>OV815970.1:6250000-7500000 GCA_929112965.1 Mythimna albipuncta | reverse complement strand
GTTTGCCGCGGGCAAAAGCTAGTAAAAAATAAGGACGGTTGGCGCAGTCGTTGAACGATTGGCACGAAACTAACATTTGTATGTCCTACATATAGTGTTCAGAGTCTGAGTCTATTGTCTACGTGAGTTTACATGTTTGTGGACGCACCCACGATTCCCAATGTCGGACAGTATTTTATTAAAATAAAAATGCAAATTATAAAAGATGCTTGCCAATATGGATGACTTGATACATTTGCTGCCAAAAACTTACAAAAACATTAGAATGTGTACATCCAAATTCTAATGGTAAACAAATTAACTATTCATACGAAGACATGGCTTAAAGGACTTAGTATCCAAGACAAAAACATTATATTAAAAAAAAATAGTAGAGTCATCTTACCTGTCAGGATGTTTGAAGTGACAGCCGGGTCGCGCACAGTGTAGACCATATCGGCACGGTTTGCCGCCGCCACCTCTTTTAGTTTCAGGCTACAACATAATAGATGCAAAAATGTAACTATCGTAATCTTGTCAGTTAAAGCCGCTTTAATCTAGATAGATATTTTTTTATTATTATTACTGATAGGCTCGCGTTTGACCACCACCTTCCCTGATGGTAAGCGATGATGTGGTAAACGATGGAGCGCGCTTGCCTTTTCACTATTTACTTAAAGACCCCTAAGTTGTAGCTGTCAGAAAACAGACTCCAACAGGGAATAATTACAGTATTGAGCTTATGATTAATGAGGTGTAACAGTGGACTGTCTTATCGATAAAAATGATTCAATGTAGGAATGTGCAGGTCATTACCGTTTCTTTCTGCGCGCCTTTCGCCCAATACGCTTTTTCTCGAACTGTGGCACCGCCACAATTTATTGCTAATATCGGTGGTAATCTGCAATAAGTACAATAAACGTTATCGTTATAGTTTTTTTTTTTTACAACTTTGAACTAAGAATCTTCGACTTCGAGAACTTCGACCGTTTACTCAAAATATGTCACCATAATTATGTTTGATCGTATCATACGACATATTCTTCGCCTGGCGGCTAGTAAAGGTCGCACTAGTCCTAGTGATAAATAGTAATGTATCTAACGATCCTCACTCATTGAACAAAGAGAGTAAACCTGGAATAATGTTCACACCAGGCGAGCGTGGGCTGCTTGGCCGCTAGGGAAGTTCACTTTAGTCCTATAGTGTGTTCGCGTTAAGAAAATAATGACCCTTCGTTATCACTCAGCTTAGCCACGCCCCTTGACCAATTAGATCATAGTAAATTAAAAGCCGTGTTCACATTGGTAAAAACTTAAAAATAAAAGTAAAAAAAATCTTATGATAAAAGTAAAAATAATGACTTAATAATAATATTCAAAAATACTGAATAAAAAGTTTACTTAAAATTTATAGTTCAATTTTAATCCCAGCAAGAAATCGCCTTTACTTTGCAGTCACACTGATGAATAACTATTTTCTGAACGCGAATAGATTGTATTCGTTGATAAACAATTACCCATTAGGTTAGGTAATCCTCCTTCATACCTCGAACTTCGCATCAGGCTGGTGTGCTTCGCCTGGCCGCTACGAAAGTTCATACTAGTCCTAGTAATTGATAGCCAGGTACCTAATTATTCCCCCTCGTTTCACGGTGGGAGTGAACCTAGAACAGTGTTTGCACCAGGCGGCGTATTCTGCCTAGACTTTAGGGAAACTCGCACTAGTCTTAGTAGTTGATAAACACTTACCTAATGATTCTCCATCATTCCACAGTGGAAGTGAACCTAGAACAGTGTTCGTACCAGGCGGGCGTGCTTCGCCTGGCCGCCTGAGAAACTCACCCTAGTACTAGTAATTGATAGCCACTTACCTAATGATCCTCCTTCGTTGCACGGTGGGAGTGAACCTAGAACAGTGTTCACACCAGGCGGGCGTGTTTCGCCTGGCCGCCTGAGAAACTCACCCTAGTCCTAGTAATTGATAGCCACTTACCTAATGATTCTCCCCCGTTGCACGGTGGGAGTGAACCTAGAACAGTGTTCACACCAGGCGGGAGTGCTTCGCCTAGCCGCTAGGGAAGCTCGCACCAGTTCTAAGAACCCGCCGCGGGGTTCCGGACCTTCACGCACTGCGGCAGGGTACTGCAGCGCACAGGCTAGGACTACGGACTCGCGGCCTTCCTGAGGACAGACAATAAATACGTTAAGATTGACACATGACAATGACCAGTAGGACATTAAGCGATAAATAAATTGGAATCCTTCGTCAACATCCATGTCATGAAAGTGTATCGTTATACCAAAATTAATGGAGTTACATTTGGCGGACAGTGACTAATCAAAAACTTTCAATGTTAATCGCTGAAATCGATCGAACTTCGGGCCACAGTAGGGATTTTTTGTCAGAAGCCAGCAATTACTAACTACAAGTTAAGTAACGTATTATTTAATCAGTCGCAAAACTAATATTTCTATGACCAATATAGTAGTTTCAGATCTGAGTGTCTTGTGTATGTAAGTTTACATATTTGTGAACACACTCACAAAACAGGAATACTTAACTCCGAGTGTGGGGCTATGTTTAAAAAAATAATAACGGATGTTTAAGTTCCCAGCAATTATTGTCTATATAGTTCAGGATGGTCCTTGACTTATATGTGATGGGAGACATCTTACCTCTTTATTACACTTAAGACACCTATTGAGCTGGTGCCTGCCGATAGCGAACAGCTGTGATATCTCCGATTCCTCTCTATCAGCTTGCTGATTGTTGGGCAGCTCGTGGTTGTCCACCGGGACCGTGTCAGCATCCCCTGCACCTGTTTATTTCGGTAATGGCACCGTTTCAGATTTATCATGTCTGCGCTTACTAAACGCCAAGACTCGTGACCATCATGATTATAAAACGTCATAGGAAAGTAGGGAAGTTTATTTTTAAACTTAAAAATGTGTCTCGTGTAGCCTCTTTCTTACTTTTTATGCTCGCGCCTGCAATCACGCTTAATTGGGTAACTGACTTATTATGATTTTTTATTGTTTTTATTAAAAACTAACTTTATCCAGAATCGGAAATATAAAAAAAATCAAATTCGTTCAATATTAATCAAGTTAGAAACCATTCAAATTTGATGGAAGGGGAAACTGTCAAATAACAGTATAAGGATGCACATGCTAAAATGTGACGTCACCGCCATTATGTTACGTGTGCTCAAAAGAGATAGCGACGCGCTCCAGGTATCCCTTCATTTAATAACCAATTTTGATGCTGTTTTCAGAATAAGATGTCTTTTTAGAGTTATTTAATACACTTCGCTTTCAGCGATAAGACCGCCGCTGTGCACATAGGTTTAAGATTCTGTGAAATTGTTACTATTTTGGTGTACAATAAAGTTTATTCTATTCTATTCTATTCTAATATATAACCCAAAATGTACACAAAAAAAGCATGGGTAAACACCCAATTAGTTCTAAGTAGGACTGGTCTTTTTTTTATTTGAAGAATTTATACACCGCGTATAAAGATTACCTACCTCCATAATCTGGCGGTCCAAATAGGATTGCTACTAGGGTTTGACAAAAAATGCATTAATCATTGTCATCATAAATCAACACAAGTCATACTATAAAAATGCCAAATTCGACAGCTAATCTCTTCGTCGAACGCCATATTCTATTAAATATTATGTATGATTCCGTTGCGAAAAACGGATAGAACTATCATCATCAACATCATCCTCATGTCAGCCGAAAGCTGACTGTTGGACATAGGCCTCCCCCAATTGTCGCCACAATGAGCGGTCCTGTGCGTCTCGCATCCATCGCATTCCCGCAACCCTTACCAGGTCATCGGTCCACCTTGTAGGAGGCCTTCCAACGCTACGTCTTCCGGAACTATAGGCCATAGGGGATATAACTATAGGTCATGTAAAGTCTGCACTGATAAAATATGGCGTTAAAGGATTAATCAGCAGGATATTACAGAAGAGTCTCCACGGCCTGACACGCAAAGGGGTACGGAAGGACCCGTGTTCCTTGACTAATGGCAATGGGGTATAAATCGGATACTTCCTCTCGGTCCACCTATGGGTGGATTGAAAGCAAAAGAAGTAGTTTGATGACTTCTCAAAGCAGGCGTTTTTAGGAATTCAGCCTTTAATTCATTAAACCCCAAGCAAACGCCAGCGTTCGCGCACTTATCGTCTTTCTATTGTGTCTGTAATTTCCACGATGGAAAGGTTAAGGGGTGAAAAGTTATTTGTTTGTATGCAAAATCTCATTCCGTGTGCCAATGAAAGTTAGTAGCCAAAAGCAAAAGGTTGTCATTATTTGTTTTCAGAATTACCCCAATAGTAAGATAGGGGGGGGGGGGGGCTTTAAAGATTGTATGGAAGAATTTTTATTCTTTGGGTTAATAAAGTTGAAGTATGGCACAAATTCTTTGAAAATCAAATGAAAAAGATTGACTTGTTTAGTTTTTTAGAACTACCCTCTATTATCAGAATTACAGTTTATAGGTTGTTATAATAGTTTTTATGAAAATATTTTCGAGAACTAAGTCACTGGCAAAGTGCTAGTCTACCAAAAAAAAAAATTACATTAAATAAACTCACCATCCTCTCTCGCCGTCCACCCATCTTCTCTCAACTCTTCTTGACACTCAAACTCAGTAGCTGGTCCAAGGAACTCCAGTTCCGTATACTGATATTCTTCAGGATACTGGCCGTTCATAACTTGTGGGGGTACGGGCCGTACTTTAACATTCAAATTTGGAATTCGAACGGCTTTAGGCGGACTGTTCACGAGTAGTGCCTTCTCTTTCTTACGCGTCTCGAGGATTTCGTAGTGAATCTGGTGTAGTATGAAACGGTTCCAACTCTGTGGATGTAGGACTGAAATTCTTTAATTGGTTTTTTACTCTATTTTGGTATTTTTTAATGGTTGTAAGGACTAAAAAGTATGGTTCTAAAGTCTATTTCATAGACAATTCTTGTTTTATTTGTGATACCTATTTTAGGATTCTCTATCGTTTATCGCTCTATCTAGAAATGTGGGCGTCCCAAATTTGACCCATTTCGATGTTTTCCCTGCTCTAGTTTGTGTTATTATGTGTAGAATCGCAAATTTTTATGACCGTTTATAAAATCTCGTGTAAACAATAACACGTCGCATCACATTTCATAAAAAGTCATAAAAAAATGCCATTTATTATACTTATTAGCATCAAAATGGATCAAATAGGGACACCCATGCTTCTAGTATTCCTTTATATGATTAAAACCACAGTAATACTATAAAAATATTTTCGGATGCAAAATGACATACATAAAAAAGAAAAATATTTGAAAATATTCTTAGAAGATCATTAAAATTTCAAATATTTGAAAACAAAAAAATATATTAGTAATTGACTATGTCCATAAAACTTAAGGACTAATTGAACAAACATTAAAAACTGAACTCTATTCCAAACATAACAAGGCTTACCTGTATCAAAGCAACGAGATCGACTCTTGCGTCAGCCCCTCGGTCTGGTAATATAAGTCCCAAAGCGGCCGCTTCGGGTACTGTTCGGAATGCGCGAAGGAAATTGTTAGCTTGACATGGTGCGCCTCCTGAAGTGTCTAACATTCTGAAAAGGAACCCTGAAATGTATGAAAGGATTGTTATTTTAATATGTTAAAATTCTGTAAAAGTTTGGTGGAGTGTGTATGATTATAATTATATACATAATATATAATGTGTTTTAAATTGTATTATATGTTAAAATTACGTTTATCTTTAATACTACCGACAACTGATCAGTTTATAAAAGTGTCACGGTGGCTTATTCCGTCTTCTGTCAAGCAAATGAAAAAAAAGTAATGTATTACAATCTAATAAGTTTGAAAGAAAGTAAACATGTTTACTAGGCACACATAACGAAGAACAACAACAACAACAAGTAGAAATCTAAATTAAAAATAATATTTATAATAACATTGTGTGTGGTGAAACATGAAGGTAAAAGCTGTTTCCTAATCCCTAGCGTAGCTATTTTTTATGTTATGGAAAACTAACAATTATACACTATACATGGTTAACAAAAGCTATGTTTTAGTCAAATTATTACCCTGGAAGGTAAAAGGCAGTTGAAGGAACACGTGTGGATTATAGTCAGTAAAAGTTGTTATTAGATCATTTGTAAAAAAAGAGCCAAATAGTTATCTTTTTTAGAATTCTGATTGGACCATAGCACAGGCTTATAGAAGCTGATAAATAAAAAAATTGCGAAGATATTACTCAGTCCACTATATATATATATACATTGAAGCGGGCAATCATCGATTAACTACTCTTACCGACTAAAACCCACCTGTATTCATCCCAACCAATGAAAACAGGTAGGTCTCATCACCTTTGTGTCCCAGAAATGCGGTAATTCTTTCGCATAATCTCGCAGTCAGTCCATTTTATGCATCTATATTTTACAGTACTTAATCCCATCCCTCAGGCGATTTTAAACATTTACACTAAATAATGTAATCGGCCCAGTTTCCGTGACGATTTCGTTTGTATAATTAATAACTTTACAGACGTTAATGTCATGAAAACCGAGCGTTAAAAACAACATATTAAAGTATTATAAATAAAAAGTGAGCATACCCAATTCGCAACTGAGACAAAATTCTTTGGCACATGTATGTGCTAAGAGGGTCGCCTTTACCGGCAATGTGTAATATAAAACCTGAAAACAAGTTGTGTCTTACAATCTAATGATTAGGTAGGTTCTTAAAAGCCTTTTACCGGACATGTGATACTTTAAAAATCTACACCAATGTTTTAAAGAGGTATGGTTTGGTTTGGTAATCTCTGAAAGTACTGGTCCAATTGCGAAAATTTTTTTCACCAATAGAAAGCTGCTATATTCTTGAGTGACATAGGCTATATTTTATATATGCAGGCGAAGCCGCGGGCAAAAGCTAGTCAACTATAAAATAGTTACTGACAAAGTTCTTTGGTAGAAACAGTCGGAACTACGCACGGACAGAAGTTTTAGAAATCCTGAAATAACAACTTATTATCCTACTCATAAGTAATGTTCTACCCAATCATATTTGGGTAGAACATTTTGTTTATTATTTGTATCAAGCATATTTCTCCAAAATCTCAAATAGAAAAACTTTTTCTAATCTTTTTAAAATTAAGTATGTGAAAACATTTCAAACGTGAGAGAGGAAACAGTCAAATAACAGAAAAAGAATGCACAAACTAAAATGTGACGTCACCAGTTTTACAAAAGTGATTACGAGATGTTCTTCACCATGCTTCTACTTTTTTTCATACCAATATATAAAATGCTAATTGCTGCTTTATTCAACAACTAATGTTGATGCTGTTTTTAGAAATAGATTTATTTTTAGTTTTATTCGTAGTGTTTGTACAAAAATAAATACAGGAAAATTGTCTTTGGAGAGCACTAAATTCTTTAGGCCATCCAACACCAAGAGCTAACGCAGAGACTCACGTGAGTGACCCAACACGACTACGATTGAGAAGCGATCCGATGCGGTTCCGAGGCTGTATCGCAATTATTGATTTAAAACAAACCAGCACGTCGTAAGGGCTCACGCGAAACGCCAACTGCACGCATCCACTTCGCTTCGGTCTTCGCCGCATCGCACCCACGTACTGTTGGTCACGTCCACGCGTCACTTCCCTTTGCGGTCGCCTTGTAAAGTATTTTTTAATAGTTTGCAGACAAATATTGTCGACATGAAAAATTATCTCAGCTTTCAAATTATATCAAGTTTAAACTAACTAAGGATAGTTCTTAGCCTGCAATCGGGTTAAGAGACACCTCAATCTCCGATCACAGATAATTAAAGTATCACATGTACGACATTAAATTTGCCATGCCATATAAATTATAATGTAAAGGATTTAAAATAGAGGAAAATACCTGTAACATAGAATTGCAATAAGAATTAGGTAACGTAGTCTCTAATCCCGGAAGCCCTGTTTTATTACATTTTTCTAATTCTTCGTTCGGACCGTGTTTATTGTAGCGTATATCTACCTGCAATATTAAATAAATAATGTTATTTTTTAATCTTTTTTGATCAACGTGTATTCGACCACAGGAAATCCCTCATAGTGAAATGGGATAGATTTCAAAACTCGATATCAGCTTGGAGTCGAATCAAAAACACAGGACGCGACGCGAAGATGCTTGGAAAGGCCTGTTACTTGGCGCTGTACAGCGCGATGGCGCAAGGCACATCGTCAAGTCGCGGGGCCTACCTGAATTCTCTTTTTTTTTTATTATGGATAGACTCGCGTTTGACCACAATTTCAACTGATGGCAGGCGATGATGTGGCTGACAATGCAGCACGCCTGCCTAGAAGTAACCTATTGACTCTTGACTTAAAGATCCCTGTTGTAGCTATCAGGAAACTCAGACTCCAGCAGGGAACTCCACTCCTTAACTGTACGTACAAAGAATGTATTCCTAAAACGATTTTCTTTTACTGATGTCAAAAGTACAAGCATCTTCGCTTCGCATCGAATCTTGGTGTGACCATAAAACTGACGCTAATGATGCGAAATCGTACCACATTTTGTTTTTTAACTTTATGTTCACGTTATGCTAGTTTGTAGCTTGAGTAGGCTGTCTAGTTTCAGAGCAGCAAACTTGTGTGACGCAAGCTGTACGAATTACATACAGCTTAGCCGAGATATTAAAGGTGCTCAAAGGAAGGGCATCAAACATTCCATAGTCACTAGTATCAAGTTTATAAGTGTATCTTTTCATAACCCTACAACGGAAAATACCTTTCAAAGGATATATCAAACACGACGCTACTTACTGAACAAAACACTTACTCAGGACGAGACGAAGACACTCTTCAACACTCAGTTGTCAAACTTAAATAATTGATATTGTACCTTTTGATAATGCTTGGGTATTGGCTGAGCGACATATTTATTTTCATTCTGTCTCGAAGCATGCAAATCATCGAAATTGTCTTCTATGTACGGCATCTGCGAACAATTCATGTGAATTATGTCAGTGTTAGAGAAGCGAAAATTTTTAACAATTCTCATGTTTCTGAACTGTAATTTTTGTTTTACATATTAGTAATGACTTCTTTGAAAAAATAAACTGCAAGTAGAGATTATTCTCTGACGATTTTGAGAAAAAGAGAAGAAATGAATTGTGCAAAGAATGTACACGACAGAAAACGAATTTAGTGATAGCGTTATAGTTGTCGGACAGAAGAGAAGAACAAAACGTGTTACGCCCGCCGCAAGTACAGTACGATTCAAACTACTACAGTGAAGTTAGCGCTGAGCTATCATATTTATCTTTATTACTGCGTAGCGACTCGCCTCGTGTTCAGAGCCGCCTTAAAGTTCGAATCAATTTGCAACTTGGGACTAGCAGGAAGATGCTTAGCATTGTCATAACTTAACTGTACACTAACCAAAAACTCAATTTTGCAATGTATTCCAACATATAAAGAATAACTTTTGTATCAGTTTGTCGAAGGTTGGTTTGATAAATAAATAAAAAACAAAAAAAAATATAACGATTTTTTTTATTGCATCTATTCTATACCTGATTTCTCTTAAATGTTCTAGGATTCGGTGCGTATCCAATGGGGCCTTGCATTTTCATAGTTTTCAGTACTTCGGGGTCGATCGGTTTTGGTCTCCTGTGTAATAAAAAAATATTATGATCTAAAGTACTCATATTTGAAGATTTACAAGGTTGTATAGCTGTTATGCCACGTTCGTAAATGGTATTTCGAAGAGCATAATAGTTGCCAATATCATAACATTAAATGGTACTTCGTAAAAGAATAACATCCCAGGTTTAATGTATAAATACTGGGGAGTAGGGGGGGTCTTAGATTTGCTTATTTTTGATAAAATGGGGAATGCTGGGGTCTAGATGGTGATTACGTCAGCATTTTTTTTTTGTTTTTAAGAGAACAATGCGGATGTATCAAAATCACAAGAAAGTGAGCAGACACGCCAGACAGACATCACTGAGTAGCAAATATCCAATGTCATTGAAGATTTTGAATCATGGATTCGCGTCTCATGGACTGAGGACTGTTAATTTGAATTAATATGCTTGCTTATTCCTTATTTCTAGACTTACAACTACCGCTCATAAATGAATAACGAAATCAACACATTGATAAATTCTTGTACTAATATTTTCGTAAGCATGTGAGAAAGGAGATGAGACCTTAGCTTACTTTTTCTGACAAATGGGGAGGGAGGAGTTAATATTTGCAAAAACGTAATACTTGAATGGCTCTGTACCCCTAGCCAAGTTGCTAATCTGCAATAGTTAACGCTTGTAGAAAGCTTCAAATGTACGGGAATGACGTCGTCTTAACGCTCAGTCACGTGGTCAGAACGAAAGAATTGGCGGCAAGGTCAACTCAAAGCGTTCGGCGCAAGCAAAACGGTTGTAACTTGGCTAGGGGGGCTGGAGGCCTTCATCTAATAGTAAGACAAAACAAGATAATAATGAAGTTCTGATCAATCGTACCTGTATACTTTTTTAAAGAACGACTCTGGCAGTTCGTTGAACCACTTGGTACCGGTTGTGAGTGGCGGCAGCGGCACAGAGGAGTACTGGAACGACGTGTCGTTGAACCCCACGAATGGTATGCCGACTACTTGATCTGCGAACTCGGTTGCTCTGTGGAAAAGGAATTAGATTTTTGTTGAAAGGAGGATGTGGTGAGTAAGCTAAATGAGGAAGTACTATCGAAGACACTTCCGCCTAACCACCGTTAAGTACATTTTTGCTTGCACTTGAATTGAAAACGAAAACTTCAAAAGGTTTGGTTTGGGACCGCGCCACAGAATTTACGCGATTTTTTTTAAGTGATTAGGCTGAATTGAATGCGATGGTACGCTAGAGGAGCCGAGAGCAAATTCGTGTAGTGTCGCTCGTACTCGGGTCCTCTAGAATCGGTCCACATAATCCAAATGCTTACATAAAAACTTGCAATAACATGACATTAAAAAGGATCTACGCTGACCTAATACGAAAAACATTGATATTCTAACCTTGAAAAGTTATTGAAGACTGGTTCATGGTTGTGCTGTGGTGAGAACAAATGCAGGTGTCCCGCTTGATCTCCGAACACTAACGCCTGACTAGTGGACGATACATCCATTACGCTGCATGAGGAACTTTGGGTGTCCACCTGTAAATATAAAATAAGACTATCAGGAAAAGAAATCTGAAAATACTGCATTTTTATTTTTCTTGGGGAAAGGAACAAATCTTAATTCATTAAACCCCAAGCGAACGCCGGCGTTCGCGCACCTATTGTCTTTCAATTGTGTCTGTCATTATCAAGATTGAAAGGTTAATTTTGTATTACTGCACCTTACCTTTTTATTATAAATCATATAATTCGGGTTATCCCACATACTTACAGCAGACAGCTTATGTAAGTACTGTGGCGACTATGATGGTCACATATTAGTTGTAGTTAAAACTGGCCACATAGTGGATCGTTTAAGGTTTATGGTATTTAAAAAATAGATTCGAAGATGATAGTTGTGAATAAGAAATATATTAATTTAATTTTGTATATTAACGTAATTTAAAGGCCTCATTCAATATAATTAGTCGTAATTAAACTAAAAGTTTTTCATTGGCGTCTCCCCCCGTTACATTACCTGGTTTATCCTAGGTACCGTAAAACGGGGTGAATAGGGACTTAGGGGTGAATAGAGACAAAACTTTGGTTTGGTTTTTCACTTTGATACTATAATATCGGCCTCTAACAAAGCATCGATTTTTTAGAATAATAATTCATTAGTAAATTGATAGAGCTAAATGCTGCAAAAAATATTCAAATATCGAGAAAATACCCTTTAAAGTTTTGTCTCTATTCACCCTTAAGTCTCTATTCACCCCATTTTACTGCCTAGGATAAACCAGGCAATGTAACCCACTTGTAATATATAATTTTATACCTGCTCACAATTTTCAATATTCGGTATATCTAGACTGCAGTGCTTATTATTCGCACACTACAATTAATAATAATTATTATTATATTATATTATAATTAGCCCATATTGTCCCACTGCTGGGCAAAGGCCTCTATTTAATTAATAATACAAAATTTTATTTAGAACACAATCATAAATTAGTTTTAGTAACAAGGCAGCTATTTCCCAAACTAGGCAAAAACCTGTTTCTTGGGAGGCAGTATATTAGCAAGTATTTGCTTATAGCCCCTGTATGACATGAAGTCGTGAACTTAAAAGAAAAAATAAGCTATGAAACAAACAGTTGATCAAAATTGTCATAGTAGCCAGGGAAGGAACTGCTTGAGCTTGCTCCAGGAAAAGCCGTAGCGTGCATACATCAAAGACGTCCAATGTTGGACATAGCCACTAGGGGCCATATTTTTGTCATGTTGCTCATAAAGGGGATTTGCCATAATCGCTACGCTTGGAAGGTGGATTGGCGATCGCAGTATGATTGTTGAAATCCACAAAGAATGCTGCTGCCCATTCTCTGGTATGTCCCTTAGTCGCCTCTTACGACACCCACGAGATGGTGCAATGCTTTACGTCCGAACACTATACGGAACACGTCCAAACACCATAAATAGACAAAATGAATGATAAGCCTACAAAACACTAACCTGAAACGTAGAATGCTCAGCCCCGCTAGCGTTGACATGCAACAGAGCCACATGTCCATCGCCCGACAAGGCGACCGCCCTGCCGGAGAAGGCGGGTAAGAAGTGCAGTAACAGCGGCGGGGACACGGTGGGAAGAGACCACGCGCCCGCGCCCGGCGCGCTGGTGGCGCGCAGGCAGCGCACGTCCCACACCAGGACGTAGGGCTCCGCTACTGGTATGCCGCCACTGAGGATAAATAGATATACTCTTTACGCTATAAATAAAATTACAGTACAATTCACGAATGATGGCGGCCGTGAAGTTAACCTTTGCGAACGTTCGCGCATACTACACTCTTCTCGCACACGCACGTCGCCTTTTGGTTCCTAAAACACGTTACTGCGCAGCCTTCTGCGCAAACTTCACGGCCGCCATCATTCGTGAATTGTACTGTACAACAGAAACTTAAAATTAATAGGGTGTCACAATGGACGGTCTTATCGCAAAAAAGCGATTTTTTACAGACAACCTTAATTAAGAAACTGAATAGAACGTGGCCTGGTTTCACAAATTCAAAAATCTATGAATGATATAAATTTTGATGAAAACTCCTATGATATTTGTTATTGTTCCAAATGTTTATAACCAATCTTACGTCACTTATCTTACGTGCTACTTTTAGTTGATATTGTTATTTATTTATTTTGTTATGGTATGCGTTATGTTTGACGCGAATAAACTCTTTTTCTTTCTTTCTTTCTTTCTTTCAATCAAGGACACTTGAAGTAAGATTTGACAACAGAATAATATGATACAAGCAGATAGTTTGTATAATAAAATGGGATTTAGTTATGAAGATTCTTCAAATACTTTTTTAATATTTTACTAACTTCTACCGGCAAACATATTCCCAGAATAAAAAGTATTCTATGACCTATTCCAGGACCGTGACCTACCCGAGAGTGAGTGTAAAATTCAGCGCTCCTATCGTTATCATTAAGGTAGAACTACATTGAGCACGTGAGTCACGTACGCCGATCTGGGTGCCTCGTTCTTCATACATTTTTTTTTTATTCATATATTCATACTTTATATGGAAATTAGACTTGTAGAAATACATTAGGTCCACACCAGGCGGCATGGCTCAAGTGTGCGTCGGTCTAATGTAGTTCTTGCTTCAGTGTCGACTTATAAACTTTTATTCCGACAAAATGTAGATGACATTATGACGGAATAAAAGTTTGAAGGCTGCGCGACTTCCTCCTTTTAAAGAAAGAAAGAAAAAAAAAAAGCGTTTATTTGCGGCAAACATGGCGCACACCTTAAAATAAAACAAAATAACAAAATCGGCAAAAGTAGCACGTAAGTAGGTTATAAGTCACATCCGCGAAAAACGGCTGGTCCTCGGCAAAATGCTGGGGCTTGTGTAAGACAGAGCCACAGCGCTGATTTTCAACACCAGCCGCCGTCGACGGTGAGACGTTGATCGGCCCGCAAAGATTTTAGGTACTTACATGTATTTATAAACAAAAATAAAAACATAAATAACTTTTAATCCGAAAACCCAGACATTTGGTTCACCCAAGAGGATGTGCAGTTCGAACTACCGAATATAAAGTTGGACAATACCAAATTCTATACCGTTCTTCAGCAATTAGCCATGAGACCATAACGTTGCGAGAAAAATTCGCATTTCTTTGCTTAAACAGAAACTAAGTCAACTCCTAACTCCAGAGAAATTGGATGAGAGAAAACCGAGCTAGATTTAGCACCTTCTTCGATCATGGTTTTTCAGATAGTGTCAGACTCTTACTGACTAAAAAACCCACCCCATTCTTTCTTGCCTTTCATACCGAGGCCGAGCTTCCCTTTCGGAGCTAGACCCTGGCCCCAGTAGGCTTTGATCTAGCTGGGCCCCTGCTTTTGCTGATAACTCCTTTTCCGATAGTGACGATGTTGTACGTAGTTAGTGGACAAACTGCGATCCCACTGAGGCGATATAGAAGTGTTCATTGTATCACAAACGACTTCCACCGTTGATGTCGCAGAGCCGACAAAACGTATGAAGTAACATCACCCCGAGAAACACAGAAAACAAAAGATGTGGACTACTACCTACTTTCCACATCACATTTCTCAACATGCTGAAAGAATTTAAAAAGTAATAGATGCATGGATAAAAACTAAGCTACAGTTTTTTGAAAGAAAAACTGGCCCCCTAGCCAAGTTGATAATCTGCAATCGTTAACGCTAGTAGAAAATTTCAAATATACGGGAATGACATCACCTCAACGCTCAGTCACGAGGTTAGAACAAGAGAATTAGGGGCGTGGCCAACTCGATGCGCTCGACGCAAGCGGAAGGGTTGTAACTTGGCTAGGGGACCCGAGATCCTTTACATTCAGACGTAAAAGTTCATCAAGCCGATCCGAACGCATCATTCTAATTTAACAGCCAAAAGATTTCTCTTTTTTATCCGACTGCGTCAGAAGAATGGTTATGTTTTTCGAATGCTTGTATGTACTTATGTATATTTATTTGGCACGCCCTGGAGCAACAGCTTGTTGCATTTTAGCTTAAGACATGTCGTGAGATTCATCTTGGCTGAGAGTCATCAAAAAGAATTTAAAAAAAAAATTACGGACTTTTAGAAATTTTTGACACAATTTTTTTTCGATTCTTTATATCATCTAACAACATACTAAGTCTTTTTGAAAAAATATAATAAAATCCATCTCAAATCATGCATGAGTCAGTAAGCAGCCAAAAAAACATATCATATGTAATAATATATTATCTATTATCTATTTATATATATAAAAATGAATAGCTGTTCGTTAGTCTCGCTAAAACTCAAGAACGGCTGAATAGACTTGGCTAATTTTAGTCTTGAAATATTAGTGGAAGTCCAGGGAAAGTTTAAACATGAAAAAAACAAGAAAAAAAAATCTAATACAACGCCATCTTTAATTAAAATGTAATTTTTAAATTAATTATGCCCGTAGATGGCGTTATTTGACAGCTTAGCTAAAAGGACTATTATACAGTACGAAGTTTGCCGGGTCAGCTAGTGATTGATATTTGGGTCGGCAGTTTTCCGTTCAGTTACGGTAGATTTATTATTTTAACTAAAACTCCTCCAAGATCACGTCTACCATTGGCAAAGACGTGATCACGTGACCGAAGTGTCTTTTAATTGCAGTACAAAAAATCACTTTATCACGTTCGCAGTTACTACGGTCAATATCTAAGATAAATACATACGTCTGTGTAAATCCACAAGTGATAAGCAGGTCCCCTTGCATGTCTAAGTCGGAGAGGCAAGCGGAGTGTGCCGCGAAGGTATGTTCCGCTGTGCCGGGGGTCCGAATGTCTCTTAAGGCGACAATTCCACTAGCACTGCCGCACGCGACTAAGGAACCGCCCCCACTGCGGAGTACGGCGCATCCTTCTTCTTGGATTGGCTAGGGAAGAAGAAATAATAATAAAAAAAAATTGACTAGCTTTTTATTATTTCAAGTCTGGGCAAAAGCATTTTTCATTTTGGATTATATTTATAGATTTCTTTTTTTACTTACTAGCTCTTGTTCGTAACTTCGATCGCGTAGAAGTTAGAAATACTTGTAAAGTCTAAGTAAAGCTGTTTTACGTGACGCTATTATAAGAATAAAAGAACTATAAAACGGTGAGTACTGGGTCTTATAATTTTTATTATTATGTAGATAATAATTAGTCGATATTTGAAAGTGTTGAATTTTTAGTTTTGTTTTCTTCTGGTGGAAGTACATATTGATTTTCTCCGGAACCAGTACCCCTAGCCAAGTTGCTAATCTGTAATAGTTAACGCTTGTAAAAAGCTTCAAATGTACGGGAATGACGTCGTCTTAACGCTCAGTCACGTGGTCAGAACAAAAGAATTGGCGGCAAGGGCAACTCGAAGCGTTCAACGCAAGCGAAACGGTTGTAACTTGGCTAGGGGGGCAGATCTCGATAGGGCAACATATAGTCGTCTGTGTGAAAAACACACTCGGCGATATGTCAGATTTTCAAGGATTATTCTTTCATATTTTTATGTGAATATGGAATTTGCTAAAGTTAACATATCAACCTAAGTACCTATGTATGAAGGATGCAAGTCACCATGTACAAAATATCACACGCTAAACTGTATCATAAGCACATGTAAATCCTAAGTCTTTTAGAGAATTGAAAAATCTGAAAAGACCTGAATAATTACTTACTATAGCCGTCTCAGCCATTTTGTTCAAGTCCAGATCGATTAGTTTGTTCTGATGACCACCCATCATCAGCTTGTTAGCACTCACTTGGAAGATACACTGCATGTCCGTCATGTTGGGTGATCTAGATTTAAAAAAATGTTCTTTAAAATTATTGTGCAAATGAGCTTAGTACAAGTATGGTCTTTTCTAAATTAATATAAAAAATATAATAAGAAACTAGTCGCAAAGGACGTACTTTCGAGACAAATATTCTCATATACCTTCCCTAACGGTATGGTTAATAGTTTAGCCTTGAAAACATAACAAACAAACAGACTAAGGGCCGCCGCACGTGGGCCACCAGCATAATTCCTGTAAGGGTGAGTTGCACCATTTAAGTAGAACGATAACAAAGCCGTTAACAGCTGTCAAATCGTCGAATTGACCAATAGGCGGCCGTTTCACAGCTGGTTATGGTTTGGTTATCGTTATAGTTAAATGGTGCAACTCACCCTTAGTTTCGAATATGTTTTCGGTTGACGCCGGTGGCCACCACACGCTACAAATCGCCGTCACACATCACTCGCGCATGTAAACAGTCTTCGTTAGTCCATTGCGCGCATGGGTAAAAAAAAAGTAGCAGCCACCAGCTGTAAGTCTATCTGTTAACTTTGTCGTGTCGTTGCAGCTTCGTCGAGTGTTTCATTGTTTCGTACACGACGTGTAATGATGAATACGCGTCTATAAAGCTATGCGTCCGTAGACAGTAGGCCTTACTTTCGCATTTATAATAATATTAGTATGCAAGATCCAGAGATCCGACTTGGGGCTAAAGTCTGCTGGGAGAAGGGGGCTCAAAAGGGGCAGTTGTCCAACTAGCGCAGGTCAATGCTGGTATAGGCAAGATGTCGTTGGCAATGCAAAAAAAAAAACGTATCATTCTTGAGCATGGAAGGTATAAAGCGTACCAAATAAAAATAGGATCGATTGCAATGTTGTGGTGTCACGTCATTCTGTCAACTCGCAAGAAATTAGGCAAAATTTAAAAAACTCAGAGACGAGCAAAATTAAATAACTGGATTCTGATTAAACATTTTCGTACACAGTTCGTAAATAAATTAAATTTTAAAAATTTCTTGCTTTGCTCACTATAATAATTCTTCGATTTGACAGTATGACGTGAATTCACAACATAGAAATCGATCCTATTCTTTTTAACGCATTGTATCATATAACTGAGAGATTTAATTTAGATAATAATATTCTATTTTATTTGATATGACTGAGTCCTAAGCAACAGGTCTCACCTAGTTTAGGAGGCAGGGTCCTAATATTAGAAGATACCTTCCTTTAATATACTTATATTTGTAAGTCTTAACTTTGTTTAGAAGGTTTTAATTTATTCAATAAAATTATAGGTATATTTATTTATTTAATTTATACAGTGTCTATAATATCTCATCCAACTATCCTGTCGTAGGTCTGCTGGAAGAAATTTCGTTAGAAATAAGCAGGTCATTTATACTCTTTTATCCTTATTTGCTCTTTTCGATTTTAATGGTTTGTGTGTACATAAATAAATTACTTACTTGAAAGTGCGTTTCGGAATCCCTCGGCGTATTTGATGGCGTAGAGACGTTTTAGTCAGAGCAAATATGCCTTGTTCAACAGTTATGATGTCCCTCACTTCTTCAGTTTCATGCACTTGGAATGACGTGTACTTTTGCATTCCTGGACCGTAGTAGGATGTCACATGACCCTAGAAATAACAAAATAGTTGTTTAGTAGGTATACTTTTTTTTCAGGTGGCAAAGTCATCAAAGTGACATTTCAGCGGGAGGGCGTGTCAGACTTCTACTGGCTAAAAGCCGACCCCTGTTCTTTCTTACCCATGGTTCCAGGGCCCGAGGATCAGGCGGACGGCAAAGATTATTCGAAAGAAATGCCCAGTGTCGCACTACTTGCCCCCTAACATTTACAACTGCTTTACGCATTTGTTAGGGAGATTTTGTCTCCTAATGTATCTGAACCTTTAATTTATTTATTAGGTTAACTGCTATATTGCAAACTCATTTAATAATAATTATAATAATGAGGCCACATTCGCCAAGTTTGTTGTTTCGCAGTGATGAAAAATTATGCAGTGATTTCAATTAAATTATAATCTTGTACTAAATCCTTCTTTATTAGTGATCTAATAACTATTACACATACTGACGCAAAGGATCGCTCGTTGTGGCGACGCTTGGGGGAGGCCTATGTTCAACAATTGACGTCTATCAGTTGAAATGATGATGATGATGATGATGAAACCACTATTACTGTGACAATCAACATATTTATCGACTTACCCCCTGATTCCCCATCCATATCAGCTCCTCATACTTGTCGAACACCACCGCAGACACCCCGAACCTGTCGCCGCCGTCCACCAGCACACTGGCCCGCACCTCATACTCCGCTGACTGTTCCGACACCATGTATTGTGGTGCATAATCTGCAGTGTATGGACCTACAAGTTATGCTTTACTAAATATGAGCTTACTGATAACCTATCTATAGTTCAGTTTTGTTTTTTCTTGATTTAAATATCACTAATGCAGTGTAAAGACTATTTTTTAACAAATCTTACAATAGTGTACTCTCAGTGTACATTATTTCATGCAATACATTTTATCATCACTGCTCTCAAAACAGTAAAGGCAGGAAGGTTTCCTAATGATGAGGCCTGAGTCCCAGCTATGGGAAAATTGTAAGGCCGTTTGCTATACAATTTTCCAACAGTTCCCATGTAAATGGAAGAACACTGTAGACTCCACGAATTCTTAGATTACTTCATATTTTGACTCACTTTATTTAAAATGATTATATTTATTGTGCTTTTGAGTACAATATAGACCGGTCTACACTGTTCTTAAATAATAACTATTAATACTGTAATATGGAAATATTGTAAGAACAACCATTTTTTTAAAAGAGTAACCATGGAGTTTCTTACCGGTTCTTCTCCATAGGAAAGACCAATTTGTAACCATGCACTAGATTCTGACATTTTATAAGTGCCCATGTAGGCCTATGTGAAATAAAAAACTTTTGACTTTGACTTTGAAATACTATTTTTAATGAGGTTTGAGTTTTTACCTAACTTACATAATAAAGGAGTAAATTGTGTGTTTATTATGTTTGTAAAGGTAGTCTTTGTAACTACTTTTAACTAATATGACAAAACAATTTTTGAAAGATAAGGAGGCCATTTGTAGAAAATAGCGAATAGTACATAGAGTAGATACCAAAAATCCACTTAATTAAAATTTACTGTTGATATAAATTGTTGAACCTATTCTGAGTAAATGATTTACTATAATTATCCTAATTATGTAAGTAATCCCTGATGGTCTACTAATAAAATAAAAATAAACAATCATTTCAACTATGAGCAAACTAACTAAAAAGTACTGGCGAATATCATATTAACCTTTCAATCATGGAAATTACAGACACAATTAGAGTTGCCAGGTCTGTTTGTATAAAAATCGGGACAGATGGTAAAACAAATCGGGATTTAGGGTTTTAAATCGGGGCAAATTTTTTTTTTTTAATAAAGTATTTTTTAGATGGGAAATCATCCAGTGACTTCTTTCCCTCTGGGGTGGAACCAGAGGGCGTGTCAAATTTTTACTGAGCAAAACCCAGACTTCTCCAGTCGAGTTTCAGGGTTTTTGATTTATCGGGACATTTAGCGTCCCGATCAGGTGCAAATCGGGACGCGTCCCCAGACCCCTAAAATTCGGGACATCCCGCGCTAATCGGGACGCCTGGCAACACTAGACACAATAGAAAGACAATAGGGTGCGAACACCGGCATTCACTTGGGGTTAAATGAATTAAAAAAAAATTAAACAGTATTTATTTAGAATTAAACCCTAAGTGAACACCGGCATTCGCGCATCTATTGTCTTACTATTGTATCTCAAATTGTCGGTATATGAAGGTAGGTAGGTAGGTTAATTTCAGTTTCAGAAAAAAGTTTGCTTTATTTTTTCAGATTTAAAATTATCTCCAATCACTATACCAGCTTTTTAATCTGTAAAATTGTAGATAATCATCTTTGTTAACATTATTAAAACTATGTAATTTTGTAGTATTCTAGACTATTAGAAATTGTGGGGAGATTTTTTAACTAGCTAGACTTTGTAATAACCTTTGGTTACTTCTTATTAACCCAATGCTACAATATAAGGTACAAATTAAGGAAATCTAAAGGTAAAAGAATCATTATTATTCTATGGTACACTTTTGTTTCAATACAAAGGCACAATAGCAATTAAACTATAATTATGATAATAAAGTTGATATGCAGTTCTGGTGTCTAGATTTATTTGTATACGTACTTTTTTAATATCATCTTAAATTAAAACTTGTTGATGGAACAAATTCAACAAAGATGGATCTATTATTGGCCCAACTGATGAAAACTTAACAAGGCAGCACAACAAACGCAAATATTGTTATTTGTATTATAAAATAAATTAAACTTTCTCAAAGTAATAGTATTTGTAGGTATGTGGAAAGAAACTTGTTTACAGATCCGAAAAAATATAAAACAAAAAATTATAGCCGATGCTATGGTTAAGGAATGCTAGAATGCAAAATTACTAACTGTGATCCATTAATAGGATAAATACCTTTGTATTGTAATGATTACCATTGAAAAAATAATACCAACCAGTTAGCAGATGATCCGTCGGCAAACAAAGATCGGAATAATGATATTCCATGCTAAAAATATTTCACTTATTTTGTTTCACAGCATCTATAATCACTATTTTAACTCAAAAGTCACTGTAAAAATGATTTTAATTTAAAATAAAACGAAATGGATCAAGGGATCGACGACGGCAACCGGGGATATTTTCAAGTTATTCAACATGAACGTCACAGTGTTCCTGTGTGTGTTGCACGCAGGAAATTAGACTTTGTTTCTTGACAATACGGGTCACTGAAATTATACAATATATTTGTTGGAAAACATAATGTACTCGCGTCTTGTCATCAAACTGTATCTACGTTCCATTTTACGTGTAGTGAATGAAAAGAAAAGGTCATCATTGTCAAAAGATTGAAATATAAACATGAATGTAGAAACGTTTAAAGGCGTATAATGGATTTTTTTTATTCCTCATTCATTCCGTTCGGATAATATCAAAATGGATGAATATTATAAAAAATATGGGAGTTGCGCCCAAGAGCAACTTACTTTTATAGCAACTTTTTTGTACCTGGCTGCCGCCTGACGTATCACTTCTCTTGCCTGCGCATCAAAAATTAAAGTAATATCTGCGCAAAGCTTGATAACTGGTAAACAAAAGGTCCTCTTGGCTCGTTTCTAAGTGTGCATCAGAATGGCGGGTGTACTTTCCAGATTTGCCTAAATTTATTACAGTTATTTGGTACCTTCTGTGTACCTTTACGTACCTCTTTTGAAAATCTGTGTACCTAAACCCATACAATGATATTTTAAAAATTAGGTACACTCGCCATCCTGACGTCAGAACCGCGGGTGTACTGCTAACCAAGATATGTAGCCAAGCGTACTGTATAAGTAAATTTGGTACCTCTTGTGTACCTGCAGATACAAGTATTAAATAAACGAAATACTGTAACGTTGATGCAAAAAAAAAAATCTTTTTTTGACGTATTTATCTTTAAAAATAACAATCTTCGTAAGTACTGATAACTTAAGTTAAATATTATAAAACCTATATGTATATATAATTACAAAAATTAACAACATATTGCATAATTTAGAATTGTGAATGATTAATGGAATTAGAAAGTTTGTCTGTCAGTGTTTCCAGAATCAAAATAAAACAAGAGACAATTTTAAAGTATATTTTAATTGATTTGAACGATAACGAAATAAGTAATGAGCATTGGTTTTATATGCATTAACTCGGCCTTATAACTTGTTACAAAGCTATAAATCAATGTAATAAAAATAAGACTAGTATATAATTAAAACATCCTCTATTAACTACTTAGTATATTAACATAGCACTAGTGCGTACCTAATGGTAATCAAAATGTCACAGTTTGGTAAGAAGGGCCATAGATAAATCGAGGGAACTCCTCGAATATATTATTATAGGCAACTATATAGTCATTTTGATATTTTCATCGAGGGCTTAAGCATTTACAGTCAAAAAGTGACATTTGATGAGGTGGAACTGGTGAAGAAGAGCAGAAATGGCCAACGGAACTTCATACTCAAATAGATATACACAATGAACATAGTATGCGACTATGACAATACAAATAAATGAATAGTTCTGAATAGTCATGTTAAAAATGGTATCGTCGAAGTGGCTTGATGATGGTGATGGAGCCGGAAGATAGGCACCGGAACTCCGTAACTAATCAATGTATCCTACCCGTGTTTGGGCTCACTAGAATTGTCATGAGATGCACTTTGGCTATAAGGTACTATCGAACTGATCTGATGATGGTGCCAGAAGGGGGAAGGTAGACATGGGAACTTCATAATAAAATGATGTATTCTAGCAGGGTTTGAGTTAATTGGAATTGTCATGAGAAAAAGCTACTCTGGCTGTAAGTGTATTGCAACTAAAAACTGTAAATTAAAAAACTTTTTATAAAAAAAAATATATAACCGACTTCACTAAAAAAAAACCCTGAAACGATCAAAATAATTTTAATTTCGGAAGTCGCAAACAATAACGAAAAACACCGACTTCCGAAATTAATAGTAGTTTATGTGACTAGCGGATAAAGCAGTGTCTTTAAGTCGCGGGCTGCATGTTGAATTCCGAACGAAACGAAGGTTGCTGATTTTAATCCCGAACGGTAGTGAGGGATTTATAAAATTAACTCCCGAGCATTGCGAGGCAGTTAATAAAGAAACCTGAGTGAAGTAAGAAATTTAAGCCGCCCAAGATAAAGACAGCTTTATCCCCGTGTTGCATACTCTACTTTTTACACCATCTGTGAGATAATTAAAAGACAATTTGGTCGACCAAATCATATATTAGAGAAATATAAGTATTATATTAACAAGTTCATCAAACAAACAAAATTCACTACTCCAAGATTCTATAATTTCAATTTTCTAGAATGTCATCAGTACGCACGTTTAATTCTATTTTCTTTTTTTTTTTGTTAGTGGCCAGTTTGAATCATAGTGATTACATACTCTTTGGTTTGAATTTCGAGTCAACTTGTTCGATGCGCCTACATTTTAATTCACAATATTGACGATTCTTGATGCTCCAAATTCAAATCTCATTATTCCCTAGAGATCGGCCATACTGCATTATCTCCCTAGGCATATAATGACTTGCTTGTATGACGTATAAAACGACATTATCGAGCAGGTGGTGTAAAAAATTATTTTGATTGTTTTAGTGTTTTTTTTTAGTGAAGTCGGTTATATTTTTTTTATAAAAAGTTTTTTATCTAAGATCTTATTATATTTTTTCAACCAAAAAAAAAATTGTTTAATTGTAGACTACCAGTGGTCCAGTGGTCGAAGTATGCGACTGCTGAACACGAAGTTGTGGGTTTGATCTCAACTCTCGGTATGGTCACGCAATAGTGACTAAATGATATACAGAGGTTTGGAATTCCCGATATTAAACATATTGCACATTAAACGTATTGTGGCCCTAATGTTTAATGTAGATGTTTCTTTGACGTCGTTAGGTACTATTTTAGTTATTAGTATTATAAAATAGTAACGCGCCGTCTAAGAAAAATCTTTTCTTTTTTTTCGCAGCAACGTTACAGTATTTCGTTTATTTAATACTTGTATCTGCAGGTACACAAGAGGTACCAAATTTACTTATACAGTACGCTTGGCTACATATCTTGGTTAGCAGTACACCCGCGGTTCTGACGTCAGGATGGCGGGTGTACCTAATTTTTAAAATATCATTGTATGGGTTTAGGTACACAGATTTTCAAAAGAGGTACGTAAAGGTACACAGAAGGTACCAAATAACTGTAATAAATTTAGGCAAATCTGGAAAGTACACCCGCCATTCTGATGCACACGTTTCTAAGGCTAAGAGGATCATTGACAATGATTTATAAACTAGTCGATTCGAAGCATCGGCGCCAAGTTGCTAGTCCGTACAGTAGGCACACACAACGGATCTTGAGCGGTTGTGCACAAGCCAAATATTCGGTCTCTGATAAATCAGGAGATCAATAAAATACTTATTTATCGCTTAATTTTATACAATTAAAACCAAGTCGTCGACAGTGTGTACCTACTGTTCCCGCACGCCTCAAGGAGTTGTCAGCAAACCGTGGATAAGGTCCAGCAGGGCCGAAAGGGAAGCCTACTGGGGCCATGTACCGGATTCTGACAGTAAAAGTCTGTCACTTTCTCTCGCTACGCCCAAGGGCGAGAGATTTTTACCCAAAAGAAAAAAACAACTAGAACCGGCAGATTCTTATGCGCACGCAACAACAACACGTTAAAAGATATTGAAGAAGATGGTATACTAGATAGTTCTAGTACGAGTATTATTGGGGTATAGCTAGGTATTATTCTAACTTAGGTGTTTTCAAGGCTAGATTGAATAGGTTCTTGTTCTTAATAAATTAGTGCGCCTAACTCACCATCAACGATTGCATCACTGCTTATCATTAAGTGGGATCGCAGTCAAGCACATGTTAATATCGATTTAAAAAAAAATTACAATGCTCAATCACACGCCCCCTAATACCTAGGTATGTCAACTTTATTGTCTCTCTCAATCTTTAATCTTAATCTCAATTTTAACAGGCCTGTTGGTCTAGCGGTTAGTGACCCTGACTGCTGTGCCAGAGGTTGTGGGTTCGGTTCCCACCCAGGACAAATGTTTGTGTGATGAGCACGATCATTTGTTCTGTTTAGAAATATATAAGTATGTTTATCAGTTGTCTAGTACCCATAACACAAGCTCTGCTTAGCTTGGGATTGGACGGCGCTGTATGATAGTTTTGGAATGTTATATTATAATATTATCTTCAGTATTATAAGGCCGAATGCTGCAATACGCGGGCACTCGCGCGGTCCCATACAAAAGTGATCCGTCTGGGTGGCCGGCGTGCGGATAGCCGCGCCTCGCGCCCCTCTTGCTACGTAATAATAAAGTTCTCCACCGATACAACATACATGCACATCGTTATAGTTGAACTAGCGACACTACGCAGGTAATTATCCGTTTCCGCTACGGGGACCGCCGCAGCCGCACCAAGACATACGCGCTTAGTGATGAGCCCTTGCCGGCAATATTGCCGTGAAGTGGGAATATTGCCTGAAGTATAAATATTGGTGGCAACATTGCCAGCAATATTCCCGTATTGACGGCAACGGCACATCTCGACATTTCACGTGACGGGTAGGGATGTCAGAACTGCAATAAAGTATCAATATGTATCGATATTTTTATTTAAAAATATCGTAATCTACTTCAGGCATCTTAGGTAAGTACATTACTAGATAAATGCTAATTAATAGATATCATTTTTAATAAATCAAGAACAACGATAAAAAAAAATAATTATTTATTAACTGAATCAATATGTATCTGATACAGACATAAGAAAAACTCTTGTATGCCCGGCTGTAAGTTGACTTCTGTTATTGGGTACTGCGTGACAGCCAGCAGCTGTTGGAGCCAACTTAAAAACCAACATAAGTACCAAATTAAAAAGAAGTTAAGCAGTAAATTGAGTCGACAAAATAAAACCAAAAAAAATATCGTTTTGACACAATTTCGATCTTGGACATTTGATATCGATATATAGTTATAAAATATATCGCCCAAAAATATCGATATATCGATATTTATTCTACAAGCCTAGCGACGGGTGCGTGCTACCGCTATAGCGAAGCGTTGGCCCTAACTGCCGCAAATAGTTGTTGAGACTTAAAACCAGCAATAAAGAATCACAGATTGCATCTCAAGCACTGTAGATACATAAATGAAAACAGTAGACACATTTTAGTGAAAAATGCTTTAATTTAAAACTTAAAAATATATTCTTAAATTAGTTGATTAGCTTTGCTGTTAAATATTTATACATTACAGAATTTTAATAAATAATATTTCACAATACTTCCATTATACAAGTTAAAAGTTGAAAAAGGCCCTTTATGGAAGTAACCTAAACATTGGTGTAATCAATAGACAACTTACAAATATTATTCAAAGTAAACCATGTCACTATAAGCGGTGGTAAGCTAGTGTTAATGGCCATGACTTACTTAATGTTGGTTGTGGGTTCTAACACTCCCAGAAATACTTCTTGTAATTTATTTCATCACCACTGCTCTCAAATGGTGAAGTAAAATGTCATGAGGAAACCTGCATGTATTAGAATCAAAAGTTCGAAGACATGTGGCATCCACCAACCCGCATTGGGCTCGCATGAATTAGGGTTGATCCCCTCTCCTAGAGAGCAGGCCCAAGTCCCAGCAGTGGGAACACTAAAAGGCTCCTTAAGCTAAGCTTTTTTAAGAAAAACATTTCATTGGCCTGCTTCAACTTTAAATCCTGTATTAACCTCGTAAGGCCCAGCAACCTAATTTAAGGACAAAAATATTTAGACATTCCAGCCTTTCAGCATTACTTTTAAAATCATGAAACTACAGCCCAGTGACTTAAAATTATGACATGATGTTTAAACGTAATTTTTGGTTTAAACAATCCCAAAAAAATATTTACCATAAACATATTATTTCAGTATATTTTTTGCATGAAATAGTCAACTTTAGGTATAGGAAATACTGCTTAAAAGAATTTAGCCAAAAGCAATACATAAGTAAATTTTTTGACTACACTAAAGTTCTGGGCCGCAACTACTTGCACCTAATTTTAGCACATTGGGTTGTTATGTATATCAACCTAAATTTAGGTTGGACCTTACGAGGTTATGTATATTTCGGAACTATTATTGTACAGTTGTTGGTAAGAAATGCTGATAATAACTCTTTGTGAATTCAGTCATGAGATCAGGCATAGCTTCAGGTAATGAAGTGATGAGTCGAGCGGGGCTGCCAGAGTATCTTGCAAATGATGGCACTACTGTTTCTGCAGGGAGCACGGAATTGTCCTCAATCATACAGCAGTCTTTTAGCACACACCTGCGACCCTGAAAATGACATGAAGTCAGATTACTTGTCATCAAACTAGTAAATGTTTGACTTAAGAGACTAAGTGAAGAAGTGTGAAGATGGTATGAAACAGAGCATTATTCTAGCCAAAACCGAGTTGGTAAACTTACAATGACAACATTTTTTCCAATATAGACGTAAGAGCCCACTACTGCAGCATTCACAACTGTGTTTTCACCAACAAAAACGTGATCACCCATTTGTAACGGGAAGAAAGCCACACTGGAAACAATAGTTAATGTAGTTAGTATGAGTCTCATTGAATTATGATTTACAGATTTTTTTTTATGAAGCAACTGTATTCATAATCGAAACACTATGAACAAATTGTGTTAAGGGTTATCACTTACCCTTTACTGAATTTCTTGAAAGGAGGCCGTATTACCGAACCTTTGCTTATAATGCAAAATCTTCCAGTCTTCACATTTGCCAAGTCACCTCTGATTATAGCATCACTTTGAACTATTACTTTTCCATGTAGAACAATGTTTTGAGATCCACATAGCACTGTTTGTCTGCTTACTTTATTGCCTGATGCCTGTAAAATAAGTTATAACCAGTTGTAATCTAGTCTCATTCAAAAACCGATATTTTCCAGTTCGTCCACTTACAGTTTCTACGTATTCTGACTTATTATAATAAGTATCTTGAAGCTCCATTTTATTTCAGTTTATATGAGTTATCAGTATCAATTTTATGTACAAAAACTAGTGATTCATTGAAGTTGAATTATTTACGAAAACTGTGTGATGCGACTTTCTTGAATATTGGAATGCTAAAGTGTCACTGTCAGTCAATAGTGTCAAAAATTGTCATATGTCATTGTCATCAGCAAACGTCAAAAACCATTTTTTTTTATTTCACCGTTTTGTGCATTTATGAGTCAAGCTAAGTCGTTTCTAAGAAACTCAGCCATTTTATTTTCCCATGCCATGCGGATGTAATAGATTTTATTGATGTAATTTGTTGCAAATGTTTTGAGTCTGCCTGATCAGAAAGCTTCACTACGGTAGTCAATTAAATAGACTCCACTTTACCGAAATCGAGCTTGTTTCGATAAATTTACTTATTGTGCAGTACGTGTACGCTGCGGTTACAAAACTATATTACTTATAGATCAATAAATTTTACATAACTAAGGATGAGTAGCACTATTTAACTATAACGATAACAAAACCGTTAACAGTTGTCAAATCGTCGAATTAACCAATAGGCGGCCGTTTCACGGCTGGTTATGCTTTGGTTATCGTTATAGTTAAATGGTGCAACTCACCCTCAGTATGTCCACTATGAATCGATTTGCAAATAATTAAGCAAATCAGCCACTGTATTGCATTCGAAAATGTCTCGCCAAAAACGATATGTATGTAATATGTAACGTCTTATTTATTTACTGGCTACCATTGCAATAAGTTTTCTATTCTCCAATATTTTTTCAAAGAAAACCAATTTTATGTATTCAGACAAGTATCTATTTACTTTTTTTTACACTCCATATCTACTAATATTAAAAATATAAATTAACCGTGTCTGTCTGTTACGCTTTCACAGTTAACTACTACTAAACCGATTTTAGTAAAATTCGGCACGAAGTAGGCCTGAACCTAACCTGACCTAAGGACGAAACGGACGAAACCAACTTTTTATCTGGTTTTGACTTTAATTTCGCGTCCGCTGTAACCGAGATTCATGGGAAAAATGTCGTTGGTAGAATTAATAAGTACCTACCTAATAAAAATGTTGATATAATTTTGACAGTAAAATTATTTTTTGTCAGTAAACACGATGTTTACGATTTTGAATTAAGAATTCAAAAGATTACAACTGGCATAGGCAGAATGCGTTCAGCAGGGACATCGATCAATAAATAGATTTTAAAAAAAAATTGAAATAAATTGGCGCCAACATAAACTGCAGTTTTTTCGATAATTATAACAAAAATTATAAAAAATATCATATAGAGAAAATGGATAGATATGTTATCAGAGAACCAAGGGTTGGGGCGGGTAAGAATTAAAATTGGATCACTTTTCCATACCTCCTGTCACAAAGTTGAATAAAGAAATAAATATTTTTCAGACTATCCGCAGGGAAATCAAATGATGGCGTTCTCAATGAACGCTGGGAGAAATAATCAGATGTAAGTAAAACTGTTACATAAGCAGACGTTATATCCGACATAGGTACGTCTAACGACATTTTTTTTTGGAATTTATAGGAAAGTGAAAAAAAAATTATGCAAGTAGGTACCATATTTTAATGGGGGGAAAAAGTGGAAAATATTAAATATCAAAATATAAGGTCTAAATTCTGGGTAATTATTAAAATTAGAAAAAAAAACCTACTAATAGTTTTACTTTTTATTAAGAAAGAGTTTTCGTAGTCTTGAATAATTTTGATTGGTACCTACATAGGTGTGTGACTAAATCATGTTAACTTTTGCAACATAATTATGTTTGTATCATTGTTGTAGGCATGATAGAATCTTTTAGTCATATTTGGAACTTTGATTTCTAACACTTTTCTTTCTTGGTTTTCAGGCCCCCTGAAAACGTTTACTACAGCAACGTACCTTATGCACAATTTCCGAACATACAAAATGTTCCTAACTCAAATTACATGGAAGTTGCTCAAATGAATACGCCAGTTTTTGGACAAAACGTATGATTGATTTAATAATTATTTATTTAGGAGACTAGCTGGATGAGGGCAGATAGTAGGTAGAATCCAGTATCTTCTTGAAGGTGCTTTTCCACCAAAGGTAATATGCTGTGCTACGTAGCGAAGGATGCGGTTCATATCCACCATTTATCACTGATTGTGGCGCATGTTATTCGGCTTTCAAAATGGTTGAGCTCGAGGAGGAGTGGCAGGCGGGTGCCGACTTTTGCGAAGCAGTAATGCTCCCGATTTCCGGCCACCGTAGGCGCGAGCTTGCGGACAGTAAGCAATGGGTAGCTCGCTATCCGGCCGTCCGGTAACTGTCCGGACCAAGCCCAAGTCGTTGACGGCGCGTACTGTTCCCGCGCGCCTCAAGGAGGTGTCAGTAATAGCAGGTACCCAGCCGGGTCGAAGCCTACTGGGGCCAGGGTTATCCGAAAGGGCGCTCGAGCCCCGGTATGTAGGCTAGAAGGAACGGGGTGTACTGCTAGGTTTGCCAGAATAGGTGCATTGGGTGGGTATAACCGAACGGTTACATAGATTCGTAGATAACTGCCACATGACATCCTTTGTGCATAGCTGTTTATCACATTTCTGGTGGAAAAGTACCTACCATAAATGGCCAGCGATTGCATTGGAGAGGCAACGATCCTGTTTGAACCAGCGATTATGTGGTTAGATTTAGGTACGATTCCGGGGTAGTAGGTATATATTGATGAATAAAAATCGTTCCTTTCAGATGTTACCAGGTCAAACTCAAATGGTGACTGGAATTGATCCGAGATACTTGGCCAACTATTCTGATAACAGCGCTCAATTTATAGTTACGGGTGAGTTTATTGTAATCCTAGCAATGTAGCTGTTGGAAACGTTTGAAATTATCAAATTACTTCTCTCGATCTGCTGGGCGAACCGGGATAGAAGGTAAGACTTTTTGACTTAAACGGAGACAACTCCTTTGAAGAATCCGCAGCCCTGGCAGGAGCAATGTAGTGGCTTCTACTAACGGATTCATCTAGAGTGCGTGTTTGTGTCTTTCGTGTCCCTTGTCCTTTGTCTTTGAATGCAAATGGCAACTGAAGGTCATAGGTCTGGTTTTATTTTAGTTAGTAAAAGTCTGACACGCTCTTACACTCCACCAAAGAGCTGGAGAAATCATTCGACAATTTCCCACTTCACAATAGGGTAATTGGAAAGTCTGCAATAGTGAGGAATTGTGATTAATGGTGTTCATATTGAAAAAAAAGAACCTCATGAGAAAATTAAACGTACCTAACTAAGGTACCTGCAATAGTTTTCGTGTCGCATAATTCTCTCGACAAGGTATATTATAGCACTTAGGTAATACTCATCTAGATAGCAATTGTGTTAAATATTTTTCTGATTTACGATGCATAATCTTGAGAGTTACTTTACACGCAACTTGAACATTAAGAAGACTTTAATAGGTAGATATATATTTTGGAAGAAGTTCTGATGATAAGTGTGATGAGTTTTATCACAGTCATCTCAACTCCGAGTTTTTTTTTATTGATATAAACTAGTGCTTGACTGCGACCCCACCTGATGGTAAGCAGTGATGCAATCGTTGATGGTGAGGCACACCAGTTTATTAAGAACCTCTTCACTATAGTCTTGAAGACATCCAAATTAGGTACAATCGGACGGGAAGACTGCAGCAAGAAATTTAAACGAAAAAAGTTGATTTGGTCTTCATATCAGTAAATGTAAACGTACGATGTTGGTCTACACAAAATGTTTTCTCGTCAACCTCTCATGAACAAGATTTGCTATATTCATGTTATTTGAACCATAAGGATGATTTTTTTTAGGGGTCCATACCTTAGTGCGCAAAAACTGAATCCTTATAGGCTCACTTTGTTGTTGGTCCATCAGTCTATCCGTCTGCCACGACTCTTTTTCCCGGGAAGCGTACAGGAATTAAGTTAAATTGATAGTAAATACTTAGGTCTGCTACTCCATGAAGCAGTGAAAAATTTTACGTCGTATCGTATATATCTAAAAATAAGGCCATTTTTTGACACTCGCTAGGGAAAACGAACCTGCAGTGTACCTACTTCCCCTTGACTTTTTTTTTTATGGTGGGAAAAATCATGCATTGACATCCCCCGCCCTTGGGCGGAGCGGGAGATAGTGTTAGACTCTTACTGACTAACTTACTTCCCCTTGACCTAAAATCCTGAAAGATGGCATGAAGCGGGCATAGCATAAGTAAAGTAAAAGTCTAAAAACCGTGTAGGTAGACATATCAGAAAATAATTACTTTTTTGTGATTCAGAAAAATCGACTCGAACCATTTACATTTTATGTAAGTTTGTGCGGAAGCCAACTCGCACTTGACCGGTTTTTTTTTCACTTATGAATACATATGTACTTATTTTTAGGGTTTTTAATTATTACCTTTCAAATTCGATTACAGCATTCTAGTGCCACTCGTGCGATACCGTCTCGTCCTAAATCAAAGCAGTGAATTTAAATAGGCACCTGCAACCCTGTTAGTCCTAGATATTTATTTATTTATAACTTAATTACACACCTTAGTTGGCGCTTCGCGTGGCCCAAGGGCTGGCTTCTACTTCGGTCAGAGAATAAGCATTGCCATACAACATGGCAATGCCGCGACCCTTTTGGGCACACTTCCAGTCGACAGCGATGCGGAGGAGTTTTATGACATCTTAGTTCGAGAATTCAATGTTTGTCCAGGTAATAAACTGCTGAACGTGTCTTATCGAACGGTTTATCTTCCAGGTCAACAGATTCAAAGGGAGCCCAACTCTGCACCACCTTTAAACACTGGATTCGGAACAAATTACCAGAACTCGAACTTTGGAGGAGCTGATAGGAACAAAGCTAAAAGTTTTGCTCCCCAGGTCTTAACGAGTATTAATAGTGGTAAGTTAATGATTTCTTAAGCCGAGTACAGACTGCTGTAACGTAACATGCAATGTAACACGCAGCGACAGAATTTGCCGTCCACATTGTCGCAATGTATCATTCAATGTAGCAGAATTTCCATAGTGTGAACGCCTTGCGCGCGCGGACAGAGCATTTCAAGTATGTGAGCAGGTACCTAGTTAGTAGGCTCGGTTCGTGCGCGCGCTTTTTTTAGGTAGGAAAATCATCTAAATGACATCTCCCGGCCTTGGACGGAGCGGGAGATAGTGTCAAACTTTTACTGACTAAAAACACAGTCCTGTTCCTTCTTCGCCATTGTTCCAGGGCCTCAGGGATTTCTTTCTTATCATCCCAGTCCCTACGGTTGTTGTGGTGCTTCGACGATGTGGGCTCGGTCCAGACGGTTACCGGACGGTTACCGGACGGTCGGACGGCGAGCTGCGGCCGCCTCCTGCGTCTACACTTGTGAAATGCTCATTTATGTTACCTTGTATATTACGTTACTACAGTCTGTACCCAGCTTTAGAAAAACTTTGACATGAGCTGCACTGTCAGCTAGACCACGGAGATCGGATAAAGATTGATTGAATAAAGACTCATTAATTTATACTAGTGGTTGGCAGACCATTGGTTCAGTCTAGAGCCCAGCTAATCGCGAGCTCGCAAGGATGTTGCACAGAATTGATTGTTAATTTGGGTGGAGCAGATGTTAAATTTCTCTGCAGCAAATAGTTGGCTCGGAAAGGACGATAAAACCTCAGACACATTAGGGCACAAAATGTCCCACAATTTGACATGCAGTGCTAGATATCAAATTGTCTAACAACGTATCCCGCGTCAAATGAATGCGTTGGTATGAATGGTAAAAAAGTTACGACACGTCGGGCAAAGTTGCATGTCACATGTCTATCGGTTCCATGAATAATTTAATAAATAATTATTTATCCAGGTTTTATGTTAAGATTAGGAAGCAGTCTATGTAATTAATCCGTATTTTTTTATTTCCTTTTTCTATCCACATCTATTTGCACACTACACCGTTCGCAGCGTCTTTATGTTGATGTTGTGGCTCGATCTTAGAATTCATCACTTCATTCATATGGAGAACTAAAACGGACCAAGTTACGCTTGCGCCGAACGCTTCGAGTTGGCCGCGCCGCCAATTCTTTTGTTCTGATCACGTGACTGAGCGTTGAGATGACGTCATTCCCGTACATTTGAAGTTTTCTGCTAGCGACCTAGCCAAGTTGCTAAACTGCAATCGTTAAGATTGCAGTTTAGCAACTTGGCTAGGGGTACAGATCGTTTAAACGTTAACGTTTGATGATATATGTCAATCCTCGTTTGGCCATATTGATGTAGAATTTCTATGATAATAAAAGGTCTAAAAAATATAGGCCAAATGAGGATTGAAATTACATCATACTTTAACGTTGAAAACGATCTGTGGCCTAAGTCTGCTATTTTCATAAATTCGTCATTCCAACACGATCACATTGTCATTTTGATAAAAGTTCGTAATCTGCTAATTCGTACTCAATACTCAATACTCAATTCTTTATTGCAATCCACAATGTAGGTTTAGGTGGTATACATTAGCAAAGAGAAACAATCATGGACCCTGTCGGGCACAGCAAAGAAGGATAATTACAATAATCAGAGGAGAGGCTTTATCATTCAGGCATTCCATAATCCAATTTTACATGAATAATTACTTAATCCAATAACAATAGTTGATAAAAACAAATTTAATTTAACAATAAAAATTAACAGTAATGTCAATTTATAAAATTACGAATATATAATGGCTATTTTTCCCAATAAGAATTGATAATGTCAATTTGTAATAATGCTAATACATAATGTCAATTTGCGATAACTAGAATTATAATTAAATAAAAAAATGTCAATTTGTGATAATAAGAATAAAAATAAAAAAATTCAATATGTAAAATTAGTAAAATTAGAATTAATAATGTCAGTAATTTAAAAATGTTAATTAAAAGTAAAATAGGTCAAATTAAAGAAATAATAATTTATCCGTTTAGCTTAATCTATGCACTTATGTTTTAAGGATTTATCATTTAGGTATTCGTCTACATTATAATAACATTTATCCATTAATAAATTTTTTAATTTTCTTGTAAATAAATTAAGTTTCTTTTCTTCTCTTATTGCTTCGGGTAACATGTTGTATATTTTTATTGACATCACTAGCGGGCTGGTTGAGTGCATTTTTAAGCGGGATGTTGGTATATTGAGTCGTGTTTTGTGTCGGAGTGTGTATCGTGTTTGTATGTCTTCTCGTGTAGTGTAAAAGTCTTTATGTTTGTGAGCGAACTTGCATATTTCCAGTATATATATACAAGGTAGAGTTAAAATATTTAGATTCCTAAAATGGGATTTGCAGCTTTCAGTCTGTTCTATATTAACTAGGACACGGATAAGTTTCTTTTGGACTGTGAAAAGTGCAGGTGCGTCTGTACTGTATCCCCACATTATTATGCCGTAGCTAAGCCACGCGTAAGCATAGGCGTAGTAAGTAACGAGGGCAGTTTGTAAATTTGTGTTTTTTTTAACTTCATAAAAAGCGTATAAAAATTTTGAAAGTTTTGATTTAATTTTTCTTATATGTAATTTCCAATGTATGTTTTTGTCTATGGTTATACCTAGTAATGTGAATTCATCGACGGTTTCTATTGTATGGTTATTATAAGAAAAGGATATGTTTATAGAGTTTTTTTGATGAGGGTGGAAAGGTATTAATTTAGTCTTCGCAACGTTAATTTCGAGATTGTGTGAGTTCATCCAAGTTATTATTTTATTAAATATTTCAGTAAGGGAACTGTTTAGGTTTGTGTTGTCCTGACACTGAGTGAGAATGGAAATGTCGTCTGCGAATAAAACACACGGTCCGAATTCTGCTATGTATTTTGGGAGATCATTAATGTAAATGAGAAACAAAAGACATCCAATTACACTACCTTGAGGTATTGATGCTTTAATCGCCTTTTCCTCAGACCGGTACTTTTGAAGTTCGTTAATATTATTATTAAAATATTCTACTTCCACTAGCTCTATTTTCCAGATAGGATTTGAACCAGTCATGTGCTTTGCCGCGGATCCCTAATTTATATAGTTTATTTAATAAAATATCATATTGAACTTTATCATAAGCTTTGGTCATATCAAGCATTAATCCGAATGCGTATTTTTTTTTATTTATTATATTTAAGGCTTCCTGAATAAATTTATATACAGCTAATGTTGTAGATCTATTTTTACGAAATCCGTTTTGACATTCGTCAAATATTTTATATTTTTCGCAGAACGTATATACGCGGTTGCACATCGCTTTCTCGAAAATTTTAGAAGCTGTAGGTAGTAAAGCTATTGGACAGTAATTACTAGGCTCTGTTTTATCATTTTTCTTGTGTAAGGGTTTCACTAACGCTATTTTCAGCTGATCAGGGAATACACCTTCATCAAAAGACTGGTTAAGTAATTTAAAAAATGGTAGCGTTAGCTCATTAGCGCATTGTCTCAGTAAACTGGGTGGAAGTTCGTCGATGCCATGACTTTTTTTATTTTTTAGTGTTTTTAGCATATTATTGATTTCGTAGGGTTCGACTGGAGTGAGAAACATTGTATTTTCGGTCTGTGAAAGTACTGGTATATTTTCTGATTTATGTGTACTTTTAATAGGACTTCCCTCGCCAATGGATGCAAAAAAGTTATTAAATATGTTGGCTACTTCCTTTGGTTCCGAGGTTGTTTTGTTCTTAACTGTTTGCAAAGTTATATTCAATTTGTCTTTTTTTATTATTTTATTGGTTTGCTCATTTATAACATTCCACATTGTTTTTATTTTGTTATTTGATTGTTTAATTCTATTAATATATTGTAGCTTTTTTGCTGTTGTAACCGATTTTTTCAATATTTTTTCATATATTTTATAGTGTTTTGATAGTACTGGGTTCTTTGTTTTTAGTGTAAGTATTTTTAACAGTCTATTATTTTTGCAGGATGTTTTAATTCCTTTGGTTAGCCATTTATTTTTAAGAGATTCATAATTGTAACTATCGTAATAGAATTGTGGTCACAACAATGTTCTAATGGTAGAACACTGATCAAATAAACTGTCAAAGTTTTTGCAGATTACCGCATACGTCAAATACTCATTTGTCAATATGTACGAGATTACTATTTTATGCCACTTCTTTCAATGGAGTGTCAGTGGTTGATCATTGGAAAGTCATAATGAGGCCATTATATTAGTTGATTACCAAACTTGTAATAGCAGACTTGAGGCCCTGGCCAGTTTTGCTTGGCAACATCATGAAGTGATCAATATCTAAGATTTGGCCACTACATTATCATCCCACCGGTCCACGCTGAAAACTAGCGCTGTGAGCTCATCCTATAATGCGTGAGGCCGCAGCTTTATGCTGAGCGTTCGGCCGTTTTTGAGGATGTGACGCATATCTTCCTTATGTTATTAAATATGTTTGTTAGCTAGTTTTAAGATTGCGTAATTTCGCTTAAATAAACTGTTTGTCTTTCTTTTCTTTCTTCCTAAAAATACAGAAATTAGGGCATCGTCATTATTGTGGGAAAAGACTAATATATAATGATTTTGACGAAGTGCTTAACATCTCAACTGTACCTAAAGCATATTTTTCCTTGTTTCATATAGCTATAGGACCAACTAAAGAAACTCCCAAAAATATAACTTCGTTTGAAAGAGTTCCGAAATCCAGTTTCCAGCAGAAGCAATATACGCAAATTGAACAAGTTCAGCAGAACATAGTAAATAGTAAGAAGCTCTATTTTCCCTTCAATAACGCGTGACATTTTACTCTACCAAACTTTTTGGTAAACTTGGTGAAACTGTGACTGGAAATGTAAATTAAGAGGCTGCTTTTCCACTCGCTTATCATCAACATCGAAGATGGTTTAAAGCTTGTTACTTCTTCTAAGGCAATTCAACCTGATGTTTGACGAAAAGGCAACGCGAAAAAAAAAAGGTACTTAACGCCTGAAAACTCTGTTAGTAGTCGTTAATTCCCTGATATATAATAATTTACAAAACTTTTTCCAGGAAATACGAGTTTTCTTGTACACCCAAGTTTTTGAAAAAAAAATGTCGTCATTTAGAATTTTAATAAAATTTGCAAGGCTTTTATTGTTATACTTTTTTAATTTTTGAGTAAATTATGAGGTGTCAAAGTTTATTCAAACCTACTGGATTAGTTTTACACTTTGTAAATTGATTTCAATAGAAGTCTAGATAATATCTCCAAGATAATATTCGCGTAAGAGCGGTGGTATGAAAAACAGTGAAAATGTGTGTCGAATTGCATCCCCATTCTTTTTGTCATCTTGATGATAAGTGATAATGTGACCACGCGTGCGTAGAAGTAACCAATTCCCACTTGACTAAGGGCTATATTTCACCAGGACAGCATGGCGGCGCGACCAGTTGAGCCGCCATGGTGTCCCGGTGAAATATGGCTCTAAGCTACCAAACTAGACACCATACAGACACCAGAGTAGCCACACGTCCAAGCTATTCGCGTCACCTAATAGGTTGCGCAACCGAACGGACACCAGGTGAGTAACTCTCTATAGAGCCCACCATGGTGTTCCGGTGAAATATAGCCCTTATGGCTTTCTAGTTTTTAGGTTCTATCAGGAAATACATACTCCGGTAGGGAATTACACACCTTTGCAGTAAGTACGCTTAGCTTAGGTTCAAATAATAGCTTTTATTTAGCTTTTCCTTTCTTTTACTAGTCCACCTCCGATAAACAAGTAACTCTAAAATCCATGGTAGACCGATACATTTCATAAGTTTTGCTTCAATATATAAAACATAGCTGATCAGTCTCAAGAGCTTATATCATGACGTGTTAAAATGGCAGGTGTGCGAGCGTTAAAGAAGGATCGAACTAAATTTATCTACACCTTAAATACTCGTAACTCCATCCCTATAACAGTTCAGTTTAGGTCGTTAAATGGATCGCGTTAAGAGGTAGTGGTAGGGCTTGATGGTAAGCCTAGTTTAAGAGTAATGCCTTGATCACACGTACCAAGTAAACGGGCGAGACTCCAAGGCCAAGTACTCGGTACGTGTAAACAGCGCCGAGTGCTCGACCAACCGCTTGTCTCTAAAATTCGCTTACATCACTGTCTCGGCCGAGCAACATTTTACTGTCTCGCCTTTTTACTCGTTACGTGTGATCAAGGCATTAGGGCCTACCAACTTGGGTACAGTGAGCTGAGTGCGAGTTGTTTTTAAGTTAACACGATCGAAACGTTTACCGCATTTGGCTCTCTGATTGGTTGAGAACGTTGAGCGAGCCAATCAAAGAGCCGAACGTCATAAACGTGTTGATCGCGTTGACGTAAAATAAACTTGCACTAGGCACTTAGGTATTGTTCTTTGCACACATCTACTAAGACATGATGTTCTTTCAATAGACGTACTTATAGGAGAAAAGTCTTTTACAGAATTATATTATCATCGACTTATGATAATAAACTAAGCCTCTACGGAGTTATAGGTCAGCAACTATACGTATGTGGTTAGATAGTTAAACGGGTATAGGATGACGCATTGAACAAGTCCTCAGTAGCCCGATTCACGTAATGAAAACCGAAACGATATCGTAGCGATTTAGTCGTTTAGACCATTTCCGTATTCACATCCATCAATCGAGTTTGAATGACACCGATTTTAAAGTCGTTTGAAATTCTTCGATTTAAAAAAAAAAAACTGTATTATAAAATACTTATTAATGTAACTGGAAATAAGTCGATAGATCGTGAATACTGCTTTTAGATATGATTTCGATCGAACGACTATAAAACTTCAACGATATTTGGCTTGTTTGATTTTACGTGAATCAGGCCACAGATCGACAACACTCAACTTCAAACAAAACATGCATATAAAGCAAGCACCCGCAAATTGTGCGATGTCAAACATAAAAGTATTCTTGGCCGACCTGTGCTAAAGCCTCGTAACTCGGTCTAACAAGCTCATTACCCAGTATTTTCGAGAGAAGTAAAGTTGTAAAGGGAAACTTCGCGATACTTGGCAGGATACACGTTTCAAGTTGTGCTCCCAATGGGTTGCGAGTTCAAAAAGTCTCCCGAACCGTAAGAACCGTGATTTAATTAAAGACGTGCACACACTTTGTGAAGACATCTCCGGGTTTGGGCCGTTATGACAGATTTTATTTCACAGTTTTGATTTTATTGTTACAAAATTGTCAAAAAAAAGTAAAAATAAAACATGATCAAAGAAAATAATAGGTCGTAAAAAGTTGTTCGGAGATCTTACAGCAGATTTTACTTTGTCGGAAGCGCATTGGCTCGGAATAAAGCTCGTTTTTATCAACTGTACCTTTTATCAGAGCGAACATTAAATCGAATCCTAAAACAAAAAATTAAATCGTATGTGATGTCTAAGAAAGGATGGCACCTACACTAGAAAAAAACTGGGCAAGTGCGAGTCGGACTCACGCACTGAGGGTTCCGTGCAAACTACAATTCTCGAATGGAGCTCGAAGATTTTTCAGAATTGAAAAAAAAATACATTGTAGGGTGTAAGCACGGACCAGATGATGTAAGCCTAACATAAGTATGATGTTTAGGCTAAATGTAAGTGTAAAAAGCAATGTCACTGAGTGCCTAACGGGACAAGTTTCAATAAAACTACAAGTACGAGTAGTCTGACTCAAACCACGTCTAATTAAACACTAAAGTAATAAGTACATACATAACATAAATGCTTGCAATCAAAGCATAGCAAAATGTAGGTCGCGTTCATAGTGTGTGTGTGTGTGCGTGTGGTGTGATCCTAAATTCAATTAATTTAAAAATATTGAAATTAATTTACAGTACAATCATGATGACAATATAAAATTGTCAAAAAATAAAACGCTCGTTTTAACATTTGATTTTTTTATTATTTACATTATGTAATCATTTTGTTATTACATTAAAACACTTTAATTGATATTTTATTGTTTCTTTCAGTTTCCTTCAAAGTTACATTCTAGGGTCTTTCTCTAATGTCAAAGCGGGCCTTTTATTTTTTAACGATTACAATGTTATGACTTTGTTTCTTCTCATTGTTATGTATCTTGGAAACAAGTTTTAGGCGCATATACCAATTCTTTTTTCCAGTTGCACCTAAAAAATCGACAGATAATATTGAAGTAACGAAAAAAGAGCCACAGAATCAAACCTTGACGAAGATGGATAGACTTAAGGTAAGCAGTATAAATACTTAGGACCTATCCGGTTTTAATGTATACCTACATTAAAACCGGATAGGTTTAATCTACACTAATATACAAGTAATAATCTACACTTCTACACTAATATAATAAAAAGATAACGTTTGTTATTTCTGTTTTTTTATAATATTTTTTTTTATGTTTTAGGAGATAATCTCCAAAGTTACTGGTTCGATTGCTACAATTTTTTCACCGATAGAAAGCTACTTTATTCCTGAGTGACATAGGCTATATTTTATGTCCGCGGGCAAATGCTAGTTAATAATAAATTGATTACGAATTCTAGTTTACTTTGTAACAATACAATTATAGTACTCAAAGAAAGGGAAATAATCCTGCCTACAAACTTTCATAATTCTCACACGTCATATTTGAGTATATAATTATTATCGTCCCCTTTTAACTACCACTCTGTTATATTAGCACTGCGCACCTTCCCAAGTGTATAATAACCCAGTCTACCCAAACCTGTATTTAATCTCGCATTTATAATTCACATAGCAGTTGGATTACATAACTTTACTGTAGTTGAGGTAGCCGTAAACCTAAATATCTCACCTCATTTCATCAAAAGTCAAATATCAATCTCATAAACTTGAGCACCTCCATTTTGTTTGACCTCTCATTACACCGTATCGTAACAACTTTCATTAAAAAAAATGCGATTTAAAAATATAGAACATTGGAGGCTTCCGGCGACTGGGACCGCAATTAACTAGGACCGCGGTCCCAGTCGCCGGATCCATAAAAAATAAATAATTTTCTTCCGGCGACTGGGACCACTCATAGGTAACTTAAAAAAAATCTATTATAGAAGCCAAAATTGGTACAGTCAAACGAAAAAATTTCTATATATGAATATCATAGCGCTAAGTAATTATGTTAAAATGGGCTAGCTTAATCTATTATTAATATCCCTGTTGCGCAAGTGTTTGAAAATAATATGGAAGTTTCAGAACTACAGGGAGAACAGACGAGGGATTACAGTTTGCTACAGAATTACCATATTTTCACAATATAGAAAAGCAACTCTACAAAAAAATAAAACGATGCTATTGGAGCAAAAAAGTCACTTTTCACAAAGCCGCTGACGTCGAAATAAAACCTAAACCTACCTACCCTACTTTTTAAATCAAAAAGGATTTTTATTCAATTATTACATCGTTGTTTGACTGTACATTATTTGATTTAAGTTATCATTTATTAATGGTCCCAGTCGCCGGAAGAAAATTATTTAATTTTTACGGATCCGGCGACTGGGACCGCGGTCCTAGTTAATTGCGGTCCCAGTCGCCGGAAGCCTCAACATTGTTCGTTTCCGTCATTCAAGTCAATTTGTCATCCGCACATGGTCCTGGTAAGGATATCAAATTGCAATGCGATATCCAATAAAGTATACAAATTGCTTAAGGGTTCTCGTATGTTACAATAGACTGGGTTGTATGCTGTTTATCGATTTAAATTATTGCTTCAAAAACTTGAAATGATTGTGTTTTTATTTATTTCTTTAAATTTGATTGTCATTTTTATACGAGGATCTGAATGTTAAGTCCTTTTGAAGCAAAGTTTCTTTACTCTCACCGACTCAGTCGCCATGGCAACGTAATAAAGCTTTGTAGAATTCCAATAAATAATTATAAAGTTGTAATTGTTGATTTCATTGAGTCGGGTGGAATAAAAAGTTTTTGAATATAGGGTAGATTTGAACGCTTCGGTATAGATAACACAGAAATTGAACAGCATATTTTACATAAGCAGTACATTCCTAAACTACTGACTACTAGATTTATCAACACAATTAATTTAATTACATCAACATTTCAGCAACCGTCATCAAAGTAAACCCATATCAAAACACTGCCGGCGGTCTGACAGACGGCCTCTATCAAAAACCATACAGAGTTAGCTCATAAAATGAGAACTTAAAGAAATTGCCTGTAATAAAAGTGAGAGCTGGATATTTTTCTTCTTTGTCATCTTTGAGGCAGTGGCCTAGAGGGTCGCGATGTGGGGACAGTGCCCCTGCAATATTTACAGACTTATGGGGAACATTTTTCCTACCCGTTTTCGGAGGGGTAGCGTTGAAAGTTATCATTTTCATAAACCTGAAAAAAAAAAAACGAAATAATTTAGCTTACTTAGATAAACATTTTGATAATCCTTACTGATCTGCTGGCCTGTAGATATTATCCTATTACTAGGCAAAGGCCAGACTCTATCGACTTCTCTAACTTTATCGACCTAGGTTTAATGTACATAGTCGTTTTATTTTCCCAATACATCCCGCCGTCTTCTTTTACAATTGTTATCAGAGAAACCAGAAAGTCGGATGTCAAAAGACAGATGTCTACGCAATCTGTTTTGATTAATCACACATGTTAAACATTATTATTTCCTTTCTCCCCTATATTGAAGTTATCTTTCTCAACCGCCAATCACAAGTCCAGCTCTTGCCATTGATTTGTTCTACGTAAACACAGTGAAGTTCATTGCGGGAAGTGTGCCGGTGCGCGCGGACGATGCAATATCCGTGATTCCGTGCCTTTGTCTTTGAAAAAAGTGATTTCTCGAACATCCCTTTAGGCCGTTCGATTTAGCTCCGCAAAGAGATAAGTAGGGTCCGCTATTTCCTCTACCCTGTCTTGCTTTTTTAGTAGATTATTGTCGGCGTCACTGTGATTGTTACATTTTTATTCTTTTTCAAATAGAACTTTCTAGAATAAAGATGCTCGCGCCTGAAAAAACATAAATTTTATTTTATAAATCGTTTAACATTCTATCACATTATGTGGGAGTTTTCGATACATAACATGACTAATTGATCACTAATGTACACAATTAATCCAATAACGATGAAAGCTTCCATTAGCTAATATCAAATTAAATACGTACATTTAGGAATTGAAACCGATTGATATTATTTATCCTTTATCGGGAGCTTATTAATTAGTACAATTGTACTACTTTGATAGACATAATCCAATTATTTTTTATTGTTTATCATGAAACGTCCGAACCCAAGTAGGTACGAGTATCTTATAGCATCACTCACGAAGAAAGTATCACTATTTTTACACCCGTCGTATAAACACATAGATAAAAGGCACTATACCTAGAATCTCTCCCTCTCATAAATAGCTTATGATCGCACATATCTATCTACAAAATGTGGCGATGTTATAATAATAAACGGTCGCATTTAGGCGCTACACAAAAGCGGTCCGAGGGCGTTTTCCGGTCCAGTTGAGAAGGTGCTTAAATGGCACAAGGCTTTGCAGGACATCGGCGTTTTTGTATTTTATGAAATAGTCGGTGAGTTTGATTGATGAGATAATGTTGGTTTTTTATTCTTTTGATAAGCTTTGTGCCATGTTGGAGATAGAAGAGGAAAGATGGACTGAAACGTTTACGGTTTGGCTCAATGTGGCTCTAGGATTGTCAAATAATATTTGGAATGTCCAACAGTGGACCTTTATCGGCTGAAATGATGATGATGATGATTGGGATTGTAAGTACCTACCACAAGGTGTATAGATGACCTGGTGACGGTCGCGGAAATCCGGTGAATGCGAGACAGGACCGGTCATTATGGCGACATTTGAGTAGGCCTATGTCCAACAGTGGACGTTTTTGGCAGAAATGATGATGATGTAGGTACCCTCAAATGAGGTACACAGTGGAGTTAGACATCTTACCAAGAAATTTCTTGTCTGTTGCTTTCTGGGTGTGTTTGATCGAACCAATTTTTCCAGCTAAATGCGTAAGCGTAAGATCCGGTGAATCTTGCGCAAAGAACCTTGTTATAAGAGACGACAACGGCCCAGCCATGCAGGTTGTGTACTACGAAGTGGACTTCCTACTTCCAGAACTAAAGATTCCATCCACCATAAGGTACAGAGGAGTACAGCAAATTGTTTGTAAACACAAAACTAGATTGTTTCCATTCTTTCGCTTGTGTGAACTAGGGATGGGTATAATTGAATTGTTACCGCCGTCCTTTGTAGACCTTGCTGTAATCCGGGTCTTAATCCCGACTCGTAGCTTTTAGTGGAAAGATAAACAAATAAATGTAGATAGTTTGTCTTCTGGTTTTCGTCCTATTGATAGAATTTGTATTTGCACAACATTTTTGTTATACAAGAGGTGCAGTTTTGAATCTACAAATAATTTCAGCAGGAAATTGCATAATGTTAGTGATTCTCGAACCAAATCAACAATAAAATGGGTAGGTTTTTCTTTAATTTGTTCTTATTTACGGATATCGGTAAAAGCGTTTCATATAGTAAATGGACAGAGCGTCGACCAGCACGCTTAGCCAAGTTGTTATTCTGCAATCGTTAACGCTATCGAAAAGTGACGAAACGTATGGGAATGACGTCATCTCAACGTAAAGTCGCGTGGTCAGAACAAACGAATAGACAATTCGTAGCCAAGTTCACACTGTTCAAAATCGTTTCTACAATGTTTAACGTCCTTTGTTATCAAACGCTACATTGTAGAACGAGCAGCCGACTCAGGCGCCTCAACATGGCTACCAACTTATCGTTTTCTACAATTGCTGTCACCGAGGCGTTACCAATTAGAGAACGGAATTCGACATAAACTGGTTGTAACTTGGCTAGGGGGGCAGGTATAAGTATTTTTTGTGCAGATTCAAAACATTACCTTGTGAAAACTGCTAACGACGCAACTTCCAGAATATAAATCCTTCATATTTAAACCCTGCAACTGATTCTTTGTTTTTGATTAGTTAAAATTATAAAATATCAAGTACATTGCTGGAGTGACATTTTATGTAGGTTATTATATCCAGCTAAATTGACGGTATTCAACATCCTTCACAGGGTGATAGGTAGAATGATGGCAGGAACGTGCAGACTGCAGGCATTTAGCGTGCGACCAGCGACGGGAGATGACGTGGCGACATTGCAGCGTCGAGCTGCGGTCGCTGCTCATCATGTTGCACGGCTCTGTAAAGAGTATGGAGTCAATCATTAGTTTTATTTTTATGTTTGATTAATTAAATGGAGTTTGTTTATGTATTTTGTAGTGTTCTTTTAATAATAACGTATAATAAATAACAATAAGAGCTAAGACTGTCTCAGGCCCAGCTGGGTCGAAGCCTACTGGGGCCAGGGTTAGTTTCGAAAGATAGCTTGGGGGTAGATATTTTAGTCAGTAAGAATCTGACACTATCTCCCACTCTGCCAAAAAGTGGAGGATGTCATTAGATGATTTTCCCACCAAAAAAAAATAGACTGTCTCAATCTAAAGATACTCGCATAGGAACTCAATTTTTATAAAGTTAGACAACTATATCGCTATCCATCAGGTGTGAACTTTAATCAAAAGCATTATCTATACTAGTCTATACCTAAAAGGTCATTAAAAAGCTATTATTAAGTCAATGAAAACAATACGACGGAGTCGCGTCTCATCAAACCAGTGTTACATAGTAATACCATGTAAAATATAACTACACAAGCGGTAACATTAAAATACAAATCCCATTTTGCAGTAAGTTTGCACCTGAGGAGTTATAGCAACTTTACTACCCTTGTGTGAATATGATCGTAAAACAAAGATATCTATGAATTTGTAGTTAATCCCTATATTCCTTTTCATAGTATCTATGTCACGAGTTGCTTTACAAGTCCCTTAGTGCCACCTACTCAGAAGTGAGCCGGAATATATTTTATGTGAATTAAAAACCGGGCAATCGGGTTTTGTACCGTCCGTAGCAGAAAACGGTAGAAAAATCACGTTTGTTGTATGTTTGGGAGCCCCATTTAAACATGTGTACAGTGGTTGGAATAATTAAACGTTACATTCTGTAAGGGCACAAAATAAATAAATTACAAAAAAATATCAATAAAACTTCAATGAAACTGAAACTTGAAATTATTGTTATCTTCTATGCTTACTGATATTATATAAGTAGAAGAAATATTTGCCTTTTTGTTTGTAATGAATAAATTTAAACAACTTCTGAACCGATTTTAAAATTCTTTTATCGGTAGAATGCTATTACCACTGAGTGACATAGGTTGTATATTTTTAAACGCAGGCGATTCGCAGAAGCTAGTTTGATATATTAAAAAAAAAATACTAGAACCATTTGGTTCAATAAAACTAAAAGCTTAAATAAAAACAAATAACAAATTAATCTTCTTTATAGAATGTCAACTAAACGCAATCAATCAACACCCTAAAAAATTGTATGTCAAAAGTAAACTTTAAAAGTTGTTTGGACACTGATTTGTCAGACGAGTGATTAATTTGAAATCTAGTCACAGCAAAAACAATTAACCAAGTTTTGAAAGTCTAGTCCAGTTTTTACTCGTTACGAACTTTAAGGATTGATAAATCTCTTAAGAAATACTAGGTACTAAGCTTAGGTACAAAGAGAAGGAAAGTAATTGCAATAATATAATTTATTTTTTAAAACTGACTGTTTACCCGTGTACCAAGTTTCATAGAAATCCATTCAGTAGTTTTTACGTGAAAGAGTAACAAACTTACACACACACACAAACTTTCGCGTTTATATATTAGTAGGAAAGTTATTCATCGGGAATCAGAACTAATGGAATACCACTAATTCAAGAAAATACAAATCTCCAATATGTTTGAATTTTTATTTTTATTATAACGTTGGTTTAGCTATGTATTTTGTTTTTAAATGACGATGTTTTAACGTATTTTGTAAAGTTACTGCGATGATAAAAATTTGAATAATGATAATATCATGTTTAGGCACCTTAGAAAAACATCAAGGACTTTGACGTGGTAGTTATATAGAGGTCAGTGGATTGGTTTATTACTGACTAGTATTTGTTTAGAGAATTTGAATTTAGAATCTGGTAATCAGTATTTAACAATCATTATGGTTAGCCTTTTTTTTTCAAATAAGACTGAATGCTCCTAAATTGAATCTGACTTTAGTTTTGTATTTTCCTAAGTATTGAATCCTAAAAGCTTGTCTTAGATCTATATATTTCATAAATATGAAAAGGAAATTCCGGCTTCATTATGCATACAAATCGAAAATCACCAAAAAGCAATAAGAGAACACAAAATGAATTCTATTCTTATAGCGGCATGCAATATTCATATTTTAAATCACCTAGGTACTCGATAGACGGGTGTATGATAATGAGTTCAAGTTTTGGCGTTTGTCCGAGCTTTGATAGCACTGTTTACGAAGCTTTCTTCAATAATAAAACAGCTTAAGTTCGCCAAAAAGCGGAGCAAAGCATTTCCGAGTGACATTAAGAAAAATACCCACGAGATTGTGGGGCAGATGTCGTTGAGAGTCTGCCAAGAAAGTAGGTACGCTTGTTTCACTTCATTGTCGAGTGGAATACTTGGAACTTGCAAATAATAGTGAAACTGATTTTCTGCTTCAATTGTTTCAAAATACATACTATTTGCATTATTAGATTCTTAAAGGTATTTATTCTGATAGATCTGTTTTTCTGGATTAGGTATATAGTACAAGCTTCTGCCAGCGGCTTCGCCCAAATGTAGGTATGTTTCAAATTATATCAAGAAAACATAAACCCCATGATGGACATGGTCTACATGTGTGCCAAGTTTCAATAAAATCTTTTTAGTTGTTTGACAAGTAAAAAGATTTTGATTAGTTAAAAGTCAGAGCTAGTTTCACATTTATAATTTTGTTAGTATGAATGTAGGTATCGTTTTGTTAAAATGAGTGATGCTAAAAATGCAAAAAAATAGCAGACTCACCTTTTGAATTAATTTCAAAGATGAAAGCACAGTATCTCGGATAGACGACAGAGAATTCTCTCAGATTAATTCAGAAGTCACAAGAACTCTTAGAAGTTAAGTTACTGACTTCACAGAAGCGATAATTTTGTAGCGGCTGCGCAGTAAAAAAGTCATTGGTCTTGCAAGATTATCTTTCATAAATATGCATATGGTTATTAAGATAAATTAAGTAGGAATACCTATTCATAAAACGCGTTTTTGATGTAGAAATAGTTTGATAGATAACTAGCGGTTCTAATAGACGTTGTCCTGCCTGTAAGTTGGCTATTAATCGGAAGAAAAATTGAGAAACGAGATTCCTTTTTGGCAGCTCCATCTACCAAGTCTACTGTATTTTTTTATTTTATTGTTAAACTATAAGTATATTTGTATACTAACAAAGTGTCATATTCGCACTACCGAAAAAACTTTTTAAAATAAACTTTATTTTCAAACCATCCAGGGACCTACTTAAATATACACACAAAATTTCACATAAATCGGTTAAGCCTTTTAGGCGGAGTTAGGTGACAAACACTCGTGTAGAAAAATTTACCCCTCAGTATATAAAGATGTGGTCGTGTAATGAGGCGCAGCGAAGACCATGTGGTAAAAACAGCCCTTTTACCCGAATAAAAGAAGTAGGTAGGTACTGAAATCTAAAGAGAACTCAAGATAAACCAATTGCAAAAATTGACAATCTAAACCAAACCCGACTCCAGATAATGGGAGCAGGAGCAGGCAAAGAAGACAAATATAAAAAAAATATTCTATAATTTGAACGTGTCTCGATTTATGAACCAGATGACTAGCTTTAAAAATACAGGTACAGTTCATTGGAGCATTTCCCTAAAATTTTTGCGTAACTAATTGCTTACAAAGCACAAAACTAAACGTTGGCAATTACTCAACATTACACAACTATTCAACTCCAACCTATTCATTAAGAACAATTTGTACGAACAGAAAATTTCATTAACAACCTAAGAACTTCATCTTGACTAAAATTAAGATTTTCCTTTTAACAGTCGCTTAACATGCAAATTGCATATTAATTTTAGCAAAATGGACGACCATTAAAAGTTAATATAAAGGCTCAAAAGATCGTTCAACGGTGTATTACAGGTACTTGAGAAGTGATTAACTAAGGTTTTAAAATATATTGGATAGGTGTGAGGTTCACTAAGGTCGTCTACGATGTAATCTTGAAAATTAAATCCAAGTTTTGAGGTTACTTATATCTACTAAATTGAATTATATAAAGAAGTAGCTGAGAATGAATTAGTTACATTTTTATATATTAACTAGCTGCTGCCCGCGACGTCGTCTGCGTGAAGGCTCTACAGTACCAAAAATACCTAAGATGTCAGTGCCGCTATAGTATTTATAAGTAAACAACTTTTAAAATAACATTAAAATATAAGTTTTTTTTGCAAGCGAAGCAAGTGATGAGAGTTATATGGGAATCCTTCTGAGTTCAGTCATAAGATGTGACTGAAGGAAATAGAGAAAATAATGCAGGAATACATTCCAGGATACAAAAGAGTAAAAATACGTACAAAGGTATCATACCTTACAACACTTCCCTATAAACTACGTTGGTAGTTATGCTGCCAGGAGCCAAAATGTAAAGAGAGTCAGGACTGCTGACGCGGGAGCAAGCGACGTACAGTTGCCCGTGTGAGAAGCAACTCGTCCTGAGATCGACACCCGCTGCCCTCAGTATCTGCCCCTGTGACTTATTGATGGTCATCGCGAAGCAATCACTCTCGGGAAACTGTACGCGCTTGGACTGGAACGGAAAGTTGTGAGGTATGAAGGGAATGCGTGGTATAAATACTGCCTCGCCTACGCCACAACCCGTAAGAATTTCCGTATCAATGGTGTGTCTATGGAGAGAGATGACTTTAAAGCGGGTCCCGTTACACAATTTCGGAGGAGAAAGGTTCCGAAGAAGCATAATCGGGACACCGACCATCAACTTGATGATATGCGCTGTAAGTCCACTTGCTGACAGAGAGTTCAAAATTCCACGGGCTAATGTGTGCCGTCATCTTGCTCGGCAACAGTGTTTATCGAGTTGTAGACCACTTCATTCCCCTCAATTTCCGAGAGAATGCATTCGTTATTTGCTGCAGCCTGATCATTTTTGGGCATCGGCGATGTCACTCACACACCCAAGAAGCTGGTGCGGTATACGACTGATGTCCCCGTACACACAGCGAATGAGTTCTTCTAAGCTGGATACCGCTCTACCGAGAGACTCTGGAATCACCACCTGTCAGAGTGCCTTCGCCAAGACTTAGAAGGATATCGGAGAATTCTTGCAATGCACGTGCATTGCCGCCGAGTCGAGCTCTCATATTAATGGTCAAGCGCAGCTAACAAACTCGTGACCACAACGAAGATCGTTTTAACGAAGCATTTACCTCGTCAGCCCTCGATACCCGGAATTGTTTGCCGGAAATCGCCACTGAACAGAACTGTGACACCACCCATCAAATGTTCGTTCCTGCGGATGTTCTGCAGGGTTCTGTCCACGGCCTCAACTGCCTTCCTATTGGCCATCGTACACTCATCCCATACAATCAGAGAGCAATACTTGAGCACGTGTGCCTTATCGCTGTTACGTGACACACCACAAACGGGCGTTTCGGCGCTCTCTCTAAATCGATGGGAATTTTAAACATGGCATGTGCTGTCTTGCCACCCGGAAGCAGTATGGCAGCAATTCTCGACGACGCTACAGCAATAGCAATTTTGCCTTGCCTCCTGACCTCTGCAAATATGTCAGTGGTAACAAATGTTTTTCCTGTTCTACCAGGAGCATCCAAGAAAAACATGTTACCATGGTTTTACTCAACGCTTTCAAGGACGGTGTCATAAATTTGTTTTTGCTCTGAAGAGAACAAAGTGACAGGGTCATTTCGTATGGTGGTCATTTCGCCCGGATCGTAATTTATCCCAGCGTTATACTCCCGATTTCCACGGCCTTGATGCGGTGATGATTGAGGTAACCCATATTCGATCAGCGGTTTGCAGCCGATAGAAATGTCCACATCTGGAAGTGAACTGAGACAGGTGTTCAGCACGCGTTCATCAGTTACTTCGTCTTCGTCTCCTGTAGCACGCCTCAAAGCTCGTAGGAAATCTTCAGACAGATGATGGCGATACTTCTCCCACAAAGCTACCGGGTTCGCGACTCCACAAAACACCAACTGATCCCAATTATTGTCACCGTCGAGAAGGTGACGTGCTACGCAGGCTGCGCGGTAAGTGGGATACTCCACGCCATCAAATGTCCTCTGGAAGGCGAAAGACGTAGGGCCTCGGACAGTGGGAAGTAACAACCGCAGAAAATAGCACTCGCTATTATTCGGATGCACGGTAGGTATCCAATGCGGTGTCCTTGAAAGTTCCCGGAAAACCTTCCATAGCGACTCCTTGTCGAAGTCGGTTAAATACACCCCTTTGTTTGTTGTACATGTAATATGAAGGCACCTCGTCATACGCAAGGGATCTCACAAACTGGTCGACTTCACAGAGCTGGAAAAATGTCACCATGTTAACACCGCATTTTTTTTTAAATTGTCTTCCTCAACTCTGCTCAAGATTTTGAGGGTTTTGTTGGAACTTGAATTTGTCAAAACGAACTATACGATACAACTTTTATGAAGAAAATGCACATCACATCACATCACCATCTATGAATTTTAAGAATAACTAACTACTAACCTCGCCAACATGATCAAATTTGAATTATTAATTTCCAAAAAGTGTTAACATGTAACTTGATTTGATTTTTATGAAATCTCATGAGATGGCGCTGCTTAAAAATTATCTTTATGCTACTAAAATTCATTAAACTATGTTTCTCTACCCAAGTTACTGAAATGGCGTAGTTTTTATAGTGTAAAGCTAGATAATAGCATGGCTTACTCAAAAACAACATTTAAATATGCATCGTTAGATCACACGCTGTCACAGAATGCGTGAGAAAAATTTAGATTCACAGCTCCTCCTCCGTAGGTGATAGCGTGATAATATGTAGCCTATAATGTTGACCCGACCTCTTAGTAATATTCATGCAAAATTTGAAGTAAATCCATGCAGTACTTTTTGAGTTTAGCCCGGACATACATACAGACAGACAGACAAAAATTCTAAAAACTATATTTTTGGCTTCGATATCAATTGTAGATCACGCCCCAAGTATTATTTTAAAAAAATATTCAATATACAGTTTTGACTTTCGTACGATTTTATAATATGTATATAGATTCAATACACTTTGAAGAAATGCCTAACGATTAAACACGTTATTGTGATAAAAATAAAGATAGATATAAACTATCCAGGACTTTTTTGTAGATCTATTGGAGACTATCATCTTTGTAATACATACTTTTGGTGTATGATCAACGTATGCGAGGATAGGAGCGATCGAAAGCGCATTTTCATCCGACTTGCTTCAAATTTATAGTCATTTCTCAGTTCCTATGTATCTTATCGTTATGTTATATAGCCCATAACCTGCCCAGGAGTATGGACCATAATCGTACCAAGTTTGGTTAAAATCCCTTCAGTAGTTTTTGACCCATGCGTGCACATACAGACAGACAGACGGACAGACAGACAGACAGACAAAAAAATTCCTGATTGCATTTTTGGCATCAGTATCGATCACCAATCATCCTCTAATATTATTTTTTTAATATATATATTCAATGTACAGAATTGACCTCTCTACAGTTTTATTATAAGTATAGATGTATATGTATATATTTAATTAATTAGTCACCAAATAAAATTAAAATAAGTGTATAGGTACCTACCTTATGTAACATGTACCTATTTAGAATAATATTTTGGTAATTTAAAGTGTGTGGAATTTATTTCACCACTGTTGTTCTGTGGTTGCTCTCAAAATGTTCACGGAAAACTTCGTGAGGAAAGCGGTATGTCCAGAACTAAAACCTTCAAAGACATGATGTAATATCCACTAAACCGCACTGGCCCCGCGAATGGATTATGGCCGATTTCTTCTTCTAGGAGGCCTGAGTGTCAGCAGTGGGAACAATGCCTATAAGGCTGATTAAGCTAAATATTAGAGTTACTATTGAATGTTTTGCTGCTGACTTTGATTTTGTATACTGCTTTTTTATGGACAGTAGATCATGCGACTATATTATAAGGGTAGATGATGGGTCCGGTACATGGTGGACATCCCACCTATACGTACAAAGCGTTTTGGGAGTACATTCATTATGCGTACAGCTAAGGAATTGAATTCCCTGCCGGAGTCTTGCTTCTAGGTAAGCGTGCTGCATCGTCGGCCACATCATCGCTTACCATCAGGTGAGATTGTGGTCAAACGCGAGCCTATCCATTATTTATAAAAAAAAAGAAATGACTGACGACTAATATTACTATTCCCGCCAGCAATTTCCATCGTTAAAAATATGACTGGTGTAAAAAAACAAAAGTTGTAAAAAACATGAACCCGTAAAATTCGTACATACAGAATACGGAATACTTATTTGCATACTTGTAATATTCTGTTGCCAAATTGGCGACTAAAAACCTTTTCATACCTGTATTTTATAGTTAAAAGAACTATGCTATTGCACAGAAAATACACTGACATTTTCGCTTCATAGTTTCATTGTAACAAGACAAGTTGCTCGCCAGTCCCTGAAAAGTATAAAACCTTTTTTGAAATACCGGAAAAATCCGACGCTAGCAAGCGAGTAGAAAGTTGGGACACAAGGAAATTGTGTACTTTTCAGTGGCTGTCCAAACATACAGTAAAATCCTATTCAGGATGCAATTTTCTGTACACTTTCTGAATGAGTAACAGTGTAAATGAAGACAGGTACTATAGAATACATGTTTCCGGAAACGTTGACATTTTGAAAAGCTTTTTAGAAAAAAATGCAATAGTACAGTTGCCATCACGGATCTTGAACACTTGCGTAGAAGTCAAATATTCGGTCTCTTTAGTGGTGCGAAGTGCGACGCGGGGGCGGGGAGTGTCAGTGATTGGCCATCGCGTCATATACGTCACTCCTCATTCGTTCACTGCGTTGCTGCATGTATCTAACAACGAAGGCTGGCTCGCAATGTATGGCATGCGTAAAGCGATCCCCACTCTGACGCCGCGCGTTCAAGATCCGTGATGGCAACTGTATTTTAAGACCTTTTTTTTTTAAGCTGAGTAAGCGCACCGGACAGGAAAGCCTCCTACAAGGTAGGCCGATGACCTAGTGAAAGTCGCGGGAATGCGATTGATACGAGACCACAGGATCGTCTATTGTGGCGACATTTAGGGAGGCCTATGTCCAACAGTGGACGTCTTTCGGCTGAAATGATCATTGATGAAGCCTCCAGTATTTTTCCGGTTCACCGGCGTTCGCGCACCTATTGTCTTTCTATTGTGTCTGTAATTTCCACGATTGAAAGGTTAATTCTATGTTATAACAATTTATTACTATTATATCGTTTAGAATTTAATCTTAAAGTTGTTCACATAATTTGTTTCTTGTTGGCTGTGAGAACAATTTTTATTACTGAAACACAGCTTGAAAGCTTATGAAGTTTTGGGAGAACCGTTATCCGCTTTTTGCCTGCGGGGCATCTGTACGAATAGAGGCAAGAAAAATACGAAAGCACCATTGTCAATCGGTTTTGTCAACATTTTTTCAGGGATGCTTGTGTATTTCAAACTCGTCTGGTTTCAATTGTTTTATTATTATTTTTGCTCGTTTTATCTGTTTGTTGGGGATGAGGCAGGTATATTTTGTAATAGGGTATTTTAGAAAGAGTCTCAATTCGATCGTATAGAACTTATGAAAGACACGAAATTTTTAAGTTCATTCAACTTTTGTACTTTCACGCGTAGTTTGACAAAAACTCTAGACGCCATGTTCCTCCGTGGTCATGACGTCAGTTAGTCATGTAAACAAATGATATATTAAATATAAAACTAACATAATATAGTCCGCCATAAGACCACCATTGTATCCATAGATGTAAGTATGATTCATGATAGTACAAGGTTAAACCTTAGTGGTTTTATGGTTGCTATTTGACATAGATAATCCTGTATTATTTTGTATAAATGATAAATAAATAATAAAAAAAGTTATTTTAAGTGTTGTTACAGTTTTAGTGTACCTACAATAAAGTTTATTCCATTCTATAGTCTTCAGTTTATCAGTTGACACTTTTTAGTTTACACGACCATATGACGTAACATCATGGTAGCTACTGTTTCATTTAACAAATAGACTAAGAATGAACTTTAAAATTCATTTAGTTATTTTTTAAACTAAAATGAATACTTAATTTAGTTTAAAAAATACTTAAGTTACTATAATAACAGTAAAATAAAACCCTACGCTAATTAAAACGAAACCAAAATGTGACGTCAAAAAAACTTCACTAAAAATTTAAAATGTCAATAAATTAAAAGCCATGGAAATGATCATTTACCGACTGCTTATTGCCTAAGCTATCTCAATTGTATACCATTAGATTTTTTCTCATACACAATAAAGTACCTACCCTATTTTATGGAGAATACCTACAACCAAACAGAAGGTTAGTCATATTACCACATACACACAAGGATCTTTACGTCATCCTTTCTCATTCAATGTACCAACCTTATCTTTCCTTCCTTCCTAAATTCTTAATCCGTACCACTTGAGTATTCACAGTGGCCATTTAATCATAGAGTACAACATTTAAGCTAACATTAGCCCGGCGCACACGTGTAACACGCCTGATTTGTACGAATCTATAAGTCTAGTTTAAATATAAATTGTATGGAGACCGACGCGCCCAGATCATGCATGTGGCATGTGTGTCACACGTGTGCGCAGTGTAGTTCTAGCATAAAGCTAGAACTACTTTAGACCGGGGCGCACACATGTAACACGCCTGATCTGTACGTAGAACGACATCGCGTGGCGGAGTGTGGCGCGTAGCAAGTGTAGCTCTACAAGTCTAGTTTCCATATAAAATGTATGGAGACCGACGCGTACAGATCGGCTTGTATGGCACACGTGTAACACATCTGATTTGTACGTAGAACGACATCGCGTGGCGTGTCATATCAAGTGTAGCTCAACAAGTCTAGTTTCCATATAAAATGTATGGAGACCGACGCGTACAGATCGGCTTGTATGACGCACGTGTAACACATCTGATTTGTACGTAGAACGACATCACGTGGCGTGTCATATCAAGTGTAGCTCTACAAGTCTAGTTTCCATATAATATGTATGGAGACCGACGCGCCCAGATCGGCGTGTTGTGTGAGCAGTGTAGTTCTACCTTTACTTAAGCAGGTGTTCATTACATCCAACATTTGCGGCGGGCTCACTATAGGCTTGTTTGCACCGTCCAGTCTGTGTCAACAAAGTCTTAACCGCGGTTTACGATGTTGCCCCGGGTATTGTTCACTACCGGTTTATAGTTGGCAGGAACTGACAGTACACTATATATAAAATTTTATTTGTACTCTGTTTCTTATAGCTTATTTTAATTAAATCTGTGTTTGCAATTGAGTTTTGCTTACAATCTCCTTCTTGATATCTTTTTCATCAATGTAGATGGCTGTATTTTTCTTTGTTTATAGAATAGAAAGGATAAAATAAAATTTAATAGACGCAAGCAATATAGAATTTTATCCTTGACTGAGAAACGAGTATGAAGTAGAGTCAGTGACTGACGTAGGCGCGGGCTTTCAGACGGCGAGCAATGGGTAGCTCGCTGTCCCACCGTTCGGTAACTGTCCGAACCGAGCCCAAGTCATCGACGGCGCGCACTGTTTCCGCGCGCCTTAAGGAGCTGTCAGCAACAGCCCAGCTGGGTCGAAGCCTACTGGGGCCAGGGTTAATTCGAAAGATAGCTCAGCCCCAGTACGAAAGGCAACGAAGGAACAGGAGTGGGCTTTTAGTCAGTAAACTCTGACACTATCTCCCGCTCCGCCCAAGATCGGGGGATGTCATTAGATGATTTTCCACCGTGAAAAAAAAGCGTCAGTGACTGAAAAGTTGAAATGGAATCGGTTATCTTTATACGGTCATATGAAAAGAAGTAATAAATGCAGGACGCATGTTTATAAAAGAGTTGTGAGTACTTTTACATATGGAGGATAAGGATAAGAGAGGGAGAGGAAGGTAAAAAAAAACCGGCCAAGAGCGTGTCGGGCCACGCTCAGTGTAGGGTTCCGTAGTTTCCCGTCCGTCACAATAAGTGTACCCACTTATGAATTTTAAAAAAATGCTTGCATATACGATTATACCACAAAGTTAGTCTAGAAATTATTTTGTAGAACCTTTTTGTCTTTTTGTACAAAAACTGTTCTTTCCATCAAGTTCAAAATAATTTTCCTAGAAAGTCCTTATAAAGTTCTACTTTTCAGATTTTTTTCATATTTTCTAAACATATGGTTCAAAAGTTAGAGGGGGAGGCACATTGTTTTTTACTTTTGGAGCGATTATTTCCGAAATTATTGACATTATAAAAAATGATTTTGGTAAACCCATATTCATTTTTAAATACCTATCCAACAATATATCACACGTTAGGGTTCAAATTAAAAAAAAAATCACTTCCCACTTTACATATAGGGGGGGCTACCCTAATAAAACATTTTTTTCCAATTTTTATTTTACCACTTTGTCGGAGTGATTTATAAACATATTGGTACCAAATTTCAGCTTTCTAGTGCTAACGGTCACAGAGTTTAAGCGAGGACGGACAGACAGACAGACATGGCGAAACAATAAGGGTTCCTAGTTGACTACGGAACCCTAAAAAAAGATTGACGGATTGTGAGAGAATCGATATGAAAGAAATGAAGTCAATGATAGCATGAAGGTTGACAGGAGAAAATGTGAGAAAAAAAAAACCCTAAGTTAAATGGGACAAGGTTAGGAAGATGATGATAGTTTTAAGTTTTAATTACATTTACTTGTCTGACTGGCCTGTTGGTCTAGTAGTTAGTGACTCTAAATGCTGTGTCGGAGGTCGTGCGTTCGATTCCCACCCAGGACAAACGTTTGTGTGATGAGCATAATCATTTGTTCTGATTTTTTTTAATAATATGTATGTATTTAGAAATGTATAAGTATGTTTATCAGTACACATAACACAAGCTGTGAAGTATGTTTATCAGTTGTCTAGTACACATAACACAAGCTCTGCTTAGCTTGGGACTAGACGGCGTTGTGTGATAATTGTGGAAAATATTATCTATTATTTAAACACGCGATGATGGCACATGAGTAAATAAATAGTATTATCTACTCATGTGACGATGGCAAGAGACTGGAGGGCATGTCATTATTCCCATGCATGATGCTGTTTGTCATGAAGATGTTTGCCTATAATCAGATCGGGCAAATTAAATTTGAGCCACTTCCCGGTTACCGATCGAGCTAAAAGTTTGCATGCTTGTGTTACAATGCAAAATTATGACATGGACCTGATCATTCTGATGACGCGATTTACCGTGCTATAAAAAATTGCTTTCAATAAATAATTTTCATTGAAAACTTATTTTAAATGTAAATTATTCGTGTAAATAAATACGATTTCTTTATAAAACAATTATTAATATTACAAATTAATGTATTAAAAAGGTTAAGGGCATCTTCAAATTAGCCGCAAAGTGCTACGCGATGGAATAAGCGCGGCCAGGCGGCCGCAGCGCTGCTCCCGCGCTGCCACCGCCGTCGCGGTGCCCTTTGCGGCTAATTTGAAGGCGGCCTTAAATGTAAATTGTTCGAGTGGTATAGATCATCTATACTTTCCCCTTAAAATATTGATTTCATTAAAACGTTACTTTTACCTGCTTACTCTCAGATACTTAAAACGAGGTACGGCTGAAATTGACTGTAATTAAGACCAAATGGGTGGTCTGCAATCATCATTAAACCTCATTTAAAACTACAAAGAGCACGGCTAACAACAGTCGTAATGGGAATGGGCGAGAAGCAATTAAACAGGTCCAGACAAGTTTTGACCCGTCCTTGCGGTGGGTCCCTTCGCGCCCCGGATATAATCAGTGTTGAACTATGTACCATAACCTGAACTTGGCTAGGAAACACTAATTAACGGTGAACGAGAAATTGTGGAAATTCACGGGCTGTTGCAAATGTCCACTTGTGTTAAATTAGGTGATTGCAGTACAAAGTTGTGTGGCTAACTTTTGTTGAAGTTGTCAGCGTGTCAGCTAAATTGTTGCTGGATCTTAGTGCTCTCTATTAGCAGCTTAATGGGTGCTTGTCATAAAAAACACAATAGTTTTTGGTTTAATAGAAACTCTATTTTATTTTTTCATTTATGTGTAAACAACCATTGACTCCCTTTCCAATATTTTCTTTGGTTTAATTAAATCTGAAACTGAAGCCTGGTAACTGCGGCAAACAAACCTAGTTACTATTAGAGGTTTTCAGTTATTTAAAAAAGATGTAGCGACATCTATGTATGGTGTCACATACTAATCCTGAATTGTTCTTCGCGCGATTTGAACATGTAGAACAGCCCGAAATCAGGCAACCGGGCAGTTGCCCAGCAGACATATATTATCCGTCTGGCCTTTCCAACGGATGTATGTGGGATTTTACTCTCTGTTTCGCATACCCACGTAACTAAAGCACAAACAAATAAAAAATCTATCTAGCCTGTTTCAAGCTTGGGATCGTCTTCCACTCTAACCGAATGCTGCTGAATATTCGTGTTTTACTTGGACCAACTGCTTATCAGATCTCCATAACCCGGTTAATAGGCAATACGATACACCTTGGCAAGATTGATGGTCCGACTTTCTGGCGTCTGAGAAAACAACAAGAAAGATCTTCGAAGGACAACCGGGACCAACGGCCGTGCTTTCCGAGGCATGGGCTATCATATTCACATTAGTGTAAACCCGGTTTCGAACATGCAACCTCATGCATGGGAGGCGGGTGCTTTAACCCAGTGTTTATAGCCCAGTGCCTATCACGCTATTTAGGGTGAGTTGCACCATTTAACTATAACGATAACCAAACTTTAACCAGCCGTGAAACGGCCTCCTATTGGTCAATCCGACAATATGAAAACTATTAACGACTTTGTTATCGTTATAGTTAAATGGTGCAACTCACCCTTAAAGTACAAACTAAACACCTCAAAAACTAATTATTATAACAAACAAAAGACATAGAAAAAAACAATAAACATAAAAACAATAAACATATATAGACCAGGGTAGATGCCTTCAAAAATAATAAAAAGTGAAAAATAATAATAGTAGGATGAAACCCATCACAAAAGGAGGAGAATATTATAAAAATGAAAGGAAAAATAATTTACGGGCGATCTGAGGTCGGGAAGGGGGTGGGGGTGACTTTTTAAGGGGAAAAAACGGTTTTTCTTGATTTCCGGCAAAACTAAAAGTCCTATGGAAAAAAGTCAAATGGCAAAGTTGTAGGTAATAAAAAGATCTAAAACTTTTGTATTAACACTTTTTTCACATAACCTCAAAATTTATGTGAAAAATTCAAAAAACCATGTTTTTGGTTTTTTATTTTTATCTCTTTCAAAAAACAATATTTTATCACGAAATTTGGTGAAAACTTACCTTTTTATGTCCCAAATACGCTGTAATTTATTTGATTAGAAATATTTATTTTTTCACCTTATTTTGAATAAATATCGAAAAATCACCCTAATTTTCAATCGAAAAATCACCCGTCAAAATATCTTTTTTTTTCAAAAAGTTTATATGGTGTCTGTTCGTTGAAATCTCTACTTTCCGATGGTGAAAAAAAATATATATGTTACCATAGTAAATCTTCTCAGCAAATGCAAAAAACCGAAAAAAACTCGAATTCGAAATTTTTTTTCAATTATTATATTGAATGTAGAGCTATTTATTAAAATTTACACTTGAATTACTCGAAAAACGTAAAATTACATGTTACATAGATAACAAAAAAAATTGCAAATCAAAATATAGTACTATAATTAACAAACAAATAAGTTGATAAAATTAATACTTAATAAGACGTCTACAATTTTGGAGAAAGGAGTCGAATCTTCTTTAAGTTATATGCGTAGATGCCTATTTATAACTATTTTTAGATAACTTATATTTATCTGAGTGACCTACGAAAAATTTTAGCCCATCAAAAGGTATTTCATAGAGGAGTGGGGAAGGGGCTTGGCGGGTCCGGGTCTTACTACATACATACCTAATATATTATTTCGTAGCAGCTGTAACAACCGTTAGCCTAGCCAGTATTCGAAATACAGTATAGTATACAACATCGTTTAAAAAAATACACGTGCACGTTGAGTTTCTTGAAGATAATTGTGACAAGTTTACAAAAAAACTAAGAAGATTAAAAAAATAATAATCTCCTTTATTTTGCACAAACAAACTTAGTTACCATAAGATATATAAAATACACATCGTAAATATATTTTTACTAACTAACTTATGGCCTATTTTCATATATATTTCATTATTTTAGATACATTCAAAATATATCCTAAAAGACATAAAAACATAGCTAAAAATAAAATAAAAAAATTGAATATATCTGAAATATATTTGAAATGTATAATATATATATGAAAATCGGCCAAAAGTTAGTTAGTAAAAATATATTTACGATGTGTATTTTATATTTCTTCTTGCAAAGTTTTTTTGTAAACTTGTCACAATTATCTTCAAGAAACTCAACGTGCACGTTTATTTTTTTAAACGATGTTGTATACTATACTGTATTTCGAATACTGGCTAGGCTAACGGTTGTTACAGCTGCTACGAAATAATATATTAGGTATGTATGTAGTAAGACCCGGACCCGCCTAGCCCCTTCCCCACTCCTCTATGAAATACCTTTTGATGGGCTAAAATTTTTCGTAGGTCACTCAGATAAATATAAGTTATCTAAAAATAGTTATAAATAGGCATCTACGCATATAAATTAAAGAAGATTCGACTGTTTTCTCCAAATATTGTAGACGTCTTATTAAGTATTAATTTTATCAACTTATTTGTTTGTTAATTATAGTACTATATTTTGATTTGCAATTTTTTTTGTTATCTATGTAACATGTAATTTTACGTTTTTCGAGTAATTAAAGTGTAAATTTTAATAAATAGCTCTACATTCAATATAATAATTGAAAAAAAAATTCGAATTCAAGTTTTTTTCGGTTTTTTGCATTTGCTGAGAAGATTTACTATGGTAACATATATATTTTTTTTCACCATCGGAAAGTAGAGATTTCAACGAACAGACACCATATAAACTTTTTGAAAAAAAAAGATATTTTGACGGGTGATTTTTCGATTGAAAATTAGGGTGATTTTTCGATATTTATTCAAAATAAGGTGAAAAAATAAATATTTCTAATCAAATAAATTACAGCGTATTTGGGACATAAAAAGGTAAGTTTTCACCAAATTTCGTGATAAAATATTGTTTTTTGAAAGAGATAAAAATAAAAAACCAAAAACATGGTTTTTTGAATTTTTCACATAAATTTTGAGGTTATGTGAAAAAAGTGTTAATACAAAAGTTTTAGATCTTTTTATTACCTACAACTTTGCCATTTGACTTTTTTCCATAGGACTTTTAGTTTTGCCGGAAATCGAGAAAAACCGTTTTTTCCCCTTAAAAAGTCACCCCCACCCCCTTCCCGACCTTAGATCGCCCGTAAATTATTTTTCCTTTCATTTTTATAATATTCTCCTCCTTTTGTGATGGGTTTCATCCTACTATTCGTTTTTTTTGTTTTAAAAATTATCGACACTGGTCTAATACCACTAGTTTGATTTCGTAGACCTACAATTTCTACGTCGTAACCTTTGCGGCAACGAGATCGTAGTCTGGTTGGTGGTTTATAATTCTATTATTATATTACTAGCAATCTCGACAGACATCATTCAGTCACAGATGTTAGATCTTTATATAGAGCAGCATTCTGGGTGTAAAAAAACAGACCGAGTTTAGAATAACACTCTACGCTCCAAAACTGCCGTAATAGACGTGGGCAAAAAGACTGCCAGGCTAAAATGGTATTGGGCGGGTCACGTCGACTTAGGGGTCTTTAAGTCAAGAGTGAATAGGTTACTTCTAGGCAAGCGTGCTCCATCGTCGACCACATTATTACACGCTTATCATCAGGTGAGATGGTGGTTAACATTTTATCAATTGTTACTATTTTGGTGTATAATAAAGTTTATTCTATTCTATTCTATCAATAATAATAAATAAAAAAACAAAAAAACGTCAGCCGCATGAGTAGTGGCCGCTGGACAAGTATCGCTACGCATTGGGTTCCTTCAAAGGGAAAGCGCCATCGAAGTCGCCCTAGAAAGCAGTGGCGAGATGACCTGGACGTATATCACAGAAACTGATTCGAAACGGCGCGATTGAAGAATGTCTGGAAGGACTTGGGGGAGGCCATTGCCCAGCAGTGGAACAGTAAGTGCTAGGAAAAAAAATAGTACCTAATGAATATGCAGTTAATCCTAATATTGACGGCTACGAAAATATTGAATGCAACAAATAAAAGTATGTTTTCCATGCAATTATATATTTTTTTTTTACAGGAACCATCCTAAATAATTAAGAAAAAGTTCATCTAAATTGGTTCTGTCATTCTCAAGTTGTATGCTTGGCAAAATCTACATTTCTTTTATTATATTTCGTTTCAAATAAGCTATTTATAATAAAACTGGCCAAGTGCGAGTTGGACTTGCGCACGGTTCCGTACCGTCCTTAGGGAAATTCGGCAAAAAAGTCACGTTTGTTGTATAGGAGCCCCCTTAAATATTTTTTTTATTTTATTTTTAGTATAGCTCTGTTGACGCGTATAGCGTTCTGTATAGCGTCTAGCTATAATTGTTGTTATAGCGTCTACAGAAAAACATACCTAATTTGTAAACATTTCAACTGTCTAGCTATCACGGTTCTTGAGATACATCCTAATGACAGACAGACGGACGGACAGACAGCGAAGTCTTAGTAATAGAGTCCCGTTTTTACCCTTTGAGTACGGAACCCTAAAAAGTACTAGCAAATCTAATTTCGCTATTCTGACCAAATGTTATTATTTTATCATTATAATCAGTTAATATGAGCAAAGTTTGATAGATAATTAAATACGCAATTCAATGTTGTATGATCGTCCGTGACAATTGTCAGCGATACGTAATAATTTCCATTAATCCCAGCAAATAGTTTCCAATGTTTGTTAAATTATAACTGGAAATGGATTTCGTGACGTATGGTATTGAAGCTTTATATTGTAGGTTTATTTGTGTTTTGTTTACTTTTAAATACTAGTCGTTTTATGTGCAGTTTTGAGTTTTGTTAAGTAATCTATACTAATATATTAGAGAAGTACAGTTTGTTTTTTTTTGTTTGTAGGAATGGAAGGTAATCTGTAAAAGTACTGGTCCGATTGCTAAATTTTTATCACCTATAAAAAGCTGCTCTATTCCGGAGTGACATAGGCTATATTTTATGTGAGCGAAGCCGCGGGCATAAGCTAGTATTTCATATAAAGCTAGTATTTCATTTCAGCTTGTCCTATTACTCTGCAAAGCTTATGTTTTCATCCAAGCCTCTCTATTTGCACTAGTGTCGGCCATTTTTAAAAACCACCTTTTGCTTATTCAGTTGCTCTTTACGATTCAGAATTTCAAATTATATTTAAATACTTGTCAACTTTCAACTTAAAAATATATTTTTACCAATTTTTACTTAGCTAGGAACGTGAGATACAAGAATAGCATAATTTAACACAGAACATGCTTCACCTGCTATGGTGCCTATCTTTCATAACCACCTGCACTTTTCAGGATCTATGCGAGGCTAAAAATATACCTGTGCAGTAACTCAGTTCTCTGTGATAGTATCATGTTGTAAACTACCACGTAGGCCCAGTGCGGATTGGTAGAATTTTTAGGTCTAGAACATAATATTTTCTCATAATAGATATATATCTGACCTTCTCAGATTTTCAGTCTATAATGTTTCTCTGTAAAAACCAGAGGTCGGAATTAGGCAGAATTATTCATGTACTTGCATCGAAATGTTGATATTATTATGGATCTTCCAGGGATTTCTAATGAAAAATCCTGTGTGGCCAACAATATTACAAATAAATAATAATAAAAACCTCCGAGATAGATAAGACAAATTATACAAAGATATTAACTTACAATTTTTATTAATATTTTTTATTGAAAAAGATCTCTACGTTAATTGAGGTGAGGTTATCAAATTTATACGCTTCCTCCTCCTCGTCATTAATGCAGGAATATTTTTTTTCTGACAGTGTAGATAAAATATTTCTGCTTTTTAAAATTAATCTCGGGGTTTTAGGCATATCCACTTTATTCTTTTGCTGTATGAAATCAGTGTAAGTACATGAATAACTCTACCTAATTCCGACCTTTGGTATCACCATCATCATTTTACTCGAAACACGTCCACCGCACAATCGACAGACTCGTACATTTCGCAACCATCACTTGTCCTGTTTCTCTATAATCTAAATAAGAATACCTTGAAAGAAATCTTAAAAAAATACACACAAAGAAAACCTCAAAGCCGAACAACTGAACCAATAAAATGGTCCCAAATGTAATAAATTCCGTATCTTTTGACTTACATACTGTTTATACAATAGACCGGTAACGCGGGTATCGGCGGGACGGACATCGGTCCGAGCTGATTTATGATTGCATATATCGAGGATCGTGTGTTTATGTCCCTACTGGCTTATTCTAATATAAGCGATGGAGCCGGAGGCTGGGAACGTAACGTTTTGTACAAAGGAAGTTTATTTTTTCATCAAGCTACGGTAGTTTTTTTAGAAACTATTAATTTTCATACATCTGAAAGACAAATTCGATAAGATAGAAGTTTTTGTTTGTAGAGGTAGGGAATAGGAAATTGTAGCAATTACTCATTATTTAATATTCATTATTATTATGTTATATCATCCAAGAATATCAAAATTTCTAATCATTACTCCAGAAAATAAAAGAAGAATAAACTTTATTGTACACCAAAATTAACAAAACTAACTAACGAATAAACTGATTATATAAAACTTCAACAATTTTCAGTTCTGAAATTGTAAGGAAGCCTGTTTAAAATGCAATTTTTTTTAAAATTGACATACATTGTTTAATTCTTTATTGTACACCAGAACCAGTTGTAACATACAGTAATACCAGATTACATGTAGGTACCTACTACATAGGAGAGCTTGACTATAAGTTATGTTTTTCCCCAAGCAAATCATTGGTAAGGAGGAGGCCGAACGCATCAGGCAACGGCGTTCTCGCCGCCGCCGCCGCCGCAGGGATTCTGATTCAGATTTCCGGCCACCCCGTAGTCGCGGGCTTGCGGATGGTGAGCAATGGGTAGCTCACTGTCCGGCCGTCCGGTAATTGTCCGGACCAAGCCCAAGTCGTCGGCAGCGCGCAATGTTTCCGCGCGCCTCAAAGAGTTGTCAGCAACAGCAGGGACCCAGCCGGGTCGAAGCCTACTGTGGCCAGGGTTATCCAAAAGGGAGCTCGAGCCCTGGTATGAACGCTAGAAGGAACGGGGTGGGTTTAGTAGTTTTTAGTCAGTAAGAGTCTGATACTATCTCCCGCTCCGCCCAAGAGCGAGGGTTGTCATTGGATGACTTTTTCCCACCATAAAAAAAGGTCGACTCATCAATTTGTAGAAAATGACGTAATTGCTCCTTTATACAGTCACAGCACTTGTGTATAAAGTTTTAACGATTTGTCTGAACAATATTACTCTAACACACATTCTAAAAGTTAATCAGTAGAGTCGACTGTACATAGTTTTTCTTCTACTTTTACTCACAATAAACCGAATTACTTACTTTACGAGCGAAGCTTTATTTGATAACATTGTCGGTTCAAATTAAAGTAGGGTTAACAGAACAGGACGACCGCACTTATTGCGGTCTGTGTTCATTATCGTTGCGGTCGATTCTCCATCTGTTATTACTTTTATGTTGGCTGTACTACTTTATATCGTATGAATAGGTTTAATGTGAACTTGTTGTTGTTGGTTTTGATAGCGAATGAAGGTTTGAGGGTTAGGGTTTAATTGAAAATAGTATAGTTAAAATTTTGGTTTCTATACATATTATTCTATATAATATTATATTATTTGTTTTTCCTAGAAAAAAACATTTTTTTTGGTGATTTACGTATACAGTGCAATTTTCCGGGTCACGTGATCCCCTGGCCTCCGAGGGGATATTACAAAAAAAGTGTAACTTAAAACAAAAGACAAACAAAAACAATCAATTCGCATCACCTGGAAGCTAAAAATCTTTCGACAGTTCCAACTCAAACGCTATCAGAAAATCTGAGCGTGTAAATATCACAAAATCCTCGCGACTCGCAACCAATCAGTCGTGAGAGATCGCTCTATTTCCTCCAAGTGCATCAATTCACCGTCGTAATACGTTCACGCTCGTCCGTATTACCCGTATGTCATAATGGAGCTTCGAACTGATTGGGCGAATTTCTATAGCGCGCAAAAAATGACGATAAATCGGGATCAATTTATTTTACGTCTATTCGGAGATTTACCCCTAAACGCTATTGTAGCTTGAACAATGGTGGCTTTCGGAAGTGACGTAAATGGATAATGCGAAAATTCTGATGTTGCTATTTATTACTATTTGGACTGCGTGAAAAAGTGATACAGATTTTCTCATGGAAGTTTGTGTAACTGAAATTGATTGTGAAGTAATCTATCGCTTTATCAGAGTTAGTTGGCTAACCCTGGCATGAACGTAGGTAGAGATACATATACAGAACAGACTTGCATAATCAGACTTGTAGTGACTCTACTGCTGGGACTCAGGCCTTCTCTGTAGGAGAGGGAATTGGCCGTAATCTATCACGCGTGCCCAGTGCGTGTTGGTTTTGTTCTTGGACATGCCGGTTTTCTCACGATGTTTTCAGAGCAGTGGTGATGAAATAAATTACACAAAGTAATGTGCCTCTTATTAGAGACACATTACATTAAAAAGGTAATACATTTAAGTACTGTAGCATATTTGCTACAGTACTTAAATGTATTACCTTTTTCATTAGAGAAACACATTCAGCTACATAAACACCCATCTCCTCTTTCAGCGTATGAATATTCAGAAATAATTTCTATAAAATTGTAGCATCAACGGGGATCAATAGATTAGATCCAATAACCTGTGAGAGAGTGGGCTATTTCCCGCGCTTCCATTCAATGGGCAAATAGATTCATGTTAGTTCCATTACACTCGATGTGGAAATCGTAATACCTCTCAGAGTTGCGTACTTTCTGTTATTAAATATTTATTTTTAACTTGTTTACGTTTTTTATCTTAGCTGTACTCACGCAAACTCACAATTTAAATCTTATCAGAATTTGATCCAGGATTATATAAACTTGCTGTGTTATTTTTGACCCATTCGTTTTTAAACCGTTGTGTTTGTCTATAACAATAACGAGTTGTAAATCAAGATTATCTTAAATTAAATCTCGAAGTGACTATACCTACTAATCTCGCAATATGGAATATTGGAAAAATAAAGTTGCTATTGTTACCGGTGCCGCACATGGAATAGGTGCTCAAATAGCAGAGGATTTGGCGAAGATAGGAATGATTGTTATTGGGTTCGAACCCACTCAAGGAAGACTCGATGAAATGCTAAACAAAATGATTGATTGGGGCAAATTTGAAGGACAATTAATACCATGCAAATGTGATGTGTCTAAAGATGAAGATCTCAAAAATGCTTTTGAAGGTATAGTAGCAACATATGGAGGAGTTGATGTACTGATTAACAATGCGGCTATTGGTAAGGAAGGATTAATATGTACAGGCGTTATACAAGATCTGAAAGCAATCGTAGATACAAATATTTATGGTTTGATAAACTGTACACGATATGCGGTTCAGTCCATGGTAAAGAAAAATGTTACGGGGCAAATTATTAACGTCAACAGTATTTGTGGCCATTATATGCCTCCTTTTGCTGAGCCTAAGATAAACATGTATATCGCTTCCAAGAGAACTATGACAGTTTTAAATATACTATTAAAGAATGAATTTAAATCACTTAATCATAAAATCAAGGTAACGAGTATATCTCCTGGGATTGTGAGAACAGGAATTTTTAAAACTGCTGGTATTAATTTTCTGAATGATGAGTTTTTCGAAAAGAATCCGCATTTGACAACAAAGGACGTGTCTAATGTTGTTCTTATGATTTTAGCAGCTCCTCGAGGTATTCAAGTGAACGAAGTAATATTTCATGCTTTGCACGAACTGTACTAGAATTTCTATATTTCATGTTAATTTTACTTTTGGATTATTTTGATCAATTTGCTTACATTTTTTTCTGTATTCCAATGGTTGCACAATATTTAGATATATCTACTGATCAAAAATTTTAATTTCAAAAGACTTTTATTTTATTGGACCCCCGAGCAATGTGTCCTATGTGCTATTCGGATTCCTTTAGTTACCCGAACGTGACAAAGTAACCACACACACAAATCTCTTCGTCTTTATAATATTAGTGTGACGTGATTTCTTTTACATTTAGTGATGCAAGTTCATACTAAAATCATTATGTAACATCATGCCCATACACTACACAAAAATACAATAAAAACACTTTACTTGACCTAGAAACTAGACCTAAGACCCAACAGTCAGCAATGCAATATTTTTCATAGAAAAAAAAATTGATTAACTGTGATTTTTATCCTGAATAATAACATAATACTTGCAAAAATCCAGGGGATTTTCAATGTTTTTTTCATCACACATTAAATTCTCGTTAGGTTATCAAAACAACCAATCTGTGTAATGCGCATTTATTTCCAGTGATAACATATTAAATGTCCCACTTACCGAGCCAACTTATGTTTTATAAAGGATCGTAAAAATATTGTGAGGGACATTTGAATTTTGGCTTTTTGAACATACTACACATACTTACAAAAACATGAAGTGCTGGGTTAACAAAGTAGCAATCATCACAGATTGTGGGGATGAAGTTGGTTTCGCTATAATGGAACAGTTAGCAAAAGCTGGCATGATTGTGGTTGGTTTCAATAAAAATGAAGATATTTTAGAAAAGGTAACGGTGAAACTGAATCCAGTGATTGCGAATAAAATTTCTGGAAAAATTGTATTGTGCAAATGCGACATATCGGACACAAAGCAATTGACAGCAGCTTTTGAGAAAATTAAAGACACATATGAAGGAGTCGATGTTTTGATAAACAATGCACAGTGCAATATAGACTGTTTAGTTACCACTGGAGAATCAGAAGATTTTAAGGAAATCATTGACGTAAATATTAATGCTTTGGTGGCTTGTACAAGGCTTGCAGCTGGATCTATGATAGCAAGAGAAAGTAGAGGTCATATCATATGCATGAACGATCTATATTCTTATCAGATACCAATGGAGTCAAAGAAAACTGTATATATAGCTACTAAAGCGACTATAACATCTGTGAATGAAATCTTGAGACATGAATCACGTTTTTTGAAGGCTAATATAAAAGTGACAAATATAGCATACGGTAAGATTGATGGGTATACTGAATCAGTTACTGATGCTCCGGGCCTTCGCGTTAAAGATATAGCCAAGCTAGTGAAACTGATTTTGAACACACCTGAACAACTTCAAGTGCACGAGGTTTTGCTAGATTCTGTGGTGGAATAAGTGATGTGGTGCAGTGAACAAGTGAGCTTAGTGATTAAGTAGAATGTTGTTTAAAAGGTTGACTGGTAGGGAATCCGTAGGGTATTAAATCTACCTCTATAGTTTTGTGTGCATAAAGAAATAGATATTGTTGTTTGACAAAAATCTGTAGAAGTCTACGGTACTAAATTAGTGTCTAACTATTATAATTATAATTTTTATAGTTTAAAAAAATATAGTTATAAAATTAATAAGTATTTTCCTACCTTTCTTTTTAAATCAAACAGCTTTTGTCAGTGACTTCACCCGAGTGAAAGTAAAAGGTTTTCCCAAGGAAATGTACCTACTCCTGTGACAAAAAGTATTCTATTTTATGTATCGTATGCCAAGTTTTATCTAAAACGTTTTAGTCCGTAAGGCGTGAAGAGGTGGCAGGCATACATATCACTTTCAAATTTCTAATATTAAGTGGGGACTGTAGCAATTTTTTTTTAAATTGTGTTTCAGACATTCAACAACTTCTCCTATTTTAGGGCAAAACGGGGGGCTTGTCAGACTCTTCGACTTAAATCCACTCCTATATTCCTTCCTTACTTTGCGTTCTAGGATTCCAGTAGGGATTATAAAAATAGAGATTAGATTACCACAGGATCCTTACAAATGTTTAAGTCCACATAAGATTGTACTTATGATGTGTACCAAGTCTTAGTTTACCTGTAAATAAAAAAGAAAGTTTTTTTAGTTGAGAAAGAACTGCTAGTATTAGCTACTACTGCTAACAAAAGTAGTAAGGAGTCGGCTCGTTGGTTCACCATAAATTGAGGCAACCATATTCATGCTGACGGAGTGCATACAAAAAGATTCGCGGAGCGCATCCATCCAAAGGCACTGGTAGCAAGCACACATTATCTTAATTAAACGGATAAAGCACTACCACTCACTCATTACAGTATTTACTGTTTTGCAGAAGCATTTGCAAATTATTACTGGCTTGGCAACCTCATTTCATTCCGTGATGCGCTTTGTTTTACCCAAGAGATGTGGCTTATGTGTGTTAATCAAAGCCGTGTAAATTAAACCCCGGTCTTACGAAAACACGAGTTAATAAAAGTGAGGTCAGGCTTTACTTTTTTTTTATTTATATTTAGAGAAGTTGTAGTCGCGGGTTCGAACCCAACTAGGCGCATTACTTTGTGTAATTTATTTTATCACCACTGCTCTCAAAACTGTAAAGGAAAACATCGTGAGGAAACCGGCATGTCCTAGAACCAAAAATTCGAAGACATGTGACATTCACCAACACGCACTGGGCCCGCTTGGTGGATTACGGCCAATTCTCTCTCCTAGAGAGAACTTGATTCCCAACAGTGGGAACATTAAAAAGGCTGGTGATGTGATGAAAGATATTGTTATCAGTGAGAATGTATTTATTGAGTACCGATGAAGTACATGTATCTCTTAGAAATTGCAACTAAACCTCAAATATACAGATAGGTACCTATCTACTTATTGATTTAATACAAAATTTTGTATTGGAACGGTTTATGAGAGAATCTAACTGGGTTAAAAAAATTGTTATGAATACATTAAATTTTGTATCACTGTAATTATTAGTAATGATCTAAGATACGTGAAAGAAATCTCTTTCCTCATCTGTTATTTGATTATGATTATTATTATTATTTCCTTTATTTAGCATTTATACATATTATAGTATATTTTTAAAAGTTCCTTAAAAAAACAGATTATTATTATTATTATTATACCTCTTTATTGCACACCTTAACTTACTAAAGAATAAAATTTAACAAAAATAAGTGTACAATAGGCGGTCTTATTGCACAGGGCAATTTCTACCAGACAACCTTTGGATGGACTGAAAAGAAAGGAACAAGATTTCGGGTTGAAAGTGTACAACAACTTATAGAAACAATGTAAAAATAAATAACAAATAAAAATATAATACATAAATAAAAAGCCAAATAATAAACTAATAAATATAAAACATGCTAATTAACATACTGATTAATATTTATATTATTTTATTTTGTTCGGAAAACTTACAGCTAAGATACAGATAGTTGAAAAATAATGAAAGAAGGCAAGACAAGAGACAGTAGACAGATAAAAAGAAAAAAAAAAGTAAAGACCTTCGGAGCAAGTACATAATTAATTATAGCAAGAAAAATTAAACGTATGTGTACTAGATTTCTCGAAGATCGCTGAAACTGTCAGCTATATATGCTATCTAGTTAATGCGTTCATTAAGACATTGCGCATAGGTTGCCTAGCTAAATCTGGTGCCAGTTGTTTCAATTTAGATATCAATTACCCCTAATTTGTTATTTGGTAAAGTCGAGCATCAGCAGAAAGAATGCGCCTCAAGAAACTGAAAAACTAAGTTGCTTCCTTTTTTTTGGTGCAAATAGGAGGGTTGCCTCGCATAAAGAGATAACTAAATGGCCATAATTTACCTTCATCTGATATTTAATCATTTTTTTAATGTTAATTAGTATTTTTTAGTCCAATAGAAGCTATTAGTAACGATAGAACTCAATTTGGAAGTATTTGGATAAAGTCGAAAATATCAAATGATCGCGATCTCAGACAAGTTTTATTGTTTAACATCATTGGCACCAGATTTAGCTAGGCAACCTATTCGGAATGTCTTAAAAAATGCATTATATTTATCATAATCGAATAACAGAAGAAGGAAGACATTTCTTCTACGTACGAGTATCTTGTACTACTCGTATAAGATGTATAAATGTTTGGCCGGAAATCGCTCTGTGGCTCCCGACACCCGGGGCATATATGGCAGGGGCTGGGGCGTATGGTTTAACAGTTTCAGCCTTGCTTGCAGTACTGTTTCACTGAAGGAGATGACTGCCTTCCTTTCCTTCTCTTTCAACCGACTTAGTCAGTACAAACAAAGGTTCTGCAGAATAAACCTGTTTGGTGAACACATATTAATAAATAAACGAGACAAATTCTATCATCTGTGAAAATTGATTTAAAACATCTGTCATGCCACGTGTCATTGCATGTATGTTTTACGAAATAATCGCATGAAAGTAAAACAATAAAATTTACACTACAGAAATGTCTTTTCCGAAGACAAGTGAACTATATGAGGATCCGCTTAGAAAATCTTTAATAGGGCATAGCAGTCATCTCAGAGGCACTAGAGTTAGACACGGAAGAGTGTCAGTTGCACTCCAAGACCAGTCTCACATTGAATGGAGCAATCTCATTTTCCTTCAGTTCCATCCAGTCTTCAAGATGATCATTGTTGTGGTTGCTATTGTAAAGGCTATGATGGTAGGTTTTATTTTACTGGTTTACACATTAGTCTAGCCTTCAAGCCGCATCAACGGCGCATAGTGTTCCACCCACGCCTCAAAGAAATGTCAGCAGAATTGTATGAGCCAGTTAGGGCTGACGTCTGCCAGGGCTGCGGATAGTTCAAAAGAGTTACCGCAGCCAACGTAATAAAAGAAAAGTGAAGGAATGCTGTGGGTTCTAGTTAGTAAAAGTCTGACACTAAGAGCGGAAGCCATTTGATGATTTCTCACGTAAAAACAAAGAAAACTTTCCATGCTTCGGCGGCGTCAACTTCTCGCCTCCGACCTTGATCCAGATCATGGGGAAGAGGGTGACCTCTCTCCACCGTGGGTGAGGGCTTGCGAATACAGGTCGATTTTAGTCAGTAAAAGTCTGTCACCCCTTCTTGCTCCACTAGGAGCGGGAGAACTTATTTGATTTTCTGCCACAAAAAAGTCTTCTGTGCTTATGTTGCTTGACTCGAAAAAAAAAGAAAAGTGGACTTTGCATGTTGATTCAGATTGATAGAATCATAATTATTATATTTTTATAAAAAGTCACGCCCCACCGCATAGGAAGATAGTCAAACTTCTATTCGATTACCACTTACATAAATCGCTCGGTAACCTGTGCTTTGGGCCATTTGAGTAGATAACGTACTTATTTTTTTATCATAGCCTTTATTGATTTACAGGGTCCTATACAATCGGTCTATCCGATTGTATATTGCAATGATGTTATGGACTACCATCCGGTTTTGATATTTATCAAGTATTTTTATTTCTTTTGCTGTGATGCGTTATACGCCATTGACACCTTTCTGCATATGGTACACAGGTAACGTATTATATATGTTTTCTATTATTTATTTATTTAAAATTATGTAAATAACACCATTACAGCAATTAACGCCAATGGAATGCTATTAGCAGCTATACATATAATATATTCAAAGAAATAACCAAATAATAAGACATTAATTATTAAATTAACAAACAATATAAACATAAAATGTAATATTGTAGTACGTTTATATTTTTAAGGCATTATGTATGTAATATTAATTTAAAAATATCTGATCATATTCGCGGGGAAAACTTGGCCAGAGATCGCCCTAGACAGAGAAGCTTGGCAGGAGAAAGGGAAGGCATTTGCCCAGCAGTGGGACATACAATAGGCCAATAAAAAAATGTAATATCTAAATATATTTATATTTGGTAAAAATGAAACTCGTACTGGGCCCACGTAGAATTACGGCCCATTCCCTTTTCTAGAGAGGAGGTCTGACTGCACTGTTATAATCATGCTATGTTATGGTTTTTTTTTACTTTTATTTTTACGAATAGGTGAGATACTAATTTTTAAAATTGAGAAAAGTGGCTTTTGTACTGTTTGAAGGGCTTACTTTAACTGGTCAACAAGGCTTTATAATGCACTGTGATCTAATAGGCAATATGCATTTGATTATCTAACCAGTTTATCAAAAAGTAGTTATAAAAAAAAAACAGAAAATTAAGTGTAAAAAGAATATCAAAATTGGTATAAAAGCAAGGGAGACATACTAATTTTAACCTTTTGAATGTCTTATGTTACACAGTTCGACATAAGCAATTGTCTTTCTATAGTGTCTCTAATTACGGCATTCAAAGAGTTAATTAAATAAATTTATCTCGGTCGTTAATACGCAGTTTTCTATGGTGTGATGAACTTTGGGCGTGGCGAAGCTGAGTGACGACAATGAGTCACTATTGTCTTCACATATTCCAGTGTATTCGCACTAAAGCTATATCCAGCTATTTTCATTTTCAGGCAAGTCGTGGACAAGGCAATGAGACGTGAACATTTGCCAAAATCAGCAATATGGTTGATAACAGATTTATTATCTTTGATTCCATTTTTTCGCTTAATAATAACAGATCCTTGTGCACCAGCTCGGATTTGGCCAAACGTTTTATTGTTCAATGAGTTTCTGGTGTAAGTATTATAAAGTAAACATTGAAAACTTAAGTGTTAATCGATTCTAGTTGCTAGCAGCTGCACGCTTAGCCAAGTTGTTATTCTGCAATCGTTAAGTCGAAAAGTGATGAAACGTATGGGAATGACGTCATCTCAACGTAAAGTCGCGTGGTCAGAACAAACGAATAGACAATTCGTAGCCAAGTTCACATCGTTCTAAATCGTTTCTACAATGTTTAACGCTACATCCTTTGTTATACAAACACTACATTGTAGAACGAGCGGCCGACTCAGGCGCGACAACATGGCTACCAACTTATCGTTTTCTACAATTGCTGTCACCGAGGTGTTACCGATTAGAGAACGGAATTCGATTGTAACTTGGCTAGGGGGGCTGATTCCTTCTCTTTTAGAATTTGTAGAAAATTAAATACGTGTTCTGTCACATACAATTTACCGGTACCCGATCCTCTTGCCAGTGCATATTAGGTGTTCAATCCATGCCATATCGCTTGATGCCACAATTTGGTCTTGGTTATTGATGCATGAAGTGGGGTGCGTGAACTATGCATGCGCGTTACACCGGCCCACTTACTGTAGGAGCATAAGCAAGTTGGCGGTAGATTGATATTTATCGGGGCTCAGATGAGATGAATTAAAATGCAAATAAGCTGAACTAGAATTATATTGCGTAAATATAAAAGCGTACAAGCAGGTGAACAAAGCGAATGATCAAAGCAGAGTGGCTCGATACAATCAAAACACTAGTATTTATAGTGAGTCGTAAACAAAATACGTCATCGTGCAGAACGGCAACGCGTCCTCATCCTAGACAAAGGATCGCAGGCGGCGGCCGTCAGTGTGTGCATGTCGCTACGCACACATATTTAAAAACCGCAAAGTGGCGTGATTTCGGTGCTGCGTTCAAACGTGCGAGTTTACTTGCCTACTCGCCACACCACTCCCCTGGTGAGTCGTAGCTCGGCTACGGACGATAGTAGTCCGGGAATCGGACTGTGCGGCCACTCCTCGTCTTCTTGACTGTGACCTGGTCTTCTAGTGGTTGCTGTTGTGACGTCATGACAGTTGGCTCCTTCGCTAGGTATGCTGGCTTTAACCGGTCGAGTGTGACCTTTTGCTTCTTTCCCTTCACGTCAATGTCGAAAGTCTTCAAGTCTCGATGCAGGACCTTGTATGGCCCTAAGTATGGAGCTTCTAGCGACCTTCGTGCGGGTCCTTGCCGCAAGAAAACATGGGTAGCTGTGCTGAGATCCTTGGGCACATAGAACGGTCGAGTCGAACTAGTGTGCCAGGAAGTAGGTTGTGGGGTTATCTTACTCATGTGTGAGCGGAGTCTGCTGACCAGGCTGGTCATGTCGACCGTCTCTCCTGAGGTGGAGGCGAAGAACTGTCCCGGTAGGCGGAGGGGTTCACCGTACACAAGCTCTGCCGCCGATGCTTGCAGGTCTTCCTTGTACGCACTGCGTATGCCCAGTAGAACCCATGGCAACACCTCAGTCCAGTTCGGGCAGGCGTGGCAGGTAATGGCGGCCTTCAGCTGGCGGTGCAGTCTCTCCACCAAACCGTTGGCTGCCGGATGGTAAGCTGTAGTCAAGTGATGGGAAGCCCCGATTAAGGCTGCGAGTTCCTTGAAAGTGCGGGACTCGAACTGCCTGCCCCGATCGGTGGTAATGTGCTCTGGGCTGCCGAACCTCGCAATCCACCCTGACGTCAGAGCGGCTGCGCAGGACTCCGCCGTGATGTCCTGCAGTGGGTATGCCTCAGGCCAACGCGTCACGCGGTCGACTACGGTGAGGCAGTACCTGTAGCCAGAACATAATGGTAATTGACCAATCAAGTCAATGTGAATATGGCGGAACCGTGCTGAAGGTGTCTCGAAAGCTGTCAAGGGTGCTGACGTATGTCTGGTCACTTTGCTTCGTTGGCATGCTTCACATTCCTTGGCCCATTGTCGACAGTCCCTTCTCACGCCAGGCCATACATACCTTTCGGTTATCAAGCGGACTGTTGCTTTACCCCCAGGGTGACTCAGACCATGAAGGGTATTGAATGCCTGTTTGCGGAACCGTTTTGTGAGAAATGGGCGTATCCCCGATGAGATGTCGCAGTACACCTCCACTTCTGCTTCTGGTAGTCTGATTTTCTTCAGTTTCAGACTGGTGCCGTTTTGAACGAGGTCTTGAAGTTCTGCATCGGTTTTCTGTTCACTGGCAAGGGACGGGTAATCTATGGGTAAATTGATTGCATTAATACGTGACAAAGTATCGGCTACCACGTTGTCTTTGCCAGCCACAAACTTTATATCCGTGGTGTACTGGCTGATATAATCTAAATATCTGAACTGGCGTGGAGAACAGTTTTGACGAGGTCTACTGAATGCGAATGTCAGTGGCTTGTGATCGGTCAAGACTGTGAACGTTCTTGCTTCAACCATGAACTTGAAATACCGGATGGCCTCATATATAGCTAGAAGCTCGCGGTCATATGGGCTGTACTTCATCTGGGCAGGGCTTAGCTTCTTGGAGAAGAATGCCAAGGGTTGCCATTCTTTACCCTGTTTTTGCTGTAATACAGCACCGATTGCCATATTTGAGGCGTCTGTCTGCACCGCGAGTTCAGCTGTTGGGTTTGGATGGACTAGCATTGTGGCTTCCGATAGACTTTGTTTACATTTGTTGAAGGCCTCCAGGTGTTCCGGTGACAACTCTATTGGCTGTGATCCCTTAGTTTTCAGTCCCGTTAGAAATTTGTTTAAAGGTGCCTGTATGGCCGCTGCTGCTGGTAGGAATTTTCGGTAGAAGTTTATCATTCCAAGGAATCTTCTAAGGTCCTTGATGTTCTTGGGCACTGGAAAATCCTGGATGGCTTGGACTTTCGTGTTTAAGGGCTTGATCCCTGCAGCTGATACTTCGTGGCCCAAGAAGTTCACTTTCGCTTGTCCGAATGTGCATTTGCTGGTGTTTATTAACACTCCATAATCTGTCAACCTCTCAAAGAGTTGCCTAAGGTGCTGTTGGTGCTGGGCGACGCTGGTACTGAATATTAAAATGTCATCCAAGTAGGTATAGCAGAAGCCTAGGCCCCGGAGTACCTCATCCATAAACCGCTGGAAAGTTTGTGCAGCGTTGCGAAGTCCGAATGTCATAAATGGGAATTCAAACAACCCGAACGGTGTTGTTATTGCGGTCTTGGGTATGTCCTCTTCTGCTACTGGAATTTGGTTGTAGGCCTTGACTAAATCGACAGTGGAATAGATTGTGCTCCCCACCAGCTGGTGTACGAAGTCTTGCACATGTCGAACTGGATAACGGTCTGGAATTGTACGAGCGTTCAAAGATCTGTAGTCTCCACACGGTCTCCAGCCGTCGTTTTTCTTGAGTGCCAGATGAAGCGGCGACGACCAAGCGCTCTCAGATCTGCGCGCTGTTCCTTGCTGCAGCATTTCCTCGAATTCCTGTTTGGCTATTTTCAATCGCTCAGGGTCAAGGCGGCGAGGCCGATTGTATACGGGCGGTCCTGGCGTAGTGCGTATGTGGTGCACCGTGCTGTGCTTTGGTTTGCCAGGTCTTCCAGCTGGGCGTGTGAGATCTGGATATTCCCGCAACAGCTGCTGATAAACTGTGCCTTCCGTGGTTGTGCGGACTGACGATATGGCTTCGGTTGCTTTTTGATATGCCGCAGCGACTGTTAGTTCAGTGATTCCGTCGATTAACCGTTGGTTGCGGCAGTCGACAAGTAGGTTGTAGTAACCTAAGAAGTCGATGCCGATAATAGGTTTTGAAACGTCTGCTACTATGAACTGCCATGTGAAAGCTCGACGAAGACCCAGGTCCAGAGTGAGCGACAGGTAACCGTAAGTGGCTATAATTGTTCCGTTTGCTGCGAACAACTCGTATTTGGCCTTGCAGCGTGGTTCCCGAACGGCGGATCGCGGAAATACACACAGGTCTGAACCCGTATCTACAAGATATTGCATCTTTGTCTTGCGATCCGTGATGAACAGGCGGCTTGTTACAGCTAGGCAGTCTTGTACCGCCACTAATGGCTGCCTTGGGGGTTTAACGGCTGCTTGCTGTAGTTGCATGGCTGTGTGCATTTTCGCGCCCTGTCCCCAAACCGGTAATGGTACCAGCACAGCGGGTGATCTGGGGGTCTGGAATTGGAACGAGAGCGGGAACGACGTGGTGAACCGTGTCTAGATCTTCGCGAGTGTGAGCGACGACGACTGCGCAGCTCCATGCTCATGGTCTCCAACCTTCGGCTTAACTCTGCTACGGTTTTAGTCAGCATATCTATGGCGTTATTTTGCGGATCAGTCGTTACTGGCGGGCGAGTACTGGTACTTGCTACTTGCCCAGTTACTGGCACGATGTCATTTATACGATCCGCTAAATCGGCCACGTCTTCCAAGGACATGGTTGACTGCGACGCGACGATGGTTTGCAGGTTGGTAGGAAGTCGACTTGACCAGATTGTCCTTATAAATTCTGCTGGAACTGTCGGTCCGGCCAATTGTTGTAAGTGGCGCAGGAACTGCGAAGGTTTTCTGTCGCCTAGTTCTTCATGCATTATCAACTGCTTGATTTTTCGTTCTTGAGACGCTGATAGCCTTTTGATCAATTCTGCCTTTAATTTCTCATATTTTCCTGTTGCTGGTGGAGAAACGATAAGGTCTCTGACCTCTGCCGTGTGTTGTGGTTCCAATTGCGACAGGACGAAGTAAAACTTGGTTGAGTCCGTCGTCATGCTTGATATCGCAAACTGACCTTCCAATTGGGCGAACCATAATACTGGATCATCAGGGTTGAACGTCGGCGTCCTTACTCCAACTCGGCAAGCTTCTTGGAATACGTCCCTCTCTTTGCTTGGCTCCATCTTCTCCTCTTGACAACGGAATCGGGGTCACCAATGAAGTGGGGTGCGTGAACTATGCATGCGCGTTACACCGGCCCACTTACTGTAGGAGCATAAGCAAGTTGGCGGTAGATTGATATTTATCGGGGCTCAGATGAGATGAATTAAAATGCAAATAAGCTGAACTAGAATTATATTGCGTAAATATAAAAGCGTACAAGCAGGTGAACAAAGCGAATGATCAAAGCAGAGTGGCTCGATACAATCAAAACACTAGTATTTATAGTGAGTCGTAAACAAAATACGTCATCGTGCAGAACGGCAACGCGTCCTCATCCTAGACAAAGGATCGCAGGCGGCGGCCGTCAGTGTGTGCATGTCGCTACGCACACATATTTAAAAACCGCAAAGTGGCGTGATTTCGGTGCTGCGTTCAAACGTGCGAGTTTACTTGCCTACTCGCCACACACATTACTAGTATTATTTGAAATAAGTTTAATTCTTGTTCGCAGCATATATAGAGTGATTCAATTTTTTTCATTGGGATCGTCGCATTCATATCCAATGCTCCTGTCAGGTTATGCAATAGTGATGTGTTTGTGTTTAAATTGCATAGCTTGCTTCTTATTGTTGGCCACACATCAAGGTTTTTGTGAACTTTGCAATAATCGTGATGTTTATTACGATTGGAGATCTTTCGTCGGGCATAAGGTAATTTCAATGATCATTTTTTCTGTATAGCTATAAGTTGATTAATTTAAGATTGATACAATGTTTGTTAGGTGAGGCTTAAGTCCTGGGCACGCCACAATTGAGGCAATAAACCCCTCTTTGAGGAGTCGAAGAGGCGCGTCCTTGCTTTCCGCATGACATAAGTTGTCATCGGATATGGAAGCGAAGGAAATGGCCTCGACTATGAGGGAACGAATATCCTCACGCCCCAGCCACCGAGACAGGATACGCTTCTGGTGCCAGGATTCGCAGGCCAATCCCTGGCCACCGTAGCCACGGATTTTGATTGAAAAAGGGGACTTGGTACCCTGCTTGACGGTTACGATTGAAGTTATACAAATATATGGGTTGTTATTCACATTTGAGTTAGTTTAATTTCTGGTTAATAATAATAAAAAAAAATCCGTATAAGAAAAAATATTTGAACTATTTTTTCCAGGATTTTATCCTTGTCCTCCATTTCTTTAAGTTACCATGTTGATTATATTTATAGCATAGTATGTTATTTTTACAGTTTAACCAGACTGATGAAGGATATGCAACTTACGTTTTTGGAACAGTTTTTGTATTTTCCTTTGCAGTAAATGGAAGATTCGAAGAAATAATGCCTTCTGCAATGTTAGAATTCCTAATGGTGTGCATATTTATGGTGGCTGGTTATGTAATGACAAATTTTATTATTGTACCGAAAGCCATTCTTGAATCTATATTAAGATTTCGCAGAATATGTGAAGTATATACAAGAGTAAGAAAAGTAATTCAGGAAACTAAAAGAAGGAATCCTGACGATAATTCTGACAAAATTGTTGAAACTTATTATAAACTGATATGGAGAAAGCGAAGTGGGATTGCTGACAAACCTAGGTTTGTTGGAACTCTGCCTAGATATTTGCGACTTCTTCTTAGCCAAGATTTGCTTTGGCCTTTATTTTATCATAGTCCTACATTGAGAAAAACTAGTTATCCATTCCGAAGATGGTTAACCGAATTAACAACTGTATATTACAAATTGCCTGGTGAGAAATTCTTTACAGGTCGCGGTAATAAAGGAAGTTTATATTATTTGAAATCCGGTATAGTTCAGCTCATTTCCGTTGATGATGGAGTGACACCAATACTCTCTGTAACAGGTGGAACAATATTTGGAGATATTAGTTTCTTTGTGCCTCCTATGAGAAGGAAGATTATTGCCCGCTGTCTCACATATTGTGAATATTATTTTGTTGACCGGCAATCCATGATAAAATCGTTACATAAATATCCGGCAGATCGAAAGGTTATCATGAACGATGTTAATAACAGAATAAAGCACGCAAAACTATTATTTTCTAACAAAAAACATATACGAGGCTTCGATAGAAATGAAGACGAAGGAATAAGTTGGCTTAAGAAACGATGGTGGGAATTATTTCACATTGTTGAAAACTACATTAAGATAACCGGCAATACGAAAGAAGCTTTAGACGGTATCTTACCACCTGATGAGGCAGTATATCATTGTTCAAAATATATAGGACAACTTATATTGTGTAATAAAACAGAACTACGGACAGAATCGATGTTCACGAACTTCAAATTTCCATGGATAATTAATCCGCATTCTAAGTTCGGTCTGGTTTGGTATCGAATTGTAGCCGTCGACGTATTTCTGGTACTCGTTTTGTATCCGCAATGTTTGATAAAACCGCAAATTCCCGCATGGTTCCACTTTTTCACTTTATGCTCCGATACCATATATACTATTGATATTGGGGTATCTCTTGTAACTGCTGTGAAAAAACAAGATAGTGTCACAAATACTTTTTCTTCAGTTATGTTTGAACGTTTCAAGAGCGTTACTTTCATACTCGATTTAATGGCAACAATTTGGATAGAAGATATAGCTGATCTTTGTGGAGCATCACAGTATTTTTACACTCTTCAATTTAACAGACTTATTAAAATTTACGTCCTTTTCTATGGGCAGTATTTAAAGTTTGACATTCGAAAGAATCCTGTGGTGAATGTTTGTCGAGTGATTGTATTTCTTCAATTTGCCTTTTTTATTATAAGTAGCAACGTGGTGTTTGAAATGCACAATTACTTCCCTGAATTGACGATGGATTACTTTTTTGGAATAAAATTGTGCAATAAAGTACATGACAAAAATTGCACCCCTACACCTATTTTCGGTGCAGCTATTGCGTGGGCATTTGAATGGACCTGTAGTGCTCAAAACCGCCCTCAGACATTGGAAGATTTATACGTGGCTTGTTCATTAGGCTTTATAGGCTTCATCATAGTCATCTATTGTAAAGCCAGATTTATCTCTTATTTGTATTTAGTAAACAAAAATCAAATTAAATATCAAAATTTTGTGTTACATCTCAAGGCCTATTATCAGCATTATAGAATTCATAATGATTTACTCAAAAGACTGGATAGATATCTTAAATGTCATTGGAAATATTATAAAGGCACTGATGTATTGGAGCCAAATAGGTTAGAAAATGAAGCAAGAGAAATATTTTGGAAAGCTCAAGGAAATTTGGCTGAATCTATAATTGCTAATTCAAAGGCGTTCAAACATGTTGATCCTAAGCTTATAAGAACCTTGGCTAGAGCAACATACCTTTTGATACTGCCACGAAATTCCAATATATTAATGTTTGGAATTCAGAGCAAACATGTTACTTGGGTTGTTCAGGTGAGAAATTTTTACTCTTATCATATTTTTTTCCGAAATACAACTATTATGTTCTCCTTTTTTAGAATCAATGTTAAACTCTTTAAACTGTTTAGGCCTAGTAGTGGCTTCGTTAACTGTAGCATCAGTATCAATCATTAAGTCCTCCAAAGTGCATGTGTATGGTCACCGTGGGTATTCTAACGTGTGTATTATGTTCTGAACAGGGGCACCACACTCGCATTGAGTTTCCGATGAGTTTATAAAAGTCCATTTCATCAAGTTGTGTTTGCCTTTATGATATATCTATCCCGGAGTAGCAAATTATATACAAAATCCTCATAACTTTGTTCCTTTTTTTGAATATTAAATATTTATTCGACAGGCCTGTTGGTCTAGTGGTTAGTGACGCTGACTGCTATGCCGGAGGTCGTGGGTTCGATTCCCACCCAGGACAAATGTTTGTGTGATGAGCTCGAGCATTTGTTCTGTGTCTGGGTGTAATTTATCTATAAATAGGTATGTATTTAGAAATATATAAGTATGTTTATCAGTTGTCTAATACCCATAACACAAGCTAAGTTGTGGAATATTATTATTTCGTTTATTCATTATTTTAACATATAAATTATATTTTTAATATTTATATAAAAAATAGAATAAAAACATTATTATTATTATCTTATCACCAGCGGTTCAATGAGTTTTAATAGCAATTTATCTTACTAGACTTTGTAATATTATAAACATATGTTTTTAGGGTTACGTAAAATGTGAGTATGTTGACGAGAGCGGTGAAATGTTTACGGATTATTTGGGACCTGGACGTATGCTGTCTATCTGTGAAGTATTCCTTGAGAAGGCTTCGCTTAGATCCTACACATCAGCAACTGAATGTGAGGTTAGTTATTTTATTTATTTATTTATTAACACTTCTTGCACAAAAAACGCGCAAAAAGGCGGACTTAATGCCTTAGGCATTATCTACCAGTCGACCTTAGGGTGGTGCAGAGACATAACATGGTAGGTGCAACTTCAAGGCAAACAAACAAAAAGAAAATTTATAGTTATTCTATAAATTTTCTTTTTATTAATTTCTATAGTTATTCTTTCCCATTGAAAGAAAAAAAAACACCGTAAAGTCGTTTAATTTTGTTTTGGGGGTTTTTTTTTTCGATGGGAAAAATCATCTTATCACAACCCCCGCTCTTGGGTGGAGCGGGAGATAGTGTCAGACTCTTACTGACTAAAAAACCCATCCCGTTCCTTCAAGCCTTCATACCGGGGCTCGAGCGCCCTTTCGGATAACCCTGGCCCCAGTAGGCTTCGACCCGGCTGGGCCCCTGCTGTTGCTGACAACTCCTTGAGGCGCGCGGGAACAGCGCGCGCCGTCGACGACTTGGGCTTGGTCCGGACTGTTACCGGACGGCCGGACAGCGAGCTACAGTTTTGGGGTGTACACCACACTATGTTTTCTGTACTTTTATAGGAAAACGAGTTTGGGTCAAAGTAACATTCCAGAGCCAAGTTAACTCGTTTTTATTATTTTGATAAAGAGGAACTAAATGTTATTTTTATCGATTTCTAGATAATGTTCATAAGAGTCAAAGATTTTTTTGACATCTACAAGAAATTTCCAATCGAATATTCATTTGTGCAAACCTGTGTAGAAGAATTTAGAGACATGTTCAATGAAATCTTCAAGAAAAACATTTTTAAACACAGAGATGTAAGTATTTCTTACCTAATTAAATAATCATTTACTTGTTTGCTACATAAATTGGTGACCCAGTGGGAACGGCCTCAATTGTACGAATCGTACGCATATCTACCATCAAAACGGTGAAGGAAAACATCGAGAGGAAACCGGCATGTCCTTGAACTTAAAACTCAAAGACACGTGATATCCACTAACCTGCACGCTTAGCCAAGTTGTTATTCTGCAATCGTTAACGCTGTCGACAAGTGATTAAACGTATGGGAATGACGTCTTCTCAACGTAAAGTCGAGTGGTCAGAACAAACGAATAGACAATTCGAAGCCAAGTTCACATCGTTCAAAATCGTTTCTACAATGTTTAACGCTACATCCTTTGTTGTACCAACGCTACATTGTAGAACGAGCGGCCGACTCAGGCGCGTCAACATGGCTACCAACTTATCGTTTTCTACAATTGCTGTCACCGAGGCGCTACCGATTAGAGAACGGAATTCGACACAAACTGGTTGTAACTTGGCTAGGGGGGCTGTATTAGGTCGAGCTGTGTGGTGATTTACTGCAGCTCTCTCTCATAGAGAAGACGTCTTCACTATCAGTAGGAGGATATTATAAGGCTGATCTACACTAATATAATAAAGAGGTAAAGTTTGTTTTTGTGTATGTAGGAGGTAATCTGGAATAATCTGGAAGGACTGGTCCGATTGCTAAAACTTTTTCACCGATAGAAAGCTGCTTTATTCCTGAGGTATAGGCAATATTTTATGTGCGCGGGCGAACCTAGGGGCAAAAGCTAGTATTATATAAATGACAAGATTTTGCCCGTGACATCGCCCGCGTTCAAAAGATAATGAAACAAATACTTACTTCCAGTATCTAAGTAAACTTAAGGAATTGACTGAGGAATACAGTCGATGGAAAGTACCACACAGATCTAAACTTATAGGAGACATAGAAGCCAATCGTTCGTTACCCGTTGAAGGCATATTGTGGGGAGATCCAGAATCTAGGTAATTAATCAACTATTTGTGTCCATAGAAAGTTTTATAATTATATTTAAGTAATAATCTGGTCCGAGCTCGCAAGCTTCTAATATTTTTAAGTAAAAAATCTTCTTCATTTCTGATGTGATCACACAAGGAAACTCCAAGCATAGCCCTTTCCATCGCCCTTTGGGTGACTTTGAGTCTTCTTATGAGGCCCATTGTAAGTGACCACGTGACCACTTAAGGCGTATAGTCCCTTGAACCATCTGACCGAAATTATGTGAACGCAACTCTCGCACTCGCCTAGGGGGCAGTACGCAAATCTGTGCATTTATTTGCGGCCAGCAGCGCCCGGAAAGCGCTTTAAATCCATTTTCTCTGCGAGATATTGATTGATTTACATATGCAATGTTCACTTTGAAGAATATTTAACCACCAATTTTTATGTGTAAAAATGTTTCTAAAGGTCCAAGCCGTTTCGAAGGAGTAGGGAAAAGTTGCCAAAAGTTGTGAAATTGCTATTTTTTTTTTTTTTTGACAAAAGAATTAATTGCACGAAAAAATCAAATGTTGATATTATTGTTCATGAATCTATAATAAACATATTTTTTTTCAAACCAATTGACCTAGCGGTTACGGAGGAGTAGGCCTCAGAAAATCACTGTTTTATGGCACTTTTCGGGCGCTTGGCTCTTAAGTGGCATAGGGCAGGGCACATTGCACGCAGAACAGATGGTCGATGGGGACGAAAGGTTCTGGAGTGGCGACCACGTACCGGAAGACGCAGCGTTGGACGGCCCCCAACAAGGTGGACCTGGTCAGGGTCGCGGGAATCCGATGAATGCGTGATGCACAGGACCGGTCGTTGTGGCGACGCTTGGGGGAGGCCTATGTACAACAGTGGACGTCTTTCGGCTGATATGATGATGATGATGAAAAATCTTACATACAAATTAGCAGTGTTATCACGAGCTCTTCATGCGATCCATTTTTCGGAGCTATATAGGATATTATAGCTTCATCCCTCTCTCTCACTCTCACGTAAGAGAGCGGGATGAAGCTATATAAGTTTAACCTATATAAGCATGGTAAGTCCCCAGGCCTTACTTACAAACACTATTCAAATTACCACGTCTGGCCTGTTGGTCTAGTGGTTAGTGGCCCTGATGGCTTTGCTAGAGGTCATGGGTTCGATTCCCAACCAGGATAAATGTGAAAATTACCTTAAAATGTATGAATACTAACTTAACATTTCAGGTTTATGCAATCTTGGATGCTATTCAGAGTTGTGATTGTGTGTGTTTCTATCACAGCTTCATCTATCTTAGGTAATTACATCATATTACACTACAATTGCTATAGAATGGTGCGGGTGACAGCTGTCAGATTCATACAATGTAGCCTATGTAACCTGTCTTTTTCACTCATTTTGAAGATGCATATTTTCGTCCTGCTGTCATACACAACTTCATCCATCTTAGGTAATTACATCATATTACACTACAATTGCTATAGAATGGTGCGGGTGACAACTGTCAGATTCATACAATGTAGCCTATGTAACCTGTCCTTTTCACTCATTTTAAAGATGCATATTTTCGTCCTGCTGTCATACACAACTTCATCCATCTTAGGTAATTACATCATATTACGCTACAATTGCTATAGAATGGTGCGGGTGACAGCTGTCAGATTCATACAATGTCGCCTATGTAACTTGTCCTTTTCACTCATCTCAAAGATGGATATTTTCGTCCTGCTGTCATACACAACTTCATCCATCTTAGGTAATTACATCATATTACACTACAATTGCTATAGAATGGTGCGGGTGACAGCTGTCAGATTCATACAATGTAGCCTATGTAACCTGTCCTTTTCACTCATTTTAAAGATGCATATTTTCGTCCTGCTGTCATACACAACTTCATCCATCTTAGGTAATTACATCATATTACACTACAATTGCTATAGAATGGTGCGGGTGACAGCTGTCAGATTCATACAATGTAGCCTATGTAACCTGTCCTTTTCACTCATTTTAAAGATGCATATTTTCGTCCTGCTGTCATACACAACTTCATCCATCTTAGGTACTTAATTACATCATATTACACTACAATTGCTATAGAATGGTGCGGGTGACAGTTGTCAGATTAATACAATGTATCCTATGTATCCTATCTTTTTCACTCATTTTAAAGATGCATATTTTCGTATTGCTGTCATACACAACTTCATCCATCTTAGGTAATTACATCATATTACACTACAATTGCTATAGAATGGTGCGGGTGACAGCTGTCAGATTCATACAATGTAGCCTATGTAACCTGTCTTTTTCACTCATTTTAAAGATGCATATTTTCGTCCTGCTGTCATACACAACTTCATCCATCTTAGGTACTTAATTACATCATATTACACTACAATTGCTATAGAATGGTGCGGGTGACAGTTGTCAGATTCATACAATGTATCCTATGTATCCTATCTTTTTCACTCATTTTAAAGATGCATATTTTCGTCCTGCTGTCATACACAACTTCATCCATCTTAGGTAATTACATCATATTACACTACAATTGCTATAGAATGGTGCGGGTGACAACTGTCAGATTCATACAATGTAGCCTATGTAACCTGTCCTTTTCACTCATTTTAAAGATGCATATTTTCATCCTGCTCTCTTACGACCCATGCTATGTAAGAAGACTTTAGTAGAGTGTATTCGTTAACTGGGAATAAGGTTAATAATTAAAATTGTTGAAAGGTGGAGTTGGAGCAGCATCGCGCTGGATATTGACGATGGTGACTGGCTTTTGCGACATAGTAGCTTTTGTTGACATCTTTGTCAAGTGTTGTGTAAGTTTGAAAATAATTCTAACAAATTAAAGTAACATAATATTAAAAAAAAAAACCTGACTATAGAATTATTATTCCTAATAGGGAATATGCGTGCTTTAATCCCTGTTGAAACATTATGATTTATAGGTACACACTTTTAAAATCTTCTTTTAATGCCTTTCATTTCGGTATCCCACTTGATAGGTTTGGTTAAAATAAAAATATAATAACCAAACGCACATCTAAAGAAACTTGAGTTTTTGAGATAAAAATTATATCTTAACTGTAGAAATGCATCCAGCAGTTTGGTAGACACGAAATTATAAAAACAATTACAAACATATATAAAAAAAACATAAGTATAACTTTTGAAAGAGTTACCATATTCCTAGAATGCAAAGGGCAAATAAACGTCACAAATGGGTTTTTGTTGTAAAAGTTTGACACACCCTCTCACTTTACCCTAGAGCGGGAGTACTCAGTTGATGATGTTCCACCAATATATATATATATTTATGAAAAACATTATCTTTTCTTTGGCAGGGAGAGAAGTCAGGTTAAAAGCTTTATAGTTTTTTTTTTGTTTCTATAGTATTCTGATTATTTTTTTAACATTTTAGCTACCATATTACAACCACCGTGGAGTATATGTTACGGACAAAAGAAAATGCTTGAAAAATTATTTAACTAAAGGATTTACTTTAGACATAATCGGCGCAGCTCCTTGGTTTTGCATCCTAAAAGCTCTTCTGTCCACAGAAATTAGCGATGATACGGGTTTCTTTATAAATACTGTATGCAAATTCGCCCATTTGTACATTCTGTTTGCATATTTTCGCTATATTACGGACATTCCTACAGTAAACTTGTGTTATGTTATGGTTTGTATTTATTTGATATTATATTTAATTAGCTTTAGCTCGCGGCTTCAATCTCGCTCTACCCTACTTTACCCTACTCTACCTTACTCTACCCTACTCTACCCTTCACCACCCTACACTATCCTACTCTACCCTACACTACCCTACTCTACCCTAATTTTCGTCTAGTAACACATTTAGCGATTCATTTTTATATTACAGTATTAAATAAAATTATAATATAATAGATACATATTATAATTTAGGTGTCTTTAAGGCAAGAGTGAACATGCTCTTAATAAACTAGTGCGCCTCACCATCAACGATTTTATCACTGCTTACCATCAGGTGGAATCGCAGTCAAGCGCTAGTTTATATCAATTAAAAAAAAAGTATTATATACCTATAGAGAGCAGTAGTGGCCCTGTGACACTAGCTTCGATTTATGGGTAGATCGCGGGTTCGAACCTAGCTCAAAATCGTGACGAAACAGACAAGTGCTACAATAAAAAATTCGAGGACGTGATATCCACTAATCCACACTGGGCCTGCGTGGTGGATTACGGCCCATTCTCTCTTCTAGAGAGTAGGCCTCAGTAGTGGGAACATTATGGTTGATTATTATGTTTTTATATTTGATCCGATTTGTCAGTCAATAAAATTATACAAAATTAATTATTATGCCTACGAAATTTTTGGTATATCTGTTTATTGTGTAATATCAATACTGTTTTCGCAGATTGTAAAATGGCAAATTGTCAACATTTTGATGGTTTTGGGAATCAGCCACTACTTGATGATAAACTGTGTGCATTTCGAATTTAGTGAAATGAAAGATTTAACAAGTATAGAACTAAAAAACAACTGTTGGATGCCAAAGATTTTTAAGTTGCCCAAAAAGTTAAGTGGGGACCAATTGCATTTGGTACGTTAGTCACGTTATTCCCTGTCACTAAAACTAAATAATGGCTATTGAGAAGTAACCACCAGGCGTACGGCGATGCGCCACCGGAACGTGGTGGACATCCCACCTATACACATAAAACGTTTTGGGAACACATTCATTGTGTGCACAGCTAAGGAGTGGAATTCCCTGCCGGAGTCTGTTATTCCTGAAAGACAACCCAGGAATGTTTAAGTCAAGAGTGAATAGGTTACTTCAAGGTAAGCGCCCTCCATCGTCGACTTTCCATCAGGTGCGATCGCGGTCAAGCGCAAACCTATCAATAATAAAAAAGAAGTGGTAAGAGGAATGTTGGTAGAACAATAGCTACATTGGAAGATACATGGTGTGCAAAAGATGACTTTACAGACTTGAATGAGATTTGCTCAATCAGGAAATAAGAATGGTATTCGTATTTACATATGAAAAGAAGCCTATACTAAGTGGTGATTGGTCTAAACCTGCTAATTTTGATGGTAATGATAAGAAATATTTTAGATAATTCATCGTACAAATAATAAAATACCTTATTTTGTAATAAAACATTACGAATATTTGCATAAGATCTTTGCCACGCTTGACGGCGACGACGGGATTTCTGTCAAGTGTGGCGAAGGCCTAACTGAAATGAAATAGACAGACAAGCAAAGCGGCTTTTCATATTTGAAAAGCCAATAAAGTGTTGTATGTTAAACAAAAATATTTTTTTTTATTTTTATTTTACATAGGCACTTATAAAACATAAGAATCCAGTGCACGATTCCAATTGGTGATTTATGGAGAAGAACCGTCAAGAAACTCTTTGGTTACGCTTTAATAATTTAAATATTTTTGTTACAATTGTTGTTACAAATATTGTTGTAGTTATTGTTATTATTTATTTATTAATATGGAAATATTGTAACAACAATATTTACCTATTGGTGTCGTATGGACATTCAACAGCTGTTTTTATTATTGTAGATTTATGTTGAATACTTTTAAATAATCTACATACTGTTTTCAGATCTTTGCTCAAAGTTTAAGCCTGGTTCAATACGGTATGATGAGGATGAGTGTTGGTAAATTTGCCATTGATCGTTCATATTTGGGAGTCGGTGCTAGTCTACTTACACTCGGCATCTTGTTTTGGTAAGGCATTTTTTGTAACGTTCAAAGAATAAGTTTCGCTATTTTAATTAAACTATTAATTATATTATTAAAAAATATATAATTGACATCTACACTAATATTATAAAGAGGTAAAGCTTCAAGGAGCTGTCAGCAACAGCAGGGGCCCAGCTGGGTCGAAGCCAACTGGGGCCAGGGTTAATTCGAAATATAATTCAAGCCCCGGTACGAAGGCAACGAAGGAACAGGAGTGGGTTTTCAGTCAATAAGAGTCTGACACTATCTCCTGCTCCGCCCAAGAGCGGGGGATTTCATTAGATGATTTTCCCAACACAAAATAAAAACATATTTTTTTGTTTGTAGGAAGTAATCTCTGCTTATTTAAAAAATACTACTTACAACATACTTTGTAGTAATTAAGTAGTATTTTTTCACCGATAGAAAGCTGCTTTATTCCTGAGTGTCATAGGCTATTATTTTTCGTACACAAGGGAAGCCGCGGGCAAAAGCTAGTATTTCTATTCGTATAATTTTTAAAAGTTTTTAAAAATGTTCAGCTTTGTAAAGACGTATCGTTCATTTCTGTCACTCATGTGTGACTCTTTCTAAAATAAGAACTTGATTGTCTTTTTTTAGTGCCGTCATATTTCCCAGTTACATGATAGTTGGGCTCTTTGCAACCCGGTTTCTTCTTTCATTCTCTCTGTCACCGTCACACTAACTGTCACTTCCTTTTCTTTCAAATAAATTCAATTCAATTCAATCTTTATTGCTATAACACATGTGTTATATAAGATCTTATAAAGTAGTTAAATAAGTGCACATAAACCCTGTCGGGCACAGCAATTTCATATACATAGAACAATTTTAAGAGAATTATAATTTAAAAAAATAAAAAATAATCGGATATACCTACAACTCAAATTAAATGAAATACAAATCAGTCACTAAAATAGAAGATAAAATTAATAAATGTCATAAGTTCATTAAATGTCAAAATACATTCTTTCAATTGTCAGAGCCGTGTTCATTATAAATGTCGAAATAAATTCACAATCCTTACTCCTTCCATCCATGTACGAGTATCATCATTAAGTGAGTGTACTTATTCCATTTATATGTTTAGGTTTATAACGTGTTACACTTTGACGCTATTGGTGTTAAAAGGTCGAGGAAAGACAGTATTTCAACACTCTGTGTACCAGTTAGAGAGATTTCTTAAATCTGAGAGAGTAGACGAAGAAGTCATTGAAAAAGTAATGGAGCACTTCAGGTACTGTTGGATGAGGTGAGTACAGTTACTCGGTATCAATAAAATGTAATGTAGTCGTATACTGTGTGTCGTATAAGGTGGACCGATGACCAGGGCCTCAAGTCTGCTATTACAATAGTGTCAGTATGGTCTATCAGTGAATAGAATGGTAATCTCGAACATCGTACAAATGAATACCTGACGTACGCGGTAATCTGCAAAAATTTTGACAGTTCCTTTGATCAGTGACCTACCATTACGATGTTATTGCGCAGTTAGTGCTTTTAATAAGCTCGATATCGTCATTCTACCACAATTCTATTACAAGACCATTGACCGATCAATGACAACGGGATCGTGTATAGTGACGAATTTATAAAAAATAGCAGACTTGGGGCCCAGGGCCTCAAGTCTGCTATTACAATAGTGTCAAAATGGTTTAACATTGATTTCATAATTGTTGATTTTGGCAAGTTTTGGTTATCTACTAATATAATGGCGTCATTATGACTTTCCAATGGTCAACCACTGACACTCCATTGAAAGAAATGACACAGAATGGTAATCTCGTACATAATAACAAATTAGTGTCTGACGGATGCGGTAATCTGCAAAAATTTTGACAGTTTCTTTGATCAGTGACTTACCATTAGAACGTCATTGAGCCAGCCGTCATCGATATTGTCATTCTACCACAATTCTATTATAAGACCATTGACTGATCAATGCTCGATCATAATGAATTAATAGATTAAACACTCTGGTCAGGGTCGCGGGAATCCGATGGATGCGTGACGCACAGGGCCTTATAGTTCCTTGAACCATCTGACCGCAATTATGAGGATTTTCTTTGCGAAATATTGATTGATTTACATAATTATGCAATGTAGTGAACATTAACGTAGTGAAATTATGCAATGAAGAATATTTTATCACTAATTTTTATGTGTAAAAATTGTTGTAAAGGTCCAAGCCGTTTTAAAGGAGTACGGAAAAGTTGCGAAAGTGCTAAATATTTTTTTTAAACAAAAGTATTAATAGCAAGAAAAAATTAAATGTTGATCATGAATCTTTAGTAAACATATATTTTTTCAAACCTGGCCGTTACCGAGGAGTAGGCTTCAGAAAGTCACTGTTTTATGGCACTTTTCGGGCGCTTGGGCCCTAAGGGAGACATATGTCCAACAGTGGACGGCTTTCGGCTGATATAATGATGATGATGTATACTGTGTTTCGCATCATGCAACTTTCGTTTACTATCATCAAATAAAACATAATAGGGAATATGCATAAATTAAATACTTTTTAGCTCCGGAAAACAAAGATGAAAACACAAACCATTTAAAATAATGTATGTACTCACTTGGAAGAAGATCATTATCAAAAAAATTTGCAAAGGTTCTGTTTATCTAAATATGTGAAAAGAAAAAAATAATAATTAAAAATACCTTCATTAACAACGAAGTTATGCATAAGCTTCGATGCTGTTATTATGAAATACAGGTTTAAATACCTACTTGACTATGGCATCTTGGCGAGAGAGGCAGTCTATATATTTCTGTAAAATTGTTGTCTCGTTCTTACCAGTTTTGATATGTCTTTCACAATTGAAGGGTTAAGTGGACAAATGTTTTATCTGACAAAATCAAATAATCCGACTTTTTTGCATGAACATAGGTTTTAACTGACGGTAAATCGATCCATGGATTTAAAATACCCCAATTCTAATTCGTTACATAGTTACAGATGCTAGCAAAGGTTTTAACTGTCAATCAAGTAGATATATATTTCAGATCTGAAATGTGCTAACAGCAGAAATATTACCAGAGGATCGTAATAGTAGTTAACACCTTTGTCCACTTGCCCCTTCATTAGTATTCTATTTCGGAATATTTATTGATAAACTGGTTAGTAAAAAAATTTTTTTTTCATGCATATTCTCTTTAATAATATTTTTTTTTTGTGTTATAAATATTGAACTACATTTTTTTATCTTACAGAACCAAAGGAGTTAATATTGAACAACTAACTAATGCTCGTATCGGTGTTATGTTCCGACAGGATTTGAGTTATTATTTTTATAAAAGGTCGGTTTGATTATTTGAAACTAATTATAAGATATATTAAAGGTATAACTAAACACTGGAGTGGGCTAGGTCATGTTGCACGTATGTACCTGGATAAAAGGGCGAGGATTGTTACTCTTTGGACGCGTGAGGGAAATCGACCGCGGCGAAGGCTGTGTGACGATCTGCAGGCCTAGAAATGACAACAGAACAAAGGAATCGGAGGCGTGGCTGGATCTATGTGATCGACGAAAGAGAATCGAAACGAAACGGTTGTAACTTGGCTAGGAGGGCTGATCGTGTTTACGGGGTAAACTTGACCAGAGATTACCCTGAGGCTTGGGAGTAGAAAGGGGAAGCTTTTATTAAGCAGTGGGACACAAAACAGGCTACAAAAAAAATAAAACAAGAAGTAGGTACATTGCATTACCGTTACCGCCCGGTAACTGTCCGGACCAAGCCCAAGTCTTCGACGGCGCGCACTGTTCCCGCGCGCCTCAAGAAGTTGTCAGCAACAGCAGGGACCCAGCCGGGTCGAAGCCTACTAGGGCCAGGGTTAACCAAAAGGGAGCTCGAACCCTGGCATGAAGGCTAAAAGGAACGTGGTGGGTCTTTTAGTCGGTAAGAGTTTGACACTACCTCCCGCTCCGCCAAAGAGCGGGGGTTGTCATAGGAATATTTTTTCCCACCATAAAAAAAGGTACATTGCATTAGTTTTCTTTTAAACGTTATATTGTTTTCTGCAAACAGAACTTTATCGATTTTGGTCTCGATAATCGGAGGTGGTGAGACTATGCAAAGACAATTGGCTGGTGTCTGCAATGTGGCCTATTTTCTACCGGGATATGACATATTCAGGGAAATGGATATAGTTTCTGATGTATATATAGTGCATCGTGGAAGAGTCAATGTGTACAAAGATGGAAAGCAGATTATAATTCTGACCAAGGTGAGAGGTGTTCTTAGGTCTTAGTGTATTCTTCTGCTTTAGATTTTATTGGTGTTTACACTTTGCTTAGTGCTGAAGTGGTATAATTTTTTTTTTTTTTATAATATATACATATATTCCACAACTATCACACAACGCCGTCTAGTCTCAAGCTAAGCAGAGCTTGTGTTATGAGTACTAGACAACTGATAAACATACTTATATATTTCTCAATACATACATATTATAGATAAATTACACCCAGACACAGAACAAATGATCGTGCTCATCACACAAACATTTGTACTGGGTGGGAATCGAACCCACGACGTCCGGCATGGCAGTTAGGATCACTAACCACTAGACCAACAAGTCTATCAAAATGAATAAATCAGTAGATACATTGCGATATTGAATGGTGTCTATAGACGGAAAATAAAATAAAAACATATTCATATACTTGTAGCCCTTCCTATAACCGGGGGTTGTTCTTAGGTGCACTAACTATACTGGGGCCAGAGTTATCCGAAAGGGCGCTCGAGCCCCGGTATGAAGGCTAGAAGGAACAGGGTGGGTCTTTTAGTCAGTAAGAGTCTGACACTATCTCCCGCTCCGCCCAAGAGCGGGGGTTGTCATTGAATGATTTTTTCCCACCATAAAAAAAACGTACACTAACTAGCATAGCGCGGTGATACCACGTTCCACAAGAATCGTCAAAGACCTCTTCGAGTTGGTTTCGGCCCGTCGTATGCTTTCCAAAGGTTAAGGATTTCGTCCAAAGGTCCTGGCTTCTGAGAAATGGTAACCTATAAATAATAAATTATTATTTATAAATCGTTAATTGAAAATATATTGTATGTTCCTTTTCCAGATCACATTGGATACAATGTCTTTTTCTATTCTCATTTGCCAACCGAACTTTACAATGAACTATAGCATAAAATGAAGTTTAAGAAGATATAATATAGCCAAAATTTTTCTTACAGGGTGACATATTTGGTCAACTAGAAGGCGTCAAGTTGCGTCCTATTCGCGTGACAGCCACAGCCGATGGTCACGTGGACTTGCTCTTTATTAAAGTAACTGCTTTCCAGACTACCATCACTGATGAGGTGAGTAATTAGATTTTAGCTGTCCATACACTACCAGACAATAGAGTAGTTTCCAGGGTCAAAAATAATTACATTTTATTTAGTCCGTATTTTAGATTATAAAAAAATTTTGGACACGTATTTTTTCTTATTTCGATTAAACAAAAAATAACAAAGATATAGCCCATTAAAGTCACGTGTGACGTCACCCCGTGCGAGAAAATGCAGCACGGCGTGACGTTACACGTAACTTTAATGGGCCATATCTTTGTCATTTTTAGTTTAATTTACAAATAAAAAAATACGTGTCCTTTATTTTTGAATAATCTAAAAGAAGGTCTAATTACATTTTTTACGGCAACTAGCCTAGTTGACCCAGCACACTTTGTACCGCCGGTTACAGTCAACGTGTGAAATTTTACTTCTTAAACACTTTGACACGTGACGCTCAGGACCGGTCGTCGCGGCTACGCTTGGAGGAGGCCTATATCCAACAGTGGACGTCTTTCAGCTGATATGATGATGATGAAACACTTATCTTTCGATACAGTCAACCGATTGCGATGAAACAACCTATGTAAGTAATACTATCAAGTTACACACAAATTTTAATGTATGAAAGTTATCTTTTTTTTTTTGTTAGGTAGCTTTTAATTACTTTTCATTGTGTGCCAAATATACCTACATGTTTTCTAAAAACTTCTATAGATTTATTATATATATAGCTTGGAGGAGGCCTATATCCAACAGTGGACGTCTTTCAGCTGATATGATGATGATGAAACACTTATCTTTCGATACAGTCAACCGATTGCGATGAAACAACCTATGTAAGTAATACTATCAAGTTACACACAAATTTTAATGTATGAAAGTGATCTTTTTTTTTTGTTAGGTAGCTTTTAATTACTTTTCATTGTGTGCCAAATATACCTACATGTTTTCTAAAAACTTCTATAGATTTATTATAATTTTTTTTTTAATCTGTTATAAACTAGTACTTGAATGCGATCCCGCCTGATGGTAAGCAGTGATGCAATCGTTGATGATGAGGCGCACTAATTTATTAAGAGCCTATTCACTCTAGCCTTGAAGACACTTAAATTATAATCAGACGGGAAGGCCACAGCAGGCAAATTGTTCGCGGTATAAATGACGGGGCGAAACGGTTAGTCCGGACCGTAGATGTTTCAACAAAGTAAGGCTGGATACTTGCCGTGCGTCGGTTGGTCCGATGGTAGAAATGAGATGGCGGAATCAAGTTTCAAGTCATGCAATGCCTGCGCACACTCTCCAAAATACAATCTGTAAAACACCGCAAGGCTGGCTACCCTACGCCTGTGCTCAAGGCTTTGAAGATTGGACTTAACCAAATCTGGATTACCAATCAGTCTCTTCACACGCCTTTCCACCGAGTCCAGTCATTTCACCCAGTCATTTATAATGTGAATATAACTTTATCTAGTCTACTTACTGTAGTTATAGATCGACTTCTGAAATGGAAACCAGTGGTCCATGAAACCAATGGCAACTGAAGGAACATAAGTGTAGTTTTAGTCAGTAAAAATCTGACACGCTCCACCGCTCTGCCCCAGAGCGGGAGAAATCTTTACATGATTTCCCACCTTAAAAGAACCGGTCTATCTTTTTTACCTTTTATGTCTTAACGGATTCGGATGAAACATGAAGCACGCATGAACTGTATCTTGGATTAGGATATGTACTGTTTATCCCAGACATGTATTACTTTAGGATAATTTCCACTCGTAGGCCATATGAGTATAAATATGCAGTATAAAAGGTGTAAGGAACAGCCCTCCACAAACTTTAAGGGCTTGCTCAGTATACGGAACCGAACAACCTTCCACAATTTTTTTTTTTCAGAAAACGAAAAAAAAAATCCGCCTCCTTAATATAAAATGATAAACTTGATTGAACAGTTTGTATGGCGAGAATATTTTTTTTACGTTTCCTGAAAAAAAAATTGTGGAAGGTTGTTCAGTTTCGTCCACTGAGCAAGCCCTTAAAGTTTGTGGAGGGCTGTCCCTTACACCTTGGACAAATTATAATAAATACTTTTGTAATATTTTCTTTATTTCGATCTTGACATACTCGTAAATGTAAATACTAAAAAAAAAAAACAAAAAATGCAATTATTTTTAATGCAATGCAACTAATTTTTGTTATTAATTTGTAAAATACTGATTAGAGGTATTACTTTACTGTTTTTACCTACTTGATAGACAGTTAATATACTCGTATTTATTTAGGATATTTTTTATGTTAAGTTTCTCCCAAACTGCTGTACATGTTCCTTTGAGATATAAACTTTTAACCGAATATATTTTCTATCAACACACAATCTATTTTAATTTCGTAGGTGTTGATTATATTGTTGTTACAAATAATTTTTCAGATGAAGGCAGTCATTGGAAGAAGTAAGCAAGCAAAAAACGACTTTATGGCAACCAGAAATATATTCAACGAAAATCCATATGACACTGTGCAATACCTCTTGCGTGGATGTAAAACCATAAGGTTACCAGTAAGTTTAATTAAGACTCAATATACTTCACTTTGTTAATTTTTAGGGTTACGTACCTCAAAAGGAAAAATACGGAACCCATATAGGACCACTTGTCTATCTGTCTGTCAAGACCCTGTATCTCGAGAAGGCGTAGAGGTATCAAGTTGAAATTAAAATCTCAGGTCTGCGGTCCCTTCAAGCTTTTTTTTTTCAAGCTTTAAAAAAATGAAACTTCTAGGTTAACAAATAAAGAAGATACAGCCGTTTATGTCGCAAAAAAACGTATATTTTGATACAATCAAAGATCGAAATTCCCGTTAACGCAGAATCCTGAAATTTGGCACAAAGCAAGGTCTTATAGCATAGGTGTAGAAGTAAATCTGAAAACAGTAAATTTGTTGTCACCTAAGTCACAAAAATTGCAGTTTGCATGGAACCCTCAGTGCGCGAGACCGACTCGCACTTGCCCAGATTTTTCATGTCATTCCCCTCTTAGAAAATATTTTTCTTCAGGATTCACTTTCCATCATATTTATATGTATTGCTCTTTTAATCATCTTTTTTTACGAAGAGGAGGGTTGCGTCCTCCGCATATATAGAGGAAAGAGGCATATGGTCACATTAAGTATATGCTCATGATTTTCTCTGAACTTTTACCAATAAGCATTTTAATCACAATTCTCAACCTTCTATTATATTATTCCACCTACTCCTAATATTATAAAGAGGTAAAGTTTGTTTTTGTTTGTAGGAGGTAATCTCTGGAAGTACTGGTCCGATTGCAAAAATTTTGTTCACCCACAGGAAGCTGCTATATTTCTGAGTGACATAGGCTGTATTTTATGTGTCCCGGCAAACCCGCTGGCAAAAGCTAGTCACTAATAGGATGCAATATTTTTTCATCCGTCATCTTACTAATTCTTGATAATAAACATTGTATTTTCACTCAGTGGAATCAGACTCCCATGGAAGCTCGGAGACACACGTGGTACACCCGTTGGCTGTACTTGGCATGGTTGGTTGGTCCATTCGCTTCTTCCTGTTTGGTACTCATATTCATATTCCTGCCTTCTGACTCCACCTTGTGGTTCAGATTTTACTGTGCCATCTTCTTCACTGATGCTATTCATATAGCAAATTTTATAGCGGAATTTTATACCGTAAGTTATTTTTTTTTTACATACAAACTGATATACACCACAAATTTTTAATTAGTACACATACTTAAAGGGCTTATTAAAAAAGCCCCTTATAAGTAAATTTCAATAAATAATATTCATAAACAGCAAAGTTATCGTTGGTTTATGTCCCAAAATGTCACTCAATTTATGGAAAGATTGTGCAGGCTATTGATTAATGAATGAATAAGTGACAATTATAAAGGAAAAACACTGCCCGCAGTATTTTCTATTAGCAATTGTTATGTATGATTGATTCTATGATGAATTTACCTTTTCGTGGTGAATTTTAGGATTTCGGTTTTTTCTACTTTTGACTACAAAAATATGATCAGTAACGGGTACAGATACAGCCTCATTTTTTGTGTACTAATTAAAAAGTAGGGGTGTATGAATATATTTTCTAATTTCGCTTCTAGATTGAGCTCGTTGTGTTAAATAATAAATGTACATATCGTCGGCTTGGGATGAAGAAATTTACAGATTGGGGATTTTACGTGGATGCTTTATCTCTTCTAATCCCGCTGATAACCATATTCACTGGCGATTGGACGTTTCAAACTGCAAGATTGTTGAGACTAAAGTTCTTTATTGATTTTGAATATCATTTTTGCAGAGACTTTAGGGTAGGTGGTAAAATCATTTTGTGGACGTCGATTTTTCAATAGATAAATCCCTTTTACCTAAGAAATATAAATGATAGTTTTTGTATAGAAAATAACATTTAATATTATAATTTCTTCTTTAATAAAGCCTCAGATACACTAGGGGATAAAATGACCCTTAACATGATTCGAAATTCAAATTGTGCCACAACATGTCCCGTGACGCTAGAATGAATCGTAAAATATTGGTAGGCAAGTTGCGGGACCAGAGGCGTAGTGTGGACTTAGAAGGCGCATCTGCGAGGTTTTTTCTTTTATAAATTCGAAAACGAGACAGCGACTGTAGCGTCTGTAGCTACCCAGTGTACGACCACATCGTCGCTTACCATAGAGTGAAATAGTGGTCAAGCGCGAACCTATAAATCTACACATTTATACATATAAATAAAACTGGAGTGTCTGTTTGTAATATTGAAATAACTGCTTTTTAATACATGCATATGAATATATATACGGTACATACACCAAAGTAAATTTTTTTACAATTTTTGTCTGTCTGTCTATTTACCCGGGCTAATCTCTGAAATGGCTGGACCGATTTTGACGATACTTTTTTTGGCAGGCAGCTGATGTAATAAGGAGTAACATAAGCTACTTTTATTTTAGAAAAAATAAATTCAAAATCCTGTAGTCCATGGGAACGAAGTCGCGGGCACAGCTAGTTATAAAATAAAATCTTTATCTTTAGAGCCCTCGAACACGCGAGGCCCCTTTGGGTGCGAGGCCGTAGGCGAAGGTCTACTCCGCCCATGCCTAGCTACGCTACTGTGCGGGACTCTGGGCAACGTTGCAGCGTCTTGTAGATTGCGCGTTGCGCGTCATGTTGGGGACATTTTGTCCTCTAATGTATCCGAGTCTATAGATTAACTAGTACAATATTTCAGAGTCAAAAAGCTCCTTATATTTTGAAAATTGCGATTATATTGTTACTGGTGCACCTTTTTACATGTGGATGGATCTTGTTTGCATGTCAAGGTCAGTTAGCTTATTAATTGTTGATTTACTATAAGTAATGTTTAGCTTGAGTTTTCATACTGCCACAAGATTTGTCTTTTGACGTCCTCATCTTATATGTTCCCATCCTAAGTATTAGGTCTTTAGCTATGAAGTGGCCTTCTGAAAGGAAAAACCGGGGTTCTGAAACGCAAGGTAAAGAACATAGTGGGTTTTAGTCTGCTGAATTCTGACACGCCCTCGCGCTCCTCCCTAGAACGGGATGTGATGATTAGAAGGATGATTTCTAAAAGAGTACCCATGGAATTTCTTGCCGGTTCTTCTTCATAGGAAACGACCAATTTGGAACTGTGCACTAAATAAGGGGCCATGTAGGCTTGAGTGAAATAAGGATAATTGAAGTTTGATTTACATTTTGAATTTTCCCACATAAAACTTTAAAGAAGTAAATATAGAACGGAGAAGAGGCCTGTGTGTTAATAACATGGGAACTATATCTAGATGTAATAATAAGCAAAGTTCTGACTCACTCATCAACGGTCTAGGCTAACTGTTGGACCTAGAACGCTGAAATTTTGCTCAGACCTTTTTTTATGACGTATACCAAGAATATGAAAGGATTTTCTAACATTCACCCCCTAGCGTGATGAAATGATAATCCAAAGTTTGTATGGAGAAACTTACTCTCACACGGGCGGAGCAGTTGGCAGAAGCTAGTCTAAATGTATTAAGGTAAAACTACACTGTTCACACGTGTTCCACACACGCCGATCTGGGCTCTATACATTTTATATGGAAACTAGACTTGTAGAGCTACACTTGATCCACGCCACGTTCAACAATTGCCAAAACGGATCTTGAGTGCTCAGTGTCATAGTGGGCATCGCTTTGCGCGTTCCATACATTGGCGAGCCAATCGTCTTCGTTGTTAGATACGTGCAGCAACGCAGGGAACGAATCAGGAGTGACGTCTATAAAGCGATGGCGCGGCGAACCAATCACCGACACTCCCCGCCCCCGACGTCTCACCACCACTAAAGAGACCGAATATTTGACTTCTGCGCAACCGCTCAAGATCCGTGACGGCAATTGTATGTAAAAATGAGGCGTGTGACGCGTGTGCGTCGGTCCAATGTTTAGGACTAGATAAGAGTTGTCTAATCTAAATTGTTTTTATGATATGCTCTTGCTTTGTTTTAGATGAACAATATTCGTCTAATATCGAAGATACGAGTCAATTGAATATATCTATTGACTACAATCAATGGGTGCGACCTGAATATAGGAAAGCAGGTAAAATATTATCTTAAAAACACAAATATTTCTAGAAGCAGTGGCAGAAGGAACCAAGTCAAGTAACCTGATGAAAAAGACTGTGTGAACTTGGGATATATATTTACACAGATCGCAAGCGCTGATGATGTCGACATATTCTCATGTGCTTTAAGAAATTCACTAGGATAACTACGTAATAGAATTAGCTACGATATAAACAATGGCACTATTTAAAATAAGGAAGTTACAATATCACATGGGGTCTTTTTAACCGACTTCTAAAAAAGGAGGAGGTTCTCAATTCGGTATATTTTTTTTTATGTGTTCGGGCATAACTTCGTCGCTTGCGAACCGATTTGAAAAATTCTTTTTTTGTTGGAAAGAGTATACTTCCGAAATGGTCCCATAGTCACCAAGTCGGGATCTGATGATGGAATCTTGCCGAAATCGAGGAACTCCTCAAATATTATAGGCAACCATATAGTTCTTTTGGTATTTTCATCAAAGACTTAAGCATTAAGAATCATCGAAGTGACCTGATGATGATGATGGAGCCGGAAGATAGGCACTGGAAATCCGTAATTAATCAATGTATCCTAGCCGTGTTTAGGCTTACTAGAATTGTCATGAGATGCATTTTGGCTAGAGGTACTATCGAACTGATCTGATGATGATGATGGAGCTGGAATGTAGAAACGGGAACTTCATAATTAAACAATGTAACCTAGCAGGGTTTGAGTTAGTTGGAATTGTCATGAGAAAAAGCTACTCTGGGTGTAAGTGTATGACAACTAAAAAGTGTGAAATAAAAATTTTTTTACAAAAAAATAAAAAAAAATCGACTTCACTAAACAGAAAACACTAAAACTATCAAAATAATTTTAATTTCGGAACAAACAATATCCAAAAACACCGACTTCCGAAATTAAAATTATTTTGATAGTTTTTGTGTTTTTTTTTAGTGAAGTCGGTTATTTTTTTTATTTGTATAAAGTTTTTTTAGCCTAAAATAAATAATGCTAATCTAAAATCATTAATATCACTGGTGTATTATGCTAGATTTAAAGATAGTTGGTCATCGTGCTAAAGTTAGTTCGTCATCCGATCGTCTGTAGCCTGATTCACGTAAAATCAAACAAGCCAAATATCGTTGAAGTTTTATAGTCGTTCGATCGAAGTCCTATCCAAAAGCGGTATTCACGTGCTCCTTAATCGGGATTGGATAGAACGACAACTCAACTGGCTCGAAACTAAACGATCTATCGACTACTTATTTCCAGTTATATAAATAAGTATTCTACCAGGATTATGTAATAAAGATTATTTTTTGTTTAAATCGACTCTTCGACTAAACGAGTTTAAAATCGGTGTCGTTCAAACTCGATTCATGGATGTGAATACGGAAATGGTCTAAAAGACTAAATCGCTACGATATCGTTACAGTTTTTATTACGTGAATCGGGCTACTGGTAATCGTTCGTAGCCTGATTCATGTGAAATCAAGCCAAATATCGTTGAAATTTTGTAGTCGTTCTATCGAAGTCCTATCCAAAAGCGGTACTCACAATCTATCGACTTATTTCCAGTTACATTAATCTGTATTCTACCAGGATAATGTAATACTTTTTTTTTAAATCTTCGAATAAAAGACTTTAAAATTGGTGTAGTTCAAACTCGATTCATGGATACGGAAATGGTCTAAACGACTGAATTGTTACGATATCGTTACAGTTTTTATTACGTAAATCGGGTTGCTGGCAACCGTACGGACCGAGCCCAAGTCGTCGACGGCGCGTATTGTTCCACATGCACCTCGAGGAGATGTCATCTCGAGGAGGGGCCAAGTAGGGTCGAAGCCTACTGGGGCCAAGGGTTTGCTTCTGTAAGGAAAACTTGACCCTGGTATGTAAGGCAATGAAGGAACATGAGTGGGTTTTTAGTCAGTAAAAATCTGACACACCCTCCCGCTCCGCCTAAGAGCGGGAGAAATAATTGGAAAAAATATTTCCACCCCAAAAAAACATCTTAGTTACTGTGTTGGTATTGCAATACTACTTGTATGTAACTAATTATTTTATATTCATTACCAGCCTTTTTAATGTTCCCACTGTTGGGACTCAAGCCTCCTCTCTAGGAGTGGGAATGGGTAATCCACCACGCGGGCCCAGTGCGTGTTGGTGAATGTCACATGTCTTCGAATTTTTGGTTCTAGGACTTGCCGGTTACCTCACGATGTTTTCCTTCATCGTTTTGAGAGCAGTGGTAATGAAATAAATTACACAAAGTAATGCGCCTGGCTGGGTTCGAACCCGCGACCTACAACTCGTAAGTCGGGGCCGTTACCACTCTGCCACCACTGCTCTTAATTTTTTTTTTTTATCTTTTATGAACTAGTACTTGACTGCGATCCCGCCTGATAGTAAGTAGTGATGCAATCGTTGATGGTGAGGCGCACTAGTTTATTAAAGCCTTTTCACTCTAGCCTTGAAGTCACCCAAATTATAATCAGACGGGAAGACCGCAGCAGGCAAACTGTTCTAGTCCTTTGATGTACGCGGTATAAATTATAATATTATTAATTAAATTATTTTATATTAAATTAATCTAAGTATTCGTTGTCGGCAGGTTGTGCGCGTACGACGAGAGCTGTCGTTGATGGACACGGGGTTGTAAAATCTTTTGTAGTCCCTAGGTTTTGGGGACATGATTACATCGTAGCACTGACATTTATTCTACTAGTTCATACACACACAAATCTAGACGTTGTAAGTTCAACCCCCTCCTCATCATCATCTTATAAGCCGAAAGACATACACTGTTAGACCTGTATCCAATAGTTTACGACAATTTTAGTAAAGGTCAAAGCACACTTACACGACTCTGTTCCCGGCAAAAAGAATATCATTCAAATGTGGACTTTAATTATTGCTCTTAAGATATATTTTACATTGACATCATAAATTAGCAGACAGCTCGCTGTCGGCGAGCTTACTGCCGTCAGACTGCTCGGTAGTTGACGCCTCGCTGGCCGCACGTTGTAGACGAGCGGTCGCCGCGGTGTCCGCGCGCTCACTGCTAGCAGTCGCCGCGGCGTCGCCTTTTTTCGGTCAGTATCTACATAAAAGCGAGAGCGTTCGGCGGGTGGACTGCTGGGTGCCTGCTAGCTGTCGCCGCGTGGACTGCTGGGTGCCTGCTAGCTGTCGCCGCGTGGACTGCGAGCAGTCGTCTTATTTTGAGGCGGTGTTGGGTGGGAGCGGTGTTGGAGCAGATTCGTTTATGTGTGCTATGACCTTAACACGGTAGGCCTGTGCCTGCCCTTAGTGTCGCGTCATCGAACGGTCCCGTGAGTCGCGCATCTATCACATTCCCGCGACTATCACCAGCTCCCTAGCCAAGTTACAACCGTTTCTCTTGCGTCGAATGCCTCGAGTAGTCACGCCTCCAATTATTTGGCTCTGACCACGTAAGTGAGCGTTGAGATAACGTTTTTCTTTTTAAGTTTTCTACTAGCGTTACAATTACAATTACTTACAATTGCAGATTATCATCTTAGCTAGGGGTACAGGTCGTCGGTTCACCTTGTGGGAAGCCTTCTAACGCTGCGACTTCCAGTGCACGGTCGTTGCTTCAGGCCCTATCGACCATCTTTCTACGAGTAGATCAGATTTATTCATTCCTGATGTGATAACGCAAAGAAACTCCGAGTATAGCGTTTTCCATTGCTCTTAGGGTAATTTTAAGTCATTTTTAGTGTCATGCGGATTTACTCGCATGCGGGAGAAAATCAGCAAATCAGTTCAAACAGTAAATTACGAATTAGGTATGCATGCTGTATATAGTAATATATTGTACACTTGGTGTGTATAAAGGCAAGTATGTTTTGAATGCATTGTGTAACTAACAGTTGTTGATAGGCCATTAAATAATTCTATACTTATTAAATAATTAATAATTCAAAGCTAAAACTTGTGAATCTCAAGAAACGACAAGAAATGTGTAACCAAGATTTATGTTACTCATATAATTGGATTTGTTTTTTCACAACAGCATTATTTATTTATATGTATGTATTTACTATTGTATATATTATATATTGTTTCTCTTCTGTTTTGTCTACTTATTAAGTTGCACCTGCCATGTTATGTTTCTGCACCACTCTAAGGTCGACTGGCAGATAATGCTTAAGGCATTAAGTCCGCCTTTGTACAGTTTTTTTTTTGTGCATTTTAAATAAATAAATGAATATGATTTAAAAAGAGTGGCCATGGAGTTTCTTCCACTTTCCTTTGAATAGAGATCTACGCTTTGGAACGTGCAATTTAGCTTAACTTTTTTGTTTTTGTCTGACCGACATTCTGATAATTCAAAAGTGCATATAATTGGTCTAATAAACGTTTCTGAATTCTGAATCTTTTTTAGGTTATAGCAGTATCCTTGAAACAACTTTATTATCAAGTGTTCATTACCTACTTCATGTATCTCCTGGATATGTGGATAATGGCTGTGGCCATCAACCTCGCGATGAACAAATACCGCGTTTTTTATAAAAACGAGTATAAAGTTCAATCTATGATGAACTATTGGATCGACAACGGTATCTGTAAATCTCTAATCGAGATGGTTAAAAGTTACACCGATCATGTGTGGAAGAGGCAAAAAGGTAATATAATTATCTGCATTCTTTTTTTAAATTTATAAAAACTAGTGTTTGACTGCGATCCCATCTGATGGTAAGCAGTGATGCAGTCGTTGATGGCGAGTCGCACTAGTTTATTAAGACCCTATTCACTCTGGCCTTGATGACATTGGTAGTTAAGTAATGATTTTCAGTAAAGATTTATATTGATAGGTAGTCACTCCATTTATAATGCTGCTATTGTAGTGAAATTTTAGTGGACTGTATAAACTAATAACTAAACAAGATGTTAAGGGTCAGGTCTCCACAAACTTTAAGGGCTCAGTAGACGAAACTGAACAACCTTCCAAAAGATTTTTTTTTCCGAAAACGAAAAAAAGAATTCGACCTCTCCATACAAACTGTCCAATTAAGTTCATAATTGAGGTCCATGAGGAATCCGGTACTCAAACGTACACCATCACTACACACAAACACGCACATAACCGCAATCCACACTCATAGAAGCACATCTCGTCTCTTTTGTTCTTCCTTTATGTATTTAAAATTGTACACCTAACTCCGTTGTTTCCCATCGACCTGAGATTTATTCTTGTATTCTTTAGGCCTCATGCCTGGATATCCGTAACACAGGGTCTCCCTAGTACGGACTCCAGTCGCTCGCAAAGGAGCATCAAACTCATTTATGTATATCTAATAGATTACTTTGTTAAAGAAACCTTTGTAAAGAGAGAACAATAAATTTGTTATCTAAATATTATTATTATTAAAATGTTGTATAAAGAGGGCAATTTTTTTTTCGTTTCCTGGAAAAAAATCTTGTGGAAGGTTGTTCAGTTTCGTCTACTGAGCAAGCCTTTAAAGTATTGTAGTTGTATCTACGGAACAAACAAGTAATATGGCGTTATGCCCACCATACACGCTAGAATATATCTGTCAGGATTGCCTGTACTGATTAGTTTTACAGGCAAGCCGGAGCGTGTATGTTGTACTTGTACAATTGTGCAGGTTTCCATACAAGCTTACCTGACAGCCATAAACGCGTAGGAGTTCATCAAGACGTGTGACAGCACACTTATGTGGTAAGGGAGAGCGGAACTCGCTGTCAGCCGGCTGATTCCCTGCTGTCCCCTCACCCCTTGTTCACTGGCGCCAACGCGCATTGATGTTGAGAGGAGCACTCTTAACAATTTATCCAGATGCTTACGGTTACACTGTAAACTGAACTCTACAACGTTGGTTAAAAGCCCTAAGAACCTTTCATTCATTAATTGTTTACTGTTGTGTGTAAGAAAAGAAAAAAAAAGAAACAAAACACTAACTATGGAAAGGTGGTCTGGTAGATATCGCTGTTAGCTATTAGACCGCGATTGTACTCATACATTTAAGTTTTGTTATCCGAAAAGCTGCCACTCTGAAGTGGGATTGGGCCGGACATGTTTGCCGCATGTGGAATAAGCTGTAGGCTAAAAGAGAGCCATTTATTGGGTCCCATTAAACGCCAGGCGACACCGCGGAATACCAAGGCGAAGGTGTAGAGATGAGCTGGATAACTACCGGAGGACTGGCCCGCAATGGCCGAGGACAGTCGTGTGTGGAAAAGGGAGATGGAGGCCTTCGTCCAGCAGTGGGATATAAATGGGCTAAACTAAATGTTTTGTTATTATTTTAGTGTAAAATAAACTTTATTATTTTCTAATTCTGCTTTTTATAGGGGATTGGCTTCCAGAATTAGCGTACAGTGGGCCACTTTGTTTACGGCAAGACTTATTTACTGCACTATACATACATCACCTGGAAGCTGCGCCTACATTCCGGCAACTGCCAGATTATTTCAAAAGGCAACTGTGTGCAAGATTTTACAGAATAGTTATATTCCCAGGTGGGTTGTATGAAATATTACTTTATGCATTTGGAACCTCAGACGCGGGTTTGCAGACGACGATGAATGACTTACCATCTGGCAATCCGGTTAGGATCGAGCCTGAGTCTTCGACGGTGACTAGTATGTTTCAGTACAGATGTCAGCAACACCATACGGGCCCCGTAGAGCAGATGCTAGGGTTACGGGAATTTTCGAAAGAGATACTCTATTCCTGGAGCACAAAGAGGAACCGAAACACACAGGTGGGTTTTGATCAGTAAAAGACTGACAAGCTCTCTCGCTCAATCCTAGAGCGGTAAAAGTCATTGCATGACTTCTCACCTCAAAAAAAAAGAGTCTACTTATACGAGTCTGCGCACTAAGATTTCCATCGACATTTAAGAAAAAGAAGTACTGTGAAAAGAGTTTCACAAATTAGTAAAGTGTTTTATTACAAATTCTAGGCAAGTGCATAGTGCGAGAGGGGGACATATTTACCACCACATACTTCATTCATGAAGGTGAAGTCGAGAAGTGGTGTACTGATGCATCGTAAGTTTTAATTTCTTCTTCTATACCATCTACCCTAATATAATAAAGGAGTGAAGTTTTGTTTTTTTGTTTGTAGAAGGTCATCTTTGAAAGTACTGGTCGGATTGCGAAAATTTTTTCACCGACAGAAAGCTGCTTTATTCTTGAGAGAGAGTGACATGGGCTATATTTTATGTACGTGGGCGAAGCCGCGGGCAAAAGCTAGTACTAAATAAGGGGTCAGTGCAGCATGAATTCCTTATCAACCGTCTTCTCTGTTATTACCCCTTCATTTCATATTTCTTTTTAAGCTGCCTTAGATTTTTTTTATATTACTTCTCACTCGGAATTACTCTTGCATCGTGGGTGCGATCACTCAATCCTAGTTATTAATAATCCTATTTAATTATTGGTTTAGTTTATTAGGTTAGTACTTATTTAGTTCTCTTCTTCTTATCTACTAGTATAGCGATCTATATTAATGCTCGAAACTTTTTAGGCTTATAGCATGGCATGTTTTAGTCTTAAGATGTTCCCAATGCTAGGACTCAGGCCGTCTATCATCAGGTCGTCTAGGGTACGGAATGGGCTGTAATCCACCACGCGGGCACTATGTGGGTTCGTAAATATCACGTCTTCGATGTTTTCTTTCACCGCTTTGAGATTAGTAGAAAAAAAAAAAAACTAAGTAAAGCGCCTGTCTGATTTAAACTCACGACATATAAAGCGAAATACTACTCGTAAATCAGCCCCCCTAGCAGAGTTACAACCGTATCGTGTCAATTTCCGTTCTCCAATCGGTAACGCTTCGGTGTCACCAATTGTAGAAAACGATAAGTGGGTAGCCACGTTGACGCACCTACGTCGGCCGCTCGTTCTACAATGTAGCGTTTGTCTATTTTCTATTCGTTTGTTCCGACCACGCGACTTTACGTTGAGATGACGTCATTCCCAAACGTTACATCACTTTTCGACAGCGTTAACGATTGCAGAATAACAACTTGGCTAAGCGTGCAAGGTCCGCTCCCACTGCAATTGTAAATGTGGATTTTATAATATAATTAATAACGTTTCTTTTTCAGCGGCGAAGGACAGTTAGTGTCAATTTTGTACACCAATGGCTATTTCGGATGTGTTTCTGGACTGTTTCCCAATGCGAGTTTTCGATATTCTTACTACACTCGAACGGTTAGTTTCTTTAACCTACTCGTATTTGAATTAAATTCAGTTATATGTAATACTCGAGTACTGATATCTTGACAGACTTAATCGATGCAACCAGATTTGGTTAAGACCAATCTACAAAGTACAGACGTAACGTAGCCAGACTTTCGGTATTCTATAAGATGCATTTTGGTGTGTGCGCGGGAATGATATGACTTAATTCCGCCATCACCTTTCTACCATCAGACAATCCATCGAACGGTGGCCACCTTTACATTGTTGATAACTCTACGGCCAGGACCAAGCGTGTCGCTTCGTCATTTAAACCATGTCCATTGAAGGATTGGAACAATTTGCCTGCTGCGGTTTTCCCGCACCATTATAATTTAGTCGTCTTTAAGGCTAGATTTAATGGGCTTTTAATAAACCAGTGCGCTTCACTATTAACTCTTTGAATGCCGTAATTAGAGACACAATAGAAAGACAATTGCTTATGTCGAACTGTGTAACATAAGACATTCAAAAGGTTAACGATTGCATTACTGCTTACAATCAAATGGGGTTGCAGTCAAGCACTAGTTTTTATCACTTTAAAATTAACCTTAGTGTTACATCCATAATAATATTATAAATATACAGTAGCTGTCTGTTACGCTTTCACGATTTTGGTGGAAAGGAAGGACATGGCTATTTTTTATCTGGCTTTGACTTCGATTACACGTCCGCAATAATCGACAGTCATGCGGAAAAAGCCGCTGGTAGAAGTTAGTTTAAAATAATTTAATTACATGTACAGGTCGTGGATCTCATGTACCTCAGTCTGCCTGCTTGGGAAGACTTGTTGGAGAGCTACCCGGAGGTCAAGACTAAACTGTACGACGTAACCGCCCAACTGATTAAAGATGCTCAAGTTATGTACGTTTCTATACTCGTATAATTGTTATATTATTATTATCTCCTTTATTTTTCATTCTAACATATTATTTTACATTTTAAAATTTCTTAAAAAAATAAAAAATAAAAAAAAAACATTTAAAAATATAAAAAATAGTTGTCCGCCGGTGTCGGGAGCAGGGTCCAAGCTACCGGTGGTTAGGGCTCCAGAGACAGGAACCTCCTCACAATACGAGCCGTATCGAGGAGTACTGCCTTCTGTATCAGGCCCTTGATCCATCCGCGCAACGCCAGCTTCGAAAGATGGTCGTCGAAGCTTTTGGCTATAAGGCCATTGACGCTCACGACAATCGGCACAATTATTATTATTATTATTATTTTAACTGCAACTTCTCCTATGGCGTTATTTTAGGAATTATAAAAATACTACTTCATCATTTTCATCAGCCTTTTTAATGTTCCCACTGCTGGGGCTCAGGCCTCCTCTCTAGTAGAGGGAACGGGCCGTAATCCACCACGAGGGCCCAGTGCGGGTTGGTGAATGTCACATGTCTTCGAATTTTTGGTTCTAGGACATGCCAGTTTCCTTATGATGTTTTCCTTCACGGTTTTGAGAGCAGTGGTAATGAAATAAATTACACAAAGTAATGCGCCTGGCAGGATTTGAACACACGACCTACAACTCGTAAGTCGGAGCCATTACCACTCAGCCACCACTACTCTCAATAAAAATACTATATTTTGTGGATATTATCTAGATTTTTATTGTAGGTAATGATCCTGAATGACGATTATTTTTTTCCAAAATGGTTCAAAATTAAAAAAGAAAACATATATTCCTGAAATAAGTTTTGTGCGTTAAGGAGTTGTCTCTCTTTTTTCGCGTCTCTTTATCAAACATCGCATTGGATTGCTTTGGTGATGAAATAAGCGCTTAAACCATGCTCAGGTTGACGATAGACGAATTGAAAGAACGGTTGCTGATAGAACAGATTAGTCCTAGGCTTTAACATGCCTTAAAATTATAATGACTACGTTCAGAAAAAAGAGTCTAAGTTATATAAAATGCAAAGCGCTAATCTTTTGTCACGATGAATTCATGGTGGTATAGACACTTGAGACCGTATGCGCTTGGGCATACCGTGAGACTTCTCGAAATGGCGTGTTAGCGACACTCGGTTTCCATTTCGAGAAATCTAGGGAGAGGCGGCCTGTCAGATTCAGTAGTTGTCTGCTGTGAGAACTCAATAAATACTATTAGTAAATCATAGTGCCTAGTGTAAGTTTGTTTTACGTTAACGCGATCAACACGTTTATGACGTCCGGCGCTCTAATTGGCCCGCTCCGAGATCTTAACCAATCCGAGAGCCAAACGCACTAAACGTGTCTATTGCGTTAATGTAAAAACAAGTCGCACTCAGCGCACAGGCTTTAACCAAAGTAAGTTTGCAAGTTGCACAAATTTAAGTACATAAAAGGTGTAAATCGGCCTCGCCATACAAATTGTCCAATCAAGTTTATCATTTTGTATGGTGAGGCTGTTTTTTTTTTTTCGTTTCCTGAAAAACATTTTTATGGAAGGTTGTTCAGTTTCGTCTACTGAGCAAGCCCTTAAAGTTTGTGGAGGGCTGTCTCTTACACCTTGTATATGTATATTTTTACTTTTGTTGTAGGAGTCAGGTCAAAGACTCTCGCAGTTTGGCCGACACCATGCAACAGTTTGGTTCTAACTATGGTGTTGCGTGACTAAGTAGCTTCATGTCGTGTTTTCCTAAGAAGACAACCGCGCCCACTAAACTGGACTTGTAAGGTTATTAGTTATATATTTTTTAATATAATAATCTAAACAACTTTTTTTTTTTTTTTAATTTTAGTATAGGTACATTATCAGATATTTCAATATAGAACTCGAAATAAATGTTAAGTTTTGGAATAAAATATAGCGATTGTGAAGTGAATGGTGAATTAACCTAGTAGGCAGCGACATATAGGTACATAAACAAATTTCAAATTCTATAGCAATGTATATAATTTTTTTAATTCAAATTCTATAGCAATGTATAAAATTGTGCATATTAGAGGTTCGTAAGTTCTCCGAGCAACCTTCAGCCCTCAATAATTTTTTTCGGCATTTTTTTATAATTAATAGGGTTTGCACTTGACCGCTAACTCACCTGATGGAAAGCGACGATGCGGTCGACGATGAGCGTGCTTATCAAGAAGTAGCCCATTCACTCTTGACTTAAAGATTCCCAGGTTGTAGGCATCAGGAAACAGAGACCCTGGCAAGGAATCGCACTCCTTAGCTCTTTTAATTAATATAACTTCAAACAATTTTTCAGTAGGCATATTTTATAGTTTCAGGCTTCGATTAAGATAGAAAGATTGCATTGCCTGTTTGCAGATAAAATATAGTCACTCTATAACGAGTTGCAATACGATCAGGATTTCGTACCCAATTCTATTGTACCCAGCCCGTTGTGAGGAAGCTAAACAATTTGCGATAATTTGCCTTTGAATATCTTATCCAAATTACGTTGTCCTATTATCACTTTTTTATTAACATTAGGGAGCGAACCACGCTTTTTATGACGCCATTTACACCACCGTTTGGGTGCAAATAATATTTTTTGTTGTACAAATTACGCAAGGTAGACTGATATAGAATTAAACATTTAATCTTGCTAAAGTAATTTCTTGGCAATTCGTGAAATGGTTTTTAATCTTAGACCAAATCGCTTGGAGAAAGATTATTTGCTGCTATTGTGTGCGTTTGTGGCAGATATCTCCTGCTGCAAAACAATATTTGGGAATGATGTGGAATTTTTACTTAAGAGCGACCTTCCCAGGGTACATTTTCACACAATCGCTCTTACGTGATTGTGACGTTATTACACAACTTTGTTGATATGGATATCTTGTTAAATACAGATATTTAGGTTCCTGTTGGAATCAAAACACACAATTATGTAAATTTAATCCCGTTAAGTCAAAAAAAAATCTGTTAATGTGAACTATGGCTTTTCACATTGTGCTCGTTTTAAAAATCAAAAAAATATGTTTATACTATAGAAACGTTGCACATTTAATCAAAATTCTGAATGACTGACTTTATTCCAAAAACTTATGAAGATTTAAAAAAATGGATGTTTCCTGGAAATAGTTTTGTGAAATATTTGAATGAATGATGGAATTATGAAATGCCAAAAGAGCATTCAGGCGCTATCTCTCTTTTTTGTCACGTTGCCTCTTCATCAACCATTGCGTTGGACTGCGTGGGATAAATAAACAAGCTTTTAAACGACGCTCAGGTTGACGATAGACGGGGTAGGAAGGGCCCTCTTAATAATATTATATCTGCCCAGCCTGTCAGTAGACTCAACAGCTGAGATTTCTGCAGTACAGCCAATCCTATATTGTACGGTAATATATAAGTTTTAATGAATTATTATAACTGTTTTAAAAATCTGCACTCATGCCGAAAGCATGTCGTTACACAAATAAACAGAATATGTATCATTTTACACAAATACAACGAACATTTTGCAACATTCCCTGTGTTACAGGTTGCTTGTCACACCGTTACATACCAGAAGAACTGGGAAGAACCTTCTATAATATTATTTGCCCTTTTATTCTTTTTTTTTCTATCAAGTGATAGCATACTTGTATTTATTTAAAGTAAGAAATGAATGTTCATTTCTATTTTTAACCGACTTCAAAAAGGAGGACGTTCCATGTTCAGTGGTAAGTTTTTTTTATGTAGGTTTGTTCATCGATTTTTGGATTGATTGTGGGTCGATTTTTTTAAAAGTCGAATTTTGTATAATGAGTATATTTCCAAATTAACCTCGTGAAAATATTGTCATAATCTGATTATGAATTTCGGAGATATGAAACGGAACTGCTCATAGGATCATAGCGGAAATATCATAAAAACTAAAATTTCTTGGTTTATACGTGTAGTCGATGATTGACTGAAGGACGAAGGGAGGGAGACATCGAACTGCTCTGATGATGAAGCCGAAAGATAAGTAATGAAACTCCGTAATAAATCAATGTATTTTAACTGTATTTCAGCTTATTAGAATGGTCACAAGATGCATTTTCCCCTATTTTAAGGATATGGCAGATAGAAATTGATGACAATATCTAGTCAAATCATATTTATTCAGAGTATCAGAAGTTTACGTAATGAACTTCTTATTTTTGACGATGCATACCAAATACACTACATAACTAACGGCTGAACCTATTATAACCCTACTATGTATTCAGAAGATTCTACAATTAATGTCCCATATTTAGTAAATATGGGGGCAACTGCGTACTGGAAGACGCAGCGTTGGAAGGCCTCCTACAAGATGGACCGATGACCTGGTGAAGGTTGCGGGAATCCGATGGATGCGGGATGCACAGGGCCGTTCATTATGGCGACGCTTGGGAAGGCATTTATGTCCGACATGGACGTCTATCGGCTGAATTGATGATGATGATGATTATTTATTTAGTAAATAAAACCACAAACTCTTGAGGCTGTAAATGTGTAAAACTTACCATTAGCTGGTCTACCTACATGTTACGGTGTAACAGAGGCTCTCAGTGTTTTGTCATACTCAGGTCTGTCGCAACATACACACACTCCACTGAACAAATTGTGTGTTGGTTCGCATTTATTTTACGTTCCCACGGTAATGTTCTCATACCACCGCTGTATTTGCGCAGATTTTAACTTAAAACAAAACATACATACCTGGTGAGAAATATGTAGCAACATTTATAATATGGCTGAAAAATGAAATAATTATTTTAGACAACCTATTTTGAAACTGATGGAATGGAGGTATTAAAAACAAATTTATAATCTGGTATATTATTTGTAATAATGAAAAAAATAATACAGGAAACACAATTGTATTATATTAACAACAGTTACTAGTACGCAGTACAAATGGTGTACAGACTTGGTCTTCGACTAATATACAAAAGTTCAAACTTAAGGTTTACCAACGTGCTATGGAACGCAGCATACTATGGTGGATTTATTAATGTATGTAGTATATGTCGTGACCCGATCTTAAAAATTGATCACTTCATGAACTGGTCAATGAAAACTGGCCAGATCATTTTAAACGTCACAGTTCTAACCTGACCTAACCTACTTCATCCAATTCAAAATGATGAAACTGACTGCGAGTAGACAGAAAATGGTGAAAACCATTCCGGATTCAAGCGGAAGAGACGCCCGGGTGTCACCACTGTGCGGAACGCCCGGAGGACACGGTGGAGCACACAGTTGAGGTGTGCCCTGCTTGGGCGGAGCATCGCCGTGCCCTCGTGGGGGCGATCGCCAGCGGAGACCTCTTGCGCCGGGTTGCGCGAGGAGGCGGTCGCCGACTTCTGCTTCCGAAGCAGTAATGCTCGCAAAGGCCGTATCAGGCAACGGCGTTCTCGAACTCGAGCCTCGGTATGAAGGCTAGAAGGAACACGGTGGGTCGTTTAGTCAGTAAGAGTCTGACACTATCTCGTCCCACTCCGCCCAAGAGCAGGGGTTGTCATTGGATGATTTTTCCCACCAAAAAAAATAATGGCAGAGACATTATGTACACCTTAACTATTAACATCCAGCAAAACCTGAAGCAAAAATTAACAGTTATGTTAATTTACACTTTCTTGATTGTAAAATCATATTATGTCTCTCTAGAAGTGTTTCTCATTTCATTATATCTCAAGGATCTTGAGGTAACAATATCTCAGTTGTCTGAAGCAGGGAGGGTGAAGATCTTCCTTAAAAGCAATTCCACTTTGTACATTTTTCATCGCATTATGGTAGCTATAAAAGTCGTGGATATTTTATTATAACCGCTTTATGGGAGTAAGGTTAATAAAAGGAATTATTTCAATTACAACTTCATTTTTTCTTTTTGAATTTAATTCGTTGGAGTCATACGTTTATTCTATGTGGCAGGGTTATTTTCTGAACTTTGTATTCATCGTTTATACCTATCTTTTCTTTTTGAAGATCTGTTTCAGTCGAGTGTAACTTTTTTGTTACCCAAGGTTTTTATTATCAATTTTCTCAGGTATCGTAGAAAAAATCGCCAGTGAAATTCTAACCGAAGCTTTTTAACAATGCTTCTCCTTCAATTTTTTTTGTGTGGGAAAATTATCCAGTTACATTCCCTGCTCTTGGGCGAAGCGGGAGATAAAGTCAGACTTTTACTGTTCCTTCGTTGCCTTTCGTACCGGGGCCGAATCTTCCTTTAAAAAGCAAATCCTAGGCCTCAGTAGGCTTTGACCCTGCTGGGCTCCTACGGTTTGCTGATAATTCCATGAGGTGCGCGTGGAACAGTACGCGCCGTCGACGTCTTGAGCTCAGTCCGGACGGTTACCGGTCGCTCGCACGGCGAGCTACCTATTGCTCGCCTTCCGTAAGCACACGCCAATGTTGGCCGGAAAACGGGATCAGAATCCCAGCAGCGGCTGGGGCCTAAGCGCCGTCCTCACGTTTGCGGCCTCCACCTTTGCTAGCATTACTGCTTTGTAGAAGAAGGCGACCGCCTGTCACTCCTCCTCGCTCTGGACCATGGCCTGTACCAAGGCCCGGCGCGAGAGATCGCTGCCGCCGACCGCCCCCAAGAGGATACGGCGATGCTCTGCCCAAGCGGGGCAGATCCGGTGAGCATCTGCGTTATGCGGAAGGTGTGGACATCAAACTATAGATGGCCAGAGGGCTGGCTAGTTATATTTTGCACAAAGATTAATTCTTTGTTATTATTCATTGACGTTATGTTAATTCTTTGGACAAATAACTGGTAAAGCTGCCAGTCTTTTGAACACGTTGCCGAGTGTGGAGTGTAGTTAGTTATTATTTGGATTTTTTATGTATTTATTTATTATTTATTAAGTCTTCATGCTTATGTGAGCCCTCATAGTTGATAAAGCTTGACTTATATTAGGTTACGATGGGGCTGGCATGGTCGTACTGTGACCAAAAGTCCCTAAATTTATAAGATTAAAAAAAAAGTCTTCATGAAACATAAAAGTACATAGGCGGACTTAATGCCTCAGGCACTCTCTACCAGTCAACCATACCTAAAGGTGTAAGGCCTTAGGTGTATAATCCATACCTAAATAAAAATCTGCTTATGTTATATCATTTAATCACAAAATATATTCTCATTATTTTATTTGTAAAAACGAAGCATTTGAACAACTCTGAACGGACTATTTGGAACTTGGTGTCTTAGTATATTTTATTTAGCTCAAAAATACCCATCTAGCGATGGAATACACTTAGCTATTGGAAGGTGGGACCAGGATATGCATCCTCCTTTGACAACATAAGTTCAAAACTTACAGAACTACCATCAAACTTCCCATTTCATCACAACCATTCAAACTGGTGTATCAGAGCACTAAATCGTGATACAACTATCTTAGAACCGCGTGTAACTTCCTCTAAGTAGTTACAGATTTTGCTGAAGCGCTCTACATTGAGTGCTGTAACTAGGGATGTTATGGATATGAAATTTCGGATACGGATTGGATACGGATATAGAAATGATTATTATACCGGATACGGTTACGGATACGGTTATGAAATTATTTCGGATTATTCGTTACTTTCGAATAATTTCGGTTACGAATATTAGATTTTCAAGGAATTTCAGCAGTAAAATATAAATAGCTAATAAAATAGTTTTATTTGGTAGGATCCACAGAAGAAAACAAACAATGCGCGCGTATGTCGGCCGCTGCCCGGCCGATCAACAAAACAACCTGTCATAACGTGTCGCAATTAGGCTCCGCCCCTATCCGATATTATCCGAAACTTTTATTTCGGATTCGGTTACGGTTATAGAGCTCCCTAACATCCCTGGTTGTAACTTTATCGCGATAAACTCAAATACTGCTGAATGGATTTTCATACAGCTTTCACAAATAGATAGCGATTTATGGGGGAGGTTGAAATGTATAATACATGCATTTATAGTAAAGAAAGGCTGAGAATTTCATAGATTTTGAATACTCGTGCGTGTTGCTTATCATCAATTAACGGAACTATTTCAAAATATGCTCTACATAAATATGGTTACTAATGGTTAGGGATATAACCTATGTCATGTTCAGTGCGGAACGAGGTTTAAACGCCTCGTCGCGGCTAAAAAGCATAGTGTTCTCTGCCATGCGGAGGCCATAACTACAATTTGGTTTACTTTAGAAAAGAGATTTATACCTAAGATGCCCTATTATAACAGAATGCAGTGGTGTATTTACGGGGTCTCTTTGATCTCGTACTACGCTTAGCAAAAAAAACTTTATTTCTTAAACGTTACGGGGTTTGAGAAGCCCTTTTGCCGTCATTACGATAATTTTCAAACGAGGTCTTAAACGCCCCGTACCGGATTGGTAAAACAATAAAAACATAAATTCCGCTGTAATCGACGTGGTGTACGTAAAGCACTTTTTCAATGCTTATTTACAGTATCTTCTTACTATCGAATTTATATTTTATTTTTCACAAAAAAAAAAATCCAACTGGTATTTTTTTAAGTGAGAAATCATCCTATTTCGAGGCATGTTTTTTTTTTTTCGATGGGAAAAATCATCTTATGACAACCCCCGCTCTTGGGCGGAGCGGGAGATAGTGTCAGACTCTTACTGACTAAAAAACCCATCCCGTTCCTTCAAGCCTTCAAACCGGGGCTCGAGCGCCCTTTCGGATAACCCTGGCCCCAGTAGGCTTTTTTTTTTTTTTTCTTCGATGGGAAAAATCATCTTATGACAACCCCCGCTCTTGGGCGGAGCGGGAGATAGTGTCAGACTCTTACTGACTAAAAAACCCATCCCGTTCCTTCTAGCCTTCGTACCGGGGCTCGAGCGCCCTTTCGGATAACCCTGGCCCCAGTAGGCTTCGACCCGGCTGGGCCCCTGCTGTTGCTGACAACTCCTTGAGGCGCGCGGGAACAGCGCGCGCCGTCGACGACTTGGGCTTGGTCCGGACTGTTACCAGACGGCCGGACAGCGAGCTACCCATTGCTCACTGTCCGCAAGCCCGCGCCTACGGTGGCTGGAAATCGGGATCGGAATCCCGGCGGCGGCGGCGAGAGCGCCGTTGTCTGATGCGGTCGGCCTCCTCCTTAGCGAGCATTACTGCTTCGCAGAAGTCGGCGACCGCCTGCCACTCCTCCTCGCTCCGGACCATGCCCTCGACCAGGGCCCGGCGCGAGAGGTCTCTGCCGCCGATCACCCCCACGAGGGCACGGCGATGCTCCGCCCAAGCAGGGCACACCGCGATTGTGTGCTCCACCGTGTCCTCCGGGCGTTCCGCACAGTGGCGACACCCGGGCGTCACTTCCGCTTTAATTCGGAACAGGAACCTCCCGAACTTGCCATTTCCGGTGAGGACCTGTGTCATGCGGAAGGTAAGGACGCCGTGAGGTCTTTCCAGCCACGCCTCAAAGAGGGGACTTATCGCCATAATTGTGGCGTGCCCAGCACTGGGTTGCGATAGTCGCTGACGCCATTCCACCATGAGATCCCGCCGAAGCTCTGTCCGCCATGCCGCGACCTGTCGCGGCAGAGGACTTTCACCCCGGCGTTGCATCTCCACGCGCATGTCGTGCATGTGTGCAAGGACTGTTGCCTCCAGATCCCACGGTGGTAGGCCAGCCAGAAGGCTCGCCGCTTCGCGGGAAATCGTGCGGTATCCCCGCACCATCCGAATTGCCATGACCCTCTGGCAGGCGTTCAGTATGGCCGCCGGTTGCTTTTTCAGCGACGGCGCCCACACCGGCGCCCCGTAGAGGGCCATGGACCGAACGATCCCCGCGTAGCCTCCGGCAGGAGGCGTCTGGACCCCCAAGGTTGGGCAGGAGCCGCTTGAGCGCAGCCCCAGTCCGGTTGAGTTTGGGAGCCAGAAATCCCACGTCGGAAATGCTCCACGAAATTCCACCGGCTGTCGAGGACGAGTCCCAGGTACTTCATCGTCGACCCGACACCGATGTGAACTCCTCCTACCGTTAGTTGGGAACTCAATGGCGGCGCGTTCCAAGATCGGCGACCGTGGAAACACATGGCCTCGGATTTGTGAAGCGCCACCTCGAGTCCCAACTCCTGGATCCTACCAACGACTATCGCAACCCCGCGTGTCGCTAAAGCGACCGCCGCCCGGTATGACTCTCCCTGCGCTAGAACCAGCGTGTCGTCTGCGTAGCAGACCACGCTGACCCCGTCAGGGAGGTCGCCCCGCAGCACGTAATCGTAACCAATGTTCCACAAGGGTGGCCCTAGTACCGACCCCTGCGGAACACCGCACGACATCTCCCGACGTTTCCAGTCTCCCTGGTGACCGGGGTAGACAATATACCGGTCCGACAGGTAGGCCTCGACTACTCGACAGAGGTATTCGGGCACCCGGTGGTACCGGAGTGCCCTCCGGATCGTACTCCAGGGCAGGGAATTGAAAGCGTTGGCAATGTCCAAGGACACTGCCACGACACACCTACCCTGGGACACCGCATCCCCCGTCGTGAGGGCTCGCACGCGCATGATGGCGTCCACCGTCGAGCGCATCCTGCGAAAGCCGAACTGTCCGTCCGAAAGGTCCGGCCCCACCCGTGAAAGGCGCGCGACGAGGCGGCTCGCAATCACTCTTTCAAAGAGCTTGCCCACCTCGTCGAGCAGCACAATGGGCCGGTACGCGGACGGAGAGTCCGCAGGGCGCCCTGGCTTCGCGATGAGGACCAGTTTCCCCGTCTTCCAGTGAAGTGGGAACTGGCCCCTCTCCAAGCATGCGCTGAAGAGCCCTCTCAGTCGAGGCCCGAGAGCCTCCATGGCCAGGACCCAGGCTTTCCCAGGCAAGCCATCGGGTCCTGGGGCGGCGTTCTTGGCACTCAGCCTTTGCACCGCCACTCTCATCTCTACCTCGGTCACCTCTGGAGCATTATCGTCGTCGTCGCTATTGCGGTCCGCGTCAGACACCGCTAGCGGAGGCGGAGCCATAGGCGGGGGGGAGTGTTCCCCTCGCACAGGGAACAGAGCGCTTACCACACCCTCCACGAGTTGGGGCCGGAGACTCTGAGTCAGCGGGGGAGCCCAGGGGCGCAGTTTCTCCCGTACCAATTTGTACGGGCGCCCCCACGGGTCCGCATTCAGAGACCCCAGCCACACGTTGCGGGCCTCGAGTTTGGCCCGCTTAATCTCCGCTCGGAGGGTGTGTTTTGCCTCTCTGTAACCTTCGTACAGCTCCGCCTCTCTGGCCTCCGCATCCGGCGGGCGGATGCGGCGCCTGCAGTATCTGGCGTACCGGCGTCGCGCATGATTGCACGTGTTGCGAAGTGCAGCGATTTCCGGCGACCACCAGTACACCTGGCGCTTAGCACGTCCTGGACGGACTCGGGGCATAGCCGCATCGCAAATTTGCGACATGGCCTCCCGGAACCACTCCGCCTCGACGTCGATGTCGACAGGCCTGTCCGGTGCTTGCACCCAGGCCTGTACCGTCGCGGCTTCCAGGAGGAGCTCCCGGTCCATCTGCTTAAGCGCCTACCGCGGACCGCAAGGGCTCTGTCGGACTGGCGCGGCCGAGGTTTCGGCAGAGACGTCCAACCGGATGTACACCCCAGTAGGCTTCGACCCGGCTGGGCTCCTGCTGTTGCTGACAACTCCTTGAGGCGCGCGGGAACAGCGCGCGCCGTCGACGACTTGGGCTTGGTCCGGACTGTTACCGGACGGCCGGACAGCGAGCTACCCATTGCTCACTGTCCGCAAGCCCGCGCCTACGGTGGCTGGAAATCGGGATCGGAATCCCGGCGGCGGCGGCGAGAGCGCCGTTGCCTGATGCGGTCGGCCTCCTCCTTAGCGAGCATTACTGCTTCGCAGAAGTCGGCGACCGCCTACCACTCCTCCTCGCTCCGGACCATGGCCTCGACCAAGGTCCGGCGCGAGAGGTCTCCGCCGCAGATCACCCCCACGGGGCACGGCGATGCTCCGTCCAAGCAGGGCACACCGCTATTGTGTGCTCCACCGTGTCCTCCGGGCGTTCCGCACAGTGGCGACACCCCACAAGCGAACCCATAGCCTCAGAACTGTATTAGTCTTGTCGATTAATACTATTCGTACATTAGTCCGGAGTCAATTAATAGAATATTATGTGACTAGGGGATAAAGCAGTGTCTTTAAATCGCGGGCGGCATGTTGAATTCCGAACGAAACGAAAGTTGCTGATTTTAATCCCGAACTCCCGAGCATCGCGAGGGAGTTAATTAAGAAACCTGAGTGAAGTGAGGAATTCAAGCCGCCCAAGACAAAGACAGCTTTATCCCTGTGTTGCATACTCTACTTTTTACACCATCTGTGAGATAATAAAAACACAATTTGGTCGAGCAAATCATATAATTATTAGAGAAATATAAGTTCATCAAACAAAATTCACTACTCCAAGAATCTATAGTTTTAGTTTTCTATAATAATGCTCCCGTCAATAAGCACGTTTTATTCTATTTTCTTTTATTTTGTTACTGGCCAGTTTGAATTTCGGGTCAACTTGTTCGATGCACGTACATTTTAATTCACAATAGGTAATGACGATTTTTAATGCTCCAAATTCAAATCTCAGTATTCCCTAGGGATCGGCCATACTACATTATCTCCCTAGGGATAGAATGACTTGCTTTAAGTGAGGTTTGTATGACATATAAAACGACTTTATCGAGCAGGTGGTGTAAAATAGTACATTGTTACACTGGGGGTGAAAGTAACTCATTTCGTCCCGAGAAGGAGTTGGCGGCCGAGCGCAGCGAGGTCGCTAATTCAATGGGGTTAAAAATGTGCCTGACTGGGTTTGAATTCGCGACCTATAACTCGTAAGTCGAGGCCGTTACCACTCGGCCACCACTACTCCTAGACTATTGACACCGTCCTATTTTTATTAACATCAGCCATACGATATTGAAATGCAAAACATTGCAATATCGAGGCTCAGCGAGCAATTTACGAAGCTATTCGGTAGATCATCTAAAGAATTTAATAACTCTTTCGGCGAACATTCTGAAACAACTTTATACGTAGCTTTTTTAATCATATCTCATTACATTGGTATTTTAGTAAACTTCACAACTTATTGGACGTTTAGGGGTGAAGTATTAAACATTTTTAATAAGCCTCCTTTTTCATATATAAAATTCTAGACTTTAGGGGTTGTTTTCAAAATTGTTTTGGATGTAGGCAAAGAGGTATAAAGAGATACAAATATATTTAATATCTTTGTAAGTAGGTAATTTCTGTATACGACCGAAATTAATTTGTGAAACAGATAAATGATACAAACTACTTCTTTCTTCAGGATTACTAATATTATAAATACAAAAGTTTGTGTGTGTGTGTATGTTTGTTACATCTTCACGCTCAAACGGCTGAACAGATTTAGGTGAAATTTGGCACATGAGTAGAATATGTCCTGGAACAGTTCATAGGATACTTTTTATCTAGCGAGTATGTTCCTTTGGAACAATATTGCTAATTTTACGCGGGTCACTGTGAGCAGCTAGCAATATATATAAATTACTTTAAAGGTAGGGAAGTGCTATACAAGTCGTACCGTTTACTTAACTCGAGTGCCCCTTGCAAAATTTAACAAGAACAGAGGACGGTATCAGACAGTCTTTGTACCGAGATTGAGTGCAATCTGCCACAAGGCATGTGTGACAAGGACTGAAGTTAAATCTACGTAAAGCATAGTTAAGATAAGGGTACAATGATGGAACTATGCTCACTCTATGGCAAGAAAAATTTAGGTTGGTTTTTATATTATTTTGATGTTGCAAAGAGACTTAAAGCACGGAAAATCTAAGAAGTACCGTTTGACAGTTCTACACGTAGTACATTTTACTTTTAATTTGTTGATTAAATTAAAATTACTTTTAATTTGTTGATTAAGTTGTGATAAAATGTAAATAGCTTCATAATACAATGGTTTTACGACAAAGATAATAGCAATAGTGTGAGTTATCCTATGCAAAACAATTTTTATAGAAAAGTGTGAAATGTCAAAAGGTACTTCTTAGATTTGTTGCTAATATATAATCATCGGATATAATATTCTAATAAATCTAACATAGGTAAGTAATTTAAATACCTTTTTTTCGCTGAACCTTTTTAGTTATGACCTTTTTATGTGAGGTTGAATATCATCCAATAACTTCTCTCGTTCTAGAGTAAAGCGAAAGGGTGTGTCACAACTGTTTCTGACCAAAACTAAACCTGTGTCCTTTAGTTGCCCTATGGGATTTAGGATAACGGGTCTCCTTTTCAGAAATCCCCTCGATCCCAGGGGGAAACTCCAGCCCCGGTATGAAGGCTAGAAGGAAGGGTTTGGGCTTTTCTTTCTTTCTTTTTAGTCAGTAAGAGTCTGACACTATCTCCTGCTCCACCCAAGAGTGGGGGTTGTCATTGGATGATTTTTTCCACCATAAAAAAGGGGGATATCGAGCCTGGTGGGCCCCTAGGGTTCTGCTGATAAAAATCATTTTGTTAGTCATGCCTTCGATATTATTTTGCTCAAACAAATATTATTTATTTACTGCAATATAAAATAAATATAAATCCAATATATATTGACGGGCCTGTATGTTTAACCTTTCGTATGCCGCATTATATAATTAGAGACACAATTAAAAAGTTATTGTGTCTCGCGTGGATCCGAGTTCCGGACATACAACGGGTTAATGGTTAGTGGCCCTGGCTGCTATGCTGGAGGTCGTGGGTTCAATTCCCACCCAGGACAAATGTTTGTGTGATGAATAATATGAATGATCATTTGTTGTGTGTCTGGGTGTAATCTACGTATATTATGTATGTATTTAGAAATATAAATATAAGATGTTTATCAGTTGTCTAGTGCTCATAACACAAGCTCTGCTTAGCTTGGAATTAGACGGCATTGTGTTATAGTTGTGGAATATTATTATAATTATTATGGACAAATGTTTGTGTGATGAGCACGATCATTTGTTCTGTGTCTGGGTGTAATTTATCGATAATATGTATGTATTTATTTATATATATATATTATATATATATATTTATATTATATATATTTATATTATATATATATATATATATATATATATTAAGTATGTTTATCAGTTGTTGTTGTTGTATATATATATTTAATTTTAAAATTATATGTGCATGATAAATGAGATAATTGACAAGCAGAAACACTTTAGTAAATAAACATCATAATATTAAATGAACACGGTAAATGCGGGCGCTTATATGAGATCCCAAAATTGTGTTGTGTCATGCACCAGGCCGTATAAAGAATGAAGAAACGAGAGATCGGGCTGGCCTGAATGAGTAGGTCGGAATAATAATGAGGTTAAACACATTAATAAATGAGGTGTGGAGGAAAACCACCTTGGGTTACCGTGTGCTAACAAAGTCATAGTGTGTTAGGTTATGTTGGCACGTATGTGCATTGAAATGTATTTTATTTTTATCGATGGGATAAAAAATGAGGCTCTTCCTCTTTTTAAAAAGAAATTGACTGAATTATTAATTAATAAATGTTATTACTCAATTAGCGAATTTTTGACGGATAATAATTTAAATTAATCTGACATTTTATTACTTATTATTATTTATTTATTTTTATTTTTTTCTTTCTTGTATTGTTGACTTATAATTAATTAATTTCATTTTGACATTTTATTTGATAATAATTGAATTGATTTGATGTTATATAACCTTGACTGTGTCTTATTTAGCCTTACCTAAGCATATTGTATTAACCGTGTTTTGCATGCTTTAGTTAAGTTAGTTAGTATGGGTCATAAACTTGAAAAATACCTATAACCTGTACCTACTTTCTGTGCAAAATAAAATCTGTTCTATTCTATTCCATATAAAATCGACGCGCCCAGAACGGCGTACGCCGCACACACGTGCGTAGTATAAGGTAAAACACCTTTAGAGTGGGGCACGAGGGTGTGTCAGACTTTTACTAATCAAAACCGTACCTGTGTCTTTCAGTTGCCCTTTGCGTTGTAAGACCTCGGTTTTTTTGTAGAAAACCCCCATGGCCTTAGCGGGCATCGGCTCTGCTGCCGAAGGCGCGCGAGGAACACTACGTCGACGACTCGGGATCGGACCTTATCGGACAGTTGGACGGCGAGCAACTCATTGCTCGTCGTCCACAAACCCGCATCTTTGAGTAGATAACATAGTTATGAAAAAAAAAACTTCTAGTACTTATGCTGGTCACCTACTTATTTTATTAAGAAATATTGAACAAAGTAATAGCAAAAGAAAAATTGCGTGCAATTCAAAACTTTACCGTTGATTCACAATCTACACCCTTAGATCATTTCTACATTAGCATTATTCATGAGGCCCAATCAAAAAAGTAAAAAAGAGCAAAAGAATTTACAGTGTACTCCAAGCTTAAATTTTGCGTTAGTCTGGTAGATTCTAATCTCGTAACAATGTTAGGTACATTAAGTTCTCAATAGTACCAAGAAATCTTGATTACTTACTTTCTTTATTTCATACTCACACGATGAATCACTTTTTGCCTTAAATATCATCATCATTTCAGCTGAAAACCGTCCACTGCTGAATATAAGTATCCTCCAAGTGTCGCCACAGCGACCGCTCTTATACGTCTCCTATCTATCGGATTCTCGGGTGTATCCCATTATTTCTATTAGGTATTTCTATTGATAGAAATACTGGGCCTGATTCAGACTGATTGTCCCACTATTTCTATTGCAGTCAGCTGCGACAAAAAAAAATGCTGCATCCCCTCTTATGATGGCGTGTATATAGAAACTATTTATTTATTTCCTCGTTAGATAAAACCTCTTGATCATAGTTGTAATTGACTGTTATTGATAGAGTACGTGGTGGAGAATTATTCAAAAAAGTGGCAGATTATTAATTTGTTCTTCATTTTTTTTTGAAACTGAGAAGTCGTGTTTTAATTTTAATCTATTCATTAAAAGTGGTAAACTTTTCAAATAACATAACTGCGTTTTTATTGCAATAGAAATAATGGGATATTTTTTAAAAAAAAACGCTGTTCCTTTTTCTATTTTGTATTTCCATGGAAATAGTGGGATATACCCGGATTCTCTTCACCAGTCCACCTAGTGGTAGGCTTGAAAATGCTTTCTGCGGTTACCGCGTCAGAACCTTTCGATACTATCGACCGTCAGTTCGACGAGCAATGTATCCAGCCCAAACTTAATTGACAGCGGGAACTTAAGTTTAGTGATTTATCGGGTTATCATTTCTCTTGCGAATATCGTCATTTCTGATTTCATAACGCAAGAAAACTCTCAGCATAGTCCTTTCCATTGCCCTTTAAGCCTTTAATGAATGCTTATTGTTAGCAGCCACGTTTTAGTGCCATATGTCATTACGGGAAACACATACTGCTCATAGACTTTCGTCTTGAGACGCTGTGGTATGTGATGTGGGATAAAAAAATACCGGATTGCTTCCCGACCGCTACCAAACCGAATCGGATTCGAAAACTGATGTCTTTTTCGAAATTAGACCTACTTAACTGGACCGCTTATTTTAGGTAAATGTAATGGATAAATGTAAAAAGTCTAGAATCTCTAGAACTTCGAGTGTAGTGACTTAAATACCACGAAAAGTTAATTATAAATTAGATTTTGTCTGAAAATTTTCTACAACGAAAGTTCACCGCGTTGAGTTTCAAATTAACAAGTTTGGTTTTTGTTATTTCATTATTCAGTAGTCTTAAGATATTTGAAGAAGATATTTACTTGCGCGTGTAATTAATGTTTTATTAATGTTATTCTATTGTATTTTCAGCAAGTTGTTTGAAATGTATTTTTCTTTCTGAGGAATCCTACTATTATAAACGCCAAAGTTTGAATGTATGGGTTACTCTTTCACCCAAAAACCACTGAATTGATTTCAGTGATACTGGGCACATAGGTACAACATCTCCTGAAAAAGCTCAAGTTTTAATCACGCGAGTATGTCCCCTTGGGATAATTTTCTACTAACACGTGGGCAAAACTACTGATATACAGATCGGCACGGATCTTGAGCGCTGACTTGAAGTTGAAGTCGCACAGACTTGAATGAGAAGTGAAGTATTGGGTCTTTTTAGTGGTACGAAGTGAGACGCGGGAGCTGGGAGCACATCTTTGTAGTTAAAGTGATAGGCTCGACGATGTGTACGATGCGCAAATTGATCCTCACTCTTTCGCCAAGCGCTCAAGATTCGTGCCGGTATCTATAGCAGCTAGGTGATAATATTTCGTTTTGTTAAAAGCTTTGATTTGTTGAAATTAAAAAAGAATCTATTGTTTTATGCGTAAAAGTATCAATAGACAACGCGTAAGTTGTTCAAACATATTTTGTTTTAAATTCGATAAATGAAGCATACAATGTAGCCACCAGCATTCAGATCCGCCATAGTAGGTACTAGATCAGATAAAAAAACAAACTATGTGAGTAAAGGATCATCCAAAACTTTTCCTAAATGAGAAGTGGAGAAGCGGAGGTGGCCCAACGATAATGGTCACGACTTAAATAGTCGTAGGTTAAAACCCAGGTAGTTTATACTATCACCACTGCTTTAAAAACCACGAAGAAAAACTTCGTGAACCATGTCCTAGAAGTACAAAATATTCACTGTTAAATATTTACTATTATTATTATAGTGTTTTTAGGTAATTTTTATGGTCATGCTAGTACCCGGTGTTACTTAGGATCTCATGGGTATATTATTATTATTCGAAGATAATGTATGTATCTAACATACACCAACCCGCCCCGACTCTTTTTTTTAGGGTGGGAAAAAAACATCCAATGATAACAGTGGCTCTTGGGTGGAGCGGGAGATAGTGTCAGACTCTTACTGACTAAAAGCCCACCCCGTTCCTTCTAGCCTTCATACCGGGGCTCGAGTTCCCTTTCGGATAATCCTGGCCCAAGTAGGCTTCGACCCGGCTGGGCCCCTACTGTTGCTGTCAACTCCTTGAGGCGCGCGGGAAAAATGCGCTCCGTCGACGACTTGGGCTTGGTCCGGACAGTTACCAGACGGCCGGACAGCAAACTACCCATTCCCGCCCTGATCCTGCAGGATAGATTACGACCCATTTTCTTTCCTAGAGAGGAAGCCAGAGTCAAAGTAGTGGAAATGTTACAAGTCTGATTATACATAAATGCAATGCATCAGAAAAATTGGATGTGCATTGGAAAAATACCAAACTAACGTGTTTCCCCAGCAATATTAGTTTACGGGGAATTTTCAAATGGCCAAAGTTTTTAGACAGACTTCTTACTAAATGCATAGGGAACTACAAAAATGATTGCTATGTCCTTAATGAGTATTTCACGTGATTTAGGAAGCTTTCGAGTCAAACAGTAATGAGCGATAATGTATAGAGACGTAAATGTTTTAGTTTGGTTATCATTATGCATAGGGTGGGGTTCCTGTGCGAGCGTTTCGTTTTATTGTGGAAAATCACACTAAAACGAAACGCTCAGGTGAAGCGACAGAGCATATCAAACTTTTACTGACTATAAACCCGAGGCCAAGGCAGACCACGAAGGAAATGGTGATAACTTCCTTAAGAACTGGAATGAGAAAGCGAGGAACCGTGATCGTTGGAAAGAGTAGAGGGAGGCCTTTGCCCAGCAGTGGGACAGTGTGGGCTAACAAAAAAAACCCAACACTTTTTTTTAGGCAGGAAATCATTATCATCTATTGACATCTCGCGCTATTGAACGGGGCGGGGAGGGAGTGTCAAATTTTACTGACTAAAAAACTCATTCCTTTATTCCTTCTTTGCTTTACGTTCCAGGGCCTCAGTAGGCTTCGACCCTGCTGGGCCCCTAAGATTTGCTGACATCTCCTTAAGGCACGCGCGGAACACTACGCGTCATCGACGACTTGGGCTCGGTTCTGATGGTTACTGGACAACCGAACGGTGCGTGCTACCCGTTGCAAGCCGTCCGCAAGTCTATATCTATAACCCAACCCTGTGATAACTCTTTCGAGCAAATATCGCAAGTGACCTTGAAAACCATGTAAATAAAAAAAATTAAGTTGGGCGTCAGTGATTGAATAAAAAAAGGATACTCTAAAATGTCTCGACAGAGTTTGTAAATCGTAGTCGTTTTTATAAATGCACTTGTTGAAAATTGTAAAGTTAAAATTTTAAACAATATAGGACACGCTCAGTGCTTAGTGTTAGCAACAGTTTCAAAACCCTAAGAATAGAATCTTTATTTGTACAGAAAGTAAGTACAGGTTACAGGTCAATTGTAACAGTACAATAATAATATGTTTAGAAGTGGAACTCAGACTAAAAAACAGACTCTTTCAAGTTTAGATGATACAGTCACCAAATCAAAATAATAAGTGCACGCGTGATCTAAGGGCTAGCTTTTATATTGGACAGAGGGCAAGTATTCCCGTAACGCGTGGCAATGCCGCCAGTCTTCTGGGTACATTATTATTCGATAGCGTTGCGGAGAAGTTTGTCGATGTTTTTCGGTTAGGTTGTTTTTAGTAAGTTTAAATTAGTCTTTTGTTTTAATGTACGTTTAATAATGTATTTTTTTAGTATGAATATAGATATAAAAGTATAGTTCAAAGCATAGATATTTTAAAATAAATCATTATGTCCGCTAACATTGTGACCGCAAGTCGAAAGAAATCGACGAAATACTTTTAAAACTTTCGCATGTTCAGAAAGACAGTTTACCTTAAACGCAACTGTTCCAACTTCGGGTTAATTTAGATATTTTATGTCAAACTTTCAGTACAAAATTCAGTAAAGAAACAATCCTTTTGTTAACTTTATTCAACCCTATACAAATGCGACTAAGGCCGCGTTCGCATTGTCGTAACAGTTAATTTATCGTCGGACGACTATCGTCTCTTGCTATTTCCATTATAACTGTATATCGTGGCCAGAACCAGATAGTTGCTACAACAACACATGATTTACCGTCACGGTTTTTGTATTAATAAAATTTTATCGTTTTATGACTGTCGTACAAACTGTTGTCACCGCAAAAAAATCGTAGACGACAGCTGATCGTGTCGTCTTATTTGTGACACCTCATCATCATCATCTTCCTGCCCTTGTCCCATCTTATTTGGGGTCGGCGCAACACGTTTTTTCTTCCAGTTTGCTCGGTCACTCCTATCATAATGTGACACCTCCATCTAAATAATATAAAAATCAATACCACTTTTCGTTGTAATTTTATAACTCAAGAACGGGCTCACCTATCCAAACCAAATGTTTAGGTTTTGTTCGGACTATTTAGTAGATGGTGTATGTGAAGTTTGGTAGGGTAGAGTAGGGTATAGTAGGGTAGAGTAGGATGTAGTAGTGTAGAGCAGTGTAGAGTAGAGTAGTGTAGAGTAGTGTAGAGTAGAGTAGAGTAGTGTAGAGTAGTGTAGAGTAGTGTAGAGTAGTGTAGAATAGTGTAGAGTAGTGTAGAGTAGTGTAGAGTAGTGTAGAGTAGGGTTGAGTAGGGTAGGATAGGGTAGGGTATAGTAGGGTGGTGTGGGGAAGAGCGGTAGCGAAGCCGCGCGGGCAAAAGCTAGTTTAGTATATATAAGCCACGACGCTTAAAACTACACGATTATCGTCACGACAAAATGGGAACGCGGCCTTATATAGCAACACGTACATGTGTTGACTTGTTTCGTTGAATTTAATACGGAACAAGGTGGCACGTGTCTAGAAATACAAATTACATGTGTTTGAAGACATATTTTATTTTGTGTCGCCTTCGGGACATGTGAGGCGTAAATCAATTTCTGTATGAGATGTGATTTTTTTGTGGTTATGTTTTTTAGATTTACGGCGTGGTTATTCTGGTGTTAAAGTTATAAATATAAATTGTTGCTATTTTATTGAATACCAAGGTGTTATGAAAAAAAAAATGGGGAAAGCAAGTCTTTCTTTGATTTAATATTTTCTTTATAAATAAACTAGCTGACCCAGAGATCTGTTCCACCTTCAATGAATGTTGTGATAGCTTTAACTAAGCTTTCAAAAGATAATACCATCTACAGGCATTACACCAAAACTAGCATAATGAATCACAAAATGACATTTTAATTAGAGATGGCGTTGAATTCGAATCTTTTTTTTTCGTGATTTATTTCATATGTTCTCACTTAACAGTGAGAACCTTTCGTATGAGAGAGAAAATTTAATTAGAGACACAATTAAAAAGTTATTGTGTCTCGCGTGGATCCACGTTCCGGACACACAAAGCGTTAAACCTTTCCTGGATTGTAACGAATATTTCAAGATCATCCAAATCGGTCCATCCGTTTTTGAGTTTTAGCAAGACTAACGAACAGCTATTCAATTTTATTTTAAAGAAGATGTAAATTGAAATGCAAGGAACGTTTTCTGCGAAAAGGACCCGCTACGTAAGCGTGTAGCTGTGCTACGTGAGCGTAGCACGCCTACGCAGCACTCGTAGCTCGTAGCTCCTAAACGACAGCTACGAGCTACATTCTAACACTAACAGTATTGTTATTGGAAAATTTTGCATTTTATTTAAATCGTTCTGTTATTGTTACTCGATACATTTGTTACCAATAGTGGCATTGTCCGAAACAATTAAGGCGCTTTCAGTTTAGACGTTTCATGTCAGACCGCTGCCACACTGCGTTTACCGTGATGCAGCCGGCTGGTTGCAGTACGTTAGCAGTCCGACAACAAGCGCCTTAATTGTAAACGTATCTGGCTGCCGTGCGTTTGTATGCCAGTGATGCGCTATTCAACACCGAATTGAACACGTGGTGCTTGTGGCGTTGCCGTCCTGTTGTCGAACATTCGCCGTAGGGTTGACGCACCGCGTTTTTTGTATGAAAAAAATTATCGTCCGTACGCAGTACGACTAACGCACCGCATCCATACCGCAGCAGGCCGTCAAAAAACACAATCATACATTGACAGCTTGAACCCTTACACGTCCTCCTGTTCCACCCTAGAGTGGGAGAAGCTATTGGATGATTTACCTCCTCAAAAACAAATAGGTTATTTTGAATCGGATTCACACATGAAAGGTTCCATACTACATATTAAAATCGAGCAAAAAATGCCTATAAATTAACGTTTTCCTTGAACCCCGTTTCATTTTTAACTTTGTTTTAACTACCTTTTGCCCGCGCGGTTTCACTCCAGCTCTTCTCTACTCCACCCTACTATACCCTACTATATCCTAATCTACCCTACTCTACCTCACTCTACCCTACCCTATCCTACTCTACCCTACTCTACCCTACTCTACCCTACTCTACCCTACTCTACCCTACTCTACCCTACTCTACCCTACTCTATCCTACTTTACCCTACTCTACCCTACTTTACCCTACTCTACCCTACTCTACCCTACTCTACCCTACTCTACCCTACTCTACCCTACTCTACCCTACTTTACCCTACTCTACTTTACTCTACCCTACTCTACCCTACTCTACCTTACTCTACCCTACTCTATTCTACTCACTTTACCCTACTCTACCCTACTCTACACTACTCTACCCTACCCTACCAAACTTCACTTAAACTATCTAGTAAATAGTGCAAACAAAGCCTAAACATTTGGTTTGGATAGGTGAGCCCGTTCTAGAGTTATCACAATAAATAATATCACAACGAAAAGTGGCATTGATTTTTATATACACCACTAATTTTTAATTACTACAAATACTTAAAGGGCTTATTAGAAAAGCCCTTGTTATTATTTAAGTAAAGTCTCAATAAATAATATTTATAAACAGCAAAGTTGTGTTTATCCCAAAATGTCTCTCAATTTATGGAAATATTGTGCAGACTATTTATTATGAATGAATAAATGACGATTAAAATAGAAAAACACCTCCCGCAGTATTTTCTACTAGCAATTGTTATGTATGATTGAATCTATGATGAATTTACCTTTTCGTGGTCAATTTTAGGATTTCGTTTTTTTTTTTACTTTTGAAAACAAAAATATGATCAGTAACGGGTATAGATCCAGCCCCATTTTTTTGTGTACTAATTAAAAAATAGGGGTGTATATATAGATGTTAATAAGATATAGTCCGCTAGCAAACGGACAGACAGACGGCCGAACGGATAGCGGAGGTTTAGTAAAAGGGTTCCGTTAGCACTCTTTGGGTATGGAACCCTACCAAACATGGATGCCTATTGGTCCATTCTACCTACACGAATAATAATTTCCATAGTCACGTACACAAACTAATAACTGTTCAAAACTCGACGCACGAGTTAATAAAACGCAGATACGTCCAATACTATTGATACAGTCAGGGCCGACTTTTTGATCGCTCCGGCGTTCGAAAGGCCGTAATTTGGCCGACTCGGTTTATTTTCTCTTAATATCGGATCTCAATCCCGTCTGATTGCAGCGTAGCAGTTTTTTAAACGTTTCAAAAGGCGAGTTGAATAATTTTCACTAGAGAGATGAAGCAGTAATTCAGTCTTTTTGATATGAAATGTTCAGTTTCTTTTATACAGCGTGGATAAATTTTGCTCAGTGGGCAAGTATCACACTATTACGTAGTGTTCTACGCGCGCCTCGAGGAGATGTCAGCAAGCAAGTTTATAAAATAGTTAATAACTAAAGAAAACAATATCAATAAAAATTATGATATTAAAATTATAAACATTATAATATTGGTGTGTTAGTTTTTTTTAGGTGGGAAATCATCTAATGACATCTTCCGCCCTTGGGTGGAGCGAGAGGGCGTGTAAGACTTTTATTGACTAAAACCCACTCATGTTCCATCTTTGCCTTCGTTCCATTTTCGCACAACCCATGGCCCCAGTAGGCTTCGACCCGGCTGGGCCCCTGCTGTTGCTGACAACTCCTTGAGGTGCGCGGGAATAGTGAGCGCCGTCGACGTCTTTGGCTCGGTCCGGACAGTTACCGGTCGGTCGGACAGCGAGCTACCCATTGTTTACTGTCCGCAAACCCGCGCCTACGGTGGCCGGAAATCGGGATCGGAATCCCGGCAGCGGCGGCGAGAGCGCCGTTGCCTGATGTGGTCGGCCTCCTCCTTTGCGAGCATTACAGCTTCTTAGAAGTCGGCGACCGCCTGCCACTCCTCCTCGCTCCGGACCATGGTCTGAACCAAGGCCCGGCGCGAGAGGTCTCCGCCGCCGATCGCCCCCACGAGGACACGGCGATAATCTGCCCAAGCAGGGCACACCTCGACTGTGTGCTCCACCGTGTGTCCGGGCATTCCGCAAAGTGGTGACACCCGGGTGTCATTTCCGCACGAACCCGATGTAGGAACCTCCCGAACGTACCATGTCCGGTGAGGACCTGTGTCGAACCTATAATAATGATATAGGTACCAATGAGGTCTCTAATAAGTCAACAACATTTTTTTAACGCCATTATAAAATGGTTATTGATTTAATATACCTTGATAAAAGGTATTTTTTGCTGAACTACAGGAATGTTTGAAAGAATTACAAAAGGCAACTAAAAGATCAGTGATGGGTTTTAGTCGGTAAAAGTTTGACACTTCCTCTAGATTCAATCAGAGCGGGAGAAGTTCTTTGATGATTTTCCACATCAATAAAGTTCTGTTATGACCATTCTTTTTTTGTACACCCTGTATGTTGCGATAGGCTTTTGAGTGAATGTAAAGATTCGTGAATATATTTTATATTTTCAATGCTGAATGTAAATTGCATGCTCATTTATTGTGATTATGATGATCTATTTTTATTAACTCTAATGTTACGTTGTACGTGTTATGTCATTTTTCATAGAGAAACGATCTATATTAATCATAGTTATATATCGTTTTATCATTTCAATTGTAGACCATAAAACTTCTACTACAATCAAATGAATAGAGCAATCATTGTCATTGTCATCAATATTACTTATCCTGTGGATATAATTACGATTTAACCGTTGAAAGTGATATCTACCAGAAATTGTCAAAATAAAGGATTCGCTTGCCTATGTCTATGATTTTCATCTCAAGCGTTCCATATTCACCCAACACCTCACCTCTAGTACCACTATTAGGAATTTAATTCCCCAAATTATTCATACGCAACATCCCCTTAAGGGCCAAGCGCCCGAAAAGTGCCATAAAACAGTGACTTTCTGAGGCCTATTCCTCCGTAACGGCTAGGTCAATACGTTTGAAAAAAATATATGTTTATTATAGATTCATGAACAATAATATCAACATTTGATTTTTTCGTGCAATTAATACTTTTGTCAAAAAAAATATTTAGCAATTTCGCAACTTTTCCCTACTCCTTCGAAACGGCTTGGACCTTTAGAAACATTTTTACACATAAAAACTGGTGGTTAAATATTCTTCAAAGTGAACATTGCATATGTAAATCAATCAATATCTCGCAGAGAAAATGGATTTAAAGCGCTTTCCGGGCGCTGCTAGCCGCAAATAAATGCACAGATTTGCGTACTGCCGCTTAGGCGAGTGCAAGAGTTACGTTCACATAATTTCGGCCAGATGGTTCAAGGGACGCCTTAACCCCAAACAACGAAAACATCGCAAACCTTACAACGGTGTATGCAACCCCTGGCTCTGTGTCACGTTTGCTACCCCTGCATAAATTCGTCAGCGTGACGGTAACAATGACAAATAACCACATACGTGAGTGCTGAAGGTGCAAAGAGCATTTTTATGGGGGAAGTGAAATGTGGAAGTAATGTCACACAATTCACGCATAATGTCACGCGTGTTTTCCTGAGAGGGTTAGGCAGAGGTGCATCTTTAGTACGTCCTTATTTCTGTGTGATTGTTCGAAACTGTTATCTCAGCATTGCATTCAAAACTAAAGTTCGCGAGATAATTCGCAAGACGTTGGCAGTAGTATCATCACAGCGTTAAAGTTTTCCAATTGTCGATTTGAACCAATTGTTTGACTATATTAGGGTATATATGTATGTAGTTTATTAATTTGAGTATGTATATATTATATAATTTTAAGTGCATTGTAATATTTATGGTTTATTAGTATATCAATTCTTGGAATCACCTTATCTCTTTCTTTTATTGCACCTACCACTGTTTTTCTCTGCACCACCCAAAGGTTGACCGGTCCGCCTCTGTACATGTGCATGAAGTATAAATAAATAAATGATTAAATAAATAAACAAATAAATAAATAAATAAATAAATAAATAAATAAATAAATAAATAAATAAATAAATAAATAAATAAATAAATAAATAAATAAATAAATAAATAAATAAATAAATAAATAAATAAATAAATAAATAAATAAATAAATAAATAAATAAATAAATAAACGTAAATGGCAACTGAAGAAACGTAGGTGGCTGAGGCAGACAACGCTGCAGGCACCCGGAGTCACAGAGTGATTCCCAGTCATCGTAGACGCGGACTTGCAGATGGCGAATATTGGGAAGCTTACGTTGTTCTGCGCGACTCAAATTGATGTCAGCAAAATGGATTGACCTACTAGGTTCGATGCCTGATATGGCTGTGCGATTATTCGAAAAAGTTACCGTGTTTCCGGAATGAGAAAGTCAACTGAAAGAACACGGGTGGCTTTTAGTCAGTAAAAGTCTGTACCTCCCTTTCGCTTTACTCTGTTTACGAGAAGTTATTTGATGATTTCCCACCTAAAAAAAAGAACATCTTCATTTTGTCTGCACACAAACGCTTGAAATCGTAAAGAACAAATACAGATAGAGGAGTACAAAAGTGCTGCTCATTTCAAACGAAATTTCTTCTATCAGATCTGCGACAGTATTTCTGCCTTTGGAAAGTTACGTGTTTCGCAGTTACGTTGTATTCACTGCCCATTGATTTAGGGACCTAAAAAGTGCAATTAAAAATCTGCAATCCATTTTCACATCATAACTTCACCCATTCCTCAGCTCTTCCAGCGCGACCCAACCGCAGTGTAACTCATCATTTGCGGAGTGTTAATGTACGTCATCATTCTTTCCATTTATTATCCAGCAATGGTTTATGAACAACACGATACTCTCCCCAGAGTATTTCACAGGAATTTGGGTTATTTGTGCGAGTAGTAAAAAGGGGTTTTCAGGTTAATTATTGGATTAATATTGATAATGTTGTGTGTTTAAAGTGAAGAGTAATTTTTTATGAATATTTTTTGTTGTTTATATTATTTGGACGTTTTTTTTAATATCTATTATAATATAGTTATATATATATTGCAATAAGTAGTAACTGTGGCTTAAGAGGTTTTGTAAGGTTCACGGGCTTGAAGACGACGAGTAATGTAGCTCACCGTCTGGCAAGGCCTGAGGCCGAATCGACGGCACGTTGTGTTCCACGCGCGTTTCTGCAGTTTCAGTAAAATGGACGGGGCCTACCTACTAAGGCCTATTTAAGATTGAAATAGATTGGATTGATTGAACGGCGTGACCCTGGATCGTAAAGGAACATAGGTGAGTCTTAATCAGGGAAAGTTCGACACTCACTCTCACTCCACACAAAACGAAATCAGTTTAAGAAGATTTCGTAAGGTTATCATTTCTAATATTAGTTTCTAAAAACTGGAAACAATAGCCTCGAATAGATCTTTTTTACCTTTTCATTGTCACTTTTACTTACATATATCCCTTCCAGGTTCCTACTTAAATGACAGTGAATGATATTATTAGTTTGGTTCACTGGCTTTGCCGCAAAATCAAGGCTAGGTTAATATAAACTAGGTTTAAAGAATGGCGTCAGAGCGAGCGTCCATTAAACTCTATCAAGTTGACGCTTGCTCGCAAAGTGAGTCCGGACGATTTGTCTTCCAGCAAAGTGCTGTAATAGGTATGTATCTTTTCAGGCACGTATAAAAATTGTTGCTTTTATTCAGCAATTTTAGTATCGTATTAAAAAAACAAAAGAATGAACGAATACCTGAAGTTTGTGCATTTCTTTATTACTTGAAATATCTGAATTAATTTATTGAAAAACTAGCTTTTTTCCGCTGCTTCGCCCGCGTACATCAAATGTAACTTACTCGTATGTCACTCAGAAATAAAGAAGCCCTCTATCGGTGAAAAATTTTTAGTGATCGAACCAGTACTTTTCAGGGATTACCTCCTACAAATAAAGGAACAAAAAAAACAAACTACCTCTTTATAAAATTAGTGTAGATTTTGAGTATTTTTCAAACTTAATTTTAAAGATAGTTTATTTGTCAAAACATGAGTATGTAGCACAAAAATGAAGTTTGCAAAGTATGGTGTTATACATAAAAGTCCTAATATGTTTTGCCTAAATATGTGCACAAATTTTTAAATTTTGACTTGCCTGTCTTTGGCACTAAAGTAGAATTTCACTCGTTGTTAGCTCAATTCGAAATCTGCCGTTTGTTTTTTTTTATTAGTATACACCTGGTGTTTGACTGGGATCCTTCTTTATGGTAAGCAGTGATTATGGTAATCGTTGATGGTGAATTGTATTAGTTAATTAGTCAAGATTAGACTTGAAGAAGACATCAAAATCATCATCACTATACCTAATACGTACAGGATTTTATCTAGATACATAATTCACAAAAAAAAAAAAACTTAAACGCAAAATAAATAAGTCCACGATATCTCGTTTAGTTACCTCGTTTGTAACCACTGTAACGGAAACAACACCGGGAAAAAGTATCGCAATTTACACAACTCCAGATTAGTAGAAAAGCAAAAATATTTAAAATAATCTCACCATTTTCAGACGAGGACCTTAATGTTTCTATTCACTAACATTTTAGTTTCTTTCATACAATTTACTGGCCCGGTATCACGGAGAGGCGAAGCAGGCGGAAAACTGAATTTAATAGTTCCCTTTCAAGAAAAATACTGCAAGTGTTGGTTGAGTTATAAAATTCTGGAGTATTTTAACTGAAATGAAACGTCGCGCTGTGAGACTAGACGTAATTTAGTTTCGTTTGGGACATTAATTTTGTAAAGTTGGTTGATTTTTGACTTTGTGTTAATGTGTGTAATCTTTTTACTGAACGTAATAAAGGCCAGGTTAAAGCAGGTCGAGTTTTAGTCTTCCTTAAGATCATCACACTGATATTATAAAGGCAAACGTTTTCGAGTGTGTGTGTTCATTCTTCATGCTCGAAAGGCTTAATAGATTTTGATTAAACTTGATAAATTGCTAGACTATGACTAGAAATAGCACATAGAATACTGTAACTTTTTATCCCTGGAATACTCTTTTTTTATTACGGATAGGCTTTTTTTTTTTTTTTTTTTTTTTTTCGATGGGAAAAATCATGCATTGACATCCCCCGCCCTTGGGCGGAGCGGGAGATAGTGTCAGACTCTTACTGACTAAAAAACCCATCCCGTTCCTTCTAGCCTTCGTACCCCTCGAGCGCCCTTTCGGATAACCCTGGCCCCAGTAGGCTTCAACCCGGCTGGGCCCCTGCTGTTGCTGACAACTCCTTGAGGCGCGCGGGAACAGTGCGCGCCGTCGACGACTTGGGCTTGGTCCGGACGGTTACCGGACGGCCGGACAGCGAGCTACCCATTGCTCACTGTCCGCAAGCCCGCGCCTACGGTATTACGGATAGGCTCGCGTTTGACCTCTATCTCACCTGATGGTAAGCGATGATGTGGCCGACGATGGAACACGCTTGCCTAGAAGCAATCTAATACCTTCTCCTCCTCCTGGAATAATCTTCTACTATCACGCAGATGAAGCCACTGGTAGCAGTTAGTATTTGTATATTTTTCATCGTGATTCTATGCTCTAGTTACTCAAGAGAAAAGCCTAGTTATGCCCAACATAGTGTATGTTGTTCATCACCAAATCAGCCGATAGACGTCCACTGTTGGACATAGGTCTCCCCCAAGTGTCGCCACAATGAACAATTCTGCGCGTCTCGCATCCATCGGATTCCCGCAACTTTCACCAGGTTAACAAATAATTTAAATTTTTGTCGAGATTTCGTGTTACCTTTTATCTTATGGCGGCAGAACGAGTCCCAAAAGAATTTATTAACCATAATTATACTAAACAAAATCTAATCAGCAAACGAATAAAAACAATACCAAAAATTACCAAACTTAATAGCAACCCTTTTCAGTTAAAACACAAACTGTTATTTGCAACAGTTAGAATGAACAGTTCACGTAACAATACTATTTTAGAGTTACCTAAACTAGTACTCAGTGTAAATTCTGCTCCAGTAAGTTTAAATTGAACTAAAGAACTTGTTAGGAGCAATATATAGCTGATCCCAATTGATCTGAACCCGAAGTTTGCCGAATATTCGTTGAAAACTCGTATAAGAACTGGGGCCTTACTACTTTTCCGAGGTACATTTTCATACAATCACTCTTACGCGATTATGATATTATTACACATCTTTCTCTAGATATTTTGGATACACAGCTAGCTTGTGGATATTAGGCTTCTATAGAAATCAAAACAAAGTGTAAAACTAATCTAGTAAAGACCTCCGATAATCTGCTATTTTATATGAATTTTGGCCCTCCACAATATACTCATATTCCATGAATATAGAAAAGTACATCAATAGAAGGTTTGCACATTTAATCGCGATTCTAAATGACGAAAATTTTTCTGAAAAACTTTTAAGGGTTTTAAAAAACACGACAATAATTCGAATAAACCACGGAATTGCCGAATGACAGAGTTTTTAGGCATTGACTCTCTTTTTTGCATTGCTTCTTCATAAAACATCGCGTTGGATTGCGTTAGATGAAGCAACAAGCTTTTATTTTGCGAATACGGCCTCGGACGAAGGGCAACGAAGGAACAGGAGTGGGTTTTTAGTCAGTAAAAGTCGTAAACCACGGAATGCCGAATGCTAACAGAGTTTTTAGGCATTGACTCTCTTTTTTTGCACTGCTTCTTCATAAAACATCCCGTTGAATTGCCTTAGATGAAGCAACAAGCTTTTATTTTGCGAATACGGCCTCAGACGAAGGGCAACGAAGGAACAGGAGTGGGTTTTTAGTCAGTAAAAGTCTGAAACTATCTCCCGTTCCACCCAAGGGCACGAAGATATCATTGGATGATTTTCACACCTACAAAAAAAATAAACGCCTCACGTATTTTTGAGGGAGCTTTAACACATTCTGATTTCTGCCTTTTTATTAATAAAATGAAACCACAACATAAAATCGTAGTTAAAAGTTAAGATTTTTGAAAAAAGAATACATATCTACACCTTGTAAACGTCTCGACAATCCCAACATTCCTTGTACCCAATAATGGATTTGGGGGGCGTTGCTCCCACTGAATGTCCGAGGCTTATACCTAGTACGACCCCAGGGTATCCTGTAATCTCTGTTGAACTAGGATGAGCACGAACTGAAGATCTAGAATGGATTACTGTAATTATAATTGTTCAGTGAGTATTTTTGTTGAGCGTTAGTAGGTTAGATTTTTCAAGTGAATTGCTTACAAAATAACATAAGTGTCTTCTTTGCCTGCTTGCCATCCTTAACTAGCATTAGCCGCAACTTCGCCTGCGTACATAAAATTTAAAAAATAGTCTCCTTTATTTTTGAATAATCTAAAAGACTGACTAATTACATTGTTTACGGAAACTAGCCTATTATATATGTATACTAGCTTTTGCCAGCGGCTTCGCCCGCATACATAAAATATAGCCTGTGTCACTCAGGAATAAAGCAGCTTTCTATCGGTGAAAAATATTTACCTATCGGACCAGAACCTACTTCCAGAGATTACCACACAAAAAAAAAACAAACAGTTCTACAAACAAAAAAAAAACAAACTTTAACTTTCTATAATATTAGTATTTCTATAATTAGGCGTAGAGCCTTTTCATTATTTCGGCCGAAAGACGTCCACTGTTAGACCTGTGCGTCTCGTATCCATCGGATTACTGCGAAGCTCACCAGGTCATCATTCCACCTTGCGGGAGGCCTATCAACGCTGCCCGTTCCAGTACGCGGTCGTCACTTAAGAGCCGTTCAGCCCTATCGGCCGATTGTTCTACGAGCAATGAGCACTGCTCACAGCCACTTAAGTTTGGCGATACTTCCGGCCTGGTATCTTTAATTCTTTTTCAATTTATGTTTATTCTCATAACGAGCCTTTCATCACTGTCTCACTTGAAACCGAAATAACAAAGCAACCGATTATACTTATAACAAATTGAGTCAATCAATAAACATAATTTCAACATTCATAGCACAACACTTCTTTAAATTAAATGGCTAAAATTCACCAAAACGAAAACCGGATAGGTGAAAAAATTTTAGAATATTTTCCTCAAGACAAATTTTTAAAAAGATCTACAAATACACTTCACATTTCAGTTTGACATTAATAAATCATCGAGGTATCCAAGTAGCGGAACACAGACCTGTAACACAAAGAATTACTTACCGCTCCGTCTCAGGGGTAACGGTGAGATGAGCTGTAAATTATGTATTTATATATTTCCAGAACAAAGAGAGAAATTAGGTTTATATTTTCGCTAAGAGAACTTGAATCTGTGGGAATACTCAAGTGCAGCAGGTTTTATTTTTGATGATTTAAAATTTTTGCAAAGATCTGCTGTTATAGCTATATACAAAGTTTGAATAGTTTATAAACAATATAATATTATAATAGAGAGTAATGGTCGTGTGGTAACAGCCTCGACTTAAGAGTTGTAGGTTGCGGGTTCAAACCCGGCTAGACGCATTACTTTGTGTAATTTATTTCATTAGCACTGCTCTCAAAACTCGTGAGGAAACCGGCATGTCCTAGAACCTAAGTATCGTAGACATGTGACATTCACCAACCCGCGCTGATGCCACGTGGTGGACTACGGCCCATATTCCTTCTCCTAGAGAGGAGACCTGAGTCCCAACAGTGGGAATATTATTAGGCCGACTATGCGGTGCTATACTTTAATTTGACCTACTAATATGAAGTGAGAAAGCATTTATTTCAATTAAAACTCTCGCTCTAAATTACACCTAAAAGAAAAAGTAGATGAAGCTTATTACACGTTCTAAAGCTTCCTACTCTATTGAGATCTGTGCTTGCTTGAACTTCAAGGGCACTATTTGATAGATTTAAAATTATGATTAGGTATATCGTTTTTTTATGTGGGAAATCATTCAATGACTTTTGCTGACTAAAACAACACCTGTGTCCTTCAGTGGCCCCTTGAGTTCTAGGACCGCGGGTTACCTTTTCAGAAATTCCCCGCGGCCCAAACATCGGCCCTGCTAAGCCCCTATGGTTTGACTTAAATATCTTAGAGGTGCGTTTGTGTTCCGTAAAATGTTAGGAAGTGAGCTGAACTTATAATAAGCTAAGCAGTTCACAGTAGTTATGTTCTGTCTCTTCACTCTCTTCTTCTGTTTGTTTTTGTAAAGGTGCTCCCTCAACGAGAGCTTTCGAGTGTAATGTAACAGATTTAAGCATTAGACCAGTGAAGGAGGAGAACCGAGCATTACAATGCAAACCTTGTATTAATACAATGTGTAAATCTTGATACAACTTGTAACATCAAATTATGGAATTAACTGAAAGCTAATGCTCAAAGTGGAATCTATAATGTCACATTACTCGCGAAGTTAGGGAGGTAGTATTGTAATGTAATGCTCAAAGTCGAATTTTCAATGTTCATTATAGGCAAATGCTTTCGGTGATCCCAGCACCTTTAGAAACAAGAATAAAGAAAGTCTATATTTTTTATCAAATTAGTGAAAACCTTAGAAGTGTTAATTAAGGAAAACAACTTAAGAAAACATTTCTTGAACCAGTTTTATGAGTTTCATCACGTTTGTAATAAATATTAGCAATTTATTAAAGTTTTTTTTTTCTGAGATATAATGGCCTGCCGAAAGATATGGTTTAAAAATTAAAGATTGTTTGTTTTTTTTTAAAGTATCGTGTATTACGCTTCACTGAAACAACAAAACGTATAGCATACCAGTATTTAAAACAAGGTCTAGTTTCTATTTTCCTAAAAGTTATTTCATCATCATTATCAGCCTTTTTTAAAGTTCCCACTGCTGGGACTCAGACCTCCTCTCTAGGAGAGGGAAAGGGCCGTAATCCACCACGCGGGCGCAGTGCGGGTTGGTGAATGTCATATGTCTTCGAATTTTTGGTTCTAGGACATGCCGGTTTCCTCACGATATTTTCCTTCACCGTTTTGAGAGCAGTGGTGATGAAATAAATTACGTAAAGTAATGCGCCTGGCTAGGTTCGAACCCGCGACCTACAAGTCGGGGCCATTACCATTTGGCCACCACTGCTCTCATTACCATTTGGCCTTTGCAAAAGTTATTTACGCCTAAATAACTCCGGCTCCGGTTACTGGAATTATTATGGGAACTAACACTTTTTAATGTGGAAAATCATCACAAAACTGCTCTCGCTAGAGCGGGAGGAGTCTGCGAGCGGAGTTCATCTCTGGGTGGAGTGATACACAGATGAGTATTATAGAGATATATTATAGAGTCTGTCTAATAAGTCAACCGACTTGGGAATTTTGTATAATTTTATATTCGATACTTTTTATAAGGTTTTTCTGTTAGTAAACAATGATCAAGACCTCTTAATCAACCTTGATTATTGAACCCGTGTTGACTACATCGGATTTCATTACATCCCAATTATTACCCAAGTCGTTTAACGTAATAGACAGACTCAAGTCGGTAAAAATCTGACACTCCCTAGATTTATACTAACCCCACTATTAATCCTTCAGTTATCTTTTGCGTTCCAGGAACATGAAAACTCCTTCAATCAATTTCGCTGCTACGTCTGCATCGGCCCTAGTAAACCTTGTCAATTTTGCTGATACCTTTTTAGGCACGTGTGGAGCACAACGCGGTCATTACTCACCGACGGCGCGCGCTGTTCTCGCGCGCCTCAAGGAGTTGTCAGCAACAGCAGGGACCCAGCCGGGTCGAAGCCTACTGGGGCCAGGGTTATCCGAAAGGGCGCTCGAGCCCCGGTATGGAGGCTTGAAGGAACGGGATGGGTTTTTTAGTCAGTAAGAGTTTGACACTATCTTCCGCTCCGCCCAAGAGCGGGGGTTGTCATAGGATGATTTTTCCCATCGGAAAAAAAAACTCACCGACCGCAAACCGACTCTTGACCTCCGAGGTATCTTCTGCAGCAGCTGGGCTGTTTGCCTTCTGCCTTGCGCTTACAGTCGGCTACTTTACGTAAGTAGTAATGCTGAAAATAAATGATATAATGATAAATGACTACCTACTACTCATTTCCTATCGCTCCGGATCTAACTCTGGGATAGGAACTAACCTAAAGCGACCTTTTTAGCTGAATGAATTCTGGTGTTAGTTTCAAACGTTGCCATATTCATCAAGTTACGAGTGTTATAGGCCTTTTTTATGTCTTTTCGACGTAACATCTTTTGGTATACGGTCACTACAGAACCCTAGGCCATGCGTCAATTAATCATTTGCGATCTAATTTGTATGGTAAACAACATTCTGAATTCGCTATAATATATTATTATGTTTCAGATATGTTGTTATGATATTGTCAACAACGTTTCTATTCAATACACAGCCACCGCAAATTAGTGCGGGCCTGCCCAATCGTGACAAATGAGCCGCTATCTCATATCCCTAACCGCGGCTAACGCATCTGATAATGTACGAGCTTAAAATGGCTGATAAACTAATAGGTTTTTGGGACAAAAATGGTTGCAATACGTTGGAAATTGGGTGTGTGAAGAGAGAGAGAAAGAGAGAGAGATAGCAGTGGTGGCCCAGTGGTAAAGGTCCCGACTTACGAGTTGTAAAGTCTTTGTTCAAGATCTCAGGAAGATGAATAAAATAAGTGGACTGTATTTGAATGTACATATATTCGATTATTAACAAATGAGTATATAAGTAGCTGTACAGTGAAGGGTCGATAGAGGGATGCGTGTGCCTCGGAAGCTGTCGGATCAAGAAGCGCAGATTAGAGAGCGTTCTATCTAGAAGAGGCGCGCCGCTCGCCGTCCGCTGCGCACCGGTGCTCTGCCCCCGCGCCCGCTGCGCGCCGCTTCAGCCGTCGGTGACGTCAACCCGTTTGCTCACGCGTTTGACGCGTGAACATCTTTTTTTTTATTATTTTATTTTATTGGGATAACAAACAGCAGTATACAATACAATTATATCGGTACTCAGTAAATAAGAGTAACATATACTCTACTAACAAAGTTATTTACATAGTATTATGCAAAATAGGTGGCTGTTAAAAGACGTAACGATAGAAAAAAGAGAAGGATACAAATCTAGAAAAAAAAATTGATAGGTGTCAAGGGACACCCGGATGAAACGAAGTTCATATATATATATAAGAGAGAGAGAGACAGACAGAGAAACATGCGCACGCCGCACGGCTTACAATAGCTTACTATAGCAAAAAGTGTCGTTACAACTTTTCGTGAGATTTTTTTCCGGTTAGCCCCCTTTCACAACGCGCGATAAGGAACTTCGTTCCAAAAGTAAGCTATCTCCATATGGAGTCCGTAGGCAGTTAAGCAACTCACAGAGTCAACATGTATATCCTCATTGACTACTTTTGGACTTTTAAGATGTTATAGATTTCCTTTTTAGTCGCGGGTTTAAATCCTGCCAGATGCATTTAACTTGTGTAATTTATTTCATCACCACTGCTCTCAAAACGGTGAAGTGGTGATGAAATAGTAAATTGCCTGCCTAGATTTGAACACACGATGTAGAACTCGTAAATCGAGGCTGCGAAAGAACAGTGGTCCTGAGAAAAGAGCGATAAAATCAGAAATATAAAACTGAAAAATAATTGAAGTATTTACTCCCAATTTCTTTTACACGATCCGACCTCTCCAAGATTGGCACCCTGACCGTTAATCACAATACCTAGTCACTTATTCAGTAATCATTTGCTACAACAAATTGGACTGCGTATTGGTTCGTTTAGGGAGCTGCCTCACTGCATTACTTCGGACGCCATCTTTGTCTTGTAAACCAAATACTAACACATTGCAGTTCTAATGGAATTTGAAACTGTTTCCAGTGAAGATTTAGTTAGTGTATTCTCTTTGAGGTTTTGGTTGAAACAGTTATGTAATTAATAGCTATTTTAAGGCGAAATGGAATGCCCTGCAAAGGGGCCTGATGACCTAGAGAGGGCTGCGAGGTTTTGCTGGATGCGTGAAGTTTTTTGACTTACAATGTTAAGAAGTGTGTTTGTTTAGGTCAATAACCTAGGTGTCTTTAAGTCAAGAGTGAATATGTTGCTTATCCATCGTCGGCACATCATCGCTTCTCATCAGGTGAGATAGTGGTCAAACGCGAGCCTTTACATAATATAGAAAAAGATCTTAATTATTGAGCTAAAAAGACACATTCAGTTTAGACGATAATGCATGCTTAGACAACTTATTCGGCCGCAACGTTCGGAAATACCAAAACTTATGAAAAAAAGCGGCCAAGTGCGAGTCGGACTCGCCAATGAAGGGTTCCGTCCGTAGCAACAAGTAACATAATATAAAAATTCTTGTAGTTCGTTGTAACTTTGATCGATGTTTTAATAATTGTGTATTTTTTTTTAGATTTAAGACGTATTAAAAAAAAAAAAACTACTTACTAGATCTCGTTCAAACCAATTTTCATTGGCGGTTTGCATGTTAATGTTTATTTTTTTAGTTTTATCATTCTCTTATTTTAGAAGTTACAGGGACACACATTTTACCACTTTGGAAGTGTATCATGCGCAAACTATTCATGTAGTTAGTTTAACTAGTTTAGAAAAAAAATATTACAAACCTCAATAACATTTTTGAAGACCTATCCATAGATACCCCACACGTATGAGTTTGATGAAAAACAAAATTTTGAGTTTCTTAAAATTTATTGTTTTTTTTTCTATTTTTGTGTGAAAATCTTAATGCGGTTCACTGAATACATCTACTTACCAAGTTTCAACTGTACAAGTTCTTACAGTTTCGGAAAAAAGTGGTCCGTATATCACATATACGGACGGACAGACAGACAGACAGACAAGAAGAATCCATAAGGGTTCCGTTTTTTGCCATTTGGCTACGGAACCCTAAAAAGTAGTTTTCTCGTTATGTCTTCAAACGGTGCTTACTCAGTTTTAATAGAAATTAATACGTTTATGTTTATTCTACTGTCCACGTGTGTTTATCTTCATAAACGCATATTCGTCACAATACGCTTGTTGTACGCCTGTTCACAGCTTACAACTGTTGTCGACAAACCTGTAACGACAGGGCGGCGCGACGTTGCTGCTTCGTCAACGGAGTTTCTATATAAACTGTGAGCACGCGTCTATGAAGCTACGCGTCCGTGAAATATAGTTAAAAAAACTGCAGGCTTACTCTTGAGTTCAGTTCCGATCGGTCGACATTGAGATTGTGACGTTTCGTACTCTTGAATTCAATGCTAGCGCCAAATTGGTTCAAAATTGCGTGACCATTTTGAGAACTAAGTGAAATCGTATATGTTGACAATATTGTTTTCAAGAGTACCAAATCACGTTGTGTCAAAATTGACATTGCAATCGGATTGACTTTAGATTGAAATTGAAATTAATTTGGAGAGTAAGCCTGCTGGCCTGTAGATAAAGTGGCGTTGACGTCGTGGTCACCCCACGACGTGACTGAATAATTCAGACAAAGACTAAAAACTCTTGCAAGTAACCCTGTAGAAATTCAGATAATTATTCATAATGTTCGTGTTTCAATGTCACAGGAGAATTTCCTTCGTCCTGGCTTAAATCCTTGAGGACTTTCTTAATTCTTTATTTAGGTTTTTCCCAGTTTACTTAATTTGTCAAAAGGCAGCCTAATTAAAATTCTGCGTTCCTCTGTTGATTTTGCGTTTTCATTTGGAATTAAAATATTTCCATTTTGTGCTACAGTTTGTGATGCAAAGATTTTCGCAGCGCTAGGTTTCATGTACAGTTTCATTCATTTATAAATTATTTTTTTAGCTTTCAGCATCACCAGTATGACGAATTTTTGCAAACCGGCATATAGAAAGAAATAAAGAAAAGAAAGAAAAACAGTTTATTTATGCGTTAAAGACGCAGTCTTAAAACTAGGTAACAGAACATAACAGCAATTGATAGGGAAGATATGCGTCTCCTCCGCGCAAAACGGCCGAACGCTCAGCATAAAGCTGCGGCCTCACGCATTATGCGTTGAGCTCACAGCGCTGGTTTTCAGCGTGGGCCGGTCGCTGTGTCGACATAAAAACGCTGGAATGGTGCATATATTCGTACTATGCCGGTTTCCTCACGATGTTTTCCTTCACCGTTCACACAAAGTAATGCGCCTGGCCGTAATACATAGGGTATTAGGTATTATTATATAGCTCTATCTATCCCTTTAACAGTTCAGTTTAGGTCGTAAAATAGATCGCGTTAAGAGGTCGTGGTTGGGTATCAGAAAAGACAAAGAGTCGTTTAAACAGCTATCTTAGTAACCCCCAACTGTTCACCAAGAAATAAATCCAATACTTCACAACTTTCAAAGTGATAAAGATATAGATTTCCTTAACAAAAGTTGGTTAATTAAAAACAGTATTGATAGCTTAGTGACATTGAAATATCGATATTTTTACATAAGATAATCGAGATTATACAACATTAAATATAAATAAAATTAATTTACGATATTTTTTACTTGAACATAATCCAGAATAGAAATTGAAGTGTTGCAAACGTTAGTTATAATGTAATCGCACTAATATTACAAAGGCAAAATTTTGTGAGTATGTTTAAGTGTGTGTGTTTGTTCGTTAATTTATCACGCTTGAATGGCTGAACGGATTGGGATGAAATTCGGCACACGGATAGACCATGTCTTGGAATAGCGCTTTTTATCCCGGGATATTTTACCCTTGGGATAATTTTCTACTCTCACACGGGCGAAATCGCTGGCAGCTAGTTTTGATATATTTTGTGAATCCTATTAGCATAATGCAAATAAATACATGTCAACATTTTTAATCGATAAATATCGATATTATTTTTTTCACGAGTCCATCCCTAGATAACTGTGCTGGTGTCGGATGCTAGCGATGTTAATTGGTGCGCGCAGTGTTCGTCAGCAGTTTGCTACTGACCAGTACGAACTACTGCCAAGTTCTTAGTCTTGGGTACGAAAATGTAAAGGCACTAGATGTGCTAATTTTTATTTACAAATAGTAATACATTGTACCACATTAATATTACAAAGACGAAAATTGGTATGTGTGCCTGTAAGTGCGGGTGTGCATGTCTATTATTCCTTCATGCTTAAACATCTGAATGAATTCGTGAAATCTGTTTACCATGCTCTGGAATTTTATTTTTTTTTAGCTAGTTTTTATCAATGCTTACAATTTAGAGCTAACTTTGTGAGGGACTGGTGCCTGATATAAGTATGTTCAACATTGTACTACAGGTTATATTAACCTATAGATATTACTGGTCACCAAGACCCTCCCGCGGCTAGTATATGCTAGAAAAGAGTAGCATTTCCCAGCGAGTACTTTTTCGAACTATATACAACTTTAAAAAAAGGACTTGGGCTTTATCTACCAGTCAACCAATGATAATGCACAGACAATATGGCAGGTAAAAAAAAAATACAAAACGTGGATATAAAAGTTTATTTCTATAAAATATAGATTATAATAAACTTAAGTATTAATCTTAAATATTAATTCTTTATTATTATATTATATTTTATTCTACACTAATATCATATAGAGGTAAAGTTTGTTTTGTTTGTAGGAGGTAATCTCTGAAAGTACTGGTCTGATTGTGAAATTTTTTTCACCGATAGATAGCTGCTTTATTCCTGAGTTACACAGGCTATAATTTATGTATGCGGGCGAAGCCGCGGGCAAAAGCTAGTATAAATTTGTGTAAAGTTAATTAATTCTTTAGTTTCGTGTAATGCGAAATAGTTTATTTAGAAATACTTTATGTCTTCGTAGAAGAACGATTAAGTTTTGAATAATAATCGTCGGTCAGCGCATTCGCAGAACGTTCAAGTTTCACGAATAACATCGCTGCAAGTGGAATTAAGAAGAAGAATTTACATTATTCATTCACGACTTTCTGTTTACTTACTATAATACAAATAAGACGACGTATGGAGGGAAAATTTAGTAAACCCGTTAGCCGTTTTTTATTTTATTTTTGTCTGCTTTTATAATTTTGTTAGATATATTATTCACACTATAAATAAAATGCTTTTTAATAAAAAAAATATTCCTAGAGCCAGAATCCTTTCAAATTGCCACGAATTATAAAAAAAAAATAAAAAAAAAACATTCTTTCCTCTGCACTCATAAATATCTTTAAAGTCTCTTTCAGCGTCAAAAGCTAAGTAACAGAAAAAAAAAACATAACTAACATATCCATTACCTTTTACCTTAACGTTTCGCTTCTTTTCCTAAAACGTCGACAGTTAAAAGGCAAAGTAGCGAGCAATAAATCCAACTACAATGGAACACAAAAAAACTCCCATAGATTCTCAGTACCAAAAATGTAGGGAAATGTAAAAGACTGAGACATTTTTAACACTGGTGCTAATCTCGCAACAGGCATTCATCATTCCTAAAATACTCCCCTCGTTGTGAGCACTTCGGCACAAGTTTGAGCAAAAAAGTTAAACATGGGGATACTTATTTCGGTAGCATTCGATATTAGTTGAGTTTCGTGTGCTGACATTATTCTTACCGAGATCATAACGATCACTTTTAGCACCAGAATTCTACGCTAGTCTTTATCAGAAGAGTAGATAAGTCCATTGTTAATTTGCCCATTTTGAGATCCAGTAACCTACCTATCGGATTTAAAAAATATTTTATTGTAGAGATACATTGTCATTCTTCTGGCATTACAGTAACGCTTGCGCTTTTGTATTGTCTCTTGTAGGGGCTTTATTTATTTATGTGCAGTGGTATGATGCATTATCCGTTACTACAATACAATTCTGTTTTAGATTTGGCACTATTTATTCTTTCATGGATTGGGTTTTTTAGTCAGTAAGAGTCTGACACTATCTTCCGCTCCGCCCAAGAGCGGGGGTTGTCATAAGATGATTTTTCCCATCGTTACTTGCTAGGTACCGCTCGGGTACGCATATTTAGGGAAATTTTATTGTGATGGTCACCCGAAAAATTATTTGACAATTGGGTCTAATTTTGTAAAATGGTACCGTAGGCTTAATATTTACTCATTTCTCTTCACAAACACGTTTGACTTGAACACAAGACATTCTCCTGACATATGACATAAACGTCAAATAATTAGTTTCCAATTTCTAAATAATTTGTTTAACGTGTTATCCGAGACACGGAGGAGTCTTCGTGACTTGGTTTTTGTTGTTTATACCCATCCGCAGACCAACTTCAGCAACCATTATTATGTAGGTATATATTAAATACACGCGATATTAAAAGGCCTTCCAAAAACGAACCTGCATTTCACAAAAAATACTTATAGAGCTTCATGATATTCTGCAGATTTCTGAGTTGATAACCAGCTTAAACCTGATATCACGTTCGGCTACTGCAGAGAAATACAACATCATATTATTTTATGTGAAACGTGAATATAGTTTGTTCAGTATCAGTAACTGAATTGGTTTGAATAAATACACCATGTTGTATTTTTATAAAGGCCACAAATTGTAGGCCAACCCACTAAATACAACACAGGTCCACGGCAGGTCATAGTAGGCATGAGGTGCCAGCGTACAGCTGTATTGGTATGAGAGTAAAACTATCCCTCAGTCGCCCGGATGGCCCGGTGACCATGTATTTTTGCGGACAACCGAGTAACATAAAATTTATCATGATTTTTCATGGTACAATTATGAAATTTTGTACATAGATTCCATACATAAAATACTAGAGACGTGTTTCGGATTTCATCTATACTAAAACTAATCTTGTATCATGGTTGTATCGAAGAGGTTCCAGAAATACGCTAGTAAATTCATTTTCATGTTACAGAATACGTTCACCGCAAAGCCTGCATACGCGGCAACTTTGTTTCGCATTTTCAGTTCAGTTTTTATTTCTACTATTTTCTTGTGTAATTCATATTGACGTGTACTGGGTGCTCGTGATATGTATACATGGCTGGAATATTTTGATAGGAAAATGGGAACTTTGCAAATGAAAGAACCTCTATTCATTGGTATAGTCAGGTCATAAATTCTGTCACATGTTTAATAAGAAATACTTAAGACTAGTTTATTCATTATGTAACCCTTTATATACCAAAATGAACTTAACAAAACATAGATTCTTAAGATAATAAAGTTTATTCAAAATGACGTTCGCGATTTTGAATACAGGCCTTCAATCTGGGCGGCCAGTCGTCTATCGCAGCACGAACGAGGTCCATCTCAATATCGGTGGCTGCCTTAATCAAGGATGCCTTGAGTGACTCCAAATCATGATGAAGCTTTGAGCAGGCCTGTTCCTCCAAGTGTTGCCATATCTTGTAATCTAACGGACTCAAATCTGGACTGGGGGAGGGCCAGTCTTCGTGCCGGATGAAGATGATTTCACGCGCCGCCAGCCAGTCTTGTGTGCTCTTCGCTCTATGAGCTGGCGCCGAATCTTGCTGGAATACCCAGTGCCTGTTATTGAACATGGTATGAGAAACAGGTTCCACAAGGTTCGTACAAAAATGTACCTTACTTAAGCCCCAATAAGAAACTCCTAACCATACCATGAGCGAGGATGGAAAATGACCTCGTTGGACACGCGGAATACGGTTGCTCGCTTCTTTCCTACTGTGTACGTACACCTTATCATTTTGTTTGTTGTAGCTCTCTTCTACGGTAAAAATTTTTTCATCCGAAAAAAAAAATTCCTGATATTTTTTTCCCGCGTACCACTTCAACAAAGCGCGGCTTCTCTTCAGTCTCAACGATGTCCTGTTTTTCTTCGATATGCCCGAAGCCTTAAGTCTTCATTTAACACCCTTTTCACCGCGGTTTTGCTTAACCCCATCTGAAGGGCCAACAGTTTCTGTTTACGTTTAGGATTTCTTTGAATTCGCGCCTTCACAGCTTTTATCACTGCTGGAAGCCAAAAAAGAGCGAGGGCGACCACTTAAAACACGGAAAACGGTGGTTTTTCTTTATTTTCCATAAGTCACAATTCTTTTAATAACTGTGAGGCATCCCTGTAAAGTGTCTAAGGGGCCTCTGCGAGTTGGTTTCGACTCCTCGTACGCCTTCCAAAATTTCAGGATGAGATCCTGAGATGAATAAATATATAAAAATATTAATCTTCAAAATCTTCATATTATGACGAGTTTACACGACGGGTCTTTATATTTGATGCCATGTTACATTGCTATATGCATGAGTGCAGAATGAGAATCAAACTAACACCGATTTTAACAAATCAAAATTAAAACGAAATTCCCTTATTTCCTATACACATGCAAAAGCAATTTAAGTTCAATTAAAAAGACATACAAACCGAAACAGGTCGCAGGACGGGACAGGACGTAATTTCGCTTTATTTGTCAGACATCGTATTGACGACAAAAGCAGATTTTTCTGTACAATAAAGGTATACAGACATTCCAATTTAAACCTTCATACACTGCCCAGGGGTGATTATCATTATTTTGCATTGATCATTGGATTATAATCATTAAATTAAATCGAACTTTATACATTTTTTTTTAAATTATTATTGATAGGCTCGCGTTTGACCACCATCTCACCTGATGGTAAGCGATGATGTGGTGGCATGCTTGCCTAGAACTAATCTATTCACTTTTGACTTAAAGACCCCTAAGTTGTAGCTATCAGGAAACACAGACTCCGGCAGGGAATTCCATTCCTTGGCTGTAGTACACACAATAAATGTGTTCCCAAAACGCTTTGTTGCGAATGGGTGGGATGTCGCACCAGTGGCGTAACGCCGTACGTCTTGTGGTCCAATGATGGAACGGACTTGCGGAATTAGATTGTGCAATCCCAATGCACACTCCCTAAAATGTAAATGTTAGAAAACTAACAGGCTACTAACTCGGTGGCGATGAAAGAAAAAAAGAAAGAAAGAAAAAACGTTTATTCACAAGGCTTTGGAGCTTCGACTCTACAAGTGCATCATTGTCAATTATTCTCTTAGCTCGTGTCGTAATCGACTCCTCCATCAAGCTCGTATTTGGCAGATGAGAACAATACTCTCTAATTATACCGTCTGTCAGACAATCATTAAGAGAATTTCATTAAAAATTCACGTTGATTATTGGACCGACGACCTGGTGAAGGTAGCAAACCGATGGATGCGGGACGCACAGGAACGTTTGATGTGGCGACGCTTAGGGGAGGCCTGTCATTTTTAGTTTAATTTACAAATAAAAAAATACGTGTCCCTTATTTTTGAATAATCTAACAGACGGACTAATTACATTTTTTACGGTAACTAGCCTATTGGATCAGATATAAACATATCCACAGGAGCATTAAGGTAATCGATATAATCTGAAGAATCGTCAGACATAAGTGGCAGTAGGCAGGGCACATTGCTTGCAGAACAGGTGGTCGAGGAGGACGAAAGTACACAGATGGTGGACGTCTTTCGGCTTCTATCACCTTCATCATCATCATCATCATTTGATGACAATAATGATGAAGGTAATAGAATATAATAGGACTTAATAGCTAGCTATCTGCCGCCTCCCGCCATAGTCCTTTTGGTCTAAAAGTAAAGCCAAGATATACAGGATTAACAGCTGAGATCGATCAGGCGATTTTGTCCGACTAGTTTTTTACCAATACATGTGATACTAGCCTTAGCATAGGACTTAATCTAGTTTTGAAAGCTCTGGGAAGCAAATCAAAATGTAGCGTCGATAAAAACACAAATGAAACAGTACTCAAACGAAGCGAAACGCTAAAACGCGGTGCAGCGTCGAAGCAAACGCTGAAACTCGCGATTTTGTTGTCGCGACTAAACGCATTCACTATAACGTGTTATTGTATTGAAACCATTTATTGTTTTAATTGTTTAAATTCTTCTTTAATCTGACATACTATCTTACCGGATTTAGAACCTGAGCTTGCTTAATCATTATCATAATTTCAGCCGAAAGACGTCTACTGTTGAACATAGGCCTCCCCCAAGTATCGCCATGATGACTGGTCTTGTGCGTCTCGCATCCATCGGATTTCTTGCTGAGCTGGCTTGCCTAGACCAGAACCTTTTCACTCTTGATCTGAAGACTGTTAGGCTGTTACTATCACGAAACAGAATCTGGTAGGGAATTCCGCTCTTAAATTAAAGTGTTCCCAAAACTTTTTGCGCGTATAGATCATGGGATTGATGTTTGAGATTGATTTTTTTTTAATGATATGAACTAGTGCTTGCCTGCGATCCCACCTGATCAATACCATAGTAAGCAGTGATGCAATCTTTGATGGTAAATCGCACTAGTTTATTAAGAACCTATTCAATCTAGCTTGAAGGCACCTAAATTTTAATCGGACGGGAAGACCAGTCCTTTGATGTACGCGGAAGAATTTGTACATATCACACGCACACTCCCCGAAATATAACCGATACAATACCTATATTTCTCATGCATAGCAAGCTTCACAAATTCTTAATTTGAAAGGGTCCCAGTGGCCCAAGAACTCAAAAGCCAACTTGATGGATCTCGGGTCTAAGGAGAGAAGTTTTTTTTTATTGTTGATAGGTTCGCGCTTGACCGCTATCTCACCTGATGGAAAGTGACGATGCGGTCGACGATGGATCGCGCTTACCTTGAAGAAACCTATTCTTAAGTTACAAACATAACCTTCCTTCTGGCGCAGCCGGGTAAGAAAAGGGCGATTGTCGCTAAATTTTTCATCATCGATGCTATTAGTATCACGTCTGTTAAAGCCCTTATTCTATATCACAGCTCTTACAAGTTTTTTGTCTGTTCAATTTCCCATTAACTTTTTACTTGCAACCAGACGGTGCGCTTTGAAAAATATTCGAAGTATCGGAATGAAGTTAGTTTTTATTTCGGTTTCCACTAATTGATAGGCATTAATTGCTTCAGTAATTGACACACGGAATGACTGGCCATTTTGTGAAGCTATAGTTATTTTTATATTTTAGGAAGTTTTCAATATTAAACGCGGGAATCGTTTATTTCCTGTTTATATTTGTGCTATTTCCTATTCGCTGGTTTTGGGATCCCATCTTCCTCCTCGATTCGTATCCCTCATTACTGAGGGAATAGAAATTCTAACGCCCACTCTCACTCCATTTTAGGGCGGGAGAAGTGATTTGATGATTATTCACCTCAAAAAAAAAAAAGTAGTTCTTGACGAAATGTATTTTAAGAAATGGTGTTAGTTAACTAAAAGAGATATTAACATTCAAAAATATATATCTTCTTTGATACTTCTAATCCTAATTGGTATGAGTAAATATAAGTATTTCAAAGATTGTGTGCAAGATTTAACGAAGAAATAAATTCTGGCTGTTCAATAATAATTGAAGGAAAGACAGTCAAACAGTTAAATGAAACTAATCGCCTTATAATTAGACTTTTGACTTATTTACCGTATTAGAGTTCATATTTTCCATAAGCTATTAATTTGTGGTGTTCATTTTATGAATGTTTATTCAGTTTTTTTTATTTAACTTTTTTTATGTAGATCTAAGTGGTTTTCGCTGAACTTACGTAAGTATAGTTTTACTTATTCGTTAGGATATTCTTGAATCGCTACGTAGGTATCCAAAACAAATACCTTTATAAATTTTTCTGTGACAGCTTTTTTATATAAATGATTTCTTTTATATTTAAAAGTTATCTTTTTTATCTAAATGTTTTCTTTTTTATCTAAATGTTTGCTTCTTCATTTAAATGTTTTCTTTTTTAACTAAGTGTTTTCTTCTTTATCTAAATGTTTTCTTTTTTATCTAAATGATTGTCACTTGAAAACCTACTCCTTTTCCAGCTGCTATGGTTTACATATTATTTTTTTTATTTTCCTAATAAGCAACTTTATTGCTGTGGAGTTTTTAAATTATATGTTTAAAAATAATAGATAGTTAAAATAATCAAGGCAACAAAATTGGATTTATAGAAATATGTAAAAACAATGATAGAGTCTGTCTAATAAGTTAAACGACTTAGGTAATTATTAGGATTTAATGAAATCTAATGTAGTCAAAACGAGTTCAATAATCTAGGTTGATTAAGAGATAGAGATCATTGTTTACTAACAGAAGAATCTTATAAAAAGCACCGAGTATAAGTATTTTTTAAATGATTAAATATTAAACAAAATTTCCAAGTCGGTTGACTTATTAGACAGACTATACAACTTTCTTTTAACATATTGCCAAATCAAACAAAAAGTAATAGTGAACAAAATAGTGCTGGACACACGCCATAGAAAATATAAAAACGGAGTTAGCTTTTATTATTATTTTCTGTGGTAGCATTCTCTATGTAAAATGGCGGCACATCGTTTGTATTTTTTTTTATTTTTATTAACAGATTCGGAGTTTGGTTCTAGGTATGTATGTGTCGTTATTTCGAGTGCGAGGCTGCGTACACCAGCAAATAACCGAACGGAGGATTTTTTTTATTTTTTACACATTCGTTATGCGTAAATCTAAAGAGTGGAATTCCCTGCCGGAGTCTGTGTTTCCTGGTAGCTACAACCTAGGGGTCTTTAAGTCGAGAGTGAATAGGTTACTTCTAGGCAAGCGTGCTCCATCGTCAGCCACATTATCACTTACCATCAGGTGAGATAGTGGTCAAACGCGAGCCTATCAATAAAAAAAAAAGATTTCAGAAAAGGTAGTTTTAAAATTGCACATAATTTAGTATTAAAACATTTGTGTACTATTTATATTTTTATATTATAATTTTCTCATCAACTTGCTGCTTAGTTTAACTCACACTCCTAGGGCGTCTTCAAATAAGCCACAAAGTGTTGCGCGAATACAGCGCGGCAGTGCTGCCGTCACGCTGCTTTGTTTTTCCGTATAAATTAAAACGCACGACCGCAGCACGGATGTAGCGCAACAGTTGCGCGGCACTTTGCGGCTAATTTGAAGGCGTCCTTTAACCTCGCCCTTTAGTCTCTTAAACTACCAGGGTTGGAAAAAACAGTTTTTTTTTTTAATTTTATAAAACAAACAGTTCAAATTGTTTTAAACAAGTGTTCTTTTTGTTTTTTTTTTTTAGATATGGGTACAATTTCAATTAATTTGAACTATAATTATTAATTTCTAGACTAGATCTTTTCAAATTCGCTATACTAAATTAAATATTTACAAAAACTATCAATTGATAAACATTTTTTATGTTGCGTATCTTTGTTCAATACTGAACGCTTTACAAAAATATATGTCACAGTTTTTTTTTCTTATTTTTTTTTAAACATTGTTTTTTTTTATTGTTTAATACAATGTTTAAAACTGGTTTTAATCTGTGTTTTTAAACAAGTAATAAAAAACACGGTTTAAATTCCAACGGTTTTAAACATGTGTTTAAATCACTTGTTTTAATCATTGCCAACCCTGTAAACTACTATTATAGTAGTAGCTGCTATTTTAGTAGCAGTCAATTAATCTGTAGCTCAGTTTAATTTACACTCATACTTTACCTTTGATATTAGAAAGTTTGATAAACTACTTAACATTACTACTTTAAAACTGTCAGTCAAAGTAAAACCTAGGAAGAAAATGTAGCGTTTAATTTAAAAATCACAAGCTTTTAACTTTCCCCGCCACTTATTAAAAGGAAAGAAATTAATCGGCTTTACCTAACTTGGCTAATTAAGATTGATGCCCTATTTCTTGCTATTGTTCACTCATCTAGTAATAAGATAAAATCGTTGGGTAATTTATGGAACGTTTCTTCTTGACTTTGTTCCTGTTTTATCGTATTAGAATGGTAACTTTATTGGCACGCTGGATTATAAGTTAGTCTGTTTATGCTTGGTCTATTTGTTTTGGTCTTTGGGTGAAATTACTTGTATGGGTCATCGATATATTGGTTCCATGTCTGAGTATCTGCTAAGGAACTTGATATATTGGGTAGCATTTTCCTACTATATTGGGTAGCATCTCCTAGAGTGAAGGCCTGAGTCCCAACAGTGGGAACATATGACTATTCGATGCTATGCTATTTTCCTATTATGTTGGAGTGGTTTTCAGTCTATGAAGAAGCCACTGAATTTATTTATTTACTAAGTCTTTATGCACAAAAAACTGTACAAAGGTGGACTTAATGCTCTGCCAGTCGACCTTAGGGTGTTGGTTTCTGGTTGGTTTCTGTATGGAAATTTCAATTCCAATGTTTAGTAGTAGGTAATAATAGCAAGTTAAGGATAGTCGTCTATTTTCAGGTTATGTGTAAAGTATGTTTAAACTTATATGTAATCGATTAAATTAGAAAGAAAAAAGAAAGAAAGAAAAACAGTTTATTTACCCGTTAAAGACGCAAACTTAAAAGTAGGTAACAGAACATAACATCAAAATAGGGAAGATATGCGTCTCCTCCGCGCAAAACGGCCGAACGCTCAGCATAAAGCTGCGGCCTCACGCATAATGCGTTGATCTCACAGCGCTGGTTTTCAGCGTGGGCCGGTCGCTGTGTCGACATAAAGACGCTGGAACGGTGCAGTAAACTAAAAATAAGTATAGATAAGTTATAAATACAATATATATATATATATAAATTAGCTGCTGTCAGCGGTTTCGAATGCGTTAAAAGTAGAAAGTTGTCCCAAGGTAACACACTCTTAGGATAAAAAGTATCTAGTGTGTTATAGTTTAAGCTGTCTTGACGAAAGAGCCTGTCATATAAACAGACTTTCACCTTTATAGAGTAAGTAAACGTTTATTTGTAGGGAGCTGATGCGAGACGCAAAGAACCGTTCGTAGAGGCGACACTTTGGAGGCTTATGTCCAATAGTTGACGTCTTTCGGCCGCCCGGGCGGAAACAGCTTTTCAGCATCAGCCGGGCCCAGCCGGGTCAAAGCCTACTTAGGCCAGGCTTATCCGAAAGAGAACTTGAACCCCGGTATGAAGGCTTGAAGGAACGGGATGGGTTTTTTAGTCAGTAAGAGTCGGGTTGTCATAAGATGATTTTTCCCTCCGAAAAAAAAAAACCCGATATAAAGGCTTGAAGGAATGGGGTGGGTTTTTTAGTCAGTAGAGTCTGAAACTGTCTCCCGCTCCGCCCAAGAGCGGGGGTTGTCATTGGATGATTTTCTTCACAAAAAAAAAAACGTCTTTCGGCCGAAATGATGATGATGATGATACTCAGCAGTTGACGAAGTCGGACTATGGATGATGGTGATGAACATGACCGATGAGCTTCACAGTAGTTGAGTGCCACTGGCTGAACACGTTAAATACATAAATAAACACGTTTTTATTAAGGAACCAAAAATTAATAAATAACCGTATCTGCTTAAAACCATCTTTCAATAAACAAACTTTCTCCGCCCGTTAGCGGCCTCCGACACGAATCAAATTTAATCCGATAAAAGGTTTTAATTAACTAAAAACAATTATTTTTCAGCTTCAGCGGTTGAAAACAATTAATGCGACATGAAGTTAATGTTATGTTTACCTGTTTTTAATTAGACATCCTTATAATTAGCTATAACTAGCTGTGCCCGCGACTTCGTTCGCGTGGACTACAGGATTTTTAATGTATTTTTTCTAAAATAAAAGTACTTATAGCCTATGTTACTTCTTATTACACCAGCTACCTGCCAAAAAAATCTCGTCAAAATCGGTCCAGCCATTTCAGAGATTAACCCGGACAAACAGACAGACAGACAAAAATTGTAAAAAATGTTATCTTGGTGTATGTACCGTTTAAATATTCATTTACATATAGTAAAAAGCAGTTATTTCAATATTACAAACAGACACGCAAATTTTATTTCTAAGTATAGATATATATATATTTAGAAATATATAAGTATATTTATCAGCTGTCTAGTACTCATAACACAAGCTCTTAGCTTGGGACTGGACGGCGTTGCGCGATAGTTGTGGAATATTATTATTAAAATTTGAATTGAAGTTTTATCACACCATCGTCACCATTTCAGCCGAAAGACGTCCACTGCTGGACTTAGGTCTACTAGAAGTGTCACCACATCGAATGGTCCTGTGTGTCACGCACCCATTGCGATGCTCACTAGGTCATCCAGATCAACAGTCCATCTTCAAAAAATCTAAAAAAAAAAAATGAAGAATGTAAAAAAAAAAGATAAAAAAAAGAAAATGAAGAAAAAAGAAAAAAGAAGAAAATTGAGAAATATCTGAATCTGAATCTGAATCTTGTGAGGTTTTATCACGTATCGAAATTCATATTACATTTAGGCCACATACCTACATTATGCGATCAGATGCCATTATGAAGAGCAGTGGTGGCCGAGTGGTAATAGCTCCGACTTACGAGTTGTAGGTCACGGGTTCAAACCCTGTTAGGCGCATTACTTTGTGTAATTTATTCTATAACCACTGCTCTCAAAACGGTGAAGGAAAACAGCGTAAGGAAACCGGCATGTCCTAGAACCAAAAATTTGAAGACATGTTTTTTTTTTTCTATTGGAAAAATCATCTTATGACAACCCCCGCTCTTGGGTGGAGCGGGAGATAGTGTCAGACTCCGACTGACTAAAAAACCCATCCCGTTCCTTCAAGCCTGACATCCACCAACCCGCACTGGGCCCGCGTGGTGGATTATGGCCCATTCACTCTCCTAGAGAGGAGGCCTGAGTCCCAACAGTGGGAACATTGAAAAGGCTGATGATGATGATGATGATGGCATACATTATAATTTACAGAATATTCCATCCTATATTTTTGTTATCGCAAAAAACACACGAGCACATAGATAACTGAAAAGCTACAAATTAGGCAACACCCCACGATCCCTGCTAATTGGACACCCTGTGTAGGAATACCTAACTTTACCGAAGATATCAATAACCAACCTTATAACAAGACACTAGGGTTCAGTTTGCATTGAAGTAATCCTGAAACTTTTTTAATTAGGGAGGATGAATTCGATGTTTTATTTTTTGATAATTTGATGGTGACAAAGGAACTGGCGGAATTACCCGTGATTTGACTTTGAATCAATTTGGTTTATCTCCCTGAATGTTAATAGGGTCCTAATCAATTAAAATTGGGAGTAAAGGCCCCGACTATGAATGGTCATGAGCTCAAACCCTGCCAGGCACACTGTTTAGTGTATCAAGTTTATTTTATCACCACTGTTCTCAGAACTGGCACGACTCGGAAGAAAAAAAAAATCGAAGATACATTGACATCTACCAACCCACACTGGGCGTGCGCGGTGTATAACGGTTCATCCTCAGTCAATCCCCTATCATCGAGAGAAGGCCTTAAGCAGTGGGAACATTTTAAGACTGATTATTTATATTTTATATTAAATCTTTATGCCCAAAAAACTGTACAAAGGCGGACTTAATACCTTAGGCATTATCTGCCAGTCAACTTTAGGGTGGTGCAGAAACATAACATGGCAGGTGTAACTTAATAAGTGGACAAACAGAAGAGAAACTAATACAATAGTAAATAAATACTATAAATAAATAAAGCTGTAGTGAAAAAATCCAACCAATCAGTTCTGTGATGAACTACCAACATCTTGTGAAAATGCTCACGTGCCTTCACCTTAAAGGAAAATCGGCTTTATGTAAGTATCTAAGGATAATATTACTAAGTATCTTGACTTGGCTCACGAGGTTGCCGACATGTGTGAAGTAGACACAACAGTAATTGTGCCGATAGTCGTGAGCCCAATGGCTTAATAGTTAACAGCCTCGACTAACATTTGAGGAGGTTCTCATTTGAAATTTGGATCAAGGCATAGGAAATATTCAAAAATGTAGTTAATATTGTACGTATATGCAAAATAAATGTTTTGAACATTTTTATTAAGAAAAGCTAGCTTCTGCCAGCGGCATCGCTCGTGTAAAAGCAGGTGTCTACATACAAACTTTGGGCCTGTGTTTCATCCCTTCAGGGGTGAATTTTGGAAAATCCTCTCATACTGCTTGCCTACGTCATAAAAGAAAACCTTGTGCAATATTTCACGGTCCCAGTCCCAGTGGTTTAGGCTGAGCGTTGAACCGTCAGCAAAAAATAGATATGTACAGAAGTCAATCTACATACAAAGCGCGCTCGAGCAACGCCCACATAGACACCGCTCACGGACACGATATCTCGGTCGCGTCACGGATCACTCGTCGAACAGTCCCGGCTCAAACGCTCATTAGTGTGCGTCCACCGAGCGTAGGTATAAAAACCGGCCAAGAGCGTGTCGGGCCACGCTTAGTGTAGGGTTCCGTACTTTCCCATCCGTCACAATAAGTGTGCCCACTTACGAGTTTAAAAAAATGCTTGCATATACGATTGTACTACAAACTTAGTCCAGAAATTATTTTGTAGAACACTTTTTTCTTTTTTGTACAAAAACTGTTCTTTCCATCAAGTTCAAAATAATTTTCCTAGAAAGTCCTTATAAAGTTCTACTTTTCAGAATTTTTTCATATTTTCTAAACTTATGGTTCAAAAGTTAGAGGGGGGGGGGGGCATTGTTTTTTATTTTTGGAGCGATTATTTCCGAAATTGTTGACATTATCAAAAAATGATTTTAGTAAACCCCTATTCATTTTTAAATACCTATCCAACGATATATCACAACTAGGGTTGAAATTAAAAAAAAATCACTTCCCACTTTACATATAGGGGGGCTACCCTAATAAAACATTTTTTTCCAATTTTTATTTTACCACTTTGTCGGCGTGATTGATATACATATTGGTACCAAATTTCAGCTTTCTAGTGCTAACGGTCACAGAAATTAAGCGAGGACGGATAGACAGACATGGCGAAACTATAAGGGTTCCTAGTTGACTACGGAACCCTAAAAAGTGAAGTACATACAGGAGATTGTCTTCTGTACCTGTCTATTTTGTGCTGTCAGTCAGGCATTCAAGACAAAGCATTTCATACGAATAAGTATAGATCAGTAATACCTAAGTAAAAATAATATAATTAAACGAAAGCTTTCTAAACGATTTGAACGTAAATTAATGAGTTACCGTGAGGGTCTAAATCGAAGGGCCGTTCAAATAAATGTACCGAAGTATGCGGGATCATTTATCAAACCGTTCAGGTCATTGATCCTATTTCCTTGAAGTAAAGTTCAAAGGCTTGCCCTAGATTTCATTTCAAAATGGAAACATTTCATTTCGAATTGGTATTAATGTTACTTTATTGTTGCTTACCAGATTCAAATATTCATTATGGCTTCTACAATTGCTATCTAGAGTCATTATTTCTCGGTCAGTCGCATCCGTATTGGAAAATTAGTTTTTGTCGACCTACAAAACGGAATGAAGACTTGGTTTATTTCCAGAATTGATTTTCTTTTGATATACATTCATTTTGTTTCTGTAAACGATGTTCAAACAAAGTTTTGACACCGTCATTGATAATATTGTAACTGAAACAAAATTGATTTCTAAAGTAACCTTTTGGACTTTAAATCAAGATAGAAATGGTTTGATAAAGGAGTAAAGCTAGAACTACATTAGACCGACGCACACGTGTAACACGCCTGATTTGTACGGAGAACGACGTCGCGTGGCGTGGATCTAGTGTAGCTCTACAAGTTTAGTTTCCATATAAAATGTATGGAGACCGACGCGCCCAGATCGGCGTGTGTGGCACACGTGTGCGCAGTGTAGTTCTAGCATAAGTGTTCAATTGAACACAGATTGAGAATCACACATTGAATATCTTCGCGACTGGAAGGAGGCAGTCTTCCGTATGTTACAAAGTAACATACGGAAGCCTGCGTCTGGTATCGGAAACACTTCTACATAATGAATAGAGCAGTGGTAACCAAGTGGTAATGGCCCCGACTCACGAGTTGTAAGTCGCGGGTTCGAACCCAGTAACTTTGTGTAATTTATTTCATCACCACTGCTCTCAAAACGGCGAAGGAAAACATCGTAAGGAAACCGGCATTTCCTAGGACCAAAAATTGGAAGACACGTGACATTCACCGACCCGCAGTAGGCCCGCGTGGTGGATTACGGCCCATTGCCTCTCTTAGAGAGGAGGCCTGAGTCCCAGCAGTGGGAACATAAAAAGCTGATGATGATGATGACATAATGAATATAACTGACAGACCTTTGTGCAGAGCATACATGGAGTCGAAGGAAACTATCACTCATGTGCTCCTTGAGGGCGAAGCTGTCAGTAAAACACGCATATGAACTTTGAGATCGCCAAATTCGCTCATAGACGCACTGAGTGAACTGGAAAGACTAGAATTCATCTACGTTTGTATAGAAGTAGACTGATTACAATGGTCTACCAAAGACTAAGTGCGGAAATCAGACGATAAAAGACAAGACACCCATTAAGGGCGTAATTTAATCAGAGCACTGGCTATAGATGGAGTATTTTTTCGTCCCAGTCAAAAGTGTATAATTAGTGCGTATTGCCAGTGATAACATATGCTTCTGACACGTAGTCTCTTACCCTGGACTTCATCAAAAGGCTCAAAGACACTTAAAGGGCTTTGGAGAAGGCTATGCTATAAGAGTTTTTTTGCGAGATTGGATCATAAATAAAGATATCCGCAGGAGAACCAAGGTTACGGACTTAGCCCGAAGACGGACTAAACTTAAGTGGCAGTGGGTAGGGTACATTTTGACAGAACAGATGGTCGATAGGACGGAAAAGTTCTGAAGTAGCGACCGCATCCTGGATGACGCAGAGATGAAGGTATCTACAAGGTGGACTGTTCGATGAGCTGGTGAGGGATACGAAACGCATAAAACCAATCGTTTTGGCAACACTTGGAGGAGATCTAAATCCTGTTATCGATGTCTTTAGCCTTAAATTATTAGTTGTAGTTAACCTTAACGGCCTGTTCACAACATTACCGCTGTGAGCGGTAGCTAAGCGCGGGGCGACGAGCGGTGACATTAAAAGTATGATTAAGTATGAAGCTTGCCACGAGACGCCGCTCATAGCGAAAACGCATGCGTTTACCGACGCCGCCCCGCTCGCCGCGCCGAACGCCTCTAAAATCGAAGTTATGACCAGGCCGTATCTGCCATTGGAGGATGATGGTTAATGGTTGGAGGAGGATAATGGTTGGTAAACAAGGGAAGGTTCAATCCTTCCCAACATTTAAAGCCATTAGAGAAGATATATTTTCCCCAGCAACCGCAGGCTTCTATACGCCCCTCTCATTAACCATAAGAAAAGTCATTAAAATCCAAACTAGGTGAGAGCAATTTCTTTAAACAATGAGCAAAAATAGCACGGTAACAATTATAAATCAACAATACGGGAGCACAATGGCGGCCTCGAGCGGGAGTCGTCAACTTTAATTATGTTTTAAAATGCATTGTTTGCGGGCAAGCGTAGTGATGAGTGTGTATAGAAGCTTTATGAGCGTATGAATGCGTTGGTAAGCGGTAATTATTGGTACTTCTATTTACTTTTGTCTTTTGTTTCAGGTTAGAAGTAATTTATTTTAATTTTCTTCATTGAAAAGTGTTATCTTTTCACTGCTTTTATCAGATGATGATGAGATGATGTAGCCAGCAGGGTTCTTCTATAATAATAATAATATAATAATATTGCACAAGTATCACACAGCGCCGTCCAGTCCCAAGCTAAGCAGAGCTTGTGTTTCATTCTATTTCTAAGCCGTTGCTTAGGAGTGAGATTCCCTGCCAGTCTGTATCTTCTGAATGCTACAACCATGAAGTTTTTAAGTCATTATTAGATAAGTTACTTCTAGGCAAGCGTTCTCCATCGTCAATCACACTATTGCTTACCAACGGTTGAGGACAAATGGGGGTGATTCAATATATTTCGCTTATCGAATATTACTTTATACGGGTAGATATTTTATTCAACAAAATGATAAGATAAGATAATTAGCATAAAAAACATGTACAAATGCAGTGAGGCCCTGACTCCTGTGCTAGGTGGGACACCTGTGTTACAAGAATCAGTGTCTTCTCCCAATTATTTAGTGCAAAAAATCAATTAAATATTGAAGAAATACATTATCTTACAAAAAACATTTAAAATCGGAATATTTCATTAGATCCAAAGAGAACAAGAATTTCATTATTTTGACGTGACAACGTCTTATAAATTGGTTTGCCGGGTGACACTTCAAGAAACTGCGTTACGCTCCGCTCACGTTATGCGCTCACAATGAGAGCGAGTGAGAGGCACGCGTCCCTTCCACTCGGGCATGGTTAGCCCGCCTAAGAGCGAGAGAGACAGACATATTTTACCACTCAAAGTCGTTGTCACGTAAAACTTTCGCCCGTATACCGACTTTACAGGCAACCAATTTTTTTATTAAAATGATGAATGATTGAATGTACCTAAGCTATGTTGACTGTAATATACGTTGGTTAACCCTTCACTCCATTATGAGTACTTAAAGTGAGTTGCTCCAAACGGTCTGTTATGTCGTTTAACAGACGGGCATAAAACATAAAACAACGATGCGATGCGATACGACATCGAATTGCTGCGATGCGATTTCGTGCGGGAAAGCATCGCTTCAGGTGACAATACAATTCGCGATGCGAATCAATTCGTCGTGTGAGCTCGCAGATTTTTGCGATACGAAGTTGCACCGCTGTTTTGTGGCCCTCTTATTAATTAATTGTCGATTAAGCTTACTTTTTTTTTTAATAATAATTGATCACGTAGATGGATGCAAAGGGAGAGAGAGACTCAAGAAAAGATGGATGGGCTGTGTAATGAGTGATTTAATAGAATAGAAATAGACTAGAAAAACTTTTATTCCGTACAGGCATAGCACATCGGTTGATAGAGTGATTTGAAAGAAAAGGTGAGTAGTGAAAGTGATAGTGTGACGGGTGACATGACAGAATGAAAGAAATATCGTGTTGGCCCCAAGTAATATGGAAAAGGGTAGGAAGATGATGATGACAGGCTCTCGAAGATCACTTGATAGTAAGCAGTGATGTGGTCGACGATAGAGCACGTTTATCTAAAAGTACCGGCTAGCGGAAACTAGGAAAAGATATAGTTTACAGTCTCTAATTGGGTACTACTAACGCAGTAAAACACTAACAGTAAGTTCAACCTCCACACAACATTGCCAGCAAATCCATTCCACTTACAAAAGCGACGATTCTTCACCACTTAACAGTTTCACTGCTATCTAAAGGTCAAAGGGAGAGAGAGACTCAAGAAAAGATGGATGGGCTGTGTAATGAGTGATAGAATAGAATAGAATAGAATAGAATAGAATAGAATAGAATAGAATAGAATAGAATAGAATAGAATAGAATAGAAAAGAATAGAATAGAATAGAATAGAATAGAATAGAATAGACTAGAAAAACTTTTATTCGGTACAGACACAGCACAACGGTTGATAGAGTGATTTGAAAGAAAAGGTGAGTAGTGAAAGTGATAGTGTGACGGGTGATATGACAGAATGGAAGAAATATCGTGTTGGGCCCAAGTAATATGGAAAAGGGTAGGAAGATGATGATGATAGGTTCTCGCTTGAACACTTCATAGTAAGCAGTGATGTGGTCGACGATAGAGCACGTTTACCTAAAAGTACCGGCTAGCGGAAACTAGGAAATGATATAGTTTACAGTCTCTAATTGGGTACTACTAAGGCAGTAAAATACTAACAGTAAGTTCAACCTCCACACAAAACTGCCAGCAAATCCATTCCACTTACAAAAGCGACGATTCTTCACCACTTAACCGTTTCACTGCTGTCTAAAGGAGCCTTAACGTACACACTAAACCCCATCTAAGTATACAGACATAAGATTAATATTTCATTAAATTAGACAATTACCTTCACTAACAAAGGATTCTGACTTTACCTTCCTTAAGAGCGGCAATTTTTGGCCTAATGAGTTAATTTAGCTAAATTGCATTACCCGAGGTACCTTCTGTTTTATATGTGCTTAGGAGACTTTATAGGGTCTTATGAGATTGCACTCACGCTCTTGAGGGGATAATATATTGTATTTTTAATTTTATGGGACGTAATTAGAGGTTGGGTTAGTAAATTTTTGGGATATAATCGTGAATGGGATTGTGCGGATGGGCGTGTTTTTTCAAGGATATTTTGGCAGGATATGTCGTCGTCATCTTTCTGCCCTTATCTTGTATTACTTGTGGTTGACGCAATAAGTTTTTTTCTTCAATTCTGTTCACCCGTACTGGGCCCTCTTCGTGGATTACGGCCCATTTACTCAACTCGAGAGGAGGCCTGAGTCTCAGCAGTGGAAACATTATAAGGCTAATTACAACAAGACAACACAATTTTGTCTTTGATAAGAGAGTATGAAATATCGATAGATTTATCGATTATTTAACCAAAAAAATATATATAGCCTGAAAAAGTTTGCTTTTGTATCCAGGAGAATGGTTGATCAATATTTTAGAAAATTCACAGTTTAATTTTTTTTATAAAAAAATTTAAACCAGTTAATTTTTGTAGGTATAATTTTTATCAGCTTTTTATATCATATCAAATTAAAAAATAGTAGAAAAGGTTTAAAAGTGGACTCTTTTACATTTTTTTTTCATGTTTATAAGAATTTGGTCTCACTAAACTCCAAATGTAGTTCCAAATCATATTTTCGTTGTATTGGCTCTTATAACTTTCTTATAGCTTTCGAAGTCCATGATGTCTAGATGAAAACGTTCTCTTTGTTCTTATGAATACGCCCCCATGTTGTTTTTAAAGGTATCTAAATAAGCATGTAGCATAATATGTACCCTTAAAGACATTCTGCAGCCCACAGTTTTAAAATCTTCTAACATGTTTTCAACTAGCTCTCGGTAACAGTCTGTGAGAGTGAGAGAATTCTTCGTCTTCAATATTTGAACTCTGAGATAAGCTTGAATGAGACAATTTTGTAGGAGGTTCAGGTGCTGGAAGTTGTGGGCTATGAGAGATTGGAGCCGAAGACTAACCAAGATCAGGATATTCAATAGGTTTTGCATTTTTCAGCAGGATTAACGACGCAAAAATAACAGTCACCGACGTGGTATTTTGACCATCGCCAAATTCTTGGTACTGCGAATTTCATACTCCGTTTTTCATCTCGATATCAACCTAAATTAAATAAAGATAACAATACAAAATTGTTTATTTAAAAGATACGTTTTTTTTTTACTAAACATTTCTTTACCTGCCTTCTAAACATCTTTTGCAATTACTGCAAGCAACATGTGGAGCCCAAGGTATATCTAAATTACGAACAGGGCATTTAAAATAAGCTTCGTAGGCTTCACAAAGTTTTCACAAGTATTTAAATAAAATGTTATCTCTCTTACTTTAAATAACTGTACCACATATATAACTCAAAATATCAGCTTCATATTTACACTTTCTAGATGATATTTTAACCTCTTTGAGTCTTCTAAAAAACAGTTAATTCTTTTTTTTTCACATAAGTAACATCAGTAGATGCTGTGTGACAGTTACGGCATCTTAATTTTTTTTGCGGTATTTTTAAAAACATCATGATGACTATTGAATACTTTTTTCATTATACTAACTCAAGAAAAAATATTTATTGTCATAATCACCACAAAAGCAAACTTTTTAAGGAATATTGGTATTTTTCCTTCATAATAGACCATAGTGAATAGAAAAATCACAAAATAAACTTTAGGACAAACACATGTTTTTTTTCTGTAGAGTTGTGATGTAAGTCCTGTCAACCGTTACGCTATCTCTGACTGCCTTTTCTTTCATATCACTCTTCACGCGTTCTATCCATATTTTCATTACCCTCCCTTTCTATCTCCACCCATATGGATAACTAGCTTTTGCCCGCAGCTTCGCCGAAACTGGACGTGCCTTTTTAGTGTTTCTTAAGGACTCTCTACTTAAAATCTTATACCACGACACGGGTGCAAAATAAAAAATCTTAAAGCAATTTTTTGATAACTGCAGTCCAGGAACATACTAAAAATATCATATTTAACATGCAATATTTATTGATATTGCCTTGTTTTGTGCACTTTTAACACCTGAAAGGAGATTTGTTTTAATAAAGAATAATGATATTTTAGTAAGTTACTAACTACAATTCTTAAAAAAATGCAAAATTACCGATAGTTTTTTTTTTTACTTTTTAGAGCCTATGCACAACAGTCTAAAGTCCCGCAAACCGCCATTAAAAAGCATCCTTCGTCCAGATGGGTGTTATGTTTGATCTAGGCAACTGCCTGATAGGTGATTTCAGGCTATTGTATATGCTCCTATCGCTCGGAGAAATTGCGCAATGCAGGATTTCGCAGTTTAGTTCTCATGTGACGTCATATTCGTCGCTATAATTTTACACTTGTCGATTAAGATCGGGTTGACTAATTTACTATAATGTAATAAAATTGTCAGTCAAAATTTAACGGGTAGCTGAAAGTAGATTTCGAAAAATCTCAACTTGAAATGCTTAAATAAAAAATCGAGGGTTACTCATATTCATAAAAACATATTTTCTCTCGATATTTTACTCATTCGTTGCGGAGGAAGGAGTAATATGAAATAAAATTACATGCCTATGACAACCGATTTCCGCACAACAATATTCTCACCGGTGTCACTATCAGACTTCCCCTTATATACTCATTTCATATTCGATCCATTCATGTATACCACGCATTCATGTAAGAAGATTAACAATTTTATTTTCTAGCTAGCTTTTGCACGCAGCTTCGGCCGCGTTCATAAAATATAGCCTAAATCACTTTTTTCGATGGGAAAAATCATCCTATGACAACCCCCGCTCTTGAGCGGAGTGGGAGATAGTGTCAGACTCTTACTGACTAAAAGACCCATCCCGTTCCTTCAAGCCTTCATACCGGGGCTCAAGCGCCCTTTTGGATAACCCTGGCCCCAGTAGGCTTCGATCCGGCTGGGCCCCTGCTGTTGCTGACAACTCCTTGAGGCGCGCGGGAACAGCGCGCGCCGTCGACGACTTGGGTTTGGTCCGGATAGTTACCGGACGGCCGGACAGCGAGTTACCCATTGCTCACTGTCCGCAAGCCCGCGCCTACGGTGGCTGGAAATCGGGATCGGAATCCCCAGGAATAAAGCAGTTTTCTATCGGTGAATAGTGGTCGTGATTGATTTTTATTTGTAGATGGGAAAATCATCCAGTGACATCCCAAGCTCTTGGGCGGAGTAGGAGACAGTGTCAGAGTTTACTGACTAAAAACCCACTCCTGTTCCTTTATAGCTTTTCGTACCAGGGCCACGTACGCCTTCCTTTCAGAGGCAGACCCTTGGCTCCAGCAGGCTTCGACCCTGCTGGGGCGCTATGATTTACTAACAACTACTTAAAGCGCGCGTGGAACAATACGCCCCGTCGACGTCTTGGGCTCGGTCCGGACGGCTACCGGACGGTCGGACTGCGAGTTACCCGTTGCTTGCCGTTCGTAGGCCCTCGCCTATGGTAAGGCACCCGCAATGTTGTTAAGGCAAGCGTAACTTAGTTTTGAAATTGGGGTTCATATGCCTGGTTTACCATATATGATTCTTTCAATTTGTGTTTATAATATTATGAAAGTATGGAACAGCTGATTTTTAGATCTTATGGAAACTTAATTAATTAAAGGCCTTGTTCTGCTGAATGCCCGTTTCTGAATACCAAGACCAATTAATTCAAATTTAAGATACTTCGAGTTCAAGATTAAGTAATTACCTAGAGATATTAACCCCAAAATTAAATATTAATCCTGCTAATTAATTCTACACGCTTTAATTTCTTTACTAACGTCCAAAACTTCCCGGCGGCCATCAAAAGACATCAAATGTTGCCTTTTCGCAGCGTAAGTTCATTAATTAATTTTTAATCAGAATCTATAGCGTTCGTGAACGATAGAAGTGGGGTGGGGTACTGTAGGGGATGAATAGGGGGGGTGGTAGATCGAGTTTTGTTCCACGGAATTTTATGAAAGTTCATCTCGTCGGTAATGCCTTTATGCTCAGCATGGAAACCCTTGATCAAGCTCTTTATTGCTGTTAAATATATTTCAGCTTGGTGTGATAGGATAGAATATTCATGCTTGGGATTAACGCCTCTTTGTTGCAGTGATTGCAGAAGATCGTGATTCAAGATGTAGTCTTGTATTGGATTTTATATGACAATACTTTTCAAGATATTTGTATAAGGAGAACCTTGACCAGCATGTAAAATTATAATAGTTTATACTCGTATACATCGCTAAATTTTGATCGTTTTAATCCCGTGGAGGATCAATCCACGACATATGTCCTGAAACAAGTTTTGTGAAATATTCGAGTAAATCACGGACAACAGAGTTTTCAGGCGTTATCTCTCTTTTTTCCGTTGCCTCTTTATCACACGTCGCGTTGAATTGCGTTAGATGAAGCAACAAGCTTTTAAATCATGCTCGATATTGGCGGTAGGCGAGTGGAAAAGGAGCGTCTTAATAAGAAAGAAATCTCTCGGTCATTGAAACTGAAAGCTTAAAGAAAAGGAATTAAGAACATAATGATCGGGCCTTTAAAACTGTGACGAACTGTAGGTGCTTCCTTGTTGATATAAACAAAGGTCATTGAGGAATTAACTAGAAAAGTTTCCTTGAATTAAGTGAATTAGTTGATTAAAAGATATTTAAGGAAGATAGGTAGGAAGAGCGACTACAGGAAGAGTTATTTTTACCTTGGTTGCGAAGCGTCCAAGACATAAAATAATATTTGCAGTTGGATGAGCAAATATTATTTTATGTTTTTTGTTACAATAGGCTTTTTTTAGGTGAGAAAATCATCCAATGACTTCTACCGCTCTTGAGCGAAGCGAAAGGGTGTGTCAAACTTTTATTAACTAAAAACCCACTCCCTTTCCTTCTTTGCCGTTCATAACAGGGCCGGATTTTCCTTTCTGAACCGAACTCATGGCCCCAGTAGGCTTCAATCCTGCTGGGCCCCTTTGGTTGGCTGATATCTCCTTGAGGCGCGCGTGAAACACTTAAGCACCGTCGACGACTTGTACAAAATAATGATCATCTCCCTAGCTTTTAAAAGGTTAAGAAGACAATGTATTTACAACAACTATTCGCTATAGAAAATAAATCAAAACCAATATGCACATCATAAATAATTCTACTATTCTCAGCAAAAACTAAAGCCCGGTTGCACCAACATGCTTAATGCATGAACCCCTAACCTCGGTCGCTTGACGTAGCTCCAATAAACTCTGATTAAAATTTAATCAACCGTGTAACTTCCTTGGCAAGCGTTTTTGCTAACAGGCAAACGTTGCAATCTTCGACTTGTTCAAACACTGTAACTTGTAGCTACATAAATTATTACCGAATATTTTTATGCGAGAATTTTAAGTATTAAATGTAAATCGTTCGGTTTATATTGCTTCAAAAGGCTTGGGATAATTTGGTTAAAGGAAATTTGACGGCAAAGTTTGTAGGTTTTGTGCTGTCACGTAATGATTGGTTTAAGTTCAATATTATTCATATCAGCAGTGCTGTTACTAGCCTTTTATACGCCCGGTGCAAGCTTCTGTAACTCTCATCATTTCAGCCGAAAGACATCCACTGTTGGACTTAGACCTCCCCCAAGCGTCGCCACAACGACCGGTCCTGTGCGTCTCGCATCCATCGGATTCCCGCGACCCTGACCAGGTCATCGGTCAGTTACAAGATAAATAATAGTTATCGTATGTATTGTACTAACTAATAAGCATAAAACAAAACTTGGGTCCTGGTTTGATCATTTCTGTGCCCCTTGACTCTCTGCACCCTATGCCTGGGCACCGCCGGCACCGCCCTAGTTACGGCACTGGCAATCATTCGTATCTATAAAATAAAACATGTATTTATTTCAAACGACCAACGATTATACATTAAATTCTGGAATTAATTAATCATTGATTTTATAATTTTAATGTAGTGCGTGCGCCCAGAAAAAAGTCTACCTATCCAACAAAATTATAAACTCTTGATTCATACTGACATGAGATGATTTTGTACATATACAGGGTGTTGTAACACTTTCCATAACTTTGCCGTATGAATTTTATCCTTATTAGAAACACTATTGCATGGGGTAGTAATGCAGTGTGTTTTTATTTTCAAAATCAACAGATTGAATTTCTGAGTAGAGATATTCTGTTTTAAAAAATCGAATGATACAGTTGTCATCAAAATCGGGCTCAATACTCCTTTGAGTATTTGATTTATTGCTGTTTTTGTAGCCTCGGATTTAGCAAACCACATCCTTAAAAAAACTTGAATAATTCTTTCTGTGTATCGTATCCGATCATCGATATAATATCCATGATTGAATATTAATCTCAACCCGACGTACGACGAGTATCCACCCATACGTTGTTGAAACCTCTACGGTTCGGACTAAGCGTTTCGCCTCATCGTTTATACCGCGTGCATCGAAGGACTGGAACAATTTTGCTGCTGCGGTCTTCCCGTCCGATTATAATTTGGGTGAATAAGCTCTTAATAAACTAGTGCGCCTCACCATCAGAGCTTATCATCAGGTGGGATCGCAGTCAAGTACTAGTTTATATCAATTAAAAAAAAATCTCAAACAACAAATTTTCATTTTGACACATTTTTTAACATAAATGGCATCCACCGATAAGATAACAGAGAACTCCGACATCCGCGTTACATCTTCCGCACCTAATAAATTAGCTCCAGGAAGGGTCTCGTCTCAGGTCACTACACATCCAAGGTAAAAATATATAATTCATATAGGTTGGTCCTTATGTACAAAGTGGCTCTATTGGTCCTAGAGGCGGTCCGAAGGAGCTTAATGATCCGTGAACGGTTCGGCTGCGGGACGCATCGGGATGGGACGAACTGGAACGACTCCAGGGCACTGTTATGACGGATTGAAGAGGCTTCACGTAAACTTTGGAGTTAAGACATTTTAGTGAGTGAGAGAAAGAAGACCGTAGTGCAAAGTTTTTTTATTTTGGTTTTTGCTTCTGCTAGCACGCTCATGGAAGTATAAAATTATTTCAAGATAACGTATGCCTGGAATAAAAAGCTATTTCAAGATATGGTGATCCCGTGAGCCAAATTTTATTCAAATTTATTCAGCTGTTTGAGCATGAAGAAGTAAAAAAAATATATACACACTCAAAAACTTTCACTTTTATAATATAAGTATGATTAATATAGTTGGACTGGTATTATTTATCATTGAACATTACTTTGTGTAATTTATTTCTTCACCACCGCTCTTAAAACCATGAAAACATCGTGAGGAAACCAGCATACCGAAGAACTTTAAATTCGAAGACATGTCCTATCCACCAACTTTCAGTAGTAGATTATGGCTCGTTCCCTCTCCTAGAGAAGAGGCCTCAATCCCAGCAGAAAAGCCTAAGTATGTTATTCTAAGTGAAAAGCAGTACATAATGTTCTCTTCTATACCACACCCACCTGAGGAAACCAGCATACCCAAGAACTATAAATTCGAAGACATGTTACATCCACCAACTTTCAGTAGTAGATTATGGTCCGTTCCCTCTCCTAGAGAGGAGGCCTCAATCCCAGCAGAAAAGCCTAAGTATGTTATTCTAAGTAAAAAACAGTACATAATATTCTCTTCTATACCACACCCACCAAAAACCAAACCAAAACAAAACCCACGAAAAACCACCTATACCCACCCATACCCATTACACATTACCGCACAAAAACACACCAAAAAAAAAGAACCATAAAAAAAAGAAAAGAAAAGATCAAAAAGATATCCTGTTTCACACGGAAATCTCTAACTTAACCTAACAAGATCTTTACCTAAATACCTTTTGTCAGAAAACGTTTAGGCATTCTCAGTCTACCCTTTATATTACTCGTATCTTTCGGCAAAGTTGACGTTCTTTAAAACTTTTAATTAAGTTACCAGTTTAAGTAGTAGCAAAGATTACGGCGCGCGTCGTCGTAAAGTCAAGTTTGGGTAATTCGGGAGTTCAGGCCTCTTTGAAGTGATAAAGAGTGTGTGAAATTGGTGGGGAGGGACCGATTAATACGACTTATGATTTTCTTCATGATTGTAATGATTTCCTCGTTCTGGTAACTTTTGGAGGGTGTTTATTTTTTAATTTTTGTTTAAGTAAGCCAGTTATGTAAATTGAGTTCTTCGCTTTTGATGTTCTCGACTTATTTCATCATCATCATCATTTCAGTTGAAAGACGTCCACTGTTGTCGCGGGAATCCGATAGATGCGTGACGCACATTACCAGTCGTTGTGCGACGCTTGGGGGAAGCCTATGTCCAACAAGGTCAAGACAAAGAGGTCCATCTTTCGGCTGATATTATGATGATATAAATCAAATAATTCAATAAACATAATTATTTTTATCTGCTGATAGAAATTTCTTTTGAAATGTACAGCGCCTTGGTGCTGTACCTATCTGTAGCTACTGGTTGTTTTCATTTTTATACTTTTGTGTGTACATTTATAAATTCAAAGTATTTTTTTTTATAAAATTTAATGGCATATTGACGCAAGTCACATCAGATGCACAGAAAATGCCCGCGTGCATTTTCCAAAAAGGAAACCTTAGAATCCCAAGGGCAACTGAAGGACACAGGTGTAGTTTTAGTCAGTAAATGTTGACACGCCATTCCACCTAGTGCTGGAGAAGAATTTGGATGATTTCATACCTTAAAAAATAAATAAAGTTTTAAACGTTAGTTACTGTCATTTTTAAAAGCTTCAAGTTTTTCAAATGGCATTTTACGTACTAAATTTTTGAGAGCGCAAGTCACATTGGAAACAGTTATCAATTCTTTAGACTCAATGAGAAACTCCTAACTGAAACCCTGCCAAAAATACCAAAATATGTACGTAAAATAATCATATAATTTACATACCCAAAACAACACTAACAAGCTAATAATTATAATGCTTGCTAACATTAATTCGCCGGCGGAAACAATTTCCATGATTAACATCTTTCCACTTGACCAACTAACCGAACTTAATACGTACTGGCAAACATATTCAACACTAGCCTTTTCCATCGACCTCGCTCCCATGGCCTTGTTCCATTACACCGTAGGCGCGGGCTTGCGGATGGCGAGCAATGGGTAGCTCGCCGTTCGACCCTCCAGTAACCTTCCAGACCGAGCCCAAGTCGTCGACGGCGCGTAGTGTTTCACGCGCGCCTGAAGGAGTTGTCAGCAAACGTAGGGGCCCAGTGGACCAGGGTTATCTGAAAGGGCGCTCGAGCCTCGGTATGAAGGCTAGAAGGAACGGGGTGGGTCTTTTAGTCAGTAAGAGTCTGACACTATCTCCCGCTCCGCCCAAGAGCGGGGATGTCATTGGATGATTTTTTCCCACCATAAAAAAGGGGTCCCAGTGGAGTTGAAGCATACTGGGACCATAGGTGATGCAAAAGAGATTCCCGGGGCTGGTACAACGGCAAAGAAGGAACAGTACCCCTATCCAAGTTGATAATCGGCAATCGTTAACGCTAGTAGAAAACTTCAAATGTACGGGAATGACATCATCTCAACGGTCAGAACAAAAGATATGGAAGCGTGGCCAAGTCGAGGCGTTCGACTCAAGAGAAGCGGTTGTAACTTGGCTGGAGGGCTGGAGTGGGTTTTTAGTCAGTAAAATTCTGACACTATCTCCCGCTCCGCCCAACAGAAAAATTACGGTAAAGCCAGTTCACGGACGCGTAGCTTCACAGACGCGTATTTGACACGACGACGACAGCGCGACGTTGCCGCTCTGTCGAGAGTTTCATAGTTTTGTAGGTGTAAGCTGTGAGCAGGCGTACACCAAGCGTATGATGACGAACACATGTCTATGAAGCTAAAGTAACTCACGTTTGGTGTGGTTTTGTATGTCCATGTCTGCGAATGGTTTCCACACTTAGTCCTTTGCGGACCATTGTACGTGGGCCATAGCGGCCATAACCTTAGGGCTTATTCCAACCAGCCCACCTCTCTCCAAAGCAGATCAGGCTTCTCAGGTTTTTCAGGGCATCTATAAGGAATTCGGGGATCCTAAGGTTCGTGTGCGTATTTCAGTGACACCTGTGCAGTTTAGGAGTACATGCGCAATTGTCTTCTCTCCCTCCAAGTGTGCTCTGCATAGGGGACTGTCTGTGATGCCTATTGTGTGGAGGTGCTTGTTCAGTGGTTTGAATGATAGGTTAGAGCGTTAGGGTAACTAGGGTGATAGGTAGTTGCTATAGGGCTAGGTTAAAATCAGTAGAGTCTTAGGTAACTCATACATACCAGGCTCAATCGTTTGAAGCATAGCCACACTGTACGCATCTGGAATAACGGGCGTACTAAGCTGTAATGCCTTGATCACACGTACCGAGTAAAAGGGCGAGACAATAAAATGTTGCTTGGCTGAGTGATGTAAGCCAGTTGTAGAGATAAGTGGAAGGCCGAGCGCTCGGCGCTGTGTTTACACGTGCCGAGTACTCGGCCGGGAGCATTGTCTCGCCCGTTTACTTGGTACGTGTGATGAAGGCATAAGTCCCGGTGCGTACAGCGTCCGCGGACAGTAGGCCTAAGATTAGCAGTTTTTTCTTGAGATAGGAAATCTTTTATTCAAAGCTCTTTGCCAATCTTTCTACGCGAGTGGTCTGTGGGTTAATTGGACGCGGAAGGCTCTAGACGCCCTTGCGGGTCCAGTATAGTAATGAGTTTTGGATGCTGTTATGGCTGCTCAGTTACGGCTGTGCATCTTTATGCATCTTTGCGCATGTCGCTGATTTTCAAACTACAGTGAGGAAAAAGGCTGCCTCGTTGCTAAGCAGATCTCAAATCAGCTCCAATGGCATTCTTCGAATCTTAGCCGATAAGCATAATCGGCCAATGATCAATCTCGGTTGCTAGTAAGTTTTTTAGGCTTTATGGGTAATTACCATTGGACCAATGTCGTGTTGCAACGTTGGAAAACCTTCCACATGGAGGACCGATGACCTGGTCAGGGTCGCGGGAATCTGATGGATGCGAGATGCACAGGACCGGTCGTTGTGGCGACGCTTGGGGGACGCCTACGTCCAACAGTGGACGTCTGTCGCTGAAATGATGATGATGATTATTAAATAAATATCCCGCTTGAAGCGAATATAGGTATGGTTTGAGTCAGTATAAATTTGATACGCTTTCCCGATCCGCCCTAGAGCGAAAGAACTCATTAGATGATATCCCACCACAAAATAAACGTATATTTTTGTAGACAAACAAACCTACAAGCAATTTTGCCTCTTTATTGTATTAGTTTAGTTAAGATTGTAACAGCATTATAAACAATACCGCTATGAGAAAACACGGTAGTTTACAGAAAACTGAGTGTAATTTAAGTTTAGCGTGCCCGACCAACTTTGTGTACAGAAAAGTAATTTTTAAACTTAATTGTTGGTTTATGTTTAGGTCCATAGAGGTTTAAATAGAATTCTATTGTGGTTTTAAAACTAGACACAATGGCTATAGAAATCCACCAGCTGCGTAGTTGATGTAGTAAAGTCTTAGGATTTATTTAATTTTATTTTTTTATTTGGTAGGCTCGCGTTTGACTACCTTCTCACCTGATGGTAAGCGATGATGTGATCGACGTTGGAGCACGCTTGCCCTGAAGTAATTTATTCAATCTTGACTTAAAGATCCCTAAGTTGTAGCTATCAGGAAATACAGATTCCGGCAGTGAATTACACTCCTTGGCTGTACGCACAATAAATGTGTTCCAAAAACGCTTTGTGCGTATGGGTGGGATGCACTGGGATGTCTACCATGTACCACCATCAGCCTTTTTTTTTGTTCCTACTGCTAGGACTCAAGCCTCCTATGTAGGAGAGGGAGTGAGCCGTAATCCACTACGCGGGCCCAATGCGGGTTGGTGAATGTCATGTCTTCGAATTTTTGGTTCTAGGATATGCCGGTTTCTTCACGATGTTTTCCTTCACCGTTTTGAGAGCAGTGGTGATGAAATAAATTACACAAAGTAATGCGCCTGACTAGGTTTGAACCCGCGACTTACTACTCAAAATTCAGGGACTGCTACCATCCGACCGCCACTGCTCTAATGTAGTTACCGCTTAAATATTACGAGTATGTTAATCACAACAATAATGTCTACTACAAATTAACATACCTAAGGCCCATCATTAAAACTATTCATACTTATAAAGCCATGCGTCGCCGCCGGTATCTAATTCAAACTTTATCAAACTCGTCGCTATGTTCATAAACAAAGTCCGGTAACTGTTGCAGTGGACACAGGGTTGCCCGTTTTACCTGTGTTTACTAAACTTAGATGTTCTAATGAAATGGTTTTTCCTGGAAACTCAAATAATCCGTTTTATCTTTGTAAGATATTATTCTGTTTGTGAAATAGTTTTTTTTGGTGTTAAATCAACAAATTACTTATCCACCTTGGACGGAGTGAGGGACAGCCTTTTACTGACTAAAATTGACCTGTGTTTCATCTTGTACCCTTCAGTTCTGCAGGCCATCGTGAAACGATTCTCAATGGAAAGTAGACTCGTTTAAATTGTTAGCTATAAACACCTCTAATACTGAACCCTCATGATAATATTATTAATTTATAATTTTCAAGTTTATTTTGTATATATTTTGTTGCTTAATGTTGTAAATAACTAAAATAAATTACAATTTAAAAAAAAGTTATAGTTTACGAATATAAAGTAATATGTACATAAATTGTATTTTGCTGATAGGATTTCTAAAAAAAAACTGTGGAAACTTTCTTGGCAGAACAATGGAGATGCTTGTCAAAGAAAAGTGGTTTCGTTTCTGTAACTGAAATATCAACTAGAAAATTGAGTTGTGTTGAAACAAAAAAAAGCAAAAAATCTTAAAACCTCACTTTTTTGTCGACATCCTTAATGAATTTATGTTTTTATTTTTCTGTAACATTATTTTTATAAAATTGCTATACTTAATAATTAAAAAGAAGACTATAAAATACATAATAATGTAATTTGCAATAAAGATTGAATTGAATTTCAATTAACAGAAGAGCGTTTATCCAATAAATGCTAACGAATTCACATAATAATTTTAAAAGAAAATATCAACTCCTGTACTTTATCCTCGTGAGATAGTCGGGTTCAAATTCCAGTCTAATTCCATCTTCAAATACATAATTTGTTTATTTAACCGTCTCACCTGAAAACCCTAACCACAAACGCAGTAACAAACGAGGAGTCCAGTTCGTTATCTATACAACAAGTTGTCTCTCGTTTCCTATTCCAAGTTGGATAACACAACAGATTTCTGTTGCGGTTCGCTTTTAATAAGGACAATACCCCACAGCTACTCACGGCTAAGCTACGCACGTGTCTAGCTTCGCTTTGTAAATGTAGCCGGGGTCGTCCAATTACGACCTTCGCCCACGTTACACGTGGATAGCTTTTAATAAGCGTACCACTCCACAGCTACTCACGGCTAAGCTACGAACTTGTCTAGCTTTGCTTTGTAAATGTAGCCAGTGTCGTCCAACTGCATCCTTTGCCCACGTTACGCATGGATAGTTTTTAATATGGGCACCACTCTACAGCTACTCACGGCTAAGCTACGCACGTGTCTAGCTTCGCTTTGTAAACGTAGCTGGGGTCGTCCCATTGCGACCTTCGCCCACGTTACACTTGGATAGCTTTTAATAAGGGCACCACTCTACAGCTACTCACGGCTAAGCTACGCACGTGTCTAGCTTTGCTTTGTAAACGTAGCTGGGGTCGTCCAATAGCGACCTTTAGCCACGCTACACATTTTTTTGTTGCGAATAATCATCAAAATAATTTTAAACGCTCAGGGTGGAGCAAGAGATAGTGTCAGATAAACGAAATAAAGTCTAATTTATTTATTTAAACTTTATATACAGTTAGCAGAGGACGTTCTTTGTCAGTCAAACTTTGGGTTAAAAAAGACTAGAAAGTATCCACAATAAATAAATAATAGCTAACTCTTTAGCTTTATAATATTAGTATAGCTTGTAATGGACGGTCGACTTAACTTTATAACCATTGCTAGCTCATAGACTAGAAAGCAGTCAAAATAACGTAGCGTTAAAATTATTTACCTGCAACAAACTGTTCGTGAAATAACTGGGAAAATGTAACTGGACGGTTTTGTTACTCAATTAGGGTATATTGTTGCTAGAATCGGGGTATTTTATGCACTACACACTGTAGAAGTGCTTTGAACCAGATGTTACACATCCCTGATTGGCTGGTATTTGGCTTAACTGAATGATTCCGCTGCGTTTTTTTTATTTACTGTTATTAGTGGTTTTTAGGTGGATTTTTTCCAATTTGCAGGTGCTGGGACTCAGGCCTCCTCTCTAGGAGAGGAAATGAGTCGTAATCCACTACATGGAATCAGTGCGGGTTGGTGAATTTCACATGTCTTCGAATTTTTGGTTCTAGGACCTGCCGGTTTCCTCACGACGTTTTCCTTCAGCGCTTTGAGAGATGAAAAAAATTACACAAAGTAATGCGCCTGACTTATGTGTAACCTGTGCCTGACTTATGTCATAAGTCAGGCACAGGTCGTAAGTCTGGGCCGTTACCACTCAGCTACCACTGCTTCTAATCTACACTAATATAATAAAGAGGTAAAGTTTTTTATTTTTTGGTTGTTGTTTTTTTTTTGTTTGTGGGAGGTAATCTCTGGAAGTACTGGTCCAATTGCGAAAAAAATTTCACTAATAGAAAGCTGCTTTATTACTGAGTATATTTTATATACGCAGACGAAGCTGCAAACAAAGGCTAGTATACTATAACTATAATATAATAATAATTATAGTTAAAGATTCAGGTTTCTTTTTGGCGATATTTATTTTCCCGTTTTAATTTTATACTTAACCTTTTGTTGATAATACTTTATTTTTGCAGCGACAACATATTTTTAAATCTTTTTTTCAACGTAATTTTCGGGGCGAAAGAAAAATTTATTCGGAGTCAGAAACAAATTAAACAAAGTAATGCGCCTGGCAGGGTTTTAACCCGTGACCTACAACTCGTAAGTCGGGGCCATTACCACTCGGCCACCACTGCTCACCTACTCTCTCTACCTCTCCGTCACATACTCTTATGTTATTTCTATACATATTCGACATAACCACGTACACAAATAAAACAATCTACCCAAAAATTCAACAGAAATTCTCTCACTGACCAATATTGGAAACAAAATTGAATTGACCAGAATCGTCTCCGGAACACATCGACAGGCTCACGCTATCACACCGCTCACCTCTGTAATTGGCAGGTCGGAATGACCCGATTACAGTGGGTGACGAGAATCCCAGGTTGCCAGTATCGATCGAAATTTCATTAACCGGTTAAGGATTTTAGTACATTTCGGTAAATTCTCGTCGATACCGTGATTTGATTTCTGGACAACGATTTTGAGGTTTGGTGTCGGTAAATTTTGTGTGTTTTGTTCATTTACGTTTGTGGAAGCTTAAGACAGCTGTTTGCAAACTTATTTAAATGGCTGTAGATCTTCGATTTTCTTTTGTTTTTGTTTTTTTTTTTTCAAAATTCTTTATTTACGGTCAGCACTGTTTTCAATCTTTCCTTGGCTTTCATCTTTCAACAATCCAGCTATATTTTCTGAAATCTGCATTTTATCGTTTAATGGTCCTTTGTGATAATCCTTCCGACTCAATTTAATAACAGAGATTAGCCAAGTACGCACGAGATATTATAAACACAGGTGCACTCTGTTTCTTTACTCTCATAGTCAAATGGACGGCAATCCGACATGACGGGTGAGAGATCAGGGGTGCTATTCTCTAAGAAAACAGCCTTGAGCTCAGCGCTGGCATAGCGACGAGTCGTGAGCGCAGTACATTGAATTAACAACCCAATGCCCCTTTACATTGGATTGTTAATTCCATGTACTGCGCTCACGACTCGTTGCTGAGCTCAAGGCTGTTTTCTTAGAGAATAGCACCCCAGGCGCAGGGATCAACAGTTTTATGAGCATTTTGAGGTACAGGGGTATCATACAACGGATTTTCAAAGGCGCCCTGCTTTTGAAAATCTGCGGTATGATACCCCTGTACGTACCTGTACTGTACATCAATTCCTGGAAAATCCAATAACACTTTTTGCCCAATCGGGGATTAAAAACCCAAGAGGACGCTTGGCATCAGTGTTTACGCTTATATAAGGAATATATGCTTACTTACGTAAACATTCAATTAGACTTTTTAGAAAATCACTACATTCTTCACATACTTTTTATTGTTTTTGCTTTGCTTTATTTTTTGTAATTGATTTGTAACTAGCTCTATGTACCGTCTAACAGTCAATGAATGTGGTATATATTTCGATATAGTCAACCAATTGCGACGAAACAAGGCTTAAGTAATAAGTCAAGTTACGTACAATTTTAATGTATAAAAGTTATCTGTCGATTTCAGACATTTTACGTGAAGCGGCCACAGCTAAAATTTTTTTACTAATGTTTTTTGTAATATCGTGTCGCAGTGTTTGTTATCGAACTCCTCCGAAACTACTTGACCGATTATATGATTTTTTGTGTATAATTGGTAGGTCTGAGAGGTCGTAGGCTACTTTTTACCCTCCTACCTTCAACCCCTATTTTTTTCTTTGATAATTAATTTGTATGGTAGAACAAAATTAGCCAGGTCAGCTATAATTCTTGACTCTGTAGTGTAAATTGTAAGTGCAGAGACTAATTGAATTAAATAAATAAATAGCTGAAGGTTTCCTGGACAGTCGTCTAAACAGACCGAGTTTATAGCTCAATTTCGTGACAATGGTGGCCAGTTTAATTTTGTACAGCGGGTACAAAGTTGTTTAAGGCCCCGTTCACACTTCGTCGTGACAACAGATAGTCGTGTAGTTTTAAGTGTCGTGGCTTTTACACCAGTAACTTTTAATTAGTACAAATACTTAAAGGGTTTATTAGAAAAGGTCTTGTTATTATTGAATTCATTATACCCCAAGCGAACGCATCTAATGTCTTACTATTGTGTCTCAAATTGACGGTGTCTGAAAGGGTAGTCTCAATAAATAGTATTAACAAACAGCAATGTTATTAGAGTTTGTTTATACCTTAAAATTCCACTCAATTTATGGAAATATTGTACAGTCTATTGATTTATGAATGCATGGATGGTCATCAAAATGGAAAAAAATTGCGCGTAATATTTTTAATTAGCATTTGGTGTAAATGATTGATTTAATTATGTTTTTTTTTGTACTAATTAAAATATAGGAGTGCATTTAAATGGAGGTGTTCACATATAGGTCGACTCGATTAACTGTCGTCTACGACTTTTGTTGCGGTGACAACCGATTTTCAGGATAGTGGGGAACGGCTATCACGACAGTCGTAAAACGATAAATAATTGTCTTTAATAAACCATGACGGTAGATTAAGTGTCGTTGTTGCAACTAAAATATCGTGGACGCGACAAAGAGGTGTTATAATGGGAATAGCTAGAGATGAAAGTCGTCTGACGATAAATTATCCGTTACGACATAGTGGGAACGCGGCCTAAGTCTTCAAAGTAGAAAAATACAAAAATTTTGTATTTCATCAGTTGTTCTTTTTATGTTTGTCAGTGTTTGTTTATTGTCTTGTAAGTAATGTTAAGCCTCAATACGAACATAATGAAAATGATCTTTTATTTTCTTGGTTCTTAGAATTGGGTAACAGCTTAAGTAGCAACGGATGGGTACTAAAAGGGTTTTGAAGTCGGAACCTAAATTGGTTTCTACACGTTTTATTGAAATAACTTGCTACGATATATTAATACAATTTCACATGGACATTTAAGTAATATGATTTTTTTTTTTACAAAACCATCTCCAAGAAACAAAATATGCTAATACGATTACGTACGTATTATGTACGATAAAATACCCGTAACTGTCTAGAATTATAAATGCACTGTCTAGCATTGTCTCATGATTGTCTCGTAGTTTCCCAATTCAAACCGATTGCGTTTCTAACCGCACAATCGTGGCACAGAATGCAGGCTCGATAGTGTCATGCAAACGGTCTTGCTAGTCCAGGTAACGGAGCCATTGTACGATTTGTATTTGATAGCTAGTAGGTAAGGGAGCAATGGTGGCCGAGTGATAACAGCCGGCCCCGACTTACGAATTGTAGGGCGCGGGTTCAAACCTAGCCAGGCGCATTACTTTGTTTAATTTATTTCGTCACCGCTGCTCTCGAAACGGTAAACAAGAACATCGTGAGGTAACTGGCATGTCCACCAACCCGCACTCCTAGAGAGTAGTCCTGCGTCCCAGCAGTGGGAACATTAAAAGGCTGATTATGCTATGTTAGATAAGGGCTGATAATATAATAAACCTCACTGCGGGGTTATTTGAAAGAAATATCGTGACCCCGGAACGCAAAGGGCAACTGAAGGTAGTTGTGGTTCTAGTCAGTAAATGTCTGACACGACATCCCGTTCTTCTCTAGACTGGGAGAAGTCATTAAATGATTTCACATCTAAAAAAATAATGTATGCTGAAGACTGCATTTCATTGTTGATTGATTACCCTGCCTTTCGCTGATTGGTCAAGCAGATTTGGGGTTACCTACTGCCAATGTCAGTAAATATTGAGCTATCCTCATTGGTAAGTAGTTTAGTTATACGAATAGGACGATTGTCCAGTTCGAAAAATCCCTGTATTTTTTTTTAACACGTTTGCCTAAACGCTGCTCTTGTGAGGTGCACATTGTGTCATAATTGACACAATATTTTCTTATACGCGTACGCGCTTGCACGTTTCTAGTAGACGACAACAATAAGCCTCCAAAATTCGATTCGTTATGGCTCTAAATGTTTGACATTTGGAAGTATTGTGGTGTAAAGGGGGACATATACGCCAGAGTACCTATAGCTGACAGGTTTGCCTGCATAGTTACACCTGTCAGGTAAGCTTGTATGGAAACCTGCACAGTTGTGCAACATACACGCTCCTGTTTGCTTGTAAAACTCAACTGTACAGGCAAACCTGTCAGGTATACCCTAGCGACCCAGCCGGGTCGAAGCCTACTGGGGCCAGGGTTATCCGAAAGGGCGCTCGAGCCCCGGTATGAAGGCTAGAAGGAACGGGGTGGGTCTTTTAGTCAGTAAGAGTCTGACACTATCTCCCGCTCCGCCCAAGGGCGGGGGATGTCAATGCATGATTTTTCCCACCATAAAAAAAAAAAAAAAGGTATACCCTAGCGTGTAATGAAATTTACTATGACTGCTTGGCGGTTTACGTGTAAATTAAAACATATTTTTATTAGATGTGATTAGACCTTGTGTTAACAACAAATTGTAAAAATTTTACGTTATAGGACGTTGCTGATCCGAACGTGTTAAATTCGTTTTGAATTTAAAAAAATTCGGATATCACCAAAAACATTAAAAAAAACATCAAAATAAAATTGAGAACAACAAAAATGTCGTTCTTACTCCTCCTCAAAACAAAACATTAATTTAGTTCGGCAGTATCGGTATTCCGGCCGGCTTAGCGCGAATGATACAATAATTCCTTTCTATCCTTTAATCGTCAGTGGATGAGAGAAATACGACTTTGAGTAATACCCCATTATCTACTTCTTCCTTTACAGGAAATACGGGACAAAACCATTTCGGCCATAATTGCACCGGATCTGTAGGCTTAGACAAATGATTTTTCTGTTAACGTCGAGCGCCGATTGTACAACTTGAAGACCTTGAAAAGCGCTTAATTTTCGTTTTGTATACACGTTTCCACGAACTTTCTATTTAAATTATTCTATTTTTATTATATTATTTGTTTACCCTAGAAAAATAGAAAAAAAAAATTTCTTTGTTGATTAAATTCGGCAATTTTCCAGGTCATTAACCCCTGGCGCTCGAGTTGTTAAGAGCCCAAATATAAAACTACGATGTGATGTCAAATCGTAAAAGTGTGCCAGCACTTAGGTACGATGCATCGCAGGAACTTACAAATTGATTTGCATCGCACATTGTAAGGTTACTTGAACCAATACTTTACCGCCCGAAATGGCATGGCAGCAACTCGTATCGGGTCGCATTGCAGTTTTATTGAGAAGCTTAAATCAGTCGGGTTTTATAACACTAATAATATAGAAGGAAAAGTTTGTGATGGTGAATGTGGTATGTATGTTTGTTACTTCTTCACGCTCGAACTGCTGAACAGATTTCGAAGAAATTTTGCACACGGGTAGACCATATCTTGGAATAGCACACATGATACTTTTTATCCCGGGTTTATAATAATAATAAACATTTATTTCAGGTAAGATACCCATAGGCTAACACAAATACAAATACACAGGAACACACAAAACAAAAACATACTAATAACATTAATTAATTCATTGTAATAATAATTGACATCATATGAAATAAATAAAATCATAAAAATTTTAAATATCCGATTATGTCCCTTGGGACAATTTTCTACTTTGACGCGGGCGAAGATGCTGGCAGCAACTTATTAAATATAAATCAGCAATAGTACACAAAACTTCTGTATTTTTTTTATACGTTTTCATTAGTATTTTATGTAAAAAAAAAAAACAGGTATAGTGAAGCTATAATTTTTAGTACTTAAGTATTGTGAAATGCTTATACACGGAGTCCACCAAATAAAGCATTAGCATTTAACTATAATATCACTAAATGAAGTCCAAGAAAACAATAACAAACTTATCATCTACCTAATATCCCCTAAGTACCCACGCAAAGGTACGGTTCACGTGTCACTGCCACTGAATAACATATTTGTTTTGCCTCGCAAACAAAACTGGCAATATCAACGTCCGGTTTATAAGACAATCGAGGTATCGGCGAGTTCTAAGTAGGGAAGTTATGGGGGATATATTAACGGAGGCGGAGGCGAAACTGAGGACATTGATTAAACGTATTGAGTAAACGGTTGAGACAGTGCTCTCGGCCGAATACTCGGTACGTGTAAACAAAGCGCCGAGTGCTCGGCCGAGCGCTTATCTCTACAACTCCCTTACATCACTGTCTCGGCCAAACAACATTTTACTGTCTCGCCCTTTTACTTGGTACGTGTGATCAAGGCATTAAACGCCCACTAATGCCTTGATAACACGTACCGAGTAAACAGGCAAGACAGTGCTCTCGGCCGAATACTCGGTACGTATAAACAAAGCGCCGAGTGCTCGGCCGAGCGCTTATCTCTACAACTTGCTTACATCACTGTCTCTGCCAAACAACATTTTACTGTCTCGCCCTTTTACTCGGTACGTGTGATCAAGGCATTAACGCGTATTCGTCATGGTTCGAAGCAAGAGCGAACGAGATTACTATTATATACTATACTATATTAATTATATTGGTAAGCGATAATGAGGTCTAGGATGGGGCGTGCTTGCAAAGACACCTATTCACCCTTGACTTAAAGATCCCCGGGTTATAACTACTAGAAAACTAGGTACTACTTTTACTGCGGTGCGGCACAAAACCAAACCTTTTAAAGTTTTCGTTTCGAGAGCAAGCAAAAATGAACTTAGCGGTGGTCAGGCAGAAGTGTCTGTACGTATAATTTTGTTCCCAAAGCGCGTTTGTTTTTTTTTTGTATTTTCGCCCTCGCCATTGTGGTTACCAGGTGATTTAATTTCTTTGAAATTGGCCACTTTGATCGAAATTCGTCCAGGAGGCGTAAGCGGAGGTTTATGTATCATTACACCCCTAGTTCCAACCGCCACATATTGCCCCATTTTGCCCCATTTGTCGGCACTCCACCGAGCCACGCTCGATTGCCCTTTGATTGCGCCTGTCTTCTTAGCGAACGTCTTTTGTTTCGTTCATTGTTTTCTTAGACTAATGGTTATCGGATGCGTAGAGTATTTCTTTCAGTTATGCGTAAAGGTGATTATTTGTTGTGTTCTGATGTGGAAGAAGCAGGGTTATTAGCGTGGGTCTTTGTTTGATATCTTACTATAAATGTATTTATGTTTTCTGTCCTTTTGATACGGAGTCTCTGTTTTCTGATAGCTATCAGACCTATGGGTCTTAATAATAATAAATCATTTATTATCAAGCAGCTGGGCCCATAGATATATTCCTTACAGACTAACATATATATAGAATAAATACAACTTGTCGTTAGTAAATAAGACTTAAGACTATGTTAGTAACACTTCGCATTGCACTAAGTTCACTTCGTGCTGTTCTGTGGCACCTGTCCGCGGAAGCGACGGAACACCACGCCCCGCGGCCAAAAGTCTTCCTTCAACATGAGGGGCTGAAAAGTGTTCGGGACTCGCACCACGAGCGCCTTAAAATTGACGTTACGGTGCGACTCCAGCAGCTGTGCCCTCAGTGCGAACTTCATTTTTTGGCGCACGTACTCTACGATGTCTTACACCCTTTTTTTACTTATTTTTTTATGGTGGGAAAAATCATGCATTGACATCCCCCGCCCTTGGGCGGAGCGGGAGATAGTGTCAGACTCTTACTGACTAAAAGACCCACCCCGTTCCTTCTAGCCTTCATACCGGGGCTCGAGCGCCCTTTCGGATAACCCTGGCCCCAGTAGGCTTCGACCCGACTGGGTCCCTGCTATTGCTGACAACTCCTTGAGGCGCGCGGGAACAGTGCGCGCCGTCGACGACTTGGGCTTGGTCCGGACAGTTACCCGACGGCCGAACAGTTACCCGACGGCCGGACAGTGAGCTACCCATTGCTCACTGTCCGGCCGGCTCAGTGTGATGGAGCACACAAGTCGGTCAAATCATCGCTTACCATCAGATGAGATAATGGTCCAAAGCGAAGCTATACATAATAAGAAAAAAAATCTGGAAACTTTTAAACGTAAGTTGGAATAATATATATTTTTTTTTGGGTTTTAAATAGGCAAATAAAACATTCTTAATGTTTGAGTAGTTTATCTATTATATAACTGTTTGTTGTTAGATTATATCTGCCAGTGGCTAGAACCAAACAATGATGACGACTATCTAATCTATGTATCTATACATATAAATAAAATTGGAGTGTCTGTTTGTAATATTGCAATAACTGCTTTTTACTAAATGCATATGAATATATATACGGTACATACACTAAAATATTTGTTTTTACAATTTTTGTCTGTCTGTCGGTCTGTTTGTCCGCGCTAATCTCTGAAATGGCTAGACCGATTTTGACGGGACTTTTTTTGGCAGGCAGCTGATGTAATAACTTTTATTTTAGAAAAAATAAATTCAAAATCCTGTAGTCCACGCGAACGAAGCCGCGGAAACAGCTAGTTAAACAATATAACGCGTAGTACTTAATAGTCTTGGTAATGTTAAACAGTACAGTACGTAGACAGTTCATTACCTTAGGTATTATACCAATTTCCCTTCTTCTGCAGACTCCCCACAATATGAGAAAACTTCACAAGTGAGTCGGCGAAGTAAATTCATAACAAAATTCGGTAACAACAAGCCCCGTCATTGTTTGGAAAAAACTTTCAGGAACTTTCCAAGTTTTGTCTTATTTCCAGATGTAGTTCCAACAGTTTTATTGTGAGGGCTTAATATTAAGTTTTTCATATTTTTAGTGGTATTTTTATGGGTGTAGCGAAGTGGTCTCTGTTAATTGGTTAGGGTCTATTCATTTATTACGTTCAGTGTCGGATTAAGCCAGCGCGGGGCCTGTAGCAAATTCGACCTAGGGGCCCCTATGTCTTTATTAAATACTTTTAATTTTTATTCCAATCACCAATAATCCTGTCGATTTTAAGATTGGGTAACTAGTGGAAAGTACAGTAATGAGGGAAATCTATTTAGTTTGACTAGATTTTTTTTGCGTCGAAGTACAGGATCCAGGCCCCGATTTCGCGGGGCCTGTAGCATTTACTACTCTTGCTATATGGCTAATCCGCTACTACGTAAGACGTCTTTTACTAATTTCCTGATTAATATATTTTATTACGTAAGAATCTAAAGGAACAAATGAATACCTCTACGTTTGGTTGGTTTACGTAAACAAGTAACGTCTAGCTCACAAGTGACGTTGCTATAGAATTAGTTTACCTATACGCATCCGAGCGCACGCATATTCACGCTTTGGACGCTTTTTTTTTAAAATAAATCATCTTAAGTAATAAATGAATGGCCCCTTACAAGGCTTTGACAAAAAAGGACAGAGCGATTTCGTAGCTTCGATTTAATTTTCCTCTGGGATACAGGGTAGAGTAGTTATTAAGTAGACTTATTAATAGTTTTAGTGGTGTTGATGTTGTGTGTAACTTTTGCGACTGCTTAAGTTCCTTAAGGTGAAGAGTTGTAATTCCACCTTGTTAGGATTTTATAATAATGAAGTTTGGCTGTAGGATTGTTCGAAAGAGTTAGCGCGGCCCTGGAATGAAACGGGCAACTGAAGGACACAGTTGGGATTTCTCATTCCACCTGGAGGGGGAGAGGGCGTTTGACTTACTCAAATAAAAAATTAGTAATTACATGACGTAATTAAAGACCGGTAGTTTTTCTCAAAATGACTTAAAACTATTTTATAATAATATAATTATAAGGCCACTTTCTAGAATCCAAAAAAAATTCAAAAATGTATTATTAAACAAAGCGGTTGGAATGAGAAATCATTCTTATTTAAGCCACAAAAAGGTGCTAATTAGAACATTTCGGTTCAAACAATCGTATTGATAATAATAATTGCTCTCAAACCGGCGGCAAATTACAAAGTAATTTTAAGAAATTACAGAGTCTTTCCTTGACCTACAAAAACTATTCTATTTCATTTTTATATAAAACGAAAAAGAACAATTAACTTTCCTGATATTATTAACTTTCATAATTATTATCTATTTGACTAGATTAATAGATATCTTTTTAAATCTAATAAGTTTATTTTGACAAGTTCTTCGGTCGAGCTTCAAATTTTGAATGAAGATTAATTATATTATGTGTAAAACTAGACCTAAAGGGAGATTTCATATTTCATATTCCACACCGAAGCGGTCAATCCCGATTGAAAATATCAGAAATCAGAAACGTTTATTTTCAATAGACCAATTACAGGTACTTTTGAATTGTCAAAATGTCGGTCAGTCAATAAAAAAGTGAAGCTAAATCGCACGCACGTGAAGCAATATGCGAGATACGCGAATGAAGCTAGTTAAGTGCGGCCAGCTATAGGTACATTTCCATACAGCCGCTCTTACGTGATTATGATGTTGTTCCACATCTTTCTCCAGATAATTTAAATACACAGATATATAATATATATAACTAGCTTTTGCCCGCAACTTCGCCCGCGTACATTAAATATAGCCTATCTCATTCAGAAATAAAGTAGCTTTTTATGGGTGAAAAAAATTTAGCAAACGGACTAGTACTTCCAGAGATTACCTCCTACAAACGAAATAAAAAAAAACCGTCCAAGTGCGAGTCGGACTCGCCCATGAAGGGTTCCGTAGCAGCAAGTAACATAATATAAAAGTTCTTGTAATGTGTTGTAACTTTGATCGTTGTTTTAAAAATAGAGAATTTTTTTCGATTTATGACGCATTTAAAAAAAACTACTTACTAGATTTCGTTCAAACCAATTTTCGTTGGTAGTTTTTATAGTAATGTACATCATATATTTTTTTTAGTTTTATCATTCTCTTATTTTAGAAGTTAGAGGGGGGGGGGACGGACACATTTTATCACTTTGGAAGTGTCTCTCGCGCAAACTATTCAGTTTAGAATAAAATGATATTAGAAACCTCAGTATCATTTTTGAAGACCTAGCTATAGATACCCCACACGCATGGGTTTAATGAAAAAAAAATTTTTGAGTTTCAGTTCTATGTATATTTTTTCCAAAATTTGTTGCTTTTTTTTATTTTTGTGTGAAAATCTTAATGCGGTTCACAGAATACATCTACTTACAAAGTTTTAACAGTATAGCTCTTATAGTTTCGGAAAAAAGTGGCTGTGACATACGGACGGACGGACAGACAGACAGACAGACAGACAGACAGACATGACGAATCTATAAGGGTTCCGTTTTTTGCCATTTGGCTACGGAACCCTAAAAAAAGACGTGTGGCACTCGGGAACTGCCGCGGTAAAGCTATTGCATAGCATTTTTTATCAACTTATGCAATAGACCTCGCCAACAGCTGCTTAATCCCACCCATCCAAAACCAGACCTTGGCAACAGCTGCTTAACCTCTTCCATCCAAAACCAGACCTCGCCAACAGCTGCTTAACCTCTTCCATCAAAAACCCAGACCTCGCTAACAGCTGCTTGACCCCACCCATCCAAAACGCTGACAGCTGCTTAACCCCACCCATCCAAACACAGACCTCACTAACAGCTGCTTAACCCCACACATCTAAAACCAGATCTCGCCAACAGCTGCTTAACCCCACCCATCCAAAACCAGACCTCACCAACAGCTGCTTAACTCCATCCATCTAAAACCAGACCCCGCCAACAGCTGCTTAACTTCACCCATCCAAAACCAGACCTCGCTAACAGCTGCTTAACCCCACCCCTCCAAAATGAGACCTTGCCAACAGCTGCTTATCCCCACCCATCCAATACCAGACCTCGCCAACAGCTGCTTAAGCTCTTCCACCAAAAACCAGACCTCGCTAACAGCTGCTTAACCCCACCCATCCAAACCGCCGACAGCTGCTTTCACTCATTTGTTTTCTTATCGGTCACCGCGCTCAAAAAACAAATGAGTGGGGGGTATTAGGTTATTTTCGTTACGGAATTTCTGGATTCGGTCTCCACGCTCAAGGCCCGCGATAGAAGCTATGCAATAGCTTAAAAACTAACTTTTCTTCTTTATTATATTAGTGTAGACTACACATATATTAAAAATATAAAATACTACATATTGAAGCCTTGCACTTTTAATCCAGATTTTGAATGACGAAAATGTTTAAAACTACAGACAGGCAAAATGTAGCCTCTAAGAGTGTGTTTAGCGCAAAGATTGACGTATAGGTAGGTTCATGGAACGTATCTTTGAATTTTGAATTAAACATTCGAAGCTCACGCAATTCTAGTTTAGCTTGAAAACTATAAAAATGGTTTTAATATAAGATAAGTGACACATTCCTTATAATAATCATCTCATCAGAGCAAAGCAGTAATGCTAGCGAAGAAAGTGGCCATACGCGTGAGGGACCGTACGTCTTCACGCCCCAGCCGACGGGATCCTGACTCTGAGTTTCAGCCACCGGAAGCTCGAAGTTCGGCAGTCCGATAATCGTCCAGACCGTCCCCGAGTCGACGACGGCGCATAGTGTATTCCACGCGCGCCTTAAAGATATATTGATCAGCGAAACTGTAGGGTCCCAGCAGGGGCGAAACCTACTGGAACCATGGGTTGACGTCTGAAAGGGAAACCCGTGATCTTGGAACTCAAATCAAAGAAGGAACATTGGAAAGTTTTAGTCAGTAAGAGTATGAAACACCATCCAGTAGAACAAGAGAACTGGGAAAAGTCATTGGATGATTTACCACCTTAAAAAAAAAAACAGAAACGACCTGTAACGATATCGTAGCGATTTAGTTGTTTAGACCATTTCCGTATTCACATCTATCAATCTAGTTTGAGCGACACCGGTTTTAAAGTCGTTTGAAATTCGTCGTGTAAAAAAAAACTGTATTACATATATTAATAAGTCGATAGATCGTGAATACCGCTGACTTCGATCGAATGACTATAAAACTTCAACGATATTTGAAACATACTACACTACTTATACTTTTTTACTTTTATACTTCTTTCGCCCCATACGTAACATAACATAACAAAACTTATTAAGTTTACCCAGTTTCTCTCATCAATAAATTGATCGTTCAGAAACGGGAATAAGATCCCACTGGCCCGTATTATCTTACCAGCCATAAACGGAAGGATTTAAACGAAGCTGCGGGCTATTGTTCTACGTTTAATTCTGGTCGCCATCTTTGTTTGGAAATTCCAGTCGTTACGTTGGTACGCCTGATTAATTTGGGGGTGATTATGTTGAATAAAGAGTGATGGTGTCATTGTTTTACATGATTTTCTAATGCAGTATTGAATAACTTAGGTTTTTATGTGTGTTAGAACATCTCACTTAAGTATATAATAATAAAGAAATATAAATATAAAGTTACCATGGAATTGCCAAGAAGTCAGTCAATCAAAAAAATTATGCTAATTGCATATTCAAAAGCGTAGATCATCTCTGTGGAGAAGAATGTGCAAGAACCTGATACTGAAAGCGTCCATATTATTATGTAATTTGGGTGTCCTCAAGGCTAGAGTGAATAGGCTCTTAATAAATTAGTGCGCGTCACCATCAGAGATTCCATCATTGCTTACCATCAGGTGGGATCGCAGTCAAGCACTAGATAATATCAATTAAAAAAATAATCCATGGACATTAAATCATGTTATGTATTACAAATATCTCGGTTACATATTTCTTGCTGCTACAATAAAGTAATAGACAAATTGTGCGTTTGATCTCAAAGATTACTAACCGAATAAGAGAGCATTTCAGTGTTGCCAGCACAATTAGTAGAATGCAATGGATAATCGAACACAAAGTAAATTAAATAAGTGATATTCTTAGTTTCAAAAACAGTAAATAATCTAAAATATTACTAAAAAATAATAACAAAAATACTAAAATAATATTATTAGTATAGTACATTGTTACACTAGGGGTGAAAGTAACTCATTTCGTCCCGAGAAGTAGTTGGTGGCCGAGCGCAGCGAGGTCGCCTTCTGATTTAGGCGGTAAAAGGTATTCCACTACTGCTTTAGCCTCTTCTCTTATGAAATTAGACGTTAAATCACATTTTTAATCTGATAAACCTAACGTGTTAATACAAATCTCTGTTGTACGGGAATGTAAACAAAACTCGAAAAAACCAACGACTGATTGCCACTTTCCCGCCATTTTGTTTTCTTTTTCTGCGGCTGGCCAGCTATTCAGCCTCATTAATGAAAAATTAGAAATTAATTGTAATCTTTTAAAAATAAAGTATTTTAAAGAAATAGTTGAACAAATAAATCACTAAAAATATAACATTATTCAATTAATACTTGTTTTTAAATTATTTCAATTTTATATCGCGCTGTGATTGACTGCTTGTATGGAAAATTGGAACATGGTTAAATAGAAATGTGAAGATAGAACTAGTTTTTTTAAATAATTTGACAGCTGTCAGTTGTAAAGTAAAACTCCCTAGGGATGAAAAGTATCACTTTCAGCCCGCTCCTCAGGCAACTTCACACCTACTTTCAGAGTATGAGTAATGAAAAATAATTTAAAATATTATTGCTGAACTGATGACGATGAAATAATCTGATTACATATCAAAACTTAACATGTGCGTAGTATTGTGTGTCATGTAATTTTGCAAATAGTAGGTATAGAAGGGGCCAGATAACTGTGGAATGAAGTACCATTTCAATATCTCTCCTCCTTGCGTCGTACTCCTCAATGCTGATGACCTTCCTGTTTCATCACTTTCATACGAACGATATTCCTCCAACTGTTTCTGTCTCTGGCGGTGTGAAGGGCATTGTACATCGTAGAGTCAAGAGCGGTGCGGATCTGCAGGCTTATTCTCCAAATTAATTTCAATTTCAATCTAAAGTCAATCCGATTGCAATGTCAATTTTGACGTTACGTGATTTGGTACTCTTGAAAACAATATTGTCCACATATACGATTTCACTTAGTTCTCAAAATGGTCACGCAATTTTGGACCAATTTGGCGATAACATTGAATTCAAGGGTACGAAACGTCACAATATCAATGCCGACCGATCGGAATTGAACTAAAGACTAAGCCTGCTGGTCAGACCAACGTGTTGGGTTGTGTCCGCGAGGCCTTTCCCATCGACTTTACCGGTGACGATGAACCTTTCGAGGTTGCCATCATCTTTCCTTGCAATGTGACGATCCGATCTCTACATAGGTAACCGAAAAAAAACCACAAAGAACTGCTTTTCATTTGTAGTTTATGTAAAGGATACATGTCGATTCAAGACGGCTTTAGGTCTTTTTTTCCGTTTGAGAATGTTAACAAATATAGGAGGGTCAATGACCTTTATTTCATGGTTATCTGTCGCTTTAGATATGTTGATAATTAACTATTGTTATTTTAAAAATCCAAAAGTTTTAAGGAATGGTAACAAACTTTCTAAAAAATACAGTTTATAAAGTGTTTTTAACTATTCTCTCCTTTGAAAATAGACTGTTGTGCTTCGATTGAATACAAAATATTATTTCCATAACTCAAAAACTTTTGACTAACTTCAACAAAAACTTGACACTGGGTATAATTTAGTATCTAAACTTCTCTATTTTGTGTTAATAAATTCAGTTTTCACAATAAAATTTCACTAAAAGCCTCAACAAGTGGACCTTAGATAACGGTATCAAAGTAATTTATTTGTTGAGTTTGTGTTAAAACTTCAGATTATTTTCATTTTAATGCGAGTCTTTATTTCTAGGTTTCTGTATTAATTTGATTTATTTTCTTGGGTTCGATGTCTGTGTTGTGTAGTGGTAATGGGCACGATATATTGCTCGCAGAACAGATGGTCGTTGGGGCCGAAAGTTTTTGAAATGACGAATGCGTACCGGAAGACGCAAAGTTAGAAGGCCTGTGGCGACATCTATGACGTCACATAAGAACTAATCCTGCATCGCGCAATTAAAGGTCTCTGCGTGATTTGAAATCATCTGTAGGGCAGTTGCCCATCAGACGTAACACTTGTCTGGTCGGAGGATCCTTCCTTTCAACGGTGGTTTGTGGGGCTTTACTCTCTGTTCTGCATACCTCCAAAGACCTCCCATAACTTAGACTGGTGACCTGGTGAAGGCCGTTCGTTGTCTGACACTTGGAGAGCCCTATTTCAACAGTGGAGGTCTTTTGGTTAAAATGATATTCTGGAGCGTGGTATTAATTAATAATAATTTGTATACAAAAACCCACATCACATCGCTGTCATCCGGAAACGTGCCCAGAAGATTGGCAGCATTGCCACGTAAGGTAGTTTCCAGGGTCAAAATAATTACATTTTAGTCCGTATTTTAGATTATAAAAAAATATTGGACACGTATTTTTTTCTATTTTCGATTAAAAAAAAATAACAAAATATATAGCCTATTAAAGTTACGTGTAGCGTCACGCCGTGCTGCATTTTTTCGCACGGGGTGACGTCATTAGATTTTTGGTTTCATTTACAAATAAAAAAAAGATGTGTGGCACTCGGGGACTGCCGCGGTAAAGCTATTGCATAGCATTTTTATCAACTATGCAATTATAATTATTTATTTATTTTATTTATGCAGTATTTTTTTTTCCTTTCTTTTTTATTCTTTGATATTAATTGAAGTTACACTTTCACACATTGAATTGAATTTTGATTGATTGTTCACTCATTTGTTTTCTTATCGGTCACCACGCTCAAAAAACAAATGAGTACTAACCTAACCTAACACCCCCCGTGTTAGGTTATTTTCGTTACGGAATTCCTGGATACGGTCTCCACGCTCAAGGCCCGCGATAGAAGCTATGCAATAGCGTAAAAAATTCGTGTCCTTTATTTTGGAATAATTTAAAAGACGGACTAATTAATTTTTTTTACGGCAACTAGCCTATTATATGGGCAAAGAACAAGCTAGCCTTTTGTTTCCGCAGTGCGTATTAGTCGGCAAGATATATCCTAAGAAAGTAGATGCGCACTTGGACTCACATCACACACACACGACACACAATACTTTTGATGTCAAGCATCTCAATAAAGTATTCCGTAACCTTTTTAAAATCCCACAAGGAGCATTATTACAGCTTTTCCTTAGTTTATCTTTAAAATAAAGTGTGTATAATATTCGTAACACAGCCGGATGCAACTGGAGCATAATCATACCGGTGTAAACATCGCTGTGATCACTCAAAACCCTGGCTGTGCCTTACAGATCCGCGTCATACTGTTGAGCCACGAAATACGAGGAAGTTGGAAACATCAGCACTCGTTTTTCTAGTGTGCCTAGTTCGAGTTTGTTTTACGTTAATACGATCGACATGATAAAAAACTTAAAATTTAATTAAAATCCCACTTCCACAATAACTTATTTTTAGACAGTGTGCGTGGAATTGTATGACTTGATTCCGTCATTTTTTTTCTATAGTTATCGAGGGGATCGCTTTGCGCATTCCATGCATTGGCGAGCCAATCGTCGTCATCGTTAGATACATGCAGCAAGCGTAGGGAACGAATCACGAGTGACGTCTATGACACGATGGCGCGGCGAGCCAATCACTGACAATGCCCGCCCCGCGTCTCACGTCGCACCACTAAAGAGATCGAATATTTGACTTCTGCGCAGCTTGAAGCCAGCGCTCAATATTCGTGCCGATAACTATACCATCGAACAACCCGACGTAAGCGAGTAGGTATTCATCCTTACGTTGTTGAAACATCTACGGTTTAGACTAAGTGTTTCTACCTCGAAGTATTGGAAACCAGTGCTTGATTGCAATCCCACCTTATGGGAAGCAGTGATGCAATCGTTGATGGTGAGCCGCACCAGTTTATTAGGAGGAGAGTGAATACTCTAGCCTTGAAGACACCTAAATTATAATTGGACGGGAAGACCGCAGCAGGCAAATTGTTCCAGTTCTTTGATGTACGCGGTATAAACGACGATGTCAAACGCTTAGTCTGAACCGTAGAAGTTTCAACAATGTAAGGGTGGATACTCGCCATACGACGAGTTGTCCGATGGTAGAAAGGAGAAGGAAAGAGTTAAATGGTTAAAATAACTTTATTTAGTATACAGGGTTATTGGTAAAACACTAACAACCTTGCATGATTGTATTACTAATTTCATAAACAACAACTTTTATTCTAAGACTTTTTACAAAACATAACACACTTACCACAAACAAACCTTCAAGATTTCGTTGTTCTATCTAACACATTTCAACTCTGTATTTTGCTGTATCTACTTACGCCTCCCGCGCACCGTGCTCGTAATAATAGTAAGCAGGCTTCCGAAACAATGTAATTACACCTAGTAAGCATTCGCACCATTTCCGTTTACTCGACATTAGAATATTGATACACCATTATGTAAAGATAATTACGTCTGCACTGCCGAATTTCGCTACAAGAACACGTATGACGCGACGTAAGTGCATCGACCGACCAACTAGTGAGGGTAAATAAGTCAAGTTCATGATCAGCTACCCTCCGCTATGGTACTATCCCTTGCTTCGCACAGACTTCGTAATATTTAGAACGTTCAATTTAAATATTTTTATTTTTGTATGAAAATCTTATGATCTAAAATATGTAACGTTATATGTTATATGTTCTTAATATAGTCATAAAATATAGCTAGTGTTTTAAAAAAAAACCTGTAAAAGAGAATGGGCGCCAATAACTAACTATCGCTAACTTCCTAGCCCAAAATCCTTAAGATAAGTAAGTTTTCTAGTAAGCAACTACATTAAAGTGAGACGAGATGCACAAGAACACGTTATCAAGATTATGTTTCTAAGCTAGTTAAGAACTTGCCAAGTTTTGCTGGCGCCTTGCACTAGAATAACGTGGCAATATGGTGCTCATTTAAGTTATTTAGTACTTTAGTTTAAGTCTTAGTTTTAATTTTAGTCTTTTTTTATGGTGGGAAAAATCATCCAATTACAACTCTTGATCATCTCCCGCTCTTAGGCGGAGTGGGAGATAGTGTCAGACTCTTACTGACTAAAAAACCCACCCCGTTCCTCCAAGCCTTCATAATGGGGCTCGAGTTCCCTTTCGGATAACTCTAGCCCCAGTAGGCTTACACCCGGCTGCGCGGCCCCTGCTGTTGCTGACAACTCCTTGAGACACGCGGGAACAGTGCGCGCCGTCGACGACTTGGACATGGTCCGGACAGTTACTGGACGGCCGGACAGCGAGCTACCCATTGCTCACTGTCCGTAAGCCCGCGCCTACGGTGGCCGGAAATCGGGATCGGAACCCCGGCGGCGGCGGTGAGAGCGCCGTTGCCTGATGCGGTCGGCCTCCACCTTTGCGAGCATTACTGCTTCGCAGAAGTCGGCGACCGCCTGCCACTCCTCCTCGCTCCGGACCATGGCCTCAACCAAGGCCCGGTGCGAGAGGTCTCCGCCGCCGAACTCCCTCACGAGGGCACGGCGATGCTCCGCCCACGAACGGCACACCTCGATTTTGTGCTCCACCGTGTCCTCCGGGTTAAGTTTTAGTCTGTATCCTATTTTTGAAGGTACAGGATTATCAAATGATAGCATGGTTGACGCAGTGGTTAAGCGATTGGTTGCTGAGCTACGTTAAAACAAATATTTGTACACTTAAGAGCGGTTGTATAGAAATTTTGCTGATCCAACAGACGTCATTCTGTCAAAAGGTATTGTAATTGACAGTTAACCCTTCTCTACTTTCAGAGACATGAAAACTATTTTACCGGTTTATTGTATTAGTTTTGATAGTTCAATGCTGAAGGGTACTAATCTACACTAATGTTATAAAGTGGTAAAGTTTGTTTTAATGTTTTTTTTTTAGGATGTAGAAGGTAATCTCTGGAAGTACTCAGTTGTAGTACTGGTCAGATTGCTAAAATTTTTTCACCGATAAAAAGCTGCTATATTCCTAAGTGACATAGGCTATATTTATGAACGCGGAGGAATCTCTGGAAGTACTGGTCAGATTGCTAACATTTTTTCACCGATAGAAAGTGCTTTATTCCTAAGTGACATGAGTTATATTTTATATACGCGGGTGAAGCCGCGGGAAAAAGCTAGTTAGTCATAAGACCGTGGGTGGTAGAAAGGACAACTCCCACGACAGTAAATGACCTCCAAAATACTTTCATGTATCTAATAAATTTCGAAGAATAGAATATATTGGAAATAATATTTTTCTTTATATCGTGTAGGCGGTCAAAGGTAAAGAAACATAAACTTTCCAATAAAAGTATGAAATAAAAATGAAACGTTTTAACTTCGCTAGTTTATAATTTATAATTTTATGGCACAGGCTGTTGTCCCCGAACTATCAAAGTTTTGAACGAAATATATCTATTCTTCTATCTATATCTATACTTATAATAAAACTGTAGAGAGGTCAATTCTGTACATTGAATATATATTAAAAATTAATATTAGAGGATGATTGGTGATCGATACTGATGCCAAAAATGCAATCAGGAAATTTTTTGTCTGTCTGTCTGTCTGTCCGTCTGTCTGTCTGTATGTGCACGCATGGGTCAAAAACTACTGAAGGGATTTTAACCAAACTTGGTACGATTATGGTCCGTACTCCTGGGCAGGTTATGGGCTATACTATACTTATAATAAAACTGTAGAGAGGTCAATTCTGTACATTGAATATATATTAAAAATTAATATTAGAGGATGATTGGTGATCGATACTGATGCCAAAAATGCAATCAGGAAATTTTTTGTCTGTCTGTCTGTCTGTCCGTCTGTCTGTCTGTATGTGCACGCATGGGTCAAAAACTACTGAAGGGATTTTAACCAAACTTGGTACGATTATGGTCCGTACTCCTGGGCAGGTTATGGGCTATATAACATAACGATAAGATACATAGGAACTGAGAAATGACTATAAATTTGAAGCAAGTCGGATGAAAATGCGCTTTCGATCGCTCCTATCCTCGCATACGTTGATCATACACCAAAAGTATGTATTACAAAGATGATAGTCTCCAATAGATCTACAAAAAAGTCCTGGATAGTTTATATCTATCTTTTATAAATTAGCCACAACAACGTGTTTAATCGTTAGGCATTTCTTCAAAGTGTATTGAATCTATACATATTATAAAATCGTATGAAAGTCAAAACTGTATATTGAATATTTTTTTTAAATAATACTTGGGGCGTGATCTCAATTGATATCGAAGCCAAAAATATAGTTTTTAGATTTTTGTCTGTCTGTCTGTATGTATGTCCGGGCTAAACTCAAAAATTACTGCATGGATTTACTTCAAATTTTGCATGAATATTACTAAGACATCGGGTCAACATATAGGCTACATATTATCACGCTATCACCTACGGAGGAGGAGCTGTGAATCTTTATTTTTCTCACGCATTCTGTGACAGCGTGTAATCTAACGATGCATATTTAAATGTTGTTTTTGAGTAAGCCATGCTATTATCTAGCTTTACACTATAAAAACTACGCCATTTCAGTAACTTGGGTAGAGAAACATAGTTTAATGAATTTTAGTAGCATAAAGATAATTTTTAAGCAGCGCCATCTCATGAGATTTCATAAAAATCAAATCAAGTTACATGTTAACACTTTTTGGAAATTAATAATTTAAATTTGATCATGTTGGCGAGGTTAGTAGTTAGTTATTCTAAAAATTCATAGATGGTGATGTGATGTGCATTTTCGTCATAAAAGTTCTATCGTATAGTTCGTTTTAGCAAATTCAAGTTCCAACAAAACCCTCAAAATCTTGAGCAGAGATGAGGAAGACAATTTAAAAAAAATGCGGTGTTAACATGGTGACATTTTTCCAGCTCTGTGAAGTCGACCAGTTTGTGAGATCCCTTACGTATGACGAGGTGCCTTCATATTACACGTACGACAAACAAAGGGGTGTATTTAACCGACGTCGACAAGGAGGTGCTGTGGAAGGTTTTCCGGGAACTTTCAAGTACACCGCATTGGATACCTACCGTGCATCCGAATAATAGCGAATGCTATTTTCTGCGGTTGTTACTTCCCACTGTCCGAGGCCCGACGTCTTTCGCCTTCCAGAGGACATTTGATGGCGTGGAGTATCCCACTTACCGCGCAGCCTGCGTAGCACGTCACCTTCTCAACGGTGACAATAATTGGGATCGGTTGGTGTTTTGTGGGGTCGCGAACCCGGTAGCTTTGTGGGAGAAGTATCGCCATCATCTGTCTGAAGATTTTCTACGAGCTTTGAGGCGTGCTACAGGAGACGAAGACGAATACCTAACTGATGAACGCGTGCTGAACACCTGTCTCAGTTCACTTCCAGATGCGGTCATTTCTATCGGCTGCAAACCGCTGATCGAATATGGGTTACCAGCTCCCCAATCATCACCGCATCAAGGCCGTGGAAATCGGGAGTATAACGCTGGGATAAATTACGATCCGGGCGAAATGACCACCATACGAAATGACCCTGTCACTTTGTTCTCTTCAGAGCAAAAACAAATTTATGACACCGTCCTTGAAAGCGTTGAGTAAAACCAGGGTAACATGTTTTTCCTGGATGCTCCTGGTAGAACAGGAAAAACATTTGTTACCACTGACATATTTGCAGAGGTCAGGAGGCAAGGCAAAATTGCTATTGCTGTAGCGTCGTCGAGAATTGCTGCCATACTGCTTCCGGGTGGCAAGACAGCACATGCCATGTTTAAAATTCCCATCGATTTAGAGAGAGCGCCGAAACGCCCGTTTGTGGTGTGTCACGTAACAGCGATAAGGCACACGTGCTCAAGGTTTGCTCTTTGATCGTATGGGATGAGTGTACGATGGCCAATATGAAGGCAGTTGAGGCCGTGGACAGAACCCTGCAGGACATCTGCAGGAACGAACATTTGATGGGTGGTGTCACAGTTCTGTTCAGTGGCGATTTCCGGCAAACACTTCCGGGTATCGAGGGCTGACGAGGTAAATGCTTCGTTAAAACGATCTTCGTTGTGGTCAAGAGTTTGTTAGCTGCGCTTGACCATTAATATGAGAGCTCGACTCGGCGGCAATGCACGTGCATTGCAAGAATTCTCCGATATGCTTCTAAGTCTGGGCGAAGGCACTCTGACAGGTGGTGCTTCCAGAGTCTCTCGGTAGAGCGGTATCCAGCTTAGAAGAACTCATTCGCTGTGTGTACAGGGACATCAGTCGTATACCGCACCAGCTTCTTGGGTGTGTGAGTGACATCGCCGACGCCCAAAAATGATCAGGCTGCAGCAAATAACGAATGCATTCTCTCGGAAATTGAGGGGAATGAAGTGGTCTACACCTCGATAAACACTGTTGCCGAGCAAGATGACGCCACACATTAGCCCGTGAAATTCTGAACTCTCTGTCAGCAAGTGGACTTCCAGCGCATACCATCAAGTTGAAGGTCGGTGTCCCGATTATGCTTCTTCGGAACCTTTCTCCTCCGAAATTGTGTAACGGGACCCGCCTTAAAGTCATCTCTCTCCATGGACACACCCTTGATACGGAAATTCTTACGGGTTGTGGCGTAGGCGAGGCAGTATTTATACCACGCCATTCCCTTCATACCTCACAACTTCCCGTTCCAGTCCAAGCGCGTACAGTTCCCCGAGAGTGATTGCTTCGCGATGACCATCAATAAGTCACAGGGGCAGATACTGAGGGCAGCGGGTGTCGATCTCAGGACGAGTTGCTTCTCACACGGGCAACTGTACGTCGCTTGCTCCCGCGTCACCAGTCCTGACTCACTTCACATTTTGGCTCCTGGCAGCATAACTACCAACGTAGTTTATAGGGAAGTGTTGTAAGGTATGATACCTTTGTACGTATTTTTACTCTTTTGTATCCAGGAATGTATTCCTGCATTATTTTCTCTATTTCCTTCAGTCACATCTTATGACTGAACTCAGCAGGATTCCCATATAACTCTCTTCACTTGCTTCGCTTGCAAAAAAACTTATATTTTAATGTTATTTTAAAAGTGGTTTACTTATAAATACTATAGCGGCACTGACATCTTAGGTATTTTTGGTACTGTAGAGCCTTCACGCAGACGACGTCGCGGGCAGCAGCTAGTTTACACTATTTACAGTCTTAAGGCTTTGTTTACACAATGGTAATATTTTTAGGGAATTATATTTTAGCAGTCGTCGTATCATAACAAGAAACTTGTAAAAGTTGAGAAAGACAAGCAGACTGAACTCGTTTAAAAAAGGCCCGATTTGACATTTGAGAAAGACCCTAGAATATAACTTGGAACGAAACTGAAAGAAACAATAAAATAAAAATTAAGGGTGCGGTGGTAGTAGCGTGATAGGTAGTAACCTATCACGCTACTACCACCGCACCCTTCAAGATACTTCTTGACTTGGTTAGCGAGGTTGTTGAAATGCGTGAAGTCGTTACAGCAGTCATTGTGACGATTGTCGTAACGGTTGATGGTACAGTAGCTAAGAGTCTCGACCAAGATCTGAGTAGACTCTCGTTGGGTAGTTAGACCAAAGGTATGATGATGATAGTTCTTGGTGACGGCGCATATTGTTTGGAGATTCCTGACTGAAGAGTTTCCGATGACCGACATCGGGCTACGAATTTTTATACTTATTTTTTAAGAAATATTTAATGATGATGTTAAGAAAAGAGGTAACCAAAGGAACACATGTGGGTTTTAATTAGAAAACTCCGACACTCCTTGTCACTCCATCCAGAGCAATAGAGTCTATTTGATGGGTTCCTTTGTAAAAAAAATGGCGTGAAGTTTCGGTTATGCGACAGTTTTGAACTTAAAAAATATATTTTCTTTAAATAGACTGGCTCTCTTACAAAGTTAATGGCAAAAAAAAAATTTAAAACTATGAAACCACTTCCATTTTTATACTTTGAAACTTCACCAGCGCAGCGCTACATTCACTACAACTGTTCAACAGGCAAAGTTTGAATCTATCTGCCATCTCCCGATCAATCTTACACCATCTTTTGTTCAAAAGTATACAAAGATGAGAGAAAAATGGGTACTGTAATTTAACGTTAAATGTGTACGTAAATTGTATTTGACACTAATATTATAAACAGGTAAAGCTTGTTTTTTTTTTTATTTTTTTGTTCGATACTATAATTATTTTTTAAATGATTGAATATAAAACAAAATTCCCAAGTCGGTTAACTTTTTAGACAGACTATAATAGTCAAAATACAAATGTCAAATCGGGCTTTTATTTTTTGACAACTTTACACTAACAAAATTTCGCCTTTAAAATAAGTGTGATTTAGTGGTATTGGTATTTTTTTTTTTAAGTGAGAAAGTGGCCCCTATATGTTTGGGAATAAACTATTTAGATAACATGTAGTATAAACTTCTAGCTTCAATTTCTGGGCTACAACCGTGTGATCGCGTCTTTAACTCAGTCGACCGTAAAGATGGGATCTCATAAATTATTAATAAATAACTTTATTCAGTAAAACTTCTGAGAACTTTGACAAAGAATACCTGATAAAATTATGAAGGCAAACTTTTAATGCTTACGGAATTTACCGTTGAAGAAAACTCTTGGATTTTCCTCAAAACGTGAACAAACAAGAAGCTTATAATATACGGTTTTGTGTAATATCATAATTGATGTACGATGTAAGGGAACTAGAAGACGAGGGAAGAATACGTAAGCACTACTAGCGTAAGTGAATTTTTGGGGTTCCGTACACAAAAGGTAAAACGGGACTCCGGTGTTTGTCTGTCTGTCTGTCCGTCAAGACTATCTCGAGAATACGTGGAGATATTTAGTTGAAATTAAACTCATATACTCAGGTCTGTGATTCTTTGAAGCCATGAAAAAAATCAATATTTTAAGTTTACGACAGACAGACCACAATGTGATGTGTTCCGTTTTTTCCTTTTAGAGATACGTTACCCTAAATTAAATATTTAAAGGGAATTCCCATACAACGAAGCTGACTTTTTGCCGTTGTTTTACTATGGAACCTTCCATGCGCAAGTCCGACTCGCACTTGGCTGGTTTTTTATTCTACTATTTTTCGGAGAAAATTGTACCCCTTTGCAATCCATCAAGAGAAAGTCGAGATATGAGGGAAAACATTCTAGCTTTGAAACAGACATGCAGTACATACGCACGATTCAGATATTTCATGGTAATAAAATACCTGTGGCTTTTCTATGTCTTGTACGTGTTTGTTTAAGCCCCAGTATCTAAGCAATACTTGCTTTTATGCACAGAATACGTATGCCTTGACTCGTGGAAGGGTCCATAGAAAAAGAAAACCAGAGCGTACACTAAGGTGTATATACCAAGTTATATGCTGCGATTTTCTTGAAAAATGAGTCTAAATTGAAAACATCCGTTGCAGTCTGTATTATTTAAAATATGGTATATCTTGGCGCTGTTTTTACCGATGGCTTTTTTAAGTGGGAAGACATCAAATAACTTTCTCTGCTTCAGGGGGCTTAAGAGAGAATTTAATGTCTGACTTTACTGTCTAAAACCTGCTCCTATCTCTTCAGCGGCAGCGACCTCTCGCACCGGGCTTGGACATGGTCCAGAGTAAGAGGGAAGGGACAGCAGTCGCCTCTTTCTACGACGTAGTAATGCTAGCGAAGGAGACAAACTGCACGCGTTTGGGAACCTATATCCTTATACAATCACCGTAGGCGTGGGCTGGCCGACAACAAGCATTGAGTAGCTCGCCGTTCAGCCATCTGGTTACCGTCCAGACCGAGCCAGGCGCGCCTTAAGATATGTCTGCAAAATCATAGGGGTTATGGACCGAAGGCTTCTGGGCCATGACTCGACTTCTGAAAGGTTACGGAGTGAGTTCTTACGACGTTGTGTACTGTATCTTAAACCTTGTAATAATTTTGAATTAAATGTGTATACGTAGTTATTTATACGTGGCCATATAGTTAATGCTTTTTTGGTTTTCTTCTTGACTAGCTTCTGCCAGTGGCTTCGCCGATTTGAAAGCAAAATATATATAGCCTATCATTCAATGATAAAGTAGTATTCTAGTAGGTAGTGAAATAATTTTTAGCCCCATCTAGTTTAAATTGACGAAAAAATTGACATGTAAAAGTGTGTTTATTAAACCTATTTGCAAAATAAAGATCATTTACCACTTGGGACGCAAAGAGCCACTGAAGGAACATAGGTAAGGTTTTAGTCAGTAAAAGTTTGTCACGCTTTCCTGTTTCGCCTTAGAACAGAAAAGGTTATTAGACTAGATAACCTACGTAAAAAAAAATTGATGGCTCAATAAATCACTGAATGTCCATAGTTTTCTATGGACACTGTACCTAACTCGCACAATATAGTTAACGTTAGATCTTGTACCATAACCAGATTTATTAATGCGTGCTTCAAAATTGAACTTGCTCTCAATAATCTCTGTACCTGAAATTATTAACTACCTACCATCAAACCGCTCCATTCACTATTCTGAAAATGCTCAATCGAAAAATTTTCACCCGTTCGACAATGTCTCATCGAAAATCGGTCACCGCTTCGCGTATCCGTCACGTAGTCGTTCCGTATCCGTTCCGCGTCCGATCCGTACGTGTTCGGTAAGATATCGTGGTGTTTAAACGGGCTCGATGAAATGGAGCGTGGAAGATGATAGTGCGGATTTTTGCTCGACATGTTTGTGCCGTGAATCTTGAGTTATTGAATTTTTTGAGGGCAGATTTGACCTGATTACAAAGATTTGATTTGTAGTACTGCATGCATTTTAAAAACTGCTACATCTTTAGAACATTAGGTACGTCCAACGTATCTCCCATACAAAACTGTATTGAGATGTGATACGACGTCGCACCGCAAAAACTGGCGATGCGAATTGCTCCAATGCAATTTTGAGCACCAAAGTATCACACAGATTTTTTATCTACTAATCATATGTTTAAGTAATAAAAAAGTGTGTGTGTATCTTAAAGTTTTTCTGATACACCAAATAATAATTGAGCTATTTTTGTATTGAGGATTTATAAAAATATTATTGAAGTATTTCTATTTTTTTTTGTCGAATTCAATTTTCTTTTTTAATCTTGGTGAAAGTTACCTGTTTCTACTAACGTAGGTAATGATAGGCCTTTTTTTTTTTTTTTTTTATGGTGGGAAAAATCATGCATTGACATCCCCCGCCCTTGGGCGGAGCGGGAGATAGTGTCAGACTCTTACTGACTAAAAGACCCACCCCGTTCCTTCTAGCCTTCATACCGGGGCTCGAGCGCCCTTTCGGATAACCCTGGCCCCAGTAGGCTTCGACCCGACTGGGGTCCCTGCTGTTGCTGACAACTCCTTGAGGCGCGCGGGAACAGTGCGCGCCGTCGACGACTTGGGCTTGGTCCGGACAGTTACCGGACGGCCGGACAGCGAGCTACCCATTGCTCACTGTCCGCAAGCCCGCGTCTACGTTGGCCGGAAATCGGGATCAGAATCCCGGCGACGGCGGCGGCGATAACGCCGTTGCCTGATGCGTTCGGCCTCCTCCTTTGCAAGCATTACTGCTTCGCAGAAGTCGGCGACCGCCTGCCACTCCTCCTCGCTCCGGACCATGGCCTCAACCAAGGCCCGGCGCGAGAGGTCTCCGCCGCCGAGGTAATGATAGGCCTCAGTAGTGGTAATAGATTTCTCTCAGGCTTCCTGGATGCGAGAGAGTTAGGGTTTACTAGATGCGAGAAGCAACGAATCGGTCTGTGTGAAGAATTTTGTTGCAAGTCTTTAGGCTATGTAAATATTAGCAAATCAGCTTGACAGGTGATGCTATTTATATGGAACAGTATTTATGTATGGGAAATCATCCAGAATCTTCTCCCACTCTATCGTGTTACACTTTTACTGCCTTAAACCACATCTTGGCCAATCAATTGCATTTTGCATTTTATGACCATAGCTTCCTTTTCAGAAATTAACGTAGCCTTAGCAGACCTCAGTACTGCTAAGCCCCTACGGTTTGCTGATATCTCTTTGAGGTGCGCGTAGAACATTACGCGAGTTTGATGCCTCGCGCTGATCGCTCCTTACCAGACAGCTGGACAGCAAGCTACGCACGCCTGAAGTTTCTCTTTTTGCGGTGTGGGGATGTTCGATCCCTTACGGTTGCGGCCATCCATCTCCTTCACTAGCATTACTACTCCGTAGAAGGAGACGACCGCATCCCATTCCATTTCGCTCCAGACCAGTCTAACCAGGACCAGGTGCAAATATGGCACAGTGTGAGTCCTTAATAATTAGTTATGATGATATTCAAACAGACACACTAAAAGCAGTCCCTACTTAAAAACAAAAACTCTTCAAGTTCGCAGACCCAATACAGTGTTATTAGCCCATCACAGTTTAGAAGCAATCTACGGTGTGAAGTAAGTACCTTATTTTCAGCGTGAGAAACACTTTATGGGTACTTTTAAAAGAAACTCATTTACTTGAGAATCCCTTCGAATAGGCCATTGAGAACGAAACAGTAGCTCCCAACGAGTCTTGAAGACTGACTCAAAACAAAGGGTTTAATTCATTAAACCCCAAGCGAACGCCGGCGTTCGCGCACCTATTGTCTTTCAATTGTGTCTGTCATTATCACGATTGACAGGTTAATTGAATTGAAAAATTGCGACTTTCGCAATGCGAATTTCGAAGAAGTGTTTTCATTGGGTAGGAAGGCACCTTCCCTTTTATCTACCTTTAATTGACAACAGTTACTCAACCGATGAGAAACTTGTCCTAATAATTAATTTTTGTGATTTCAAAACGTTATGCTTGCCATTAGAGTGATTCGTTGAAAATCAAATCATAGGAAATCATCCAATGAAGAAGTCATTGAAGTCAAGTCAAGCCCGCTCTAGGGCGGAGCCAGAGGGCGTGTCAGACTTATACTGACTATGTTCTTTCTATGCCTTGCATTCCAGGACTAAACGTTCCAAACTGTCCTATCAAGTTTATAATTTTGTATGGTGAGAAAGATTTTTTTTTTCATTTACTTACACCCTGTATAATAGTTATAGTAATAGTATTATCGTATAGATAGTATAGATTTAGCTACATCGATATATTCAGGATATCGTTAGTAACAAACGATTGCTCTTTGTAACCCACTCTTACTTAATTTCTATTTAACATGCATTCGGAGCCTATTACCTCCTTTATTTATTTACCGTCATTAGTTGTTATTTTTACTTATTAGGGACTGCTACGTTTTGTTAGAGATTACGAAAGGAAATGCTGTAATTGCTAATAAGGTATTAATGAGTAGAAGGCTGTTCTTTTGTTTTTTCGTTTAGATTGTTAAATACTGATTCCTATTTACTTATGTAGGGTGACTGGTAATTAGTATACGATACTTAAACATGTTGCTGCTAGTACATTTAAGCAGCTGTTCAGTACATTTAAGTTACTGCTACTGCTGCTGCCTAATGTACTGAACAGCAGATATTTTTTTCGCTATTACGGCTTTGCTCCCATAATAAAAATTGCTTGTTATCATGAGCACAACCACGTGTTTTAGTATCGTACACTAATTGCCAGTCACCCTATATAAGAATCGATATTTAACAGGCCAAAGGTTTTTTTTAGGTAGAAATCATCCAGTGACTTCTCGCGCTCTTGGGTGAGGCCTGCATTTCAGACTTTTACTGACTAAACCCACTCTTTAATCAAATAAACTCACCCTTCTTTACTTAGCGTTCCAAGGCCCCGGATTTTTTCAGTAGATGATTTTCCCACCTACAAAAAAAGAAACCAAAAAGAAATCAAAGAAAGAGCTTTATTAACAAGGCTTCTTCAAGAGCTTCATATTCTAAGTTATATCACCAGTTAAACATTACTTATATATAAATCTATTTTAGTAGTCTAATACTAAGTAACACAGTATCAAAATTGGTAGGAAAGCAAATGAAAAAAATATCACAATTAAAAAAAAATCCAACACGCTGTTTTCTATGACGGCCATATGACGGTTTGATGGACTTTGACATAAAATTACAGGACAGACTTCTTTTTCTGTAATTAGCTTTAAAGCTTTTTATCATCGTTCTGACGAAGATATTTAAAGATTATTTCATATTTATTAATTTAATTAACTCATCATAAGTATTTATTTACAACTTATAGCAACAAAATATATACATAATAAACTAAAATTAAAATATTTAAGTATGCTTAACCTAACTATACACACTAAGGGCTACTTCCTACTAAAATATGGCGTCATAAAACTCCTCCGCATCGCTGTCGACTGGAAGTGTGCCCAAGAGGCTGGCGGCATTGCCACGTTGAATGGCAATGCTTAATCTCTGACCGAGATAAAAACCAGCCCTTGGGTCACGCGAAGTGTCAACTAAACGTTTTGACAGCTCTTTAAACAGTATATGAGCACTCGGACCCCACGGCCCAAGAGTTTCAACCCCAAACGGCTCAAAAATATAACTGCCGACAAGGTTGTTATATTTCCGCCGCTTGAGGTTCTCCGCAGCCGCAGCGGCAGCACCAGCACAGCACGATGAACTAGGAAGATGGGATGGCGCAAGAGTGTCGACACAGGTAGCGTCCCACACTAAAGGTCTACCCAACTTCCATGGAAATAAAGACATACCGTCCGGTCTCTTACCATCGTCGCGTGCCAGGCCATGAGGTTCCAAAACAGCCGGAACGCCGACGGTGACAAGGGCTCGTCGGATAATGTCGTTAATATTCGCGTGCCGCGCTATGCGTCCCGCACTTCGACTGCATGACAGGCCGTGGTGGCCGAGGCTGTTGACAGCTTCGCCACAGTGACAGCGATGAGGAGAACAACAAGGAGCGCCAAGGCGTAGGGCAACAGCTAGGCGGAAAGTAGTATCGTCGAACAAGGTGCCAATATTCGACGACGGCAGTGCGTGAAGCCAAAGACCTGACTCCCAATTTCCCACAGCCAGCAGGCGCGCCCGCTCCGCAGTCGTAGCAGATGTTAGAATTAGGTTTTCCTGAACTACTCTGCAGAGCGGCTCATCCCACCGTCTCTGGGAAGCCGGGTTATCGGGCGGATTTGTATTCGGGCAAGCAAGTCTCCAGGCATCTATAGCCTCAATGAAGCACGGCACATTGAAATCAATCAGTGAGGGAGATAGGATATTCCTGATTAATTTCTCAGTACCGTGAACCGAGGATATAAAAGCTGGTAAACTAATACTGGAAATTTTGCGGACGCCGAGGCCTCCCATACGGATGGGAAGGGTAGCTTGAGCCCAGGCTCGGTCATCCATGGCCACGTTTAAAATTGTCGTAAGGGTATGCCGAATAATTTGGTCCATTTTTTCCAAAAGATGGTGATGTTTCCAAAGATGAGAAGCACGGAGAAAATATGTTAATTTAGGGCCGAAACAGCAGAAACGAATTAAAGTGATGGCCGAATGCATTTTAATTTCTAGCAATCTTTTCGAAATATCATTAAATTTTTGAATTTTTTCCTCAACGAAATTTGGGAAGGAATCTTCGAAAATAGGAGACCCAAGGAGGCGAAGAGTGCTTCTTTCAATAATTTTTATCTCCGGGGCTATTGTGTTAAATTTTGAAATAGTCAGTTGTCTGTCAGTACTGTCAGATAAGAATAACTCACATTTAGAAAAGTTGAGGTCAAGACCTATTAAGTGGAGTTGATTTTTCAGGAAATTTAAATCATTCAAAACCGTGTCTGAATCGCCTCCCAGGGTTCCGTCATCGAGATACCAAACGTTGAATTTGGAATTTAACTGTTGAATAATAGGGTGAATGGCTAAACTAATTAATTTAATTCAAAAACTAAAAAAATTGCAGCAATTATAAAAATCTCATGCACATTTCCCTATTGCATTGATGCACAGGTTTCTAGTCTTCGAATTTAGATTCGAAAAGCTACAAAGTCAGTCGTTAGTAATTGATACTCTCATAATAATCTTCAATATATTAAGTTATATGTAACAAACCTATTTAACTCAGCAGGGTAATGCATATCGGGACCTATTTCACATAGCGACACAAGTATGTCATGTACATACATATTACAGTAAGTGCATTCCATGTTCTGAACGGAATGTACATGAATGTTATTTGCAAACAATTAGCTTTGTAACATGAAATATAATTGAAAGTGCTTGTTCAATTGGTTCTAACTGGAATAATGCAAACCCTTATACACTCCAATTAGAAAATTAAGGTGCAATCGTAATTCAGGTACTGAAATATTACTTTTAAAAGCACTGAGTGTTTTTTTTTTATGAAATAAATTATCCTGTTTGTAGGCAAATATATTATAGTTCATGGGAATTGGTATCAACGTTCGCACATACTAAAACTTTAGTGACATAATCGGGACTTATCAAGAATTTATCAAAATAGGTAATTTTTTTATCCTTGAATAGGTAATCAAATTATTTTAGGATAATAAAATTACCTGCTTTAAAAATAGCGGAAATCGATCCAATAATGAAAGCTGAACCTACTATTTCTTTACTTGTTGTGTTTCTGGGCCCATATGCCTTTTTCACTTTTAGGCTATATGGAGTAGTTGAGATGCATGTGCGGTGTGACGAGAATGGATAAAGTGAGAAATGAATATATTAGAGGAAGTTTGAAAGTGGCGCCAGTGACTGAAAAGTTGTAAGGTAATCGGTTGTCTTGGTATGGTCAAGTGAAAAGGAGAGATGAAGCGCATATCACTAAAAGAGTTCTGAGTATACATGTAGATGGATGGAGAGGAAGAGGAAGGCTGAAGAAAAGATGGATGGATTGTGTGAGGAGTGATATGAAAGAAAAGGGGGTCAGTGATTGTTTGATAGGTGATAGGACAGAACGGAAGAAGAAAACGTGTTGCGCCGACCCCAAGTAATATGGGTTAAGGGCAGGAAGAAGGAAAAATAAGGAAAGGCTGTATGGAGTGAAGATATTCGCACATTTATGAGAGTTGTCAAGAAATTGACAAAAATGGAATGGCTTATGTTCTGATCTTGACTCAATAGTCATAAGCTAATAGGCTTCTGACCATAATAAATTAGTCTGATGATGATAAACTTATGTAAATACAAAAACAATACCGTAAATCGACGATACTACAACTTGATAAGATTCAGATTCTTACGCATATTTCAACACACACGTAAAAATGGCAAAAATCAAATCAATATCCACGTCTCGTCCCATCTCTAGGCCATCCATTAAGTTATCTTTAAGAAATATACATAATCTTTATACAATCCATTTCCCCATTTATATACTGAGGAAATATTTTTCAAAGTCCCTTTCTACACCCGAAAAACTTTCTAAACAGTTTGGCAAATTTTAATTTACTGCTGAAACATAACATCATTCTTATCTTAAACCTTAGTACCTTGAAATAAGATTTCAGTTGGGTTAAGTAGTGTTTTAGGGGTCGCTTAAGGCTGTGTTTTCCGTAAAGGCACTGCCGTGTCTATTTAGTTCGCCGTATGAATGGGTGATTGATGTCTTAAGGTGTAACACGTCGACGCGTCGGTATTTTGTCCATATAATTATCTGTTGCAAGTTTGAAAGGATATAGGTTTTACACGTGTCTGTGGTTACCTTTGTGCGGTGGAGGACTTTTGATTCATGGTCAAAGGTACCTTCTTTGTTTTGGGTATTATAGGTATATATTTAAATTTATTTTTACAATTCAAAACCACTGCTATGCAAAAATAAAAAATGTGCTTTGAGCTTAGCGTCCGCTACGTCGGAATCGAAGCGTACGGAGTGTACGAGGCGTCTGTATTGTAGGGCAAAATGATTGCATTGAGTGATGTCACGTTTAAAAAAAGGAATAAAAAATCAAAGACAATATAAAATAAAAGAAAAACACATACAAGCACTTTTGAATTGTCAAGAAGTTAGTCAAAAAAATGATGCTAATTGCACATTCCAAAGCACAAATCTCTATTGATAAGAATGTGCAAAAAACTCCATGGACCCTCACACACATTTCTATACATAGCATACCTCTTAAAATAACAATCCTAACTTTGTGTTCACTCTGTAATAAAATTGATCTTAAATTCTTTGCGGTTGTTTTCAAGAATAAGATGAAATAAATTATTTCAAATAAGATGTGCGAGGCTTGAACGAAAGCGATGTCTTACTGAAGTGCCTCTTGTTATTCAGGTTTATATTATTTCGAGTAGTGCCGCCTCTTACGTGTTCCGTTATTATATTTAATTGTAGTTTAACATGAACGCTGAAAAATGCTGGGGGAACCAGGGAATGGCTTTGTTTTTTTTTAATTTTTAACCAAGAAATTTTTGACGCTGAGAAAATTTTGTTTAGTAAAAAATGCGTGCGTCTCGCATTCATCGGATTTCTACGACCTTCTCCAGGTCATTAGTCCACCTTGTGGGAGGCCGCTGGGAGGCCGCTGCGTTTTTCGGTACGTGGTTGCCACTCCAGAAACTTTCATGCCAATTAACCATCTGTTCTGCGTTATGTGCTCAGCCCTCTGCCACTTAATTTTGGCGATTCTTTGTGTAGAGATCTATCGTTAGTATAGACTTTCATTTTAGATACAGTAACTTTTTTTATGCGTTTGATCACTATCCCATTTAATGGCAAGCGACGACGATGTAGCGGTCGTAGCGGACTATGGAACACAAAGCACTAAACCAATATTGCGCTCCTGGGAGGTCTGAGAGCGCACTAGTGGTCTAGTGGTAATGTCCCTGACTTATCTAAATTTTCTGTATTTTTTCAATTCAAATCAATTTCTTTTGAACAACTCGATGTCGGTGTGCAATTTGGGATTTGGTATATGTGGAATCCTGGAGGACCGCTGGCCTGAAGCTGCGGAAGCGAGCGTACGTGACCCACCGCCGCGCCACGCCTCTCCTATGATGACTACCACTTCACTGCGCTCATGATTAAAAGAAGCCGATTTTGAATGAACAGTGCTCTATTGTTATAATTGCTGTAAGGCGTTCCGATGCGAGGATAAACAAATAAACAAAATAGACAAAATGTGGTGTGCTACATTTTACTGCGCATTTTCGTCATTACTCTCTAAACGGTGAAGGAAAACATCGTGAGCAAACCGGCATGGTCTAAAACCAAAAATTAAAAGATAATTGACATCCACTATACTAGTATGACACACACATTCCCTCGAGAGAAGATTTGAATCCATGTAGTAGGAACAGTATAAGACTTATTATAATAAAATTACAACAAAATAAAACCCAATTAAATACAATGAATTCATGCTTACGCTTAATTCGTATCTTGGTAAGCATTCAAGCTGCTTACTTCAACTTTTCTTTTACAAAACCAAAAGAAAAATGCGAAAAACTCAATTGAATAATAAACACACTCATTATATTCCCTTAAAGCTGCTGACTGTAAAATCTCAACGATTTGGATTACAGAAATTAGAAATAATTCTTCTCAAACGCACCGGATGAGATTAAAAAAAAATGAAATAGCAGCGGTTTTAGAAAAGCCGAAAGAGCCAATTATTTCGATCCGCTTATATCTGTAAATCGTTCCTGGTATTTGAAATCTCCCGGGGTCTCTAACTAGGTACTTACTGGGCCTTATTTGTTGGCGAATACATGAAAAGGTTAATGATCAATCCCAATAGTACTGGAATTTTGGTTGTAAAATGTTTTGCGTTCTTCGTGTTTCTGTGATCTGGATGTTTAGGTTCTTTTTTCTTAGGTGAGAATTTATCAGGATCTTCTCCTGCTTTTGAGTGGAGAGCGAGATGAGAGGGAGTATCAGATTTTTGCTGATTAAAATCTACCAGTGGTTCTTCGATTTAGGGTCCTGAGTAGGATATAGTAGCACACACAGCACACAGTATCCACACACAGCACCTGAACAGCAGCAGCAGCACAGCATCTGTATTACAGCATTCTGAGCGCAATTGCTGCACGTTTTGATTGTCTCTTTCAAAATAAGTGGGTCACGTCCTGTATAGGTGTGGCCAGTCATGGCAAGTAAAATGTAATTAATTTTGATTTGTACAAGGTTAAAATTTATAAAGTTAAAAAAGACCGGACACAGCAATGCGGGGCCGAGGCAGACCACGAAGGAGATGGCGGGATGACCTGGATGGCTTCCTTAAGAACTGGAATGAGAAAGCGAGGAACCGTGATCGTTGGAAGGAGTGGAGGGAGGCCTTTGCCCAGCAGTGGGACAGTGTGGGCTAAGTAATAAAAATAAAATTTCTATGGGTCTATGCCACCCGAAATAAAGTTATCCTAACTAACATCAAAAATGTGAAAGTGTGGATGTTTGGATGTTAGTTACTTAGATCACACAAAAACAGCTGAACGGATTTTGATGAAATTTGGCATGCATGGAAAAGAACATAGGCTACTTTTTATCCCGTAAAAACATCTTATTCCTACGGGAAAATACGTTTAGAGTGCGATAACCGAAGTACATGCGGACGAAGTCGCGGGCGGACCGCTAGTTATTATATAAAATGTTATATGGTTTTTCTTTTAAGAATAATTAGTCTACAGCATCTCAGGGATTGAAAGTTGGTGTTGTGACAACCTTGTGCCTTGGAAAGTACGTAAAGCCGTTGGATCCTTCGTCTGATTTCTCTTTGAACGTGTTGGACATTCCGCACCTGTGTTTGCACTCATTCTTGCGCACTGTTTGTTTTTGTACACACACTTGCGCACTTATAAGATGGAAACTGATTACAGACACTTAAATAAAGTTGTTGCTTTTTCAATATGATGGATGACTTTTTTTTTAATTCTCTTATGTGTATTTATAAAGAAATTTGGGTTCCGCATTTCATTCTGCAAAAACGGAACACTTGTAAGATTACGTTTAATTGTCAGTATATCCATCTGTCCAGATACCTTTTCTCAAGAAATCGTGGATATAAAAACTGAAATTAATAGGCGAACGTTCGCTCTCTCAATGTCTTTCTATTGTGTCTCTATTACGGTATTCAAAAGGTTAATTACTCAAGTATAAATAGCCTTATATTTACATTGCCTGAATGTAAAGATAAAACCGTTTTTGCTTTGTTTAGTCGCATATTTTAACACTCACAAGGAAATTAAAACCTATAGGTACTTCACGTTTATCTAGAATCAAAAAAAAATTCGATAATCGGGAAACGAAATTATTTACATAGGTAAGTCTGTACGGAACCATGGTTTGCAACTCACACTTTGCCGATTTTTTATTTAGATTAATTCTCTAGGTTAATATTTAGCTAGATTTAATATTTAATTGCTGAATAGAAATACGTCTTACGTAGGACTTTTGGATCACACTAATATTATATAGGTGAATATTTGTTATTTTTTCACGGTCGACCGGATTTAGATGAAATTTGTTACTCGAGTAGACCATGTCATGGAATAATAGCACATAGAATATTTAAACCCAGAGGTAGAGGCAGATCCGGAGCGAGGAGGAGTGGCAGACGGTCGCTTCCTTTTGCGAAGCAGTAATGCCTGCAAAAGAGGAGGCCGACCGAATCAGGCAACGGCGGCGTTCACAGCGCCTCAGCCGTCGCCGGGATTCCGAACCCGATTTTCGGCCACCGCTGGCGCGGACTTGTGGACGGCGAGCAATGAGTAGGTCGCTGTTCGACCGTCCGGTAACTGTCCGGTCCGAGCCCAAGTTGTCGACGGCGTGCACTGTTCCTACGCGCCCCAAGAAGCTGTCAGCAACAGCGGGGGCCCAGCTGGGTCGAAGCTTACTGGGGCCAGGGTTAGTTCGAAAGATAGCTCAGCCCCGGTACGAAAGGCAACGAACGAACAGGAGTGTGTTTTTAGTCAGTAAAAGTCTGACATTATCTCCCGCTCCGCCCAAAAGCGGGCGAAGTCATTAGATGACTTTCCCACCACGAAAAAAAAAGTACTTTCTGCATCCAGTGTAAACTTTCATTTTCTTTTCAGCCGAAAAATGTGAAAGATGATTTTCCCACGGCGAAAAAGAAAACCCCAGGAGTAAGTTTTTTTGAGACAATTTTGTACTTTCTCGCGATTGAAGCAGCTAGTAACAAGTATTTATCTTATTAAAGAGAGAAGTTGGTAACTTATTAAAAATAATCTTTATAAGACGGTACACAATCTAGCTACATCCGATGAATAAACATAAAATTTTGATCGGATCAACAAAACAGGGAAAGTTGTTTTGGTTGAGTTTCTGAAAGCATTATAATGTTAAGATCTTAGTTTAAGCTTGGATATACATGGTTATTTGTTAAACACTAATAACCTTGCAGGATTGTATTACCAACATCATTAACAACAACTTTTTTTCTATTACTTTTTACAAAACATAACACAATTACCAAAAACAAACCTTTAAGATTTCGTTGTTCTATCTAACACATTTCAACTCTGTATTTTGTTGGGTCTACTTACGGCTCCCGTGCACTGTTCTCGTAATAATAGTAAGCAGGCTTCCGAAACATTGTAATTATACTTAGCAAGCATTCGCACCATTTTCGTGTATGCGATATTAGAATGTTGATACACCACCATGTAATGATAATTACGTCCACACTGCCGAATTTCACTACAAGAACACGTATGACGCGACGCAAGCGCATCAACCGACTAGTGAGGGTCGCCCGTAAATAGGTCAAGTTCATGTTCAGCTACCCTCCCCTAATGTATTATCGCTTGCTTCGCATAGACTTCGTAATATTTAGAACGTTCAATTTAAGTATTTTTATTTTTGTATGAAAATCTGATGAACTAAAATATATATATATATTTTAAAGTCATAGAACAAAAGTTGTTGTTTATAATGTTCTTAACTAGCACCTAAGAGGTTACTAGTGTTTGTATATTGGGGCTAAACCTAGGTACCTCTGGGAATTTTTGCTAGTGTTGCTTGCAAATTGGGAAATAAAAATAAAAAATTATAAAATTTTACTAGGTGGACCGATGACCTGGTGAAGGTTGCGGGAAACCGATGCACAGGAACGTTCGTTGTGGCGACGCTTGGGGGAGGCCTATGACCAACAGTGGACGTATAAATGATGATGATGATGATAAAATTTTAAGCCATAGTGACATCGATAACAAATCGAAGTCCACCGAAACGGTTTGACTTAGGATTACTTATGGTTTTTTTTGTGACTTCCTAGTAGGTCTGGAAGTAGGTCGTAGGCTATTTTTTACCCTCTTTCCCCCCATCTCCTCCCTATTTTTCTTTGTATTTAAACGGCATTTTTCTGCCGTTTACCAAATCAGCTGGTTTAGTACTCATGAAATTCTCGTTTCACAATGTTTGTTTTCAAAATACTCCGAAACGGTTTGAACGATTTTTATGAAAACTGTTTTGTGTATACTTATTAGGACTGAGAATAGATCATAGGCTGTTTTTTGCTCTCTTATCCCCAACCCCCATTGTTTTCTTTGAATTTGTATGACAGAAAAACCTTTGCCGAGTCAGCTAGTCTAATATATTGAAATCTCGTCTCACAGAGTTTCTTATCGAACTCCTTCAAAACGGGTTAATCGATTTCATAATAATAATTTTGGAGGAGTTGAGGTTTTTTTTATTTCTTCTGCAGCCACCTCCATCCATCTTTGATATCTTTGATTGATATTGGATATACTTATATATATTATTATAAAGAGGTAGTTTGTTTTTTTTTTGTTTATAGGTAATCTCTGAAAGTACTGGTCCGATTAAGAAAATTTTTTCACCGATAGAAAGCTGCTTTAATTCTGAGTGATACAGACTATCTTTTATAAATGCGGGCGAAGCCGCGGACAAAAGCTAGTCTTTGATAATTTATAACAACGTTTGCTGAATCAGCTAGTAATTGTATATTATCCTGTGTATTGATTTCCCCGTATCATGAACACCCGAAATGACTCCATCATTCTTCACATTCAATCTCACAGGTGACACGAAATAGAACTCAGTATAAACATTGTAGGTTGTAACAATGTTTTGAAACTACGTCGTTACCAATATCACGCATACCTCCAAACAACCTTGTTTTCACACGTGACGGCACTGACGGATTGATGCCTCAAAAGCTTTCTGTTTTTCTTGGCTTAGCACAAATTGGAAATTGGATTTGTTATTGAAAACTCTGGTCTTTTATATATATTATTATTTTATGTGTCAATATATCTGAGAATACTGAGGTCTTAGTCCTTTGGAAGGTGTACGAGGAGCCGAAACCAACTCGCAAAGGCATTTTAGAAACTTTAAATAGACCGTGGCATCAACCGACGATTATCCATGTATGTGCACAAGAACAACCCCTGGTTGGTGATAAAACTATTACGATAAATGGAAAACAAAGATAATAGGGCTATGGTTTTTGGAGTCTCAAGTGGATTGGTTACGAGGAACGATATGTAAAGACGACATCAATAAAAAGGCAAGGGATGACTCGCACACAACAAATGGGATCGGGTGTTTTTGTAAAACTTTGATACTCAATATATTGAGGTTAATAATAGTCGGCATTGCGTACAAACAAACTACAGGTCATTGAACTCGCTCAGCAGACGTTTTCTCAAAGAAATTAATTTCCTACATGCGTAAATTAATACGAGTTTTGAAAAAAAGGTACTTCATTTTTTAATTTTATCTTTACAAATCGATAGTGTTTCATGTACCGGATCGACGCTCCACGGGATTAAAACGATTAAAATTTAGCGGTGTATATAGTATATGTCAGTTACTGAGTTATATACATCACAAATTTTGAATTAGTAGGTACACATACTTGAAGGGCTTATTAGGAAAGCCCTTGTTATTTTATAAGTAAAATCTCAATAAATAATATTCATAAACAGCAAAGTTGTTAGCGTTGGTTTATGTCCAAAAATGTCACTCAATTTATGGAAATATTGTGCAGGCTATTGAATAATGAATGAATAAGTGAACATTATTAAGGAAAAACACTGCCCGCAATATTTTCTACTAGCAATTGTTATGTTTGATTGATTCTATGATAAATTTACCTTTTTTTCTACTTTTAACCACCAAGATATGATCAGTGACGGGTACAGCTAGAGCCCCATTTTTTTGCGTACTAATTAAAAAGTAGGGGTGTATAAATTATAAAGCCTCGTTACTTTACTATTTCAAAGCCACTTTCATAAATTATAGTTCAAAAACTAAACCATATCAAAAAGGCAAAATGCTAAGAAAAAAATAATCAAAGCGAGGGAACAGAAAATTAACAAAAAATGGTAACGGTAATTGTTCAAATTATACTAAACGCTGGTACTCAGAAAGTGTTTGGTATAAATGTTTGTAAGTCGCAGGAAACTTGGAGTGTTCGGATCATTGACCTTTAACCCACGCGTCGAAAGAAATTATAAATTTTTGCAAAAGAGAACAATATTTCGGTCCTCCAAAAATATCTCGGAGAAGGTAAAATTTTACCACTTAGGGAGAATAGAAATTTAAAAAATAAGACATTTATTAGACAAGTGTGTTAGATCCATTATGGACCAAATAGCATAACCAGCCTTAGTAGTCCCACTGCTGGGACTCAAGCTTTCTTTTTAGGATCTACCAGAGCGGTGCAGGTTGCCAAATATTGGTCGAAAAAAAATTAGTTTGTGATCATCATCATCATTTCAGCCGATATACGTCCACTGTTGGACATAGGCCTACCCCAAGCGTCGTCACAACGAACGTTCCTGTGCGTCTCGCATCCATCGGATTCGTGCAACCTTCACCAGGTCATCGGTCCAACTTGTAGGAGGCCTTCCAACGCTGCCTCTTCCAGTACGCGGCCGCCACTCCAGAACCTTTTGGCCTCAACGGTCATCTGCTCTGCGAGCAACTGGTTGATTGACTGATTTAGTGGTTGCTGTAACTGCTATAATCGATAGTTTACAATTTTGCGAAATAGATTATGAATGTAACGATATTTACAATTTTACGGTGACAGATATATTTATAATTCTTCGTTATTTAGGCTCTTCATAAAATTCTATAAGTAAGGCGATTAAGAGCTTATAAATTGGGATCACCAATTTAATCCATACGTCACAACCCTCGTCACTGGACATACGACCGATTAATTTATGAGGGTTTATAGATATCATGAGTTTGGAGCTTATCACAGTTGTACACTGCTGAATATAAGCTGTAAAGGTCTTAGTCAGAGCTCATGATGATGGTGCACGCTGGCCAAGAAGTCACCCAAATTGTGGATTGCTTTTTTTTTCTTTTCAAGCAGTCCGGGTACTTTAAACGGCATACCCAAATGTCCCTTCACCGGTATTGTTCGTCAAGTTGTTGAGCTCTTGAGTAGTCCTAAGTTGAGTTATACGAATACTAACAAATGCTGGTACTGACTTAACAGGTCCACTTAAATCTGTTTTTCTGCGGCCTATCCAAATATCCTTTCTTTGGTATTGTTCATCAAGTCGTTGACCTCCTTAATAGTTCTCAGTTGAGATATATGGATACTAACATTTGCTGGTGCTGACTGGACAGGTCCACTCAAATCTGGGTAGTAGGTACTTTCCTCAGTGGCTGGAAAGCCCAAGTTGTCGACGGCACGCACTGTTTTCGCGCGCCTCAAGGAGTTGTCAGCAACAGCAGGGGCGCAGCTGGGTCTAAGCCTACTGGGGCCAGGGTTATCCGAAAGGGAACTCGAGCCCCGGTATGAAGGCTAGAAGGAACGGGGTGGGCTTTTAGTCAGTAAGAGTCTGACACTATCTCCCGCTCCGCCCAAGAGCGGCGACTGGCATTGGATGATTTTTCCCACCATAAAAAAGGTACTTTCCTCAAAGATATCTCAGACACATCTCCTAATACTTTATCATTACATAGATACTTGCTAAATTTGACACTGGCTAAAGCCATGCAAAAAGCCAGAAGAAGAAAAAATACATGGTAATTGAATTCATAGCATAATAAACTTAATAACCTTCCCACTGTTGAGGCTCAAGCCTCCTTATTGGAGAGTGAATGGGTCGTAATCCAACACGCGGGCCCAGTGCGGGTTGGTGGATGTCACACGTCTTCGAAGTTTTGGTTCTAGGACATGCCGGTTTCATCACGATGTTTTCTTTTACCGTTTTGAGAGCAGTGGTGATGAAATAAATTGCTTAAAGTAATGTGCCTGTTTGAGTTTGAACGCGTAACCTACAACTCGTAAGTCGGGGCCGTTACCACTCGGTCGCCACTCTCTCAATCAAATTCCTTTGGTGAATAATATCGACTGTAACCATTCCCAAAAAAATCATTAATTTAAACATACCTACCCAAAGGCCAAAGGACACTGACCCTTTCGAAGAACATAATGGAAGAACTATTATGAAAGTTCCACAATATAGAGCAACATCTGGAAAGCCCCTTCAAGGAAAGAGCCATCACAGACCTTAGATGATCTAACCCAACAGACGGTACTCATAAATCAGTTATCGCTTAGCTCAACCCTATTATGAGAGATCAACGACCCTACACGGTGCTATAACAAGAGGATATTTGCGTAGGCTAGACGTGGTAATAAAGTATTTCGTTTCAAAGATGGATCATTTATCAACGAATAAAAATACTTTAGCTCGTCATCCACCGACTGGCCTGATGGTTTAGTGGTTAGTGGCCCTTAATGTCTTGATCACAAGTACCGAGTAAAAGGGCGAGACAGTAAAATGTTGCTCGGCCGAGACAGTGATGTAAGCGAGTTTCTACAACTCGCTTACATCACTGTCTCGGCCGAGTATTCGGCGCTTTGTTTACACGTACCGAGTACTCGGCCGAGAGCACTGTCTCGCCCGTTTACTCGGTACGTGTGATCAAGGCATAATTGCTATTTCAGATCATTTCCACCCAAGACATGTTTGAGTGATGAGCACGATCATTTGTTCTGTGTCTGGGTGTAATATAACTGTACCTAGTATGTATGTGTGATACGTATTTAGAAATATGTAATTATGTTTATCAATTGTCTAGTTCTAACAGCACAAGCTCTGCTTAGTTTAGGACTAGAAGCGTTGCGTGAAGTTGTGGAATATTATTATTTTCTTTACCTATTATTATTTAGTACTAGCTGCTGCCCGCGACGTCGTCTGCGTGAAGCCTCTATAGCACTAAAAATACCTAAGGTGCCAGTGTCGCTATAGCATTATAAATAAACAACTTTTAAAATAACAACTTTTAGAATATAAGTTTTTCTCGCAAACGAAGCTAGTGAAGAGAGTTATATGGAAGTCCTGCTGAGTTCAGTCATAAGATGTGACGGAAGGAAATAGAGGAAATAATGCAGGAATACATTCCAGGACACAAAAGAGTAAAAATACGTATAAAGGTATCATTCCTTACAAGACTTCCCTATAAACTACGTTGGTACGGATACTGCCAGAAGCCAAAATGTAAAGAGAGTCAGGACTGGTGGCGCGGGAGCAAGTGACGTACAGTTGCCCGTGTGAGAAGCAACTCGTCCTGAGGTCGACACCCGCTGCCCACAGTGTCTGCCCCTGCGACTTATTGATGGTCATCGCGAAGCAAACACACACGGGGAACTGTACGCACTTGAACTGGAACGGGAAGTTATGGGGTATGAGGGGAATGCGTGGTATAAATACTGCCTCGCTGACGCCACAACCCGTAAGAATTTCCGCCTCAATGGTGTGTCTGTGTGGAGCGAGATGACTTTGAGGCGGGTCCCGTCACAACTTCGAAGCATAATCGGGACACCGACCTTCAGCTTGATGGTATGCGCCGGAAGTCCTCTTGCTGACAGGGAGTTCAGAAATTCCACGGAATAACGTGTGGCATCATCTTGCTCGATAACAGTGTTTATCGAGGTGTAGACCACTTCATTCTTCTCAATTTCCGAGAGAATGCATTCGTTAATTGCTGCAGCCTGATCATTTTTGGGCGTCAAAATGGCCCACTCACACACCCAAGAATTCTGTTGGTACGGTATACGACTGATGTCCCCGTACACACAGTGAATGAGTTTTTCTAAGCTGGATACCACTCTACCGAGAGACTCTGGAAGTACTACCTATCCACCTCTCTCTTCTGGTAGAGTGCCTTCGTCAAGACTTAGAAGGACATCGGAGAATTCTTGAGCACGTGCATTGCCGCCGAGCCGAGCTCTCATATTAATGGTCAAGCGCAGTGTACGAACTCGTGACCACAACGAAGATCGTTTCGACGAAGCATTCATCTCGTCAGCCCTCGATCCTCGCGTCACCTCGGGAAGTGTTTGCCGGAAATCGCCACTGAACAGAACTGTGACACCATCCATCAAATGTTAGTTCCTGCGGATGTCTTGCAGGTTCTGTCTACGACCTCAATTGCCTTCCTATTGGCCATCGTACACTCATCATCAGAGAGCAGTTCTTGAGCACGTGTCCCTTATCGCTGTTACGTGACAAACCACAAACAGGCAGCGCTCTCTAAATCGATGGCAATTTTTAACATGACATGTGCTGTCTTGCCTTCCGGAAGCAGTGTGGCAGCGATTCCTGACGACGCTACCGCAATAGCAATTTTGCCTTGGCGCCTGACCTCTGCAAGTATGCCAGTGGTAACAAATGTTTTTCCTGTTCCACCAGGAGCATCCAAGAAAAACATTTTACCCTGGTTTTGCCCAACACTTTCAAGGACGGTGTCATAAATTTGTTTTTGCTCTCAAGAGAACAAAGCGACATGGTAATTTCGTATGGTGGTTATTTCGCCCGGATCGTAATTTGTTTCAGCGTTATACTCCCGATTTCCACGGTCTTGATGTGGTGATGATTGGAGAGCTGGTAACCCATATTCGATCAGTGGATTGCCGCCGACAGTAATGACCACATCTTGAAGTGAACTGAGACAGGTGTTCAGCACGCGTTCATCAGTTACTTCGTCTCTTGTAGCACGCCTCAAAGCTCGTAGAAAATCTTCAGACAGAAGATGGCGTTACTTCTCTCACAAAGCTACCGGGTTCGCGACTCCACAAAACACAAAGATGATGGCAAGTAGATGACGCATGTGGCTGGGACTGTCACTGACGCTTGCCTCCACGAGGGTGTCATCCCAATTAGGCAAAAGGCTGCGCGGTAAGTGGAATACTCCTCGCCATCAAATGTCCTCAGAAAAGCGGAAGACGTTGAGCCTGGGACAGTGTGATGTAACAACCGCAGGAAATAGCATTCGCCACTATTCGAGTGCACGGTATAAACCCTACCCAATGCGGTGTCCTTGAAAATTCCCGGAAAACCTTCCACAGCACCTCCTCGTCGATGTTAGTTGAATAGACCCCTTTGCTTGTCGTACGTGTAATATGACGTCATACGTAAGGGATTTCGCAAACTGGTCGACTTCACAGAGTCTGAGAAATGCCACCATGTAATACCTAACACCGCATTTTTTTTAAATTGTCTTCCTCAACTCTGCTCAAGATTTTGAGGGTTTTGTTGGAACTTGAATTTGTCAAAACGAACTATAATATGAAGAAAATGCACATTACCATCTATGAATTTTAAGAATAACTAACTACTAACCTCGCCAACATGATCAAATTTAAATGATTAATTTCCAAAAACTGTTAACTTATACTTGATTTGATTTTGATGAAATCTCATAGATGGCGCTGTTTTAAAATTGTGTTTATACTACTAACATTCATTAAACTATGTTTCTCTGCCCAAGTTACTTTAATGGCGTAGTTTTTATAGTGTAAAGCTAGATAATAGCATGACTTACTCAAAAACAACATTTATATATGCGTCGTTAGATTACACGCAGTCACAGAATGCGTGAGAAAAATAAAGATTCACAGCTCCTCCCCCGTAGGTGATAGCGTGATAATATGTAGCCTATGTGTTGACCCGACCTCTTAGTAATATTCATGCAAAATTTGAAGTAAATCCATGCAGTACTTTTTGAGTTTATCCCGGACATACATACAGACAAACAGACAAACAGACAAACAGACAAACAGACAAAAATTCTAAAAACTATATTTTTGGCTTCGGTATCGATTGTAGATCACGCCCCAAGTACTCTTTTTAAAAAATATTCAATGTACAGTTTTGACTTTCCTACGATTTTATTATATGTATAGATTTCAGATTAGTATTATTCTTTTTTTGGTGGTTTATCAAATAACTCCTTTTGTTCTGGATATAGTATTGTTTTAAAATATGATTGATTGCATATTTTAAGGCACTTATGAGGTTAGTAGATGTCACATTACAAGGACTCTAACACTTGACATGGCTCCGAAAGGGGAATCGAATGAAGTTCGAGTAACGGGGTTGGGTTTTTTAGTCAGTAAGAGTCTGACACTATCTCCCGCTCCGCCTATGAGCGAGAGTTGTCATAGACCGATTTTCCCCAACGAAGTAAAAAAAAAAAACACTTGACATAGCCTGTAAGGGGAGAGTAATCAAAAAATATATTTGGCATTTTATTTAGTATTTCCTACTGACTAATAAGTAGAATTCGCTCGTAACTGAGCTTACTAACAAAATAAAATTATGAAAACTGCAAACTTTAATTCCCGAACTTCATAAACACAATCCGAACGAAAACAAATAAAAATCCATACCGGTACCTATTTCAATTATAGAAACAAGGAGTTCATAAAAGATTAAAAAGTTGTGCGGTATTTACTAGTTCCGTACCTACACGTATCTTGACTGCACAAGGCCGGCCATTACTGCCTTACTGCCATTAGTATTAATAACGCGCGTTCACTCTCATTAAAGTGCGCGCTAACCCTCTCACCGCTGCGGCCTATTCAGTACTGGCTTTAAGTACAGTTATTGATATCGCTTTTTATAGACACTTTGAGCCGTAACGACTTTGACAGGAGAGGAAAGTGGCGTTTGAGTTCGAAAATTAAATTTCATTTTTTTTTCTTTTTTCTTTATTTAAAAATCGAATAATGTAACTGGCTTAAAAGTTGATCTGGTAATAGAAACGAAACAAACCTAAAGGTATAACCTGTTTAAGTAAGTAACCTTATAAATTGTACGTAAAAGGAATAAAACCTTCCAAAGAAAATAGAAGACGAGAAAATAAATACAATAGGTATTTTATACACCTTTTGTCACAGACGAAACATGTAACAACTCTTTGGTAAGTCAAGCCACTTTCATCACAAGTACGCCAATTGAATTCGAAAGGGCCCGAAAAAAAACACTTCATTTGTGAAAACACGAACGCCTATTTACTCTGTCCCTTCATGGTTAATTCCATACATGTGCGCCTCTATTACCATGGGCGAAGGTGCACGAAATCACAATTAACATATAGATGTGACACTCGACCCCAGCCGGCCCCTTTTAGCGAAATTACTAAAGACACGCTTTTAACAAGGTCTTGTAAAACTTTGGTCCATACGAAATAACACAGATTAAAATATATTGCGCGGAAAATGAAGTCCGGACACAGCGCGTCAATAAAAATTGTTGGGTATGTTTTTTCTGTGGCACGCTAGGGTTAGGGATGTCAAAATGGGAATAGAAAATGAGGCGGTGTTTGCGCTTTGACAATGGTATTCATTAGAGCGCCCTAGGGTGAGAGCGCTGCTGTGACTTCAGATACTTTTCGTTTACCCCGTTTTTATAAGTAGCCTCTGTGTTAATTGTGTGTTCAGCCTATGTGGTACAAAATGGTGATACGCATATTAATTTTTAATTTTGTGGATTTTACTCGGCGTTATTGACAAAGGCTCCTTTTGTGTTTACGTTATGAATTTAATTATTTTTTGTTTAATTTAAAACTCGTATAATTTATGAGAGGGGCGTTAAAATTGTCATGATTGTTTAAACTACTGAGTATAATTAAATTTATAAGAAAATTAGGTGTCAAAAGTCCTTGAAATTAATTCACTTTGAAATGCCTAAGTGAATTACACATTAAATTCATTAACTATAACAAAAGTAATAACGGCTCATTTTATTACTTTTGTTATAGTTAATGAATTTTAATCTCATTATAACTGAATTGTATGCTGAAGATTGTTCTCAAAATAATATGGTTTTTAAACGAGTCAAAAATAAATATTCTAAGGCACTATTTTTTTCACAATTAAAATTTTCCACACTGAATCCGCCTAATTAATATTAATATAGCAACCTAAGCACTTTTACTTACCAAAGTATTTTTCTCCCAAAGTTTTTCCTCAACACTAAAATGCACTCGGTGCCTAAACAAACACAGGCCATTGCTACCACATCTCTGCGGGAATCTGTTGCGCTGGTACTTACTAATGGAAACATGGCCGATGTAAATTGTGAATCCATTCACAAACCTCAGTAGTTGATTGAACTTTCTTAAACTTTTTGTATTTTTTTATTTATTTATTTATTTATTTATAAAAACAAAGGTTTTCCTTTAGTTTACAAAAAGGCACACAATTAGACCCCTGGGGTCTGTCTCAGCGTGCCACAACCTGACAATTAGTCAACGCGCTATAAACTTTCAAGGTCCAATTGACTCGATATAGTAATCCTTCAACTTACGCTTTATGTTTTTGGTATTAAATGAGCATCTGATGTCTACAGGTATCTGATTTATTAGATTAGGTATTGAATAAGAAGCTGTACGCTTGCCATAAAAGTTATTTTTGCGTGGCACTTGAAGGAGCTTAGATTTAGCCTGCCGTGTGTTCACGTCATTTTTTAGTGTATTTGAATATCGCTATTATCAAAATGTTCAATGAGGAGTATGAAATAAGATACTGAAATTAGTATTTACTAAAAAATTATATTATGATTTAAATGAGTTTTTTGCACGTCCTTCTCCATAGAGAACACTTTGGAACGTGCAATTTCGCTTCACTTTTTTGAACTGACCGACATTCAACTATTTAAAAGTGCCTGAAAATGGTCTATTTAAAATAAATGCTTTTGCTTAGGTATCCTAGTAATTTTCTTTGTGAAACTTCTCCTCGACACTAAAACGCACTCGGTAAATATGAACAGATAGCTACTACAACATCTCTGCGGGGACTTACAATCCTAGTACTCACTAATGGAAGCATGAGGAGTAGTAGATACAATTAAGTTATACAGGTTTTTATGGCGCACCACGTACATTTTTTAAACTGGAATGTATAAAGCTTCCAGAAATTAGCGAACGTGTTTGTACTTTTACTACCCAAGCGTCTTTGTTTACGTTAATGTGCACTCGGTAAACAAGCGTAGACCGTTAATACCATTATATCTGTAGAGATCTAGTGCCCTGGTACCTACTTATAGAAATATGGGGAGTAATGGATGCGTACATGTTTTAAAGACCGAATGAACATATTTAAAACCTTGAATGAGTGAAAAAAGATACAGAAATTAGCGAATCTATTTGTACTTTTATAACCCTAGCGAATTTGCTTTGTAAAACTTTTCTTTCACGTTAAAACGCACTCGGTAAACAAGCCCAGGCTGTTGATACCACATCTCTGCGGGGACCTAGTACCCTGGTACCTACTAATGGAAACATGGCGGCTTCGACGCTGACATCGAAATTGTGAACCCATTTGCAGGTTTTAATGGTCGAAGGTTTTTTTTTTACGTATTGAAAGTGGCGCAGTATTTTATTACCTGTGCTGCTGTTGATTTTGTTTATACCTATAGTTACATATGGTTTGAATACAAATATATGATTTAATTGAAAATATATAAAACACTTAAACAGCCAGTTGAATGCATTGTATTTATAAAACAAACTTTAGTTTATTATTACACTTGAGACGTGCGGGAACAGTGCGCGCCGTCCATCGACGGCCATCACTTGGGCTTGGGCCGAACAGTTACCGGACGGCTGGACAGCGAGCTATCCATTGCTCGGTAATAGGGATCAGAATCCCGGCGGCGGCGGCGAGGACGCCGTTGCCTGATGCGTTCGGCCTCCTCCTTTGATAGAATCTGGTCTGACGACGTTTGCACTAACCGAGTGTGTGCCGACAAAAGTGCCGACCGTCTACATACTTGTAGGTGTGGTGCTCACGGTAGCCGTGCGAACAACGTTTAGTCTCGGTTACTGTCTCAAGGCTCGTTGAGTGAAGTGTATACCTAAAGCTTAAATCATATATATATAAATCAGTTGTGTCATCTAGAATAGTTTGTTTATTGCTCGATACCCGACTTTGGGGCCTTCAGATGAGGCCATAAAAAAACACCTTATAACAAACTGTAGCAACTTACTAAATGGTTTCTAATTTCGTTTGGTTACGATTGGTAGACATACCTAATTCTTTTTGCTTTTGATTTATCATACATTTCTTTAAGATATGGCCTACGTTTCACTTAATACGTAAAAAAAAAATTACATGCCAGCAATGTATGCCGAAAGGTTCTGGAGTGGCGACCGCGTACCGGAAGATACGGCGTCGGATGGCCTCGTATAACGTGGACCGACGCCCTGATGAAGGTTGCGGGAATCCAATGGATGCGAGACGAACAAGATCGTGCATTATGGCGACACTTGGGGGAGGCCTATGTCCAACAGTGGACGTCTATCGGCTGAAATAATGATGGTGAATGTATGGGAAAAGTTTCATTCCCTTTTACAAAAATGTGTGTGAAATATGGAAATCACAATCACAAATTATAGTTTGCTTCAATAAATATCAATATGGAGAGAGAATAGCACTAATATCAATTATGTGCTAATTCTATCCACATACTCGGAATGTTCGACAGTAATTAGTGACAAATCACATAAGTAGTAACCTATTACATCTGTAATGAATTGCTAATTATTACTAACTAGCTGCTGCCCGCGACGTCGTCTGCGTGAAGCCTCTATAGCACTAAAAATACCTAAGGTGCCAGTGTCGCTATAGCATTATAAATAAACAACTTTTAAAATAACAACTTTTAGAATATAAGTTTTTCTCGCAAACGAAGCTAGTGAAGAGAGTTATATGGAAGTCCTGCTGAGTTCAGTCATAAGATGTGACGGAAGGAAATAGAGGAAATAATGCAGGAATACATTCCAGGACACAAAAGAGTAAAAATACGTATAAAGGTATCATTCCTTACAAGACTTCCCTATAAACTACGTTGGTACGGATACTGCCAGAAGCCAAAATGTAAAGAGAGTCAGGACTGGTGGCGCGGGAGCAAGTGACGTACAGTTGCCCGTGTGAGAAGCAACTCGTCCTGAGGTCGACACCCGCTGCCCACAGTGTCTGCCCCTGCGACTTATTGATGGTCATCGCGAAGCAAACACACACGGGGAACTGTACGCACTTGAACTGGAACGGGAAGTTATGGGGTATGAGGGGAATGCGTGGTATAAATACTGCCTCGCTGACGCCACAACCCGTAAGAATTTCCGCCTCAATGGTGTGTCTGTGTGGAGCGAGATGACTTTGAGGCGGGTCCCGTCACAACTTCGAAGCATAATCGGGACACCGACCTTCAGCTTGATGGTATGCGCCGGAAGTCCTCTTGCTGACAGGGAGTTCAGAAATTCCACGGAATAACGTGTGGCATCATCTTGCTCGATAACAGTGTTTATCGAGGTGTAGACCACTTCATTCTTCTCAATTTCCGAGAGAATGCATTCGTTAATTGCTGCAGCCTGATCATTTTTGGGCGTCAAAATGGCCCACTCACACACCCAAGAATTCTGTTGGTACGGTATACGACTGATGTCCCCGTACACACAGTGAATGAGTTTTTCTAAGCTGGATACCACTCTACCGAGAGACTCTGGAAGTACTACCTATCCACCTCTCTCTTCTGGTAGAGTGCCTTCGTCAAGACTTAGAAGGACATCGGAGAATTCTTGAGCACGTGCATTGCCGCCGAGCCGAGCTCTCATATTAATGGTCAAGCGCAGTGTACGAACTCGTGACCACAACGAAGATCGTTTCGACGAAGCATTCATCTCGTCAGCCCTCGATCCTCGCGTCACCTCGGGAAGTGTTTGCCGGAAATCGCCACTGAACAGAACTGTGACACCATCCATCAAATGTTAGTTCCTGCGGATGTCTTGCAGGTTCTGTCTACGACCTCAATTGCCTTCCTATTGGCCATCGTACACTCATCATCAGAGAGCAGTTCTTGAGCACGTGTCCCTTATCGCTGTTACGTGACAAACCACAAACAGGCAGCGCTCTCTAAATCGATGGCAATTTTTAACATGACATGTGCTGTCTTGCCTTCCGGAAGCAGTGTGGCAGCGATTCCTGACGACGCTACCGCAATAGCAATTTTGCCTTGGCGCCTGACCTCTGCAAGTATGCCAGTGGTAACAAATGTTTTTCCTGTTCCACCAGGAGCATCCAAGAAAAACATTTTACCCTGGTTTTGCCCAACACTTTCAAGGACGGTGTCATAAATTTGTTTTTGCTCTCAAGAGAACAAAGCGACATGGTAATTTCGTATGGTGGTTATTTCGCCCGGATCGTAATTTGTTTCAGCGTTATACTCCCGATTTCCACGGTCTTGATGTGGTGATGATTGGAGAGCTGGTAACCCATATTCGATCAGTGGATTGCCGCCGACAGTAATGACCACATCTTGAAGTGAACTGAGACAGGTGTTCAGCACGCGTTCATCAGTTACTTCGTCTCTTGTAGCACGCCTCAAAGCTCGTAGAAAATCTTCAGACAGAAGATGGCGTTACTTCTCTCACAAAGCTACCGGGTTCGCGACTCCACAAAACACAAAGATGATGGCAAGTAGATGACGCATGTGGCTGGGACTGTCACTGACGCTTGCCTCCACGAGGGTGTCATCCCAATTAGGCAAAAGGCTGCGCGGTAAGTGGAATACTCCTCGCCATCAAATGTCCTCAGAAAAGCGGAAGACGTTGAGCCTGGGACAGTGTGATGTAACAACCGCAGGAAATAGCATTCGCCACTATTCGAGTGCACGGTATAAACCCTACCCAATGCGGTGTCCTTGAAAATTCCCGGAAAACCTTCCACAGCACCTCCTCGTCGATGTTAGTTGAATAGACCCCTTTGCTTGTCGTACGTGTAATATGACGTCATACGTAAGGGATTTCGCAAACTGGTCGACTTCACAGAGTCTGAGAAATGCCACCATGTAATACCTAACACCGCATTTTTTTTAAATTGTCTTCCTCAACTCTGCTCAAGATTTTGAGGGTTTTGTTGGAACTTGAATTTGTCAAAACGAACTATAATATGAAGAAAATGCACATTACCATCTATGAATTTTAAGAATAACTAACTACTAACCTCGCCAACATGATCAAATTTAAATGATTAATTTCCAAAAACTGTTAACTTATACTTGATTTGATTTTGATGAAATCTCATAGATGGCGCTGTTTTAAAATTGTGTTTATACTACTAACATTCATTAAACTATGTTTCTCTGCCCAAGTTACTTTAATGGCGTAGTTTTTATAGTGTAAAGCTAGATAATAGCATGACTTACTCAAAAACAACATTTATATATGCGTCGTTAGATTACACGCAGTCACAGAATGCGTGAGAAAAATAAAGATTCACAGCTCCTCCCCCGTAGGTGATAGCGTGATAATATGTAGCCTATGTGTTGACCCGACCTCTTAGTAATATTCATGCAAAATTTGAAGTAAATCCATGCAGTACTTTTTGAGTTTATCCCGGACATACATACAGACAAACAGACAAACAGACAAACAGACAAACAGACAAAAATTCTAAAAACTATATTTTTGGCTTCGGTATCGATTGTAGATCACGCCCCAAGTACTCTTTTTAAAAAATATTCAATGTACAGTTTTGACTTTCCTACGATTTTATTATATGTATAGATTGTGACAGGGTTATGCGGTTGGTTGCTACGTTGCGCGTTCCGGATTCAATTCCTACATAGAATAAATATATCTGTGGTCTCATCATCACCAGCCTTTTTAATGTTCCCACTATTGGGACTCAAGCCTCCTCTCTAGGAGAGGGAATGGGCCGTAATCCACCACACGGGCCCAGTGCGTGTGGGTGAATGTCACATGTCTTCGAATTTTTGATTCTGGGACATGCCGGTTTCCTCACGATGTTTTCCTTCACCGTTTTGAGAGCAGTGATGATTAAATAAATAACACAAAGTAATGCGCCTGGCTGGGTTCGAACCCGCTACCTACAACTGCCCCGGCAGTAACCATTCGGCCACCAGTGCTCTCTCCGCATCACTAGTCTTATGTATTTAAGTTTAAATGTTTGAAAGACCTGTTGGTTTAGTGGTTAGTGGCCTTACCTGTATACTGGAGATCGTGGGTTCGATACCCACCCAGGACAAAATGTTTGTATGATACGATCATTCGTTGTGTGTATGTAGAAATATGTAAGTGTCAGTATCAGTTGCCTAGTTCTAGTAACACACGCATAAGCTCTGTTTAGCTTGAAACTAGACGGCGTTGTATGATAGTTGTGGAATATTATATAGGATCCTGAGGTCCTGGACTTTTGGAAGGCATACGAGGAGTTGAAACCAACTCGCAGAGGCACTTTTAGACGCCTTTAATGGAACGTGGTACCAACCGTTGATTATGCTAGTGCATCCAAGGACAACCCTCGAATGAAGGGAAACTATTGTGACATGAGGAAAACTAAGGATATTTAATATAAGGATTTTTTTTATGGCTTTTGGAGTTTGGAGAACTACATTAAGACTATGGCCCCTGCCTAAATAATGTTTTCAATTTCCATCGATAAAAGAGCAGGAGGTGACTTGCACACTCAACAAATGGGCCCCAAAAACGGTCGCTTGCTCTTGGTCTGGCCCCTCACACTAGGCATGTTACGGCAAAACCAACGCTACCGACACAAACCTAGGGTTTATTGGAGCGCCCAAGCCCCACCACGACGTCAATGTAGAGATATGGTGATGGGGTTATTAATATTATTATTACGTTTGTAAACGCACCCACGATACAAGAGTATTTTTTAGTGTGGGATAACTACCTACCTTTAATCAGTTACCAGTTAAATGATATAGTAAATTTTGTTTTATTCCCCATCATCATCTTTCTGCTCTTGTCTCGACCAATCCACCAGAACTCTATTTTCTTTCACATCACTCCTCACACAATCTACCTCTTCATCCATCCATATACACTCAAAACTTTTTTAGTAAAGTACATTTAATTTTTTATTTGCTTTGTTAGTAGAAATAATGTTAATTTATTTACACAAAATCAATTACCATCAGGTAATTGCAGTCAAGTACTAGTTTATATCAATAAAAAAAATATATATATCCAGTATAGGCAATTATCAAAGGTTAGATTTAGACATATGACTAACAAATCCAGTAAATTATAGACCAAAAATTTGTAACATTGTTTGGCTTAAAAAAAGAGCTAAAAATAGCAAAATAACGTTTAATCGGTTATGGACTCGGTAATAATAAGTCGGTTGTATTTTTGCAATAAAACTTTTTTGACCCTCAGTAGATGAAATGAGGAAAAAAGGGGCTCCAAGGCTTTGTACTTTATTCTCTACTTCCATGTAACTATCAGTAAACGTTAGTAATATACTCAAACGTATTAGGGGTGGTCCCCAAAGGATTATGGCTGACATATTTGAATCAATCCGGGGGATCCGATGAGTGCCGATATTGGGGACTATTGTGTACCTTTTCTCATACAAATGGAATTGCGCTCCTCTGGGTACTTTTGCAATGTTGTAGAGAATTATTGTGTTCCTGTTTCTGTCGTTTTTGGATATCTCTACAGATAAATAGATTTTTATTTCACTAATATTATGTTACTAACTTTTGCCCGCAGCTTCGCCCTTGTACACAATGTATAGCACTCCTATATGTCACTCAAGAATAAAGCAGCTTTCTATCGGTGAAAAAAATTTATCAATCGGATCAGTACTTCCTGGAATTAACTCATACAAACAAAAAAAATTATAAAAAACCAACTTTACCTCTTTATTATATTTATTTATTTATTTATTGGCACACCAATAGCATTACATACATGATTTTGTAAAAATAATATTAAGAACAAGGCACTGGTATGCATGCCTATTACAGGTATGCACAGCTTACACCATGCTAGATATAACATTAATTATTAAAAATTACTACAAAAAAATTAAATATACATATTATATTATTATAGTGTAGATGCTTAAACTGCATGATTACTAATATTACTGCAAACTGTAAGCCTTCGCGTTTATACAGGCACAATGTATTTGTATATTTGTTACTTTTTCACGCTCAAACAGTTGAACGGATTTGGATTAAATTTGGAAAATGGTTAGACCATGTCTCACCATATCTCCGGCGTATATTCCATTGGAATAATACGTTTTTAAGTATAAGTTTTTCTTTGTTATGTTTTGTGTGTACAATAAAGTTTAGAATAAATAAATAAATACATAAATAATAATTTTCTATTTTTACGCTGACAAAGTAGCGCACAAGCTTGCATAAATTATTTTAGTATCTTATTATTTGTGATGATATAAATGCTTCTCTAATATCTAAAGATTATGACCCTTAATGCTGGATTAAATTCAATGACATAAGCCACTTTGAGTGCTACTAAGTATATTGTAAATCAGTCCTCCCCCTGCCTCAATTATTATTTTTCCTTTTCAGTGTCGTCTTTTATTTTCAAACGTATGCATTTTCTATTTGGGGAATTATAAAACGAGCGACTAAAAAAAAAACTTAGCGACTGATGATGAGATACTGTTTTAATAACTTGAGCGGTATGAATTTGAGTAAGCGACACATTAACTAAACTAACAACAAATATTGATTAACAATAAAATCCAGAACGAGCTTACTAAAAGTGGGTTATTGAAATCATAGTTAAACGATTAAATTAGTATGTGAGCGACTAAAATAATAAGTGAGCGACTAGAAATAAAAATGAGGTTTTAAATAAGGAATTTACGCTAGCAAATGTTTTCATCATTGTCTAATTATCTAGTCGCAGGTAGATTCATCATTTGAACTGTGTGAAATAGGTTATGTTAGGTTAGAACTGTGACCTACCGCGCGTGAGCCGAGTGAGCGAAGCGAGCGGTGCCGCGGCAGCGGCCGGCGAACGCTACGACCAAGTTGCTCGCAGATTTTATTTCACCATTTTTTAATTATTCGGGTTTTCGCAATATCCGGATTATCAAATTACCTTGTGACATACATAATACATAAATATCGGTATTTAGGACATTCGATACTGTGTACATTTATATTTAGGACATTCGAAACACTTCATTTAAGATAAAATGCCGCTCAGTATAAATAAATCATTGGCCAAATCTGGAAAAAAATGCAGGACAAAACATTAATAATAATGATAATAATAATATTTATTAAAGGTTGTCAGTCGCTGTTCTATTGATTTCTCGTCACTCGCAGTCAGTCGCTCACTTATTATTTCTATAACCCAAAATAATTATTTTTGTCACTTAAAATTTTAATTTACAGTTACTCGTTTAAATACTACCCTTTCTATTTTAAGACGAGTATAAAAATATATCAGGATTATTTTCTTACTAGCTTTTACCGTACAGCCAAAGAGTGGAATTCCCTGTCGGAGTCTGTATTTCCTGATAGCTACAACTTAGGGGTCTTTAAGTCAAGAGTGAATAGGTTACGTCTAGGCAAGCGTGCTCTATCGTCAACCACATTATCGCTTACTATTAGGTGAGATATTGGTCAAACGCAAGTCTATCAATAATAAAAAAAATAACACAAATTAATGCGCCTGGCAGGGTTTGAACCAGCGACCTACAACTCGTAAGTCGAAGCCATTACCACTCGGCAATTAATCCTATATTGGGATAAATATGCATCCCAAAAATAAACAATTACGATGTATTCTTATACCCACTTCAAATTCCAGTAAACCAACAAATATCCTAAATAAACTTTACAATACCAACCTTGCTCGAACCTTTGGTAAGTTGACGTTCGATCTCAAACTAAGATTGATGTTCGAAAAACATGTTGAAAACAAAACAACAAACAATAAACAGGCATAAACAGCTGTTTATAAAAACGGGAGCACATCGATCAAAGTTTTTGTTACGGCCGCGTCTGCAGGGAGTAAGACAAATGAAACTATTGGCTATCGGTCTCTTTAAACGTGTCTTTTTTATAGTTAACCAATAGAAAAATAAACACAGTGGAGGCACTAATTATCTAGTTACTAACACTAATTATTTAGAAGAGAGATGAATGGTACTAACTTTAACTTAAGAGTCTAGATTCAAGCCCAGTCAAGTGTTTTATATATTCACCACTGCTCTCAAAGTATTTATCAAAGTGGTCATTCTATATTCTAGCTGGTTTGGTTTCTGACCGCAGCTTCATCTGCGTGAAGGCCGAAAACTGACCAGATTTTATTTTTTCATACAATGTTATTTAATTTTCTAGATCTAAAGGTTTAAAGTCAAAGTCAAAAGTTTTTTATTTCACATAGGCCTACATGGGCACTTATAAAACGTCAAAAGCTAGTGCACGGTTCGAAATTGGTCGTTTCCTACGGAAAAGAACCGGCAAGAAACTCCATGGCCTTCTTACCAGAGGCGTATATAAATCAGTGAATCATGACTGTAAACGAAAAGACCTCCTATAAAATATATACTTTATTGCACATTAAAATTATAACAAGAAAGAAAAATACAGGCAAACTGGAATGGACAGAGATTGGCTGGACACACAATAGGGTAGCACTAGGTGTAAATTTAAAAGTAACCAGAATTTAAATAAGTACCTACTTACAAAATATTTAACACGACTTAAAACGGAAACATGATCACGTTGACAAGTAATGTTTCTTCACAGCCAGTTTTTGCGGACGTTTTATTGTCACGGGCAATGCATTCCATAGATGAGCGACAACAAAATGGCCGATAGGATTTCCAAGAAAGCTGATGACCTACTTACAGAAATGGTTATTATTATTTAGCCATTTACATGCAATAAATATAATTAGATAGAATGTTTATCATTCTAAATTCAAAAGATGTAAATAATTAAAGTTTAAATGTTTTTCTTTGATTTTGTTTCTTATCAAGGATCTCTATTCGAGTAAAGGCCTCCTCCATTTTAATCCACAGTTTCCTGTCTTTGACTTTTGATAACCAGTTGTCACATGCCGTTCTTCTGACTTCATCTCGATATCTCTCAGGGGTTCTGCTTCTTTTTCTTTCCTCTCACTTATACAGGGTAATTTGTAAAATACTGGTAACTTCTTGGGACTATGTTACTAACATCATAAACAACAACTTTTGTTCTATGACTTAAAAAAATATCTTAATTTAGTCCATCAGATTTTCATAAAATTAAAGTTATTTAAATAGTACAATAGCGGAGGGGGGCGGGGTGCTTGATGCGCTTGCATCACACAGTATAACAAAATACAGAGTTAGAATGTGTTATATAGAACAACGAAATCTTAAAGGTTTGTTTTTGGTAAATTATGAACAAAAAAAAAAATCATAGAACAAAAGTGGTTCCTTATGGTGTTAGTAATACAGTCCAGGTTATTAATGTTTTAGAAATAACCCTATATAAATATTTAAAAAAAAAATACAAAATACTTTTTTGAGTGAACTGAGCTGAGAACATTCTATTTTCTTTAGCTTTTCAGTAAAAGACAACAATATTTCAAATTAAACGTTACAGCTACTTTACGGAACAATTTTCATTTGAAAATTAAATGGTCTCTAAGCCATTGTGTTGGCAATTAGACTTGTGTTTATATCCTTGAGTTCGGAAGGTGATTTCCATAGTACTTGCTTCTAAAAGATTCCCCTTGGGCCATTGATCCTGTTATTTGATCTGGCTGTTAAAGAGAATTATTTCTTGTGACGTTCTTCAGAAGTTACTACAGTATTTGAGAGACGGATTTTGTACAATAATTAACTGTTACGCTAAACCTTAAACTTTAAAATTACTATTTGAAGAGTACAAAATAATTATTTGTAGAATGATTTTGTACTCTTCAAATAGAAAAAAACTATTAGTATTTGTACACGCTTGTATCACACTGGAATCTGGCCTAAACATAGTTTGGAAATGAGTGTCAGATGATCATGTACTAAAGTCGGTGGAATTTCGAGGAGCACTTCCGACAGCTGGCTCCCAAACTGAATCGGAGACGGGCAGCCCTCAAATGGCTCCTGCCCAACCTAGGGAGTCCAGACGCCTTCTGCCGGAGGCTCTACGCAGGTTTCACTCGGTCCACGGTACTTTATGGGGCACCCGTGTGGGCCGCGTCGCTACAAAGGCGACTGGCGGCCCAGCTAAACGCATGCTAGAGCGGCGAAAGATTCGACGCCAGTACGAAAGACAACGAAAGGACAGGAGTAGGAATTTTAGTCAGTAAAACTCTGACATCTTCCGCTCCGCCCAATGTCACGGAGATGTCATTGGATGATTTTTCTACCTACAAAAAATAATGATAAATAGATGATCCTGTAGATACTAATCAGACATAGTGAAATGTGTCTCAACTGATCAAATGTCTTTCATCGTCATCATCGTCATTACAGCCAAAAAACGTCCATTGCTGGACATATGCCTTACTCAAATGCCACTACAACATCGATCCTGTGCATCTCGCATCCATCGGATTTCCGTGACCCTTATCAGGTCCACCTTTCGGCAGGCCTTTTAAAGCTGCGTCTTTCGTTACACAATAGACTCCAAAACCTTTCAGTGATGGGGCTGAAAGGTTCTGGAGTAACTGAGACTGAGTAAATGAGACAGGAGAAACTTCCTCTCTAGAAATAAAAATAAAAGGTTATTTTACTATATATCCCTCTAAATAGTAAAATATCTGTTTTATTTTTATTGGAGTAGTCAATGGTGATTATTTTTGCGTTTCTTTCATGTTTTTTACTGGTTATAGCATTCCTATTTTCATCCCTTTCCTTCACATGCCTATTGCCTTTGTGTGAGCGAATCCGCGAAAACATGGATGAAATAATATTTCGATGAAAACCCACAATTTTTTAATAGCCATCTAATGACTGATCTGCTCTTGTCGCCGCTCAAGACAATTCTAAAATCGTGTGAAGTGTTTGTTTTATGAAACCATGTCATCGTACATTCTGAGCTGTGCCGAGGATTAAAAGGTATTCATCATCATCATCATCATCATTTCAGCCGAAAGACGTTCACTGTTGGACATAGGCCTCCCCCAAGCGCCGCCACAATGAACGGTCCTGTGCGTCTCACATCCATCGGATTCCCGCAACCCTTACCAGGTCATCGGTCCACCTTGCAGGAGGCCTAAAAGATATTGTGTTAACTTCATTTTTAAGAGACGGCTTGCTCTGGCCTATATTTTCCCACGGCTGATCAATTCCACACTATGAACTCGTAGGGGCTCAGCAGGGTCGAAACCTACTGGGGCTAAGGGTCTGCTTCTGAAAGGAAGATTCGGCCCCAGTACAAAAAGCCATGAAGATGTAGGAGTGGGTTTTTAGTCTATAACAGTCTGATACTATCTACCGTTCCGCCCAAGGGCGCGGAGATGTCATTGGATGATTTTTCCACCTACAAAAAAATACATCATGAACTACCCGAATTTCAAATAGCTTGTAACCTTTCTCTATGAAAGTAAATACCTATACCTACTTTTAAGCCTTATAACATACTAACACTTATAATAATAATGTCGAATATTATCTCCAATACACCCATCTTCACCGTTTGTATCCCAAAATCAATTACGTTTTGTTATTCATGTCCCCTAATCCCAGTTAGTCTACCAGGCCATTACGTACTCAAATAGTATTTATTTGAAAATCATTTGGATCGCGATACTAACAATTTATTAGTTCATATTTAGTAATAGGGTTCGGAAAAAGCATCGGTATACCAATTACGGTGGTATCGGAAGATAATTGTATCGATACCGACTTAAATTCTCAATAGTTTTGAAACGATAGTAAATTCTTGACCTGTTTATGATAAAAAAAAAAACATTAGAGTCGCATAGAACCTTTACAGTGTTTCCACTAAAAAGAGCGTAACCCACCACGCGGCCCAGCGCAGTTTGGTGAATGTCACATGTTTTCGAATTTTTGATTATAGGACATGCCGGTTTCCTCACGATGTTTTTCTGCACCGTTTTGAGGGCAGTGGTGATGAAACTCGCTTAGTGGTGGCTGAATGGTTATCGCCCCGACTTACAGCTCGTAAGTCGGGGCGATAACCATTCAGCCACCACTGCTCTACGAAACGATGGTAAATGCATTCTTTTGCCCTTTTTATGGTGAAAAAAGAAAAACTTTAGCAGCGGACATAATAATCACCTTTATAATAATCCTACTGCTGGGATTCAGGCTTTCTCTCTTTGTAAAGGAAAAGAGCGTAACCTACCACGCGGCACAGCGCGGTTTGGTGAATGTCACATGTCTTCGAATTTTTTATTCTAGAACGTGCCGGTTTCCTCACGATGTTTTTCTTCGTTTTGAGAGCAGCGGTGATAGAATAAATTACACAAAATAATGCGCCTGACTGAGTTTGAAACCACCGTTATCCACGCCACGACTGCTAAAAGAAGGTTTGGGTGAGAAGGTGTACGCGGTTGTTTCCTCGAATGCCGTCATTTGTGACCCTGAACAATTCTAATTTCTCAGCCACTCTTTACCATGACTTGTGAAAAGATTAGGTACACAACAGATAATCTAAAAAGTGACGCCCGGGTATCGCCACTGTGTGGAACGCGCGGAGGACACGGTGGAGCACACGGTAGAGGGGTGCTCTGCTTGGGCGGAGTATCGCCGTGCCCTCGTGGGGGTGATCGGCGGCGAAGACCACTCGCACCGGGCCTTGGTTCAGGCCATGGTCTGGAGTGAGGAGGAGTGGCAGGCGGTCGCCTCCTTCTGCAAAGCTGTAATGCTAGCAAAGAAGGAGGCCGACCGCATCAGGCAAAGGCGCTCTCGCCGCCGCCGGGATTCCGATCCCGATTTCTGGCCACCGTAGCTACCTGTAGCTCCCTGTCCGATCGTCCGGTAACTGTCCGGACCCAGCCCAAGTCGTCAACGTCGCGCACTATTCCCGCGCGCATCAAGGAGTTGTCAGCAATGACAGGGGTCCAGCTGTGCGTGTACCTACACGCCTACACGGATGTCCACCATATGCGTGTAGGTGTGAAGTTCCATATGGAAATTTTCAATTTGCTGGGCATTGTAGTGCTATATGCTAAAAAAATTACAACTCAACCATGTTAACCATCTCCAGGAAAAGTTAGTAGGTATAGTTAAGATAAGACACTTAGTATCGATACTTTTTATCCGATCCCTATCTATAAACATTGTAATATTTTGGCGAATTTCCTTGATAACGTTTATTATCTATTCTGGTCACGTCATAAAAGTGTTCCAGCTTAGGCTACCTAAATAATTTATTGTGATAATGTTGTATTTCGACCTTTGGGAACGATATCGTTATCAGTACGTTCGTGCATTTATTTAAATTCAACTCACTTTTGTTTCTATTTAAGGTTTATTAAGGGATTTCACTCGAAGTTACTGAAAATTTCGTGTGTAGGAAAATGATTATTTATCACACTTAATATTATAAATAGGTAGTTTGTTTTTATGTTTTTTTGTTTGTAAGAGGTAATCTCTGAAAGGACTGGTCTGATTGTTAATTTTTTTCACCAATAGAAAGCTGCTTTATTCCTGAGTGATATTGGCTATTTTTATGTACGCGGGTAAATCTGCGGGCAAAAGCTAGTTTATCATACATGCCCCTCTCCCAAACCTTTCCCCAATTGGCTTGAGGTCGGTTGTATTTTACATGAGCAACTACGAGTACCTATCAGCTCTAGAGGGCAAATAGGCAGTTACTCATAAGGGCCAAGTTGCTTATAAAATTCATTAACTTCATTAGAAAAAAAAAACAGATCTTTACCCGGAACAAATATTTATATTTGTCAATAAAATACATAATTAAAAGATTGACTTATACTTTAAAATGATCTCGAAAAATAATGCGAAAAACAAATTAATTATCAAAAATGTCTTCATAAATTCAGAATAAAGAAGCCTCAGGTGTAAAGGAAAAATAATTAGGCTGAAAAGCTTACTCAGGACAGAATAAGGGCTGAAACACTGTGAGGGAAATACAGCGGTGGCGACAGCGAGCGCGACATATTAAACACTAGTGGCCGATCCCGACTTCGCACGGGCAATAAATATAGCCTATCTTACTCACCCTGAGTAAGATAGGCATATATAGAGTAAGATAGGCTTATGTAAGATAGGTTTTCCAATGGTGATTTTTTTTTTTAATCGGCTCAGTAGTGTTTGAGTTTATTCATTAAAAAGATATACACGAAAATACAAATTATAAAGTTAGTTAGTAGTAGATGTAGATATTTAACCTTTTGAATGTCTTTTGTTACACAGTTCGACATAAGCAATTGTCTTTCTATTGTGTCTCTAATTACGGCATTCAAAGAGTTAAACCGCCGCTGTTTGCGTCCATACTAAAATGGCTAAATATAGTACTTAATAGCTAAATATAGGCGTAGATGTATACAACGTGAACGCGATCAATTGCCCTTTGCGTTCTAAGACCACGGGTTTCCTTTTCAGAAGTCTCATCGTCATCATCATGGCATATTTTATTATAAGACACTGAATAATCTGTGTAGAAATGTGTATTTTTTGTAATATCGCTTGTTTTAAGATTGACGGCGAATTTGTGTATTTTTTGTAGTATCGCGTGTTTTAAGATTGACGGCGAATTCTCTTATCAGCTTGTCGCTCAAAAATTCAGTAGCTGAAAACTCCTGTCACCGAAAGTGTATTAGATGAATGTGCCTGTCAGCGAAATGTCCATGTAAAATATTCTGCAGGGGAAACAAAGGAATTGGGCAGTCGGTCTTAGGAAGTTAGGAGAACGGTTCCCGAATCCAACAGCATACGATTATTTGTTTCCAAAATATTTAGAGAAAGATGTGTAATAATGTTATAATCACGTTAGAACCGTTGTATGAAAATTCACTTTGGGAAGGACGCTCTTAACCTTTCGAATACCGGAATTAGAGACACAATAGAAAGAAAAAGAGAGAGCGAAGCGAGGTGTTCGCTTGGGGTTTAATGAATTAAAGTATAGCAACTCGCGATTTACAGTCGACAACAATCGCGCTTGCTTCCGCACCCGCTCCCGCTTATGTCACAATGCGTTCACTCAGGAGGAGCACTTAAGCCGGCAGATCTTTTGTATAACCGGTGTCGCCCACGAATTGATTAGCACAACCGTTAATTAATCTTCTTCACCAAACTACCTTTATTTTACTAAACCGACAATTTATGTTCTTAGAATTTAGTCGCACCGAGGCTGCGCGATCAATAGAAGGGTAATTGGTAATTTGGGAAAGGGTTTCAGTTAGACTCGTTAAAAAATAAAAGGCGTAGAATAAAACCCTAGAATGTAACTGGGAACGAAACTAACAGAAACAATAAAATAATATTTAGGGGTCCGGTGTAGTACCTATTTTAACTATATTAGAGTAGTCCTCCTCCTTGCGTCATATTCCTCAATGCTGAGGGTCGTGACCTCCCCTGCTTCATCACTTTACTTTTTGTATGATGTTTTTCCATTTATTCCTGTCTCTGGCGGTGGAAAGGGCCTTGTATACTATGGAGTTAAGAGTGCTGCAGATCTGGTCGGACCAACGTATTGGGCTGCACCCGCGTGGCCTTTTCCCATCTACTTTACCAGTCACGATTAGCCTTTCGAGGTTTCCATCGTCTTTCCTTGCACCGTGCACATGTGACAGAAGTTTTGCAGAATTTTGCGAAGACACTCGGATGACAACCGCGAGGAGATTTTTAGTTCACGCAGAATGGATATGTTGATCCGAAATGCTGTACAAGGGATACGAAGCATTTTCTCCAGCACCACATCTCAAAGGCGTCAATGCGAATTAGAGTAGTAGCTACACTCAAATGTCAAAACGGGCCTTTGATTTTTGACAACTTTAGGCTGCCCACCCACGTTAGACTTTTTGTAGGACAGATAATCGGGCCGATTTTGTATATTTGTAAGTTTTTGTAGGACGTGTGCGTTGCACTAGTGTGTTTTATTTTTCTCCTACAAAAAATCGGTCACCGATTATCGGACGTGGGCGTGCAGCCTTAGTGTCACACTTTAACTGACTGCAACCAACCCATGTTCCTACAGTTGCCCTTCGCGATCTAGCTAATATAATGAAAAGTTCCTTTTCTATTTTTTTTTCTAATTTAATCCAAACTATCCAAACTAATATTATAAATGCGAAAGTAACTCTGTCTGTCTGTCTGTCTGTCTTTGCTTCACGCCTAAACTACTGAACCGATTTGTGTGAAATTTGGTACAGACATAGTTTGGAACTTGAGAAAGGACATAGGATAGTATTTATTACAAAAAATAAAATAAAAAATAAAATTTATTCCGGACATACAGCGCCATCTATTGGTCAAGAGTCGGCATCAATTCGCCGCCGCTGCCGGAAGTCACTATTCCACGCGTCAAAAGCTAGTTCTAATATATTCGCGTTTCATCTCGTCGTTTATACCACGTACATTGAAGGATTGGAACAATTTGCCTGTAACGGTCTTCTGGTATCTTCAAGGCTAGAGTGAATAAGCTCTTCATAAACTAGTGCGATTCACCGTCAACATTTGCTTCAATTGGATGAGATCACAGTAAAAAAAAAATAGGCAAGTGCGAGTCGGACTCGCGCACTGAGGGTTCCGTGCAAACTAATATTCCCGAATGGAGTCTTGAAGAGTTTTCTGAATTGCAATTTTTTTTTTTTGTGTCGTAGTTAACAACATATTTATTTTTTTCAGATTTTTATCTATACCTATGCTATACGACCTTGCTTTGTGCCAAATTTCAAGATTCTGGGTCAACGGGCACCCTATGAATTTTGATCTTTGCGAGTATCAAAATATACGTTTTTATTGCGACATAAACGGCCGTATCTTTTTTATTCGTTAACTTAAACGTTTGATTTCTTCACAGCTTGAAGAGATTGCAGACCTGAGTATATGGTTTTAATTTCAACTCGATACCTCCACGCGTTCTCAAGATAAAGGGTCATGACAGACAGACAGACATACGGATGGATAACAAAGTGATCCTATATGGGCTCCGTTTTTTCCTTTTGAGATACGGAACCCTAAAAAGACAAACCTTGTGACGACAAAAGAAAAGAAATAACCAGGTAAGCTTAAGGATGCGACTTGAAATTCGAATGCAGTTCCTTAGTAAAGTTAGTTCACGGACAGTGAGTTGCGACTTGCGACAAAGTCACACATAAGTCCCGTCTAACCAGCTCCTTCGACACGTAAATCCCAATTCAATTTAAACTAACTACCACATTGTTGGTCCATGAATCTGTGCAATATTTTCCCTTGCAAAGTTCACGCCACCAATAGTTGTAGTCAAAAGTTTTTATAAGTCGTCTAAAGGGACGTTCACACTGGAAAAATTCGTGTGTTGCAATGGCTTGAGTTTGACCATAGCATTAGTTAGTACGTTGTATTGTGTATTACAGAGCTGGATAGATGGATTACATGGATAGATTACTAGGTATCATTACGGAGTAACGTGATACGACAGGATTATTTTTATTTTGTCTACTTAGGGTGAGTTGCACCATTTAACTATAACGATAACAAAGCCGTTAACAGTTGTCCAATCATTGAATTGACCAATAGGCGACCGTTTCACGGCTGGTTAAAGTTTGATTATCGTTATAGTTAAATGGTGCAACTCACCCTTATTTATATAATATTGTTTTTTAAACTTCAAAATTAGAACATAGTTGCGTCCAGGGGCGGGGTTATCTTGGCGGTATCTCTTGCAATCACCAATGCCTTCAGTACCCTACCCTGGAGCTGTATTGGAGAGGCACACCGGTATCACCGGATACCGATAAACCACTGTCATGTAGTCGAGGTTTGTTTAACGGTCAGGTTTGTGTTCTACTTCGGTCACTGACAAGAGATCAGCTAAAATGGTCGTTGCAGTGGTTAAGCGATTAACAGCAGCACTGCCTGTTCCGGGTTTGATTTCCACGAGAAACAAATATTATGTATGGCCTACAGATATTTGTTCCCGGGTTTTGGACGGCCACATAACTTTTATACAAACTTGGGGAAAACACGAAAATTAAGCATTTTTCAAGGACATCCAAGTTGTACAGACGTACATATGTACAATCGGCGTTCGAGGGGATAATTGAGATTAAATAGTTGGCTTGCCATAGAGTAACGTCTTATAGCACAAGTATAGGAATAAATCTGAAAACAGGAAATTTGTTGTTACGTCATCAAAAAAGAAACCGTTTTTTACGATTCGAAAAAATCTTAGAGACTTATCTATCTATTTATCTTATTCTTACTTATCTTATAATTTTGTACGGAACTGTCAGTGCGCGAGTCCGAGTCGCACTTCATCATCATCATCATCATTTCAGCCGATACATGTCCACTGTTGGACATAGGCCTCCCCCTAGCGTCGCCACATCGAACGTTCCTGTGCGTCCCGCATCCATCGGTTTCCCGCTACCTTCACCAGGTCATCGGTCCACCTTGTAGGACGCCTTCCAACGCTGCGTCTTCCGGTACGCAGTCGCCACTCCAGAACCTTCGTCACAATTGCCTAGTTTTTTTTTAAAACCTTAGTTTTTAGGGTTCCGTAGCCAAATGGCAAAAAACGGAACCCTTATAGATTCGTCATGTCTGTCTGTCTGTCTGTCTGTCTGTCTGTCCGTCCGTATGTCACAGCCACTTTTTTCCGAAACTATAAGAGCTATATTGTTGAAACTTTGTAAGTAGATGTATTCTGTGAATCGCATTAAGATTTTCACACAAAAATAGAAAAAAAGTAATAAATTTTGGGGGTCCCCATACATGGAACTGAAACTCAAAAATTTTTTTTTCATCAGACTCATGCGTGTGGGGTATCTATGGATAGGTCTTCAAAAATGATACTGAGGTTTCTAATATCATTTTTTTCTAAACTGAATAGTTTGCGCGAGAAACACTTCCAAAGTGGTAAAATGTGCGTCCCCCCCCCCTCTAACTTCTAAGATAAGAGAATGATAAAACTAAAAAAAATATATGATGTACATTACTATAAAAACTACCAACGAAAATTGGTTTGAACGAAATCTAGTAAGTAGATTTTTTTTAATGCGTCATAATCGAAAAAAATACACTATTATTAAAACATCGATCAAAGTTACAACACATTACAAGAACTTTTATATTATGTTACTTGCTGCTACGGAACCCTTCATGGGCGAGTCCGACTCGCACTTGGCCGGTTTTTTTTTTGAAAATATTTTCGACATTCAGAATCTTATATTTCATGAGCAAGGTTGATTCCAAGGCATTTATGACACTTCTGTATCAATTTGTAGGAAAATAAATCCCTCTTGCATTCGTAAACTAAGTAAGCCAAATCCTATTCGATTGAATTCAAAACCCACACGAAATTGTTCGCTATTTTTAACAAATAATGCTCAACGACCATCAAACAAATGCGAATGTTATATATTTATGTAAATACTCGTTTGAGCCTCGCTATTGCAATGTATGCTACCTTGGGTTATGAACAAAGTGACATTATAAAATAAGCGCGTAGCTTCTGCCATCGGCTTCGTCCGCGTGAAAGTGGGTTTCTCTATAGAATCTTTGGATCCCAGGTTCATTTTCTTTGGAGATGAATTTTCTACAAACGTCTTTTAGGGTGTTTTTAATATCATCGTGGGGATTTCATCACGCATGTTTGCTCCGCGTGCAGAAAATTTCAAAAACCAAAAAAATCGCGTGTCGCGTGCATGTTCCAGGCATTACAATAAATCTTGGGCAGAGCATCCTCTGGGGGTGATCGGCGGCGGAGACCTCTCGCGCCGGGCCTTGGTTGAGGCCATGGTCCGGAGCGAGGAGAAGTTGCAGGCAGTCGCCGACGTCTGCGAAGCAGTAATACTCGCAAAGGAGGAGGCTGACCGCATCAGGCAACAGCGTTCTCGCCGCCGCCGCCGGGATTCTGATCCCGATTTCCGGCAACCGTAGGCGCGGGCTTGCGGACAGTGAGAAATGGGTATCTTAGTAATAGGTAGGTCGCTGTCCAGTAACTGTCCGGACCAAGCCCAAGTCGTCAACGGCGCGCACTGTTCCCGCGCGCCTCAAGGAGTTGTCAGCAACAGCAGGGACCCAGCAGGGTCGAAGCTTACTGGGGCCAGGGTTAGTTTCGAAAAATAGCTTGAGCCCCGGTATAAAGGCTAGAAGGAACGGGTCATTTAGTCAGTAAGAGTCTGACACTATCTCCCGCTCCGCCCAAGAGCGGGGGTTGTCATTGGATTATTTTTCCTAACATAAAAAAGACATTACAATAAATAATTGTATGAAATGGATATATGCAGGGGTTACGCGTGCGGGGCAATCCCAGTTTCTCCTTCTGTAAATATAGATGATAATGTTTTCAGTTTCCTTTAACATATTAGAGTAATAACAATAATAATCCTACAGATCAAATTTTGATCATGTTGTTTGTAGAAATATGTTATAATATTTTGAAGTTTAATTGGAGTATACAGGAGATATTAAGCATGCAAGCTTAAGCATGTACACAAACTTAGGTACACTCTCTGTTCCTTTACTTACATAGTCCTTTGGGACGGCAATCCGACACAACCGGGGAATATCAGGTGTAATACCGGCTTTACTTGCTTTCCGAGGCATGGAGGTTTCTCTCCACCAACAATCTAAATAGAACACTTAATAGTACTTTTTCCCTGATCCCTAGAATCGAACGCAATACTGCTCTGCACTGACACTTATGACCAAGTAAAAAGTATTTTAAGACACTAATGGGGAAAGTTTTTATGTATAAATTTGTTACTCCTTCACGCACAAATGGTTCAACTGATTTGACTGGCCTGTTGGTCTAGTGGTTAGTGACCCTGACTGCTATGCCAGAGGTCGTGGTTTCGATTCCCACCCAGGACAAATGTTTGTGTGATGAGCATAATCATTTGTTCTGTGTCTGGGTGTAATTTATCTATAATATGTATATATTTAGAAATATATAAGTATGTTTATCAGTTGTCTAGTACCCATAACACAAGCTCTGCTTAGCTTGGGACAAGACGGCGTTGTGTGATAGTTGTAGAAATATTATTATTATTATTATTAATTTTAAACGCAATTTGGCGCATGAGTAGGCCATGTTCAGGAATAGCATATAGAATACTTTTCCTCCCAGTAGTCATACGTCATTTCTTACTCGTAGAAACTGGTCACTGCAGCACTCAGCTCTATCATACCTTCGCCTACGGCTCGTACAAATTCTGCCACAATCGCAATCAATGACTATACAGTGGTTTAATTCTCTTTGGTCGCTATGATCAAACGTCTCCACTTGTATCAAAATTATATCCAGGGTTTTTTGTAAAACACTAACTAACAACCTTCCAAGTCTGTATTACTAACATCATAAACTACAACTTTTGTTCTATGACTTTTTACAAAACAAATTTATTTACTAAAACAAACCTTCTAGATTTCGTTGTTCTATCCAACACATTTCAACTCTGTATTTTGTTATATCTACCTACGTCTGTTTGACGCGACGCAAGCACATCAAGCACCTCCGTCAGCCAATTCCAACTCCCTCCGCTATTGTACTATCACTTGCTTCGCATACATTTCGTAATATTTATAACGTTCAATTTAAATATTTTTATTTTCGTGTGAAAATCTGATGAACTATAATATGATACGTTTTTAAACTCGTAGAAAAAAGAATTGTTTTTGATATTAGTAACATAGTCCTGAGTGGTCGCCAGTGTTTTACAAATAACCTTGTATTATTCGCTGATTGAATATAGCTTTACTCTAGTCGCTCTATAGTCATAACTATACCATTATCAGGACAGAATGGTGCGGGTGAAAGCCGCCGCCGGATTCATATAATGTTGCTACCTGACCTTTTTTCGCATCTTAAGGCCCAAGCGCCCAAAAAGTGCCATAAAACAGTGACTTTCTGAAGCCTACTCCTCGGTAACGGCCTGGTTAATAGGTCTGTTAAAAATATATGTTTATTAAAGATTCATGAACAACATTATAAACATTTGATTTTTTCGTGCTATTAATACTTTTGTTTAAAAAAATTTTTAGCAATTTCGCAACTTTTCCCTACTCCTTCGAAACGGCTTGGACCTTTGCAAACATTTTTACACATGAAAATTGGTGGTTAAATATTCTTCAAAGTGAACATTGCATATGTAAATCAATCAATATTTCGCAAAGAAAATGGATTTAAACCGCTTTCCGGGCGCTGCTGGCCGCAAATAAATGCACAGATTTGCGTACTGCCGCCTAGGCGAGTGCGAGAGTTGCGTCCACATAATTTCAGTCAGATGATTCAAGGGACTATAAGCCTTAAAGATGCATATTTTCGTTCTGCTGTCATCCTACTATATACAAAAGACCTTTAATGTGTATTTAAGAGCGTTCTTTTTGAAACCCTTAAAAGTCTTTCATAAAAATTGTCATCGTTCATAATTTCGAATTAATGTGCCCCTGCTTCTATTGATGTACTTTTTATATTTTTAATATATGAGTAAATTATGGAGGGCCAAAGTTTACTTAAAATAGTAGATTTTCAGACGTCTTTACTAGATTAGTTTTACACTTTATGTTTTGATTTCTACAGAAGCTAAGAATATGTATAATGCTATATGGTGATAAATAATATGTGTATCCAATATATCTAGAGAAAGATGTATAATAACATCATAATCATGTCAGAGCGGTTGTATGAAAAGTACCTCGAAAAGGACGCTCTTAAGACCTAGAACGAGTTCTTTGGCCCCAAAGAGATGTCAGCAAAACCGTAGGAGCTAAGTAGAGCCAATGCTCGCTTAGACAACGAGACTTTTTGAAAGGTTCTCTTTTGAAATTTCTTTCCTCGGCTTTCCGTTTAAAGGTACATTCCAGGGCCATGCAACTGAAGGAACCCAGGTATCTGTGTATCCAAAATATCTAGAGAAAGGTTTGTATTAACATCATAAGAGCGATTGTACGTAAGGGCGATTGTATAAAAAATTACCTCAAAAAAGACGCTCCTAAGGCTGCCCGCCCACTCCGATAATCGGTGACCGATTTTTCGTTGGAGAAAAATAGAACACACTGATAACAATAGTGCAACGCACACGTCCTACAAAAAGTCGGTCTGTATACAGAACAATGTTACAAATATACAAAATCGGCCCGATTATCTGTCCTACAAAAAGTCTGACGTGGGCGCGCAGCCTAAAGGTTAAGAAAACAGGTGGGACACTGTAGTAGTACTATTTACGAATTTCCAACTCGTTGTGCGATGTTCGCGTCGATCGGACTGAGGACGCCCCGGGTGAATGCTGTTTTATTCATTCGTCTGCATTTGAAATTCCTTTCGTTGTGGAAGCTATTGTAGTGTACTGTTGTATTGTCTTCGATTGTGAGTTATTGTCTAAAGGAGTGCTGGAGAAGGATTTTGAAGTAAATGTAAATACTTACTGGACTTATTTTAATGAACTATAGACTGTTTCTCGCCAAACTAAAGTGGCAGTGAGCAGGGTATATATAGGGTGACTGGTAATTAGTGTATGATACTTAAACACGTGATTGTGCTCATGATAATCAACAACTTTTACTACGGGAACAAACATGAAATCGCGAAAAAAAAATCAGCTGTTCAGAACATTTATGTTTGCCTAATGTACTGGACAGCTGATATTTTTTTCGCGATTTCAGCTTTGCTCCCATACTAAAAATTGTTTGTTATCATGAGCAGAATCACGTGTTTAAGTATCGTACACTAATTACCAGTCACCTTATACAGGAAAAGTTTTTAACCACTGCGTAAATTTTTTTTGGTGGCTCAGTGTAAGTAATAGAACACATTTCCATTTTTAGTTTATAACTTTTTTTTTTCACATTTTTCCACCTTGTCCCATTTTGAAATAAGCATAACATGGACATAATTTAATCGTAATACTATTAAATACTATGAATGAAAACGCGCTGGCCGCCGCCCGTTGTACGAGACGGGGGTGCGGGGGGAAGGGGGCGGGGGTATGCAGCGCCGGCGGCGGCCTTTGATATGCGGATCTGCAGTACGTCACTTGCGGAAGCGGGGTCCGGACGTTCGCTCATATTCATCCCTGCGCGCGTGTGTGCCGCGTACTCGTGTCGTCACGATGTCGAACTTTACTCACCGCGAATACTACGAAATGGTGCGAGTGTATCCACTTAGCCACGAAAATTTACGAGCAGCACGAAGAAGGTATGAGAGGGAGAGCGTAGGTACCTCGTATGCGAGCCCAAGAAATGCTCGACACCACAATCGAAGAATTAATCGATGAAGTCCCATTGAGCTACAATAATAACTTTTATTACCAGCACGACGGCGCTCCGCCACATTACGCCATATCGGTACGAAATTGTTTAAATGAAAAATACGGGGAAAATTGGATCGGTCGGGGTGGTCCCGTACCATGGCCGGCTAGGTCCCCAGACCTCACTCCCTGTGATTTTTATCTCTGGGGAGAAGTGAAACGTCGGGTGTATGTAGAAGAGGCTCAGAGCCTAGATGACTTAAAACAAAAAATAAATAACGCGTTCAATGAAGTGAAAAGTGATACTAGTGTCCTAAACAAACTAAATGCAAACTTATTTAAAGGTGCACGTTTATGCCTGGAAAAAGGAGGAGGTCACTTCGAACAATACCTTAAATACTTTGATTAACGAAATGTAGAGGTAAGAAATTATAAACAATCTTAGTGTGTTAGGTTCTTTTTGATTGGACATTGTTGTAAATAGGTAGTTGATTCCAATTTTTTAAAATACCTACGCCAGAATGCAATTTTTTCAATTCAAATTGTATCATGAGTAAGTATCATACATAAATGTTTTAATTTGAATGTAAAAATTATTACTTGATTTATTTTCTGCATTTTGATGGTCCTAAGCCCATGAAAGTATGAAGGAAAAATTGGAATTACCTAATCTTAAAAAACCGGCCAAGTGCGAGTCGGACTCGCCCATGAAGGGTTCCATAGCAGCAAGTAGCATAATATAAAAGTTCTTGTTATGTGTTGTAACTTTGATCGATGTTTTAATAATAGTGTATTTTTTTTTCAGTTTATGACGCATTAAAAAAAAACTACTTACTGGATTTCGTTCAAACCAATTTTCGTTGGTAGTTTTTATAGTAATGTACATAATATATTTTTTTTAGTTTTATCATTCTCTTATCTTGGAAGTTAGAGGGGGGGGACACACATTTTACCACTTTGGAAGTGTCTCTCGCGCAAACTATTCAGTTTAGAAAAAAATGATATTAGAAACCTCAGTATCATTTTTGAAGACCTATCCATAGATACCCCACACGCATGGGTTTGATGAAAAAAAAATTTTTGAGTTTCAGTTCTATGTATGGGGACCCCCAAAATTTATTGCTTTTTTTCTATTTTTGTGTGAAAATCTTAATGCGGTTCACAGAATACATCTACTTACAAAGTTTCAACAGTATAGCTCTTATAGTTTCGGAAAAAAGTGGCTGTGACATACGGACGGACAGACAGACAGACAGACAGACAGACAGACATGACGAATCTATAAGGGTTCCGTTTTTTGCCATTTGGCTACGGAACCCTAAAAAGTAGCACGAAATTGCGGTCAGTAACCGCACCGCGTAGGTACTTACGTCGGCGCCGTCGCATCGAGCGAACGCACATAAGTACTTACCTACAACTCAGCTGATACCAGCTTGCCGGTCGGGCGACCAGTCGACGCGTGAGTCGGTCGACCGGGCGCCCGACTGGCAAGCGACCATAAAATAAATTTCTATGTAAATAAGTCTCGTAAGCCATAACTTTATTTTTTACTATTAACACATATCAAAATAAAAAATACGTGTTTATTAAAATATATTCAAGTTTATCATGTCAAAATTTGCGCACTGGTTAAAAACTTTTCCTGTATATAGTTCGTAGAACGGATGGTCGATGAAGCCAAAAATTTCTAAAGTGGCGACCACGTACCGAAAAACGCAGCTTAGAAGGCTTCTCACATGGTAGATCGATGAACTGCTGAGCGTCGCATGAATGTGGTTGACGCGATACGCACAGGACCGTTCGTCGTGGCGACACTTGGGGGAGGCCTGTTTCCAGTAGTGGACGTCCTTCGGCTGAAATAATGATGATGATGATGGTAGACTATTTATAGTATGGAGAGGAATCGAATATACTTGTACCTTATTTTTTATAAATGAGGTTTGTTTTCCCCGGTATGAAGAAATAATATGTCGACTGACCTAAAACTTCGGCGGTACGGCTTTCAGGATTTTTTTTAATAACTTTTGATTTAGTCATTATAAAGCTATTGGGGTCACCTTTGTGTGCTTTTTATCAGTATTTAGGTTAATAAAAAAAAAAAACTCTATTGACTTTTTTTTAACAACCAACGTTTCGCATTTATTAATTTCACAAACATTTCATTTCGGAAATGATATCTATACATATAATAAAATCGTAGGAAAGTCAAAACTGTACATTGAATATTTTTTAAAAAGAGTACTTGGGGCGTGATCTACAATCGATACCGAAGCCAAAAATATAGTTTTTAGAATTTTTGTCTGTTTGTCTGTTTGTCTGTTTGTCTGTTTGTCTGTATGTATGTCCGGGATAAACTCAAAAAGTACTGCATGGATTTACTTCAAATTTTGCATGAATATTACTAAGAGGTCGGGTCAACACATAGGCTACATATTATCACGCTATCACCTACGGGGGAGGAGCTGTGAATCTTTATTTTTCTCACGCATTCTGTGACTGCGTGTAATCTAACGACGCATATATAAATGTTGTTTTTGAGTAAGTCATGCTATTATCTAGCTTTACACTATAAAAACTACGCCATTAAAGTAACTTGGGCAGAGAAACATAGTTTAATGAATGTTAGTAGTATAAACACAATTTTAAAACAGCGCCATCTATGAGATTTCATCAAAATCAAATCAAGTATAAGTTAACAGTTTTTGGAAATTAATCATTTAAATTTGATCATGTTGGCGAGGTTAGTAGTTAGTTATTCTTAAAATTCATAGATGGTAATGTGCATTTTCTTCATATTATAGTTCGTTTTGACAAATTCAAGTTCCAACAAAACCCTCAAAATCTTGAGCAGAGTTGAGGAAGACAATTTAAAAAAAATGCGGTGTTAGGTATTACATGGTGGCATTTCTCAGACTCTGTGAAGTCGACCAGTTTGCGAAATCCCTTACGTATGACGTCATATTACACGTACGACAAGCAAAGGGGTCTATTCAACTAACATCGACGAGGAGGTGCTGTGGAAGGTTTTCCGGGAATTTTCAAGGACACCGCATTGGGTAGGGTTTATACCGTGCACTCGAATAGTGGCGAATGCTATTTCCTGCGGTTGTTACATCACACTGTCCCAGGCTCAACGTCTTCCGCTTTTCTGAGGACATTTGATGGCGAGGAGTATTCCACTTACCGCGCAGCCTTTTGCCTAATTGGGATGACACCCTCGTGGAGGCAAGCGTCAGTGACAGTCCCAGCCACATGCGTCATCTACTTGCCATCATCTTTGTGTTTTGTGGAGTCGCGAACCCGGTAGCTTTGTGAGAGAAGTAACGCCATCTTCTGTCTGAAGATTTTCTACGAGCTTTGAGGCGTGCTACAAGAGACGAAGTAACTGATGAACGCGTGCTGAACACCTGTCTCAGTTCACTTCAAGATGTGGTCATTACTGTCGGCGGCAATCCACTGATCGAATATGGGTTACCAGCTCTCCAATCATCACCACATCAAGACCGTGGAAATCGGGAGTATAACGCTGAAACAAATTACGATCCGGGCGAAATAACCACCATACGAAATTACCATGTCGCTTTGTTCTCTTGAGAGCAAAAACAAATTTATGACACCGTCCTTGAAAGTGTTGGGCAAAACCAGGGTAAAATGTTTTTCTTGGATGCTCCTGGTGGAACAGGAAAAACATTTGTTACCACTGGCATACTTGCAGAGGTCAGGCGCCAAGGCAAAATTGCTATTGCGGTAGCGTCGTCAGGAATCGCTGCCACACTGCTTCCGGAAGGCAAGACAGCACATGTCATGTTAAAAATTGCCATCGATTTAGAGAGCGCTGCCTGTTTGTGGTTTGTCACGTAACAGCGATAAGGGACACGTGCTCAAGAACTGCTCTCTGATGATGAGTGTACGATGGCCAATAGGAAGGCAATTGAGGTCGTAGACAGAACCTGCAAGACATCCGCAGGAACTAACATTTGATGGATGGTGTCACAGTTCTGTTCAGTGGCGATTTCCGGCAAACACTTCCCGAGGTGACGCGAGGATCGAGGGCTGACGAGATGAATGCTTCGTCGAAACGATCTTCGTTGTGGTCACGAGTTCGTACACTGCGCTTGACCATTAATATGAGAGCTCGGCTCGGCGGCAATGCACGTGCTCAAGAATTCTCCGATGTCCTTCTAAGTCTTGACGAAGGCACTCTACCAGAAGAGAGAGGTGGATAGGTAGTACTTCCAGAGTCTCTCGGTAGAGTGGTATCCAGCTTAGAAAAACTCATTCACTGTGTGTACGGGGACATCAGTCGTATACCGTACCAACAGAATTCTTGGGTGTGTGAGTGGGCCATTTTGACGCCCAAAAATGATCAGGCTGCAGCAATTAACGAATGCATTCTCTCGGAAATTGAGAAGAATGAAGTGGTCTACACCTCGATAAACACTGTTATCGAGCAAGATGATGCCACACGTTATTCCGTGGAATTTCTGAACTCCCTGTCAGCAAGAGGACTTCCGGCGCATACCATCAAGCTGAAGGTCGGTGTCCCGATTATGCTTCGAAGTTGTGACGGGACCCGCCTCAAAGTCATCTCGCTCCACACAGACACACCATTGAGGCGGAAATTCTTACGGGTTGTGGCGTCAGCGAGGCAGTATTTATACCACGCATTCCCCTCATACCCCATAACTTCCCGTTCCAGTTCAAGTGCGTACAGTTCCCCGTGTGTGTTTGCTTCGCGATGACCATCAATAAGTCGCAGGGGCAGACACTGTGGGCAGCGGGTGTCGACCTCAGGACGAGTTGCTTCTCACACGGGCAACTGTACGTCACTTGCTCCCGCGCCACCAGTCCTGACTCTCTTTACATTTTGGCTTCTGGCAGTATCCGTACCAACGTAGTTTATAGGGAAGTCTTGTAAGGAATGATACCTTTATACGTATTTTTACTCTTTTGTGTCCTGGAATGTATTCCTGCATTATTTCCTCTATTTCCTTCCGTCACATCTTATGACTGAACTCAGCAGGACTTCCATATAACTCTCTTCACTAGCTTCGTTTGCGAGAAAAACTTATATTCTAAAAGTTGTTATTTTAAAAGTTGTTTATTTATAATGCTATAGCGACACTGGCACCTTAGGTATTTTTAGTGCTATAGAGGCTTCACGCAGACGACGTCGCGGGCAGCAGCTAGTATATTATAAACACCTTTTTACAAACATTTACTTGGCAAATACTTCAGATGATATTTAATTATATATACAACTAGCGCACCCGACAGACGTTGTCCTGTCTACAATGTAAAACATTCCAAAACCAACAACTACTAATAAATTAAAAATTAATTAAAAAAACATTGCCCAGCGGACAAAATTGTGAATCTAAACCATTCCCAGATCCCCTTGAACACACACAAAAAATTTCATCAAAATCGGTCCAGTCGTTTGAGAGAAGTTCAGTGACATACACACTCACAGAAGAATTATATATATAAAGATTTTCATTTTATATTTAGATTCTTTTCGAAAAATCACATTTATGTATAATACATAATTGTGTCAAAGGACTTTTATCTAAGGATATATGCACTTTTAAGTAGAGAGAGGGGAGGGTGGAGGATCCCCTCCTTTATTTTATAGTTAATAATGTAATTGCATAGTTTTTTTTTATATTATAAAAGTGATTTATGCATATAATTTATATGCCTTATAATTTTCCCACTATTGGGACTCAGGCCTTCTTCCTAGGAGAGGGAACTGATTTATGAGTGGAAGGAAAATTTCCCTCCCCGCCCTTGGGCGGAGTGCGAGATAGTGTCAGACTCTTACTGACTAAAAAACCCACCCCGTTCCTTCTTGCCTTTCATACCGAGGATGACGCTACCTTTCGGAGCTAACCTTGGCCCCCGTAGGCTTCGATCCAGCTGGGCCCCTGCTGTTGCTGATAACTCCTTGAGGCGCGCGGGAACAGTGCGCGCCGCCGACGACTTGGGCTCGGTCCGGATAGTTACTGGACGGTCGGACAGCGAGCTACAAATTCCCCCATTCCTTTTGTTTCTAGACTTCGGAGGACCGGTTGAGAATTTTCTTTTTGAAAGATGATGTGGCCGACGATGGAGCACACTTGCATAGAAGCAAACCTATTTAACCATTTCTTGACTTAAAGGCCCCTAGGTTATAGTTATCAGGATATAGATTCCAATCCATAGCTGTACGAATAATGAATGTGTTTCCAAAACGCTTTCTATGGAAAAAAGTCTAAGAAAAATAGTCATCATATCTTCATCATTATTATTATTATTATTATTATCACATTGTCGCGTAGCGTTTATTTATTTATTTAAACTTCATATACAATAGTGGTATATAGGCGGACTTAATGCCACAAGGCAAATCAAGGAAAGGTTTATCTGCAGGAGACTTTAATACTTACTCAACATTACAATAACTGCATCCATTCTATTTACTCGTAGAACGTAAAACGCAATTTATATTTCTCCGGTGCTAATTTGTACATTACTAATCAAAGGGACATTCCGAACACGTGTGGCTATGTTCAACACGATGTCACGTAGTTGTAATGTGAAGCAAAATCGCCAACACGGTACAACATGCAGCTGTTTTGCCATTTAGCCATTTAGCCATTCAGAATGGCTAAACGGCTGTAGGTATGACCAATAGGCTAATGGCTATTGCCGTGATAATGTGGCTTGGTTTTCTAGGCTATAATTGTGAATGGTGTTAGATTTTACATAATTATGGTATGTATGTGCATTGTATATGATCTATTTGTTTATTTGGACTAGCTCCAGTCGTTGCTTTTACAGAATCTGTGCATTATTTCAGGACAACTAGTTGTCTCTGGTACTTTTCGATAATTATATATTAGGATGGTTTGGAAAAGATACTTCGGACAATTCATCAGTAGGCAGGTACTGTAGACTCTTTCATCTGGATCTTTTCAAGATTTTAGCAATTTCAACTTATTTATTAGTTATTTGGCATAAATTGTTTGGCAAAATGCTTTTAGCGTTATCCTGACATACATGCATTTTGTTATTGGTATTTTTTACGTCTTATGCCATTCTATCAGAATTCGATGTAGTTTTAGCACAGTAATGTGTCTGTCTTTGTTACCCAAGTTGTAGTTTACTCCCTTATTACGCCATTATAGTAATATATTTTCTGAGCATCGAAAGACGTAGCGCTGGACGGCCTCTCACAAGGTGGACCGATGACCAGTACCTCTACCATGAGATTGAAGCAATAGTATTTGTCGATACTCGATACCGACTACGTAAATATTTTGTATGGCAAATTTTGGTTCCGTAAGTGACCGCTAGAGGCGCTGTAAAAGTAGAGGTACTGGTAAGAGTTTTTTTTTTCGATGGAAAAAGTCATCCGATGACAACCCCCGCTCTTGGGTGGAGCGGGAGATAGTGTCAGACTCTTACTAACTAATAAAACCCATCCCGTTCCTTCAAGCCTTCATACCGAGGCTCGAGCGCCCTTTCGGATAACCCTGGCCCCAGTAGGCTTCGACCCAGATGGGTCCCTGCTGTTGCTGACAACTCCTTGAGGCGCGCGGGAACAGTGCGAGCCGTCGACGACTTGGGCTTGGTCCGGACAGTTACCGGAAGGGCGTACAGCGAGGTACCCATTGCTCACTGTCCGCAAGCCCGCGCCTACAGTGGTTGCAAATCGGGATCGGAATCCCGGCGGCGGCGAGAGCGCCGTTGCCTGATGCGATCGGCCTCCTCCTTAGCGAGCATTACTGCTTCGCAGAATTCGGCGGCCGCCTGCCACTCCTCCTCGCTCTGGACCATGGACTCAAACACCCGGCGCGGTACTGGTGAGGGTCGCGGGAATCCGATGTATGCAAGACGCACAGAATCGTTCGTTGTAGTGATACTTGGGAAGGCAGTAGTAGACGTCTTTCGGCTCAAACTATGATGATGAGTAATATGGAGTTAATCTGTTCAGATAGCTGAGAAGAAACCGCAATTTTTCAAGTTTTTGCCCGTAACTATAAAGCTTTTGTTTATTTTAATATTATAGATCAAGTGCACATATCATTTTAAACATGAAATCCTTTTATTTTATTTTGAAACGAAAGATACATTTATAAAATCTTTATTTATCTCCGCAATAAAATGCATATCAAACAACAAAGGATTGCTAATGTCAGCAGGACATTTTTTATTTAAATTTCGTCCAACTTTATGGCCCATATAAGGACGATACCACCGTAATTCAAGGACGCTTGTCCGTATCGGACCTCACGTAATCCCAGTAGAGAGGATTTTACGCGGTCCAGAATTGGGGGGTTTAGCTGTCCAGTTAACTGATGTAATGTGTTCAGAATTGTTTTGATCCCCTGCGGTGGGAGTACTATGGTTCCTACATGTTTGTGTGCTTCAATTAGAGTAATTGGATTCGTAATGTGATTTTCCAAAGTACTCAAATGGTGGTAAATTCCGCGTCAAAAGTTAAGAGTGCCAAAATGAATGTCGACGCGTCGGGGAATTTGGAATGTCAGTGAAGTTATTAAAATAAAGCGAGACGGATTTTAGTTCAACACAATTTTATTGTTTCATTACAATTTCAGCCTTGCTTTTATAAATAGTTTTATACATTATTTACATCACAAACCTCTTCCTTTTCGAGTACAAATTCCGTAAAAAGTTTTTTTCAAATTTTGTTCATCATTTAAAACTATCATTTTAATTTTGTGTAGATATGAGAAAATCAATTTTAATTTATGATAATAATGATAAAATCGATTACAATAAATACAGATGTGGATCCAATGAAGAAATTAAATGAAGTGGACCCTAAATCAATTGCTTACAATAACGATCATAACATTCTTAAGTGATTGTCTGTAGAGCTGCAATCACTCTTCTCGTACTGTCATTGCCGAGATAGGCCTAAACTGTTAGCTAATTGCGAACACCGAGCGACTACTTCATCTTGAAGAAGGCTAAAAGACATAGCTATCAATATGAGTCCAAAAACTAGGTAGGCACAGCACGCGATCATTTGAACGTATTCGCTTTTGGTGTGTTCTGTGCTTTGTTTAGACGTGAGGAAGCTAGTGGGGACGAAATCTCCAAAGCCAATGGTGGCTAATGCAATAAAGCAGAAGTATGCTGCGTCAAGGAAGCTCCAGTTTTCCCAGGCGGAGAAGATGGCGGCGCCGATGCAGATGTAGGCGAGGAGAAGGAACAACACGATGCCTACGGGGATGTGGCAGTGCTCTATCCCGTGGTGGATGTGATGCTGCACGCTGGTGGATGCGCTACTGCTGGGCACGGTACAACTCTTCATCTTATGATTCTCTTCGTTCCAAATCAAAGGCACTCGTGACGGGGTGTCGTGTGGACATATTCTGTAAATAAATTCCAATGTTAAAAATAAAATTTACTTTTCATAAAAACTGAATTCGCTGCGGGCACTAGTTACAAATGTTTTTTTTTTTTTTATTATCGACACGACCAACGTTTTGTTAGCGAGTGTGAAAAAATATACGCTGGACATTTTTCTGTACGTAAATAAGTCAACAACTGAAAAACAACCATTTCAACCTTATCATTTTATTGAATTGGCAAATTTTATTTGGTATCGGGTTGGCACTAACTGGACATGAGATAAAATACTACAAAAATAATGCACTTTTCGAATTGAATTTTTAAATGCACCACCCAGAACAAATGTTTGTGTGATGAGGATGATCATTTGTTCTGTGTCTGGGTGTAATTTATCTTTAGGTATATATGTATGTATTTAGAAATATATAAGTATGTTTATCAGTTGTCTCATAACACTCACTCATAACACAAGCTCTGGTTAGCTTGGGACTAGACGGCGCTGTGTGATAGTTGTGGAATATTATTATTACATTATAAATTGACTGTAACGTTAGGTTACTCTTGAATTCATACAGAACGAGCGTTTATTATGCTTCAAAATAAGCCTCAACAAGAACTCAAAACACTTTAAAGATAGAGTTGAAAAGTAGAAGTTTTTTGAGTTGAGGACCTGTCCTAAGTAGATGAGCAGCGTAATTTGTAAACATATTATGAGGAATGAATATGAGGAACAAATGTCTTACGACTCATCAGGATCTTCCGAATCGTCCAGATCATTCTGACTCCTGTTCATCTGTAATTCCCCACACTCTTCAGCGATCAGCTGTTCAATGACTGCCCCTCTGGGTCTCTGCATGGTAGACCTTCCTCTGCCTCGACCAGGGCCGTGGACTGTGGCCAGGCACTTGGAACTGCCCATAGACTTCTTGCGGTCCAGCGTCTGGGTTTGGAGCGATGATGATGTGTGGGGTTCTGAAGACAAAAAAATCGATGTTCTAAGTTCTCTAAGTAAGTTTAGTTCAAAAATTAGTTTTAATATTCTGAAGTTAGCTAGTATGTATAGCATTTACTTCAGTTTATCAAAATTTGTCACTGAATATGTTAAAGTTAAGAATTTTTTACGAGTCAATGGACCTGTTTCACATTATCTAGATAAGTAATATCGATGAGATTTGTTAATCATTATTTTGGCAAGAAACAGTAAAATAGCCAATTAATCTGGTGTAATAGAACTACTATGAACAGGTACCATACAAATCTGCCCACTGAATGCAAGAAATAAAATATGAGCTGTTCATCTGTTGACGCTTGTGTAGGCCTATATCTGGCAATGGACATACCTGGACATCTATAGCTAAAGTCTATTACACTCACCATCAATCAAGGCACTGCGCTTCACCCGACCCAGCGTGGCTGCCCTCGCAGGACTAGCCGGGGCTCTCTCAAAGACCTGGGAGTACTGTCCCCTGTCTCCAGCTCTGGCCTTCACAGTACCAGGTGACCTGTGACTTCTTGGCGGGAAGGACGTGTACTGATTGTGCTCAGCTGGCTGTGGGAGCAGGCGCTGCTGTTCGTGGAGCTGGAGGTAGTTCTCCGGCTATAGGAAAGAAAGAAGTTTGTTGATTTATTTCTGAGAAGTGTAAAATTGATTATGGCTTAGGAAACTGATTGTCAACTAAAATCACAACTCTTATTTATTTGAGTCACTCGCAGAACAGATGGTCAATGGCCCGAAAGGTTCTGGAGTGGAAAACACGTACTGGAAGAAGCGATTTGGTAAGCCACCCATAGACCGATGATCTCGTGAGGGTCGTAGGAATCTGATGGATGCAAGACGCACAAAACCGATCGTTGTGCCAACACTTGGGGGAGGCTTACCTCCAACTGTGGACGTTTTTCGGCTAAAATGATGATGATGATGATTTATTTGAGTCTATACCTACACGATAAAAAAAAAACGTTCCCATGACTGTACTCTTCCATTATAAAATACCTAAATTCAAAAAAATATGCCCGGTTTTTCTACTGCGATGACAATTTATAAGACAGTGCGCCAAGTTATAAAATACGAAGAAATAAAAGTTGTTAAGCCCTATGACTTTCTTCAAGATGCTAACTTTAGAGAAACTTATTATTTTAACTGTAGCCCTTTTCATTTATTCTTTCGACTTAAAAACCTGAGCTGCATTTTCAAGTACTTTCTAAATTACTCTTCCTACTTATCTGTTGTCAGTTTTACTGTGTACTGTTTCATTGTCTAGTATCTTAATTACCTGTTTTAAGTCTGTGGCTGTACGCTCTTGTGTTTGTAATCCAGTCGCTGCCGTGTAATTACTGGCGACCGTTGCAGTAGTGATTAAGCCAAGTACGACACATTGTTCATCATGAAGGGTCTACCAGGGACATTACTAGAGTACCACCTACTTTTAAGGTAGACGCACATTAGAAGCGTTTTTTTTTTCGATGGGGAAAATCATCTTATGACAACCCCCGCTCTTGGGCGGAGCGGGAGATAGTGTCAGACTCTTACTGACTAAAAAACCCATCTCGTTCCTTCAAGCCTTCATACCGGGGCTCGAGCGCCCTTTCGGATAACTCTGACCCCAGTAGGCTTCGACCCGGCTGGGCCCCTGCTGTTGCTGACAACTCCTTGAGGCGCGCAGGAACAGCGTGCGCCGTCGACGACTTGGGCTTGGTCCGGACTGTTACTGGACGGCCGGACAGCGAGCTACCCATTGCTCACTGTCCACAAGCCCGCGCCTACGGTGGCTGGAAATCGGGATCGGAATCCCGGCGGCGGCGGCGAGAGCGCCGTTGCCTGATGCGGTCGGCCTCCTCCTTAGCGAGCATTACTGCTTCGCAGAAGTCGGCGACTGCCTGCCACTCCTCCTCGCTCCGGACCATGGCCTCGACCAAGGCCCGGCGCGAGAGGTCTCCGCCGCTACATTAGAAGCGTTTAGATTTTTTTGTATATTAAATCGTGCAAGTATTCATAAATTTAGCATCGCTTGAAAAAATTTTAATGTACACGTATCAAAATCCCAGACGAATTTTTCGTCGTCAGATTTGCTGCGAGAGTTGAGAACGAAGCTATGGTAGCTAGGTAACCCGAGATCTAATGACTTATTTACAATGGTCGTCTGGCGACTTTGGCTGACTATTATGGAGTCTGTATTGAATACTGATTCGCTAGATGAATACTGAATCGTTGGATGATTATGACTTTCATTGACATATTGACTTGGTATTAGACAATAATTATGATTGGGGTTCACCGCGGATAAATAGGAACTATGTTTTGTACGTGGGAAAACTCATTCAAAGACATCCCCCGCTCTTGGGTGGAGTGAGAGAGCGTGTCAGACTTTTACTGATTAAAAATCCACTCTTGTTCTTTCGTTGCCTTTCATACTAGGTACTAGTCTTCCTTTCATAAGCAGACCCTTGGCCCCAGTAGACTTCGACCCTGCTGGGTCCTTACGGTTTGCTGACATCTTCTTGAAGCGCGTATGGAACAATACGCGTCGTCGACGACTTGGGTTCGTCCGGATGGTTACCGAACCGTCGGACAGCGAGCTACCCATTGCTCGCCATCCGCAAGCCCGCGCCTACGGTGGCCGGAAATCGGGATCGAAATCCCGGCGGCGGCTGAGGCATGAGCGCTGTTCTCATGCGGTTGGCCTCTTCCTTTGCTAGCATTACTGCTTCACAGAAGGAGGCGACCGCCTGCCACTCCTCTTCGTTCCAGATCATGGCCTGCATCAAGGCCCGGCGCGAGAGATTGCCACTACCGATCGCCGCCACAAGGACACGGCGATGTTCTGCCCAAGCGGAGCACACCTCTACCGTGTGTGCCACCGTGGGTACCCACGTGGGTTGTGGTTTAGCACGGACAGGTACTGGAATCCTTCATAAACTTACGTTCTTTCAGTGCGTTTGTTACGGTCTAATATGCGCTCACCTTTAATAATATACTACTACCTGGTTTTAAAGAGGTGTCTCGTTTCACTAACATTTCTCTTTTGTTTTAAAATTCTGTATGAGAATGCTGTTCGGTTTAAATAACAGCGCATTTTTCGTAGTTATTTAGTTTTCTGTTAGGAAAATACAATATTTACGTCATGTTACTTATTTTCATTGTTAGGCTATTTATTATGGTTGAATGTGAAAATACCGTTGGATATTACAATGTCAGGTTTTTCTCGGAATTTAGTTTGCTGTTTACATTCGTTTTTGTGTTCCGGTAGTTTGTTTTAGATGCTTTTGTCTAATTTTCAACGAAAAATATTGGTATTTTTTAAACAATCGGTTTTTTTTTCGAACAGTCATACGCACATAATATGCATCAATGGATACTTTGGTAGTTGTCTAAAATTAAATAATCTAGATTGGTTTTTTGCGGAACCGAAATGATCAGTATATGGTTTTCTAGATAACTCCTCTACCATTGGAATAATAAGTAATTATCATTAAAAAAAAATGTTGTAGACACAAAACACATAAGTGACAATTTGCCTTAAAATATGAGCAGGTATGAGCACAGCTTCCCATTGAAAGACGTAGAGCTCAAATTTTTACTAGTTTCATAAGTAACCTCTTACAGATACCACGGATCTTGAGCGCTGGCTTCAAGTTGCGCAGAAGTAAAATATCGGGTCTCTATAGTGGTGCGACGTGAGACGCGCGGGCGGGGAATGTCAGTGATTGGCTCGCCGCGTCATCGCGTCATAGACGTCACTCGTGATTCGTTCCTTGCGCTTGCTGCAAGTATCTAACAACGACGACGATTGGCTCGCCAATGTATGGAATGGGGGAAGCGATCCGCACTCTGACGCCGAGCGCTCAAGATTCGTGCCGGTACCCATACCATATCTGCGGCTTAATATATGCCATAAATGAGCGATAAGACTTATCTATTTTTCTGCCCTTTATGTTGACGACAATCCTTGGTACTCACCTCTCCATCCTTCCTCCAGGTGTTAGGCACTTTCCTCTTGGTAGCCCTGAGCCAGGCCAACCGTGCCAGCCTAGCTAGTGATGCCCCCAGTCCTGCTAAACATGCTAGGGTCAGTGGTACCCCGGCTGCAGCGTAGGCTACTGTGGCAGCTCTGCCGGCCGCTGTTCTTGGTGACACGTTGCCATAACCTGAGGGTGAAAAGGTTATTTTTAAGATATAGATTAAAGTTGAGATTAATAACGTGAAATTTATTGCAAGTATGCCAAATTTTGAATAGCGTACATATTCCACGAATGATCCGAACCGTGTTTTTCAGATTAATTTTATGCTAATATCACTTTGAAATCACAAGACATTAAAGCTAAAACTACATTAGACAGACGCACACGTATAACTCGCCTGATTTGTACGTAGAACAATATCGCGTGGAAACGTCGTGGCGTGAATCAAGTGTAGCTCTACAAGTCTTGTTTCCATATAAAATCTATGGAGACCGACGCGCTCAGATCGGTGTCTGTCACACGTGTGCGCAGTAGTTTTACCTTAAAAGTCAGTTAACCAGAAATTATTTGTTTAAAGACTCAATAATAATTGCTAAGATTTATTAAAAATATTTCAAAAATAATCAAATTATCTTTATAAAACCGAATGACCTTTTTTGTGGTAAAACTTCAAACTACTCTTCTTGCTCTGGATGTGTCAGTCTTTTATTGGACAAAACTCACTTGTGTGCCTACAATTGTCCTTGGCATTCCAGAGCGATCCCGTAACATACTCGTAGTTTGCATGCCGTAAGACAAAATGTATCGGGACAATAGACAAACTTATACAACATCTTATTTATATCCTTGCAGTAATAAGCAGAAGTAGGACAGAGGATATTTTTATAAGTCTGAGCTTCTTCTTCTTCTTTTTTGCGTGTCGATGCTCTCAAACCATACTTTTATTTATTTATTTAAACTTGATGTACAATAGTGGTACATAGGCGGACTTAATGCCACAAGGCATTCTCTACCAGTCAACCTTTGGGTTAAAAAATACAACACTGTGGTAGGTTTGCACAATAAACAAATACATAACAAATAGTTCAAATGGAAAAATATAAAATAAGTTATTTATAATAATAAAATACTTATATGCTAAAATAATAAAATAATAAATACTATGAAAAATATCAAATCTAACTATGAGAACTTAATAACAATTCTGAACGAAGACCGAACTAAGGTTGAGAGGACTTCAAGTAGTACATTTTTCTGACCAATATTTGGCAACCTGTACAGTTCTGTTTTTAGCCTCGTATAAATCCTCAAAACTGCAGGTGGTTATTCAGGATGGGTAGCATTTTTATTTTTATAAGTCCTTTTTTTTATAAATAAATAGCTGTATCTCAGGCAGCAGCGCTCTTCCCTTGTAGGTTATATGTTAAATTGTAAATAAGACGGATAAGTATTTGTTTGATCCATAATTTATAGTTGGAAAGTGTAGGTACCTAAGCGTCCTTGTGAGTGATGTAACAGTGTGTGTATAATGTTTACCTCGGGTATATTTCCTTTTGATTGCATGCTATGAAAACTACTGGCTGTAGTTTAAACTGAATGAATAAAATAGTCTTCCAGGAATTGCAAAGAACACTGTGATGGGATTTTGCAATGCGGTGGATTACCGCGACTACCTCAAAGCGCAAATCCGGCCCCCAAAAAAAGTTGTGGTTGCAGCTAGCAGCTAGCATAAAATTGGCCAAGTTTGAGTCGGAGTATGAACTCGCTTGATTGATATAGTGCAACGTGATCAAGATTTTTTATAAGTAAGTAAGTAAAGCCGTAAGGCGAACATAGACTAATTAATGAATCTGTAAAATATCATTTTCTTTCGCTCAAAAATATTACAAAAGCAATTCAAATTAATATGTATGGGTGTTATCTAAGAATAATATGTATCTATGTGTTTTTTTTTTAGCGGTGTGTAAATCATCTATTGATCTCCCCCGCTCTTGGACGGAGCGGGAGATAGTGTCAGACTTTTACTGACTAAAATCCTACTCCTGCTGTTCCTTCGTTATGTGTTTAGAAATTACTCATAACAGAAGCTCTGCTTAGTTTGGGACTAGATAGCGTTGTTTGGAAGTTGTAGAATAGTATTGTTACTTCTTTAATTCACTTATTAATACACATTCATTACATTTTTAAATATTTAAAAATAATATAAAAAACAGTATCCCCCTGGTATCAGGAACAGGTTTCGAGCTACCGGCGGTCAAAGCTCTAGAGCAAGGAACCTACTAACAAAGCAAGCTGTATCCAAAGATCCGTTTTTTGAATCAAGCCCTTGATTCGGAAGTATAACGTGAGCCTCCTAAGACGTTGGTGGGTCGAAGCCTACTGGGGCTAGGGTTATCCGAAAGAGAAATCGAGTCGCGGTCTGAAGGCTAGAAGGAACGGGGGACGAGACGAAGAGCGGGGGTTGTCATTGGATGATTTTTCCCATCATAAAAAAGTTGTTGGTCGAGGCTCGTAGCTATTAGTTATTGGATGACATGATTATTGGTACAATTATTAAATAACACATAAAAGTGTGGCCACAAACCTGTTACGGGCATGCTCATCGTACTCCATAGGTAAAACCACGCTTGCGTATCTCCTTTTTACTTTAATTTCCACGTGTTCTTAGTACTCACCTATCGTAGTAATTAGCGTGATACAATAAATCAGTGCTCCAGAGAAAGTCCACTTGGAGTCCATGGCCAGTTCTGGTGGCTGCGTTTCAGGAGACTGCCTGGCCGCCGCCACTATGGACGACTCGAACTTGCGGAGCTGCTCGTGGACCAGACGCGTCCAGTTGCGTTCGTAGAGCACATTGAGGCGTTCTGTAACAAGAAGAATGATGGTGTCAATAATTTTTCTATTATAATATAATAATTTTAGGGTCATAGGGTCGTAATTTTTGAAAAATCGTTGTATTAATTGGCCCCTTTTAAAGTGTGAAAAGCCTTGGCTGTAACAGATGGAGGAATATCATAAAAGTTAAAGTAATGAAGCAGGGAGGTCACCACCCTCAGTATTGAGGAGTACGACGCAAGGAGACGGAAGCCTTGGCTGTGTTAAAAATGTAAATGATTACGCTAGAATAATTGCATTTTAAAACCTTGGTTTTACAGAGACTGAAAAAACTGTTATCGCAAAATGTAAGTGCACAACGTCAAAGAAAAAAAAGTGTCCAAAACACAAAATATAAATATATAAATTGGTTAGAAATGGAAAATATGTTTCTTCGTGAAATAATCTTAAAAACACAACAATTGTTTTTATTAACGTTGTCAAATAACACCATCCGACAATTTAGTCTCATCAAATTGAGACTATGTAGTGTATTTTATAGTGATGTCCTGAAAATTTTTGAATTTTATTAATAAGTGAGTTATTGGATATTATTAAAAAAATAATTTTCATAAAAACCTTCAAGCTCTATATTAATTTATTTTCCACTGTCTGAAATTTTACTTTACAGTGGTTTATATACACGTATTTCTGGGAAATTTTACACTGCGCTTTGGACATTATGCTTCTTTATCGTTGCACTTAATGTTCATTTTGCGCTATTGACGTTGTCAACCTACTTCAAGTGATAGTAGTTTATCGCCAATCAATCAAGCAATAATGCCTTTAGTTGTCTAGTTCCCTAACAATCATCAAACGTCCAATTAATTATCCAGAAGAAACCCAAGCCTTTACAATTATTACTAAGATTAACTGCTAACCCGAGGCTGGGATTGGCCATCAAGCACCAAGTGTTGATGATAAGATCTTCACTGAATAGACTATTATAATTTCGATGGGCGAGAACTCAAATTAACGAGGGCCGCAATCAAGCTTTGTTTAGTTTAATCAAAAGAGAAAAGTACCATTTAACTTTTAAGGGCTATACTTTGTCGGTAACGTTGTAAGATTCTGAATAGATACTGTTTGGAAGTTCGATTATCGGATTTTGTTTTTCAGTTTTTGTTCCATTGTGAGAAGTTGACAAGGAAAGTAATCTTCAGTTTTGGGAATTTTGTTTCTCTCAAAAACATTACAGTATTTACTAATGAGGGAAACTACAAAAGCATATTTTTAAACCAATTACAATATCTGGAACTTACTGACTTACAATATAGGGGGTTAGTGATAACGTGATGGATTCTTCTTATCGTATCGATGGCAAGATTAGTTAAATTCCTTGCCTGGCCCGAATTCGACCACGGCAATTCCGTCCGCTGAGGCTGTCATTAGGTCCCTACGTGAGCAGGAAGCAGGGCACGTGATGCAGGACGGAAGGTGGAACATAGTCTGCGGAGTGAGTGAATAGGTTTCTTCTAGGCAAGCGTGCTTCATTGTCGACCACATCATCGCTTACCATCAGGTGAGATGGTGGTCAAAGGCAAGCTTATCATTATTGATTAAAAAAAAAAGAAACGCCGCACAAACACTGAAGATCGGAACCATCCGAGAACTCCCACCTGTGGAGATTGTCTTTGCAGCGCCCAACCTGGGTGCGGAGTCTGTTTAGAGTTTTCCAGGTTGGTCATGACAACTCGTGTCCAGGAGAGAGGCTCTCCGACGGCTCGATAAAATCATCGGGAGGTTTAAACTTCTGCCGCCAGATGTCGCATCTCTCCAAGATGGTGGTGGTGGAGGTGAACAGGATAGAATGGAAGAAAAAACTTATTGCGCTAACTCCAAATAACACGAGATAAGGTCATGACGATGATTGATTTACAATCTAATGAATTGTACTTTTAAATTATTTACATGTCGGTAGTGTGTATATGTGTACTGGGTGAATTAAATTAGCGACAGTCAAAGAGCTTGAAAATAAATTTTATTTATACTTTGAGTAGTGGTAGCCCAGTGGTAACGGCTCCAACATACAAATTGTAGGTCGCGGGTTCAGACCCAGCCGGGCGCATTATTTTGTGTTATTTATTTCATTAACACTGCTCTAAAAATGGTGAAGGAAAACATCGTGAAGAAGCCAGCATGTTCTAGAACCAAAAATTTGTAGACATGTAACATCCATTAAATGGGACTGAGCCCGGGTCCCGAGCCATACGGCCTATTCCCTTTCCTAGAGATGATGCCTGAGTTCCAGCAGTGGGAACATGACATTTCTCACCGGGACCGTATACAGGCCAGGGTTCGGAGCTAGGTGAATGGGCGACCGCCGCTTCCTTCTGCGAAACAGTAATTCTAGTGAAAGAGGCTGCCGTACGTATGAAGGAATAGATATCCTCACGCCCCAGCAACTAGAACCCCGACTTTGACTTCCAGCCACTGTAACCGTGGGCTTACGAACGACGCCGACGAGCAGTGGGTAGTTCGCCGTCTGGACATTCAGTAACCATCCAGACATGCCTCAAAGAGATGTCAGTAAAACCAAAACCGTAGGGGCCCAACAGGGTCGAAGCTGTCAAAGCTTACTGAGGCCATGGGTTCGCTTCTGAAAATAAAACCCGAGATCCTGGAACACAAAGCAAAGAATGAGTTTTAGTCAGTAATAGTCTGACATGGCCTCCTGTTCCACCCTAGAGCGGGAGAAATCATTGGATGATTCCCCATCTCAAATAAAAATAAAATATATCCATCGTACTGTGGGTACAATACTTCGTTTAACTAACTTATTATAAACAAACAATTTAACATTGTATTATTTACAACTTATTTTAATAGATACTAAAATACTTTGTACTTTTTTTTTCAGTGAACAGTGAAATAATTATGTAATTTAAAACGAGGAGTCTATCTCAAAGCTTTGATCTGTGAATAAATTCTTGGAACCATTAGCCAGTTGTTTATAATAACGACTCTAGATATAAATTTATGTAGTCAGTTTTATTATATATTTACCTTGCCTAACTGGACCCGTATTTTCAAAGGCTGTCAAACTTTTCTGACGTAAAACATATTAATTATCACAATCAAATATGGTCTATGTCACCAAATAATATTTTTTAAGCTATTGCATAGCTTCTATCGCGGGCCTTGAGCGTGGGGATCGAATCCAGAAATTCCGTAACGAAAATAACCTAACACCCCCCACTCATTTGTTTTCTTATCGGTCACCACGTTCAAATAGTATAACTTCAATTAATATCAAAGAAAAAAAAATACTGCATAAATAAAATAATAATTATAATTGCATAGGTTGAAAAAAAAACTGCTATGCAATAGCATTGCCGCGGCAGTCCCCAAGTGCCACACGTCTTTTTTTTTGTTTATAGACCAATATCACAATTTTTTTACAAAGGAAACCTTGTAATAAAAATAAAAGACATGCAATTGGCGGCCTTATCGCACTCGGCGATTTCTTCCAGGCAACTTGGCAAGCTTAATATCATACGTGACATAATTAGATAAAATAAATGACATGCTAGATCCATCGCGGTTTTTTGTGAAAGAGAGAGAGAGTGACAGCATTATACAAAACAAAAGCACTATCTCTTTTTTAGGACGAAATTATTTTTATGTGTTTTATAGTGAGAAATCATTTAAATAATTCAAACATTTTTATAGCCCAGCGTCAAGGTCATGTCAACGGGCCGTAATGATGCCCTCAGATGGTTAGCCTGGGGCAGTAAACAGGTAAAAATATCTACCTAATTTAACTAAAAATCCTTGTCTACATTTAAGTCTACAAGAAGAATATTAAAAGATTTATCTCGGAAGTTCCAATTAGCCAAACTGTCTCAAGTTGTTTCAATTAATGTTGGTAAATCTGATTTATCTCCGGTAGTAATACAATCTACAATATTTAACCTCTCAGGATAATATTGTCTGACAATTTCTAAGATGATGGACGCCTGCTTAAACACCTCTACTTTACTTTTGATTATAGAATGGTGTATCCTTGGTATTACATTATTAAACAGTTGTTATATAATTGGTACTATCTATCGCGACATTTTCTATGCCAATGAATTTTTGAATTCATGATTCATGGCCACTTTGCCTTCATACTCCCATATTAGTACATGATTTGAGGCTGCATTTAGATCGTTCGAAAGGATAGGAGCCTTTGCTCTGCAGTGGGACACAACGGCTGAAAAATTAAATTAGGTATTTAAAAAAGACAAGTCATTCTGAGCAGTGGTGGCCGAGTGGTAGTGGCCCCGACTTACGAGTTGTAGGTCGCGGGTTCGAACCCAGCCAGGCGCATTACTTTGTGTAACTTATTTTATCACCACTGCTCTCAAAACGGTGAAGGAAAACATCGTAAGGAAACCGGCATGACCTAGAACCAAAAATTCAAAGACATGTGACATTCACCAATCCGCACTGAGCCCGCGTCGTGGATTACGGCCCATTTCCTCTCCTAGTCCTAAGTCCCAGCAGTGGGAACATCAAAAAGGCTGATGATGATGATGATGAAGTTAGTCGGGTATGTCCAAACTAAGCCGAAACCCTAACCGACTCCATGAGTAAATGTCGACGTGCAATGCTTGCCTTCCGGCCGTCTGGTAAAGACCAAGCCCAAGTCGACGGCGCTACGAGCCTTTCGTCGAGCCAAGACATGTCAGCAAAACTGAAGGGGCCCAGCAGGGTCGATGCCTGCTAGGGTTGTGAGAACGTTTCCTCTTTAACGCGTGGCTGGAAAGACCTCACGACGTCCTCACCTTCCATATGACGCAGGTTCTCTCCGGACATACTCATTTCGGAAGGTATCTGCACCGGATTCGTGAGGAAGTGATGCCCAGGTGTTACCATTGTGTGGATCACCTGGAAGACACGGTGGAGCATACGGTTGAGGTGTGCCCCGCTTATGCAGAGCAGCGTCGTATCCTCGTAGGGGCGTTCGACAGCAGTGATCTCTCCGGGCTAAGGCCCGTTACCAAGGTACAGGCCATGGTACGGAGTGAAGAGGAGTGGCAGGCGGTCGCCTTCTTTTGCAAAGCACTAATGTTAGCAAAGGAGGCCACACGCCTGAGGCAACAGCACTCACGGCTCTTAGGCTTGCGGACAGCGAGCAAGGTTAGCTCGCCATCCAACCGTCCGGTAATCGTCCAGGCCGAGCCCAAGACGTCGACGGTGCGTATTGTTCCACGCGCGCCTGAAGGAGTTGTTAGCAAAACTTAGGGGCCCAGCAGGGTCGAAGCCTACTGGGGTCAAGGGTCTACTTCTGAAAGGAAGATTCGGCCCCGGTACGAAAGGCAATGAAGGAACAGAAGTAGGTTTTTAGTCAGTAAAACTCTGACACTATCTCCCGCTCCGCCCAAGAGCCAAGATGTCATTGGATGATTTTCCCACAAAAAAAGGGCTGTGAGAACGTTTGGAAGAGTAACCATAGCCCTAGAACCTAAAAGGCAAATGAAGCAGCATATACATATTATATGGGTGTGTAGTAAAATTCTGACATTCCTTAATTCTTTATTGAACCCAAAAAAGCTTAACCTTAATACATTCCTTATCATCATTCATTCATCACTCATTCATTATTTTTCTTTCATTCTTCATTCATTCCTTCCTGTTCCTCCCTGAGAGAAATCTTTTGATAAATTCCCACCTCAAAAAAAAAAAGCCAATAATCCTTTCAAATAACATGAAAAGATTATCCCTTTTTCTATAAAACTTCATCGAGAGATTTGTATCGAAGTCTTAATTAACGAAACAGAACCATTGTTAAAAAATTCCTGAGTTCACTTTCACGGTCGTGTTCAGACACAAAACTTATTTTCATTAAATCTACTAAAATCTTTTCTACGTGATCAATCTTCTGAACGGCTAATTTAAATTCCTAGTGATCAGTCTGTAAATAAAGTTAGCTCGATTTTACTTGGTTTAATTGAATTCTTGGTATTATCTGCTTGGAATATTGAAACGTCAAACATTGGAGGCTTGATTGGGTGTTTAATTGAGGGATCAGTTAAGTTAAATACGTACCTACCCAATATGGCGGTTTTAAATTCTTTTTTATCGACATTTTAATTCATTGACTAATTACTACTACTACTAATTTATTGCAATTTATTTTATTGTTTCATTAATTGATATGCAATTCACAGGAACGTAACCTGTGAATTTTTTAAAGTAATATATATTTTTATTTTATTTTAGAAATACCAAAGTTTATTATTATTAAGTAATATCTATACTTCTATACTAATATAATAAAGAGGTAAAGTTTTTTTTGTTTTTATGTTTTTTTGTTTGTAGGAGGTAATCTCTGGAAGTACTGGTCCGATTGCTAAATTTTTTTCACCGTTGGAAAACTAATTTATTCCTGAGCGACATAGGCTATATTTTATGTACGTGGGCGAAGCCGCTGGCAAGAGCTAGTATTTTATTCTTCAGAACTAACATAGGAATAATGCCTGCTGACAAATGTTGTGGATCAAGCTCTGTATTTTAGTTAATAAAATATCATTTACAAAAACTAATATCTCCTTATTTTAGTTCGTCTATCCATGTCAGACAAAAAAGGTGATTTATTTTTTCGGTTATCTTTAGTCTAGTTATCTAATCAAAGTTTTTGCTAATAAAAATGTCATGAACGCAAAAGATTAAAGAAGAGTATGTTTTTTACCCCTTCACGTTCGATTCAAAAGTCTAAACGGATTTGGCACACAAGCAAACCAAGTTCTAGAATAGCACACAAGATTTAAAACTTTATCCCAGGAGTATGTTCCCATAGGATTAAATATTTACTTCACGTTGGCAAAGTCGCTAGTAGAATCTAGTTTTAAAATAAACACCTTTTATTTTTACCTATTTGACATTTGAATACCAGTACAATTTGATTTGTAGCTCGCTGTCCGGCCGTCCGGTAACTGTCCGGACCAAGCCCAAGTCGTCGACGGCGCGCGCTGTTCCCGCGCGCCTCAAGGAGTTGTCAGCAACAGCAGGGACCCAGCCGGGTCGAAGCCTACTGGGGCCAGGGTTATCCGAAAGGGCGCTCGAGCCCCGGTATGAAGGCTAGAAGGAACGGGGTGGGTCTATTATTCAGTAAGAGTCTGACACTATCTCCCGCTCCGCCCATGAACGGGGATGTTATTGGATTGGGGCCGCTTTCAAGCGGCTCCTGCCCAACCTTGGGGGTCCAGATGCCTCCTGCCGGAGACTCATCGCGGGGATCGTTCGGTCCATGGCCCTCTACGGGACGCCGGTGTGGGCGCCGTCGCTGCAAAAGCGACCGGCGGCCATTCTGAACGCCTTCCAGAGGGTCTTCGTAATTCGGATGGCGCGGGGATACCGCAGCATTTTCCGCGAAACGGCGAGCCTTCTGGCTGGCCTACCACCGTGGGATCTGGAGGGAACAGTCCTTGCACACATGTACGACATGCGCGTGGAGATGCAACGCTGGGGTGAAAGTCCTCTGCCGCGACAGGTCGCGGCATGGCGGACAGAGCTCCGGCGGGATCTCATGGTGGAATGGCGTCAGCGACTATCGCAACCCCGTCATGGGCACACCACAATTATGGCGATAAGTCCCCTCTTTGAGGCGTGGCTGGAAATACCTCACGGCGTCCTTACCTTTCGCATGACATAGGTCCTCACCGGAAATGGCAAGTTCAGGAGGTTCCTGTTCCGAATTAAAGCGGAAGTGACGCCCGGGTGTCGCCACTGTGCGGAACGCCCGGAGGACACGGTGGAGCACACAATCGCGGTGTGCCCTGTTTGGGTGGAGCATCGCCGTGCCCTCGTGGGGGTGATCGGTGGCGGAGACCTCTCGCGCCGGGCCTTGGTCGAGGCCATGGTCCGGAGCGAGGAGGAGTGGCAGGCGGTCGCCGACTTCTGCGAAGCAGTAATGCTCGCTAAGGAGGAGGCCGACCGCATCAGGCAACGGCGCTCTCGCCGCCGCCGGGATTCCGATCCCGATTTCCAGCCACCGTAGGCGCGGGCTTGCGGACAGTGAGCAATGGGTAGCTCGCTGTCCGGCCGTCCGGTAACTGTCCGGACCAAGCTTAAGTCGTTGACGGCGCGCGTTATTCCCGCGCGCCTCAAGGAGTTGTCAGCAACAGCAGGGGCCCAGCCGGGGCGCTCGAGCCCCGGTATGAAGGCTAGAAGGAACGGGATGGGTTTTTTAGTCAGTAAGAGTTTGACACTATCTCCCGCTCCGCCCAAGAGCGGGGGTTGTCATAAGATGATTTTTCCCATAGAAAAAAAAAGGATGTCATTGGATGATTTTTCCCACCATAAAAAAAGAAATAAAAAAAAGAAGTACACTTTGATTTAGAAGTTAGACACGTGTCACTCATGATGGATGATGGGTTGCAAATCCAATTGTAATGACAACATGATCAATACGAGGTGGAATTGACATCGTGTCGATTTGAATATGACGTGTCACAGAAAATCGTATGTATTGAGTTGAAGTGTATATTTGAATATCAAACAAGTGTAGATTTTTCCTCTCTTCCACTATTGGTATGAGTACGCAATTTGTTAGGAGATTACTTCATCATTTTATGTAATTTATTTTTTATGGAATTCTATGGAATGTTGACGGTTTTCTTACACGTCTTACAAGTTTTTTGGTTCAATTGTACCTTAGGGTGTTTTTAAAACGCATGCGGGGCTGCTGCCCGGTATCATGCCCCGCGTGCGTATTCTACACATTACAATAAATACTTGTATGAAAAGGACATCTGATTTGAGGCGCAAACGCGTGCGGGGCAATCCCGCACGCGTTATGAAACCCGCACGATTTTAAAAATACCCTTACGGATTTTTTTGCAAGCTTGCTTCATACTCGGAATTACTCCTGTACCCTGCATGCATTTACAAATATGTAAACTCACATACACAAGAAACCCAGACCCGGAACGTCTATCGGTAAGTTATACAAATATTTGTTTCGTACGGAAATCGAACACGCGACACACAGCCCAACAGTCAATCGCTCAATCAATACGCCAAACGCGCCTTCAAGATGATTTCCTACCTCCCAAAAAAATTCTATCCTAATTAATTACAAAAAGGCTAGGCATATTGAGTGGTTTATGTTTTGGCATAATCAGCCTTGTTTCCACTGCTGGAAGTCTAGCCTCCTTCCTCTCTAGAGGAAATGGGCCGTGATTTACCACGCGAGTCTTTTTTTAGGTGGGAAAATCATCCAACGACAACCCCGCTTTTGGGCGGAGTGGGAAGGGTGCATCAGACTTTTACTGACTAAAAACCCACTCCTTTTAGACCAGGGCTGACTTTTTGTTTTCAGAAATAAACCCTCTTTGTTGACAGCAGGGTTTGCAGACATTTCTTTAAGGCTTATAGTCCCGTGAACCATCTGGCCGAAATTAAATGGACACAACTTTCGTACCCACCTAGGCGGCAGTGCGCGTATCTGTGCATTTAATTGCAGCTAGCTGCGCCCGGATAGTGCGCGGCTGACCTTTAAATCCATTTTCGTTGCGAAATATTGATTGATTTACATATGCTATGTTAACTTACAAGAATAGTTAACCACTAATTTTTACGTGTAAAAATCTTTCTAAAGATCCAAGCCGTTTCGAAGGAGTAGGGAAAAGTTGCTAAATTGCTAAATATTTTTTTTAGACAAAAGTATTAATCGCATGAAAAAATCATATGTTGATAATGTTGTTTATGAATCTATAATAAACATATATTTTTTTCAAACTTTTTAACTTAGCCGTTACCGAGGAGTAGACTTCAGAAACTCACTGTTTTATGGCACTTTTCGTGCGCTTGGGCCTTAAGCGCCATCGACGAATTGAGCTCGATCTGGGCCTCAAGTCTGCTACTACAATAGTGTCACAATGGTCTATCATTGGTGTCATAACTGTCGATTTTGATAAGTTTGGTAATCTACTAATATAATGGCGACATTATGACTTTCCAATGGTCAACCACTGACTCCATTGAAAGAAGTGACATAGAATGGTAATCTCGAACATATTGTCAAAGGAATATTTGAAGTTTGCGGTAATCTGCTAAAACTTTGACAGTGTATTTGATCAGTGTTTTACCATTAGAACGTTATTGTGCAGTTATTGGTTTTAAAATGCTCGAAATTATCATTCTACCACAATTCTATTACAAGACCATTGACCGATCAATGATCGAACATTATGGATCGTGTTGGAATGACGAATTTATGAAAATAGCAGACTTGGGGCCCTGGATGGTGACCGGGCAGTCGGATGGCGAACCGTCTGCAAGCCACGCGGGCCCAGTATGGATTGGTGGATTGAGTGTTTATCTGTCACCAATGTTATCTGCAAACACTTTTATTTTAGCAAAGTTTAGTGGTTTTAACTGTCCTATTTAGAAATCTGCTTAGCTTTTCAAATTGTTATGTAAATACTTATTATTGCAGATCACACTAAGTTTGAATGTATGTGCGTATGCATGTTTGTTACTACTTTACACTCAAACGGCTGACCGAATTTGGCTGAAATTTGGTACATAGGCAGACCATGTCCTGGAATAATAGACACATGATACTTAATACCGATAATATATTCATTTGTCATAGTTTCCTACTTTTGCGCAAGTGAAGCCGCTGGCAGAAGCTTGTTGGTTACAAATAACAATTGCGCAACAAATTTTTCGTCAAATATTAAATCAAGATTACCATCTATTGGAAAGTTCGTGGACAAAAAGAAATATATCTATACAGGATGTAACGGGCAGGTGTCCGCAAACATTAAGGGCTTTTTAAGTACACGAGTCTGAACCACCTTCCACGAGATATTTTTGTAGAAAACGAAAACAAATCACCATACAAAATTATAAGCCTAATTAGACAGTTTGTAATGAGAAAAAAACGTTTGTGGTAGGTGATTTAGTTTCGTCCACTGAGCAAGCCCCTAATTCATTAAACTCCAAGCAAAAGCCAGTCTTCGCTCTCTCATTGTGTCTCTAATTACGGTATTCCAAAGGTTAAAGTTTGCGGAGAAGAAGAAGAAGAAGGGGTCCCTTACACCCTGTATAATGTTTTGTTCGTGTTATCATCTAAATAAACTTTAGTGTTACTTTCATTAGGTTTTCTAAAGCACTGTTTATTATCATTACTTTTCTAATCTCAAAAACCTTTTGAACGCAATCGGGTCATCTAAAAATTCAATCAAGCACAACTGTTGACTTTACTCGTCGATTTGTGTGGAAAAATCCTGGTAGCGACGTCGATAAGTGTGCGGTGACAGCCCTATCTCGATCTGTTTACGGTTTCTTTCAGAATTGGGTTCGTGATCCCGCATCGTAGGGGTGTCACGTTAACCTGCGTAATTGGTAATGAGATTTGTGATAGGTAGAAAAATTTTTGGTTGAGTGCCTACTAATTCTCTGCTTATTTTTAGGTTATATTTTTTAGAAGTTTATAACAACGGTTTTCATGATGATCTGGCTTTAATGAAGTTTTTATTTTATTATGAGTAAGCAGACAAAATTTAATAAAAAAAAAATTACGTTACCCTGCAGTAGAAATTACTCTTGTATATAATGTAACACGTAAACTATATATCGTCTATCTAAAAAGTCAAACGACTTGGGAATTTCGTGCAATATTAATTATTTAAAAGAAAACGTTTATTCGAAACTTTTTAAAAGGTCCTTCTATTAGTAAACAATGATCAAGATCTCTTAGTCAATATTGATTATGAACCAGTGTTGACTACATCAGACTTTATTTTGCCCTAATAATTACCCCAATTCGTTTGAAATTTTAGAAAGAATGAAAGAAAGAAGGAACAACCACAACTCAACTCAACCACAGAACCAAACGTCAGATCAGAAATTATTACTGTACTAATCTAAAGGTTAAACTGATCAACTGATCTAAAGATCACTGATCACACTGATCACTGATCTAACTGATCAGAAATTATATTACTGCTCGTTTAGCGATCCGATAAGTAGGATCTATTTCAGAATTTTCATTTCATCCATCTATAAAAACCTATAAAAAGTTAAAAGGCTTTCCCTAAAATTAATTCCTACAAACATAACTTCTCCTGTTAAAATTTATTAACAATAAACTTTCATATTTCTCCATCTAAAAAGTGTAATATAAAATTATTTGAAACACAAAGTGTACAGAGGTAACCTATATTTTGTTATTTTACGATATCCGAACATAAAATGGGGACGGTATCATTTGGGTCGTGAATTCAAACGTAGGGTCACAAAATAGACAGATACAGAAGACAATCTACGTACAAAGCGCGCTCGAGCAACGCACACATAGATACTGCTCACGGACACGATATCTCCACTCAATGCAGCTCGTTGCTAGTGCGTATGCATCCGCTTAAGACACGCATCTGTGAGGTTTTTATGAGCAAATAAAATAAATAACAAATAAAATGTTATAACTGTTTGGTAGACGGTAAATTCAACATTAACAGCTGAATTATCGTTTTTTAAACTACCTGTTTCACGATGTAATTAGGAAGGTCAATCTCTTAATAAACTAGTGCAGCTCACCATCAACGATTGCATCACTGTTTACCACCAGGTGGGATCGCAGTTAAGCACTAGTTTATATCAAATAATAAAAAAAGAAGGTATTTGCTTGTACTTTGATAGTTTGTTTTTTACGTAACGCAGAACAGTTAGGTAGGTTGATAAGTACATGATAATTTTGTGTATTATCACAGGTATTTATCACAGGTCGTTGTGGCGACGCTTGGGGGAGGCCTAAGACCAACAGTGGACGTATTTTGGCTGATATGATGATGATGATGATGATGATTTATCGCCGCGTCCGAGTGCTTTCGAACAGAGTTGCGCCAACCCTAGCGCGATTGCAGAGCGTAGGTAAAAAAAGTGAAGTACGCACATGAGACTGACTTCTGTAAGTATCTGTTTTGTGATAGGATCGTGTACAAAGTTTGTACCTTGCGGCGATATTTGAAACTTTCATCATAGAAGATGCAAATAAACATTGAGAACATCTGGATTCAGAATCTAGTCACGTGGTTTAAATTTAATGAGAAGTGCTTGGTTTGGTATGGTAGCTGTAAAACAAATGAGAGAATATTTGCTTTGTAATGTTTTTAGAATTTACCTTCCCTGAATAAAGTTTCTGAATCTACTCTGGGTAATTCCAACGAGCCTCCATTAAAATAACTTTTTTTTTAATGTTCTCTGTCGGAGTGTAATTTATCTACGAGTATAATATGAATGAATTTAGAAACATACACCGCTAAATTATAGGTATATATAGGTAGTTTGTACTCAACGCCGACTATTAACTACAGGTCATTGAACTCGCTCAGCTGACGTTTTCTAAAAGAAATTAATTTCGTACATGCGTAAATCAATACGAGTTTTGAAAAAAAGGTACTTTATTTTTTAATGTTATCTTTAGAAATCGATAGTGTTTAATGTAGGTACTGGATCGACCGTCCACGGGATTAAAACGCTTAAAATTTAACGGTGTATAAATATGGTATAATTATGTTTATTAGTGTCGTCTATTACACATAACACAAGCTCTGCTTATCTTGAGACTAGATGGCGTTGTGTGAAATTGTGGAAAAAAAAACAATAATAGTCTACTTTAGAATAATACCTACACATACATGAAGTTAAATTAATAAAACATTTTTTTCCAAATAATACGAGTAAGTAGTAAATACAAAAACGGAGTATCGTTAGTACCTTTTTTAAGGTGGGAAATCATCCAAAGACTTCTCCCGCTCTGGGTGGAGCATGAGAGCGTGTCAGACTTACTGACTAAGACCACAATAGTGAAAGGATAGTCAGGCAGTCTTAAAACGCAAAAGGTTGGCAGACTGCCTTCAGTTGCCTTTTGCTTTAACTTCTGCGGGTTTCCTTTTAAGAAAATCCTCGCGGCTATAGCGGCCTTGCTGCTATGGTTTGTTGACATCTCTTTGAGGAGCGCATAGATCACTACGCGCTATCGATGACTTGGGCTCGGTCCGGTCGATTAGCGTCAGCACAGACAGAGAGGAATAATTTTCGCGCGGTCTTGGGCATTTTCTGACGGATGGCTTCTAGGACGCGCGAGCATTTTTTGTCAGGTTCAAGCTTATATGCACTTTATTCCAATACGCTTAAAGTTGATCTTGGAGTGCCTTAATAAAATCCCTTCCGCTAAGCTCTTTTCTGTCTGCGCTGACCTTACCGGTCGGCTGGACGGCGAGCTACCCATTGGTCGCCACCCGCAAGCCCGCGTCTAACGTGGCTTGTAGATGGGGTCGGGGTCTAGGCAGCTGGGGTGTGTACCGTACTCTAAAATCAGCAGCCTGCGCTCCTTTTTCCTCCAATCAGACTACATTTCATTGTATTATCTCTCAGCTAGAACAAATTTTTACGGCCATCCTTAACAAAATTATAAATATTTTCAATTCAAAAATTTCGCTTACCCTAAAAAGGCTACGCGAAAAAAGTTTTATCAATTCGGATATTCCAAATTCCGATACGGTGTTGCCAGCGGATGGATATTCCGATATACATCGTTGCAACTTATACCGCCCTCGTTCGAGATTTATTCCCGTACAATTTTTATTTCCGATCCATTCGAGCGTGTTGCGGGAGATACGAGGCCGGGCATTTTGCGAAATGCTACCAATCATTGTGCAATGTGGATGAAATTTAGTAACTATAAAAGAGAACTTGAAACCTTTTCTTGAATAGAACTGATCGACAAGTGTTGCAAGTAGTACCTATAGCATAACCATAAGCACCATCAGCTTCAGAATGTTTTTGACTGCACGGTTGGCGTAGTGACAGTGACAGAGTTGAGTGGTTGACAGTTTTGCTGCATATTTGATTCCTTTTTTTTAACTGGCCATTACAGCTGGGTAAAAGCCAAAGGCTTCCAAACTTTCTTCCCCTGCGCCGTCTCTAACCAATACTCACGGTACGCGTCCAAATCATCCCACAACCTCTTTCTAGGTCGGCCTCGACGGCGCTTTCCTTCTGTAGGAACCAGTTGTTCGGTTCTAGGACATGTCAGTTTCCTCACGAGGTTTCCCTTCCCTATTTTGTGCAAAGGTTTTGTTTGGGTCCGAACCTACGACGTACAAATCGTAAGCCAAGGACCATTGGGCCACCACTGTATAAGTGTTATATTAGAGTTCTGTTTTCGCACTTCCATGATGGACCATTGTGTGTACGCCATGGTACATACACAAGTGTTGTGTTACGACAAAATACTTTGGTCTGATTGGTGCTTTAGTCTCTACAGAATTTGGGATACTACAACTTCAAGGCCTGAGCTAATTTTGTTATTTTAGTTTACGCTGCTTCATTTTCGGAACCTTATTTATTAGATACAGGACTGCCAGCTTGTGTGGTTTTGGTAATTATTTATAGAAGGCTTAATTGACTTTCTGGACTAAGAAGGTCGGCCGACTTTACCCGAATGGTCGTAAATATAACATAGATGAACGTGATGACTCAATTTTATTATATTACCACGAAATAAAGTCCTCAGGAAGGTCTCCAATAAGGTGGACCGAAGACTTGGTGAGGGAACCATTCGTTGTGGTCAACCGTAGGGGCCCAGCAGGGCTGAAACCTATTTCTGGCCACCACAGGCGTGGGCTTGCGGACAGTGAGCAATGGGTAGTTCGCTGTCCAGCCGTCCGGTAACTGTCCGGACCAAGCCCAAGTCGTCGACGGCGCAAACTGTTCCCGCGCGCCTCAAGGAGTTGTCAGCAACACCAGGGACCCAACCGGGTCGAAGCCTACTAGGGCCAGGGTTAACCGAAAGGGCGCTCGAGCCCCGGTATGAAGGCTAGAAGAAGCGGGGTGGGTCTTTTAGTCAGTAAGAGTCTGACACTATCTCCCGCTCCGTCCAAGAGCGGGGGTTGTCATCGGATGATTTTATCCCACCATAAAAAAAGGGATGAAGCCTACTGGGGCCTACGGTCTGTTTCCGAAAGGGAGGCTCGGCCCCGGTATAAAAGGTAACGAAGGAACGGGGTGGGTTTTTTAGTCAGTAAGAGTCTGATACTATCTCTCGCTCCGCCCAAGGGTAGGGAATGTCATCTGGATGATTTTTACCCAGCGAAAAAAAAACCATTCGATGTGGTGACACTTGAGATGGGTCTATCTATGTCCAACCGTTTACGCCTTTCGGCTGAAATGATGATTGTGATAATGCTCAGCCTGCTTTAAGAATTTTTAACTTTTACCTCGGACAGAGGATAAGCAATGCCATACAGCGTGGCAATGCCGCCAGTCTTTTCGGCACATTACCAGTCGACAGCGACAGAGTTTTTTGACGCCGTATTTTAGTAAGTGTATTTTAGCGTAGGGTTTTATTATTTATTTATTTTTTAATTTACTGTAATTATAGTTATTAAGTTGTTTATAAGTGTAGATAATTAATTAATTTATAATACTGTGTACATTTACTTGATATTTAAAATGATAGAACTTTTAAAAGAAATATAAGTATATATGTTTAAAAACTTCAAAAATAAAATAACATAACGCTAACCAATTTTTACTATATCAATTACCCATTGTTAGGCTAAGGCAAACTAATTTCAGCCATTTTCTAACAAGTTCTCATTTAAAATCTATCACGATATTTTGTAGTGAAAACTGAAAATTGTTTTCTACTTTGGCCATTTTCGAACAACACTGTTGTTTCACGGTCACGCGATATTTCGCTCCATCTCTGTCTGTGTTGTGGCGAAGTTTTCTTGTTTTTATTAATATTAAGTCACAGCTGTTTACTGAGAAAGGGTCGGCAGATATGTAGGTTTCTTTTTAGGTGGGAAGATCATCCAATGACAGCCCCCGCTCTTAGGTGGAACGGGAGATAGTGTCAGACTTTTACTGACTAAAAACCCACTCCTATACCCCTGGCTAGGCGTACTTGGCTAAGCTGCTAATCTGCAATCGTTAACGTTAGTAGAAAGCATCAAATGTACGGGAATGACGTCATCTCAACGCTCAGTCACGTGGTCAGAACAAAAGAATTGACAGCGTGGCCAACTCAAAGCGTTCGACGCAAGCAAAACGGTTGTAACTTGGCTAAGGGGGGCTGTTCCTTCTTTGCCATTGTTCCAGGGCCCCAGGGATGCCTTTCGCATCACCCATGGCCCCAGTAGGCTTCGACCCAGCTACCCCTACGGTGAGAACTCCTTGAGACGCGCGTGGAACACTGCGCGGGCAAACATGTAGGTAGCTTTATCTGGAGGTATAGTGTAAATAGGTGCACAGATATATCATAGACTAGCTTCTGCCAGTTTCTTCGTCCACTTTAAAGTAGGTTTCTCTGTACAAACTTTGGACCCCGTTTCATCCTTATATGGGGTAAATTTTGAGAAATCCCCTCCGTGCAAAAATTCCACACTCACACTCCTAGTCCCAGTAGTTTCAGCTATGTATTGATATGTCAGTCAGTCAGTTTCTCCCTTACAGCCACGCACACGGGCTTCAGAAAAACCCGCTTCAAGTTTAATTTTGAGGCGGCCTTTTTTTGTGGCTCGTGTGCTGCGCCACAAAAAACCGCATGAAGCGGCTTCAAGCTTCACCGGACACAAGAGGTGACGCGCGGTTCAGCTGTTTTTTTTTTGCAGCCGCTTCTAGCTTTGTTTTTGTGGCCGCTTCTAGCGTTTTTTTGTGGCGGCTTTTTTTGAGGCCCGTGTGCGGGGACAATAACATATATACAGATGATCTTGTTTAGGTACACACAAATGAGTTACAATTCCCATCAATTAAGTTAGTACATATTATTCAATCGTGTTCGTTAGTAATTAAGGCAGTAGATGTGTCAATAATTTATATAGCAATGCAAAATAAAACAAATATACACAGATTATCCTGTGAAGGGTTCCGTTGAAAAAGCAGGGTTACCGAAATAACCCGAATAATTACTAAACATAAGTGGCAGTGGGCAGGTCAACACAACAAATGATCGATGGGTAAGAAAAGTTGTGAAAGGCCACTTATAAGGTGGGCCGATTACCTTGTAAGGGTCACGAAAATCTGATGGACGTGAGACGCACTGGAATGGTTCGTTGTGGCGAAACCTGGGAAAGGCCTATGACCAAAAGTATACGTCTTTAGGCTGAAAAGATGATTATATATAGGAACAGTATAATCTTTTATATTTCACTAATAACACACCCTGGCTTTGCGTAGCTGCAAACTACTGTTACTATTATATTTAATTTTTATTACTTATCTTCATTGTGTTCACATTATAGAAGCAAAAAAGAAATATGTAACGAAGATTCATGTAACTCAATACGATTTAAAAGATTGTCCATGGAGTTTCTTGTACGTTCTTCTCCATAGAAATCCAATTTAGCTTCACTTGTTTGACTGACCGACATTTTGACAATTCAAAAGTGCCTGTAACTGGTCTATTTGAAATAAACGTTTCTGATTTCGGATTACTATTTTTATAAATTATCCTTCCTCGATATTGGTATTTATATTAATGGAATCCGTATCAAAATCCGTTGCGTGTTTTAGGAGGAGTTAGTGCATAAACAAATACATGCGAAAACCGACTTTGTTTAAAAAAAGATGAAGATTAAGTTTTTGCAAAATTTTCCACGACTAATTCGCATAACATGTAAATATTAGTCCTTTCGTTAAGACGGCCCTTCCGTACTTGTTAACTTGATGCTTGTTGTTTCATCCAACGCAATCTATACTAATATTATAAAGCTGAAGAGTTTGTTTGTTTGTTTGTTTGAACGCGCTAATCTCTGGAACTACTGGTCCGATTTGAATGATTCTTTCAGTGTTGGGTAGTCCATTTATCGAGGAAGGCTATAGGCTATGTTTTTTTTGTTTCAAAATTAGGGATCCGTAATAAAATTGCTATTTTGTAACACAAGGTGTAAAATCGAAAACCTAATTTTGCGTGCGCTGCAATAACTATTGACAATGGAACAAAATGATGTACTACGGGTTTGTAGATCCCATTAAGACCTACAAAAAAGTCCGCGAGAACATATATCTAGCTATCATGGTTTAATCACAATAACCGATTTTGTGTTCAAAATAATTATTAAATCGTCTGAATAAAAAAAACTACGTTAAATATGTATCGTAATATTAATCTTTATCGAAATTAAGCATTATGTTATTTATGTAGAAGTAAAATACTTTTTGTTTCATCTCAATCGGATATTTCGTTTAAAAGTTATCACGTGTGTAAGATGTTAAGAGTTGGTACCTCTTAATGAGTTATGGGCCAGAGTTTTTTATCAACATAAAATCCTGTAATAATCTTTTTCGAAATATATTTGTTGATGATTGTAAGCATAAGATCTTTGAAGAGTATAATAAATACATTTATGAACGCGGTAATTTTGGGAAATACTGATCTGATATGAAAACTGTTTAAATATTCAATAGTCCATTTATTGAGGGAGGCAATTATAGGCAATATTTTATCTCGGTATTTTCACGGAAACGAGAAAAACGCGGGTGAAACCGCGGGGCACAGCTAGTGTTTGATAAAGATGCAACGTGAAAAAAGAGAGATGACGCCAGAACACTCTATTGGCTTTTAATAACTTCTTGGAATATTTTAAATAAATTGTTCAAGAAGATACGTGTTTTATAAAAATCTACAAAGTTTTCGAAAAAAAACTTTCGTTATTCAGAATTTCGATTAAATATGTACAAGGTTTTTTTTAAATATTTTCTTTTACTTTTTTTATTGTTGATAGTTAATGTATGAGTTAGTTGAGAGAAAATAGCAGATTTCTACTTTTCAGTGTAATTGATTACTGGAAATCGAATACGTTATATTATAGTCAGTAATAAATTACGTTTAAAACAATTACTACTACTGCTACTTTTCGAAAATAAATAACTCAACATTTTTTCTCCTTGACTCCTGGGACAGATTTAGAGCACTTCAGTTTACTGATGTGTGTTAGGCTGAAGAACAAAATGCATTACGTGTGCATTCTAGGCAGCACTTGGTCTAACTTCCAAACAACTTCCTTAATGTTTTGTATTCTATAGAAACCTAGATAATCACCATAAAGCATTGTATTTCCAAAACAAAGTTTGGAGGAGGATGTGTAATGACATCATAATTACGTAAGAATGGCTGTATGAAAATAATCTCATGGGTTGGGTGCTCTTAAATAAAACAAATGAATTAAGTCGAGCCTTAAAACAGTTTCTTACAGACTAAATACAAACTTAATTTGTGTAATTACAACGCCATTTTGCTAAGAAACGGGTAAGAGGCGGTAATTTGATTAAATAACAAACTTTAGCGTTTTGGCTGAGTTCATACGAAAACGTTATGTGGGTTGGACACGAGGTTATTTATAATATATAAATTATGTGTGTATTTATGTATGTAGGTTATTGTTATTATGTATTATTATTTTATTCACAATATTTCTAATTTTAAAATTGTACACTGGACCCCACCCTCTATTATTATATTTGACTGGCCTGTTGGTCTAGTGGTTAGTGACCCTGACTGCTATGCCGGAGGTCGTGGGTTCGATTCCCACCCAGGACAAATGTTTGTGTGATGAGCACGATCATTTGTTCTGTGTCTGGGTGTAATTTATCTATAATATGTATGTATTTCAAAATTTAAAAGTATGTTTATCAGTTGTCTGGTACCCATAACACAAGCTCTGTTTAGCTTGGGACTAGACGGCGTTGTGTGATAGTTGTGGAAATATTATTATTATCTCCTTTATTTTTCATTTTAACATATTATTTTACATTTTTAAACATTTCTTAAAAAAAATAATTAAAAAAAAAAAACATTTAAAAATATAAAAAAATAGTTGTCCGCTGGTGTCGGGAGCAGGGTCCAAGCTACCGGTGGTTAGGGCTCCAGAGACAGGAACCTCCTCACAATACGAGCCGTATCGAGGAGTACTGCCTTCTGTATCAGGCCCTTGATCCATTCGCGCAACGCCGGTTATACAGATGGTCGTCGAAGCTTTTGGCTATAAGGCCATTGACGCTCACGACAATCGGCACAATGACAGCCGAGTCCACATTCCACAAGTCGACAACCTCGTGTGCTAAGTCGAGATATTTGATTTTTTTCTCTTTCTTCTTTTTATTATTATTATTGTCATCTCTCTCTATCACTCAATGGTTTACTGAAAGAAAACTCAAGTTTGAGTTAAGCTCGCCTATGTACATGAATTTTGTTATCCACTAATTTTATTAGTGTACAATAAAGAATTAAAGAGGCTATTCGATAGAGTTATCACGGAACGAAAAGGGTAACCAAAGGAAAACGAGTGGGTTTTAGTCTGTAAAAGTCCGGCATTCCCACCTAGAGCGTGAAAAGTTATTTGAAGGATTCCCACCGCAAAAAAAAGTATTTAGAATGACACAACTATTGTCTGAACGGTGTTTAACTCTATACATTTTGTTAATCTGTGGTAACTAAGATCTTACACGTGCCGCTGAAATCTTACACGTGTTCTAGTAACTTTAGTGCTATAACAAGCACCTTACTAATATATGATTTAATATTTGGTTTTACAGCAGATTTTCAGCAAATCCTATAAAGTATTTTAAAAGGGTTGTATATAAGTCAAACCCTTTCTTCTCTTTTACCAAGAAATTAAGTTTGACCGTGTTTTTGATGAGAATAATATTTTAGATAAATTTTTATTAAGGACCAGTTTCATCCGTAGTTTTGCCCGCGAACATAAAGTATAGCCTATGTCGCTCAGAAATAAAGCAGTTTTCTATCGGTGAAAAAAATTTAGCAATCGGACCATACAAAAACAAACTTTACTTCTTTATAATATTAGTATAGAAAAGATTTATCTTTAGTTTTTTAAAGTCAGTCAGTATTTTCTTTAAACATACCATTATTAAGTGATGGATATTGTCAAATAACATTTTTCTATCATTGTGGAACGAGGAGTGTCAGATAATTATGCTAGAAATACACTGCGCACACGTGTGCCACACACGTCGGTCGTCTCCATACATTTTATATGGAAACTAGACTTGTAGAGCTACACTTGATCCACGTCACACGACGTCGTTCTACGTACAAATCAGGAGTGTTAAACGTATGCGTTGGTCTAATAATATTCTAGTTTTTTTAAATAGGAGCTTTATTTCACTGAGATACTACGGCGGCGCGACCAGTCGCCGCTACCAACAAAATGTATACAGTAATTTCAAAACTTGATTAGTCGATTTTTATTATATGGAACACAGTGTATCGATAATTTATTTGTACGATATTTTATTCCATCGATGCTTTATTGGTGCGATATAACGTTGTGCGAAAAATCCTGTTGCGAAAAACGCTACAGCGATTGCTGATTAGATCGGTAATTTATTAGTTCGATAGTACGTCGATACGAAAGCGCGGAGAGTGGGTGTGTCAGACTTTTTCACAGATGATGTATTTGTTTTGCCGTTTTAACAACATATATTAAAAACAGAATGAAATAAATTGTATAAAAAAGTTATATAAAAATAATATGGAACCCTTCATGCGCCAGTTTTTAGTGTTTTACAAGCTTTTATTTAGTTTCACCTGTCCCGATGTTGGTCTGTCATCAAATCTTGCAAATTAAATTTGATCCACTTCCCGGTTACCGATTGTGCTGAAATTTTGCATGCAAGTGTAAATCAGATGACAACACAAAATAATTATGACATGGAGCTGATCTGATGACTGCTGAGGTGGCCGTAGGAACACGGTAGTTAAACGACACAACCCCATCGAGTTTGGGCTCGCATGATTCATCTTGACGAGTATTAATTATACATGTATACTGTGCTATAAAAGCTTGCTATGAGAAAAAAGATTTTCATCAAAAACTTGTTTCTATTCCACTGTTCTTGTCTAATTAAAATCATTGCGGGATCCGAAACAGTTAAATCGTTTTTTTTTGGGACGTGGCGTATTTTTGATGATCGTCACCGTCGATACTGGTTTTTTAAAGTTGCAGTGGTAGAAAAAGCGTGAAGAATTATTCACAAAAAAAAAATATGGACCTATTTCATAAAAGAGAAAAGCTACCACAGTTTTGTGGACCGAAATTCGCCGCACAAACGATATCTGTAAAATTATTCACAGTCGATTTTTTTTATGTCAGTTATTCCTCGTACACTCAATGGGCATTTTTTGAATTGACCGGTCGCTAACTAACGTGGGGACCATAAACCAATTACGTTGACCAACCGAACGTGACAGACTTGTGATATTACAAGTAATTCAATTTTATTTTTTGTTATTTTATTTTATTAAATGGGCATAACTAATTTTAATTTAATTCAATTAAATAATTGTAAATGAACATAAGTGACTTAAATTTTATTTTACATATTATATATTTTAACACTTTTAAAATCATAATTTTTAATTTTTCAGTCACAACTGTCAATGTTTTAATAATTATTTTTTCTGTAAGTATACGAGTCTATGATGCACGACAAATGAAATTATTATTATCAATAGAGTAATCTCGATTTGGGAACAAATTGATCAAATAGTAGAATGTAAATCATCATAATTTTATATCATTTTGTAAATCATCAGCCTTTTTGGTGTTCTAACTGCTGGGACTTCTAGGACACGCCGGTTTCCTCAAAATGTTTTCCTTCACCGTTTTGAGAGCAGTGATGATGAAAAAAATTACTCAAAGTAAAGCGCCTGGCTGACTTTGAACCCGCGACCTACAACTCGTAAGTCGGGGCCATTACCACTCGGCTACCACTGCTCTCAGAATGTAAATTAAGACCTAAATATTTAATCATTAATCTCCTTCCCAAGTTTGTAAAAAGTCGCTCTTAGCGTTAAACCGCCCATTGTGACACCCTGTTAATTTTAAGTTCCTATTGTAATTTTATTATTGGTGTACAATAAAATAGAGCTATCTAAAGTAGCTATCTAAAGTAGTCAAAAAATAAAAAGCCCATTTTGGCATTTGTTTTTTGACTACCTACCTTTTTTTTTTCATTTTTTAATGGTATGAAAAAATCATGCATTGACATCCCCCGCTCTTGGGCGGAGCGGGAGATAGTGTCTGATTCTTATTGACTAAAAGACCCACCCCGTTCCTTCTAGCCTTAATACCGGAGCTTGAGCGCCCTGTCGGATAACCCTGGCCCCAGTAGGCTTCGACCCGGCTGGGTCCCTGCTGTTGCTGACAAATCCTTGAGGCGCGCGGGAACAGTGCGCGCCGTCGACGACTTGGGCTGGGTCCGGAAAGTTACCGGACGGCTGGACAGTGAGCTACCCACTGCTCACTGTCCGGCTACCTGGCGGCTTTTCCGGTGTAGTGTAGCTACTAGGTACTGAAATAGCTACAACTACACCGGACCCCTAATTATTATTTTATTGTTTATTTTAGTTTCATTCCTATGTTACATTCTAGGGTTTCTCTCAAATGTCAATTAAAACGGGCCTTATACTTTTTAACTATTTATTCGCAAAAAAACTATACAAATACATCTAAAAAAACAGTCCGAAAAATTTTTTTTTTTTTTGAATGTGTGATGAGCAAAAGTACCTCTATGCCCTTTTTTCCTTTATTTATATATGGTCAATTCGTAAAACAAATAAAAGGCATAAACAGGAATGCTAGAAAAAAAATAGGGAAATAAAAATCAAACGTATATTTTCCGCACGTGCCTTGAAAAAAAAATCCATTCAGCGTAGCACGCCACACAAAAGGTGGAAAGCGTACACGTGTGATTAAATTTTTAAAAACACATCAAACGCACAGCTTGCTTCCTGCTACCAATTAAAAAGTTTGACATATAGCGAATGACCACCATGAATGGTAGGCGTGGTTGTTAGAAATGGGAGTTTTACACGTAATATTTGTTTAACGAAGTTGATATTAATAGTTGTTGAGATTGTTACACATAAAAGAAAAAAAACAAACTTAAAGATGCATATTCGGAAATATGGTGGATGCAAGAAGCACAGGATCGGTCGTTGTGACGACACTTGGGAGAGGCCTGTGTCTAACAGTGGACGTCTTTCGACTGAAATGATGATCAACAAGTTTTGACAGTGATCAGCGATTACAACCAAACCATAAATAACTAGTTGTCCTGTTTTAGCTACATACCTGGTCTGCAGTCAAACGCACGAAGGTTAATTAATCGTTTTCTCTAATTTTCCAATTTTCTGCTTATTTTTTTTAAATTTTTCTTCCCGTTACGATCTTCTATATAATACTCGAAAACTTAAAAAAAAAGTTAATAAAATGTCCAGTCCAGTCCAGTCATTCTCAAGCTACGAGTATGTCGTGACTAAGGGAAATAGGGATTCCTTTTTTAAATAGATTTTATAACAAAAAAAAAAAACACTTTATAAAATCACACTTTTATGAAACTCAAATACAACATTCTATTTACCTATCGCGTCCAATAGCTATTTTGGTCGTCACCACTCTAAATGTAACCCTATCCTGATTTATCTAAAGTCGAATTTCTTGTAACAGGTCATGTCAGAACTAGCGTGTTTCGTGTGAACACGTATACAGGGTGGTTTCGACATGCGGTAATCGCTAAACGTCCGGTTCGGGCACGGCCGTACGGTTCAGCCGACGCCTGTTGCCCCGGTTATAAAACCTTTATTAGGGTTTGTGATGGGATGAAAAAAAAGGGCAACACTTTGATGTTTGAAACACATTTCTTTTGGAAGACGAGATTTTTGTTAATCATGTGAGTTTTTTGGAACGGTTAGGTACCTACTTGGTTTCTAAAAGTAGATTAATTTTCATAACATAAAAATAGAACAATTTTTTAATGGGTACCTGAGTCCAGTAAGTAAACATTGTCAATAAATATGAAATGTGTTTAAATAGTTTTTATATTTATTATCGTGCTCTTTTGAATTTTAATGCAGCTTTTAATATTGTGAATTAGGTCAATAATTATAGACATGTAGAAACACTTGGGAACTTAAATAGAGGAGACTCCTGCTCAGGGTAAAGCGAAAGAATGTACCTACCAGACTTTTACTGACTAAACCCTCTTGAATTCTCTTTGCATTCTAGGGCCACGGTAACTCAAAAGATTCCTGCAGCCATAGCAGACATCGACCCTATTCATTATAATGTTTCCGACATCTCTTTGAGGTGCATGTGAACTCAAAGTTGGTCCGACCGGACAGCCAACCCAGAGCTCGCCATTTGTAAACACGCATTTCATGCAGCGGCGACGGCTGGAGAGTGAAGTTGTTTCTCTATCAGAATTTTAGCCATTTTCTTTCGCCTCAAATGCAGCTACCACCAGAACCGAATGCAGCTACCACCAAAAGAGAAAAGTTCGAGCAAACTTGGGTACGTCAAAAGCAACATTTGATGAAACACTTGATGTTTTAAAAATAATACTGTTTCTGCGATTCAGGCGCAAGATTGCAAACTGTTTAAAATTCTGTAGTAAGGGATTAACAAGTCATGGGAAAAAATATGTCAAATCAACCCAAAATAAAGGTTTGCACAATACCTGGGCCTCAAGTCTGTTATTACAATAGTGTCAGAATGGTCTATCACTGATTTAATAATTGTTGATTTTGACAAGTTATGGTAATCTACTAATATAATGGCGTCATAATGACTTTCCAATGATCAACCACTGAAAGAAATGACATAGAATGGTAATCTCGTACATAATGTGAATGAATGACTTATGTGATAATCTACTAAAATTGTAACAGTTGCTTTAATCAGTGACCTACCATTAGAACGTCATTGCGCAGTCATTGTTTTTAATAAGCTCGATATTGTTATTCTACCACAACTCTATTACGAGACCATTGACCGATTAATGATCGATCATTATGAATTAGCTGATTATGAACTTTTAGCAAAAAGACAATGGGATCGTGTTGGAATGACAAGTTTATAAAAATAGCAGACTCGGGCCACTGGTAGTCCTCGACACAGCTGAGCTGTGTTGAAGCACGCACAATGTTTCAGTTTTCGAGGAAAAAAGACAAAATTTCACATGATATTCCAATTTTGTTTAGACACGGCACTCTGAGAACAGTTGTTCGGCGACCAATTTGCAGATTGTCATTGAAATGTCATTTTTCTTACGTGGATTCGCAAACACAAGTGTGCTATGCATGCGCAGGAAAGAGATGGAAATAAGAATGCGACAACCAGATATATCAATGAAACAAAAATGAAATGAGCGAAAAGAAACAGCATAACCAGGTGCATTAATGAGATTTACATTTGTAAATACTCTACCGTTTTTTTCTATAATAACAACACTAAAATGTATTTTTGTTACACTGCACTGACAACTAAAATGGAGTAAGACTGGTAAAAGTGCGGCAACACTGATATTGACAGATATATTTAAAATAACGCGCCACACTGTCCGGGGATTTGCATTTTAGTCAGTAAAGGAAGCAACATCTCAGTAAGTTCTGCTATGTTTATTTTTTCAATTAATTAATGATATTCGTGACAATAATTGTGTAGTTTTAATTCCATCGTTCCATTCCACTAGGCACTAAATAAGTTTCCTATCAAATCATTCACTAAAGTTAACACATTAAACAACAAACCAGTTGTATGCACATCGCAAATGAGTCCAATGTTTTGATTGCATAGAATTTAATTAGAGAATTAACGCTAAACGCAAACCGCTGTCCGTGATATGAATAGAACAATAAATCTAACTCCAGTTCACTCCAGTTCTGGAATTACAGTTTTATATCAAATACTCGTACATTTAGATACTGTAGTTACAAAAATAGTATTTGAAAAGTTTAAAAAGTTAATAACTGTACTGATTACAAATAAAACTAAAGACAGTCGGTATTTTTCTTTTTTTTTATCGTTTTATGTGGCTGTTGGGCAGACTTATTTCTTTATTTTACTAGGTTAGTTTATTTAATTTTACTAGGTAAGTCATTTGAATTTTTACGTTTGTAGTTAGTTGTTTATAAACACTTATGGCAGTAACATATTTTCTCTTATTTATTTCAACTCCTCGACATATAAATATAGTCCATTCTTCTGCAACAGCTCACACACTCTACAACTTCTGCTTAAATATAAGCAGATAATGCCTAAGGCATTAAGTCCGCCTTTGTACAGTTTTTGTGCATAAAGTTTTAAATAAATAAATATGAAGTGCAATAAATGAACGAACGAATGAATAAATGAATGTAAATATGAACTGCAATATGCGCAGGTTACAGAATTTATAAAAATAGCAGAACTGTCTCAAAAATCCCTTTTGCTTTACTTTATCTAGATAAATCTACACTTCATCTAATCTTCACTATAATATAATAAAGAGGAAAAATTTGTTTGTTTGTTTGGAGGTAATCTCTGGAAGTACTGGTCCGATTGCTGAAATTCTTTCACCGATAGAAAGCAGTTTTTCTGAGTGACATAAGAGTCATATATTTTATGAATGCGGGCAAAGCTGCGAGCAAAACTAGTAATTATATAATCTACACGAAGTTTCAATCAATAAATTGCAAGATATAATCGATAAAGAGCTGCAGAGCTCACAAACCAAAGTAATATCAAAGCATACCTACGAGTCGTGATGAAAACAGCAGATATTAAAAGGTAAAATTCTCACTAATCCCGTCCTATATTCCTCCAAAAATGAGGAAAACAAATATACATATCAAGTGAATGAACAACATTATCTAACCCATAAACAGCTAGAAGAAGTATGTACAGCGGGTTCCTGATTTGCTTAAATATGTCAAAGAGAAACCGCAATTGGACCCTTAAATGTTACGACAGAGAAGGAGGTTGGATATTAAGGCTAGCCGCACATTTGCTACCATTACTTGAGCGTTTTGAAGCTCTCTCTACTAAACGGTTTCTAAAAATGATCAATTATCGTACACAATTTGATTTTGTAATTAAAGTTCCGTTCTAGCAACCGAATTGACGAGGGAACCGGCATTTCCTAGAGCTAAAAATTCGAAGATATGTGACATTCACCAACCCGCACTGGGCGTGGTAGAATACAGCCCATTCCTTCTCCTAGAGAGGAGCCCTGAGTCCCAGCTGTGGGAACATTAAAAAAAAGGCTAATGATGATAAACTCTATAAAAAATCTGTTCAAGATAAGTATGCTCCAATATCAATCGCATCCTCACTTACCAAATAAGATAGTGATCAAATTCCTGTTAACAATAATAAAGAAAGATAAAAAAAAGCAGGAAATTACTTGCAATTGTGTTCCCAGAAACGATCGCTAGGCACGTAATGACGTAGCAACAAGGAGACAACACAACCTGAGGTGCTTGAGCAGTGGAGAGGCTATCAGAACAATCCCGGACCAATAATAATAATAATAGAAAATAAAGGCTAATCGTAATTGTGACTGTAGATATAGCAGGAAGAGGGCTTAGATCAAGTGATCTTGATATCACCGTTTATCGGTTTATTGACAAAAAAAATAGGAACTTGCTTCCAAAATGTTATGTAATCTTTTAACTAAAACTCATTGCTAAATTTTCATCAACAGTCGCAAAAATACACCGAATGCGACTATTATTCGCTATTGAGAGCCGAGTCTAAACAAAACCGAGATCTGAGGTCATCCTAAATGCTTGTATTTAAAATATGCACGACCTTTTAGTCCTTAAATAGAGACTTAAAAGGGATGTCAATAAGGTCGATTTTCTAACAAGCATCATTGATGGCCTCAAATATTCAGGAGCTATTAAGTACATTTCAATGTTTGTGAACAGAGAGAATATGCATCTTTAAAGTGCTTCTGACTGTCAATAATTTAGAGAGGATAATTTGGGAGGCTTTGGTTTTTCCTAGAATAGAATAATGGTTCTTATGCATAAATTGAAAACTTAGAATAGTTTTTTTTAAAAGCTTATATTGTACCACTGCTGGGCAAAGACCTCCCCCAATTTCTTCGTCCATCTTTACCCAGTTTGTGTAGACTTTTGCCTAACGCTCAGATTGTATGCGGCTGAATAGAATACAATATATAAAATAAAAAAGAAGCACAGTACAGAAAAGTAATTTAAAAGCCTTTTAATAAACCCACTACTGGGTCTGGGCTTAGTCTTTATAAAAGGAATGGGCCGTAATTAACCACGGAGACCCATTGCGGGAGGATGAATGTTAAACATCTTCAAAATTTCGGTTTTAAAACATACGGAATCCGGTTTTTCATGAAGTTTTATTTTACCTTTACCGAAAAAATAAATTAAAAAATTGAAATTTATTTAAATTGAAATTGTACATATTGTGATATCGAAGGAGATCGTATGAGTTATTTTTTAACTGGCTAGATAAATATACGAAACTTTTAATGATTTTAAGTTTGAAAGTTTACAGGAAAAGGAAATAATTGTCAGTTGTTTTTAGTTGTGAAGTGGTTTTTGATTGAAATATGATTTTGATTGAGCTGAAAGAAATTTAAGTTTTTACTGCAACGTTATGAGTTTGTTTTCTTCAAATAGGTACATATTCCGGATCCAAAGACCTTGGCCTCCACAATAGCAAGATAATTATTTGTATATATATTTATTTATTATTTGGCCAACCCACAATTACTGCTTAAATATTTTTATCAACTTATGCAATTGTTATTATTTATTTATTTTATTTATGCAGTATTTTTTTTCCTTTGTTTTTTTTTCTTTGAATTTTTTTTTTTTTTAATTGAAGTTACACTTTCACACATTGAATTGAATTTTGATTGATTGTTCACTCATTTGTTTTCTTATCGGTCACTACGCTCAAAAAACAAATGAGTAGGGGGTGTTAGGTTATTTCGTTACGGAATTTCTGGATTCGGTCTCCACGCTCAAGGCCCGCGATAAATATGCAATAGCTTAAAAATAGCACAATAATAAATAAAAAGACAATTGAGCACATATTTTTAGGAATTGTGTAAATAAAACATTAATGCAAAGACGATTTGCCAACCAAGCAGCGTCAGGCAGTTGTCTGGCATTATTGCTGAATGTTCTCACATTGCTAGTTGTCTTTTTTTTTAAATTATAATATTTTATTAGTGTCTACATGTTGTTACTACATTGTGTGTATCTACGAGTGTGTATGCCAAATAAAATTGTTTTCTTTCTTTTTTTTTTTCATTTAATTAAGGAAAGGATTCAGAGATTTTTTAAAAATAATTCAAAATCACAAATACAAACAAATCATGTCGTTTATATGGTACAAACAAAATTCTGACCACAATCTAAAAACCCATTCGTCCCTTAAACAATAGGAATACCTCACGATTTTGTAATATTTTATTCAAATTGGCCTATGTTGACGACCTCGAGTATTATCAGATCAAACTCCCCCTGTAAAGATATGGCCGTGTTGATATTATAAATATAACAGAAAAAAATATATTCACGATAATATTTCAACACAAAAAAACAAGTAAACCTTTGAAATTTTTTACGAAATTTCTACTAGTTAACATACAAAAAAATTTCGACAACTTTTTATTAAAAATTTCTGGTATTTAGTTACCGTGCTGTTAAAGTAATTTTTGTTTATTTTTTCATTCTCATTATTTAGTTTTGGTCTGACGTTTGTTTTGTAGCGACTATTTTTCATGACAATCTACAATCATGAGGTATTTTTGTTGAGTGACCTTTTAAATAAGCAGTGTATCAAAATACCTGTTATATTTTATTGTTTATTACGATTTGTTTACGTGTTACGAGCTTGCATGCACTGGACAATCTCTAAAGTTAAGTAACTCTTGCTGAGGTCTGTTTTGAGATGGGTGACCATACCGAGATTCTTCCGTAGCACGTTAAATCGTTGCTCCCGGTATTTATACATTTTTAACAGTCGTTACGGGTAGTCAGAATCCAGTTCATCTGACACCAATATAGCTGAGGGGTTTCCCAGCTACTGGGTTCTAGAGGTCTTACTACCCATCGGACAACCCGACGAACGGTGAGTGTTGACCACTTTCAAAACCGGCCAAGTGCGAGTCCGACTCGCACAAGAAGAGTTGCGAACCGTCTGTTGAGAAAAACGGCGATAAAAAATCACGTTTGTTGTATGAGAGCCCCACTTTCAAGTCATAGCGGAGATTAAACACTAGCGCACCACCGGATGCGGGAATAGAACAACCCTTCAGTCACCCGGGTGGCTCATCAGTGATCATGTATTGGTTTGGACAACCAGGTAACATAACATGCTTATAACTTCGTGATTTTTCATCGTAAGGTTATGAAATTTTGTACACATATTTTTTACATTGGTTAGTGGCCTTGACTGCTATACCGGAGCTCGTGGGTTCAATTCCCACCCAGGACAAATGTTTATGTGATGGGTATGAACATTTGTTTTGTGTCTGGGTGTAATTTATCTATAAAATTAATGTATACCTAAGTATGTTTATCAGCTGTCTAGTACTCATAACACAAGCTCTGATTAGATTGGAACTAGACGGTGTTGTGTGATAGTTGTGGAATATTATTATTATTAACATACTAGACACGTGTTTCAAAGGTTCCGGAGTGGCCATCGTGTACCGGAAGACGTCGCGCTGGAGGGCCTCCTACAAGGTGGACCGATGACCTAGCGAAGGTAGCGGGAAATCGATGGATGCGGGACGCACAAGAACATACGTTGTGGCGACGCTTGGGGGAGGCCTGGCCAGGATGATGATGATGATGAGACACGTGTTTCGGGTCTCACGTATACTAAACCTAATGTTGTATAGTTTGCAAAACAGCTAGGCATATTAGAAGTTTTGTTCACTCCAACGATGTGCGTGATCTTTTGAACGGTACTAAACAATAATAAGGAATGCCATTTATTAAATATTTAACCCAGTTTCATCTAGTTGAGGCTTCGATAAAGGTTGTTTGTTTATTCTATGTTATTAAGGAGAATTTATAAAATATTAATTTGGTATAAAGTTTTCAATCGAGGACCAAGTGAATCTGGTGCATTACTCGATCATATTTTTTTTGGCTCGCGTTTGATCACTATCTCAAATGATGGTAAGGGATGATGTGGCCGACGGTAGAGCACATTGCCTTAAAGACCCCTAGGTTGTGACTATCAGGAATCACAGGCTTTTTTATAACATTGATAGGCTCGGTTTCGACCACCATCTCACTTTATGGTAATCATCGATGTGGCCAACGATGGAACACGCTTGCCTAGAAGTAACCTATTCACTCTTGACTCAAAGACTCCTAAGTTGTAGCTATCAAGAAACACAGCTAACAGCTCTGGTAGGGAATTCCACACTTGTGTCTACAGCACGCACAATTATGTGTTACCAAAACGCTTTATACATATGGGTGGGACGTCCACCTGTGGTGTAGTACCATGCGAGACATAATTTCCGAATCATCATCATTATCTTTTCAGCCGAAAGACTTGTGTGTGTGACTGTTGGACAAGGTATCCCCAAATAGGGTAGTTTCCAGGGTCAAAATAATCGGGCTTGCGGACAGTGAGCAATGGGTAGCTCGCTGTCCGGCCGTCCGGTAACTGTCCGGACCAAGCCCAAGTCGTCGACGGCGCACTGTTCCCGCGCGCCTCAAGGCGTTGTCAGCAACAGCAGGGACCCAGCCGGGTCGAAGCCTACTCGGGCCAGGGTTATCCGAAAGGGCGCTCGAGCCCCGGTATGAAGGCTAGAAGGAACGGGGTGGGTCTTTTAGTCAGTAAGAGTCTGACACTATCTCCCGCTCCACCCAAGGGCGGGGGATGTCAATGCATGATTTTTAACAGCATAAAAAAAAAATTGCCCGTATTTTAGATAATAAAAAAATTGAAAATATTTTTTTTCTTTTTTTCGATTAAACAAGAAATAACAAAGATATAGCCCATTAAAGTTACGTTTGACGTCACCTCGTGCGAAAAAATGTAGCACGGCGGCGTGACGTTACACGTAACTTTATTTGGCTATATCTTTGTTATTTTTTGCTAAATTTACAAATACAAAAATAGCTGTCCCTTATTTTTGAATGACGGACAGACTAATTAAATTTTTTTACGGCAACTAGTAATTGTAACTAGTATACCAAGATCTCAATCATCGATTCCCAACTTTTTTCCCGTTTACAGGAGGACACCGGAGGCTTAGTCTCATTAATATCATTCGGATACTAAAACCAAAATAAGCGTCAAAACAATGACGCTCTTGAATTTCGAATTTCATATAAAAAAAAAAATTAGAACAACGGAAGCTAAAACAAAAAGTTCTACGCAACTTGCCCTTAAACTCATCAATACGGAAGACGAAACACGAATACCTATTAATCCATTCGTATGAATCAGTAAAGCCAATCAATACGTACATACATGTAAACTTGCAGCACCTTGGCATACAGGCAGGCAGTTCTTGGCGCCTTGGCGCCTTGCCAACTAATTAGTCATGTAAATGGAAACTACGCAGCTTGCTGTTTGGCGACACTGGGGCACACCGATCTAGAGAGCCGGAAGGTGCAGGACTCGGAGAGTAAAGCAAATATTGAAAGTGTGGGCTGTGATTTGGGATTTGTGGAATGGTAGACTGAGGCAAGGTAAAGGTAGAGAGGTATTAAGAGTATTTAAATGATGGTAAGAAAACTGATTTCACATTATGATCAGATTTATCTAGAAACCCTAAGAAGAATAAGGTAAGGTTATTAATTTATGAACAAATTCTTCAAGGTACGGTTATTAATCTACACTTCTATACTATTATAATAAAGAGGTAGTTTGTTTTTTTGTTTGTAGGAGGTAATGTCTAGTCCGATTGCGAAAATGTTCTCACCGATAGAAAGCTACTTTATTCCTGAGTGACATAGGCTTTATTTTTGTACGCCTGCAAAGCTGCGGACAAAAGCTAGTAATAAATATAACCAGAATCAGTTAAAAGAAAAATATTTTACAGAAACCTCGATTTCTTCTTTTTTGTGCCAATATAAAAAAAAGAAGTTGTTTTTTCATCACAGTTTGTGTCGTCAATAACAAATAATAAGATCTCTCATACTTAAAGGTATTCAGAAATACCCAATGTAAGTTCTGTGTATTTTGGTTGTTTAGGAGATATGAACATATTTTATTTTTGTTTTTGGGGAAATTGTTCTGGGATATGTAAAAAAAAAATATAACTTTTTGAACTAACCCGAGCAGTGGTGGCCGAGTGGTAACCCGACTTACGAGTTGTAGGTCACGAGCTTAAACCCAGGCATGCGCATTACATAATGTAATTTATTTCATCACCACTGCTCTCATAACGGTGAAGGTAAACATCGAAACCGGCATGTCCTAGAACCAAAAATTCGAAGACATTGGCATTGGACCCGCGTGGTGGATTACGGAAAATTTCTTCTCCTACAGAGGAGGCCTGAGTCCCAGCAGTGGGAACATTAAAAAAGCTGATTGTGTGTATGTGTAGGTATGTATGTATGAACCAACCCAATATGTCATCATCAGGCTGATATTATGGCAGATACTCGTTACTCGTTTCTCAAAAGAACAGCCTTGCCTCTTCCGTACACTTTTATTCCACGCTAACTGTAGCGCTCGCGGTGGATTGCAATCACTGATTGATCCTAGCTCCGTGCACTAGATACTTCTGGTTGACTAAGTGCACACATATTAACTTAGTTGTATTAGTTTCCCAAACTTCGCCCCAAGGAAACGTTCATTGTGAATTCCCGGAAATTCTTGAATGGTATTTGGAATTCGGATTTTGTAAGCAAATTACAGTGCGGTTGGGCAAAAGTTCTGTTAGAGGCCGTGATTCCTCGGTTTTTAGGGTAGAACACACATTAGGAAAGGAATCTTTGTAAGTAAGAACCGAGTTTATTAACGACTTTATAAATGTCCATTGGTAAAGTTATTTATTGTGTCATAAAATAATTTGCATTAGTTAATTCTAAAGTGGTTTATTTTGACCGACTTAAAAAAAAGAGGGGGTTTTCAATTTGGCTGTATTTTTTTTTTTGACTTCTCTACACAAAACACTAAAATGTAAAATAACTTTTCATTTCGGATGTAGGTGTTTCTGGTTGTACTTTTAGTAGCTTTTCCAGGTCTTCTAGATTTTTTTTTTAATTGAATCTCTCTTTGCTGTCTGTTTTCGAAAGATACTAAATGACCCAAGTGGATATACACATCAACATGTATTTCCTCCACATCTTCCTCGACCCTAACGTCACCATGCAGTGGGTTCCTGCATAGTGAAAGCACCATCGAAGTTAGCCTAGAAAGAGCTGGCGAGATGATCTAGGTGTACACGATGTGGAAGGGTTCGAAAGAAGAATGTCTCGATGACTTGGGGGACAGTAACGGCTAGGCAAAAAAAAAATTTAGATTTTGAATTCTATTTCTAGCACAATACAGTTCATTGAGTGTTCTTCAATATAAGTAGCAAGTCAAAAATAACGAAATATAATTTTATTAAGTAAACACAAAACATTTTAATTATTCACTTCAACACACCGAGCGAAGTCTGCAGTTCTCAAACTGATTAAATTATTCTCATAGCAAACTTTTGTTTGAGAAAAATAAAAATACATTTTTAACGAATCAAACGGATAATGAATTTGTCATTTGGAAGCCCAACGGACACTTTAATTGGGCTGTATACAACTTGGGAGAAGTTTTTATTGCGTCTCTCCTAATCAAAATTTTGTCACCCGGAGTGGAATTTTATTAGCAAGGGTCTTCAGCTATCCTTAAGACTCATGACTTTTTCTAACTCCATGTTATAATATTAAAAACTTCGGCTTTGATTTAAACTTTGTACAGTTTCGTTAATAAAGGTGGGACTTTTTCGGGTTCTGTAGCGAAGTGGTAAAAACGGAACTTCTTTGAGCTGTCATCTATTTCTGACTACCCTCTGATCTGACTGTCTAAATATTTTACAGCCAAATAAATAAGAGGCATTATGTAATTATATCAGAAAGAAGATTATATTCTACGTACATCTAAACAATGTTAAAGGCAAATCATATTATAAAAGAAATACTTAACTAATTAAAGATGGCACACATTGTACTCCCATACAGATATAATAACTGAAAGATGAAAAAAGTGTATCAAGTCCATATTCATTACTTCTAGACGACAAATGATTCTTAATTACTTACGCATCAAATAGGTAATTTAGAGTAAACTGGCGTACACATATCTTGAATGGCAGAAGTTAACCATTTATTTATTTATTTATTACGGTTCTCCAACGAATAGTTCGCCGATACATTTACTAAAAAATCTTATTAATATACAATTATCGCAGCAAATGCTTCACTTAAAGGTGTGCAGAGCGCTAAATTTGGTTATTCAATAATAATTATATTTTAATATAAAATGTGACAATGTATAAAATATCGTATTATTCGTGACTGTACATGTGTAAATAAATATACATTCTGACGACTGCGGAACCTATCCTTTACGTCATCCAAACGTACTTGGCTAATCTTATAAGTTCAAGTCCAATTTGTTCTGTGTAATCCAAGGCAGGTGTGTAGATTCAGTTTTGTACTTAATTAGTCTCATTTTATCTCGTATAGTACATCCTATACAGTGAATACAACTTTATAAACTTTTATTAGTGTCGTTGCCATCTAGTTGTTTAAAGAAAAAAAATCCTAACAGAACGAAGCTCTTTATCTTAAGAGAATTGTGAAGTTTCACCAAGAAAGGCGGCTTTATGTACTTAGTGACAGACTGAGAAATTACTTGCTTGCAGAAAGAATTTTTGTAAGAAAGTTTTTATAAAAATGTCAAGTGATTTAAACAGGGTTGTTTTCTTAATCCTTATCAATTCTTTGAGATTTTTTGCAATTATGGTAATGTTGTTGATGATTTTATTATAGAGGTTTAAATATAGATAATAGTAGTTAGCAGCATGTTGCATTTGGTTAAGGCCTTTAAAGATGATAAATAAATATTACAAAGGCGAAAGTTTCTAAGTGTGTGCGAGTATTTTTATTACTTCTTAGTGCTCAAATGGTTAAACGGATCTCAATGAAACTTGTTCCATGGGTCTATCATGTCTTGGAATAGCGCATTGCTAACTTGTTTCCCTCCCCCTAAAACTCTTTTGTATTTCTTCAGTTGCCTTTTTGCGTTCTAGGTTTAAGATTACTTTCATTTATTTGGATTTATTAGTTCTTTTAGCTCTTGAAAAATCTTCTTATATCTAGCATATACGTATAAAATCAATTACCGTTCTTTAGTTTGACAAAAACTAAAAAAAAGCTTGACCAAATTTTTTTTTGTTCTTTTTGTACAGGGATTATTAAAAAAATAATTAAGAAACCTAAAAGTATAAAAAAAAATTGTGGAGATCGCTTCTTAAATGTGAGAAAAACTAATTTCACTAGGGTGGAGTAACTGAAAAAATACATGGTCAAAAATCAACCCCGTACACTAACAAAAATCATGTTTTTTTCAAAACAAAGCCATAGTTTTCATAACAAAAACTTCCCGTTCTGCATGGTAGTTGAATGGCTTTGAACAGAAATCCAATTTTAGCCATTGACAGCAAACAGAACAGTTACGAAATGTTGGCGAGTTCGGCAATGCATGTAGAGAGATACTACAATTTGTTAGTAATTGTTATGACCTGCAATTATTTGTTTGGGTATGTGTTTTCAGCGAAGAGCAGTGGTGGCCGGGTGGTAATGGCTCTGACTTACGAGTTGTAGGTCGCGGGTTCAAACCCTGTCAGACGCATTACTTATTACATTACCACTGCTCTCAAAACGGTGAAGGAAAACATCGTGAGGAAACCGGCATGTCCTAGAACCAAAAATTCGGAGACATGCGACATCCACCAACCCGCACTGGGCCCGCGTGGTGGATTACGGCCCATTCCCTCTCCTAGAGAGGAGACCTGAGTCTCAGCAGTGGGAACATTAAAAAGGCTGATGATGATGTGTTTTCAGCAGGATTTTTACATTAGTTAAAGTTGTAGTGAGATTTTTCTAAGCTGTCAATCAATCTGCCATGTTTTTGGAGTTATAATAATCTTCTGAGTGGAGTGAAAAAAAGTCCAACTCCCAAGCAACAAACTTGTGACTTATCAAATTTTTTTTCAATAGTGATAACAACTTTACTCCACTCTCTGCGTGCCTAAACCATTAATTGGATTGTGATAATACTTTGGTAGAGTGTACTGAAGACGCCTAAGATGAAATCTGGTCCAAATAATGTACATAAATATAAAAGAATTAGATGGTTTTGTTCACCAATAGCCCCCCCCCCCCCCTTATATACAAATATCGGTCAGAAGAAAAATATGGTTTAAAAGCATCGAAACGAAAAGAAGAACAAGAAGTAGTGCACCCCACCGCTAAACCACTAGGTTTGCTGCGTTGTGATACTTTTTTCTTAATTAATAGATTTAGTAGAAAAAAAACTAATTTTCCACAATTCCAAATTCAAAATACAATTATTGTTTTTGAAAAAAAAAAAATGTTTTATTTCAACACAAAAATCGAATACGGTATACACAATATTTAATACCAATGTTTTAAGGGCATACAAAATAACTGAAACGCAATGGTTAACTGAAAGAACAACCCACCTTGGGTTTTAGTCAGTAAAAGTCTGACATTCCCTCTTACTCCACTCAGCGAAGAAAAAGTTATTTGATGATTTTCCACCCACAAAAGGGCCAGTTTTCAATTACGTTGATAGTGCCTACCCATATTGTGTGTACACTTGCGACCCACATATTTGTTCATTTGAACTGCGCCACTGGGGTTTGTATGCTTTTTGAAAGGGATTTCCTGTGTGACAACGTTTGGCATGGTACACCAAATCAAACGATTCGGTCGACAGTAGTGATACGATTGGGCTTAAAACACCTAGGCTATTTGGTTCCGTATGTATACTAGTAGATACAGGTGTTGGTATTGGTTTTGTGCAATTACTTACGCAATTGTTTTTTTTTAATTGAGATAAACTAGTGCTTGACTGCGATCCCACCTGACGGTAAGTAGCGATGCAATCTTTGATGGTGAGGCGCACTAGTTTATTAAGAGCCTATTCACTCTAGCCTTGAAGACACCCAAATTATAATCGGACGGGTAGACCGCAGCAAGCAAACTGTTCCAGTCCTTCGACGTACGCGGTATAAATGACGAGGCGAAACGCTTAGTCCGGACCGTAGAGGTTTACTGGGTCCAGGGTTATCTACTGGGGCCAGGGTTATCCGAAAGGGCGCTCGAGCCCCGGTATGAAGGCTTTAAGGAACAGGATGGGTTTTTTAGTCAGTAAGAGTCTGACACTATCTCCCGCTCCGCCCAAGAGCGGGGGTTGTCATAGGATGATTTTTCCCAAAGAAAAAAAAAAGGACCGTAGAGGTTTCAACAACGTAAGGGTGAATATTTACCGTACGTCGGGTTGTTCGATGGTAGAATTGCGATGGCGGAATCAAGTCATGCAATTCCTGCGCACACTCTCCAAAATGCATCCTGTAAAACACCGATTGTGCGGTGGTAGACTTTTTTACTATCTATACATGATAATTTGGAGATAACTGTTCACCTTCTTTCTACGTCTTTCTTACAAAGATTACTTAGAAGTCCATCAATATAAAAATTAGCTTTTTTCTTTCCCTCAGTCACACCAACCGAAACACTTTAATAACGTGTGAATACGGCTTTTCGTTTTGTTCTGTTCTTGTTTTTCCAGTTTTTTTTTTTTTTTTATCTGTTATAAACTAGTACTTGACTGCGATCCCGCCTGATGGTAAGCAGTGATGCAATCGTTGATGGTGAGGCGCACTAGTTTATTAAGAGCCTATTCACTCTAGCCTTGAAGACACCCAAATTATAATCGGACGGGAAGACTGTTCCAGTCCTTCGAAGTACGCGGTATAAATGACGAGGCGAAACGCTTAGTCCGGACCGTAGATGTTTCAACAACGTAAGGGTGGATACTCGCCGTGCGTCGGTTTGTCCGATGATAGAAATGTGATGGCGGAATCAAGTCATGCAGTTACCTTGTTCATCCTGAAATTCTTGTTTCATACTTTTTCGGCGTCGTTTTTTTTTTTCGTTTTCGGGTTTTAGTTTTTTTTAAGGTTCCGTACCTCAAAAGGAAAAAACGGAACCCTCATAGGATCGCTTTGTTGTCTTTCCGCCTGTCTTTCTGTCTGTTTGTCAAGACCCTTTATCTCTAGAACGCGTGGAGGTATCGAGTTAAAATTAAAACCATAATAATATGCTCAAGTCTGCGGTGCTTTCAAGCTGTGAAAAAATCAAACTTCGAAATTAAAGAATAAAAAAGATACGGCCGTTTATGTCGCAAAAAACGTATATTTTGAAACTCTCAAAGATCAAAATTCATAGGGTACTTCCCGTTGACCCAGAATCCTGAAATTTGGCACAAAACACGATTAAGACGGTTCTAACGATACCTCATATGTTAAGTTCCAATAAGTAGATTAGGAGCTATGAGAGTTCTTCAAAGAGATTTTTTACCCAACTATGACAAAGCCGAACTTTGCCTTAGTCGGATAAAACTCGCTTTTCACTCTTGTGATAATGCCTTATGTAAGTCAGTCTTGACTTATATGCAAAAAAAACACTCAATCGACATTCCTTTAAATCGTTGCTGAGCAAGCAAAGCTTAACTTTGAAGACTGACTGTATTATTTAGTTCGAGGTTAAAACCAAGCGAGGTTATAGTATTATGAAATACAATAATTAATAATACTATAAGTTTAACAACATAAAAGCCATTTCAATCTACTTCAAAGCAATGGAGGTCGTTCAACAAACTATTGCAAAATGCTATAATTATTTGAATTACAAAAGTATTTCAACTGACTAGGCTTTTTTTACAATTCTAATTCGGATTTAAAGGAAATTAGATTTACTTAATAAATCATGTTTCCAAATCATTGGGTAGGTAAATCCATTATCGTAATGGAGTTATTCATTGAAATCGATACTAGTGTATGTTAAGTAATGTCTGATTTGATAAATTAGGTTGAAAAAATTGAGCTATCAATATTATATTTATTATGGAACAAACTGATTCTAAGAAACATGAGTCAATGACATGTTTGACTGTTTCTAACCTTTGTCCATTTTCTGTTAAAAATTAAACGGCATATTACATCGACTTATATTCTAATGATAGACAAGCACATTCATGGTAACTATTTGTCAAAATACTGAAGCCAAAACAAAACTACGCGCCTGCGGCGCTACATCGGCATTATGTCGTCTTACAGAACTATTAAAACTTGCAGCGCTAAGATAGCTTTTTCGCGGCCAAAATGTCTTAAGCGCCATGATTATTTTTTTTATTGATAGGCTCGCGTTTGCCCACCATCTCACCAGATGGCATGGATGGCGAATTTCGTGGCACTTGTGCGTTTCGTTCAACATAGTAAGTATGTATAATGTTCAAAGTATACAGATAACATTACACCTGATTCGACTGAAGTGAATGTTTGGCACACCTAATCTACTGCGTAGTACATATAGATGGACTGTATCTATTCTTTGTCTATTTTCTGTTAAAAATTAAACTGCATATAGTTTTAAACAGACACCAAAAAAAAGGAGTAAGTTATTTTTTCGACTGAATCAAAAGACCACTCAACTAGTGGACATTAGTCTCTCTTAAGCGTTGCCACAATGACTGGTTCTATGCGTCTTGCATTCATCAGATTCTTGCGACCCTCTTCTCCCCTGCCGGAGTCTGTGTTTCCTGACTGCTTTAACTTGAGCAGCGGCAGCTTGGCTGGGCAGCGTTCGGGAAGCTGCGTGGTATTTTCTCGTCCAACATACTACAGTGTCTCAAGACAAAAGTATGACTAATGCGTGTTGCCAGTGTTGACATAAGAAGATTGCGGGAATCCGACGGACGTGAGATACACAGGATCGCTCATTGTGGCGACACTTGGGGCGGACCTAGTATGTCCAACAGTCAACGTTTTTCGGCTGAAATGATGACGATGATGACAATCTTTAAATAAATTTTGAATAGGTTACTTCTAAGTAAGGGTACTCTATCGTCGACCACATTATCATGTTCCATCAGGTGAGACAGTGGTCAAGCGCAAATCCCAACAAAAAAACTCTAACCAGGTCCATCGGTCTACTAAGCCAGTTGTATTTTTACGCAAAAAAAGTAGATTCTTAAGAAAGAATTGACTCAAAGAAGAAGGTATCTGTGTCAAATTCCATCAAACTCAATTTGGTAATCTGTTCGTGAAAACTTTTCAAACAGGAAGAAAGACTTTCGCATTCACCGCCCACATCAAAAACACTAAGTGGAAACAAGGTAAATAAGTATACCTTTTACCAAGATTACATTAAGTTTTTATAACCTGAACAGATTTCCCAACTTTTAATAAGTAGCGTGAACTTTTAATATCAAGCTTAAAACTTTGAAATCAAAAACAAACATGCTTCATGAAAGTAAGTTTTGAATGTTTTTCATACATGTAAAATCTCAAAACTTTGTGTTTTAGTAAGGTGTTGACTAACAGGTTTATATACACTTGAGCATTTTCATTTAGGTAGGGCTCAAACTTGTGTCTTGTGGTATTGTTAGATACAAGCTAGCGATGAATGAAAAAAAAAAACAAACATGCTTCATGAAAGTAAGTTTTGAATGTTTTTCTTCTTCTTCTTCTTCTTCTTCTTCCTGCCCTTGTCCCATCTTATTTGGGGTCGGCGCAATACGTTTTTTTCTTCCATTCTACCCTGTCACTCGTCATGCTATCACTAACTTCCTTTTCTTTCATATCATTCTTCACGCAATCCATCCATCTTTTCTTTGGCCTCCCTCTCCCTCTCCACCCATCCACATGCATACTCATAACTCTTTTGGTAACATGCATTTCATCCCTCCTTTTTACATGACCATATCAAGACAAACGATTCCCCTTCAGCTTGTCAGTCACTGGCGCCACTTTCAAACTTCCTATAATATACTCATTTCTCACTTTATTCAATCTCGTCACACCTGCACACATCCATCTCAACATTCTCATCTCCGCTACATGCAATCTTTTTTCATCCGTCTTTTTCACAGCCCAGCATTCTGATCCATACAGTATGACAGGCCTTATCACAGACTTGTAGATTTTACCCTTCAACTTGAGGGGCATCCGTGGGTCACAAGTTGTTCCAGTGACCTGTCGCCATTTCATCCATTCAATAAGTTTTGAATGTTTTTCATACATGTATAATCTCAAAACTTTGTGTTTTAGTAAGGTGTTGACTAACAGGTTTATATACACTTGAGAATTTTCATTTAGGTAGAGCGCAAACTTGTATCTTGTGTCAGATACAAGCTAGCGATGAATATATAATGATTTCTATAGAACCAGTATGAAATGCACATACGTAAATATTTTTTTGTGTCTAGTTGCTTCCACTTACACATACTCATGACGATCAAAAAGTGTTCGGTGTCGGTAACTGGAACAAGAAGTGTTTCCTTTTGTGCATTGCCTTAATTTATTTTTATAGGCCCGTTAGAAGAAGATATCCGCAAAAAATCAAAGTAATCGACATAGACGAAGAATCATTAAACTTAGATGGCAGGATATTGCTCGTAGAACAGGTGACCGATGGGGCCAAAAGGTTTTGGAATGACGGCTGCGTACTGGAAGACACAGCGTTATTAGGCCTCCTGTAAAGTGGCTCGATGACCTAGTGAGAGTCGCAGGAATCCGATGCATACGAGACGCACAGGATCGGTTGTTAAAGCAACCCTTGGAAGAGGCTGATGTCCAATAGTGGACGTTTTTCAGCTGAAATGATGATGATAATGAAATATCACTTGATCCAAGTCCTGTTGCTATTATATTCAGGCTTTACGTTCACACTTATTACGGACAACATCGTTTTAGCACTTTGAAAGCACTTCCAGTATCTAATCGATTTACAAACTGAACCCGTGTATCATCGTTTACTTACATAATATCTCAACTTAAAGTTCCAACAGTTTCTCACGAAACTTCTAGTAAAACACACAAGAAACAGCTGTCATCAAATTTTTGTCTCAAGAGTTCAAAACTCTGTTTTAAAACTCCTTGAAGGTTAAAGAGTGAGTATAGACTAGTCTTTATTGCTTGACCTAAGGGCACTTTGCATTTTTTAAACACGCCGCTGACGCGCGTTTGAAACGTGCGTTGACGGCAAGCTTTTATACTATACAAGCTGCGTTTGACTCGCGTGCGTATCGTATCTGTATCTCTTCATCGTTTAAAAAACGTGGTGTGCACAAGCCCTTAGGTCAGGCAATAAAGACTAGTCTATACTCACTCCTTAACCTTCAAGGAGTTATAATACAGAGTTTCGAACTCTTGAGACAAAAACTTGATGACAGCTGTTTCTTGTGTGTTTTACTAGAAGTTTCGTGAGAAACTGTTGGAACTTAAAACTAAGTTTAGATATTATTTAAGTAAACGATGATACACGGGTTAAGTTTGTGACTTGATTAGACACTGGAAGTGCTTTCAAAGTGCTAAAACGATGTTGTACGTAATAAGTGCGAACGTAAGTTTAGGCCTCAAATATGGTGGTTAATTTAACTGAGATCAAATATGTAAGACATTGACGAAACATAGCATAATCATTAAATGCACAGATACTCATACTGCCGCTAGGCGGGTACGAGTGATGTGTCCATTTAATTTCGCCAGATGTTCATGGGACTATAAGCCTTAACACTTTCAAATCTATATCTCAACTGAAGCAGTTACACAACATTATTATTATTGTTATTTTAACAGCCAAAACGTTGAACGGCTTTTCGTACAAAAGCAGTCTAAGCCAAGTTTTGTAATAAAGAGAAATGATACCACAATTGCTGATCAAGTAAATCACAACCTCATCTAATATTATGAAGAGAAACTATGTCTGTAAGTGGTAGGGAATCTTTTGAAGTACTGTTTGGATTGCGAGTATTATTTCGCTAATTGAAAGCAGGCTAAAGAATAGCGTTTTAATTAACCATTTATTGATAAATTCAAAATAATGAGTTGATCAGCATCTAAGGCCCATATTAATAAACGGTCCTCAGCCCAAGATCACGTACTTAATACCAAGCTTGAGGTCTTGATCGTATTAATAAACAAGATTCGCAAGCTTAAGCTCAAGCTCAACTTCGAGCTCAAGCTCAGCTTAGGTTTACGGCATCAGCCGAGTGTTGTCTGATTAATAAACGAAACTCGAAACTTAAGTTTACAATAATCTCTGTACTTGAGCTGCCAGATCATGAGTGTAGACCGACCGGGACTTGAGGTCGTGATTATCGTAGCGCGAAACATGGAGTTTGTAAATATTTTGTAAATATTTTGAGTCGAATTAATTAGGTATTACGACGAAATAGAGAGTACTATTATGCTATTTTATGGCCTTTGCGATATCGTTTATCAAAAATTGATGTAAGAAATGCTTCAAATCCTTTTGGATTGCCAAGTAAATAAAAAAAAAATCAGAATTGATTAAGATTCGATATTTTATATTCCCATTAAAAGGCATTTTATTTTAAACTTCGGCCAATATGACGTAGGTAATCGTTCACGTAAGCAAAGCTTGAGTACGCATTGAGGAGCTGATCTTGGTAATTGAGATCCTGTACTTATTTGTTTATTAATTAGCAAAGATCTTGAGCTTCTGTCATCGTACAATCGGGGATTAAATGATATCACACTTGAGGGCGGAGTTGAGCATCGTTTATTAATACGGGCCTAAGATTGGCTCGCTTGAGCTCGTATATTCACCTTGGGTGCCTTTAAATTAGCCGCAAAGTGCCGCCGCGCTGCTTTGTTATTTTATTCCATATAAATACAAAACGCGCGACTGCTACGCTACACCCACGCTGTAGTCGCGCTGCATGTTGCTTTGTTATTTACATGGAATAACAAAGCAGCTCGGCGGCAGCGCTAAAGCCGCGCTGCCATCGAGCGGTACTTTGCGGCCAATTTGAAGGCGCCCTAAGTGGTAGTGGGCTGAGCAAATGGCTTACAGACCAGGTGGTCGATGGGTTTGATTGAGATTCTAAGGTGGCAAACGTGTAACGAAAGGCGCTGTATTGGAAGGCCGCCTGACCTGGCGGATGACTTTTTTTTTTTTTTTGGTGGGTGAAACAATGACATCTTCCGCCCTTGGGCGAAGCGGAAGATAGTGTCAGACTCTTACTGACTAAAAAACCCACCTCGTTTCTTTTTGCCTTTCGTACCGGGGCTGAGCTTCCCTTTCGAATAACCCTGGCAACCGATGACCCGTTGAGAATTGTGGAAACCTAATGGATGCGAGACGCGCAGGAACTGTTATGGCAACGTTTACGGGAGTTTTTGTACAACAGTTGATGTTTTTCGGTTGAAAAGAAGATAGCACTGTAATATGAGTTTATTAACCCGATCCAATGACAACATCAGTGAACGGCATTACCGTAGCTGAATGCTGGGGCATGGAATTTAATGAGTTTTGCCATCGACACGCTAAGAAGAAGAACCCGGAAAAATACATGGTTTCGGTGGGAACTGCGAGAATCAGCTAGTCAACTATAGTAATAGTTTCAAATCTATGTCTCAACTAGAACAGTAATACCATAACATTATCCAATAACTACACAAGATCTACACTATCTGATAATGGGACATTTGTCCTAAATTAATGTCCTGTTTCACCCCTTTATGAGGGTAGCAGCCATATATTGGTTTATGGCAACATTATCGTTAGTATGGATTTCGTTCTGGCCTTTGGCCTAATATGCGATACAGAAGGGATTTGCTTTCACAGTTTTATCGTATATTAATGTAGCAAATTGGTGGGGTTGGGAAAATTGGCGCGATGTGTAATTTTGAAGTAGTGGCCGAGTGGTAATGGCTCCAACTTATGAGTTGTAGGTCGCGGGTTCAAACTTAGCCAGGTGCATTATTTTGTGTAATTTTAATTATTTCATCACTACTGCTCTCAAAACGGTGAAGAAAAATATCTTAAGGAAAGCGGTGTCTGTATATAATGTCTTAGAACCTAAAATTCGAAGACACGTGACGTCCATCAAACTGTACTAGGCCTACATGGTGGAGACAGAATGAAGGAGAGCTCTCTAAGAGACAGCCGTAGTCTATTCTGTTACTAGAGATCAGTCCCAGCAGTGGGAACGTTATAAGGCCAAATACTGGAGCAGGCATGGAATTTAATGAGTTTTGACATCGACACACAAAGAAGAAGAACCCAAAAAAATACATGGTTTCGGTGAGAACCGTGGGAATCAGCTAGTCAATTATAGTAATAGTTTCAAATCTATATGAAATTAAACACATTTAACTTCCTAATATACAGATCAAGTCAAGCAGCTTAACTTACAGAACACACACAGAATACATAGTAAACATTTGTAAGGCGTAGAACAATCGAGTAACAGGTGGCTCATCATTCACAAGTAGGTATAGCGAAACCCCTGAAGATTCCTCTCGATCAATCATTACACCCTTTTCCTTAGACGGATCATTTGCTCCCTTCAATTTTGAAGGTCTCTTATTTCCTGTAGATACTTACTTATCCTTATTTCTTTGAATTATTTACAGTGGCGTAGGTAGTCCCAAAGGGGCCCCATTACAAAAAATATCGAAGTTTTTTACAGTGTAGGCCTTACTAGCACAGAGACATGAGGCGGAGTCATGATAAGCCATAACAAAGTTAACCGAACTAACTGGATATATTACATCCATGTAAGACTGAGACTAATGACCTGGTTTATTTGAGTATTCTGGAACAGAATAGAGGTTAAATTTTTATTGTGAACTTATGTAGAGAATGCAAAAACCAATAGAGCGAGCTATAAAAATGGAACATCCTATAATTTAGTAATTATTCATTAACTACGCACCTTTCTCATCAATAAAAGAATTGAAGGTTGGGGAAAACATTTTAAGAATTTTTACACATGCTCCTGTAGACTGGGGGCCCTGTATCATTGATACGGTTGATATGACGGTAGCTACGCTCCTGATTTTAGCCTAATTTTAAATATAAATAATCACTAGCTGACTCAGCAAACGTTGTTCTGCCATATAGGGTCATTGCTCGTAGAACAGATGATCGGTGGGGTTGAAAGGTTCTGGAATGGTGATCGCGAATCGAAAGACACAGTGATAGAAGGTTTCCCACTGAGTAGACTGATGACCTGGTAAGAGTTGCGAGATTGCGATGGATGCGACATGCCCAGAGCCGTTCGCTGTGGCGACACTTGTGGCCTATGTCCAAGAGTGGACGTCTTTCGGTTGAAATGATGGTGATGATTTTTTTTCGATGAGTAAAAATAATCCAGATGACATTCCTCGCCCTTGGGCGGAGCGGGATATAGTGTCAGACTTTTACTGACTAAAAAACCCACCCCATTCCTTCATTGCGTAGGCTTTGACCCTGCTGAGCCCCAACGGTTGCTGACAACTCCTTGAGGCGCGCGGGAACGGTAGATATGCGCCGTCGACGACTTGTCTCGGTCCGGACGGTTACCAGACGGTCGGACAGCGAGCTATCCATTGCTCGCCGTCCGATGATGATGATGATGACATTTTCTGTGTAAGGTGTCCTTCAAGGAAACCAAAAATAAATTAAAGGGAAAAAAAGCAGACACGTGAATAAGTGACCCAAAAACAAAGTAAATGAACTTTTTTGTTCGTTCCTTTATACACATGGGTTCAAAATTAATTGTTCCCAAATGATCCCGTTTTACTTGCCTTAAAATTGGCTGAGTAAAATTCCCTTTTTCGGGCCTTCGAGACCTCACTTTTGTTGCCAAGGGGTCCCCAAAGCGTAGTGAAGGTCAATCCATTGAGTTACCCACAAAAGGTTTGAGTTAAAATTAGAATTGTTATACGTAAATTAAGTAAGCATTTTGTGGTTTATTTTGGCCTACCCCTAGTTGAGTTTAACCGGTGGGTGATCATTTCATTTTCACATGTTTATATAATTTGGTTAAAATATCTTGAATTTGTACGTCATTACTTTTTGTTTTCATAAATCTACTACGAGTATGTTCGAAAGCATTGAAAATATTACATTTTCATTCAATTGTAATATTTACACTAATATTTTATAGAGGTAAAAAAACTTTACCTCTCTTTTATGTTTGTAGAAGATAATCTCTGAAAGTATTGGTCCGATTGTGAAACGTATTTCACCGACAGAAAACTGCTTTATTCCTGAGAGAGAGAGGCCATTTTATGTATGCGGGCGAAGCTGAGGGCAAAAGCTAGTATTTTTTATCATCATCATCATTTCAGCCGATACACGTCCACTATTGTACATAGGCCTCCCCCAAGCGTCGCCACATCGAACGTTCCTGAGCGTCCCGCATTCATCGGTTTCCCGCTACCTTCACCAGTATTTTATATGATTGCATTCATCAAATCATTGTAGTATATATTTACAATGTTATTCTACTCATTATAGAAAACCTCAAAGACGCAAATGTTTATCAAATATATCGAAATCTCTTCAAATTAAAAAAAAAATTGCTATGTACTTGAAAACTTAACATAGTACAATTGAAGTGTTTTGACAATTCACTTGTACGTGAATTGGGCGATGGCCGAGATTAACTAAACAATATAGTATATTTATTTAAACAATTTATTTTTAATTATTTAAAAAGACTTTAAAAGGCTCCTTATTATTTATTTATCAATGTCAATATTATAATGAGAAAAAAATAGGTGTTTTTGGTTTTTTGTGTTTTTGTTTACAATGTCACTTAAAATGTTTAAATAGTTAATTAAAATTGGACGGACCAATTAGTTCAACGTTGCTACCAAAATTGTATAACTAAGTTAAACACATCGGTACAACAATAACAATTAAACAGCAATCAGAATAATAGGTACAGTCGTGAATAGCAATTGCCACTGCAGCCGCAAACAAACGCATCAAAGTTGTTTCGACTTTTATTCGCAACGCATAAAAGTTTTGCAATATTATAGCGTTGGCAGGTTGCATGCACTTGTGTACGCGACTGTATTTTGTATAATAATGTTGTGTTGATGCATGTAAACAATTTAATTATTAATAAAGAATTTCTATAGAATATTTTTGTGCAACAGCTTTGTTTAGGGGACATTGCTCTAAATTACCCTTTGTTTAAAATCAATAACTCCAGGGGTGCTATTCTCTAAAAAAGCGCAGCGCTGGCACAGCGACGAGTCGTCAGCGCAGTACATTGAATTAACAACCCAATGCCCCTTTACATTGGATTGTTAATTCAATGTATTGCGCTGACGACTCGTCGCTGTGCCAGCGCTGCGCTTTCTTAGAGAATAGCACCCCAGGTCCAAAATAACCCTGTGTTCTAATTTACCTTATGTTCAAAATGACCCCATGTCCAAAATTACTCCATGACCAAAATGACCCCATGTCCAAAATGACCTAATGTCCAAATTAACTCTATATCCAAAATTACTCCAAGTCCATATCTCAAAGGCTAAATTAAAAATAAATTTGGCTCCAGTGGCTACGGTAAAGTGAGTTTCATCAGACCTTTGAGGTTCTCTAAGTATGTAATTAGGCAATCGTATAAATGTCAAGTGTTCAGTTAATTAAAGCATACCTACAAAGTAGAGGGCAGACAGAATTTAACTTCAGTATAAATTGATTTCGATTAAACAAAATAAAATTGTGTGTACCCAGACAGCATCAACAAGTTTAAGCAAGTCATGTAGATAAACAAACGTATCGTAGTTTTTGCAATATTTGAACACAATTGGATGATTTTTAGCTATGTTTGTTATAAAAATATTAAAATCAACGTGACACAGCTTCATGTCGAGACTTTTTTGTGTTTTATGTACACATTTTTTCTCAAACCTTTTTTGTTTTCCTGATGTATTTTATTAAGTTATATTAACATAATTTTAACGTCTATTAATACTATAATTATAAAAAAAACTTCTACCAGCAATATCGCCTGTCTAAAAGCAGAAAATTAGCTTAAAGGAATCAACTCCTGGGATAAAAAGTATATTCTCCTCCTGGGTAGACTAATCCAGGAGATGGTCTACCCGTATGCTAAAATAATATTTTTTTATCAGTTATTTATTCTATTCAATATCACACAGTATATATTTTAAAATTGGAATCACTGACTGGCCTGTTGGTCTAGTGGTTAAGTGACCCTGACTGCTATGTCAGAGGTCGTGAATTCGATTCCCACCCAGGACAAATATTTGTGTCATGAGCATAATCATTTGTTCTGTGTCTGGGTGTAATTTATCTATAATATGTATGTATTTAGAAATATATAAGTGTGTTTATCAGTTGTTTAGTACCCATAACACAAGCTCTGCTTAGCTTGGGACTAGACGGCATTGTGTGATAATTGTGGAATATTATATTATATTATATTATATTATATTATATTATATTATATTATATTATATTATATTATATTATATTATATTATATTATATTATATTATATTATATTATATTATATTATATTATATTATATTATATTATATTACTGATTACGTTAAGATACTAGAGATACTAGATGATGATTAACTAAATACCATCAGTCTTACTCATACGACATGTAACCTCAATCATATATGTAAGTATGTATGTAGTTTATTCTTCCTCGAGATGAATCGATGACTTGAGAATAGCCTCAGGATTTCGCTAGAGGTAATAACAGAGGGCAATAGATTGTGTCAGGAAAGATATAAGAAAAGCGAGTGAATGATTGCATGTTCTGGAGAAAGTGGAAGAATGAAACATGTTGCGCTGACCTTAAGTCACTAGGAACTAGATCATGGAGATGGGTTAATACCCAGGAGAAAAAAAGCCAATTTATTATAAAGTTTGATGGTTTTTTCGTCACATTATTCTTTATGGCTATGTATATGAGAGTGACGGAACAAAAAGTGCACCTGTATTTGGGCAAATACTGGCTCGTTCTTCAGTCAAAAAATTAGCATTCCCACTCAACGTGGCAATGCTGTCAGCCTTCTGAACACATTTTCGGATGACAGTGATGTGAAGGATTATTTCAACGCCTGAGTGTATTTTGCTTATTTGTGTTATATTTATAGTATTAAGATTTGCTACGTATTTATTAAACCAATAAAATATACCTTTAATACACACTATGAATATATAACATTAGCTGCCTTTTTTATTATGGTCCGCCCTTGGGCGGAGCGCGAGATAGTGTCAGACTCTTACTGACTAAAAAACCCACCCCGTTCCTTCTAGCCTAAAAGACCCACCCCGTTCCTTCTAGCCTTCATACCAGGGCTCGAGCGCCCTTTCGGATAACCCTGGCACCAGTAGGCTTCGACCCGGCTGGGTCCCTGCTGTTGCTAACAACTCCTTAAGGCGCGTGGGAACAGTGCGCGCCGTCGACGTCTTGGGCTTGGTCCGGACTGTTACCGGACGGCCGGACAGTGAGCTACCCATTGCTCACTTTCCGCAAGCCCGCGAACATTAGCTGCTTGGCTAATTTCCTTTAAATTGGCCACTATAACCAAAATTCAATCGAGAGAATTCAAGTTTTATAAAAAAAAAGTATTATTATATAAAGTGAAAACTAGAACATACCCTAAAGCCATCGCTTCCAGTCGATTTCAAATCTGTGTGTATCCAGGTCAGAGCGCTCAGGCACAGTCGAGAACAAAACTAGAACGTGTTCAAATAGTTATTAAGTGGCGAGTACCATTGTTTGTTCGTTAGCCAGTTTTAGGAAATGGTATCTCAATTACAATGCTGCCAATTACTATTGGATGGCGCCGCATTTTCCAATAAGGAAAAGGAATGTATAAAGAATTTTTATTTGCTAAATTAAATCATTTCTAGCTCTAGTAAACAAAGAAATTGTTTTTTTTTTAATATCTTCATTTTAAGTTTTCATGCAGGTTCTAGTTAGATAGTATGCATTGTGTAACTTAGCCTGCTTACTAAGCAACATAATTTATTAATTTTAATTTTTTTGATTGTACTAAAATAGTTTTTTTAGCTACATGTACTACTAAATATGGACATTGTCCGAAATAAACGTTATTATTATTATTATTAACCACAATATTATAAAATTTAAAGGCAGCTTATAAGAAATAGAAGCCCAACATGAAATAACATAACGTCCACACGGTCCTCATAGAAAAAGGCAAGGCAAAGACAGACGGTCAGACCAGAGAATGGGCAGCTTTCTCTATGCATTGCAACTAGAGATGAGATATACCTGCCATTCTCCATACCCGGCCTTTAAGGTATGGGTATCACTAAATACCTGGTACAAATACCAGGTATCAAAATACTTCTAAGTATTTGGGTGTGGTAGGATTTCGATAAGTAAACGTATGCGATAAGTATGGTATGCCTCCAATATAATGTAGGTACGATGTTTCAAGTACCTATACGTAATTATGCATTATGAGATATGAAATCTTTCCTTCCTACTTTACCAGGCTTAGGACAGGCATTCAAACACGTAATAATAATCCCTAACATAAACAAACTAAGGAACTCTTTCACGTCGTGATAAAAAATGTAATTATGCTATTATGTTCCTTATGTACGTAAAAATAAGTACCCATTTTGTCTAACTAAATTAAATCAACCGAATGTTCATAAAGCACGAATGACATTTCGGGTCCCTTCGTAAGCTGTCGGGTAGCTTCGGGTTGCTTCGGCGTACCGAACTACCGATAAAACTGGGCGCTACTTTGCGGTAGCGGTTCGTATCGTACTATGCGTCTGACGTCATACCTTCAAGGTATTTACCCAGTATTTCGGTCCGTACCTGGTCTATGTACTGGGAAGCACATTCTTGGTATATATACCTCTACCAGTATATACGTCTTATCTCTAATTGCAACCACCATGTTGTCACCAACCCGCTTCTCTGGTGTGGCGATTACGGTTAACCTTTCTTTTTGGGAAGATCTATGTCCAACAGTGGACGTCTTTTGGCTAAAATGATGATGTTGATGTAGCTACATCTATGGTGTGACCTGAACATATAGAACAGCCCGAAATCAAATTCAGGCAGTTGCCCGCCAGATGTAACACCCGTCTGGTCGGTGGATTCCCCCTTATCAACGGATGTTTGCGGGACTTTACTCTCTGTTCCACATAATCGTAGAAAAGCAAAAGAGATTTGCAATTTGGAAATCGCAAATCTCTTTTCTTTCTACCATTTTCTCTTTCTCTTTCTTTTCTACCATTTTTGATATTCTCATCACAATTAGTTTTTTTAAATATTTTTGTTTCCTTACAAAAATCTCTTCAACACTAAAAAAACTACAGACATTCTTTTTTTCTACCAACTTTCAAACCTATTCTAGAACAGCATAGTCCTTCGAATTATATTTTACAAGCCAGTTCGTTGGTTATATAAAAAAGCAACTCATGCGATCTCCTTTCGATATCACAATATTATTTGTTGATAAATTTCATGCACGTTCCCTATTAGCAAAGGTTTAAGAAGAGGTACGCGGATGATCTTTGCAGTTATATTGGTAGAAAGAAACTGGATGAAAAATGGTTTGACCTAGAACTTTTTTTCGGAATCGGAGTCAAAGCTTATTAAAATTAAATTAAGAAATATCATCATTTTTTCTTATTGCACTGCCATTTTATTCGGAAGATGATGATGCACTGCCATTTTATTTTTATAGAGAAACTAATCAACGAATATGAATGTTTAAGGGTTTTTTGCTAATAGCAACCTTTCTTTTTTATCAAAAAGAACGTTGCCTCACAATAGAAATTACTTCAGTATCGTGACGGATGCGTCACAAACTTGTAAACTCACATACACAAGACACCCAGATCTGATCCTGATCAGAATCTGTAGGCCATACAAATATTTGTTCCGTGCGGGTATTGAACCCACGACACGCAGCATAGCAGTCGATCTTACCACTTCGCTAACTGTACTGTTGAACTGAAATTATACAAAATACAAATTCTATTTACACCCACAAAGTAGAACTAAAACAAGCTGCAAAGCTGTCATTTCCAGTCGATTTAAAATCTACATGGATTCAGGTCACAGTACTTAGGTACAGGCGAGCACAAAATGAGAGAAGCGTGCTCAAATATGATTACCATGAACGTTTTGTTGTGAATTATACCACTTTTTTTTCAAACATTACATGCCGTTGAAGGAAAAGTTATAGATACGGGTTTCGATTTTTAAAAACGATTTAATGTGATTAAAGTCACGTTTTATGCTGAGTCATTCTAAACGTAAATTATATTTATTGTGAACTAACTTTAGCCAGCGATTTCTCTTACGTGAAGGTAACTTCTAACCCTCGTTTTATCCCTTTAAGGGTGGAGTTTCAAAGAGATGTCAGCAAAACAGTAAGAGCCCAGCCGAGCCAATGTCCGCTAGGACTGCAGGGAATTTCTGAAAGAGAAATCTGTACCCCTAGCCAAATTGCTAATCTGCAATCGTTAACGCTAGCAGAAAACTTCAAATTTACGGGAATGACGTCATCTCAATGCTCAGTCACGTGGTCAGAACAAAAAAATTGGCAGCGCTGCCAACTCGAAGCGTTCGGCGCAAGCGTAACTTGGCTAAGGGGGTTTTGTGGTCCTAGAATGCAAAGGGTAACTGAAGGACAAGTATGGTATTAGTCACTAAAATTCTGCCACGCGTTCTTGCTGCCGGAACAATCGTCAAATCATCCTATTACTTCTCCCACTCTAAAGCCGTGTACGCACGTATGAAAAAAAATGTTGTGTTGCATGATACGCAACAACTTGGTTTGCACGTGTGTACCACTAACGAACATAAAACACTGTGTTCGTCAAACTTGTTTGCGGCGATCTATTTGTATGTTCCGTTTGGACAGTATTCTTCATGAACCAATGCGAACACCAAAAAACTTTTCGCTATTTCAAAATCGGCCACTACCAACAACGCCGCCAGGGCTATTAAGAGCGTTCAAGACTGTTGTTCGCGAACTTGATTCGAACTATGTTCAGCACGCTTAGCCAAGTTGTTATTCTGTAATCGTTAACGCTGTCGAAAAGTGATAAAACGTATGGGAATGACGTCAGCTCAATGTAAAGCCGCGTGGTCAAGAACAAACGAATAGACAATTCGTAGTCAAGTTCACATCGTTCAAAATCGTTTCTACAATGTTTAACGCTACATCCTTTGTTATACTAACGCTACATTGTAGAACGAGCGGCCGACTCAGGCGCGTCAACATGGCTACCAACTTATCGTTTTCTACAATTGCTGTCACCGAGGCGTTACCGATTAGAGAACGGAATTCGATTGTAACTTGGCTAGGGGGGCAGGTTCGTGTTCGAATATGCCGTCCATACGTACAAACCAAATGTTTAAGTTTAGTGTTTCTGTTCACTATATTCGTGTTTGTACGTGCATACACGGCTTAAGGAGGTAATTGGATGATTTGCCGTCTCATAAAAATTGCCTTTTGGACTTTGGCACATAACACTAGTTATCTACTGGCCAGCTAAGTGACCCTGGCCTTGTGTGTTTTATAATAGATTACGTCATTAACATGTCTGGCAATGCTATTTGCTTTTAGTTCTATAAGATTCTAAATATGGTTTTTTTTCTGAGTCTATAACTTACATATTTAATTGTTTATTATTTATTTATTATACACTTTATTGTACACCATTACACATACAACAAGGAAACTAAAACTAAGACACATACATACAATGGGCGGCCTTATCGCATTCCGATCGCATCAACGATAGGTAGGTCAATCGATTTGATTTTTCATCTGATAAGAAAAGGCTGATGATTGGTTTGGCTATTGATAATTTTATCAACAATCGAGATTAGATCCATGATAAAATTATGGACTTCAAAGTAAAATATAATGTACTCGTAGTTAAATGGATCATTACTAAATAAAACACAGTTTCTTTATAAAGTGTAAATAATTAGTGTAAATTGTAAAATCAACTGTATTGGAATTGACTTAAATATCAATAAGTATGTTACTGTGCTCTCTAATCCAACATTATTGAACTTTATAAATAAATATTATAAGTTTACGAATTGGCAAAAACAATATATCAATATTGACAAAAGAAAAAAACTGTCATGATGACAAGGCAAAAGTACAATTATAGCTATATTCAATGTCCAAGGGCTAATGAGTTGGTATAACCGGTTACGTACACTGTTTTACTTACATATTTTTTTATTATTCATGAGCAGATTTTTTCCAAAATATGTCAAGTAACATAAGAGTATACACTGATATTAATAAGTTACAATTTCTTAATTTTTCGGTCTATCTGCAGCCTTCAACAATGTTCCGTTGTCACTGACAAATGATGAACCAGTGATGGCTTTAGCTTTATCACTAGCAAGAAACAGAACTAGGTCTGCTATTTCTTCAGGAGCTGAAATTCTATTCAAAGCTGTCATACTCTGCATATATTTGTATACAGCTTCTTCCATGTCTCCGTTTGCACCCGTATTTCCAATGATGTCAGTTCTAACGGGTCCTGGATTGACTGCGTTCACCCTAACTCCGCTTTCAGCCAATTCTTGTGCAACTGCTCTAGTGAAATGATCCAGACCCGCCTTTGAAGTACTGTATGAAAAAGTGTCTTTTGCTAGAACTCGAAGTCCAGCAACACTTGATATGTTGACGATGTTGCCTTTGGTCTTCACAAGATGTGGAGCAGCAAGGTGGGTCAAGTAAACTACTGAGCGCAAGTTGGTCGACATAACATTATCAAACACTGCCATAGCATGCTCAGCTAGAATACTCACTGACTGGCTCATGCCAGCGTTATTTATCAATACATCCAATTTTCCAAACTGCTTCAAAGTCTCACTGATAATTCTTTTGACATCTGCATCTTTTGAAACGTCAGCCACTATCACTAGAGGATTGCCGCATTTCTTTGCAACGTTATTCAACTTCTCCTTGTTCCTTCCTACTATAGCAACTTTAGCACCTTCTTCAGCAAACTTGATGGCGGTCGCTGCTCCAATACCAGAACTGCCTCCAGTCACAATCACCACTTTGTCTTGGAAACTCATATTTAAGTACGAATTATGAAAGCAGTACTAATTTCTTTGTAACAAAATCTATGATTTTTGTAGTCGACAATCAAATCACAATTTTTGTTTAGAAATTAACTAAAATTTCAGATAAGCGTTATCCACAAATCGCTAGTTAACGATCACAATAAAACTAATAGACGTTCTGTGGATGACTTTGCTTATATATCCGTTTGGTGTACAATTTTACATGCTTCGTCATTGACTAAAGCCAAAATCCACAGATGGAAGATAAAGTCCAAACATTGTCCTTTATCATTCAAAACTAATACATTATTTTTTCTAGGATGGTCTTATGCGGTTGTGTCTATCTTCTAAAGTTATGTATTTGATTTTATGAAAGCGTGATTTTATGAAGTGATGGTCTGTATCAATTGTGAATTACTTCATTAACGTATCGATTGAAATTGTATAATCTTAAGAGGCTTTAGAATACAGTCAAGGTCTATTAGAATATTCTTTCTTGTGCACCTGTTTGAATAGGTGCATGAGAAAGAATATTGTTCAAATTGGAGCACCTCAAGTCGGCGGCGGTCCTTAAAAGCTGTGAAAAAAAAAACAAACTTCTAAGTTAACGAAAAACAAAATCACACGGCTGTTTGTGGCTCAAGAAAAAACCTATATTTCGACACTCTCTTGGGAACCAAAATTTGGCATAAAAAAGGTCTTATAGCGCAATAACAGGTATTAATCTGAAAACAGAACATTTTTTTAGACCACAAAAAAGTGCGGTTCCGAAAAATCTTCGGAAAAAGCTATTAACTTTACATAGGTAAGTTTGTATGGACCCCTTAGTGCTCAAGTTCGACTTGTAATTGCCCAGTATTTTAGTATGTGTCATGACAAAATGGTTAAAAACTAAAATGCCGATTCATGAAGAGTTTTAAAAAGAAATATCCATGAATCATGTTATTATCACGAGCAGATCAAACAAAATATTCGTGGCATAAAGAAAAAAAAATGTATTTCTGAGACACAGCCAGAAATATATTTTTTCTGTAATGCTTGTTGCTTTTTTACACTCAAACAGATAAAAGCGATAAACGCGTCAACAGGCAGACCATGTCTTGAAAAAGCATATCGATACCAGAAGTATGAATTAACATACCTAAGGGACATTTTTACGTTTTGAGTAAAAGACCCTTACATCACGTAACGTAAGGAACGCTTTTACTTTTTAGGTAAATGTCCCTTACATTAATTCATACTTCTGGTATCGACATGTTATTATAATTCCGAGATTATGTTCCCTGGGATAGTTTTCGTTTGAAACGCGGTCGACTGACAGACTTAGACAAATATAATATACTGGCTTCTGTCAGCGGTTTGGCAGAAGCACCCCTATACAATCCTATTTTTTTATTAGTACAAAAAAATTGAGCTGTATACGGATAGAGCTCCATTTTTTTCCCAGGATGGGTACTGACCCGTTATTGATAACATTTGTGTAGTCAAAAGTAAAAAAGGATAAATCCCAAAATTGACCACATTTTCTCATAATTTAATGAATCAGTCATAACAACTGCTAGTTGATAATACTCTGCGCGTAGTTTATACTTTTTAGTTTGATAAACTATGAAAGCGTCATTTTTAGTTTTTCTTTTAAACTATATTTATTTTTTTACATTATAATGATTATGATTACGATAAATTACGTTTTCATTTTGATCGCTTACGATTTTTTTTACATTATTATGATTACGTGTTTGGCAATGTTATTTGCTTCGTCAAAGAATTTCGTCGAATACTTTACAGTGTTTTTAGACATAACTCTAGATCCTAAGCATATGTATTATTATATCATTCAGCATATGTATGAAAATATTTTGTATGATTATAAAAATAAGAATATGAATAAAATTTACTTATATAGCATACTAGGAAAAATACAAATTAGTGGTTTCTGCGATCACGCTAAAAAATAGGGGGTTGATTTAAATAACAATGTATTAGAGGGCACGGTAGTGTCCCCACCAAGGCAAGCAAAAACGTGGCACGGTCGTACCATTCTTTTTCTTGAAACAGTTCAGGTGTTGAATTTGAACAACTTCGTTGTGTATAAAATGAAGCTTGAACTTTTAGTTAACAAACTGTCATTATACGAGTATAAACCCGGTATATTTAAAAATTGATTCACTTTGCACCAGTAACTGGTCAAAATTTCTTAATTTTATCACTCTCTGACTGACCGATCATCAAAAGTCTAAGGCACTTCTTTCAGACGTAGAACCTTCAAATTTAAAATAAAATTAATGTTACATCAACTGCAGAATAACTTTACAATCCCATATTAATATATAGTACATTTACAGTATTCATTCACTGTAAATGTTCCTGTATATTTATAATATAAAAAAAATATGCATAAAGAAATGTGATGATATAAAAAATAACTAGTAAAGAAACCAAGGCTTGCAACTCAGTTCTTCTACCGTAAAAATTGTCAGATCCATGAGTAGTCCTGAGTTAAGCTACACGAATACTGACAAATGCTTGCACTGACTGGACAGGTCCACTCAGATCTGTGTGATTCTTTTCTCAAAAGACCAACTCAGACACCAATCTGTATGGTTCTTATATGATTTGACCATTGCATGTTTGCTGTACTGACTTTAAAAGTCTTTGACCCTTAAGTTTGTTTCGATGTCTTCTCAGGGTAGTCGACTAGAAAAAACTGGTTTCATCAAGTATATATTGACAAAAAATTTACGTGTGAAAGCATTTTTTTTAAATCAATTCTCGTGTTATAAAACTAGTGCGCCTCACCATCAAAGATTGCATCGCTACTTACCATCAGGTGGGATCGCAGTCAAGCACTAGTTTACCTCAATTAAAAAAAAAAAATCTAATTACGGTTCTTTTAAGGCAAGTGTAGTATGTACGTGTAGTGTGTGTGTAGTATGTACGATTGGTAGGTCAATCGATTTTTATATTTTTCTGATAAGAAAAAGGTGTTGAGTGGTTTGGGTGTGTAGCGACATCTATGGCGCCACATAAGAACTACGAAGAAAGTACGAAATCCTGTATCGCGCAATCAAAGTTCTCCACGCGATTTGAACATATACGACAACCCGAAATCATCTATCGGGCAGTCGCCCACCAGACTATAACATCTGTCTGGTCGGAGGATCCTCCCTTTTCAACGGAGGCATGCGGGACTTTACACTCTGTTCCGCCTACCTCCAAACTGGTGACCCTCGACAAAGAACGTCAGCGCAGCCTTCGTGCAGCTACTGCTTCGTGACGTCATCATCACTTCCTCAAGCTTTCGAGCAGCGAGCCATACAGCCAGCACCCACGGCTATGAAGGGTATCCTGACCATCAGCATGACCACTTGGTTATACCTGGTCATCCCCCTTAGCCTCATCAGCGACCTTGGCTTGGCACACCGCACCTTCGGCCAGTCACAAGAAGAGCCATGAAGAACCTCTCCTGGTCGACGCCAACAGTCAAGCCCTACGTCGCACAAGCACCGCTCCGACTCACTGGAGCCAGCAGCACTACTCCGACTCACTGGAGCCTGCAGCATCATCCCGACTCACTGGGACAGCACCACCCCGACTCACTGGGGCATCATCCCGACTCACTGGGACAGCACCACCCCGACTCACTGGGGCATCATCCCGACTCACTGGGATACCAACACCCCGACTCACTGGGGCATCACCGCAGACAGTTCCGACTCACCGAGAACTATGCGGCATCGGTTCCGACCCACTGGAACCAACCTACGCTGGCCTGGCACGCATCAAGAACCATCGATCTCCGATCTCCGGAGGGGAGTGATGTAGCGACATCTATGGCGCCACATAAGAACTACGAAGAAAGTACGAAATCCTGTATCGCGCAATCAAAGTTCTCCGCGCGATTTGAACATATACGACAACCCGAAATCATCTATCGGGCAGTCGCCCACCAGACTATAACATCTGTCTGGTCGGAGGATCCTCCCTTTTCAACGGAGGCATGCGGGACTTTACACTCTGTTCCGCCTACCTCCAAAGGTGTTAATAATATCAACTATTGAGATTTGTCCCATAGTAAGACTATAGGCATCAAAGTAAAATAATTAGATAATTTTGTGACAATTAAAAAATAATGTTTATGAAGTGTGTAATAATATAATATGGCTGTTTTTTCTTTAGTTCGTAAATAACTACTACTAAATAATACATAATAACAAGAAATGATAAAACAAAACTGTATCATGATGACAAGGCAAAAGGTATAATAACACCTATATTCAACGTCTTGAGGCTAATGAGCTGATAGAACCGGTTATGCTACGTTTTACTTCTATAGTAAAATTATTAATAATACAAGCAGATTTTTTTCCAAATAGTGGTATAACCTGCTAAGTAACATACAAATCAAAACGTCAATATTTAGACATATTAAACTGATATTTAAAATTTCTTGATTTGTCAGCCTATTTTAAACCTTCAACATCATTCCATTGTCACTGACAAATAACGAACTAATGATGGTTTTAGCTTTGTCACTTGCTAGTGACAAAACTCCTAAAGAAATAGCTGATCTTGTTCTGTTTCTTGCTAGAAACAGAACAAGATCAGCTATTTCTTTAGGAAAAGAAACTCTGTTCAAAACTGTCATACTCTAGATATGTTTGTAAACAGCTTCTTCTATGCTTTCGGTTACACCCATATTTTCAATGAAATCAGTTCTAGCGCGTCCTGGATTGACAGTGTTCACCCTAACTCCACTTTCAGCTAATTCTTATGCAACTGCTCTGGTGCTGCTTTTGAAGTACAGTACAAAAAATGTCCTTTGCCAGAACTCGAAGTCCAGCAGCACTTCACAAGATGTGGAGCACCAAGGTGTGTCAAGTAAACTACTGAGCGCAAGTTTCTCGCCATAACACTATCAAATACTGCCATAGCTTGCTCGGATTGAATACTCGCTGACGGGCTAATGACGGGAAATATACAATTTCCAAACTGCTTTAAAGCTTCACAGACTGATAATTCTTTTGACATCCCCATCTTTTGAAACGTCAGCCACTATTACTAGAGGATTGTCGCATTTCTTTGCAACGTTATCCAACTTCCCTTTGTTTCTTCCTACTAAAGCAACTTTAGCACCTTCTTCAGCAAACTTGATGGCGTTTGCTGCTCCAATACCAGAGCTGGCACCAGTTACAATCAGTGCTTTGTCTTGGAAACTCATGTTTAATCACGAATTATGTAGCAGTGGAAGTATTCGTGAACCGCCGCGCCGGCTGCGTCGCCCTACAGTGCGCCCGTGCGCTCGCGTTCCTTCGTTTGTCTATGATTTTGACAAATGATTTTGGAGTGCAAGTCGTCGGGCGTCTGTCTCTGGTTCATTATATATTTCATTTTTTCTTATATCTAACACATAACACGTATTAACATAATTTCACCCTATTTACCAATGTTATTTATTTATTATTTTTCCAATGGTTGTTTTATCAATGTTCGTACTTATTTAATTATTTATTATTTTTTATTTTGTTTCGATAACAATTAATTATTTATTGAACCTCCTCCGAATGTGACCGTGGCATCACCGCGGGCCCTAACAGAATACCAGCGCTGCGTTATTTATCTTTTTAAATATCGCAGCATATGCTGAGTTAGGCGCCCTTTTGGCCTTGCACAGTGTATTTTAAAGTGTCTCTTTATATTTTTACTATCGAATTCTACTGTATGTGTGAGGTACGAATGAAAGTTTTTTCTTTCTTTCTTTCTTTCAGTGTTATATTTGTTACAATTCCGATGATTCTTTTAATCTACAGTCTAATCACAATATTATTATGTTCTTTGAAAATGCCTATAATTGATATAAGCGTAATACACAAAACACTAGTCAAACGATCACAATGAACATAAAAGACGTTCCGTGGATGATTTTGCTTATATTATATATCGGTTTAGTGCCAACGGCAAAGTTCACAGACAGAAAGTAAAGTCCGAAAATTTTCTCCTTGCATTGAAAACTAATATATTCTTTTTAGGGTGGTGTTGTGCCTAAAAGTTGTGTTTATCTTTAAAAAATACATATTTTATTTTATGGAGTGATGAAACTATTTGTATCACTTGCGAATTACTTCATAACTGTATCTAGATTGAGTTATGTAATCTAAAAAGGCCCTGGAATACGGTCAAGGCAGTCTAAGGTTTTGTTTTATATTGTTTCTTGTGCACCTATTCAACGTTAATATTTCAGGAAGATTGAAAATTATAAATCGACAGGTTTAAGTATTTTATAAGCATCTAATTAATATGTAGTAATTGTATAATAAATAATATATTTAAACATAAAAAAAAACAGTGAATGACACTAGTAACAACATAAGTCAATTTTACGGTTTTTTTTTTTGTAAATATTTCGGTTCAATCAATTTGACCAGCCTTTTCAAATCAGATGCAGATGATTACCAGTATTTGGCGTGGAACCACTACCTCCATTAATCCTTAATCCATATGCAGTTGTAAAATGTCTAGTTTTTATTTTCTAACCTTTTGGACTTTGGATGACTTGCAACGGTTAGCTGGGCATTCGACCATCCGAGTAATCGATGGCGCAGCAAAACTGTAGGGCCCAGTAGAGTCCGCTACGGTCACGGGGAAGTTTTGAAAAGAAAATCTGTGATTATAAAACGCAAAAAGCAACTGAAAGGCACAGTTGAGGTCTGACATGCCTTCTTGTCGACTCTAGAGCGGGAAAAGTAATTGGATGATTTCCCATACATCAAAAAATATCCTTTTGGACTTTAGCACTTAACCCTCTTTATCTGCTCGCCAGCTATGTAACCTTGACATTGTGTGTTTTTTACGTTACCTATGTATATATACGTAGATTATCTCATAGACAATGACATGATTGGCGATGTTTTTTGCTTTGTCGGAAGATTTCGTCGAAGATACTACAGTGTTTTTGGGCAATACTCTGGATTCAAAGCTTCAGTAGGGCCCACACACGGTTAAATTATGAAAAAAACTTCGTTATATAACATACGCTGTTACACAAATTCAAAATATAACTGACTTAGAAACAACCTGTTTAATTTAATGCAGCTATTGTGGGGAAATGCCGGCGATATCCTGACAATTTTTTTTTGCATATGGCTATTCGTTCATTTTATAAGTTAATACTTCCTCAGAGATAAATAAAATATAGAGACCAGTGGTGGCCGAGTGGTAATGGCTTCGACTTACGAGTTGTAGGTCGCGGGTTTAAACCCTGTCAGGCACATTACTTTGTATAATTTATTTCATTACCACTGTTCTCAAAACGCTGAAGGAAAACATTGTGAAGAAACCGGCATGTCCTAGAACCAAAAATTCGAAGACATGTGACATCCGCCAACCAACCAACTAGGGGTGAAAATAGCCCATTTAACCCCTCAAATTAGCAACCTCGCTTCGCTCGGCCGCCAACTCCTTCTCGGGACGAAATGAGTTACTTTCATCCCTAGTGTAACAATGTACTATTAAATTTTGACTTACTTGATTATATTTATTTTACATTTTGATATTAATGATAAGCCCTCATCGAGTTGTTTAGGATATCAGCAATCGGCTGGTCGCGTGACCTTTGATCTGCTGGGTTTTTCTTCGGTCACCGAATCAGCATTGCTATCCATGCTATGGCAATGCTGCCAGCATCTTGGGCACTTTTCCCAATGACATCGACGTGGATAAATTTTATTTTTTGATGCCGTATGAGTTTTTTTCCTACCTGCTTGTACATATTATTATTTTTATTTTATGTTTAGCAATATTCGTAATATTTACTTTGTAAAGTGTGTTCCTATCAATTTTATTTTATTATTGTGAATGTGGGATTATGTTGATTACTTACTTTTCCTTTCCTATAATTTTAACGTAATGACTAGCAGTTTTGTGTATTTAACGTTGCCTATCCAAATGTCCTATCTTTGGAAAGTTTCGTCAAGTCGTTAAGCTCTTTAGTAGTTTTAAGTTGAGCTACACGAATACTAACAAATGCTTGAACTGATTGAACAGGTCCACTCAAATCTGTGTGATTTTTCCTCAAAGACCATCTTAGACACCAATCTGCATAGTTCTCATATGATTTGACCATTACATGTTTGCTAAAATGACTTTAAAAGGGACTTTGACCCTTAAGTTTGTTTCAATATTGCTTCTTAGGGTAGTCAGCTAGAAAACACTGGCCTCATCTAGTTTAAATTGACGAAAAAAATTGACGTCCGAAAGTTTTTTTTTTTTTTAAACCAGATCACGGTCCTTTTAGGATGAGTGCATAGTTAAGTACGATCAATCAATTTTAATATTGATTTGATAAGAAAAGGGTGTTGATTGGTTTGGGTGTTAATAAAATCAACTATTGAGTTTCAAAATAAAACATAATATTATTAAATAATATTTTGATAAATAAAAAATAATATTTTTGAAGTGTGTAATTATATAATATGACTGCTTCATTTTATAATGGTATATAACTAAAACAATATTAACAAGAAATTACTAAACAAAACTGTCACTGTCAAAATGATGATTAGACAAAAGTATAATTAGACCCATGAAGCTGATAAGCTGATAGAACCAGTTATACTACGTTTTACTTACATAAATATTAAAGATACAAGCAGTTTTTTTCTGATTTAGTGAAATAATTTACTAAGTAACATCAAAAATCAAAACGTCAATATTTATCACTGATATTATATTTAAAATCTCTTGATTTTTCAGCCTATTTTAAACCTTCAATAGCATTCCATTGTCACTGACAAATGACGAACCAGTGATGGCTTTAGCTTTGTCACTAGCAAGAAACAGAACAAGATCAGCTATTTCTTCAGGAGCCGAAATTCTGTCCAAAGCTGTCATACTCTGCATGTGTTTGAATACAGCTTCTTCCCTGTCCCCAGTTGCACCCGCATTTCCAACGATATCAGTTCTAACGGGTCCTGGATTGACACCGTTCACCCGAACTCCACTTTCAGCTAATTCTTGTGCAACTGCTCTAGTGAAATGATCAAGACCAGCCTTCGAAGTACTGTATGAAAAAGTGTCCTTTGCAAGAGCTCGGAGTCCAGCAACACTTGATATGTTGATGATATTGCCTTTGGTCTTTACAAGATGTGGAGCAGCAAGGTGGGTCAAGTAAACTACTGAACGCAGATTAGTCGCCATAACACTATCAAATACTGCCATAGCATGCCCGGCCTGAATATTCGCTGTGTGGGCTATGCCAGCGTTATTTACCAAAATATCCAATTTCCCAAACTGCTTCAAAGTTTCACTGATAATTCTTCTGACATCTGCGTCTTTTGAAACATCAGCTACTATCACTAGAGGATTGCCGCATTTCTTTGCAACGTCATCTAACTTCCCCTTGTTCCTTCCAACTATAGCCACTTTAGCACCATCTTCAGCAAACTTGATAGCGGTTGCTGCTCCAATACCAGAGCTGCCACCAGTTACAATCACTACTTTGTCTTGGAAACTCATATTGCACGAATTATAAAATCAATACTAATTGCTATGTTACAAAGTCGATGATTTTTGTAATCAACAATCTAATCACAATATTATTATGTGATAACAGAACGCACGTACATAATTTGAGATAAGCATAATCTACAAAACGATAGTCTCACAATTACCACAAAACTAGTAGAAGTGCTGTGACTTGGTTCAAATACCTTTTTAGGGTTCCGTAGCCAAATGGCAAAAAACGGAACCCTTATAGATTCGTCATGTCTGTCTGTCTGTCTGTCTGTCTGTCTGTCTGTCTGTCTGTCCGTCCGTATGTCACAGCCACTTTTTTCCGAAACTATAAGAGCTATTATTCTGTGAACCGCATTAAGATTTTCACACAAAAATAGAAAAAAAGCAATAAATTTTGGGGCCCCATACATAGAACTGAAACTCAACAATTTTTTTTCCATCAAACCCATGCGTGTGGGGTATCTATGGATAGGTCTTCAAAAATGATACTGAGGTTTCTAATATCATTTTTTTCTAAACTGAATAGTTTGCGCGAGAGACACTTCCAAAGTGGTAAAATGTGTGTCCCCCCCCCTCTAACTTCTAAGATAAGAGAATGATAAAACTAATAAAAATATATGATGTACATTACTATAAAAACTACCAACGAAAATTGGTTTGAACGAAATCTAGTAAGTAGTTTTTTTTTAATGCGTCATAAATCGAAAAAAATACACTATTATTAAAACATCGATCAAAGTTACAACACATAACAAGAACTTTTATATTATGTTACTTGCTGCTACGGGACCCTTCATGGGCGAGTCCGACTCGCACTTGGCCGGTTTTTAGTAAGTGGTTATTTTATATCTTCTATACATCTATATATCTATACATATAAATACAATTGGAGTGTCTGTTTGTAATATTGAAATAACTGATTTTTACTACGTGCATATGAATATATTACATACATCAAAATGTAACAAGAAGTAACAAAGGATACTTTTATTTTAGAAATAATAAATTCAAAATCCTGTAGTCCAAGCGAACGAAGTCGCGGGCACAGCTAATATTTAATAAAAACGAAAGTAAGGTTTTTTTAATTTTTTGGCCGATCTGCAACCTTCAACAGCATTCCATTGTCACTGACAAATGACGAACCAGTGATAGCTCTAGCTTTGTCACTAGCAAGAAACAGAACAAGATCTCCTATTTCTTCAGGAGCAGAAATTCTGTTCAAAGCTGTCATATTCTGCATCTGATTGAATATGGCCTCTTGCATGTCTTTGGTGGCACCCATATTTTCAATAATATCAGTCCTCACGGGTCCTGGATTTACTATATTTACACGAACACCACTTTCAGCAAGTTCTTGAGCAACCGATCTGGAGAAATGGTCAAGACCAGCTTTCGATGTGCAATACGAAAAAGTTCCATCTCCAATTGCTCGGAGAGCAGCAACGCTTGATATGTTGATGATGTTACCCTTCGTTTTCACAAGATGTGGAGCAGCCAGATGGGTCAAGTAAACTACTGAGCGCAGGTTGGTCGACATAACAGTATCAAACACTGCCATAGCATGTTCAGCTTGAATATTTGCTGTCTGGCCCATGCCAGCATTATTTATCAAAATATCCAATTTTCCAAAATGTTTTAACGTATCGCTAATAATTCTTTTGACATCTGCATCTTTTGAAACATCAGCCACTATCACTAGAGGATTGCCGCATTGCTTTGCAACGCTATCCAATTTCCCCTTGTTCCTTCCTATTAAAGCAACTTTAGCACCTTCTTCAGCAAACTTGATGGCTGTTGCTGCTCCGATACCAGAGCTTGCACCAGTTACAATCACAACTTTGTCTTGGAAACTCATGTTTATGATGACTTATAAAATCAGCACTGATTTGTTTTTTTTTAACGACGATGAATTATGTAATCGACAACCTAATCACGATATATTATGTTTTGTGATAAAGGCACGTGTATAATTTGAGATAAGCGTAATACACAAAGCGATAGTTGAACGATCACAATAAAACTAATAGCGGCCTGCGGAAGACTCAGCTTATATACCCGTTTGGTGTATATGATTGTTATGAATATCATAGGCCAAGGCCAAAGTCAACACATACGAGTGGATATAAAGCTAACACATTGTCTCATATTATTCAAAACTATTTTTTTAAACTAAGTGTGTTTTATACATAAAAGTTGTGTTTTTTCATGTTTGAAAATAAGTTATAAAATTTATTTCACATAAAATTCATAATTTGACACATCCAACACCACAATTTTTTTATTAATATAAATACTTAAATAGCTTATTAGAACAAGTTTTGTTATTATTTAAGTAAAGTCTCAATAAATAATATTCATAAACAGCAAAGTAATGAGCGTTTGTTTATATCCCAAAATGTTACTTTGTAAATGGAAATATTTAAGGTATAGGATACTGATTATATGACAAATAATTGAAAAGCACTGCGTATAATATTTTCTAGTAGCAATTGTTACGAATGATTTATAATTTATAATAATTTATTAATGCAATGATTGATTCAATTATGAATCTATAATTCTGTCAATTTCTGGGTTTTACTTTACTTTTAGTTACGCAAATATGATCAGTAACGGGGGTACGGATAGAGCCCCATTTTTTTTTTTGTACCAACTAAAAAATAGGAGTGTAACTCATTTTGGAAAAAAAGGCGGTTTTATCTTTTCACTGTCGATATACATAATTTTAAGTCTTTTACCCATCGCGGGTTCAAACTCAAGCAGGCGTTTTACTGTGTATAATTTGTTTCACCACGACTGCTCTCAAACAGTGTTGGAAAACCTCTTGAGGAATTCGTCAACTCTTAGAACTAATAAATTTGAAGAGAGAAATGGTAGGGCCATTTTACTAGAGAGGAGGTTTGAGTTCCAGCAGTATATGGAATATTACAAAGCTGATTATGCTCGTTATACATATAATCATGAAATAAAATAAATATATATAAATATAATCTGTCGTCTTTCTATGTGTAACGAATCTAAAATACTAAGCTAAAAAAATTTTAATGTTTGTTTATTGTTAAGACCGAAAAATATACCATTCTTTTATTTCTCTACTTTTTGTTGTTGTACAAAGTAAAATTGATGTCACAGTAATCTATCCCTGGGCATAATATACCAAATAATAGGATTGCTAACTGAAATGGTTGCGCTTCATAATTTATAGTTATTATATTTTTTACCTCACCTTATGGCGACTGAAAGGCATTGGTTTAATAGTTTTAACTTATTAATTAAGTGTCACATATCGTTGGTTTGGTGATATCCTATTGGGAGCTGCCGCTATCAAAGCGTTGAAGCTAGTGACATCACCTCGTCTCTCGGTATACGTTGCTAATAAAATTAGCTCGGAAGCGCTCCATCTCAACCTAAACCCTGCATTGAACCTACCTAAAGTGTTATCTTTATTACCTAGAACAAGACTGTATTGTGTACCGCTGGCCAGCTTAGTGTGTCTAGACTGTGAGCTGTTCATCTCGCACGCGGCATCCATCTGCTTCTGCTTTGGATCGCTGAATCAAAGGTATGTGGTATGATTAATGAGTTGAACTTTATCCAATGCCTTTCGTCTAAAGCATCCATCCTATTTTTTCTCCTTAAAGTTAGCACTGCTAAATTAGCAATTATAGCCTAGATTGCTCTAATAATCTAGGTTCACGCGCGTGTGATTTTGCCAGTAATTTTCAAATTCTAGAGGTTATACGCACCATGAAGGTTAATAAAACTACTGTTATTTTGCGTAAACAGTTGAAGTTACGTATGTACTGCATTAATTTAACTACATTCATTTGATAGAACGCGTGTAAATGATAAATGATATTTATTTTGCAAATAGGTTTAAAAAACACTTTTACACGTCAAATTTTTTATGACAGTTTAATCTCGGCGTTTCCTGGCTGACCACCCTGAGAAGAAACACCGAAACAAACTCAGGGGTCCAAGTCTCTTTTAAAGTCCATACAGTAAATATGTAATAGTCAAATCACACGAGAACCATGCAGATGTGTGTCGTTCCCGAAAGTCAATGTAGCCGTCTTGATATAATTTATCAAGACGGCTACATTATATGTTCATAATCACACGGGGTGCACTTACTACTTTCATTCGTTAGTTCCATGCCTTAATCTTTCTTTTTGGTCATCCATGATGATTCGAGGAATGAAGAGAAGTGGAATTGATTTTTTTTCTGAATCTCATTATAAATATTAGATAATCATAATTACAACATGCGGTAGGGTAGAGACAACCTATAACTATAGGTAAGTATTTGGATCTTTATCTAGTTGCTTTGTTATCGATTGTAATCGACTCAACATAGAGTTGGAAAAATACTTTCGGAATTTTTTTTAAAAGTCACATTTATATCTAGTTAAAATATAACAATGAGACATCTACGATAAGTCTTACTCGTACGCTTAAGCATTTCAAAACGCAAAAAATGCAAATTTCAATGTAATATAAATGATCAAATTAGTTTTTAATTTGTTTAAGATTTTTATTTCACCATAGCACCATTATCACTCACAAAAGACGAACCAGTGATGGCTCTAGCTTTGTCACTAGCAAGGAACAGAACAAGATCAGCTATTTCCTCAGGAGTAGAAATTCGGTTCAAAGCTGTTGAATGTTGCATCTGTTTGTATATAGCTTCTTCAATATCAGCCGGTGCACCCATATTTTGAATGATATCAGTCCGTACGGGTCCTGGATTCACAATGTTTACACGGACACCACTTTCAGCTAGTTCTTGTGCGACTGATCTGGAGAAATGGTCTAGGGCCGCTTTCGATGTGCAATACGAAAAATATCCTTTTCCAACTGTTCGGAGAGCAGCAACGCTTGATATATTGATGATGTTACCTTTTGTTTTTACAAGATGAGGAGCAGCAAGATTCGTCAAGTAAACTACGGATCGCAGATTTGTAGACATTAATTTGTCAAATGTCTCCATAGCATTCTTGGAAAGTATACTTGCTTTTTCGCCTATGCCAGCATTGTTGATCAGAATATCCAACTTGCCGTACTGTTTTACAGTTTCATTGATAATTCTATTAGCATCTTCATCTTTAGAAACGTCAGCAGTTACCACCAAAGGATTGCCGCATTGCTTTGCGACGTTGTCCAGTTTCTGCTTGTTTCTTCCAACTATAGCAACTTGAGCACCTTTTTCAGCAAACTTGATGGCGATGGCAGCTCCAATGCCAGAGCTAGAGCCAGTTATGAGAGCTACTTTGTTTAAGAAACTCATGTTTGTATTATACGAATTTCAAATTCAATACTGAAATCTTTATTATGTTGGAAGCTATTTATTGCAACTGACAATCTAATCTATTAAAAAGGAAATAACAGAGGAGTTTATACGATATGTGTAATTTAAGATAAGCAGATAGAAGAAAATATGGAACGAACAAGATTAACTGTAGCATAACATGTTTCAATGTGGTCACATTCAAACATGTTTGTTTAACTAGCTTGTACTAATTATTTTACTAATATCAGCCACTTACACAGTGAAATATTTGAAGTTTTTAAGTTAAATTCTATACTATCATTGTAGACAGGTATACTTATCTAAGACATGCTATTTAATGTGTTTTTTTATGAATTCATTCATGACCATGAACACATACTTGCTGCTAATGAATTAGTTATGTATCAGTGCACATGTCAGACAGCCTCAGATCTTGATGCTGGCCAGCCTGAGGCAACGGAGGACTCTTCCCAGGCAGGGAGTTCTCAGGAATGTGTTACAGTATAAGCTTTGCCTGAGTTTGGGCAGGATTTAAGTCACATTGTCCAGTCTGAATCTGGTGATTTTTCATCCTGTACTAGTCAGGATTGTAATTATTCAATTATGTCCTCTGACGGTATCGGAAGAGGTCTAGGAAAATTAATAAATAACAAACTGAGTCATTCTACTCAGAATTATTGTATACCCGAGCCAACCTATAAGAAAATTATGGAATTAGTTACTAGAAAAACATATAGTCATAAAACCGATGTAACAGTGTTTGTAGGTAATAGTTTAAAAGTAAGAAAGGAAGACATCACTGAATATGTAACTGAGATATTGGAATTAAAGTTGAGGAATAATAATATTGTGTGCTTTCCAATATTATGAACAATCCAGTAGGAAAAATAATTATATTCTTATGCTTAATCAACATATGCACTTTTTAGTTAGTCCCTATAGTATAAAGTTTAAGTTTTTTGACACCAACAATTTTGTTGTTCATTTGAAATCGACCAGGGGTACAACATATCTGCCAATTAGTATAAGACACACAATAGCAAGGCTATTAGTTTATTTTATTAACACAGACATAAGTAGTATGTCGAAGTCATGTATAATTAAAACCACAATGTTTAGTACTAATACTAATAACCCTGAGGAAAGCCAAATTGACCGTAGCGTAATTGCTATGAATTATTTTATGAACTGTACGAAGGAGGTTCTATGTATCATTATGGAAAATTCTTTTGTAAATGTGGGTGCCACAATCAGTTGCAACTTACTACCAAGTGATAATAATGAAGACTTGGAGCAAACTCCGGATAGTGTATATTTGAAATAAACGTTTCTGATTTCTGACAAAATTAACTAAATATCAAGATTCATGATGAGTTAGAAAAACTAATATCTATAATATAAGTATATCTAGCACCTGCTCATGATAAGAATATGTTATATAGATATTACTTACACACGAATATTATAAAGACATAATTTTGAATGTCTAGGTGTATCTATTTGTTACTTCATCTTGAAGTAACAAATAGATACCATTGATGATAAAAGATATTTTTCCTTAGATTAGATTGTGGTTATTATAAATAGCTGATAGCAATATTGATACGAATAGTATATTGACTGTAACTGGTCCAACACAAAGATGAATTTCCAAGATAAAGTGGTGCTTGTGACTGGTGCTAGCTCTGGTATTGGAGCAGCAACCGCCATCAAGTTTGCTGAAGAAGGTGCAAAAGTCGCCATAGTTGGAAGGAAAAAGCAAAAACTGGATGAAGTTGCTAAGAAATGCAGCGATCCGTTAGTGCTGGTGGCTGACGTTTCTAAAGATGCAGATGCCCAAAGAATTATCAGTGAAACTATAAGACAATTTGGAAAGTTGGATATATTAATCAATAACGCTGGCATAGGCGGAAATATAAGTATTCTTGCCGAGAACGCTATGAAAACATTTGATCAAGTTATGTCTACAAATCTGCGATCCGTAGTTTACTTGACAAATCTTGCTGCTCCTCATCTTGTGAAAACAAAAGGTAACATTGTCAATATATCTAGTGTTGCTGCATATAGAGCACTTGGGAAAGAATCTTTTTCATATTGCACTTCAAAGGCGGCTCTAGATCATTTCACTAGAGCTGTTGCACAAGAACTGGCTGAAAGCGGAGTTCGAGTCAATGTTATCAACCCAGGACCCGTAGTAACTGATTTCATGATGAATATGGGTTTAGCGGCGGAAATCCAAGATGCTGCTTGGAAAAAAGCGACGACTTTAACAGCCTTGCAAAGAATTTCTATTCCTGAAGAAATAGCCGACCTTATATTGTTTACAGCTAGTGACAAGGCTAGAGCCATCACTGGTTCGTCTTTTGTGAGTGATAATGGAATGTTGTTGAAATCGGGAAGTGTTTAAAATTTTCAAATAAATGGTTTACAAATATTTTCTTGTAGTTTATTTTCTTAGTCACGGAAAAGCGCTGGATGTGAGACACCGGACCGTTCGTTGCGGCGACACTTGGAAGAGACCTATTTCCAACAGTAGTATGATCCAGGTGTTGTAGGATCCAGGAGTTGGGACTCGAGGTGGCGCTGCACAAATCCGAGGCTATGTGCTTTCACGGCCCTCAGAACGCATGCAACGCCGGGGTAAAAGTCCGCTGCCGCGACAGGTAACGGCATGGTGGACAGAGCTCCGGCGGGATCTCAATGTAAAATGGTGTCAGCGACTTTCGCAACCCAGTGCTGGGCACGCTACAATTATGGCGGTAAGTCCCCTCTTTGAGGCGTGGCTGGAAAGACCTCACGGCGTCCTTACCTGCCGTATGACGCAGGTCCTCACCGGACATGACACGTTCGGTAGGTACCTGTTCCGGATTCGAGCGGAAGACACGCCGGGTGTCGCCACTGTGAAGAACGCCTGGAGGACGCGGTGGAGCATACAGTCGAGGTGTGCCCAACTTGGGCGGAGCATCGCCGTGCTCTCGTGGGGGCGATTGGAGGCGGAGACCTCTTACGCCTGGCCTTGGCAGGCCTACGCCTGGCAGGCGGTTGCCGACTTCTGCGAAGCAGTAATGCTCGCAAAAGAGGTGGCCGACCGCATCAGGCAACGGCGTTCTCGCCGCCGTCGCTGCCGGGATTTTGATCCCGATTTCCGGCCACCATAGGCGCGGGCTTGCGGACAGTGAGCAATGGGTAGCTCGCTTTCAGACCGTCCGGTAACTGTCCGGATCAAGCCCAAGTCGTCGATGGCGCGCACTGTTCTCGCGCGCCTCAAGGAGTTGTCAGCAACAGCAGTGACCCAGCTGGGTCGAAGCCTACTGGGGCCAGGGTTAGTTTCGAAAGACAGCTCGAGCCCCGGTATAAAGGCTAGAAAGAACGGGGTGGGTCTTTCAGTCAGTAAGAGTTTCAGTCACTATCTCCCGCTCAGCCGAAGAGCAGGGGTTGTCATTGGATGATTTTTCCCACCAAAAAAAAGGTAAGATCGTATTTTTGTCGTGCAATCCTGATTTTATTACTAGTTGGGTGGTCCTGGTAAATGTAAATGTTTCATATTTCAAATATTTTCATATGTAAAAAAGGTCTTAGCCGTCACTTAGCCTCTCAAAACAGGTTTCTGTAAAATTTGATAATTAAATAAAATCACTGCGAAGCGCTTTGGTATATTTTACAAAATAATACTCACTTTAGATAAAAAATAGGTGTAATCTATCGGTGGATCCATAACGACTGCGGTAAGAGTGGTTATTTATATCGTTAAATTGAATGATTTCGGATTCGGATAATGTCACCCTGAACATTTTTTGAACAAAAGTTCAGAGCAGGGATGTTATGGATATGAAATTTCGGATACGGATTGGGTACGGTTATAGAAATGATTATTATACCGGATACGGATACGGATATGAAATTGTTTCGCATTATCCCTTAGTTTCGGATAATTTCGGTTACGGATATTAGATTTTTAAGGAATTTTCTAAAGTAAAATATGAATAGCTAATAAAATGGTTTTATTTGGTAGGAACAAAAATCAGTCACATAAATGTTGAGTATTTTCTACCTACAATGGAATAACAAAATTATTACTTATACTTACTTAATCACTGATTATACGAATACAATCATTCAAACAACCTGTCATAAGGTGTCGCAATTAGGCTCCGCCCCTATCCGATATTATCCGAAACATATATTTCGGATTCGGTTACGGTTATGGATATTATTTTATATCGGATGTCCGATGGTTTCGGTTACGGTTATGGAGCTCCTTAACATCCCTGGTTTAAAGCATTAAGCGTACTCAATACAGCTGAAATCTTTATATTATTATCTACTGGTGTATTTGAAATGGAGGACTTAGTGGCTAAGTGATAACAGCTACATGAGTCGATAATCAAAGGTTAAATCGCACGTGCCAATGTCGTTCTGATGGGTGACCATTCAGGACAGAAACTACTCTATGACTCGAAAAATTGCCGTTGCTCGCCTCCTGTACCTTGAATTGGCCACTAAACGCCGATACAAAACGCCGCCGCAAGCCATTCTCGTGTTTAAACCTTCATCATCAGAGTCCATTATGATACTGCGCACATGGTTAAAAAAAAGTAGCAGCCACTGGCCACAAGTGGCTTGTGGCCGCTTCTAGCTTCTCCTGATGGCGTTTGTGGCTATGGCATGTTAAAAACTCCCTTTGTTCTCTTTGGTAAGCATATTGGGAACAGTCGATACGTATTAATAATTAAGTAATTGTTTTTGAACTTTCAAGTTTTTAAACTAGGTATATCAATAACTTATAATTGTCCCGTAGTACAAATCTAGTCATAGACACAGTAGTAGAATTTCGGAACGTTTTTGAGGTTTACTTAAGATGATGGAAGATGTCGGAAGTGGAGTTGACATCTTCTGAATGTAAAAATCTGAATCTGAATGTCATCATCTAAATGTAACCTTGAAAATATATTTTATAAAGATACTGCTACATCTAGTAACAACATAACAATAAGACCTCTACGAGAAGATTCACTCCCATAAGAAATTCACATCACAAAAAAAAAAACAAATTTCAAACTTGACACAAATTATAAACTTTTTTTTTATTTTATTTAACCTCTCTATTTTCAACATAACATTATTATTATTTACTAAAGATGAGCTAGTGATGAGTCTACTTTCGTTACTGGCAAGAAACAAAACAAGATGATATATTCAGGAATAGACCACATAAATATTAAAACACAAAAAAAAAATGCGACTTCAATATAACACAAACTATAAACAAAGTTTTAAATTTTGTTTAACATTTCTGTTTTTATCAAAGTACCATTATCACTTACAAAAGACGAACCAGTGATGGCTCTAGCTTTGTCACTAGCAAGAAATAGAACAAGGTCAGCTATTTCTTCAGGAATAGATATTCTGTCCAGAGCTGTCATATCCTGCATCTGTTTGAATATGGCTTCTTCGATGTCTCCGGTTACACACATATTTTGAAAAATATCAGTCCGTACGGGGCCTGGATTCACAGTGTTTACACGAACACCACTTTTAGCTAGCTCTTGTGCCACCGATCTAGAGAAATGGTCTAGGGCAGCTTTCGATGTGCAGTATGAAAAATATTCACATCCAATACTTCGGACAGCAGCAATGCTTGATATGTTGACGATGTTACCTTTTGTCTTCACAAGATGAGGAGCAGCAAGATTCGTCAACAAAACTGCGGATCGCAGATTTGTAGCCATTACTTTGTCAAATGTTTCCATAACATTCTCACTATTCTCCGAAAGGATACTTACATTCCCACCTATGCCAGCGTTGTTGATCATTATATCCAACTTTCCAAATCGTCTTACAGTTTCATTGATGATTCTTTTGGCGTCTTCATCCTTAGAAACATCAGCCACTATGGTTAATGGATTACCACATTGCTTTGCGACGTTGTCCAGTTTCTGCTTGTTCCTTCCTACTATAGCAACTTTAGCACCTTCTTCAGCAAATTTGATAGCAATAGCAGCTCCAATACCCGAGCTAGCACCCGTTATGACAGCCACTTTGTTTTCGAAACTCATAGTTGCAATGTACAAATTTTAAAACGCAGTACTAAATCTTTATTATAACAGCAGTATTTATTACAATCGCAATCTTATCTTTAATAAGAAAGCGCAATGAAAATACAAGCATGATAAAAATAAACCGGGCAAGTAGGATTTTGGCTCGCGCACTAAGGTCTCCGCATAAACTTAGTAAATACCTCAATTCTCGAATAGTCTCGAAGATTTTTCCGAATCTCAAAAGTGTTCTTTTTTGTAACGTAATTACAAATGAACAGTTTTTAGAGTGGTTTCTATATCTACTTATTCTATAAAACTTTGGTACAGGCCAAATTTCATGATTCTAATATAGGGTATATTAGAATCATGAAATTTGGCCTGTATATATTTCTGCTTATCTCAAATTATATAAGGTTTTGACTTTCTAGGGAGTACCCAAATATGCGCCTTTATATTACGTTAATTTAGAAATTTGATTTTTCAGTCCTGGTTGGGGTAGATAACTTAAGTTTTTCATATTACTTTCAGCTTTACATTTCTATACGTGCTTGAGAAAAAGGGTCTTGGCAGACGAGCAGACGGAAGAAAGATGGACAGCAAAGTGATCCTAGAAGGGTTCCGTTTTCGCTGACTTAGGTAGGGAATCCTAAATATAATTTGAGATAAGCTGAAATAGCAAGAAATGAAATCAACAAGATAAACTAAAGCTTATGATCTGCTTCGATTCATCATCATCATCATCATATCAGCCGAAAGACGTCCACTGTTGGACATAGGCCTTCCCCAAGCGTCGCCACAACGACCGGTCCTGTGTGTCACGCATCCATCGGGTTCCCGCGACCCTGACCAGGTCATCGGTCCACCTTGTAGGCCGTCCAACGTCTGCTTCGATTGAGTACATTTAAATATGTTTATTTTCATTTAAAAATATAGGAGTCAATACCTTATTTAACATTTATGAGACATTGGCCTTGAGGGACGGACAGCTAATCATTTCTCACTACCCTAGAAGTTTTTAAATTAAATTCATTGTTATTGTAAACAGGTTTAATTAGTAAGACATGCTATTTTATTTTTATTATTTATAGGTTTTTGCCTGGCCGCTATCTCACCCGGTGGAACCAGGTGAGATAGATAGCGGCCAGGCGATGCAGCGACCATACGGTCGACGTGCTTACCTGGAAATAACATCCATGCTTTCTTTATTGTCTTTTACAAACACATCCATGACGAAACTAACATGTCCTTTGCACACAGGTTGATCGAAGATGGTCCAATATTCTATCCCAGGACATGTACTGGAATAGTCATTATCATCATCGTTAGGCTGGATTTTTTAATAAAGTCGTTTTTTACTTGATCGCAGGCAAAGCCACTGGCTTAACCTAGTTTACTCATAATTTTAAAGTTACGAATATAATGTTACAAAAACCAATATGTTTAATATAAAACAATAACATTCGTGTTGTAAATCATGTAAAACCTGATCTTTAGCAGCTTTAGGTGTCAGATATTTAGGGAAAAATTTCTACTAGGGAAAGTCTCGTCAAAATCGTCAAGCCGTTTCGGAGAGTAGTTGAAACAAACAAAGAAACAAACAGACAGAGCGACAGATACACAGATAAAAAAATAAAAATTGCACTTTCGTTATAAGCATCGAATATTAATGTCGAACTTATACATTTTGTTAAAAAAAAATATATATTACGCACAGACACTTGAATTTTATTTATATGTAAAGATTACATAATTTTGTACACAGAAACAATCAATCGTATCCTGTCTTTCATTTTTATCTGTGACACCTTAGAATGATGTATAAATTAGGAATATCAGTGTGAGTGTTCATTGACGATAAAAAATATTTTTGTATAGATTAGATTGTGGTTACCTACTATAAATGGCTGCTATAATTACTGATTAAAATAGTTTGTTGACTGTAAGTGATTCTACACAAACATGAGTTTCCAAGATAAAGTGGTACTCGTGACTGGTGCCAGTTCTGGTATTGGAGCAGCAATCGCCATCAAGTTTGCTGAAGAAGGTGCAAAAGTTGCCATAGTTGGAAGAAAAAAGCAGAAACTGGATGAAGTTGCTAAGAAATGCGGCAATCCGTTAGTGCTACTGGCTGACGTTTCTAAAGATGCAGATGCCAAAAGAATTATCAGTGAAACTATAAGACAATTTGGAAAGTTGGATATACTGATCAACAATGCTGGCATAGGCGGAAATGCAAGTATTCTTGCTGAGAACGCTATGAAAACATTTGATCAAGTAATGTCTACAAATCTGCGATCCGTAGTTTACTTGACAAATCTTGCTGCTCCTCATTTAGTAAAGACAAAAGGTAACATTATCAACATATCTAGCATTGCTGCATATAGAATAGTTGGGAAAGAAACTTTTTCATATTGCACTTCAAAGGCGGCTCTAGATCATTTCACCAGAGCTGTTGCACAAGAATTGGCCGAAAGTGGAGTTCGAGTCAACGTTATTAACCCAGGACCCGTGGTAACCGATTTCGTGATTAATATGGGTGCAAGCGCAGAAATCCAAGATGCTGCTTGGAAACAGGCGGCAACTATGACAGCCTTGCAAAGAGTTTCTGTTCCTGAAGAAATAGCAGACCTGGTTTTATTTACAGCTAGTGATAAAGCTAAAGCCATCACTGGTTCATCATTTGTGAGTGATAACGGAAGTTTGTTGAAATTCGGGAATATTTAAAATTTTAAAATAAATGGCTTACAAATATTTTCTCGTAGTTTATTTTCCGAATTTACATAACTTAAAACTGTAATCTTGAATTTTAAAACCGATAATATCATTCAGAGGCAAAACCGTGATTTGTCGTGCAATTTTGATTTGAATATATGATACGGGATTGTATTAGTATCATATCCTAATAATGTTGAAAAAGTTAAAGTTTTATAATCGCCGTCGTCGATTCAATAGGTGACCACTCATAACAGACTCGACTTTTTTATTTAATTTTTTTACTAGTTATTGCCTGCGACTTCACTGGCGTACATTAAAAATATAGCCTATTTCACTCAAGAATAAAGCAGCTTTCTTTTGAAACATTTTAGCAATCGGACCAGTACTTTCAGAGATTATCTCCTACAAACAAAGAAAAAACATAAAAACAAAAAATAAGTTTTAAGACTTTAGCGTTATTCTTTTAAACAATTATTGATTAAATGTTATTAATCGACCGCGTAATCAGTGTTGTGTGATATGCTTACTGGTTCCGCGTGTCAATTAACCCGTTAAATGCCAATAATTATTGTTATTACAGTTATTTGGCATTCAGAAGGTAAACGATTTTTACATTTGTATTATTTACGTTGGAAGGCCTCTCACAAGGGGGACCGACGACCTCGTGGGAGTCATGGGGATGCGGTGGATGCGGTGGATACGGTGGATGCGAGACGCATAGGATCATTCGTTGTGGTATCCACTATTGGACATAATCCTCCCTCAAGTGATTATGTCCAACAGTGGACGTCTTTCAGCTGAAATGATGATGATTATAATATACCAAAATAAAAGATATGACCTTCTTTAAATTCTTGCGACAATTTTTCTGATTGTTCTAATCTCGTCTCGAATTGACTCCTAGTACCTTCATTAAACCGTGAACTTTAAGAGGTACTAGGAGATCGCAGTCTTAAAGTTCACGGTGTTCACAGAAAAATTGTGGAAAGAATTTAAAGAATGTGACCTTCTTTCTAATCTATTATTTTGAAGAGGTACAAACGGAATGGCTACATTTCAGAGAGGACCTGAATTATATAAGGAATGTCGGTATACCATATATAACTTGTATTCATCGCGAGATGGTGTCGCAGTAGACCACGATACGACTTCTGAAAGGGAGATTCTTGGTCCTAAATGGATGTAGTCTCTAGAATTTGGTCCATACAAGTTCATGTAAGTTGTTTTCAGCATTCCAACAACACTTTAATTAAGATCGGCACTCGATACATCAATAAATCGGAAGGCAGGGCATAACCACGTTGGGTATCGAAGCTGGATACATTAATTGGATTGCAAAAAACGGATATTTCGCGTCCAATTTAACGTCACTTCACGCTTGTTGCTCGAATGTAGTGACATTTCGAAACGGAACAATTATGACACTGTTATGTATTGAACACGAAAATAGGAATTGCTTTCACATTTGTAAATTAAATCACAATATTATACATTTTTATTCCAAGTTATAACTTTACCCAGCAACGACACAGCATCTGACACAGTATTATTACTATGAATAAATATTAGTTATATTACGCATGGTATGTTGAGATTATAAATAAACAGGGGCCCAGCAGGGTCGAAGCCTACTGGGGCCAAGGATCTGCTTCTGAAAGGAAGAGTCGGCTCGGGTATTCAACGAAGAAACAAGAGTATGTTTTTAGTCAGTCAAAATCTGACACGAAAAGAGCAGGGGATGTCAATAGATGCTTTTCAAACAAAAAAAAAAACTAGACCAGGTGGTCGAATAGTTCTCACCATAGCATAGGTTAGTTTATAGTACAGGATGGGATTGATTATGTCACTAGTGGATGCAGCAGCGAGCTCTTACAGTATCTTTCTAATTCTGTAAGTGGCTATCAGATGTACCTAAGGGCGCCTTCAAATTAGCCGCTGCACCCACGCTGCAGTCGCGCGGCAGGCTACTTTGTAATTTACATGGAATAACAAAGCAGTGCGTTGGCAGCGCTGCAGCCGCGCTTCCGTCGCGCGGCAGATTGCGGCTAATTTGAAAACGCCCTTAAATTTTAGTCAAATAATAAATATTTATATTTATAATTTTTTTTTCGTAAATGGCTCAAGACTTCCGCATTCATCATAAAAATATCGAAGTATAACAACAGTATGCCATATTTTTTTTTAACAAAACAAGTACTTAAGGCCCCGTAACCCAAAGCCGTGTAAACATCTTAATACGGCAAGAACGGGTTGTCTCCTAAATCGGCCATCATTAGGGTAGCCCGCCCGGTTCATGTCTTTGATAAAATATTATTCTTGCCACTCTATTTACTAACAACGACGCACCCACGTCTTGTATACACTTTAGTAGATCGTTGACCTCTTAAAACGTAGTCCTATTTTTCCTTGAACCTTTTCTGGGAGAAAATTGTTGAAGCTATTAGGTAAAAATAATAGATAAGGCACTGTTTTATTATCTAGCATAAGCATAACCTAATCAAATTCGATAGTATTATAATAATATAATCGAATCAAAATAGCTATTAATATTAAATAGATTTTATATCAAAATTGATATTATAACACAATCTACATGGAACTAGAGGGCTGGGCCGTAAAATCTTAAGGGCCTAGCAGGGCCAATGCCTACTAGGACCATGGTAGAACTTCTGTAGAGGCCCAGCAGAGTCGAAGCCTACTGGGGCCATGGGTTCGCTTCTGAAAGGAAAACCCAGCCTTGGTACGATAGGCAAAGAAGAAACAGGAAGACACAGTGGATTTTTAGTCAGTAAAAGTCTGACACACCCTTTCGCTCCACTCTAGAGCCAGAGATATCATTGAATGACTTTATTTATTACCAAAAAAAAAAATGGGAGAACTTCTAAAATTTCACTTATAAAACGTCAGAACCTAGTGCAAAGTTAGAAGCTAGTTCTGAAAAAAATACTCGTGGTTCTAGAATGCAAAGGGCAACAGAAGTAACATAGGTATGGTTTTAGTCAGTAAAAGTCTGAAACGCCCTCTCGCCCCACTTTTGAACGGGTGAAGAACTATATGGCATCACAACCAAAAAAAAAAAATGGTTCGGCTATTTTTTGGCTCACGAATTAGCATTGGTATTCAACATGGCAATGCTGCCAGCATTCTGGCCACTTTACACATTGAAAGGTAGGTACATGAATTTTATTTTTTATGCCCTATGAATTCTTTTTATACGCGTTTGTGCATACTGATTTTTTCACATTTATACAACATGTAACTGGAATAATGTACACTTCTACACTAATATAATAAAGAGGTAAAGTTTTTTTTTTTTTTTGTAGGAAATGAATCTCTGAAAGTACTGGTCCGATTGCTAAAATTTTTCACCAATGGGAAGCTGCTTTATTCTTGAGTAACATACGCTATATTTTATGTACGCGGGTGAAGTCGCGGGCAAAAGCTAGTGCTCAATATCCCTGTTCATTCCAATTACAAAATTATATTACAATCATAATTGGAGCACTTGTTATATTAGTTATCTTAATTACAGGCAAATAATTATGAGTATCGATCCACTACTTTAATAGCGTATTAGTATTGGTATCTACACACGTACCTATACACACTAGTGATACAATCAAGATTTATCAAGAACAACAAAATACGAGTAGGTAACTTTGTTTTTATTGATTATTATAATTCTTCATTTATTAGGCAAATGATAAAAATGCCTATTTAAAAAATGGCTGTAAATGTTTCAGTAAAATGTTCTGAACATTTAACTTGGGATTAGGATATGCGATTATAATGTTACATAATGTATATGTACACTTATTAGTTCAGCTGTTTATTAAATATGTAAATTGCACTTACATTCTGTTGTAGACAATTATATTACTTAGTAAACTATAATCATCTTAAAAACGTAAAATTGTTTAGGTGTCTTCAAGGCTAGAGTAAATAGGCTTATAATAGATTAGTGTGATTCACCATCAGATGCGATCACAGTCAAGCACTAGTTTGTATCACTGAATAAAAAGTACCTGACCTGATATAGTATCTGATCATATTCACAGGGAAAACCTTTTTTTTATTTGATATAAACTAGTACCGATGGTAAGCAGTGATGCAATCGTTGATGGTGAGGCGCAATAGATTAATAAAAGCCTACTCACTCTTTAAGACACCTAAATTATAGATAAGTTTTATAGTTCCCTGAAACATCTTGGCAAAATTATGTGGACGCAACTTTCCCACCCGCCTAGGCGGCAGTACGCAAATCTGTGCATTTATTTGCGGCCAACAGCGCCCGGAAAGCGCGCGGCTGACCTTTAAATCCATTTTCTTTGCGAAATATTGACTGATTTACATACGCAATGTTCACTTTGAAGAATATTTAAGCACCAATTTTTATGTGTAAAAATTTTTCAAGAGATCCAAGCCGTTTCGAAGGAGTAGGGAAATGTTTCGAAATTGCTAAATATTTTTGAAGTGAAAACTTCTTTAGCGGCGTTGATCACTTTTTCTGTAATGGGTATAAAATCTTAAACTCGCGTCAGGACACGTGACCTGATCGAAAAAGCGTAAGACGGATGGAGAGTATTTAATGTAAAATAATTGTAATAGAGTGCGTCTACTGAAAGCGTAACCTGGAGTTTTTTTTTTAAATTAAATTGGCAACATTGTTTTGCCGATAAAAGTCACGTCAAAGTTTATGGTTGCAATTGTCAGTTTTTGGAAACAGATATTTATTTTTCAAGAATAATTGCTTAATTATGGGAAAAACAATAAACAGTAACATGCAAAAACTGCTACACACTATGGTTAATAAGTTCAAACAAAAACAAGAAGAGAAAGAAGGTATTTTCATTGAAAACCAACAATGTTTATATACGATTTCTGAATTTTTAAGTTAGTATGACGTTATAATCTTGATCCTTGTCGACTAATATTATTAGATTACTAATATTATAGAGTTATATTTAGGATATAATGATAATTTTTTTCTTATATTTTTAGATAATCTGACATATTTCGAATTTCATAATAGTTAGACAAAAACTTCGAACAAATAAGGCTGTTGGTGAAAAGTTCAACTTAATCAAAAACACATGCTAGTGAGTGGTAGAATGCATTCAAAAGCAGTTGAGATGTAATGAAAGATTTACCTCACTGTCTGGTAGTGCATCAAAGTCTTCAACTGAACTTAAAATCGCGAAAGTGAAGGAAATAGTGACTGAAATCCTAGTTCAAGTTTGAGAGAAATAGCTGCTGAACTTTTTGTGTCTCAAGAGTCAATCCGTATCATTTGAAACAACCACTGGAGTATAAAACATATTCCCACTTGACTAATCCCAAAAGATCTGAATTTTCTCTATGCTAAAACGAATAGATTCCAACCCAACATTCGTTTTAAGTGTTGGCGAGACGTGATGAAGTTGAAATCATGTTGACTTACACTTAGTATTCTTGCCAGAAGGCCATATTGTAAATAAAGAATATTATTTGAATATTATATAGCGACATTTGAGAGATCAGATAAAATAAAATAATTTGGAATAATAACTAACATTTTTGTGTTATTCACCTTTACCATACACCAGATAATTAAGGGTGAGTTGCACTATTTAACTATAACGATAACCAAACCATAACCAGCCGTGAAACGGCTGCCTATTGGTCAATTCGACGATTTAACAACTGTTAACGGCTTTGTTATCGTTATAGTTAAATGGTGCAACTCACCCAAAGTCTACACACATATTTTTGACTAGGATTAAGTTCTTAGACAACTATTATACAGTTGTCATAAATACAAAAAATACTCTAGTATCAAAACTTTTTTCTCCTAGTATTTCAATAATACCACATTCAAAATTTTTGGTTGTAACCTCCTTTTCTCAGGTCACGCTTTCATTAGACGGACTCTAGTTTTAAAGTGTTAAATTTTTAATGAAATATAAATTGTCATGTTTGTGTACGATAGCGCAATAAATGAATATTGTATTCTACCACATAAATGATAGTACTTTTATACTGATAAAGCAATTGGTGCAAAATTATTCCCTAACCATTCCAAAACATGCTCAACGTTAATAATCAAGTTTTCACTTCTGCCGGCACTCCCGGAGTGCAACCCGTCTTTTTTTTAGACAAAAGTATTAATAGCATGAAAAAATCAAATGTTGATAATGTTGTTCATCTATAATAAACATATTTTTTTCAATCCTGTTAACCTGGCCGTTCCCGAGAAGTAGGCTTCAGAAAGTCACTGTTTTATGGCAGTTTTCGGGCGCTTGGGCCTTAATGCCCAGAGTTTGCCCTAGACAGATTGGTTTAGAAGGAGAAAAGGGAGGCATTTTCCTAGCAGTGGGATAAGCAATATGCTAATAAAAAAATGTCTGGTTAAGATAATTACGGAAAGTAGGTAACCGATAAGTATTGGTTACGAAATTCTTTAGCGTACTGGATGGATGGATGGTTATTACTTCTTGTATATAAAAAAAAATCGGCCTCGCCATACAAACTGTTCAATCAAGTTTAACATTTTGTATGGTTGTATGGTGAGGCTGATTTTTTTTTTGTTTCCTGAAAAAAAAAAAATTTGCTAGGTTGTTCAGTTTCGTCTCTTGAGCAAGCCCTTAAAGTTTGTCGAGGGCTGTCCCTTACACCTTTTATATACATGACTTTCATATCAAAAACACGAACAATTGGTTATACCTGAAAAAACAAACAACAAACATTTTTATCCACGTCAAAAACACACAAAAAGTGCTAACAATCCTTTCTATACAAAATTTAGACGCATTCAATATTAATCCGCTTACCTCACCTCAAAAACCCATATAGGTAAAATGAGTTAACAAAAATCCTCTCACCCAGTATGGGCAGTAATTCTCATTTTACCCAATCCCCACAAGATTTTGTGACCACCTCCCAGCTTTAGCACCCAGTTTTATACAAGGATTTACTGTTGGAAGCTTATAGTCTCCATTTTCTTGATGACAGCCATGGTCTTACGTTTCATTTAGACATTGCGACTTTTTTGTATTCTGACACGCAATTTATTTATGTTTATTTATATGTACTAAGTGCCGAGCAGTGGTGACCGAATGGTAACGGCACTGACTAAGTTATTGATTCTGAACAACTATTGTTCAGAATCAGCGACTGAATGGATTCCAATAGTCTATACATTTGTTATATTTTTTTTTTCAAAAACATTTAACAAGGTTACAAGTTGGACACCACCGACACTAAGTGACGGAAGGTCATAGCGGGTTTTAGGTGCTAGCAAACAGCTGGGTACAAGTGTAAAACAACCCATCAGACACCTGGATGGCTCGGTGATTGTGTATTATTGCTGACATAACAAGCTTATAACTTTGTGATGATTCATGATACAATTATAAATTTACAGTTTTGAGCCGTTTGGGGTCGAAACGCTTGGGTCATGGGGTCCGAATGCGCGTCTCCTTTTAAGGAAATTTCTCGCCGACTGATCGACACCTTGTGTGACCAGAGGGCTGGCTCGTTCTTCGCTCAAAGAATTAGCATTGCCATTCAACGTGGTAATGCTGCCAGTCTTCTGGGCACATTCCCGGATGACAGCGATGTGGAGGAGTACTTCGACGCCTAACTGTGTACTTTGTGTATTTGTATTTTATTTATTTAGGTTTTAGTATAAATAGTTTAAGTTTGTTTGTTTATGTAGAGTAACGAATTATTTTTAATAAAAGAACATTATAGTTTTTACATTATGAAATTTTGTACATAGATTCTTTGCATAAAAATAGTAGACATTTATTTCGGGTTTTGCATATATACTACAACTAATGTTGTATAATATCACACTACGACGAAAAGGAGCGGAGCAGTAATTAAAGACACGGGTGAAATGTAAACAAGTTATGTTGAGATAAATGGCGTACGTGTTCTCTGTTTGTTTGAATGTGTACTCACTCATTTATTGAAGGCTAGCTTTTGTCCGCGACTTCGCCCGCGCACATTAAATATAGCCTATGTCACTCAGGAATAATGCGGCTTTCTATCAGTGAAAAAATTTTAGCAATCAGACCAGTACTTCCAGAGATTACCTCCTACAAACAAAAAAAAAACAAACTTTACCTCTTTATTTATTATATTAGTGTAGATAGTGAATACTAACATAACATCACCCTACAACCGAAAGAGTGGAGTAAAAAATAAAAAAATGAAGAAACAAATTAATCTCAGAAAAAGAATAACGTATCTTTAAAATATAAAGTTTATTTGTATTTATAATTGCGTGACGAGTAACAGGACAGAATTTAAGAAAAAAACGTGTTGCGCCGACCCCAAATAAAACGGAACAAGGGCAGGCTGATGATGATGATGATGATAATTTGAATTTATGATTGCAAGTTCGAATATATCACTGTTCAAAGTAACCCGTAAAAAATAATCTCCGATGTGATCGGAATTTTTTTTAAACGAGTTAGAGCCTCGAGCGCCGATTGTACATACGTCTGTACAACTTGGATGTCCTTGAAAAACGTTTAATTTTCGTATTGTACACACGTTTGTACGAAAGTTATTTGGCCGACAATTTTGTTTTCTAAACATATTATTTTTTTTTTCACAACTAGCACACAACGCCGTCTAGTCCCAAGCTAAGCAGAGCTTGTGTTATGGGTACTAGATAACTGATAAACATACTTATATATTTCTAAATACATACATATTATAGATAAATTACACCCAGACACAGAACAAATGATCATGCTCATCACACAAACATTTGTCCTGGGTGGGAATCGAACCCATACGCACCCATCGTGGCATAGCAGACAAGGCCACTAACCACTAGACCAACAAGCCAGTCGACCTACCGATTTTACTACGTCTCTTCATACAACTGTCCAATCAAGTTTATAATTTTGTATGGAGAGGCCGATTTTATTCTTCGTTTCCTGAAAAAAATCTTGTGGAAGCATGTTTAGTTTCGTCTAGTGACCAAGCCTTAAGAGTTTGCGGAGTCCTGTCCCTTACACCCTTTATATAGTCCCTTAGAAGCTCAGTTACATTACAAATTCATTGTAATATGTGCCTACGAGTACATAAAATAAAAAGCCTATTTCTCTCGTAAAGTCTTTGTTAGAGTTCTCAAAGGAGTTTTGTAACAAAACGTTTGAAAGTAAGTACCGTATAACTTGTGACTCCTAACCTTTGTCCCGCTATTGCAAGTCACGATCGTGTAAATTCATCAATTGTCAAATAAAAAAGGCTATCTGTTTAAAAAGGACCCCCGGACGTCAGGAGTCACAGGGTAATACGTGGCCATCAAGCAAACGGTAGCGTTCAGCCATCAGATATGATTGGATGACCCAAGCAGGCAATCCGTAAAAGGACCAAATGCTTGACCATGAAATTAGTAAGTACCTACCGAGTGCTCGTTCACTTAATTTAAGTATTATTACTGTAGTGTTTGTATTAGGAGTATCTATACTTAAATATAGATATACGCTATCTCGGTCAAGCGACGCTTATGTCAGCCACGGAGTTACTACTGGCTGTGAGCGAGAGTACACGTGCGCGTGCGCTTGCGAGCGAGCCAGTGTTTGTACGAGAACATTACAGTGGACAGAGGTCCTACATTTGGCGACGAGTAAAAAGGTATGTTCAGTATTTTATAATTATATAAATCAAAAGAAGGAAAGGAAAGTACCTACATTTTATGACTGGTAGCAACAATACTCGTAACGTTTTCTTAAGGGGATGCATCCCATGCATTTTCACTGTTTTTCGTACAACCGCTTAAGAGCGGTCAAATCTAATAAAAACAAATTCAAATCAAATCCAGTTAAGACCTGAAAATCTGCTATTTTGCATGGGCTTTGACACTTCATAATTTGCTCACAAGTGAAAAGTAAAATAAGAAATACAACATAAAGGCCTAGCAAATTTTATCAAGATTCTAAATGGTGACAATGTTTTTCAAAACTTTTAAGGAAAAAAAAAACACGCATTATTTTGCTGGAACAAGTTTTGTGGAATTTTCGAGTAAATCACGGAATTACTATTACAGAGTATTCAGGCCTTTTCGTCAAGCATCGCGCTGGATTGCGTTTGATGAAGCAACTGGCTTTTAAACCATGCTCGATGTTTGCGATGGGTGAGTGGAAAAGCAGCTTCTTAGATATCAACCTACATAATATACGCCTTTCAACTTTGTAGGTACGAGTACATACCTACGGTTATTTTTCTATAATCCACAACGTTTTGTTTTGTATACCTTCGTGAAGACGTTATGTTGTTTGAGATATGTAGCTACATTGTAGCGGATGTACACTGTACGTATGGTCCGTTTCTGGGCTTGGAAATATAAAACAACGTGATGGCAAAATAAATATGGTGTACAAAGTTGCAATAGTGGTTGCGTTGTGGAGCACTTAAAACAAGGAAACATATTCTTCACTGCTTGAATAATTAACTGATATAATTTGAATTCTAATATTTGTACTTGTAATGGACGGGCCTGTTGGTCGTGGGTTCGATCCCCGCCTCGTTGGCGAGTGTTTGTGTGATGGACGCGAGGTGTGTGTGATTCACCTCCAAGGTGAATGGGTGTGTTTGTCGATCGTCTGGTGCCCATGACACGAGCTCTGCTTGGCTTGGGACTGGATGGCGTTGTGTGAAAAAAAAGTCCTTTGTGGTTTTAAGATCTCCATTGAATTGGAAACATTTGCGATCTTAAAACATCCATTTAAATTGGATTTTTTTTGTGGTTTTAAGATCTCCATTAAATTGGAAATACTTGCGATCTTAAAACATCCATTAAATTGGAACTTTTGTGATTTAAAGATCTCCATTAAATTGGAAATTACTGTGATCTTTAAATATCCATTAAATTGGAACTTTCGTGGGTTTAAGATCTCCATTAAATTGGAAATACTGCGATCTAAAACCATCCATTAAATTGGAACTTTTGTGATTTAAAAATCTCCATTAAATTGGAAATTACCGTGATCTTTAAATATCCATTAAATTGGAACTTTTGTGGGTTTAAGATCTCCATTAAATTGGAAATACTGCGATCTAAAACCATCCATTAAATTGGAACTTTTGTGATTTAAAGATCTCCATTAAATTGGAAATTACTGTGATCTTTAAATATCCATTAAATTGGAACTTTCGTGGGTTTAAGATCTCCATTAAATTGGAAATACTGCGATCTAAAACCATCCATTAAATTGGAACTTTTGTGATTTAAAGATCTCCATTCAATTGGAAATATTTTGCTCGCGAGAATTAAATGTTCATGTTCTCCTGTATACTATACACTTGTCATTGACAGCAGGGTACAGTTTAGAAATGACTTTTCAAGTTGCCACAATAGAAAGAAAAAGAAAGAAAGAAAGAAAGAAAAAACTTTTATTCGTACCTCACACATACAGTAGAATCCGATAATATAAATAATAGGAAACACTTTAAAAACTGTGCAAGGCCAAAAGGGCGCCTAACTCAGCATATGCTGCGATATTTAAAAAGATAAATAACGCAGCGCTGGTATTCCGTTAGGGCCCGCGGTGATGCCACGGTCACATTCACGGAGGTTCAATATAAAAATAAAATAATAAATAATTAAATACGAACATTGTAAAACACCCATTGGACAAATAATAAGTAAATAACAATAGACCTCCTGAAGTCGATTTATCATCAATTTGCTAACGCCCGAAATACTCCATTTGGGCAATAAGTTAGACCGGAGGTATTGTTGTAAGGACTCAGTTCAGTTAGTATGATCGCGATACATTTTAAAAAATTGCCAATTTTCACGACGTAAGCAATTGTAATTTCAACTATCGTCGCGCGTTGGCAGATCTAATAGATACTGTTACGATTTCTTTTATGACAGTGCTTATTTCTCCGTAGATAATTTTGACATTGTTGACATTGACGTATCCCTGGAATATTAATCTGCGATTATTTCTGCGTTAAATCGAAATTGAACTATTTTATTATCGGTATGCTACAAACGCGTGTCACATAAAGTGACCTTATCCGTTTAATTAACTCATCTTTGTAAAAGACGACCATAGCGGTCTAGCGCGGAACAATAAAAATAATGCGTGAGCGGGTAGATAGATAGATAAATCCTTTGATAGATAAATCCTTTATTGGCTACAACACAAAACATGCACCAAAATACATAAAGCACACAGATTATAAAAAACTAAGCAAATAGACAACAACAAAAGAAAGAAAAAAAAATAACACATGTAGGTAACAAGAAAAAAAAAAAGAAGAGAAATAGCAATATAGACCCATAGTGCGGTGTGCATGTCGCGCTGCACCAATGGGAGTCTAGCTCAGCATGTGTTAGGCAAAAGTACCTGACGCTGATATTATGCTGGATCCTTGTGGTGATATTCGGACGCTCAGATGGTTTTGAGTGAAATGTAGATAAATACATAAAGTTAATAGGCATAAAATAATAAGCAAAGTGAATAATTAAAAAAAAATAATGTAATGTACATAGATATCGATATCCATGGTAATGTACGAGTATGTGTGTGTAATGGAGCAAAAAAAGGTGAGGTATAGACAGCATTTTCAACATGTGTACCTATCAAACGCAAGCTACCAAGCGGAATATGTGGGTACACCCAGCAGACTTTCCCGGAAACAAGGAACACGCAGACCAGCTATATGAAGGACGTATTCGAAATGAAGATACCACGTTCTAGGGTAGATGAATTGTTGCGTGTAAATATTATTTGACCGAGTAGTTCAGTGTTATTTAGGTAGCTTAAGGTAGTTGTTAGTTAGGCAGGAGTAGTCGGCTAGGTAGGAAATCATAATATTTATATTTTATTGGACTACCATAATATTCATTAGAAACATTTATACGTCAAAACAATATTTGCCGAATCAGCTGGTTTTCTATACTATTCTCGCGTTCAGAAGAAACTAGTCTTTGGGCTACGGTTTCTTTGGGTGTCTTTTTGGTAAAATTATAAAGGGAATAAAATTAGTGTGCTGGTAGTTCAAAGTTGCTCGTTTTAAATGAAATTAAAAGTTGATACGAAACTAAGTAAACAATCTATTTCAAATTGTCATGATTTTTAGATATTGATATGTCGGAAAACAAACTAAAAAATTGTTTTACTAAAATGATTTTTTTAGAATTTAAAATAGTAACTAAAAAAGTTGAAGGAGTAAATTAAATGTACCCTCAGTTTTAGTTACAAGCTGTGATTGTTACTGATATCAAATAAAATTTAATGTTGTGGTCCGTAGTAAATAAAAACACTGACTTAAACTATGATCTGTAAAAGAGTAAATAGAAGATTCAACGTTCAGAGCAATTTGCAATAATATTGTCAGGTTGACCGAGCGATGTATTATGTTGGTAATCTTACTAAAACAGGCTAGAGTTTATAGCCAACTGGAATAATATTAAATTATTGATTAGCCGTTTATTTTGAAAACAAATTGATGCCACTGAGTCAAAATGATTATGTTCGAACAGAGTAATATGGAAAATATAAATATAAAATTGTAATCTGTAACTTAGTGTTGATTAGTCTAATCTTACCGTAACTAGGTAAACGGAACCAACACGTCTGTTACAATGATTCAGTTATTGCTTATTCGATGCTAGACCTTTTATTTGACGCCAATAGGTCTCACCGGCAGCAGGTGAATATAGTTGGCGTGACTAGGCATTTGGCTTAATGATTCGCTGATAAACTATTAAGAGAGACGTCGGGAGACTTAATGTAGTTTTAAAAAATCGTTGTCTACAGCCGGATTTTCGTTAGATTTGGAAAAGTGAAAAAAAAGGGTTGTTCTGATAATGCAACTCGTGTTGCTAGGATATGAAATAAAGTCAAGTGGTGAAGTTAGAAGAAATAGGACCTATTAGCAGAAAACAGATAACGTACATTCGACTCTGCCCCTACTTTTTATCGTAGCTCAGTTAGAACAGTTTATAGGTCTAGTAGCTTACTCCTGGTGGTTTTTACCTAAGTTTTCTCGAGTATGGGGCCGTTCTAAAGACGATTTGACGTGTGGTAAAGTTTATTTTTTGGCAACTGCGCCACAAAAATTGAATAAGAAATAATTTAATTTTTATGAAAGAGTCGGGTTTTATGATTTAACCTTTCGATCGTGTCAATTGGAGGCACAGTGGAGGGACGGTGAGTGCGCGGGCGCCGGCGTTTGCTTGGGATTTAATGAATTGAGACTCGCAAGTACCTAGTCGTAGAATTTCATACTGATACCAGTTAGCGGGCTACCTCAAACGGGTGAAACCATAAGATATGACTGGACCCTAAGCGTACGTCCTGTAGTAGTGCCATACGTGACTTCTTATCGCGAAACTGTATCTCATTGCGTGATCGTAAAGTTAATTTACCGTCAGTTGGAAGTTGGTCAGAAGGTAAAGCTAAAAATAACTCTCTGGTAATTGGTAACGACACTGAAACATTGAAGGTTTTGATTAAAATTACTGGTAGTCTCATCTAAATAATTTAGAGTTCTGTGATTCAAGTAACATTGTCTAACACTTTCATCGCGACGGGACAAACCCGTGTGAATGAGGAGGACAAATATGAGATGTTCGTGCTAGAACCAATGCTAATAGCGACTGTAGAGACCAGGGACCATTTGTGGTAGGGTCCATTAGGCGAAGTCCAACTCACGATTGGCTGTACAGTTACAGAGGATGTAGAACCCCGAGGTTAATTTAAGTGCCATGATAAATGATGCGTTACGCAATATAGAGTACGTAGTAACCTAAAAAAAAAAAAAAAAAAAAAAAAGTGTAGGTTTAATCAGGATAAGAAAAAAATTTTTTTTTCTTCAATCTGAGACTTCCTAATGATTATAAACGGGCAGAGCAAGTAAACTAAGCTAGATCCATTTAAAGATTTGTTAAAATAACGGAGATGAGAATTAAGGATCAGCTGTTAATCAAAAGTTTAAATCGATGTGGAAGGATATTTCTTTACTGTACCTTTGCTTCGAATTTTTTATAGTTTCCTTTTAATCTCAAATAAATATTTTTGAACATGAAAGGGATGTAGTGTTTGTATTAGGAGTATCTATACTTAAATATAGATATACGCTATCTCGGTCAAGCGACGCTTATGTCAGCCACGGAGTTACTACTGGCTGTGAGCGAGAGTACACGTGCGCGTGCGCTTGCGAGCGAGCCAGTGTTTGTACGAGAACATTACAGTGGACAGAGGTCCTACAATTACAGTAAAAAATATTTAGTTTTAATGTTTTTTAGATAAGTGTGGTGCGTAAGTACGTAATTGAATAAATAATAAATTTATATTCTCAGTGATATAAATAAAACTAAAAAGATTTGACTTTCATGACTGTACTTATAATAAAATTGGGGTAGACGCCATCACTTAAAACTCCCAAACATTATAACAGAATACCTGTGTTCTCTATCATGTAACAAATTAGCTTCAACACCATCTGTAAAAGTTGTAAAACGAACTTCAATCTTAAAATGTTCATGCATTTTGAACAAAATGTTGAAAATTATTCATTGAGTACCTTATATGTGGGGGTACTTCAAAACTTCTCATATACACAGGCTGTTGTTTGACAAGCGATGAACAAAGTTGTTTTATGTTACAAAATTAGCATTTATTGTTCTTGCTTACAAGTTTACGACGGAACTTTTAGATGTTGTAAAAGTAAACGTTTAGTCCATTTTCCTTGTGGGAGAAAATTTTAGAAAAACAGATTGGTGTTTTCTGTTGTGAGAAAAGGTTTGGTCGGTGTTTTCTGTTGTGAGAAAAGGTTTGGTACCTGTACGTTAGAGGAATACTTCATTTTGTGTAGTTTTAAAACATTACCTTAGTCTTATTTAGTGACTATAGTGCCTTTCCACATTAATATTATAAATAAGAAATCAAATCTGTCAATTACTAAAACTGTAGAATTGATTTTGACAGGCACGCAGTAAACTTGAATACTAAAGAAGGATATACTTTTTGTCAACTTTAACATTGCGTCTACTAAAACGACATTCACCCGATCCAAGTAGTTGGCAAAAGCTAACGCTCCTCGTCCACGTCAGACTTTTTGTAGGACAGATAATCGGGCCGATTTTATATATTTGTAACATTGTTCTGTTTTCTGACCAATTTTTTGTAGGAAGTTGCACTATTGCTATCAGTGTGTTCTATTTTTCTCCTACAAAAAATCGGTCACCAAGATTATTGGACGTAGGCGTGCAGCCTAATAGTAGCTCCACCGACAGTTTTATACACCTCTACTTTTTAATTAGTACAAAAAAAATGGGGCTCTATCTATACCCGTCACTGATCATATTTTTGTAGTCAAAAGTAGAAAAATCCGAAATCCTAAAATTGACCACGAAAAGGTAAATTCATTATAGAATCAATCAAATATAACAATTGCTAGAAGAAAATACTGCGGGCAGTGTTTTTCCTTAATAATTGTCACCTATTCATTCATTAATCAATAGCCTGCACAATATAACCATAAATTGAGTGACATTTTGGGACATAAACAAACGCCATAACCATAAATAACTTTGCTGTTTATGAATATTATTTATTGAGATTTTACTTGTAAAATAACAAGGGCTTTTCTAATAAGCCCTTTAAGTATTTGTACTAATTAAAAAATAGTGGTGTATATTGACAATTGCCAAACCGTCTAAACTGTTTGCAAGATTGTTCGAAAGCGTCACCGCGACTCTGAAACGAAAAGGGTAACTGAAGGAATACGGGTGCGGTTTGCCCAATAACAGTCTGCTATTCCTCTTACTTGAAGACGGGCAACAAAGTGATCCTATAAGAGTTCAGTTTTTTACTTTTGAGGTACGTAACCTTAAAAAAACCGGCCAAGTGCGAATCGGACTCGCCCATGGAGGGTTCCGTAGCAGCAAATAACATAATATAAAAGTTCTTGTAGTTCGTTGTAACTTTGATCGATGTTTTAATAATAGTGTATTTTTTTAGATTTATGACGTATTAAAAAAAACTACTTACTAGATTTCGTTCAAACCAATTTTCGTTGGTAGTTTACATGGTAATGTACATCATATATTTTTTTAGTTTTATCATTCTCTTATTTTAGAAGTTACAAAGGGGGAGACACATATTTTACCACTTTGGAAGTGTCTCTCGCCTAAACTATTCAATTCAGAAAAAAAAATTAGAAACCTCAATATCATTTTTGGAGACCTATCCATAGATACCCTACACGTATGGGTTTGATGAAAAAAACATTTTTGAGTTAAAGTTCTAAGTATGGGGACCCCAAAATTTATTGTTTTTTTTCTATTTTTGTGTGAAAATCTTAAAGCGGTTCACAGAATACATCTACTTACTAAGTTTCAACAGTATACCTCTTATAGTTTCGGAAAAAAGTGGCTGTGACATACGGACGGACAGACAGACAGACAGACATGACGAATCTATAAGGGTTCCGTTTTTTGCCATTTGGCTACGGAACCCTAAAAATGTCTATCCAAAATGATTTTTTTTTTTTTATTATATTAAGTGTTAGTTTTACGGTCAGCAAAACATTAAACCATTAATTTTTACTACAGAGTTAGATGTGTCATCATCATCATCAGATGATGCAGAAAGATTCCTGCCCTTATTCCATATTACTTGGAGTCGGTGCAATATATTTTTTCTTCCATTCTACCCCGTCATGCTACCTCTTCTCTTTCATATCACTTCTCACACAATCCATCCATTGAGATACATACTTCAAATATTCAAAATACAACGTTAAATTCAAAGCAACCTTACGCGTAATTTTAACTCCGTAGTAGTTCAAAATGGTGATTACACTTCGAAGATTGATCACGGTATAAATCAAATTTTTATTTAGAAAAATATTTTAATACCAACACCTATTAAACCCAGACACGATAACGAAATTGAATATGTTGTATGTCGAGTGTAAACTGTCTCTCAAGTAAAATAGGGTCGGGTCACATTCATAGAGTTCATTTGAAAGGAGTTTAAAGGGCAGACGATATATCATCTCTGTTTGGCAATCAATAAAAGAAAAATATTTTATGAAAAATTTTATATCCATAACATACGGGCTTACGGTTTCAGGATCTTCACCACCGTTTACCTGAAAAAAGAAATGTATATGTTATTAATTATTAATAAGATCATGCAAAAAAAAGAAAACAGTAAAGATTACGCTTTTTAAACCATTTTGTCAATCTTTTTACTCCTGCAGCCTGTGAGTCGGATATTTAAAGCGAGCGACGACGAGTAATGAGTAGCTCGCCGTCCGCTCGTCTTATTTAAAGCATTGAGCCCGATTCGTCCACTGCACGTAGTGTTCTACGCATGCCTCAAGAAGATGTTAGCAAAAACATAGAAGCCTAGCAGAATCGATGCCTGCTAAAGCCATGAGAAAGTTTCTGAAAAGGGGACTCATGATACTAAAAGGCAAATTTGTGGTTTTAGTCAGTAAAAGTCAGACACCCTCTCGCATCACCCTAAAGCGGAAGAAGTCATTAGACGATCTTCAACTTCAAAAAAAAAAGAAAAACTCCCAGTACTTTAGATTAAGTTTCGATTCGAAATGAAACAACAAACAAACGCGTTATTAACAACTTCTGCAAAACCGAACGCAAATAAGTTCTAAAAAACACGTTTAGTAATCTACGTACCAATAACAAAACGCCACGGCTACCTAAAGATAGTTCAAAGCTGTATTACCTAGTTTGGTTACAAATATACAATGTACAGTCAACCTCGAACAATTTATATTATTCCATCCTCCAGTTTTCCGTTCAGTACAAAGTCACGAACCGAAAGTACAGGAGTAAATATGCAACAGAGTCTTAACTTTATATTATTATGTTCATTTGTTTTAGTGTGTTCAGTTAGTTCAACAAATAGTTTCGTAAAACACTAGTAGATATTTAGACCAGTGTCGATAATTTTTAAAACAAAAAAGACTAATAGTAGGATGAAACCCATCACAAAAGGAGGAGAATATTATAAAAATGAAAGGAAAAATAATTTACGGGCGATCTGAGGTCGGGAAGGGGGTGGGGGTGACTTTTTAAGGGGAAAAAACGGTTTTTCTCGATTTCCGGCAAAGCTAAAAGTCCTATGGAAAAAAGTCAAATGGCAAAGTTGTAGGTAATAAAAAGATCTAAAACTTTTGTATTAACACTTTTTTCACATAACCTCAAAATTTATGTGAAAAATTCAAAAAACCATGTTTTTGGTTTTTTATTTTTATCTCTTTCAAAAAACAATATTTTATCACGAAATTTGGTGAAAACTTACCTTTTTATGTCCCAAATACGCTGTAATTTATTTGATTAGAAATATTTATTTTTTCACCTTATTTTGAATAAATATCGAAAAATCACCCTAATTTTCAATCGAAAAATCACCCGTCAAAATATCTTTTTTTTTCAAAAAGTTTATATGGTGTCTGTTCGTCGAAATCTCTACTTTCTGATGATGAAAAAAAATATATATGTTACCATAGTAAATCTTCTCAGCAAATGCAAAAAACCGAAAAAAACTCGAATTCGAATTTTTTTTTTCAATTATTATATTGAATGTAGAGCTATTTATTAAAATTTACACTTTAATTACTCGAAAAACGTAAAATTACATGTTACATAGATAACAAAAAAAATTGCAAATCAAAATATAGTACTATAATTAACAAACAAATAAGTTGATCAAATTAATACTTAATAAGACGTCTACAATATTTGGAGAAAGGAGTCGAATCTTCTTTAAGTTATATGCGTAGATGCCTATTTATAACTATTTTTTTGTTTGTTAATTATAGTACTATATTTTGATTTGCAATTTTTTTTGTTATCTATGTAACATGTAATTTTACGTTTTTCGAGTAATTAAAGTGTAAATTTTAATAAATAGCTCTACATTCAATATAATAATTGAAAAAAAAAATTCGAATTCGAGTTTTTTTCGGTTTTTTGCATTTGCTGAGAAGATTTACTATGGTAACATATATATTTTTTTTCATCATCGGAAAGTAGAGATTTCGACGAACAGACACCATATAAACTTTTTGAAAAAAAAAGATATTTTGACGGGTGATTTTTCGATTGAAAATTAGGGTGATTTTTCGATATTTATTCAAAATAAGGTGAAAAAATAAATATTTCTAATCAAATAAATTACAGCGTATTTGGGACATAAAAAGGTAAGTTTTCACCAAATTTCGTGATAAAATATAGTTTTTTGAAAGAGATAAAAATAAAAAACCAAAAACATGGTTTTTTGAATTTTTCACATAAATTTTGAGGTTATGTGAAAAAAGTGTTAATACAAAAGTTTTAGATCTTTTTATTACCTACAACTTTGCCATTTGACTTTTTTCCATAGGACTTTTAGCTTTGCCGGAAATCGAGAAAAACCGTTTTTTTCCCCTTAAAAAGTCACCCCCACCCCCTTCCCGACCTCAGATCGCCCGTAAATTATTTTTCCTTTCATTTTTATAATATTCTCCTCCTTTTGTGATGGGTTTCATCCTACTATTATTATTTTTCACTTTTTATTATTTTTGAAGGCATCTTACCCTGGTCTAATTTCTTAAGTTAGGATCGAAGACCAGTTTTTGAAAATCTTTTATTTTCTATTTCATTTTATGTATTTGATATTGTAATTTGTGGAGAACGTAGTAGGTAGCATGGCTGTTTTACAATATTATATTTAAGCTGTTATGAATATCCCTTAATGGACCGATGTCTGGCGAGAGTCACGGAAATGCGATGTATGCGAGGCGTATGGGACTGTTAAGGTATGATTCCGAACCACGCTGCACGCAGCAGTGCTGCCACTAAGGTGCTGCCCAGCAGTGCTGCCTGCCGCGCTGATTCCGAGCAACGCGGCAATGTCGCTCTGTTCGTGGTGATGCGTTGTTGTGTATTCGTTAGTTTACTTTGAGTTGACAAGATGTCGATTAATGACCAACTTTTATTTATACTGTTGGAAGAGGAAGAAGATGACGATGATTTGTTGTTGCTGTCAATAGTAAAAGAAAAGCAACAGACTCGTTTTATATCTATCGTAAAGGGCTGGATATAAAGTCACATAGTTAATTAACTGTTCCTCTTCTGAGTCAGAGAAATTCATCCTTTTGTTGTCAATTTACGTGTCAACATTCAAGTAGGTACTCTTGCTGCGGCGGCATACGCGTCACTACTGGTCTGTGATGGCGGTAGGGCGACACTGACGCGCAGCAGTGCTGCCGCTACATTGCTGCCGCGACATTGCTGCCTAGCTCGAAATGTAATCTCATATAAGCCAATAGAAATTGTACGGGGACCAGTAGTGTCGCGGCAGCACTGCTGCGTGCAGCGTGGTTCGGAATCGTACTTTTAGTTGTGGTGACCCTTTGACATAAAGGTATGATTCCGAACCACGCTGCACGCAGCAGTGCTGCCGCAGCAGTACCGCCACTAAGGTGCTGCCCAGCAGTGCTGCCTGCCGCGCTGATTCCGAGCAACGCGGCAGTGTCGCTCTGTTCGTGGTGATGCGTTGTTGTGTATTCGTTAGTTTACTTTGAGTTGACAAGATGTCGATTGATGACCAACTTTTATTTATACTGTTGGAAGAGGAAGAAGATGACGATGATTTGTTGTTGCTTTATGTCAATAGTAAAAGAAAAGCAACAGACTCGTTTTATAAAAGCAGACAACGGGAAGGATGTTACAAAACGCTGATTAAAAACCATTTAATAAGTGATAATGATGATATATCCTTCCATATATTTTCTTTTATTAAATTATTACGATAATTAGTATGACTGCTATCGTAAAGGGCTGGATATAAAGTCACATAGTTAATTAACCGTTCCTCTTCTGAGTCAGAGAAATTCATCCTTTTGTTGTCAATTTACGTGTCAACATTCAAGTAGGTACTCTTGCTGCGGCGGCATACGCGTCACTACTGGTCTGTCGCGGCGGTAGGGCGACACTGACGCGCAGCAGTGCTGCCGCTACATTGCTGCCGCGACATTGCTGCCTAGCTCGGAATGTAATCTCATATAAGCCAATAGAAATTGTACGGGGACCAGTAGTGTCGCGGCAGCACTGCTGCGTGCAGCGTGGTTCGGAATCGTACCTTAAGCCTCCCCCAGCAGTGGATTGAAATGATGATGATGATAGTTTTATTACTGACCTCGTTCAAAATGAAACAAAACATAACAGATTGACCACGTGGCATTTCGGGACCGATTGACATTTATAAAGTATGCTTAGGCTCTACATAAATAATATTCCATCAACCAAAAACATGGCGATTGCGATCATTAAAGAGTCAATAATGTACTTAGTGTTATTTTTTTACCGAATTCCAAGAAAGGAGGAAGTTATCAATTCGGTTGTATTACTTGTTTATTTTATTTTTTGAAAAGATTGTCTTTTATTGATTCTCTAAGTGTTTTATTTATATAAACAAATTTTTTTTGTAACTATTATGGCTTAATTTTCACAAGTTCAGCCTCTGATGCAATGTCTACTCCTGGCTCAGGTAGAACAAGGCCACCGCTATACGACATTATAAAAAATATCGAGCATCCCCCGATGGCATTTTTATTACACCGCAAAATAATGACGGTTCCCTTTCGTGGACTACCGTTTTCAGACCGGAATATATTTTAGTACGAATGCTTATAAATGGAGAATTGTGAATAATGCTATATAGAGATTATCGGTTAACCGTTGAAATATGGTGTAATAGACTGGGTTTTCAACGTTTTGGTTGATTTCAAATTGAATAAGTTGGTTGATGTGGGTTTTTTCAGAGGTTTGGAAGTGGGACCAGCTGTTTGTTAGTTGGTCGAGATATTAACGTCAAACTGGAGTGTTAAGGGTATTTAGGTTCTTTGGTTTATTGATTTTTTGATACTAAACTTAATATCTTTTTTAGGTAGGATCTCAACCAATGACTTCTCCCGACCTAGGCCAGAGTGGGAGAGCATGTCAGACTGTTACGGACTAAAACTACACCTGTTTTTTCTTTGCCTTGCGTTTCAGGACCCTGAGATTTCCTTTTGGAAGTCAATTCATGACCCCTATAGGCTTCGGCCCTGCTGGGCCCCTACGGTTTTACTGACATCTCTGGCACGGGGTGTACTCGCCGTTGATGACTCGGGAAAGTTATGAACAACTTGAGAAATGATTTCTACTCACTTATATCGAACACTTCCTAAACGGCTTTCTCTCAGTGACTACAAGATTATTACAATGAGAATAAGTTCTTCTTGAACTGTAACTATCATCGTTTAACCTCTCGTGTGCCGTAATTAGCGACACAATTAAAAAGCCATTGTGTCTCGCTTGGATCCACGTTTAGACACACAACGGGTTAAAAGATAAAGTAATATAAGTGTAAGTTAGATTTCAGCTCCAATAAAGTTGCATTCACCTCCACCTACCTAAAACTCTGAATGCACTACAATCTGGTCTAGACATCGTCCGTGCTCCAGATAAACACAGTTTATCGTGAACAGGCAGTATATTTAGCTTCCTATGACATTAGGACCAGCTCACACTGAGACGTGACAATGCTTGAAGAGGCCACAGGGCTTAGTCAAGTTCATTATATTAGCCGATAGACATCCACTGTTGGACATAGGCCTCCCTCAAGTTTTGCCATAATTAACAATCCTGTGCGTCCCGTATCCATTGGATTTCCGCAACCTTCACCAGATCATCGGTCTACCTTGTAAGTGGCCTTTCAACGCTGCGTCTCCCGATACGCGGTTGCCACTCCAGAATCTTTCGGCCCCAACGGCTATCTGTCCTGCGAGCAATATACGCTTCCCTGAATCGCCCAAATTTAAGTAACAATTACTTAAATTTGGGCGATTCTTCGTGCTATATCGAGAACCATAGCCAAGTTGCTAATCTACAATCTTTAACGTTAGTAAAAAACTTCAAATGCATGGGAATAACATCATCTCAACGCTAAGTCACGTGGTCAGAACAAATTAATCGGAGGCGTTACCGACTGTAGAAAGAGTTACGAAACGATCATAACTTGGCTAGGCCTGTTTTTGTTTCACGCTACGCAGCGGTGCCGTGAAACGTATCGTGACGCCACGAGGTGCATCGTGAGCCCGTGGGGCGTATTCGAATTTGTGAACATGTAGTGTTCCTTTTTTAACAGAATTCAAAACGGAGGAGGTTAGGTATGTGTTCGACTGTTTGTATTTTGTTATTGTTCACCAATTTCTCTTTGATTCAACTATTATACAAACTTTCGAAATTAAAGTTTTATTTCACTTTTTAGTTTTTTTTTTGTTTTAAATTGGTATTTGTAAGTATTTGTTTTTTATTATTATTTTGTAATAAGTTTTTAATAATAAATAAAATCAATTATATTTAAATATGACTCCTTGTCCCGCTTTACTGACTAAAATCTGTGCCAGACTTTTGCTGACTAAAATTTGTTAGTGTTTTATCTTGCTCACGTTTCGTCATGACTTTTTTTGATTTTTGTGATTTTTCATGATACAGTTATGAAATTTTACACATCGATTCTTTACATAAGAACGTAAATAAGTTTCATACTGTTCTATCTTTGAAAGTACGCACAGAGTCACGTCTCAGTGTGAGTTAGACCTTAACTGTATTTTCTAGTACAACAGTGTTAGTTTTCACGGACCATTTTAAAGGATAACAGTAACTGCTGTTTGAAGACACGACGACCAACAATAAAGTTTGTTTGAGTAAAAGACGCTAGTGTTTGTCCAAGATCGTACACAGCGCTCTGCGTGTTGAAGTGGCGTTTACAGAATAGTTTTAAGAGAGCTCTTGAGGTTGAATTGGAAGAATCAATTAACTGTTTTACTAGTCAAATGAATCAATTTACAAGGCTCGTTAAAGAGATTTGAGTCAAAGGATGCTCAAAATTCATTTCATCTAATTTAACATTATTATTTACTTCAATCAAATTTGTTCAATCAAAGAGTAACCATGAAGTTTCTTGGCGGTTCATCTCCGTAGGCCTATGTGAAATATTTTTTTTTTTAATTGAATCATAAAATTTCATTAAATTAATAATTATAAATAATATTAACGAATTGGATTTGATTTAAAAAACTATACAAAGATACAAGTCACAAAAATTAATTAATATTTGAACTTTATTATTAGTAATCGGTATACCTTGATTTCCTAAAATCCCGTGTCACAGCCTTTGTTTTCGAACTGCTCTGAAATAGTTTGAGTGAGGAAGAATAGGTTGTAAGCTATTTTTACCCTCCTATCTCTACGCTTCATTTTTTCTTTGATATAATATAATTTATATGGCAGAACAACGTTTGCCAGTTTAGCTAGTAACATGGATTTTCTGTAGGAACATGGTAGTCGAGTATTAACGACCGCGACTTACAAGTTAAAGATCACGGGTCCAAACCCAGCCAGGTGCATTACTTTGTGTAATTTATTTCATCACCACTGCTTTCAAAACGGAAACCAATATTTAATCTATAGGTTATAATTTTCTGCCTACTCATGGCATGAAACCTGTTTATTATAAATCAATTTTTGAGAAACTTTTATGTAGACCTTACATAGATTATGTTCTGAAATCTTACATTTAAAATTAACGAGCTTTTATTGGACATCATTTAATTTGATTCTAAAAATGTATAATTGTTTGAGACAGCTGTCGAGGAGCTGTTAACTGAAGTTATGATTTTTCGTCGCCAATATAAAACTATTTGCGGTTTAATATATTTTTTACAGTAAAGTTATCAGACTACCAATTTTGTCCTTTAATTGTCTGGCTATTGTAAAACCGGTTTTTGGGTCAGTTTCCACTGAAGTGGAGCTGACAGGAGTAGAGAGGAGCGGACCGTGAATCGGCCAATCACAGTGCTCAATATCTCAACTCCGTATCAGCAAAAACAGTGTATGTATATTGAGCGGAGTGGAGTTGAGCGGACTTTAAATAACATGAATGAACACGTGGCCTTGAGCCAGACGGAAAGGAGTCGGGTGCCGAGCAGAGCCCTCCACGAAGGGAAAACTGCAAAAAAAAAAATCTGGATTGGACAGTCCATCCCGCTGAGCTTCAATGGAAACACTTGCCACTTTTCACTGCTCTTCTCATCTCCACTCCATTTAACTGTTTTAATGCGAACGCACCCTAATCCTTATAAAACATGACATGAATATTTAAAAGAAAGAATCGTCCAAAAAAGAAATCAAAAGAATATCACAAGGGTTAAGTTTCCAGTTTATAAAACGTCAACTATTCTGCACTCGTTAACCCTGTAATGTTTTATTCAAAGCATGTACCGTCAGCATGCCAGTGACAGGTCGGAGACGTCGGGCCACGCTGCCATAGTAATATTTAATAGGAAGGAAGGACATGAGTACAATAAGATTTTATGTTTTTGTTGCGGACCGTACAGCCGGTAAAACTTCGAGTGCCGAGGTTTTTACGTATTTTCGTACAGAATGTCGTGAAATTGCTGTTCTATTTTTGTATGTGGGCCTACCTGTATCTAGATTTTATTGACTTTTCAGAATAGGTGCCGCAAATACGTAGGTACTTCAGATTTTATTTCATTTATGAGAGTTCCCACAGGAGATAGACTTTTAATATAACACAGGTATTTTTAGTAGTTAAGTGCTTTGTTTTATGTATTTTTATCATCTATCTACCAAATACAACTTCGACTATTCAACTGGCCTGTTGGTCTAGTGGTTAGTGACCCTGACTGCTATGCCAGAGATCGTGGGTTCGATTCCCACCCAGGACAAATGTTTGTGTGATGAACACAATCATTTGTTTTGTGTCTGGGTGTAATTTATTTATAATATGTATGTATTTAGAAATATATAAGTATGTTTATCAGTTGTTGTTGGAGATAAAACCTTCTTGCAAGCTTCCTAAATTATATGAAAAAATATGACACTTCTATTTGTCACTTGTCTTCACTTGTTTCTTGTAAAATATATTGTTCACACCGAAAATTATTAAAACTAATTTGCATTGAGCATCCAGTCATTGATTTTCATCAGAATACCCATAATTCTCGCACATGGTCCATAACGAGCCGGATGAAATATAATTAAGAAGATCAGCGATTATTTTCAAGGAAAAGAATAGAGACTGACTTCCACGCTGAATGGAGGTTCATGAGTTCACTGCTGGAGAACTGGATTGATTTCAAGCAAGTTAGTTAGTGGTGTACAGTTATAATTACGCTAATATCGTCACCCAACACTCAGGTAGTATATATAAGTAGTCATACTAAGGTCAGTACTATTTTATTAAATTACCAATTATATTGTGTTTGAGTAAAATCATTAGGTACTTTGTTGCATTGTGATTAGTATTTTATTCAACAGCAATGTTAAGTTTAAACTCATACTTTTAACAGTATAGTTAGCTATTTTGCTACATTATTAAACTTACATTATATTAAGCTGTAACTAATTACATAACTACTTAACAGTGGTATTAATTTTAACAAGTATCTTGACATAATAAAAATATTTGAGTGTTAGATATTAGTACAAGTCATTGTTATAAATTATAGTTAGCAGTCAGAAAGGGCATAGACTACAGCTAGGCGTATAATTATTGAAATTATATTGTTGTTTTTAATTTTTATATTCCTGTATCAATGCCAGGTTGACAACACTCGTCTCCCAGAATGTCTGAGGAAAAGGATTTAATTAAGAAGCGAGGCAGCTTCAAAGGTCGCTTGACTAGTTTCCTCAATTTTCTGGACTCATTCAAGGACAAGGAGCTATCTAGCTGTGATGCGTCCGAGTTGCAGTTGCGCATGGGCAAGATAGAGGCGTTGTATGAGCAGTATGATGAGGTACAGTTACGTCTAGAATGCATTGTTGACGACATCAACTTACAATATTCTCAGCGTTCCGAGTTTGAGTCTATTTATTATAAAACCTTATCTAGAGCCCAGAATATTCTGACTGACTACAATAAAGATAATAAATCGATGGAAAGTTGTAAAAGTACTCGTGTTAGCATAAAGCAGCCGGTTAAATTGCCAACGATTCAGTTACCAAAGTTTAGCGGATTATATTGTAATTGGCTTGAATTCCGCGACACCTTTACTAGCCTAATTCATTGTAATGATGACATAGACGCAATCAATAAGTTTCACTACTTGCGAGCATCACTTGAGGGAACAGCTGCTATAGTTATCAAATCCATTGAGTTTTCTTCAAGTAATTACTCTGTGGCATGGTCATTGTTATGTGATCGGTTTGACAACAAAAGATTACTGGTTCAGAATCATATAAGTTCATTATTTACTATTGAATCAATTACAAAAGAATCTTCTGTTGCCATTAAGAATTTGATCGATCAGTTAAATAAAGACTTGCGAGCTTTAGAGTCATTAGGGGAGCCTGTGAAACACTGGGATACACTTTTAATCTACATTGTCACACGAAAACTTGATCAAAAAACCTATCGTGAGTGGGAGGAGTGCAAAGGTAGGATAGACAAGGATGGCTTAATCACGTTTAACGCATTTATGCAATTCTTACGCAATCGAGCCGACCTCATCGAGACCCTGGAACTCCCCCGCAATCATTATTCGCAATCACCAGGTAAATCAGGTCCTAAGATCAAGTCAATGGTAGCACAATCTCCTATCAATTCTAGCACTGACTCAGCTTCTAAACCTTGTCCTAAATGTAATAACAACGATCACACATTAAATAATTGTCCACAGTTTCTCGCATTGAGTAACGATGACCGTCTCAAATCATTACCTAGTTATAAGGTATGTTTTAACTGTTTTCGTTCCGGACACTATGCTAACAAATGTAAAAAACCAGGCTGCAAACTATGCAAACGTAGGCACAACACATTAGTTCACGTACATTCTAATGGCACTGTATCGAATACACCTAGTGGTAATTCGATGAATAACTTGTCTGCTACGACTGAAACGAATAACGTAGCTTTATCCGCAAACATTGCATCTCCGTGTGGTCATACGCAACGAGATGTGTTGTTATCAACCGCTTTGATCAAATTAAGAGACCACAATGGGTGTGTGCATCTCGCTCGCGCGGTGCTCGATAGTGGTAGCACGTCTTCACTCATAACAGATAGGTTGTGCAATAAACTTAACTTAAAAACTAGCCAGGTAGATAGATCAATCCTTGGAATCAATAACGTCACTTCGCACGTAGGTAAAATATGTCGGGTTAAGGGTACGCCATTAGATGATAGCTTTGTATTCGAACTAAATTGTTTTGTTCTTCCGTTCATTACGAGTAGTGTTCCGTGTCGTCAGATAAATATTTCTGATTTCGACTTACCCTCGAATATTACTTTAGCTGATCCTACTTTTTATAACCCTGCCGATGTTGATATTTTAATCGGCGCTGATCTTTTTTGGGATTTGTTAGGATCTCAAAGACTAAAGTTAGGTACCGGGAAACCAATATTATGTGAAACCCGTCTAGGATGGATAGTTTCCGGTCCAATTACTCAGAATACTATCTCACTGCTGACGAATGACGTAAAGTGCAATATGTCTAAAATGGTTGCCGACAGCGATGGTGACTGGGAAAACCTCAAGTCAGAATTGACAAAGTTTTGGCAATTAGAGGAGGTGAATGCGAAGTCTTCCAATTCTTATATGCCTGAAGAGAAATTGTGTGAAGACAATTTCGTTACAAATACGACACGATTGTCTGATGGTCGTTTTTGTGTTCGCATCCCCCTTAAGAAAGATCCTTCAATTTTAGGAAATTCTTTTAATAAAGCCACACATTGTTTACATTCTTTAGAGCGTAAATTAAAGGTTAAGACGAACTTTAGTAGAATGTATCATGACTTTTTGTCAGAATACGAGTTACTTGGTCATATGACAAAAATTAATAAACCTAATTTATGTTTGGGTTATTTTATTCCACATATGGGAGTTTTACGCGAGTCGAGTACCACGACCAAACTTCGTGTTGTTTTCAACGCTAGTGCTTCTACTTCGACGGGAGTGTCCTCTAATGACCTACAGATGGTTGGGCCAACCGTACAGGACGGTCTATTGTCTATACTTCTTCGCTTTAGAGTCCACAAGTATGTTTTATCTGCGGATGTGGAGAAGATGTATAGACAAATAGTCGTCCACCCGTCGGACAGATATTTACAACAGATTGTTTGGCGTGATAATGTTAGTGATCCTATTAATGTTTATCAATTAAACACCGTCACGTACGGTACGGCCAGTGCGCCATTCCTTGCGACACGATGCCTTAAACAAGTAGGACTCGACTGTAGGAACCCTAAGATATCGGAAATCATCCAACATGACTTCTATGTCGACGACTTGCTGACCGGAGGGGATGACTTAGATGAAGTAAAGTTCATTCGCACTGAAGTCACCAAAGCGCTTGCGTCGGCATGTATGCCATTGAGAAAGTGGAAGTCAAATGATTCTCAATTATTGTCGAATGCTGTCCCTGCGTCATACGATTTGAACATTGGACAAAATGAGCCAGAAAAGTTGCTTGGTCTCTGTTGGCATATCAGCACTGATGAGATAGGGTTTCCTATAGGTCTGACTAAATCTTCGACTAGGTACACAAAGCGTGACTTGTTATCCGTTATTGCGCGAATCTTTGATCCCTTAGGTCTGTTAGGTCCTATTGTTATTACTATGAAGATCTTGCTACAGAAAATGTGGTTAGATAAATTATCATGGGATCAACCATTACCTAATGAGATTTGTAAACAATGGGAGATTATTATTAAATCTTTACCTTTTTTAAATCATGTTCGCATTCCGCGACTTGTAGTCTGCAATTCATTTACGGAGTTAGAACTCCATATTTTCACAGACGCGTCTGAGTCCGCGTACGGTGCTTGCGTCTACATTCGCAGTGTTAATGCTAAGGGTGAGTACATGGCTCGCTTGTTAATGGCAAAGAGTCGAGTTGCTCCCATCAAGCCTACGACAATTCCGCGACTGGAGTTATGTGGTGCGGTAGTCGGTTCTCGTCTTCACGAGAAGGTGATGAGCTCACTTCGAGTGAAGATCAGTCGGGTTTATTGTTGGACTGATTCAACCATTGTCTTGGGATGGTTACAGATGATGCCTACCAGACTTCAGCCCTTTGTGCGCAACCGCGTTGCTGAGGTTTTGGATAAGTCGGGTAACTGTACTTGGAGGCACGTCCCAACAGATCAAAATCCAGCAGACCTAATATCTAGTGGCATGGATATTAGTGATCTGCAGGAGTCAGATCTGTGGTGGAAAGGACCAGATTTTTTAAAACTAGATTCGTCTGAATGGCCTTCTCAAATTACGAGCCCAGGACTACAATCGTTACCGGAGACTCGACCTAAAATCATATTACATGTTGTAAACGACTCGAAACCTGAAGTTTTAATTGATTTTAGGCGTTATTCCAATTACACACGGCTCGTACGATCTGTTGCCTACGTATTACGATTTATTAAGTCATGTAGAAAGCATTACCCTAAAACCAAATACTTGTCACATGATGAGGTACAAGATGCACTAACTCTTGTCATTATTAAGAGTCAGATTCAGTCATTTTCTGAATACCAATTATTTTTGAACAAAAAGAGTTTACCTAAAAAGAGCGCCCTTCTAAAGTTTAATGTTTATTTAGACGATAATAATGTAATGCGAGTAGGAGGACGTCTCGATAACTCTAATTTTGCTTATAGTAAGAAACACCCTATTTTATTACAGTCCACTCATGATTTCACTAAACTATTATTTAATTTTGAGCATAAAAGGCTGATGCATGCTGGCCCACAATTATTATTAGCTTCCATTAGGGAAACTTATTGGCCAATAGGAGGTCGCAAGTTGGCGAAAGCCTGTTATCATAAGTGTGTTTTGTGTCACCGTATGAAGGGTAAGGTTGTAGCTCCCTTAATGGGTAACTTACCACGAGAACGCCTTCGTCCAGGTTATCCCTTTGAAAGCACAGGCGTTGATTACGCTGGCCCTATTATGTGTGCTAGTCGCCAGGGCCGTGGATGTAGGTTAGTAAAGGTGTATGTCGCTATTTTTATTTGTTTCACAACCAAGGCCATTCATTTGGAGCTCGTTGGTGATTTAACTAGCAATAGTTATTTACTGGCTTTGTATCGGTTTATTTCTCGGAGAGGTAAACCTGCTGATATTTTTTCCGATAACGGTACCTCATTTGTCGGTGCATACAACGACCTTTCCAAATTTTTAAAATTAAATAGTTTGTCCTTGGGTGAAAGTGCAGCAAACGACGGAATAAGGTTCCATTTTATTCCCGCCTACACCCCACATTTCGGTGGACTCTGGGAGGCGGGTGTCAAGTCAGCAAAGTATCACCTTCAGAGAGTGTTGGGAAATTGTAACTTGACTTTTGAGGAGCTGTACACCACACTAACCAAGATTGAAGCCATCTTGAACTCTCGTCCATTGACGCCGTTGTCTTCAGATCCTGCAGATTATACTCCGCTCACGCCAGGACATTTTCTTGTGGGACGGCCACTTACTTCTTTGCCGCAACCTGATTACCAGGATAGCTCTGCCAATTATCTGCCTCGTTACCAGAGGATCGAGCAGCTTCGCCAGCATTTCTGGAGCAGATGGAGCAAGGAGTATGTTGCAGAATTGCAACAACGCTCCAAATGGCGTTCCTGCAAGGATGGCTTGATGCTGAACTCCTTGGTGGTGATCAAGGAAGACGATCTTCCTCCGTTGAAGTGGAGACTTGGACGGATCGTGGCTGTTCATCCAGGAACGGATGGTATCGCCCGTGTAGCTGACATTCGGACGTCTACTGGAGTCGTTCGACGGGCATTCAACCGAATCTGCCCTTTGCCTGTGTCTTCAGAATCTGGTTGAAACCATTGGTTTCAACGCCCGGGGAAATGTTGGAGATAAAACCTTCTTGCAAGCTTCCTAAATTATATGAAAAAATATGACACTTCTATTTGTCACTTGTCTTCACTTGTTTCTTGTAAAATATATTGTTCACACCGAAAATTATTAAAACTAATTTGCATTGAGCATCCAGTCATTGATTTTCATCAGAATACCCATAATTCTCGCACAGTTGTCTAGTACCCATAACACAAGCTCTGCTTAGCTTGGGACTAGACGCCGTTGTGTGATAGTTGTAGAATATTATATTATTATATTAAATACCTACACTAATATTATAAAGAAGTAAAGTTTGTTTCTTTATTTTTTTGTTTGTAGGACTTAATCTCTGAAAGTACTGGTCCGATTGCTAAAATTTTTTCACAGATAGAAAGCTCCTTTATTCCAGAGAGACTGTTAGTTGCGTGGACTGTACTTTTCGTATGCTGGTGGTGAACAGGTCGTGGAATTGTAGAATGAAAGGTGTATCACTATTTAACTGTTATATAAAGCGATTACAATAATTTTGCATGGCACACGCGAGATTAGGGTTTTCGGAAATAGTTTAGAGCGGAAGTGGAACCATTTGGTGTTGTCAAAATACAATAATAAAAATCTACTGTAAATACAGTCATGTTGGTATAATGTAGCCAATAGACTATATTTACATACGCGGGTAAAGCTGTGGGCAAAGGCTAGTACTAATAATAAAATAAAGCGAAAAAGTTTGTTTGTTTAAACGCGCTGTTCTCTGGAACTACCAGTCGGATTCGAACAAAACTTTCTGTATGGGAATGTGAATGTTTGTGTGGAAATTCTTAACGTAGGTTTTTTTTAGTGGGTAAAAATCCAAATGACATCCCCCGCCCTTGGGCGGAGCGGGAGATAGTGTTAGACTTGTATTGACTAAAAAACCCACCCCGTTCCATCTTGCCTTTAATACCGGGGCTGAGCTCGGTCCGGACAGTTACCGGACGGTCGGAAAACGAGCTACCCAGTGCTCGCCGTCCGCAAGCCCGTGCCTACGGTGGTCGGAAATCGGGATCAGAATCCCGGCCGCGGCTGGGACGCTGTGAGCGCCGTTGTTAATACGGTCGGCCCCCTCCTTTGTTAGCATTACTGCTTCGCAGAAGGAGGCGATCGCCTGCCACTCCTCCTCGCTCCAGGCCTTGGCCTGCACCAAGGCCCGGAAATCGCCGCCAACGATCGCCCCCACGAGGGCACGGCAATGTCCTGCCGAAGCGTACTTCGTAGCGTGTAACAGTCAATGAATACAGTGTTTCTTTATAGCCTAAGTAATATTTATATCAAGCTACAAACAACGCGAACACGCAGAACAGATGGTCGATGGGGACGAAAGGTTCTGGAGTGGCGACCACGTACCAGAAGACGCAGCGTTAGACGGCCTCCGACAAGGTGGACCGATGACCTGGTCAGGGTCGCGGGAATCCGATGGATGCGTGATGCACAGGACCGGTCGTTGTGGCGACGCTTGGGGGAGGCTTATGTCCAACAGTGGACGTCTTTCGGCTTATATGATGATGATGATGATGACACACAAAAATGTTTAAAAGTTATCTACATCGATTTTGTACATTTTACGTGATGCGCGCACAACTAAAAACTTCTACAGATTTATTATATATATACAAAAATCGTTCTAGTATATGCGAAACCTGAAACATGACACAAACAAAACAACAAAACACAACACAAACCAGAACAAAATTTCATAATTCTATCTTGAAAAATCGCAAACTATACGCTTGTTATGTTACCAGGTTGTCCGCATAAATACATGGTCACGGAGCCATCCGGACCACTGCGGAGTGGTTTTGCACCTGCACCCAGTTGTGCGCTGGCACCTAGTATAAGCAATGTTCTGCCACGACCCGTGTTGTATTTATTGTTGGCGGTGTCCAACTTACGACCCTTTTTAAATATGTTTTGGAAAACATTGTTTTAATAATTATTGGAATCGATTCAGTTACTGATTCTGAAAAAACTATAATAATATAATATAATATAATATAATATAATATAATATAATATTATATTATATTATATTATATAATATAATATTCCACAACTATCACACAACGCCATCTAGTCTCAAGCTAAACAGAGCTTGTGTTATGAATACTAGACGACTGATAAATATACTTATATATTTCTAAATACATACATACTATAGATAAATTACACACTACTTCACTATAATCAAGTTTCGCATATACTAAAAATTATATTGTAGATGGAGTACAGTATTTCAATTTTAGTTGTAGAACTTGTAAAGTGAGAACAATGTGATGGCAAGAAAGCTCCTCACAATTTATAGCAGGAACTGTACCACAAATGCGGTGCAAGTAATTATTATGTTGTGTTCTTGCGTTGCCTTGTCGTCGTCTCACTGAAATGAGTAGAAGTAAGTTTCTACTCATTTCAGACTAGGTTATATTTGTTCAGACGTAGTAGGGAAGCATTTTAGTTTTGTTTCTACGAGGTTTATTTATTTGTTAATTACAGTTACTTTTAAGCGGTCATTTATAAATAATCAATAACGTATATTACAATACCACAAAATAGATAGGTACAGAAGTCAATCTACATAAAAAGCTCGCTCGAGCAACACACACATAGACACCGCTCATGGACACGGTGTCTCGGTCGTGTCTCGGATCACTCGTCGAACAGTTCCGGATCAAACGTTCATAAGTGTGTATAAAGTGAAGTACATACTCGTATATGAGATTGTCTTCTGTACCTATCTATTTTGTGACGATACTCTCAAGGGAATAAAAATTCATAGGGTATTTTCCATTGACGCAGAAACCTGAAATTTGGCATAAGCAAGGTAGTAGTAGGAGCATAGGAATAAATCTGAAAACAGTAAAGTTCTTGCTTACGACACATTTTTTTTTTTTTGCATTTCGGAAAAATCTTCGGGACTATTCGGGAATTTAACTATTTACATAGGTAAGAATTTGCACGGAACCCTCAGTGCATGAGTCCGACTCTCACTTGCCAAGTTTTAAAAAATAAATAAATATGGGAATAAAAAGATCACTTAAATAAACTTCAAACAAAATCTCATTCACCTAAAAACATCGATTACCTTCGCTCTTCACAATTCTCATAATATCCCGTCCTCCATAGACTCGAGGCCGCCTCAATATCACCATATTTTTTTGTGAAAATGCCAGCTTTCAACGCCATCAAATACCATTCCCGACCTTTCTTAATACCCCGTTTCTTTGATATGCTATTGGATTCAATAATACTTTTCGTATTCATTTATCTGGAATATAAATCTAGGAAAACGTTCTGGTTCTTTGTTTTTAAGTGGGCAATTACCCAAAGTTTTTTTTTTTTTATTTGATATAAACTAGTACTTGACTGCGATCCCACCTGATGGTAATCAGTGATGCAATCGTAGACGGCGCGCACTGTTCCCGCGCGCTTCAAGGAGTCAGCAACAGCAGGGGCCCAGCCGGGTCGATGCCTACTGGGGCCAGGGTTAACCGAAAGGGAACTCGAACCCCGGTATGAGAGCTTGAAGGAACGGGGTGGGTTTTTTAGTCAGTAAGAGTCTGACAATATCTCCCGCTCCGCCCAAGAGCGGGGGTTATCATTGGATGATTTTCCCCACCAAAAAAAAGGCGCACTAGTTTATTAAGAGCCTATTCATTTCATTCACTTCGCTTGCTATAGTGCGGAGCAGGCGGGCGTGTTAGACTTTTACTGACTAAAACTACACAATGTTCCTTCTTTGCTTAGCGTACCAGGACCTCAGATTTCCTTTTTGAAAGTCAACACATAGCCCCTGTGGGCTTTGGCCCTGCTGGGCCCCAACGGTTTTGCTAATATCTCTTTGATGCAGGCTGATGATTATGATGATGCTTTTTTTCTAGGTGGGAAATCATCTAATGGTATCTCCCGCCCTTGATCGGGGCGGGAGGGTTTGTCAGGCTTTCACTGACTAAAACTTCTAACTGACTGAATGATAATTATGTTTATGCTCCAACATATAGACAGCAAAAAAGGTACTCTACTGTACTACCTACAACTGTTATCCTAACTTTACCGCATCAGATTAGTTCGCGAAAAACACATAAATCACGGCCGAAATTACACGGAATGCTAATCAAGCCTGTTTACCAATGCAGAAAACAATATCCTACCATTGGTCCTGAAAGAAAAACAATGTATTTTGGGAAAAACAAGGCGATACCGTAAACGGAGCTGTATCAATTATTTAGCGATGGATAAATTGGGTCTGGCGCGTGACGTTTACGCCTACTACAATTTGTTTACCAGGGACGGATTCTGCTTTGTATATTTAAGAGTTAATGGGAGTCAAAGCGAATCTAACATTTTATTCTCTTGAAGTGTCATTCTGTTTCCATCGTAATTATTGGCTGAGTTTTTAATCTTTCCAATAAATTAATTTGGGTGCAGTTTCCAACCGACTTCAAAGCAAGAGGTGATTCTCAAGTTTATCTTTTTTTTTTTAATGATGTTAACTCAGAACTCCGTTATTCCTGAACCGATTTTCTTTTTCTTGTTTTTATTTTAAAGGATATAACTTCTTAAGTCTCTGAAATTCAGTTCTATATTGGTAAAGGATTCCGTAAGGATTTGAGTTTATCCTAAATATTTTTAATATGCCAATAATATTTAGGATAAACTCAAGCGAACTCGGGATAGCAATTTTATCATTTTCTTAATGAAGTCAACTTACAACATTTACATTCAAAAAGTATAATTTGATGAAGTGCACTGATGACCACAGATTATCAACAGAACTTCACAAATAAACAGATCTCAATGAAGTTAAAAAAAAAACCGGCCAAGTGCGAGTCGGTCTCGCCCATGGAGGGTTCCGTAGCAGCAAGTAACATAATAAAGAAGTTTTTGCAGTTCGTTGTAACTTTGATCAATGTTTTTCTCTCGTTCTCGTTCTAACCAATTTTCGTTGGTAGTTTACATGGTAATGTATATCATATATTTTTTTTAGTTTTATCATTCTCTTATTTTAGAAGTTACAGGGGGGGGGGGACACACATTTTACCACTTTGGAAGTGTCTCTCGCGTAAAATATTCAATTTAGAAAAAAATGATATTAGAAACTTCAATATCATTCTTGAAGACCTATCCATAGATACCCCACACGTATGGGTTCGATGAAAAATTTTTTTTTGATTTTCAGTTCTAAGTATCCCCCAAAATTTATTGCTTTTTTTCTTTTCTCCGGGATCAGAATCCCGGCGACGGCGGCGGCGATAACGCCGTTGCCTGATGCGTTTTGCCTCCTCCTTTGCGAGTATTACTGCTTCGCAGAAGTCGGCGACCGCCTGCCACTCCTCCTCGCTCCGGACCATGGCCTCAACCATAGCCCGGCGCGAGAGGTCTCCGCCGCCGATCACCCCCACGAGGGCACGGCGATGCACCCCCCAAGCAGGGCACACCTCGACCGTGTGCTCCACCGTGTCCTCCGGGCGTTCCGCACAGTGGCGACACCCGGGCGTCACTTCTGCATGAATCTGGTGTAGGAAACTCCCGAACGAACCATGTCCGGTGAGGACCTGCGTCATGCGGAAGGTAAGGACGCCGTGAGGTCTTTCCAGCCACGCCTCAAAGAGGGGACTTACCGCCATGATTGTGGCGTGCCCAGACCACTATCTTACCTGATGGTAAGCGATGATGTGGCTGACGATGGAGCACGCTTGCCTATTCACTCTAAACTTAAAGACCCTTAGGTTGTAGCTAACAGGAAACACAGGTCTATCATGTTTTAATGAACATAGAACCTGACAGTTACCTGCAAAATGTGAATCTTGATTTCGTCTACTCTGACGCTTCCTTAATAAACACTACTAGAATTTTCACGGCTAGTGAACCCACCGCTAGCGAAATGAATTATAATCTTGAAGAATATTGTAATATTTTCCTTTTCTAGCAGGCGAGCAAAAACATTGGGTTCATCCTTATCCTTTTCGACAAATCCGTTTCAGTTGAAACAAGTTTCAATGGAAATAACATTTTCAGAAAAAAATGGGCATCTCTTTCAAAATCATTTTTTGTTTTTAGTGATTAAATATCTTTTTTACACCACCTGCTCGATAATGTCGTTTTACACGTCATACAAACCTCACTTAAAGCAAGTCATTATATACCTAGGGAGATAATGCAGTATGGCCGATCCCTAGGGAATAATGAGATTTGAATTTGGAGCACCTAGAATCGTCAACATTGTGAATTAAAATGTAGGCGCATCGAATAAGTTGACTCGAAATTCAAACCAAAGAGTATGTAATCACTATGATTCAAACTGGCCACTAAGAAAAATAGAATAAAACGTACGTACTGACGACACGGGAGCATTTTAGAAAATTGTAACTATAGAATCTTGGAGTAGTGAATTTTGTTTGTTTGATGAACTTGTAAATATAATACTTATATTTCTCTGATGTATGATTTGGTCGACCAAATTGTCTTTTAATTATCTCACAGATGGTGTAAAAAGTAGAGTATGCAACACGGGGATAAAGCTGTCTTTGTCTTGGGCGGTTTAAATTCCTCACTTCACTCAGGTTTCTTTATTAACTCCCTCGCAATGCTCGGGAGTTAATTTTATAAATCCCTCACTATCGTTCGGGATTAAAATCAACAACCTTCGTTTCGGTCGGAATTCAACATGCCGCCCGCGACTTAAAGACACTGCTTTATCCCCTAGTCACATAAACTACTATTTTAATTCAAGCTTGACATTAATATTTCGGAAGACGGTCTTTCAAATCTGGAGAATACGTTAAGATCGTGAGTTGACAAGATTTTATACAAAAACTAATCGTTGAACCCAGTTTTTTCCTCGGATTCAACTTATGTGTCCGAAGATTGAAAAATCAGTCCTTATATTATACGCTTACAGCGGGTTGTTCTTTTTGCGAGGTAAGGTATATTAAGAGGGCGGTATATTAAGAGGGCCCTACCAGAGCCGTCTATCACCAACGTGAACATGGTTTAACTTTTCGTATGACGTAATTAGAGACACAATTAAAAAGTTATTGTGTCTCGCGTGGATCCACGTTCCGGACACAGAATGGGTTAAAAATTTATAATGCAATGTTTGATAACGAGGCAATGTGAAAAAGAGAGATAATCCTGAATCTGTTAGTTCTCAGTATGCCTTGTTCCGTCAAATAAAAAGTTTTTCTTTTTCATTCTTTCTTTCTTTCACTTGAATATTTTAAAAAAATTGTGCCAAAAAATAAGTGGTTTTTTTTTTAAGTTTAAAAAGAAATTGTCGTCTTTCGAAATGTCGATGAGTATATGATATGTGTGCAAAATTACTTTTAAATACAGTTTTTTACTTGTTTTTATTTACGTAAAAGGCCAAAGTTCACTTAAAATAGCATATTTTAGGAGGTCTTTATTGAGTTTGTTTTCCCATTTTAAGGATGACCAATGCGTATTTAAATAGTGCTGTATTGAGCATGCCTGAATTAAACATATTTAATGATAAGCTGCCGAGGTTTAGAAGAAAAATTGTACATTCTAATGCATTTTATGCAAATGTGTTTTATATGCTTTTGTGACTTTTAAAACTCTTTATATTTTTAATTTATTTTTAATGTTTTAATTTATTTTAATTAATTTAATTTTAATTTAATTTATTTTTAATGTAAACGTAATTTGACTTATTCGATTTTATTTTATTTAAGTTTTTTTTGTGTTATTTTGTCTCATTCTGATTATACTGTGAATATATGTTAAATGTAAGATTATAGTTTTTAAGGCATCAAAATTATTGCAGTGAGCGCTATGTACGCCTTAATTGTCATGTGCATAAAGTCATTTTGTTTTGAGATCATCTTGCTAATGTGGTATGTATGTGATGTGGCTGTACTTGATTTAAATAGATAAATAAGTTTGTTTTAGGTACACATATTTAAGTTTTGAGTTCAATAGAATTCAAAACCTAGACAACAATCACAAGATAATTGTGTTCCCAAAATATCTGGAAAAAATATGTGTAAAAACTTCATAAGTACGTTAGAGCGGTTGAATAGAAATGTATCTCGGGTTGGACGCCCTTAACATTCTTCTGAAAGGTCAACGTTTTCAAGCACTTATCGTGTCATAATATTATAAAAGTTAACCTGTTCTAAGTTTATCTGTTAACATGAAAATATTTATTACTTCCGTAACAGCAAGGTTTATTTTTTCGTTTCTTCGTGGACATTTTTATGGCATACCTGCTTTCACGATTTATGGAGGCAACAACATAATTATGTAGCCATATTGTATAAAAATATGCCATTAACTAATGTACATAATAAATATGGCAGTGTAGCGATAAACACCTAGGTTTTTTATATCCCAATCGAATGTTTTCAGGAAACAGAATCAACCCTTCAAATGACATAATTCAATTCAGTACGTTTAAGTTAACATGTCGAGTTCTTCTTAAGCTTTTTGAAAGTGGTAGAATTATTAGTTAAAAAAAAAGGTTTTACTTTTTTATTGGCTAAAAATAAACATGCTAATTTAAAAATAAATATGTATGCAGCAGCACATCACAGCATAATATGCTCGTCGAACTAAATGATGCTGTAGGAAGTCAATCAAAAGAAGTGAAGAGATACCATTTGTTACTTCATTAATGTTTTAGCCTCCAGGTAAGTGAGGACACGGTGGAGCACACAATCGCGGTATGTTGTATGCTTGGGCAGAGCATCGCCGTGCCTTCGTGGGGGTGATCGGCGGCGGAGACTTCTCGCACCGGGTCTTGGTCGAGGCCATGGTCAAGCCAAGCCCAAGTCGTCGATGGCGCGCACTGTTCCCGTGCGCCTCAAGGAGTTGTCAGAAACAGCAGGGGGTTCAATTTAAATATGGTTTTTTTTTTTTATTTTTGTATAAAAATCTGATGAATTAAAAATATGATACAGTTTTAAAAGTTCTAGAACAAAAGTTGTAGTTTATGATGTTAGTGACCTAGTCCAGAGAAGCTGGCAGTGTTTTACAAATAACCCAGTGGAATAAAAATCTCAATAAACCAAAGCCTATTGAAACCTATTAAGCGAATAATTTGGTTCACGAATCAAAATATCAAATGCCAGTTTTTCAATTATCTCTCCCTGTAATTTGAACAGCGCTCTGCACAGCCTGTTATTAACTCTCCCAATTTAGTTTATTAACCTAACACGTCAATTGTAGACTTCAACCCCATGAGCATTTATCGGATTATCAATTTTCAGTTATTGCCGTGTGTTTCAGAATATCTAAACTTCAATACTAATATTATAAAGAGGAATGATTTGTATTTTTGTTTGCAATGAATGAACTCAAAAACTACTATCTTCTTTGCCCTCGCCTCTCTCCATAAAAAGTCATAGAACAAAAGTAAAGTTGTTACTTATGAAATTAGTAATATGGTCCTTTTTTTATAGAGGGAAAAAATCATCCAATGACAACCCCCGCTGCGCTGGGCGGAGCGGGAGATAGTGTCAGACTCTTACTGACTAAAAGACCCACCCCGTTCCTTCTAGCCTTCATACCGGGGCTCGGGCGCCCTTTCGGATAACCCTGGCCCCAGTAAGTAATATGGTCCTGACGGCTGACATGTTGCCAAAATAATAACCTTGTATATTGAAAAAGAAAAAAAAAACTAAATTAAACTGCACGTTTATCTTAATATCCGATTATTTAGAGTTATGACAAGTTTTAGAGGATATGCCCTCTAGAAAAAAAAAACAGCTTGTAGCTCCCCATGCGGGTTGTTAATGGATTTTGTAGTGAAAGTGTAATAAAATGCAACAAAATAGATTTAAAAAAACATCCTAGACGCTTGGGAAAGGAAAGAAATTAATAGTTTAGTTAAAACGTCAACAAAAAGGAAAATAAGTTTAGAATTTAATTAAAATGCCATGTAAAAACATTATTGTGTTTGAAATACCTACTCGAAATTCAGAACGTGATAATATATTTTTATATTTTATTATTCAAATGATACAAACTCCTACTTGACTGTACGAGTGAATAGGCTCTTAATAAATTAGTGCGCTTCACTATCAACGATTGCGTCACTGCTTACCATCAAGTGGGATCGCAGTCACGCACTAGTTTATATCAATTATAAATATTATAATATAAATTTAATATTAAATTTTAATTTATTACGACAAATATCAATAATACAAAAGTGCTGTCAACACTTGACAAAAAAAAAAAAAAAACGAAACTCAGAATTAGCCAAAAACAAAGATACTTAAAACAAACACCAAACATGAAGACGTGCTAAAATAATTTATAGCACACATAAATAGTGGCGTGCGTGTACGAACCAAGCAAAGGAAATGAAAGGAAAGGTGTGGAGTGAGGTCATAGCCGCTGGCGATTTGTTATCTGTGGCCTCACGAAGAGCCAGAGGTGTTTCAAATGTGTGAACAATTTCCGTATGTTTGAATTTGCGGAGGAATGAGGAACATGTTGTGAGAAAAGTTTTGAGTGTATAAAGTGTGGATAAATAAGACTGTAGACATGATGTATACATGTAAGATATGCGGAACAAGGTGTAGCACCGGATACCTCCATTTATAAAAGGACTCCAACCAGATGGGTGTTTTGTTTGGTCTAGACCAGGGGTTCCCAAACTTATTTTGTCTAATGCTCTTTTTAAACTAACATAACTTTGACTTGTCGACATGTTTAGATTATTTTTGTTGTTATTATTATTTATTGACTTATGTAATTTTTGACATGTATGAAAAATTTTTGAATTATCGATATGATTATGAAGGAACAAATAATTTTTGACATTAAATAGTCTTAATTATTATAATTGCATGTATGAGTAAATTTAATAATTTTATGATCTTACTCAATTATATTTTGTACGCCATTACGGCAAAACATGACAGTGACTCAACTGATTTTTATGTAACATCTTGCATTTATGTGTATACTCGTGTTTTAGCAAAATAAATAATCTTGAATCTTGAATCTTGAATCTCACTTTGAGAATAAATTAATTTTTAGCGCCCCCATTTTTTCACTTACTTAAAAACCACTATAATTTCAAATTAAATTAATTAATTGTTGTTAAACGTTCATTCTAAAAGAGACTTTTAGTATAATCCGCAAGAGTTAACTTGAGACCTGAGCACAGTAGGTAGTACACTACGGCACTCAGGTCTCAAATTAACTCTTACGGACTACACCTGCCAATGAGAATGATTATTGAAACGCAACTTTATAGTATTCAGACAGAGTATCTTTTATTCAAAATAAAACAAACATAATCGATTCTTACATAAAAACTAATGTGAAGGATAAATCTGATGCTGTTTAACCTCTCGTGTGCCGTAATTAGAGACACAATTAAAAAGCCATTGTGTCTCGCGTGGATCCACGTTTAGACACACAACGGGTTAATAAGTTGATGAAATTACAAATCGCCCCCCGAAGCCCACACAACGCCCCCATTTTTTTTCTGGGTCTCTTACCACCCTCCTTTAGGCTTGCAGCGCCTACAAGGGGGCGTTATAGCCCACTTTGGGAAAGGCTGGTCTAGACACTGTTTCTGATTGGTTTTAGACTTTTGTTTAATAAATATGTTATAATCACCAAGAGAACTCTGGTACTGAAATGTAAGAATTTGGCCTTTAGTTTTTTTCTTTGTTATAGCATTGATATTCCTACAAGGCCATGGAAGAATGACCACTATCTTACGTGCTGATAAAAGAAGTAACTTATTCACTCAAGACTTAAAGACATCTGGGTAACAAGGATGACGACGAAACTTTGGAAATTATTTAAAGATCTAAAAGCCTAGATCGAGATATACATAATGTATGTATATTTAAATAACGAAATTAATTATTTAATCTAATGCCCAATAGTATTATAAGAACAGATAAAGTCAAGTTGATGAAGACAAGTTATCAAAATAGTCGATCATATGGAATTGTAGGTACTGCCAAATACATGATAACAATATTACAATAACTGTGCCAAATTCTATAAAAAAAAAACCATCTATTCATTAGAGATAAAAGTGATTAATCATGACAATATTCAGTCGGACAGCGAGCTACCCATTGCTCACTGTCCGCAAGCCCGCCCCTACGATGGCTGGAAATCGGGATTGGAATCCCGGCAGCGGTGAGAGCGCCGTTGCCTGATGTGGGAGGCCTCCTCCTTTGCGAGCATTACTGCTTTGCAGAAGTCGGTGATCGCCTGCCACTCCTCCTCGCTCCGGACCATGGCCTCAACCAAGGCCCAGCGCGAGAGGTCTCCGCCGCCGATCCCACGAGGGCACGGCGATGCTCCGCTCAATTCAGTAACATACTGAAATGCACATGCACACCACTAGAAAAAGTGCAAAAATCCATTAATAAAAAGAAATCTTCCTATGCCGACCCCGTGTTATGAGATATAAGAAGCAAATAAAATGGCGACTTTTGCACATATTTAGAAAATTGCAGATGAAATATTTATGGAATGATATTCGATTAAAAAGTAAATAACACCAATTTTTCTATCAAGATTTTTAACGTAATGATGATTTTTATTTCTTTCATTTTAAGATTATTTGGAAGTTTAAATCATATCAGTATTAGTACTAATGATTAAAAAGCAGTATGATAAGTTTGAAAATAAACAGATCAATGAATTGAAACCAGAAATAATGCCGTACAAAAATGATTTTGCAAGTCATGATGATTTTTGAATGATAAAAAACAGAACAGCAATTGTGTTATAATTGTGAAATAGTGACAATCATAATGACTTAAACACTTAATTACTGACTTAATGAGACACTTCTACCGCCATCAGAAGAAATTAGGTATTACCTACATTCTTAGACTAGTATGATGACATACTTCTAATTTTTTTTGTCCATTTAATAATAAAAAAAAAACAACCGAGTCAATATAATAAAAATTATAATGATATTACTTTATGTTTACAATAATACGTACCAAAATAAGTTATTAATCAAAATAAACTACAATGTAGCAATTCAAAGAGAATTAAATCTAAGATAAAAGACAAATATCTTATTCCTATTCAAAGGTATTACCTAAGTAAAGGTATGGAGTGAGACTACGACCACTGGCGATATGTTATCTGTAACCGCACTAAGACCTGTTTCATATACGAGTATGTTAACAATTTCCTGAGGAATTATTTGCTTTGAATTTTACTTTAACATGTTTATGTAATTTAATTTTATTTTTAGTTTATTAGTAAAATTCATACTATTATTTAAAGGTTTCAAATTGACCAAAAATTTTCCGTGCACCGTAAAAAACCAGCGTTGGAAGGCCCCCTACAAGGTGGATCGACGACCTGGTGAGAGTCGTGGGAATGCGATTGATGCGAGATGCACAGGATAGGTCGTTGTGGTGACACTTGGTCTTTCGACTGAAATGAATGGATGGATTTAACTTGTTTTTTTATTTCGTGACAGAGTGGACGATATTCACTGGATCAACTGGCGGTAAAAAACTCAACAAACCAAAAGCCTGTTGAAACCTATCAAGCGAATAATTTGGTTCACGAATCAAAATACCAAATGCCAGTTTTTCAATTATCTCTCCCTGTAATTTGAACCGCGCTCTGCACAGCCTGTTATTAACTCTCCCAATTTAGTTTATTAACCCAACACGTCAAATTTAGACTTCAACCCCATGAACATACAATATTTATCGGATTATCAATTTTCAGTAATTGCCGTGTGTTACAGAATATCTAAACTTCAATGCTAATATTATAAAGAGGCAAGATTTGCATTTTTGTTTACAATGAATAAACTCAAAAACTACTGGATTGATTTTATAGCTATACTTTTTCGCTGTGTCATATGCTATAATTATATTAGTTTTAGTATATGCCAAACCCGAAACACGTGTCTAGTATTTATAGGTAAAGAATCTATGTACAAAATTTCGTAACTGTATCACGAAAAATCACAAAGTTATAAACTTGTTTTGATAACTGGGCCTCAAGTCTGCTATTACAATAGTGTCAGAATGGTCTACCATTGATTTCATAATTGTTGATTTTGACAAGTTTTGGTAAACTACTAATATAATGACGTCATTATGACTTTTCGATGGTCCACCACTAACACTACATTGAAAGAAATAGCATGGAATGGTAATCTCGTACATAATGACGCATTTAGTGCTTTTAATAAGCTCGATATTGTCATTCTACCACAACACTATAACAAGACCATTGGCCGATCAATGATCGATCATTATGAATTAGCAGATTAAAAACTTTTAGCAAAATGACAATGGGTTCGTGTTGGAATGACAAATTTATAAAAATAGCAGAAAGGCCCCTGGTTGTCCACACAAACACATGATCACTGGGCAATCCGGGTGATTGTAGGGTTCTTTTTCTCCCACACCCAGCTATACGCTGGCACCTAGTACCCGCTATGACCGGCCATGACCTGTGTTGTACTTAACGTCGGTGATGTCCAACTTGTGACGTTAAAAAAAAAAATAACATAGTATAAAAAATGATGGAATCGATTTAGTTACTGATTCTAAACAAGCTATATTCAGGTTTTGCACTAAAAAATATTGTTGTATATTTTACACATACACGAGGGCAAAGCCGCTGGCAGAAGCTAGTATTTGATAAAGAAGCTCGTTTCCTTATAACGAGAGTATACGCGAAACACACGCATACAGACAGCAAACACAGCAAATACGTAAGCATTTTCGCGTCTGGCACTTGTTATAACAAAAATGCTAACAACATAGCAATTACCGATGGCTGAAGTAACGAGATATCGATTCTCTGATGTTTATGTAATGTCACAAACCTGTTTTTTGATCTTTAGAAATCATTAAATGAGTTCTGCTCACAGCAGTGGTAGCCGATTGGTAACGGCCCCGACTTACGAGTTGTAGGTTGTGAGTTCAAACCTAGCCAGTCGCCTTACTTTGTGTAATTTATTTCATCACCACTGCTCTCATGGTAAAGGAAAACAAAAATTCTAAAAAATGTGACATTCACCAACCAGCACTGCGCCGGCGTGGTGGAGAGGAGACCCAGCAGTGGGAACATTAAAAGTGTCAGATTTTGTTGATTAAAATCTATCGGATTCCCGCGACTCTCACCAGGTCGTCGCCAAACCTGGTGAGAGGCTTTCCAACGCTGCGTCATCCAAAGAATACAAGACGCACAGGACTGGTCCTTATGGCAATATTTGGGAAGGCCTATGTCCAACAGTAGCCTTAAAATGCAAAGGGGACTGAAGGAACATGAGTGAGTTTTAGTCTGTTAAAATGTGACCAAGAGCGAGAGAACTACATTTAGTTTTGTATTATAGTTTATTCAGTTTTTACAGAAGTTAAGCATGTTTATGTTTGTAAATAGAGTATAAGGTACAATGGGGTTAACGTATCCGTGTGGATAAAAACCGCTTAAAAAAAAAAAATAAAAAAAAAATGAGCGACAGAAGTTATCTGATCATTTTTCACCCCTTTTCCACCCAAAAAATAAGTATAAAATCGGCCTTCGTACCTATAATTCTAATGCGTGTATGCCGTACGAATTTCCCAGTTCAAATATTCGAGCGGCAAGGCAAATATAACAAAATCTAGTTTGCATCAAACCCCGATACTTGCTCTCCAATATTTGCATTTTCACCGGAACACCGTGCTCGGGAATTCATGGAAGTGTAATATTTGTTGAGTAAACGTTGCGTTGTTGTCACTCCGCCATCAATGTTGTATTAAGAAAGTTTTGGTTATTTGCTGTTGCTCAATTTAGAGGGAGCTTTTACGCCAGGGCTGGGCGATTGTCCGAAAGAGTTACCGTGACCTTGGAATGCAAAGGGCGAATGAAGAAACAGTAAGGGTGAGTTGCATCATTTAACTATAACGATAACCAAACCATAACCAGCCGTGAAACGGTCGCCTATTGGTCAATTCGACGATTTGACAGCTGTTAACGGCTTTGTTATCGTTATAGTTAAATGGTGCAACTCACTCTAAGTTTTTAATCAATAAAAGTCTGATACTCTCTCTCTCACTCCATCCAGACCCAAAGCTGTATATGATTTTTTTTTTATTTAAATTGCCCAACACTAGACATTCTCCTGTATCGTAAGTTCGTTCACAAACATGCTCAGTCGAACAAGCGCGAAAATATGACAGTGAACCGAAGATGCGTTTTGAGATAAATTTTTGTAATCCATTAAAAAAACATGAAAATATTTTGTCGGATTTTAGCATCACACTTATCTGTAGATGCCTTAATTAGTCGAGTTTTGATCGGTCCATTGGACTCGATTTTTGCTGCCTCGTAGTGACTTTCTGTATCCTTCTTCAATAAGACCTGTTTAAGACAGAGTCGGCTGGAATTGACTTATTTCACGAAGCCATATCGGTACTATAGGTATAGACTTGTGCTTAAGTCTTTAAAGAATACAGGCGTAATTGATTTATTGTGTTTTGAAACCCGTTCGAAGCCAGCAGCAAATTGTGGTAAAACACTTTTCTCCATCAACTTAAAATACGTGTATACACGGTGTAAGGGCTATATTTCAACGGGACACCATACAGACACCAGAGTCCCCACACGTCCAAGCTGGTTGCGCCACCAAGTTGGTTGCGCAACCAAACGGACACCAGGTGAGTAACTCTCTATAGAACTGTACACATTTTGTGTGTCTCAGTGAAATATAGTCGTATATGTATATTTTCGCAAATTCTAACCTTCCATGGTCTCTTTGATAAGCGGTGTCAAATTGGCCTTGCCAAGGCTGAAGCCAGAACTGGCTTCTTTTTGACAATCTGTAACGACTGATAAAGGACTGCAAAGGGACCAAAGACTTAACGTGCTTTCTGAGGCACAGAGGAGTTACAATACGAGTATGTTAATAGAAAATCAATATCATCATCATTACAACCGAAAGACATCCACTGTAAGACATAGGACTCGTCCAAGTGACGACATAACGTCCGGTTTTGTACATCTCGCATTCATTGATTTCCTGTGGCTCTCACAAGATCATCGGTCTTCCTTGTGGGGGAGACTTTCCAAAGCTGTGTCTTATAGTACGTGGTCGCCAATACAGAATCTTTCGGTCCCATCGGCCACTTGTTCTGCGAGCAATGTGCCCTGCTTACCTCGGGTATGCTTGGAGTTTCCTAAACTTGCAGGAGAACCAAAGTTACCGACATTGCTATAAGAATCACCAAACTTATACAGTCTTATTTTTAAAGCACCTGCAACATCTAAGGACTATGTTACTAAAATCAAAAACTTTTTTTCTATGACTTTTTACAAAACATTTACCAAAAACAAACAAGATTTCGTTGTTATAATATAACGTATTTCAACTCTGTATTTTACTATACCTACCTACGTCTGTATGATACGACGCAAGCGCATCGTGCTCCCCCGCCACCCAATCCCCACTCCCTTCCGCTATTGCACTATCGCTTGCTTCGCATAGACTTCGTAATATTTAGAACGTTTTTTTTTTGTATGAGAATCTGATGAACTAAAATAAATGATACATTTTTAAAAGTCATAGAACAAAAGTTGTTGTTTATGATGTTAGTAACATAGTCATAACATAACATAGTTGTATAAATAACCCTGTTTAACGCAAAATGGAGTAATAAAAATAAATTACATATAATCCAAATATTTCGATAATTACAAAATTCGCTAATTCTATCCCCTCGAATTCTTTGACACAAAATAGGGTTTCGTGGATAATGCCAAATGGATGGTACTTATTGTGCCTAACCCACTTCAATGTCAGACCCTGTACAAATATCAGACCCTAGTTTCTAGTTCAGTGGTCAAGAGTAAAAACGTGCCTAAATAAATGGTCATTTGATGCTAATAAAGGATAAAACGGTCATCATTTTTATACTGTTCTTTACACAAAAGGAGTTGTCTTTTATTTTTCTTAGGAGCTTTTTAGACTTTTATTTGCGTCTTGTTCAGCAATAGCAATATCTTTGCAAAGTGTTAACCAATTTTGGCGATTCTTTTTTCTTTTATAGCAGTATTTTCGCGGAGTGTCATGTGGTCCAATTTAAATGTAAGTTTTTTAAATAGGTTGTACACGTTTTTTGTAAAAATTAAATTATAGGTTTTTTAGCAGTTCAGGTGACAAATAGCAAGCATGAACTACTAAAAATCTTTTTTTTTACATATGGCCATCTCTTTCGCAAGCATTACTGCTACGCAGAAGAAGACAACCGTCGCTGCTTTTTCCCCTCGCTTTGCACTATGGCCTGTATCAGGGCCAGGCACGAGAGGTCACCGCCGAAATTATAGTTTTTTAACCTAACATACATCATTAAACAAGAGTATTCGTCATACTATGTTTATATAAAAGAATATTGCCTATGACACCCTTTATTCACCTTAGTGAAGATATTATTTAAATAAACGTCAAACTTCACAAAAGAAAAATGGCGGCCACCTGTCAACGCGCCCCCGATCCAATTAACCGTACTATCATAACTCATCGCAAAATTAATCGATTCCCCTTAATGACTTTGTCCAGCATTAATATTTAAGTTCGACATATTGGGGCCAGCGTAAACTTTAACCAACGTAAACATAATAATAGTGAAGTGGACGTCGAGAGTGTTATAACCGCCATTTTGACTGTCAAGTCCGTGCTGTGACAGGTATGTTGACAGTTGGGTAAATATTTACTTCAGTACTAAGAAGGGTTGTGTAGAAACGTGTGTTTTTTTAAACAGTAGTGGTAATAAATTATGTGGTTACGCGTAGAACTACAAATCAAGTTTTTGAAGTGTCTTTTTGGCCTCGCACAGGTTCTTTATTTTGGATTTCAAGTTAAGTATTTATAGATTAAGTAGGTACATTTTAATTTATTGTTGTTTTTCCTGTGCAAGTCTCAAATAAATGTTTTCTTTCTTTCTTTTCTTTTCTTTTCTTTGTTTTTTCATTTCTTTTCTTTTCTTTTTTCTTTTCTTTTTTTTCTTACTTTTTTTTGAACTTCTTTAGACGTTCTGATCACCATATTTTGTAGGTATTGAATGAGATAGAACCGTCACGCTATCTATGTAACGCTCGTGCTGGTTGGGTCAGCTCATATAACACCCCGGGCGTCGTGGTTCTCAGAGGGATGGCCACAGTAGGCGCGGGCTTACGGCCAACGAGTAATGGGTAGCTCGCCGTCTTCTTTTCGTAAAAGAACCACGTACATTAGGGGCCCAGCAGGGCTGATGCCTGTTAGGGCCTTGAAAAAATGTATAAAAAGGATACTCGTAGACCTGGAATGCAAAAGGCCACTGAAGGAACATAGGTGTGGTTTTAGTCAGTAAAAGTCTAACAGGCCCACTCGCTTCACCCTAGAGAAGGAAAAGTCCTCAAATAACTTTAAAAAAAAAGGTTTGGTCAACTCGAGTCGATTTTACCCGAACGATTGAAATTTTGTGTGATAAATCTTGCCTTGATGAAGAATGGTTGGTAGAGTGTTATATTGTGTTAAAAGTACACAGCAACAGTGTTGCTGTGGCTTTTAACACATGTAAGCACACATCGATTTCTTAATCCGATTATGACGACGTATCAAAACGATGACCTATATTTTTTTTTTTTTTTTGGAAAATTGTGTAATTTATAATTTTGCATAATTTGCTTACCTATCTAGTTGCATCATTTTCCCTTAATAACTGATCTTCATCGTCATAAATATAACTAGTCCAAAAAATATATACGAAAATAAAGAGACATTCATCATCTTCTTCATTTCAATCGAAAGTCGTCCATTGTTGAACATAGGCCTCCTTTAAGCGTCGCCACAATGAACGGTCCTGTGCCCACAAAGCAAGAAATCGAAGAACAGAAGGTCATTGGAGCCGAAAGGTTCTGGAGTGGCGGCCGCGTACTAGAAGATACAGCGTTAGAAGGCTTCCCGACAAGGTGGACCGTTGACCTAGTAAGCGCCGTGAAAAGTGACGTTAAATGTGTTACTAACATCATAAACATCTTTTGTTATATGACTTTTAAAAATGTATCATATTTTAGTTCAACAGATTTGCATGCAAAAAAAAATTGAATTGAACGTTTTAAATATTACGAAATCAATGCGAAGCAGTGGGGGTTCTTGATGCGCTTACGTCACGTCATGGAGACGAAGGTAAGTATAGCAAAATACAGAGTTGAAATGTGCTAGATAGAACAACGAAATCTTGGGTTGTCTATGGTAAATAAATCATATTTTGTAAAAGTCATTAAACAAAAGTTATTTTGTGTTATTACCCATAACACAGGCTCTGCTTAGCTTGGGACTAGACAGCGTTGTGTTATAGTTGTAGAATTTTATCATTATTATTATATTTCATTTACTTCCTATTTACACATATTAATGATATTTTTAAACATTTCTTTAAAAAAAAAAACGTTTACAAATACAAATAATAATAATAATTATTATTATTATATTATTTTTATTATAGTATACAGTCCTGCAAAGTTGTTAGTGTTTCACAAATAACTCTGTAGAGACTATTAATCATATCATGATTTCAATCAGAAGCAAAACTAATTGTGTTAAATACCCAGAAGATTTAAGAGATATTATCCGTCGTCGCTGTTCCGGATAATTCCCGCGCGAGTAACCGGGTATTTCGATATATCCCAAAATCTAGAGTGGCTACGTTCACACGTAGCGCACGTTCGAATTTGCCAGTGCATTTCCAATTTCTCAATCCGAAATTCCTCTAGGGATCTTTTCATCAAGTCATGCATTTCCAGTATGTGCTAACCTAATCCGATATAGCGATGCTAGAAGTAGTTTTGCGCTTTTTGGATTGTCAGATATAGAGAAATTTAAAGAAATTCTAATAAATTTACTTCAATTTATCTTTGAAATTGCCTTTTTGAGGTGGAAAATTAATAAATTTTATTTCACACTCTAGAAGAAAGTGAAACCTGTGTTCTTTTAGATATTTTTTGTGTTTCAGACATAATCCTAGAACCACAAGTACAAAAAAAAACGAAACCCTTAAAAGGCCACAAAAAATTGTAATAATTGGTAAATTTATAATTAAATCATTAATAACAATTTCTGCAAAAAAAAAAATACTACGCACAGTGTTTTTCCAACCGAGCCTGTACAATACACACACCTTTTGGGATATACTCGTATATAAATAAAGATACAAGCAGTGAATTCTAAGGAACTTACAAATCACAGAGAAGACAAAATTATTTTGCCTACCACAAAAATTGTGCCTGAACAAAATAAAATAATTGTCTAAATCCTTTAGCTCCGCGAATGGCGCGCGTAATTTTGTGCAAAATGACAACCCAAATCTCGGTTTATTGTTTCAAACGCTATTATTTAGAAGATTAGAGCGGCCTATGGGACTGAGTCGCTTAGAGATTTCAATTTGCAGACTATAATACACCCCTGTGCGGGGTACGTCCCGATTACGTCCCGTTCACGTTCCATTTACGTCGTGTTTACGTTAGATAATGTCTTATTGAATACTTGTGTGAGATGAGCTGCTGGGCTCATTGGCATTATGTTCTTGACGAATTGATTGATTCGTCTTGTGTGATTGAATGCAGTTAATGTTGCAATTCGGATGGTGCGGGGATACCGCACGATTTCCCGCGAAGCGGCGAGCCTTCTTGCTGGCCTACCACCGTGGGATCTGGAGGCAACAGTCCTTGCACACATGCACGACATGCGCGTGGAGATGCAACGCCGGGGTGAAAGTCCTCTGCCGCGACAGGTCGCGGCATGGCGGACAGAGCTCCGGCGGGATCTCATGGTGGAATGGCGTCAGCGACTATCGCAACCCCGTCATGGGCACGCCACAATTATGGCGATAAGTCCCCTCTTTGAGGCGTGGCTGGAAAGACCTCACGGCGTCCTTACCTTCCGCATGACACAGGTCCTCACCGGAAATGGCAAGTTCGGGAGGTTCCTGTTCCGAATCAAAGCGGAAGTGACGCCCGGGTGTCGCCACTGTGCGGAACGCCCGGAGGACACGGTGGAGCACACAATCGCGGTGTGCCCTGCTTGGACGGAGCATCGCCGTGCCCTCGTGGGGGTGATCGGCGGCGGAGACCTCTCGCGCCGGACCTTGGTCGAGGCCATGGTCCGGAGCGAGGAGGAGTGGCAGGCGGTCGCCGACTTCTGCGAAGCAGTAATGCTTGCTAAGGAGGAGGCCGACCGCATCAGGCAACGGCGCTCTCGCCGCCGCCGCCGGGATTCCGATCCCGATTTCCAGCCACCGTAGGCGCGGGCTTGCGGACAGTAAGCAATGGGTAGCTCGCTGTCCGGCCGTCCGGTAACAGTCCGGACCAAGCCCAAGTCGTCGACGGCGCGCGCTGTTCCCGCGCGCCTCAAGGAGTTGTCAGCAACAGCAGGGGCCCAGCCGGGTCGAAGCCTACTGGGGCCAGGGTTATCCGAAAGGGCGCTCGAGCCCCGGTATGAAGGTTTGAAGGAACGGGATGGGTTTTTTAGTCAGTAAGAGTGTGACACTATCTCCCGCTCCGCCCAAGAACGGGGGATGTCATCGGATGATTTTTCCCACCATGAAAAAAAATAGAAGTACAATTTGATTTAGAAGTTAGACACGTGTCACTCATGATGGATGATGGGTTGCAAATCCAATTGTAATGACAACATGATCAATACGAGGTGGAATTGACATCGTGTCGATTTGAATATGACGTGTCACAGAAAATCGTATGTATTGAGTTGAAGGGGGTTGTCATAAGATGATTTTTCCCATCGAAAAAAAAAAAAAAAATGCAGTTAATGTTAAGTGGAGTAAAAAGGATTCTTTATCTTTTAATTTATACACAGGGTAAAAAACAGTAGAACTGGAAAAAAATAAAAAAATCTAGTTTGCTGTCGTCAATTTCTCAAAAAAAAAACACTCGTTTACTTTTTGGTGGGAAATCAAACAACTTTTCCTGTTCTTGAAGGAGTAATAGGGATTGTCAGCCTTTCACTATCCCATCGCTGTGTTCTTTTAAATAAAATAAGAAAAAATTCTTCGTTTTAGAAAAATAAATAGGTAACTCGTAAAAATCAAGTTCTTCGAGATATTAAAGAGCTGGCCGACCCTTCACGTGACCAGAAGGCTGGGCTTTTTTCGACCAACGAATCAGCATTGCCATTCAAGGTGGCAAAGCTGCCAGCGTTCTGAACACAATTCCCATTAACAGCGACATAGATATTTTTTTAAGTACACAGTTCTTTTCCGTTTGTATATTATATATCTATTAAGATGATTATTATTTTAGTTACCTATTTGTAAGTTTGTAAATAATTTTAACTCTTTCTTAGAATTTCCATAATCTTCCCAATATGCAATTGATACTAACAATTATCTACATCATTATATCAAACCAATTTATCATAAATTTTCCAGTCGGTATTCGAAGAAACAATCACAGAGCCGTCTTCGAATAATTATTCGAAAAATAGGTCGGGTAGAGATTTATTTCACAGGAAATTAGCTCTGAATAAAAAATGGAAGGCTTTGATAAAAACTCGAAGAATGTATACTGTCATGCTCGATCATGTTTGTACGAGACCTTTTATTATAGATCAGGGACTATTAGATTGAAATGTCGAAGAAATACGCTGTTTTTCTGTGGATCTTATGATTTTGTTTTATGATTACTTTCCAATTTCCTAAAAGGAAATCATCATTAGGAAGCTCCTCAACAACACACTAGTCAAGTTGACAAGTTGTATTTACTCTATATATATGTTAGTCTGTAAGGTATATGTCTATGAGCCAAGATGCCTGGTAATAAATGGTTGCTATGTAAAAAGTTATTTAATTTAATAAATATTATTTTCTCAATTTCCATCGAACACAAAATGTTACATATTTATTTATGGCACACTAACGACTATTCACTAGGGCATTTTTATTTATAATAACGAACCTTAAAATCTAGAGTGAATTTGTCACTTACAAATGTGCAGAGCATTAATATTTTCTAGTCTTAAAGTTTAAAAAATAAATACAATATATGTAGTTGTTGTTGTGTAGTTGTCCTGTATCTTTTTTGTTCATGTGGTGTACAATAAAGAATATAATAAATAATAATAAACAATATAGGTCTCGTATGACATCACACTAATAAAGTAGGTGAAAATGTGTATACGTAAATATATTTGTTATTCCTTCACTTTTAAATGATTGAACTGATTTGGATGAAATGTTCGTGTCTTGCCATAATAGGTCAGTAGGAACTGCGGAGCATCGCCGTGCCGTGCCCTCGTGGGGGCGATCGGCGGCGGAGACCTCTCGCGCTGGGCCTTGGTTGAGGCCATGGCCCGGAGCGAGGAGGAGTCGCAGGCGGTTGCCGACTTCTGCGAAGCAGTAATGCTCGCAAAGGAAGGAAAGAAGGTTGCCTGATGCGGTCAGGCCGACCGCAACAGGCAACGGCCCTCTCGCCGCCGCCGCCGGGATTCCGATCCCGATGAATGGGTGGCTCACTGTCTTGCCGTCCGGTAACTGTTCGGACCAAGCCCAAGTCATCGACGGCGCGCTGTGTTCCCGCGCGCCTTAAGGAGTTATCATCAACAGCAGGGACCCAGCCGGGTCGAAACCTACCGGGGCCAGGGTTATCCGAAAGGAAACTCGAGCCCCGGTATGAAGGCTAGAAAGAACAGGGTGGGTCTTTTAGTCAGTAAGAGTCTGAAACTATCTCCCGCTCCACCTAAGGAGCGGGTGTTGTCATTGGATGATTTTCCCACCATAAAAAAAGGTATACGGAACTATTTATTCCTGGAGTACCCCGTTGGAATACTTTATCTACTTTCACGCGAGTAGAAATCGCTAGTAGAAGCTAGTTTTAAATAAATGTAGTATTACATGTTAGACCAAAAATACTAATTGTATCAATAATATCATGTACCTATCTGGTAAACCGACCATACCCTAAACTTTTATGACAATTATAAAATACGCACAAAACTGCAACTCAGGCAGAAATAACATCATTTATATTAAATATTCAAATGCTTGCCTAATTGCTATGCACCGTCACGTTGCCTACATTTATGTTTAAAGAAGAATATTTGAAGGCCAATGAGATAACTCCGAATTTTGTAGCTACTGCCTATTGAATGGCGGAAAAGTACGAGTATTTTTATTCTCTAGTAGAGAGTTCTTCTTTCTAGGCTGTTTACTTCTAGACAAAGGTACTTCTATGTCGTTGGCATCATTGTTTAACCTCTTCTTATTTACATTCTTGGATATACCTTATAAATAACACGCTCAATATTTTATAATCTATGCGGACGTCGGGCGTTCGCTTGCGGTTTCACTTTTGTAAGCTTTCTTTTCTAAATATATTTTATCTTTTTTACGCAACTTCCATATTATCTCTCCACCAACCTAGGTTGACTAGACGAGGCATCAAGTCTGCCTTTAAACTTTTGCTTGCATGATGATTTAAATCAATAAATACATTTACTAACGTAACTTTCAAAACACTGAAAAAAACATAATAAACTAGCTGTCTCCCGCTGTTTTTGACTGCTCTACTCCCGTGTGTTCTAGCGTAATATTAGATATAAAAGGTGTAAGGGACAGCCCTCCACAAACTTTGAGGGCTTGCTCAGTAGACGAAAATGAACAACTTTTCACAATTTTTTTTTTTCAGGAAACGGGAAAAAATTCAGCCTCGTCACACAAAATTTTAAATTTGATTAAACAATTTGTATGGCGATGCCGATATTTTTTCATTTCCTGAAAAAAAAAAAATTGTGGAAGGTTTTCCAGTTTCGTCTACTGAGCAAGCCCTTAAAATTTGAGGAAGGCTTTCTCTTACACCTTGTATAGCCTAAAGCTTTCTTCTTCTTCTTCTTTAATTTGAATTCGTAGTTCCATAGATTGTTGCGTTAAACCATATACACAAACTCTTCAGCTTTTTAATATTATAAAAATACATAATCGACCTTATAATGCTCTTACAGATGGGATTCAGGCTTCTTCTCTAGAAGACGAAGTGGGCCGTGTTCGAAAACATAGAAAGAAAGAAAGAAAGAAAGAAAAAGAGTTTATTCGCGTCAAACATGACGCATACCATAACAAAAGAAATAAATAACAATATCAACTAAAAGTAGCACGTAAGATATGCGTCACATCCGCGCAAAACGGCCAGCGCTCAGCAAAATGCTGAGGCTCATGAAAAACAGAGCCACAGCGCTGATTTTCAGCACCAGCCGTCGTCGACGATGAGACGCCGATCGGTCAGCAAGGATTTAAACTACTTGCAATCAATTCAAAAAAAAAAAAATAAACAAATTAAAACATAAAATAACAATAAATCGAACAATAACCTTAATTATACATTAAACATAAACATAATATCATAATCCCCCCCCCGCCTGTGCCGCCATCGCGCACACACGTACTTTCGTGTATCTCCGCGTTTTTTAATTGTATTTCGAGTAAATAGTGCAGAACTTTTAATTAAAAACACTCAGTATTGACTTAAAAGTGTGTGTGTTTGTTTGTGAGCACAAATTGTGGTGAACTTTAAAATCTAATTACAAAAAAACCGTTTTTATATAAATCACAACAAACTCCACTACGGTGTACCTACCTACTCACTACAGTGTAAATAGTTTCTACTGTTTTATAAAACACAGGATTCGAACTACAACCGCTTGTGAACTTGTGTGCAAGAATCTCAGTGAAAACTTTAATCACTCAGTGAAAATCGTTTTTTATCAAACTAACTATAAAATTTTAAACGTGCAACAAATTTTTGGACTTTGGACCTATGCACGTAAACAAAGAGATTTGATATTCGTGTGACCGTTAACCGGTTGCTAATTTCGACGGTATATATCAGCGTTAACTTGGTGAGGTTGGTTACCGCCTCGTATTTGACCGCTAGAAGTCCCGAGTTCGAGCCCAGCCAGTTGCAATTTTTTATTTGTGGTTTTTGCAGACGTTTGTTTGTAGACTATTTTTATTATGGCCACTCTTCAGAGAACCCCACCCGAAAAATCCACCCAAACATTATTGAAACCTACTTTGATGACACAAGAGTCTGATACAGCTTCAGATTGCGTCGGTTCAGAAACTGAATGTGTTGGTCAACGAAATATTACGCGACGTTATAAACGTGCTTATGATGAGTCTATGCTGAGCGAATTGAAGGATATGCTAGCCGATGTTCAGCTTCAACAAAAAAGTCAGGCGTTGAAATTTAATGAAGAAATGGAAAAACTGATTCAACAAAATGTCAAAATTACCGAGTCGATTCAATACATGTCGGACAAATATGATGAAGTCTTACGTCAACTTCAACTAACTAAATCTGAAAACTCGGCCTTCAAGACTCAAATTAAAACGCTGGAACAAAAACTTGAGATTTTCGAACGCAATTCAAAGGCGTCGACTCTGGAACTAAGAAATGTACCAGAATTAAATTCGGAAGACAAATCTGCGTTAATCAACTTAGTTAGAAATATTGGTGACGTATTGAATGTCAAAGTACTCGACACAGATATAAGAAACATTTTCAGATCTAAAAAATCTCCAAACAAATCAGCACCCATAATTGTAGAATTTTCTTCTACCTCACTTAAAGAAAATATAATTACGTTGTCTAAAAAATACAACAAGGACAAGAAAAATGAAAAACTCAATTCGTCCCATTTAAAACTAAATGGCGATAAGAAACCTATCTTCATAGCAGAGTCCCTCACCACTTGCGGTCGGAAATTGTACTATATGGCCCGTCAATACGTCAAAAGTCATAAGGGTTCTAGTTGCTGGACCGCCTATGGAAAGGTTTATATACGCCAGAAAGAAGGAGATCCGTCTATATTGATTTCACAAGAGGAAGACATTTTTGAGCTTAAAACGCAATGACTAATATCTTCATCATTCCCTGCATGTTTTTTTCATTATATTTTTTCTAATCACCTTTATTTTTGTAGAAAAATTAGTTCTAAATCACAGTTTATTGTTATCCAATTTGGCATGAAAATGTTTACAATGTATAAATTTTATAAAACTTACCTTATTATCACTCTGAATTTTGAACAACTTTATACACCAGTTCCTTTAAAATATAATTATTTACATAACTACACTCTCATATTATTCACTACCACATTAAGTTACTATCCTAAATTACATAATGACATATATATATACATAATAAATACATACAAAACTTTATACATAACAATAAAATATAATTACTTACCAACGTACATATCTATAATTTTTAGTAAAGCGTGTACTTACGTTTCTCAACAATATATTAATATACATAATTATACAATAAATACATATAATATTCTATATATACTCATAAAATACACTACTATCCCACAACAATCTAGAACTGATGCTACCAATCACCTTTCCATCGTATCGTTCCTTATAACACAAAATAGACTACCTACTTCTACCTTATATAACGTCATCACGCCAAAAATTTTTCACAAATACCCTACACTCAGTCACATTCGATGCCACAACGAACCTAATTAGGGAAATTGACGAATTTGATGTTTTTGTCCCTCTCTCATGTGACCCTGAGCAATGCAACTCATATCTTCAAAAACCGTCACATTACTTAAAAGTACTACAACAAAATATTCGTAGTATAAACTGTAACTTTCAAGAATTACATGTTTTACTTAAAAGACTGGAATCATCATGTGACATTATTGTGCTTTCCGAATGCTGGTTATCGCGTGTTGTTAACTTGCCATTACTCCAAGGTTATAATTCATACAAAAGTAATGATAATTACAACCAAAATGACGGCGTAGTTGTCTACACAAACATTAATCTAGAATGTAGTGTGGATGAACCTCACCTATCAGAAGCTAATTGTTTGACTATCAAAATAAAAAATGAAACAATAATAATTGCAATCTATAGGCCCCCTAGTTTTAAATCACCTGATATTTTTCTGAATTCATTGCATAATTTACTAATGACCGTTTCATCTTTTAAAAATATAATCATAGTCGGTGATATAAATATTGACCTCATCGGAACCGGTCACGTGACTACCGCGTACCTAGATACCATTGCTTTCCATGGGCTACTCCCAGCCATAAATACTACCACCAGAGGAAAGGCATGTTTAGACCATGTTATATTGAAAACAAAATTAAAAGCGTTCACGTTTTCCTTGGGTACCACTATTACCGACCATGAGTCAGTTTTATCCTGTATAAAAACCCACTTGACTAAACCGAAAGCAATGACCTTGAAAGTAAATTATAAAATTGACATAGACAAATTAAAATCTGAATGTAAAAGCTTAAATTTTGACTCAGTGTATCAGGAAGAAAATTTAAATACCGCGATGAACAATTTCATACATATAATACAACAATTGATTGCAAATAACTCAATGAAACGATTAATCTCTAGAAATAAAGTTATAATTAAACCTTGGATAACTGCTGGTATGTTGCGTTGCATTCAAACCAGAGACAGGATGCATAAAAAATTAAAAGCAAATGACAATGACGCCATATTAAAAATATCGTACTTGCGATATCGGAACTATTGCAATAACCTTCTAAAAAAACTTAAAAAACAATATGAGAGAGACCAACTCTTAAAGTCTAAAAGTAATTCTAAAAAGCTTTGGTCTACGATTAAAACGATTACAAACCGCAATAATATAAAACAGTTACCGCTACAACTATTAGCTGCAGATAAATCCCCTAAAGAATCGGTGAATAAAGCGAATGAATACTTTTCAAACATCGGTAAACGATTGTCAGACATGATTCCCTCACATATATCATCCTTTACTAAAGCCACTAAGCCACCAGTAAACTCTTTTGTCCTCCTTCCGACTGACATCGTAGAAGTTGAAAGGACTCTTCAACTATTGAAAAGCGACTGCTCACCTGGTTGGGACCAGATCAGTGCTGATGTATTAAAGAAAATATCTGTTACTATAACACCTGTGCTTACAAACTTAATAAATCGCTGTTTTCTGTCTGGAATATTTCCCCTCGCATTAAAAAGAGCTGTGGTGCACCCTATTCATAAGGCGGGGGACAGAGGCAACGTCAGTAACTATAGGCCGATTGCGATTCTAACAACTTTATCCAAGATATTTGAACGCATAATCAACAGCAGGTTAACAAAATACCTTGAACAATATAACTTGTTTTCTGACGCGCAATACGGATTTAGAGCAAACCGTTCAACTGACAATGCAGTACTTGATCTTGTGAACTTTTTAGTTCATAAATTAGATAATAAAGACAAATGCTTGACTATATTTCTCGATCTAGCAAAAGCCTTTGATACTGTCTCTGTTCCACGCCTTGTGCAAAAACTAGAAGATTTGGGTGTTAGAGGTGTTCCACTAGCGCTATTATCTGATTACTTAAACAACAGAACGCAATCAGTAAAGATTGGAGAACACATTAGTGACGAACATCCAGTTGATTTTGGTGTGCCCCAGGGTAGTATATTGGGTCCTACTCTTTTTCTCTGCTACATAAATGAGCTATGTTCCCTTAAAATAAAAAAGTGTCGCATCTCCGCTTATGCTGATGACACCGCCTTAACTTTTTTCGCAGACTCGTGGCATGAACTTTTTGACCTCGCTCAGAAAGGTTTTGATACAGTGTGTCACTGGCTATCATCAAATTTTCTCACTTTGAACGATGATAAAACTAAATATATTTTATTTTCTATACGAAATCAAAAGGAAGTCTCTAACCTTGCTAATTATAATATCCGTGCACATAAATGTAACTTTCCTCCTACTCCAAACTGTAACTGTCCCAGTATTAATCCCGTTAAATGTCTAAAGTATCTTGGAATTCACATCGACGCAAATTTAACTTTTGGGAACCACATAGACTTCTTGTCTAAAAGAATACGAAAGCTCACATACATTTTTAAAGAACTACGGGGTGTAGCAGAGAAACAAATGATGAGGATGGTATATGAAACCCTGGTGCAATCAATCATTAGCTACTGCATCACTACTTGGGGTGGAGCATGTAAATCTAAACTGATGATCGTTGAAAGAGCCCAAAGGATGATATTGAAAGTCAGCTTAAACAAACCGCGTCTTTTCTCCACCACAACACTTTACGAAGAAGCCCAAGTGCTTACTGTTCGCCAACTTTACGTATTGCTTACTACACTTCTTCAACACTCCAACTTACCCGAAGAACGGAGAAAACGCATAGCACACTCCAGAAGAAACTATGCAATATGTAGGACGACTGCGGTTAATACTTCATTCGCGCAAAAATATTTCCCTTTTCGTGGTGGCGAATTGTACAATAAATTAAACAAAATTATTAATATAACAAACTGTCGTAAAAACGAATGCAAAAATAAACTGATCAAATTATTACTAACTTTAAATTATAAGGATACTGAAAAATTACTCGAAGTAGCAAAGTAGTACCTAGAATTATCTATATTTATCTATGTACTGTATAAGTTCATATTTTAATATATATTAATAACATATATATAATATACCCTATTTATGTATTTATGTATATACACATTATATTTATGTGCACACACCCATGCACACACACGCATGTTGACTATTTTCAATTTGTGTTGTAATGGGGGGGCTGGAGCTCTAAAATACAGGCCTTGGCTTAGTTTGGACTCCAGATCTCCCACAAATTACCTTTTGTCTTTTGTCAAACTACCTGTCAACTTAACTGTGCTGTAATTTGTTGGGGATAAATAAACGTTTTATTATTATTATTATTATTATATAAACAACAACCTTAATTATACATTAAAAGATAAAGAAAAACACAAATTGACTAACAAACAAGAACTAGTCGATTATTTTGATCGATCAATGACCGATCGTGACATTTTGAGTCTGTGGGTGGTAACAAAAAAAAAAAAAGATGGCTGATCGGTGGATAACTAACTAAAACATAAATTGCCAGTCACGTGACATCCACCAACCCACACTGGACCCTCGTGGTGGATTACGACCCATTCCCTAAAATATCAGAGGTGAGTTATGTCCCAGCCATGGAAAAGGTACAGATTGATTATGCTCTTGAGGACGATGGTAGGTCCTTCCCCTCTGTCCCTAAAGACATGACGCGGAAGGACAGGCATGTAGAAAAAGGGGAAACTGTATTCCCTTGGGAATGAATTAAGGATCTGAACGTAATGGTTTAATGAAAGTAAAACCATATAGATATTGTGACTCATTACGAATAATACAGAATATTTCTAGCAGTTACTCGTTCAGGAAGATAAGCGACAATTTGTGTTTTTTTGAAAGTAGTTTTTACCTTCGTAGTATAAAGTATTGATTCATTAAACCCCAACCGAACGCCGTTTGCTCTCTCATTGTCTTTCTATTGTGTCTCAATTACGGTATTTGAATGATTAATGATAATATTACGTCAATAGGATTTATTCTAATCATTCAGTATTTGTACGAATTAAAAATCAATTTTTTTAAGAATGGCATAGTCGTAAATACTTTTTAATTAGAGGAGAGAAAATTCATATAATGCATATATGCACAATAATCTGCCTCATAATTTCTTCACTTCTGGGACCCAGGTCTTCTCTGGAAGGAGAGGCAAAAACGCAAATTGTCACTTACGATGTGCTTTTTAAAAGGGAATGTATTTCTCACTAGTGACCCGCCCCGGCTTCGCACGGATGCAGAACATGTTTACAAGATTTTTCATAACTCAAAAGGGATTATACAGCGTAATCGATAAAAGCCCACAGGCTTGATTTAATCCAATTTTTTTTACAATAATCGTCATATTTCAACCAATTTAAACCCTTTTACAAGTTATAAACTGGAATCTACTTTGTAAATCACTCTGTTGTTTCGGTGACAACAGCATCAAAATTATATAGTAGTACTAGCTTTTGCCCGTGGCTTCGCCCACGTACATAAAATACCTTTCCTCTTTCTCCCCTTTTTCACACTATTTTATTAAAAAAAATTAGCCTATATCCGTCTCTTGGGTCCCAACTATCTTTGTACCAAAATTCATCAAAATCGGTTTTGCCATTTAGGCGTGAAGACGTAACAAACAAATAAACCAACAAACTCACTTTCGCTTTTATAATATTAGTAAGGATTTGAGAAAAAAAAATCTGTTCGTTGGGAAATCTCCAACAAGATGGAGTAATGACCTAGACTCGTTAAAAAGTAAAAGGCCCGTTTTAACATTTGAGAAAGACCCTAGAATGACGAGTGACAGGGTTCCATTCTAGGAAGAAAAAAACGTATTGCGCCGACCCCAAATAAGATGGGACAAGGGCAGGAAGAGGAAGAAGAAGAAAGACCCTAGAATGTAACTTTAAACTAAGCTGAACAAAACAATAATTAGCTACACAAAAAGAAGAATAAGAAGAAGAAAGGAAGGAAGAAGGAAGGAAGAGGGGAGGAAGAAGAAGAAGTTACACTACACCGAACAAGCCGCTTGGTAGTCAAAAAACTAACTATGATATTTTATTTTCTGACAACTTTAGTTAATACTTTTTGGAGAAATATGAGGAGAAAGGAATTTGCTTGAAAAAAAAAGCAGGTCTAAAAGGAAGTTTTCAATGGAGTGATACGATATTGTGGCGTGGCGTTTTCGATATTTGAAAGAAATGCAGGACTATTGAAATTGAGCCCAGCGTCCTATACTTTATCCAAAAATAGTTTTAAGTTTCCGAAAAAAAAAAAAGAAAATTACTAGGCAATTGAAAAGTAATGAAATATCAGTTAATTTCCCACCACATCACGATGATGACTATAAAATGTCTGTTATAACAAACAAAAGATCTATCAAACAATATAATTCTTATTTGTTCAAATGAAATCTGACAACTTGTAGACAAGAACAGAAATTATATGTCAAAACTTGATTTACTAAAAATCACGCAGAAGGCAATTTATTTTACCGTAGGTAATCCAAAATATTGTACCATGTCTGCATTGCTATCAACCTGTCAGGCGAAATCATATTGTCATTTCTGAAACCATATTCGCTATGAAAATTTAATGTTGGTTCAACTACATAAATACAAAAATGGTCTTGACTTTGATGCCACGGTTGGCGTAGTAGTTAAGCAACTGGCTACTGCGCTGTGTGTCGCAAGTTCGATTCCCGAACAAAATAACAATAACAATAATGTCGATATGTGGGATATTGACTCGGCGATCATTCTACCTATAGTCATGTGGTTTAATAGTCACGAACTTCGACTTACACCTTAGGAGGTTCTCGTTAGATGACTGGATCAAGGGTACTCATTTCAGCCAATCAGAAAGCGGTACTCATCGATACTGTACGTATTGGTAGGAGGTTGGTTTTTCTGGAGCCCTGATCTTTGCAGATAGCTTAAACTCTGTTCCTGATTTCGACATGCTACTATTTTTTAATATATTTACATGCTTTTTATAATCTACATTAAAAAAAAAAACGTGGTCATTAACGAAACGTCAAAAGTCCGCACTTGGGGTCTGCCAGCGAGCAATGCAACGAAGTATTCTCGGGTCCAAAAGAACAGATCGCATAAGGAATAGTATACTTCGTTCTAAAACACAAACCGCAAACGTAGGTGACTCAGCTGCTAAATTAAAATGGAACTGGGCAGGTCACATCTGCCGCATGTCGCAAACCAAATTGGGCGAAAGCAACTACTGACTAAACTCCGAATAGCAGGAGCCGGCGACGCGGCAGGCCCAGAAGGAGATGGCGTGACGATTTGAACTCCTACCTTAAGGATTGGCCAGAAGTGGCTAAGGACAGAAAAGAGTGGAATAACAGAAAGGAGGCCTTTGCCTTGCAGTGGAATGGACCCCGCGGTGCTAAGGAGCTGCTCCTCATTGATATGACCATTAGCTAACAGGTTCGACGTTCCCGAAAGGATCTGTCGACATGTTGGATAGACTATAAAAAGGCCTATGACTCTGTTCCTCATACATGGCTCATGAGGGTGCTGGAATTGTATAAAATTGATACAACACTACGCACCTTCCTGATGTCGTGTATGAGGCAATGGAGTACGGTCCTCCGCTATCCAAGATGTCAAAATATCCAGAGGAATAGCGAACCTGTAAGGATCGAGCGAGGTATATTCCAGTTTGAGTCCGCTTTGGTTTTGTCTAGCCTTGAATCCTCTAGGCACACTGCTGGAGAATTCAGGTCTAGGCTATCGGTGTGTTTAAATAAACAAAGAAATCGCATTTTATTGATATCATAACGCTCCCACTTTACAAAATGGTCTTCCTCTACTAATTAATATCAAATAATATAATTATTTAAATCCAATTCTGTAAAGAAAAGCAAAACTTTCTGAAATTATTTTGGTTCCAACTCACTATTGTTCTTTTCACTTGTAATAAAAGTGTTCTCAACATTAATTGATTAATTCTTTCATAATTTCACGAAATTCAGAGAAGTTTATTTGAATCCAGCTAAGTATTTTCGTCGTCTATTGCTTGCTTTAAATCCAACTTTTACCCTTTACATATTTAATACAGGATAACATTAAATACATTGGTAATTCTGTGAAGGTATAAAAGTCATCATCATTATCATCCTTTCAGCCGAAAGACGTCCACTGTTAGACATAGGCCTCCCCCATGTGTGGCCACAATGAACGGTTCTGTGCGTCTCGCATCCATCGAATTCCCGCAACCCTTACCAGGTCATCGGTCCACCTTGTAGGAGGCCTTCCAACGCGACGTCTTCCAGTACGTGGTGGCCACTCCAGAACCTTTCGTCCCCATCGAATATCTACTCTGCATGCAATTTACCCTGCCCATTGCCACTTAAGTTAAGCTCTTAAGCTATGTCTTTAACCTTGGTTCTTCTGCCGATATCCTCATTTCTGATGCCATCACGCAAGGAAACTCCGAGCATAGCCCTTAGCGATAAAAGTATTCATGTCGATTCAACAACTTCCTCTATGGAACTAATATTTTTATTATTATTATTGATAGGCTTGCGTTTGACCACTATCCCACTTGATGGTAAGAGATAAGGTGGCCGACGAAGGAACAGCCTAGAAGTAACTCATTCACTCTTGACTTAAAGACCCTTTAAGTCAAGAGTGTGTTGGGTTGTGTAGCTAACAGGAAACACAGACTTCGTCAGGGACTTTCACTTCTTAGCTGTACGCATACCTAATGCATCTCTCAAAACGCTTAGTACGTATGGGTGGGATACCCACCATGTACCAGTGGTACAACGCCGTGCGTCCAGTGGTGCGCTTACTTACTTAAAAAGAGCTACAAAAGCTAATGACACTACTTAGTTACTTAATTTTCAGCATAAAAAGGTTGTATACATTAGCACCGTTTAAAAATGCCCAGAATTGTAAAGAAAAATATTCTGTGTAATAGATAAGTACGTGTACAAATAGTTTTCGTTTCCTTTAGTTCGTTGCATAACATGACTTGAAGTGTGTCCCAAAATGCAAGCTATAGCGAATGAAATTTGGCTATGGGATTGTTCGAAAGAGTTACTAAGACCCTGGAATGTAAAAGAGCAATTGGAGGAGTACAGGTGGGTTTTGCACTCCATCTTTTTCGCTATATCTGGAGTGGGAGATGCTATGGATGACTCCCTACAAAAAAACGAAATGTTAAATGAAAAATGTACGTGATAATCAAATTCTAGAATACCTAAGTAATTTCTTTAGCTTATAAATCACTATCTTCTGCCAGTGACTGAACCCGCGTTTATTTAGAAACCTATGATAATAAGGAATAAAGCCGCTTTTTATCGGTGAAAAAATTTTAGCAATCGGACTAGTACTTTCAGAGGTAACCTCCTACTAACAAAAAAAATAAAATTTACTTCTTTATAATATTAGTGACACTTATTGTGTGTGCCACTAATTAGGTCCCATTAAACGCAAAGTGACATCACAGCAGACCAAAAGTGAAGGTGGAGAGATGAGCTTGATAACTACTGGAGGGACTGGCCCGTAATGGCCGAAGACAAATTTGTGTAGAAAAGCGAGAAGAAGGCCTTCGCGCACCATTGGGACATAAATAGGCTAACTAACTAATACTAGTGTATCTAAACAGATATTGTGAAAATAACACTTATCTAAATATTTCTTTGAAGTATATAAACCCGGTATTGGATAAAATAATAATGAACTACTTATTTATTATTATAGATATAGAAAATATAAATTTTCCAGGCAGCACGGAAAGCCAATTAGTGCTATTTGAAGCGTGAAGAAAATTTCCTATGATCAACAAATAATTCTGGAGTTTTAAAGTTTGTTTCTAAGAGTAATTTTGAGGACTATTTTCAGTGGAATAAATTTCTCTGTAATTTAAGTAACTGTATATTAAATATGCACTTTGCTTTTACAGTTTTTGTAGCATGAAATAATCTTCTAATGTAAACTTCTGGGAATAGGAATACGAGTAAGAGAGTTAAAAGTTAATATGAGGTTAGTAAACATACCTGTACATACAATAATAATATATACTCTGCCTACCTAGCTACCTGGCTGCTTATGTTCAGTAAATTAAAACTAAAAGCTTTTTAAAAACAAGCTATTAATTAAATGCGCTAAGAAAAAAAAAAATTAACTTATAACAAACTAGCTGTGTCCGCGATTTCGTTCGCGTGGACTACAGAAATTCATATTTATTTTTTCTAAAATTGAAGTACCTATATTACTCCTTATTACATCAGCTACCTGTCAAAGTCCCGTCAAAATCGGTCTAGCCATTTCAGAGATTAACCAGGACAAACAGACAGTCAGACAAAAATAGAAAAAAATGTCATTTTGGTGTATATAGGTACATACACCAAAATAACATTTTTTACAATTTAATTAATTTTCCGTATATATATATATATATATTCATATGCATGTAGTAAAAAGCAATTATTTCAATATTTCAAACAGACACTCCAATTTTATTTATATGTTTAGATGACGTATAGATTATTACACCATTAACATGATGTAAAAGCTTGTCACGAGATTTAAGAACTCGTATTCACTTAGTTTGATAAAAATCAATCTTTTAGAACAACTTATTTAATTTACATGCTTATGTACACAGGTTAATAAATATAGGCTGTGCAGCAATTTTGGATTTAGAATGAAGTTATATAACTGATCAATCATTGTCATTCAAACAAAAAGTGTATACAAAATTTCAGCTCAATTGGCTAAACATATTTGCTTCAAAATGTAGTTGTAAGATTCCACCCAAACCAACATAGGTAAATACATACATAGTAATGCATAATCACTTATAAAAATCAATACAGCCTGAACAAATTTCGTCACCTCTCATCCCTTGCACCATCCGACCGCTGGGTACCTTCAAACAATAGCGTGACAACGAACTCGGCCGCTTTACGTTGAATAACAATACGCCATACAACAGTACGCCATACGACAGTACGACAGTACACCAGTACGTCCTTCAGACCTTCAATGAAAACTTTTACAATAAGACACGGCAGAAGAGAACGTATTGCCGACACGACACGATCAACCCCGAATACCTCCGAACGAAGAATGTTTGAAAAAAGAAACGTCTAAAATAGTCGCGTGACAAACGAGGTTTAATGCAATTTAAAAGTTGGGGTTAGGCTATAAATCTTAAAGAAGGTCACAGCTAGGAAAGAATTTGGATGTATGGGACATAAATAAGCAACCAAGGTATCTACTTAACTATAGTTTTGCTTGGCAATCGGGAGTGGAAATCAGTCGACTTTCGGCGACGGTTAAAATCAAATCCAGTGAGAAAATTGAGGATTGGTCGTCAGAATTAGCTAACAGTACAACTGATTTGTAAGGCTTTCGTAATTAAATAATAACAGCGAAACGATTGAGCTAAATCGCAAGATTAAGCAACGCTTGCCGAGGTTGGTTTTTGGATGGGTGACCATCCATTACCTGTGAGACTACTTCGTGTCTCAAAAAGTCATTGGTCTCGGCTGACAATTGCACATCTTCGACAGTTGTTAAGTCTGAGAAGCTCGAATATGACAACAGTCTTACCAAGGGGAATGTTCCCAGTTACTGGTTTATGCAGGTCAGATAGGCACCCAGCATAAAATACTGATATCCAACTGCTTCTGGTTTGACTGGAAGCCAATTCCAAGCAGATTGATTAAGGGGATTAAAGCACCTAAAATGCAGCTACTCTCGGTCTTCCTACAAAAGAGAAAGATACGCAAAGGTACAATGCTTACGAATATGATACATCATCATCATCATCATTTCAGCCGAAAGACGTCTTTGACAACACTGCTGGACATAAGCCTTCCCAAGTGTCGCCACAACGAGCGGTCCTTTGCGTCTCGCATCAATACCGCGACTCTCACCAGGTCATCGGTCCACCTTGTGGGAGGCCTTCTAATGCTGCGTCTTGCGGTGCGCGGTCGCCACTCTAGAACCTTTCGGCCCCATCGACCATCCGTTAAGAATAGAATAGAATAGCATTTATTCGGTGCAAGCAATACAATATACCACAACATAAAACAATAAATTAAAAAATGGTACAAATATACAATACAGTTGCAGTGACTATGCCTGAACCGAAAGGGTCACCAACTCAGCAATTGCTGGGCGTCAAACACCCAGCGCTGGTTTTCAGCTGGCACCCCGCAGTGACGCACGGATGATGGTAAAGAAAAAATACTTAAATAAATATGTAAATAAATATATAAATATAACCCATACTTTGGTACATAAATATTGATACTAGTGTATTTGTGTGATAGTATTACTATAATAGGTATGTAACTAAATATTATATAAAATGTGCCATGGTAGTTACAAACCGACTTTCTCACTATACCCACAATATTTCAACAAAATATATCGCGGGAAACATAGTGCATCGCGCGATGCGACGGTTGACTAGATGACGCATAAATCGAGACAGACAACGCTGCACCGTTCTACAAGCAATGTACCCTGCGCAATGCCAATATCACACATTTTACAAAAAATCTATATGGCTGATGCCTACGAGTACTAGGGCTGTAGGAACGTTTGAACGTGCTACCATGACCCTATAACGTAAAGGGTGGATGAAGAAACACCCTCTTACTGCATCCCTTTTTTTACCCGATTACGGCAAAGCCAAAGGAAGGTTATGATTTTTTTCGTTGGGGAAATCATCCAATGACATCCCCCACTCTTGGGCGGAGCGAGAGGGTGTGTCAAACTTTTACTGACTAATAACTTATTTCTGTTCCTTCGTTGCCTTTCATACCAGAGTCATGTTTTCCAGTCAGAAACAAACCCTTGGCCCTAGTATGTTTCGACCCTGGTGGGTCCCTACGGTTTGCTGGCATCTCCTTGTGATGCGCGTGAAACAGTACGCGCCGTCGACGACTTGGGCTCGGTCCGGACGGTTGTTGGTAAAAAGTCACTTGTTGTCTCTCTCACTCTCTCTTTATATTTAAGTTGTAGGTTACCCTATTTTCAATGCATAACCCGTCCACAATACTTCATAGAAAATCAAACACTGTTTAAAAACTTCTGGTGGAACCTTTTGTGTAACTCATGCTTCACGCTTCGCTTTACATTAACAATATCTGTGCCCATTGTCGCTACAAACTTTGCCTACCCTCCGAGCGAATAACATGACGATATAACTGAACCACAGAACACATGACACAGAAGGCCGGTTCTATACAACGTGCAAACACAGACGTACGCACAGATAGACGCGTCTGAACAACTCAAAGTAATAAACCGGATCCATATAGCAGTCATTTTATATAACACGCCGCATTACAAGTAGGCCCGCTGGGTTAAAAACCATCGGTGATTACGGGGGTGTGCGTAGTAAGCGAGAGAACAACCACCGCTATCCCTTTCTTGTTAGGATACTTTAAACTCGCAGACAGAAAAAGGAGGCAGGGAGCCTCCATCGACTCTACCCAAGCTTTTTTGGATCGCATAAACGATGGACGCCGCTTTGTAGAATGTAACGCTATCGCTCCATCGCAGTACTGCTGAACGTAAGGAAGTCGCATAACAGCAACGTTTTTCAATTCAGCGCGCCTTCTTGTAATACGACGTGTTTTATAATTAGGCTGCAACTTTTATATTATGCGGATTTCACTCTTTAAAACTAACCTTTTCCATCAGCCGCCCAGCTTTTTCCAATTTTATGGATGTGGAGTGCAGTCTAGTAGTTAGTTTTTGGAGTGGTGACCCTGTACTGGAAGATGATGCGTTAGTAGATCTCCCATAAGGTAGACCGATGACCTGATCAAGGTTGCGGGAATACGATCGATGCGAGACGCCCAAGACGTCTTCGTAGTGAAATTTAGAGTAAGCCTATGTCCAACAGTGGAAATCCTTCGGCTGAAATAAAGATGATGATGGAATCAAGTCTAACTGCAGAATGTCATTAGTTTGGATATCTTGGAGTGACTGCCCATGTGATATCGTAAGGAGATCTCATCAGTTGTTTTTTTTATGTAGCTAACGTATTGGCTTGTAAAATATTTTTCGAAGGATTATGCTGTTCTAGAATAGGTTTGCAAAATAGAAAAAAGAATGTGTGTTGTTTTTTCAGTGTTGAAGTGACTTTAGTAAGCAGTGTTTGTGCGTTCAAATAAGTAAGAATATAGCAGTACGCCACCGGCTCGTGTTTCATTATATAGAAAAATCCCTATACGAGTCTACCGACGAGTTGAGCTACGTTACACTACTCGTATCATATAAACCTTGGCGGCAAAACTGGTGTCATAGAAGCTAAAAAATGCTTCTGAACATCAGAAGAATTTTTTGGCTTCTATAACTTTTTTTTGACACAAGTAGGAGTCAAGAAGTGAGAATCGAGCAATATACGGAACTATCTCGGTAAACACTGCTTAAACATTGAAGATGCACTCCTGCGCGGATACACCCAACCTTCTGTGCTTTTCTACGTTGCGCCAGAACGTCATCACCACAACTTCTCATTACCAACATGTCTGACTAACATGGAACTTCACACAAAATGGACCCGATGTAATTGAGGTTCGGACCTAACCCTTTCAATGGCAGATCTTCAAAGTTATTCTCTGAGAGATGTGTCAGCGGCAATCGAAATGTCTAGATCTAATGATGAAAACTATTGTTAGCCAACTGGTAGTAATTGGGAAGGGTTGTACCGGACAGTTGGTCGAAAATAGAATGTTTTGTAGTTCCCGGACGAAAGTAAGGGATGAACTATTGTCTGATAAATAATTTTGGTCGGATAATGGAGGTGCCAACTAAAATTATAGAGGAAATTGTGTTGGAGATGAACAGTAACCTAAGTTTAATTCAATGCAAATTGTTTTAGACACAGTAAGGTGTTGATTTGATGGACGATTGTATGGGTATAAATCATTGCTTAAATACAAAATTAGTTTTAGTATATGAGATACGTTTTTGTGTAAAGAATCTATGTACAAAATTTCATAACTGCATCATGAAATATCAAAAAGTTATAAGCTTATGTCAGCAAAAATACATAGTCACCGGGCCATCCAAGCGACTGAGGGTTGTTTGCACTTGCACTCAGGTGTTTGCTGGCGCTTAATGCCCGCTATGACCTGCAGTGACCTGTGTTGTACTTAGTGTTAGTGGTTTCCACCTTGTGACCTTTTTAAATATTTTTGAGAAAAAATGTAACGTTTACACCATAAAAACTATTGGAATCCATTCAGTTACTGATTCTGACCAAACTTTATTCAGTTTTCGCATATATTAAAAATAATGTTGTATACAGAGAAACGTGTTGATATGTTTGACAGTTGTATACGTATAAAACGTTGCCTAAATATATATAGAATGTACTTTTCTTCACATAAACAGTGAGAATATGTAAACTGCGATCATACTTGGAAAATACAAGTAGGTTGGTGGTTAGGACGGTGTTCTTAGCCAATAGAAAAATGGCTCTTGCTTGTCTAATATAATTCTTTGGTATCTCGACCACTCTGCTGGAAATGTACCATTTTAGAAAAAATAACGGCCAGAACAAACAAAGACGAAGATCATCGCTGCGTTATTTTTTTTTTATTGCAGTTAAGCTGATATAAGAGCCTTTTCGCCCGTACCTACACAGCTTTATTTACATATTATTATTTTATTTTGGTTAAATTATGTTTATGATTAGTCTTTACTTTATTCTGTGGTTTGTCCTGGGCCAATCATAAATAAACTTTTTTTTTTATTCTTTCCCAAAAACTACTTCTTAATATCAGGTGAGATGGTGGTCAAATGCGAGTCTATAGACAATAAACAACACTATAAATCAAAAATGTTACCTCACAAAATTATCGAAAACATTTTCAGGAAGCATTCTCATAGACGTATGGGAAAAATCGTATTGTATCTACCGAGTTTTATTTTTATGCCGAATCAAAAAAAGTTCGGAAAGGATAAAAGCATTTTCAATCGCACAATCCAAAAGGCCGTAAATAAAACAAAAAAAGCCCCGATTCCTGCAATTCTAAAAATCAAAGATAGCTCTGGTTTGGAATGTGCGCTTTTGATATCATTCCAAATATGAAACTAAAATGCTTTTTTTTTGGCTAGCTTTTTGATGAACCCCGAAAATAAAATAAAAAAATCTGTAATAATAATTTGTTAGTCAGGCAAAAACATGTCAAGGGTTTTTGAAAAAAAAATACATTTAAAAAAAAAATTGTTGGTAATTAATATATTTATTTGATTTCATTCAGGACGACTGAATTAATTATAATAAACGTTTATAATTTTACCCTCGGAAACGAAATTTAGTTAATACCTTTATATTTTAAATAATTGTAATTAAAACTATTAGTAATATATGTCTGTTTCAGGCATTCTATTAGTAATAGTAATTTTAGCTTCACTTTTCTTGGACTGACCGACATTTGACTATTCAAAAGTGCCTGTAAATGGTCTATTTGAAATAAATGCTTTGATTTGATTTGATTTGAATATATGTCTGTTTCAGGCATTCTATTACTAATATATGTCTGTTTCAGGCATTTTATGGGCTTTCCCTTATTTAACGTTTTAGGATAACAGTTTTACATGTTACAGGGACAACGCTTAAATTCATACTACACTAAGTAAATTATGCTTAACTGTTTCTTGATGCTTCTAAACCTTCTAACATTACGATTTTCGCGAGGCAATCGGTGGCGACGACCTCTCGTAACGGGCCCCGGTACAGGCGATGGTTTGGAGTAATATTGACTAACTAACTTTTTATTGTGCTCTCATATTAATTTTATTGAGCTTGCCTATGTTAGATTTATTTATTTAAACTTCATGTATAATGGTGGTATTATGCAGATTTTATACAAGGAATTCTCTACCAGTCAACATTTGGGTTAATAAAACTACACTGCTATTGGGTTCACAATAAATAAATAATATGTATAGGAAATAGAATGAAGTATCATTAAAAATAATATATAATACAATATTCCACAACTATCACACAACGCCGTCTAGTCATAAGCTAAGCAGAGCTTGTGTTATAAGTACTAGGCAACTGATAAACATATACATATTTCTAAATACATACATGCATATTATAGATAAATTACACCCAGACACAGAGCAAATGATCATTAAAATATTAAAATACATATAATAACCTAAAATAATATAGGTACAATGATAAATATAAAATCTTTATAACGAAGAGAACTCAAAATAATTATAATAAATATTACGAAGACCAGACTAAGGTCGAAAGGACTTGTAAAAGTAAAGAAACAGTTATTTTACAATCATCTAAATTCTGGGTTAGCTAACCCACCCCGCGGCAAAAGTTTCTGTCTAAAATAACTAACGGTAGGGACTATGTTGAAAAAGGTTTCCACTGCTGTTTAGTACTTAAACCCCTAACCACTCGCTCATGTATTTGAAAACAGTTTCATGTAACTTGTATTGGACATGTGGTCTTAGTTTTGAGTCCCGAGTTAGAACTACTTAAATGTTTCAAGTTTTTCTGTTTAGGGCTGCGAGATTTTTCAAAAAAAGAACGCAAAACGCACAGAAGGAACACGGGTGGATTTTAAGCTGGGCCACACAATGCGTTACGCCGCCGCGCTGCAAATATTTCGACGAATCGGCGGGCACAGGAACGCCGCGCTCTTCTCGTACGGCCCGCCGATTCAAAAAAGGTTCTATAGTGTGGATGCGTTTACATTAAAAATATCCAGTCCTGGAAAAACTATTTGTAGCAAGATGGTGCACATCAGCCAATCACTGCACCAACTGATCCGGATATGAAATTTAAATATTTAAAGAAACGGGCGTAATATTTTGTTCATTGTCATCATGATTTCAGCTGAAAGTCATTCACTATTTCACTGGACAAAGGTCTTCCCCAAATATCGCTATCACGACCGGTCCTGTGCGTCTCGCATCCATCGGATCGGCGCAACTTTTACCAGGTCATCGGTCTACCTTGCGGGACTGCAGTCTTGTAGAAAACTTCAAATATATGGGAATGACATCACCTCGTTAAGTCACGTGTTACCGACTGGAGAGAGAGATTCAAAATGAAATGGTCGTATCTTGACTAGGCCTGCAGAGTCTTTCAGCCCCATCAACCATCTGTTCTTACTTGACTTTGGCTATACTACAGACTTCAACTTGTTATAACCAAGGTATTTTTCTCTAACGCTATGAGTAAGTGTGAGCATATATGTTACGAGAGCATGTAACACTCTACACTTGCAATTTTTTACAAACTGCAAAGGATAAACTGCTGTTGTGTGACCCATTTTCGTCTCTTGAAACTTTCAAAGCGCTGGAAACCGCAAAAGTAGCGCTCCTTCACAGCACTTGACTCAAATGTACCCACATTATATGAAATGTTAATAATTTTGTTCCTGGAATCTGGAATATACTGGAAGAGTGCAAATTTATGTGCTGTTTTGAGAGTGATATTTTGAAGTAGGGATGTATGGAGAGGGATGTTGGAGGTAATGAATGAATTATATGTGGAAAGATAATTATCTGGAGAAAAGAGGGATAGCAGTTTTTTGGTTAACAAATCCAAAAGGAAAAAACATGTTGTGCCAACCTCAAGTACACTACAATGGCGAGATGGTCGAAATTTCGGGGTGTTTCAAAACACATTTTTTTTCGTACTGGGTCATCTAATAAATGACGTCTTTCACTTTAGAGCGAGAAGCCGTGTTAGACTTTTTTTGACATAATCGCGCCTTTTTCCTTCAGTTGCCCTTTGCATTCCTGAGCCACGGTGAGTCTCCAAAAAATTTCCCGCCGCCCTGACAAGGATCAGCCCTACTGGGTCCCTACGGTTTTGCTAACATCTCTTTGAGGCGTGCGTGGGACACTACGAGCTGCCGACTCGGGCACAGTGCTTATCGGAAAACCTGACGGCGAGCTACTACCAATTGCTCGTTGTGCGCGAGCCCGCTTCTACGCCAGAAATTGTACTGTTATTTCCAACACCCGGGGCATCTCTTTTGGCGGTGGTTGGGGGGTAAGGATGTCCGTTCCCTTATGGTTGCTGTCATATCCATCGACCACCTCCAATCGGGGTCTCATCCTGGACCATAATCTCCCCAAAACATACGGTGGTACTCCGCCCAAGCAGGACTTCCACCGTACGCTCCACCAAGTCCTCATGTTATCCGCATTCAAATCTGCAATTGCATATCGTTTTCGTAAAGGCGATTTCGCCCATACCGATCGCTCCAGAATTCACAGATAAACCTTGTATGTACCAGAAGCGGGTCTACTACGTACGATCGAAAATTGTTTTTGCGAAGCTTGCTAAAAAAGGGGTTTTCGGATTGCACGATAGATCGGAAATTCATTCAAAAGCATTTTTCTTCCGAATAACGTTGCGGCTAACCCCCGTTTCGGTAATTTCAGAAGAAGAATACAAACACATAGTTTGCACAAATGTTTACTTCGTTAAATATGTATAGGTACTTGATGATGAACTTCTATAACCAATAGTTAAGTGTCTTGGGTAGTCTTGAACATATAAAATGTTCAAGACTACTCAACAATCGATTAACCTTTCAATCGTGGAAATTACAGACACAATAGAAAGACAATAGGTGCGCGAACCGGTGCCGGCGTTCGCTTGGGGTTTAATGAATTAAATGATATTCGCAACTATATTCGACAACTGGGTTGACCATGGGTTAAGTGATGGAACCCCGAGGCCCTGGAACGAAGGTAAAGAAGGAACAGGAGTAGGTTTTAGTCAGTAAAAGTCTGACACACCCTCTTGCTCCGCCCAAGAGCCAGAAAAGTCATTGTATGATTTCACACCCAAAAAAAAAAACATCAGGCCAGATATTGGCCTATTTTACGGAACATTTTTGAGTTGTTGTTGTTGGAGCGGCGCGGGTGCGGTAACGCGAAGAGGCAAAACGTGTATTTTTAAATGTACTTATGTTTGTAATAAATAAACTCAAAAACAACTGTGCCGATCTCAAAAATTCTTTCACCATTAGAAAGCTACATTTACCCTGATTAACAAAGGCTATATTTATTGCCTGTGCAAAGCCTGGACGTCCGCTAGTAAATTATAATTTAGGTATATCTAGAATAGAATAGAATAGAATAGCATTTATTCGGCGCAAGCAATACAATATACCACAACATAAAACAATAAATTAAAAAATGGTACAGATATACAATACAGTTGCACTATCTGTGGATTTATTTTCAATCTGTATCAATTTCAATAGACTTGGACCGAATTATGTCGCTCTTATGCATGTCTGAGATAACATACTAACAACGTCACAAGCTAATTGGTTTACGACATACCGTCATCTCCTTTAAGACAATACCAATATTATTGCATAGCATCCTATTGTTTAACTCATCAATTAACCTATTCGAGATAAGCGTAAGTATAATCAGCCTTTTAATGTTCCCACTGTTGGGACTTAGGCTTCCTCTCGAGGAGAGGGAACGGGCCGTAATCCACCACGCGGGTCCAATGCGGGTTGGAGGATGTTACATGTCTTCAAATTTTAGGTTCTAGGACATGCCGGTTTCATAATGATGTATTCCTTCACCGTCTAGAGAGCAGTGGTGATGAAATAAATTACGTTGAACCCGTGACCTACAAACTCGTAAGTCGTTAAACGAACAGACAAAACTATTATAGAAACACTGACTTCCGAAATAAAAGTTATTTTGTTCAGTGTTTTTTTAACATTGAAGTCGGTTAATTTTTTTTTTTGTAGAAAGTTTTTTTTTGCTTACAATTTAGGCACAGTTTTCCGCACTAGTCTGAAAAAATGTACGAGCTCGATCACTTCACAATTTACGAGTCACATTATAACCCTCGTTTATTCCGCCTCAGCTCCAACCCTTTTAACTGAGGCAGTTAGTACCTTTGCATCCCGGTCGAACTCTTTAGCCATGCAAATTGTATCACTAAACGTTTATCATAATATTTAAATAGTGTAGTGTACTACTAGACCCCACTGCTTGAGAAATTCGCGTTTGCCTCATCGAGGACCTAAGAATCCTGTTATAACTAGCTTCTATCAGCGGCTTTGCCCCTGATTAGATCCTTTTTAGATCCCCATTACATTCACTTAGGGAATGAATTTTAGAAAATCCACTCTTAGAGTCTAAACAGACGGACCGCATTTCAACTACAATCCAACTGCAAATTGCAGTTTGAATGCAGTTGACACAACTTCAATAGAACTGCAAACACGACTGCAATAGAACTGCAAACCAAACGTGCAGTCCGATCGCAGTCGTGTCAACTGCTTTCAAACTGCACTTGACCTGCAATTTGCAGTTGAAATGCGATCCGTCTGTTTAGTTTACGCTTACGTAATAAAATGAAGCCTTCTGCAAAATTTCACTCTCCTAGTTCTGGTAGTTTTGTCTGTGTCTTTATATGTCAGTCAGTCAATTAGTTGTTATATAGATTAAATCACTAAGGTTGTCGATATAGCACAAAGAATTGCCAAACTGAAGTGGCAATGGGCAGGGCACATTGCTCGCAGAACCGATGGCCGTTGGGGCCGAAAGGTTTTGGAGTGGCGACCGCGTATCTGAAGACGTGGTGTTGGAAGGCCTCCTACAAGGTGGAACGATGACCTGGTGAAGGTAGCAGGAAACCGATAGATGCGGGACGCACAGGAACGTTCGATGTGGCGACGCTTGGGGGACGCCTATGTCCAACAGTGGACGTCTATCGGCTGAAATGATGATGATGAGATTAAATCATCGAAGATACAATTAAATATAATGTATCTATAATTTGGGTGTAATTTTATCTGTATTACATATGTATTTAGAAATATATAAGTATGTTTATCAGTTATCTAGTACTAATAATACAAGTTCTGCTTAGCTTGAAAGTAGATGGCGCTGTGTGAAAGTGGTCGAGTATTATTATTATTTCCTTTATTACATATTCTGTTATTCCTTTATTTATTTTTATATATAGTTTTAAATATTTGTAAAAAGTCACATTATAAAAAAACATTAGTTACATTATTTAAATTTAACATTATTAATGCTTGATTAAACTAATTACTAAACTAATATTAATTAATTTGAAATCACATACCTACATTATTACCATAACGTTATCCTATAATCTCAAGCTATTCTTAGCTCAGGTGTCAATTGATACAATTTCCTATCATCAGAGCAGGCTGATCAAAGAGCACATTAATTAGGCATGTAATTGGCAGACATTGCGTTGCAATTGCAGTCCTTAATAATTAGACACTAGAATTAGCAATTGGCAATAGAATTGTAGTTTTATTAAAATGGACATATTAATAAAACTACTCTACCATTTTTAGGGTTCCATACCTTAAATGGAAAAAACGGAACCCTTTGTCCGTCTGTCTATCTGTCTGTCAAGACCCTTTATCTCGAGAACGCGTTGAGGTGTCGAGATGAAATTAAAAACCATATACTCAGGTCTGTGGTCCCTTCAAGCTGTGAAAAAATCAAACTTCTAAGTTAACGAATAAAAAAAAAACACGGCCGATTTTGATGCTCTCAAAGATCGAAATTTTGAAGCTGACTCCAACATACCAGAAAGATGCTGGGCAAAATTAAAGTGGCTATCCTGACTCATACCGCAAAAACTAATAAAAGGACTAAGAAACATCATCATCATTTCAGCTGAAAACGTTCACTGCTGGACATAATACCCCCAAGTATCAACATAGTAACCCGTCTAGTCCGTCTCGCGTCCACCGGATTTTCACGACAGATAAACAAACACAACACTACGAATTCCTCACCTAAAATAATTTCAACTCTCACCCTGCACCGCTCTCACTAATTACCAGAACATTATCACACAGTTCTGTATCAAAGTTGTCTTTGTTGCAACAACTTTGTGCCAATTTACTCCCGAAGCGTTGAACCGTGCGGACAGATAATACTGCTCTTACTTACTACCAACAGAACCGCAATTAACAACAACACAATTTGTATTCGACGGAATTATTCTCTCAATGTGAACACACAGATTTTCATCATCATTATTGTTGATGGTATGGGGTGAGAGAGTAGAAATTTCGTGGGGTTAGTAAAAATAACGAACTTTTAGGGTGCTTTGAACACGCTTTGCAACGGAGTTTTGAAACGATTCTGTTGTTATTTGGGATTCTTAAATTGTTATATGATGGCTTACCTACTTTAGTTTCTACATATATTTATTTTTTATTGGCTTGACTGCGATCCCACCAGTGTAATCAGTGATGCAATCATAGATGGTGATGCGCACTAGTTTATTAAGAGCCTATTCACTCTGGCCTTAAAACACCTAAATTATAATCGTTCCTTCCTACCAATCCTTCAACATACGCTTGATAAAACACTAGGAGAAACCCTAAGTTTTTCACTTTATTTACATTATTTTCATCTAATAGGCGACATAAAACATGTAAGTAAGAATATGCATAATATATAATTTACGTAATTTAAAAGGGTGCATGGAGTTTCTTTCACATTCTTTTCCATACCTAGATATCTACGCTTTAGAATGTCCCATTAGTCTGACAGTCAGTTTGCAAAATGATGAAAAAACTGGGCAAGTGCGTGTCAAACTCGCGCATTGAGGGTTCCGTGCAAACTACAGTTCCCGAATGGAGTCTCGAAGATTTTTTCGAATTGCATTTTTTTGTAGCGTAGGTAACAACAAATTTATTGATTCCAGATTTTTTTCTTTCTTAAAGAGTAAAAAATATACGTTTTTTTTGCAACATAAACGGCCATCTCTATTTTATTCGTTATTTTTTTATACATTATCTTAGAAGATTGATTTTTTACAGCTTAAAGGGACCGCAGACCTGAGTATATGGCTTTAATTTCAACTCGATACCTCCGCGCGTTCTCGAGATAAAGGTCTTGGCAGACAGACAAACGGACGGACAACAAAGTGATCCTATAGGGTTTTGTTTTTCCTTTTGAGGTACGGAACCCTAAAAATGATAACTTTATGACAGTTAAAAAGTGCCTATATATGGTTTATTTAAAATAAACTAGTATTTGATTTGATTATAATTTACTAGAGCTGCCAGTGTCTTCACACTCCTGATGAATGAACAATGCAGTGCAAACAACTGTTGTAATAACAACAGTGATGTAATAACATAACTTCCTATAACCTATAATCTTTGGATATATCGATGTCACCGAGATCTCGATACTAACTAGATATCCCCTTGTCATGGTATTCATAAGGGTAAACGCCGTACAGCCCTTATGAATGCCACATTCACTACAGTACACGTCGACCACAATAGGTATGTCATATCGTATGTTCCAATAACTTATCCGAGCTATTCCAATTCACACTGCACGGTTGGACCTCTTTGGTAGATCGTAGCGTGTATGGCCTCTTTTGTCTAATATAGATAGGGATCCACTTGAATTCGTAACTCCAGAAAATTTCAATACTTCGGCAGCAATTCAAGTATCCACCTTAATGAAAAATCATAAATATACACATAGTTTATTGTTTCCTCTTAAGGGCACTGCAAGCCTTGCCAAGTTACTATCGTTTCGTTACGAATCTCTTTTGACAATCGGTAACGCCTCCTAATGTTTGGTCTCATCACATAACTTAGGGTAGAGATAACGTCATTCCCATACATTGGATTGAAGTTTTCTACTAGCGTAAACAATTGTTGATTATAAACTTGGCTAAACCTGCTGCGGTCTTCGCCAGATTTACATAAAAGGCACAGCCGTACCAACATTTTCCTTTGCCCAAAATCATCTTTTGGACAGTACCGACCAGACAAAACACTCATCTGGTCGGAGGGTTCTCCCTTTTCAACGAAAGTATGTGGAAAGTCCCACACACTTTGTTCTGAATACCTCCAAATGATAATTATCTCGTTCCATTCTGAAATCAAATTTGGTACAAAAAAAAAACACTAACAGTAACAACAATAATATTGAATTGACCCGTTTAACTGAAAATAATTTGAAAAATATTCAAAATCGTTCCATGGCACGGATATTCGCATATCAGCATTATTATCGATATGAACCCGCTAGGGACGCAATCTCTCGGATGGTTGCTGCCACGAATGCACCTGACATCTGCATTATGGAATTTGTGGAACAAATATTACATTGAAAGCGTTTTTTTAAACCTTTTTTGTACATTCGATTTGCATTGTGATTTGAAATTGGACTGGTTTTTAATGAACTTCGTTGGTGTGGGGAGTATTTGTTCGTTTTAGAGAATCAATTTTTTTGCATGTAGTTTAGTAGGTCACACAAACCTGTTTCTATATTTGACATGGGTGTTTATGAAATCACTCCTCCCGCACTGGGTAAAATGAGAGACAGTGTGAAGTAAGAACTACATTACACCAAAGAGGGGACTTGGCTATTGTTTGTGGCATGTCCAAACAACGAGGTCGTACATAAGCTGGTGCTGACAAGGAACCGGTCTAACTCCTTGTCATCAAAATAAAAAATAAATAAATAAATCAGATATGTAGAAAAGTGTAAATAAAAATAACCCATTTCTTGTATGGAATTGTAGACGCATTAAATTTTTTGTCAAATCAATGCGTATGGCTGTCGATTATTCGTTCAACTAATCACACAAAGCATTCTGTGCGCGAGTGACTACTTGTCAAGCAATGGATGGATAAGTTTGAAGTAGTGGCATGATCAAATTCGGGTTTATACGAAACCTAAATACAGTTTTTCCACTAAAACCAAATTCCAACAGTTTTTACACCATGTTATATTTTTTCCCAAAAATATCTAAAAAGGTCACAAGTTGGACACCACCGACACTAAGTACAACAAAGATCACGGCAGGTCATAGCGGGCATTAAGACCCAGCATGCAGCTGGGTGCAAGTGCAAAATAACGCCTTAGTCGTCTGGATGGCCTGGTGACTATTTATTTTTGCTGACATAACAAGCTTATAACTTTGTGATTTTTCATGATATAGTTATGAAATTTTGTACATAGATTCCTTACATAAAAATACAAGACACGTGTTTCGGGTTCCGTATATATAGGTACTAAAATGAATGTTCCTAAGTCTTATAATCGAAGTGACTTCGAAAATGAAACAGGAATCCAAGATTCAGTCATGTAAAATAAAATCAACGCTTTTAACATTAACCAAATAAGATTACTTAGTATAAACCAACTCCGTTCTTTTCACTTTGTTATAACAAATCTGATTCTAGTGCTCTCGCTTTGTATATTGTAACGACAAGGTTCGTTGCGTTGAAAGAAAATGTCTCCATTTTCCTTCACAATTTCTTGACACGGTTAACGAAAGGGAATTCTGAAAAGTCATAATCAATAGTAGGTACATTTTGATACAAGTGGAGAAAGGTTGTCATTGCGACCGAGGTGGAATTCGCACGAACCGTAGGCAGTGACAAAGCGCGTGTATCAAACGACTTTTTAAAAACACTCACGAAAAAATGAATACATGGGGGTTAACCGGCGACTTGTGGGGGTCGACGCGCGCCCAGCCTTATACGATAAATGTAACAAAATTGTGGCATGTGCACTTTTCTGCACTAGTGCGGAAAACAGTCTACGGTTTTTCGAGTAAGTACATTGAAAAATCTCTAATACTGTCAACTCTGTTAAACTATCTTAGTAACACTGACACAATCACAAATCCCACCGCTCCATTTTCACAAGCACGCGAATGCATTTTATTATTATTTAACAGCGGACACTATTGAATTAGAACGCAGCGAGGCGATTGCCGGCACTCGACGATTGTAAAGCGAACGAATCGAACATCACAATGTCCATTGTCGCGCCTGTAGACTCCAGCTTTCTGTCGCGGTGAATAACCAGCGATGTATTGTGTAGTCAGAGATGGGAACGCGCTGAGTCCTGCCATTGTTTCACCAACGTCAACACTTCCCACTGTAAATGAATGCAGAACTGGAACAGTTATTGTCGTTTAGATCGTCGAGGGTTTTTGCTGAAATGCAAATGTTACAAAAAAATGCTCGACTGTAACCGGTTTATAAGTTAGACTTTACTCTTTAAGTTTATATGGACTTTATGGCCCTAGTTCCCATTTAGTGTCAAAAACAGAGACTTTTTGAAGCCTTCTCCTCGGTAAAGACTGGGTTAATAAGTTTGAAAAAAATAAATAATATCTATTATAAATTCATATTTATACAAGGTGTAAGGGAAAGTCCTCTACAAACTTTAAGGGCTTGCTCAGTAGATGAAACTGAACAACCATCCACAAGATTTTTTTTCAAGAAATGAAAAAAAAAATCAGCCTCGCCATACATAAACTTGATTAAACAATTTGTATGGCGAAGTCGATTTATTTTTATCGTTTCCTGAAAAAAAATCTTGTGGAATGTTCTTCAGTTTCGTAATTGAATATAAAGAGCGTCTCCTTCAAACGTCACGTCTCTAAAAGGAACTATACAAGGTACCAGATTAACTTAATTTTTAAATTAAATTAATTTTTACCTAATATCTCCAATATATCAAAGGTACCCGAACTGATTTTCAGAAAAGGCAAAGGATCACGATAGATGTCGATTCAATACAGCTTTATGTCCTTAATTCCGTTTTTTGAAATTAAGAATGTAATAAATGTAGGAGGGTCAATGACCATTATTCCATGTTTAATTGGCTCTAACATTAAGATGTTACATTAAAAAAAATCTCATTAATAATGAACCTAAAAATATAATACTAAAAACGTCCAGAGATTCGTATTCGTTCGTATTTATGTTGATTTTAGTTTTCTTTTTGTTTGTTTGCCTTGAAGTTGCACCTACCATGTTATGTCTGCACCACCCTAAGGTCGACTGGTAGATAATGCCTAACGCATTAAATCCTCCTTTGTACAGTTTTTTGTGCAAGAAGTGTTAATAAATAAATAAGATTCGGCGACGGACCACCGCGGTCCGAATCACTCGTTCGAACGACGAAACACCCCAGAGCGTCCGTGAGCTTACTGGACATTTGGCGATCATGACTACAAGTATGTGTGCGTTTAACTCCGGCCAGATGACTATACGCTTTAAGCAAATATGAGAGGTGTATGAAAAACAGAAGCAATTTGTAGTTGCAACAAACAATTTTGTTTCACAGTGTTCTCGAAAAATGTAACGTTTGTGCATTGTGCAGCACTCGTATGAAAGCATGTTTCGAGTAAAGTAAGTTATTTAGAATTGAAATGCGAGGAATTTTGTGTCAAAGGTAAACTGTGTAGTTTGCTGGACCAACATTTCAATACAAGTTCATTTTAAATGTGCGTGGAACGTGATATTTGGTTGTGAAGTTGAAAATGCTAAAAATTAACCGATATTTTCTATAACAAACAATTAATAAAAGATCTAGGTGATTTTGTTATGCGGCCTTCTTAATCTTTCTATGAGTAGTTTTGAAAAACGAATAATGAATGCTAAATGCCCAAGGAATAAAGTTTTATGTTTTTGCTCTTGTTGCCCCCTTAAAAGTTGAATTGTTAAAAACCCCTTCTTATTGTTTGGCTACATCATAAAAATAAGTCAAAATTTCTCGTTCCTAGACTCAATAGTTTTTGCTGTGCGTTGATATAGCAGTCACTCGTTTCTCTTTTTATATAAAGGTAGGTATGGAAAAAGTGTATTAAAAAATCCTCTTGTACGATAAATAAATAATGTTCAATTCGCTGTGGCCTTTCATCCGCGAGATAGCGTAAAATGAAAATACAGTTCAGCTATGTCTACAAAATCCCTATCGCAGATTTACGATGTTCAGTTACGTTAGCATTCACCGCCGGCGATAGCAAACATTTTGCGATTCCATCTTGGGTATAACAATTTCAGTTACCGAGTGTAGAACGAATGGTAAACGGAGATCACGAAACTGATTTTGAAGATGATAGAATTTAAGATATGATTTTTTCCTTTGTTGTACTTGAAAAGGAATTATCGAGGATTTGTTTTGCTCAAATAATGACATTTGTTTTGTATTGTGAATTCTTTCACAAATACTTACACTAACTAACACTAATCGTAGTGTTCCCACGCGTGTCTTAACGAGCCAAAAGGTAGGGGCTTAGCAGGGCCAAAGTCTGTTGGGGCCATGGATACATTTCTTCTTCTTCTTCTCCTTCCTGCCCTTGTCCCGTTTTATTTGGGGTCGGCGCAACACGTTTTTTTCTTTCTTCTAACCTGTCACTCGTCACGCTATCACTGACTCCCTTTTCTTTCGTATCAATTCTCATAGGCCATGGATTCATTTCTGAGAAGAAAAAAGCCTAGAAGGCAAAGCAAAGAAGAAAATAGGAGAGAGTTTTAGTCAGTAAACGTCTGACACACTCTTCTACTCCGCCCAAGAGCGAATAAAGTCATTAGATGATTTCCCACCTAAAAAAAAAAACATACACTAGTCATTTAAACTCGGAAGAACTACCTATAACCCGTATAGATATTTGTACTTTGTGGGAAACGCACCCGCAACACTGAAATACTGTGCTTTTATAAATATACACTAAACCTATAGCGTCACAATGGTGATACGTGAAAGGAATGATATTCACTTTTTTACGTGATCCCAGAGCGTGGTGATCCAGGGGTGGCCCCTGGTGAACCCCCGATTGTCTAATTTATAACTTACATGCTAAAATAAAAATTTAGCTGTTGTTATTTATTTCACCATCACTTGATCTGTGTGGTTCTTTCGAAGAAAATCTCTGATGGCACGGTTGACGCAGTGGTTGAGCTTTACAACTTAATATTATTGATTCTAATTAATTTGCCTAGTTTTGATACAAAACATACAAAAAACCGGCCAAGTGCGAGTCGGACTCGCCCATGAAGGGTTCCGTAGCAGCAAGTAACATAATATAAAAGTTCTTGTTATGTGTTGTAACTTTGATCGATATTTTAATAATAGTGTATTTTTTTCGGTTTATGACGCATTAAAAAAAAACTACTTACTGGATTTCGTTCAAACCAATTTTCGTTGGTAGTTTTTATAGTAATGTATATCATATATTTTTTTTAGTTTTATCATTCTCTTATCTTAGAAGTTAGAGGGGGGGGGGACACACATTTTACCACTTTGGAAGTGTCTCTCGCGCAAACTATTCAGTTTAGAAAAAAATGAAATTAGAAACCTCAGTATCATTTTTGAAGACCTATCCATAGATACCCCACACGCATGGCTTGGATGAAAAAAAAAATTTTGAGTTTCAGTTTTATGTATGGGGACCCCCAAAATTTATTGCTTTTTTTCTATTTTTGTGTGAAAACCTTAATGCGGTTCACAGAATACATCTACTTACAAACTTTCAACAGTATAGCTCTTATAGTTTCGGAAAAAAGTGGCTGTGACATACGGACGGACAGACAGACAGACAGACAGACAGACAGACAGACAGACAGACAGACATGACGAATCTATAAGGGTTCCGTTTTTTGCCATTTGGCTACGGAACCCTAAAAAGAAGACATTTGGCTGAGTATGGGCGAGAAAAATGAGAAGAAATGATTTCATGAAAGGTGTAAGAAGCTGAAAACAAAAAAAATACAGCAAATTATAGCTCGAAAATTTAAAGCCGCTAACATTTTTGACTTTTGTATTTTACTATTTACTAGCTGTTGTCCGCAGTTTCACCCGCGTACATGAAATATGTAAGCCTATGCCATTCAGGAATAAAGTAGCTATCTAGCGGTGAAAAAAATTTAGCAAACGGACCTTAGTTTAAGACTCCTACAAAAAACTCCTACAAACAAAAAAGCATAAAAACAAACTTATTCTCCTTATTATATTAGCGTAGATTTATTTATCAAATGCTTGCTATACTTACAGTATGCACCAAACCGTTTAGCAAGCTAACAATCCATGAACTAAAAAATTTGATTCAAACATTATTGTACGATTTAATCTGTATGTTCTACAATTAAATTAGTCTCATTCAGGTCCAGTGGCTTTTAAACTCTTTAAAATTACATTTACTAACTACAGACACATCTAACCAAAAGCACCACTGGCTAGAATAACCGCACCTCGCCAACCATCTAAAATATTTACAGATGACGCCAGTACAAATTCACTTTTGTGTACATTAGACTCGGACGTGGCTAAGTAACTGAAGCTATGGTACAGGGTTGTTAGAGAATTTAGTTCCCAACTAAGTAAATGCCGCTAGAAATCATACCATAGGGAAATGGGGTTTAAACAACGACTTTAGCGCCACATGCGACGCAAGTCTCTCAACACATAAGACTTATAGATCTGATGTTCCGAATCAGACCGTAGTACCCCATTCTCCGTACCTCGGCAAGTTGACAGAATTGTTTTGGTGTGTTACTGCAAGCATGAGGCGTCTAGTTGCTGCAAGATCGTTGGGTTAAAATTATAGGAATCTACCACAAAACTTAATAGCCATAATGTCTACCTACTCCGTGGGTCGAGAGGGGATGTTACACTGTTACTGACTAAATCTTGTGTTCCTTCAATTGCTCTTTGCGCTCCAGAAACGCGATGACTCTTGTTTTGACAGGCATTGGCTAGTTTATTTATTTATTTATTAATTCCATTTTACAGACTTTTTTTTTTTTTTTTCGATGGGAAAAATCATCTTATGACAACCCCCGCTCTTGGGCGAAGCGGGAGATAGTGTCAGACTCTTACTGACTAAAAAACCCATCCCGTTCCTTCAAGCCTTCATACCGGGGCTCGAGCGCCCTTTCGGATAACCCTGGCCCCAGTAGGCTTCGACCCGACTGGGTCCCTGCTGTTGCTGACAACTCCTTGAGGCGCGCGGGAACAGCGCGCGCCGTCGACGACTTGGGCTTGGTCCGGACAGTTACCGGACGGCCGGACAGCGAGCTACCCATTGCTCACTGTCCGCAAGCCCGCGCCTACGGTGGCTGGAAATCGGGATCGGAATCCCGGCGGCGGCGAGAGCGCCGTTGCCTGATGCGGTCGGCCTCCTCCTTAGCGAGCATTACTGCTTCGCAGAAGAACACACAACAAAGAACAAGAACTACACTACGAACTCGTGTGCCACACACGCCAATCTGGGTGTGTCAGTCTCCATATATTTTATGTATATGGAAACTAGACTTGTAGAGCTACACATGGTCCACGACACTCGTCACTCAACGTCGTTCTACGTACAAATCAGGCGTGTTATACGTGTGCGTTGGTCTAATGTAGTTCTAGCTTTATGCTCATATCTCTTTGAGCACTGCTGGATCAGCCACATAGGAAGAGTAACAAATGCAACGGGCACCATGCATTGGGGTAAGCCCCACTTAGACGTAAAAAACAAGTCAAAATACCTCTGCCCTATGAATTCTAATTACTTTTGGATTTTCTATAAAGACAATGTAGGCAACTCTATGGAGCCATGGCTACATAAAGGTCTTGGAACCTATTTACTCTCTCACCGTCGACTTGGCTCTGTTACTTGTCGAACAGCGAGTTATCTATTGATTGCCGTCAGCAAACCCACGCTTAAAAGCATGTTAATTTATCTTTTTTTGCACGTTTTCCTTGCAAGTCAGTCCTTGTTACATCCCTAAAGTGGCGCAAATCTCGTATTCTTGGCATTGGTGCATAATAAATCGAATCGAGAATGGTAACAGCACTTTTGTCCATTAGAACCGTCTTGGGACGTTTGAAAGCCGTCTGGATGTTGAGAGGTGTGTCAATGATTGTGGAAACTTCTTTACTATTTTATAACAGAACTCAGCTTTTCAACGATATGAAAGTCTGTCGTCGAAGCGGCAACGTGCTGTCGTGTAGTTGTAGTTTCTTCGACAAAGGTTCCTTAGTTTGAAGCTACGCTCTCATGGACAATGATGAGTGAGTGATTGGCAGCCTAGATTTTTATATAAGTGTACTCTGAATCCATCGGAGTCCTGCGAACCACGCGATTGGTCAGGGTCGCGGGAGTCCGATGGATGCGTGACGCGCAGGACCGGTTGTTGTGGCGACGCTTGGGGGAGGCCTATGTCCAACAGTGGACATCCTTCGGCTTCTTCTTATCGTATCGATGGCAAAATTAGTTAAATTCCTTACTAATGTAATACTAATTCCTATAATGTTTTCTTTGTATTTTCTCTAGCATGTAACTGTTTTTTGTCCCCAATAAAATAAAATACCTAATATATCATACCTATATCTTTTAAAACTTTTCTGATGAAAAAGTACCAAAATGAACTAAGAAGTATTAAGTTATATCTCTGCTATAATTTTGGATCAACTCAAGTTAGACCTAAGTTAAATCGGATGTTAGAACGGCTTCGATACGGTATAGATTAAGCTAGGAAATTATATTAGTGTCTGTAAACCGGAGGGTATCATTCGGTGAGAGAGATACATTCAATAGTTATAATCATACTTACACTGAGTTGTAGGTCGATTCAAAGTTAGACCTAAATTGATTGATAGTTTTCTTAACCAAGAATATTGTTAGGTAAAGATATTTTATATTCGATTATTCATTGCAATCGACTAATTGTGGCAATACCGAAACGTACAATTGCCGCCACGGATCTTGAGCGCTGGCTTCAAGTTGTGCAAAAGTCAAATATTCGGTCCCTTTAGTGGCGCGAAGTGAGACGCGGGGGCGGGGAGTGTCAGTGATTGGCTCACCGCGCCATCGCGTCATAGACGTCACTTATGATTCGCTCCCTGCACTGCTGCATGTATGTACGGAATCTCGGCTCGTCAATGTATGGAATGCGCAAAGCGATCCCCACTCTGATGCCGAGCGCTCAAGATCCGTTTTGGCAATTGTATTTGTGACTGTAAATAAGTGGGGGATGTAGCGTAACGGCGGGAGCAAGTCTTGGTCCGGCAGCCGTTGAAGTAAGACGCACAATTTGTCTATTGCATTATTATAATGTTAAGAAAATAATTGTACTAACATAATTTTAAAGAGTGTCCATGGAGTTTCTTGCACATTCTTCTCCATGAGATCTATGCTTTGGAATATGCAAAATCACTTTTCTGACTGACTGACTTCTAGATATCCAAATGAGTGAGTTATAAATATTATTTTCTACTGAAGTGCGCAGTTTTATAACAAAAGCTAGGTTCTGATTGCTTCACAAGAAACGCCCCGGGCGTTTGAGGTTCTGGGCATTTCCATTGAAAGCATCAAATAACTACTCCTGCCCTGGGGAATGAGAGGAAGTGTCAGTGTCAACATCAAAATTTTACTGACTGAAACCTGCCTGTGTTTCCTTAGTTGCCTTTTGCGTTCCAGGGCTGCGGTAACTATAATAATATTCCACAACGTGCACCGCTATTTAGTCCCACACTAAGCAGAGCTTGTGGTATGAGTATTAGATAATTAATAAACATACTTATATATTTCAAAATACATATACACCGATAAATTTTAATCGTTTTAATCCCGTAGAGGGTCAATCCGGTACATGAAACACTATCGATTTGTTAAGATAAAATTAAAAGATAAAGTACCTTTTTTTCAAAACTCGTATTAATTTAGGCATAAACGAAATTAATTTATTTAAGAAAACGTCAGCTGAGTGAGTCCAATTACCTGTAGGTAGTTTGTCCACAACGCCGACTACTACCTATAGGTCATTGGACTCGCTCAGCCGTCGTTTTCTTAAAGAAATTAATTTCGGACATGCGTAAATTAATATGAATTTTGAAAAAAGGTACTTTATTTAAAACGATTATAATTTAATAGTGTTTAAATAAATTACACATATAATACACAGAACAAATGGTCAGACTCAGCACACAAACATTTGTCCTGAGTGGGAATCGAACTCACGACCCCTGTCATAGCACTCAGGGGCACTGACCAACATGTCTGACAACTCTTTCGAATAATCACACAGCCCTGGCACGACTTTAAAAATCTGTAGAACCTAGAGTTGGTTATTGGGCACAATATGCTCAGCAAATCAGTTAAGAGCATCCAACCCAAGATACATTTTCATACAACCGCTCTTACGTAATTGTGACGTTATAACACATCTTCTTCCAGATATTTTGGAAATACAGCTATCTGCCTATCTTGTGCATTATTATCTAGGTTTCTAATTAAATTAACTTTATAATTAAACACCTGAAAATGTGCTATTTTGTGTGAACTTAGACACTTTTTAATGTACTCATAAATTAAAAAGAAAAAAATATTATAGAAACACTGCACATTAACTAACCTAACCTAACCACAATTCTGAATGATGATTACTTTTAAACTTATTAAAGTTTTTCGGAAGAAAATTGATTGATTTTTTTGTAACTTTATAGTTTTAAAAAAAAAACACGTATTGTCTAGAACAAGTTTTATGAAATATTCGATTGTATAACGGAACCTCCGAATGCCAACAGAGCTTTCAGGCGATATCTCTCTTTTTTGCATTGCATCAAACATCACGTTGGATTGCGTTGGATGAACCAACAAACTTCATTTCAAAACTATGCTCGGGTTGACGATACTCGAGACGTGAAGGGCTCTCTTAATACTTTTATTGTGAATGCTAGACCTAAACACGCCTAATAGAACCTAGATTTTTATAACAGTCATTACTTTCGTTTCATATTAGGTACATTATAGCTTTAAAAAGTAACGATTCTCAAAATTAGTATTCACGACCTAAACAGGCTAAGTAGGTTGTAGGAAACTGACCTTTAATAAAGTAATTAATAAGCAACACTCTATTTTTTACGTCGCAATTAGTGTAATCAGGTTTTCATTACAAATTGCCATAATCGTAAACCTACGTCTGAATTTGATCTGATTTGTTAAGTAAAAATGTACAAAATAAAAAAATTAATATATTTTGTTGTTTATATTTTTTCTGTCTGTATCACATTTGATAGAGTGGTTGTGGTCATAACTTCAGGTGTTGGTGGCAAGCGTCACAACACGCCGCCACTCCTGTCTGATGGCCGCCTTTTTCGTGCATTCGTGTAGTGATGATGAGCCATTCACTGCAGCTCTTGTCTGGTCAATCCACCTCATAAGGGATCTTCCTCATGATCTGGTACCCTCAACCTTTCAATGGAGCACAAGTCGCTCAATAGCCACCTCTCCTCGGCGGCATATGATGGTTATATTTTTTTCTATGTTAAAAATCAAATATGTAACTTCATACATATTATAGATAAATTACAATTAGACATAGGATAAATGATCATGCTCATCACCCAAACATTTGTGCTGGGTCTAGACCAACAGGCCAGTCGAAATAGTAATGTACGTATGTACTAACGTATGGATGTATCATATGTATGTTTATCTAACATTAACAAACTATTAGTGAAGAGCGCAGTGCGCTAAAGTCAAAGCAAAACTTTGCTACAATCGCAGATAGGAGAGATCGATGGCTACAAAATACAAACTTTGTTTGGGTAACTTAACACATCAAGTAACTTGGTTCAGGACAAAGTGACATACTATGACCGATAACAACTATGGAAAGGCCAAAATTTTTAGGTCATTGGCCCCCTGATATTTCGGCAATACTTGTCAATGCAATAGATTTTGAAGTTTTTGGCAATCATCACTATTACATGTAGCATGAGAGACACTATGGCATGTAGCAAAATAATTCGGGCACACCTGCATTTAAGATGTTTAATATCAGACAACGCCGTCTAGTTTCAAGCTAAACAAAGCTTGTGTAATGAGTACTATACATACTTATATAAATACATACGTACTGTAGATAAATTACACCCAGATACAGAACAAATGATCGGATGAATGACACAATATGTCTTATTTTTTTGGTATTAGTACATGTCACACATATCAGTTTCCTCACGATGTTTCATGTCGACTTACAAGTCGTCGTACTTGTTAATTGGGGCTATTACTACTGAGCCATCGTTGCGCCCTTATCTCGAATCTATTTTGAGGCAAAAGCCAAAAAGCTCAGTCGACAATGAACGAATGTGAATGGCCCTTTCCATCAATCTAAAATGTTAATAGAAGCCTTAGTTCCTAAACCGATTAAAAGTATAACAAAGTAATCTCGGCAATCATATACAAGTTTAAACACCAATATCACGGTAAAAACCCATTAATAAAAGAGGGTATTACCGCCGCCATAAAGTGTATAATTCACGCAAATAACTTAATAGAAGCCAACTTAGAAATTTACATAATAACTGCCTTTTCAACGTTCTGTAAGTTATTTTTCACTGATTTTAATGTTAATTCTAGTTTAGGCTTTTTCTAGGAGGAAAATCATTCCATGACTTCTCCTGCTCTATGGCGGAGGGGAGAGGTGTGTTAAAGTAGAACTACACTGTGCACACGTGTGCCATAGTTGTCTGGCCTTTTTTGGCGCAAACGTGAGACATACAAAGTTATTTTTTATTATTATTTTTGTTTTGTGTTTGTCTCAAGTTTTTGTTGTCTACAATGTTTTGTGCGCCAAAATAAATACTTTGCTTTCTTTTCTTTCCATACACGACGATCTGGGTGCGTCGCTCTCTATACATTTTATATGCAAACTAGATTTGTAGAGCTACACTTGATCCACGCCACGCGACGTCGTTCTACGAACAAAACAGGCGTGTTACACATGTGCATCTGTCTAATGTATTTCTAGCTTCAGACTTTTGCTGACTAAAATTCACTCCTATGGTCTTTCAGGACTCCGGGTCTTCCTTGAAGAAGTGAACCCATGGCCCCAGCTTTAACCCTGCTGGAGCCCTATGGCTTTGCTGAAATTTCATAAAGGCGCGCGTGGAACATTACGCGCCTCGCTATTCGGGCTTAGTCCAAACGTTTACCGGATGGCCAAACAGCAAGCTATCTAGCCTACGGTAGCTGACTCTAGTTTAGGTTAGGTTATATTAAAGTGAACTTAATATTCGTGGCTTTATACTTTGGTGCCATATTCATCTAGGGACGACAATACCGTCTGGTTTGGTCATGTTTCGAAACTAATAAGGTTTCAAGGATATAGTATTTCATTTGAAATTTAGATACAATTGCCAAAACGGATCTTGAGCGCTGGGCGTCAGAGAGGGGATCGCTTTGCGCATTCCATACATTGGCGAGCGTCCGTCTTCGTTGTTAGATACATGCAGCAACGCAGGGAACGAATCAGGAGTTACGTCTATGACGCGATGGCGCGGCAAGCCAATCACTGACACCCCGCGTCTCACTTCGCACCACTAAAGAGACCGAATATTTGACTTCTGCGCAATCGCTCAAGATCCGTGACGACAAATGTAAGTATGAAATTTTCAGTAGAAATACCGTCTTAGACAAAACTTTAATCAAAGTAAGTTTTCAATAATTATGTTTTTTTCAAGTTTGCGAGAACGTCTGAGAGAGTTACCATGGCCCTAGAACGTGAAGGGTAAATGAAGGAACATGGTTGATATATTTAGACAGCAGAAGTCTGACACACCCTCTTACTACAATTAAGAGTGGGAGAGGTCATTCATCATCAAAATTTTATTCCCATGAACGAAAACTAAAGTAGTTACTCAAAAGCTACACATAATACTCACTAGCTGACCCACTAAACGGTAATCTACCATATAAATTATCAAAGAAAATAAATGAGGGGTGGGGTTGGGAGGGTAAAAGATAGCCTACGACCTGTTCTACCCTACCCAATATACACAAAATCTGTAAATATAATAAATCTGTGGTAGGTTTTAGTTGTGCGTGCATCAAGTTAAATGTAACGCCGCGTACAGACGTCGCGAGGCGTGCGTCGCGAATGGATCGTCTCGCATGCCTCAGGCTGTGTGGACGAGTGTGCTTACAGTGAGCATTCGTCGAACGTTGCGAACACCGCCTCAGTACGAGTCGTACGCTACGTGTGGACGGACAGGTGTGGTTTGCGTTTTCTACTGATGAACACTGCGTGGTGTTTTGCGTGCTCAGCTTGAGCATGTGTCGTTCGGGACGCACGCATAAATTTTGCCGTCGTATGTCTCAGGTTGAGGCAAGCTTGACGAACCATTCGCGGCGCACGCCTCGCAATATACTATGTACTTGGCTTTAGAAATTGATGTAGATAACTTTCTACATTAAAATTGTGTGTAACTTGATATATTACTCAGGCTTTATTTTATCGCAATCGGTTGACTATATCGAATGATTCAGCTGGTCTAAACATAAAGAGGTCATGTTTTTTTTTCTTTTCTTTGTAAGAGGTAATGGTTCGATTCCTAATATTATTTTTTTTCAATAGAAAGCTGCTTTATTCCTGAGTGACATAGGTTATATTTTATGTAGGCAAATGAAGCCGCAACGAAAAGCTAGTATTTCATAAAAATCGTTCAAACGATTTCAGAGGTTCGTTAACCAACTTTTATCTATTAGATTTAAATCTCTTTCGATCAACCCTACATCTCTGAAGTACACAAAAACTGACCACGTTATATAATGTTTTAGTACCATTCATAATAATAAAAGATGAATGTTAAAATGCTGAAGCCTTCTTAGTTACAAAATAAAAAAAAAACGACTTATTTCATGCTCCATGGTTCAAGAAAAGAAAAACAGAAAACTTCATCAACTGATTTATCTTCCGGCGCAGTCTGTGGTGGAATAACTTCTTATTTCTTGAGGACTTGGTTTCTTTATTAAAGCGAAACTATTTTATGTTCATTAAATATAGTGTTCAAGACATTTTTGCGACACAGCAGTAATGTTATGGTTAAATGCTAGACTGTATTTAAATACAGTCTTTCTTTAGTTCATTTGGCTAACTATAAGTACCTTTTTTTATGGTGGGAAAAAATCATGCATTGACATCCCCCGCTTTTGGGCGGAGCGGGAGATAGTGTCAGACTCTTACTGACTAAAAGGCCCATCCCGTACCTTCTAGCTTTCATACCAAGGCTGGAGCGCCCTTTCGGAAACTTTAAATACTTAATAATATTCACAATCTTCTACACTATATTATAAAGAGTTAAAGTGTGTGTTTTTGTTTGAAGGAGGTAATCTCTGAAAGTATTGATCCGATTGCAAATTTTTTTTCACCGATAGAAAGCTGCTTTATTCCACAGTTACATAGTCTTTAGGTATTTTACGTACGCGGGTGACGCCACGGGCAAAAGCTTGTTATATATAATTTTCCTGAACGATTTAGGTGGAACTTTATGCATATATTTGAGTGTGTCCTAGATATTTTGAAATTACAACTGAATACGGTGGCGCTGCAATCGGGTATGACTATTTTTTTTTCTAACTAAAAGTCAGTTTTTTTCGAAAAGAACAACGTCTGCCAGAACCACTAGTATATTAATAAAAATAAATTTCCATTTTTCTTATTCATGTCATCACGCGTGAACGGCTGGATTAATTTAGCTGATTATTTTTATTATGTTTGTTACTGTCAAGAGAAGGTTTTTATGAAAAATAAAGTTGCGCAGAAAACTTCCTTTTAGTACCTAAATACATAAACACTATAAACATTGGTATTTCATATGTTTATGCAACCAAACTAGCAAGTAGCATGAAGTTTCTGAAGTTAGTGTTGTTACCTTCAAGTGGCGTAGTCCCGGGGTCTTGGTACTAACTAATACTCGTACTACGCTCAGACCCCCAAGTTGCATCTAGTGGTACTAAACACTGCTAATGCTGGACTAATTAATAGTTATGTGGAATCTTTGTGTATGAACCTTGAAGTTGTGAATGCTTTAACTTGGCTTATGGATAGGGTTGCCAACTTTTTTTTACAAGAAATAAAGTATTTTTTAATCTAAGAAGAATATCTATTAAACAGTATTTTAGAAAAAATGAGCAGTAGGTATTTTATTTGTTTAATGTTTTAAATACATATTCTTCAGAGCTTCTTGCACAACTTATTCATTTACAGTCTTTTCAAAAACTTCGCACGTCTCACCACAACGACACTAAAATTAAAATAAAAATAGTTTAAAAAAAAACTATAAAACACGCTTCCATAGCATATCAAACTTAAACTTGTAAAATAGTATTCAATATAGGTAGAAAATAATAATAATGAACGAAAAATATTAATATTATTGTGAAAAAAGCGTGACGCGCTTTATGCCATATTTTTCGTAAATCGAGCTCCCCGCGCTGGCCTGGGTCACTTATAACTAATCAAAAAGAAACCAATCTTCATCAAACGACTAAGGTTATGTTTACATCTTCTTACAAAGAATTTAAAAAGAAGACTAATGAAAACGTACCTTTAATGCGGTATACCGTATAACCAATTTTGTAAATGGGGTCGCAAAGAGCATTAGGTGCATTGAAGTGTACCACCGAAAGACTCGCGTATCAATGGCATTCAATAAAATTAAACCGAGTTTATTTATTACAGCTGCTCCGTTATGTTGCAGACAGAAATGATCGACTATTTCTTTGAATTTCTGAATGCTAGTTCGTTTTTTTTTTTTTATTTTACTTTACAGATTTGAATAAGACAGTTTGTGAATCCAGCACGCTTAGCCAAGTTGTTATTCTGCAATCGTTAACGCTGTCGAAAAGTGATGAAACGTATGTGAATGACGTTATATCAATGTAAAGTCGCGTGGTCAGAACAAACGAATAGACAATTCGTAGCCAAGTTCACATCGTTCAAAATCGTTCCTACAATGTTTAACGCTATATCTTTTGTTCGACAAACGCTACATTGTAGAACGAGCGGCTGACTCAGGCGCGTCAACATGGCTACCAACTTATCGTTTTCTACAATTGCTATCACCAAGGCGTTACCGATTAGAGAACGGAATTCGACACAAACTGGTTGTAAGTTGGCTAGGGGGGGGGGGGGGGGGCAGGTGTATTAAATGTACCTTCTTGCCGTCAGACCGTCCGCTAACCGTTCGAATCGAGCCCAAGACGTCAACGGGGCGTATTGTTACACGCGCACTTCAAGGAGATGTCAGCAAACTGTACGGGCCCTACTGTGGCCAAGGATCTGCTTATGAAAGAAAGATTCGGTACGAAAGGCAATTAAGGAACAGGAGTGGGTTTTTAGTCAGTAAAAGTCTGATACTATCTCCAATCCGCATAAGAGTGTAGGATGTTATTTGATGATTTTACTACCTAAAAAAAGGTGTATTAAATGTTTATGTAACTTAATAAGTAACTAAGTGACGTCATAATATGACAGGTATTAAGTGTAAAAAAAATATGTTTAAGAATTAGTAGCAGTAATCTTGTTTTTTTTTTTTGGTGTGTAAATCATCCAATGACTTTTCCCGTTCTAAGGTCAAGCGAGAGGGCGCGTTAGATTTTATTGACTAAAACCTACCTGTGTCCTTCAGTTGCCCTTATTTCAGACTATAATTTCAATGTCCATATTCAAAAGCATTAAATTAGACGAAAAAAAAAACACTCTAAAAACACAATAATCATAATCTGTCAAACATTTATTAGAGTCAAGTCAAAATATTTTATTTCACATAGGACTACATGGGCACTTATAACACTTTAGAAGCTAGTGCAAATTCAATACACTAATCTAAAATAAATAGTTTTTTTTTTATTATTAATGATAGGCTTGCGTTTGACCACTATCTCACCTGATGGTAAGCGATGATGTGGTCGACGATGAAGCACGCTTGCCTAGAAGAAACCTATTCACTCTCGACTTCATAAAATTTATGTAGTTTTATAAACCTATCATAGACTAGTGACTCTGGTATTTTTATTATTTCTTTATAACGACGTACAGTAAAATGTACCTACAGCAAACGAAGCTAGAAAACAAGTATTTTCACATGGCAGGCGCAAATTTTCTCAAATATTTGCAATTCCATTAGGAAAATGTCGGACGTTTATGCAAGTTAATTACTTCAGTAGCCACTGAAAGAATGTCATTTTATAAAAATATACTTTTTACTTAATATCCTTCTAGTTTTACGTGAGAAATTGTTTATTTAAGAAGAGAAAACTTCTCGTCGTAAGATCTCTGAAAGTAATCTTTTCAAAGCGAATGAAAAGCGAAATTCAGATGAAGAAAAACGTTTAGGTTCTGCTGAGTAGTAGTAATACAACCCTTGATTTTCTCCACTATTATTTTTTATTATTATCGTTAGGCTCGTGTTTGACCACTGTATCACCTAATGAGATAACCAGTATCTCACATCCATTAGATGTGGTAGTAGTCAAGAGCGACCTAATCAACAATGAAAAAATGCCATTAGAACATTTGATGCCAGTGCTTTGGTATCTTTCTAGACGTATAGAATAGAACGAACTTTATTGTACATCAAAGTAGTCTACACTAATATAATAAAGATGTAAAGTTTTTTTTTTTGTTTTTGTTTGTAGAGGGTAATCTCTGAAAGTACTGGTCCGATTGCTAAGTTTTTTTTACCGATAGAAAGCTGCTTTATTCCTGAGTGACATAGGCAATATTTTATTCAAGCGGGCGAAGCTACGGGCAAAAGCTAGCAGATAATAATTTTACAGAAACTTAACTTCCCTCTCCTCCTCCCTCCTTCCTTCTTAACTTATCTAAGGCTTTTGACTCTATCTTTTCCCTAGCAATAATGATAATCCTTTTTTTTGGTAGGAAATCATCAAATAACTTGTCACGTCCTGTGTGGAGGAATAATGTAAGACTTTCACTGACTATAACTCGTCTGTCCTTTAGTTGCTCTTTGGATTTCTTAAATTCAAATTCAAATTCAAATTCAAATTCAAATTCAAAGCATTTATTTCAAATAGACCATTTACAGGCACTTTTGAATAGTCAAATGTCGGTCAGTCCAAGAAAAGTGAAGCTAAATTGCACGTTCCAAAGAGTAGGTCTCTATGGAGAAGAACGTGCAAGAAACTCCATGCACACTCTTTTAAATCATATATGTGTTACATATAATGCTTGGTTACATATTACTTGTTGCTTCTATCATGTGAGCACAATGTCGATAGTGAAATAAAAATGTAAAATAATTAAAAGATAGAAACTGAATTAAGCCACTGGCAGCAAAGAGATGACCAGTCCCATCTGACGGCACCCGTTCACGAGCATGACGCGTGCATCAGCCCCACTCAGCTCAACCATTTTGAAGGGAACCGAACGACCCAATAACACGTGCCACCAACAGCGAGACATTTGAGTGAGCATGACAAACTCTCAACTGCAATGCTCGTAATGTCAAAAAAAAAAAGTTGTAACCTAATAAAAATGCTCCATGGTGCTTCACATTCACAAACTTGGAAAAAGTGCTTCTACATTATACAATGCAATTGTGTCTTTCAAATTAAAAAATAATAATATTAGTTTCCAACTAATCAACTAATTAGTACGCCCTAGTGGTAGTGGAGCTGGACCAGCATTGAGCCAAGCATTTTTATCTTGAATATAATCCTCCAACTTATAATATGCTTGTCTGCATAGTGTGCGTTTAATACAAGATTTAAATTTCGTTTCATTGAGTTCTAATATGTGGGGAGGTATTTTATTATAACATTTCAAACAGTACCCCATGAAAGAAGAGGCCACTTTAGCCAGTCTGAAACCTGGTTGAACTAATTGATCCCTATTTCTTGTAACATAATTATGTCTATCGCCTCTTTTGCTAAAAAGATGAAGATTTTTTCTAACATACATTATGTTTTCATAGATATATTGACAAGGGACTGTCATTATGTTAATATCTTTAAACAGTTCCCTTAAAGAATCGCACCGGCGGAGATTGTAAATCGCTCTGATGGCTCTTTTCTGTAATATAAAGATTGACTCGATGTCAGCAGCCCGTCCCCATAGTAAGATACCGTACGACATGACACTATGAAAATAACTAAAATAGACTAGTCTAGCGGTATCAACATCCGTAAATTGGCGGAATTTTCTAACAGCATATGCAGCTGAGCTAAGCCGACCTGCAAGAGAAGTTAAGTGAGGACCCCATTGTAGCCTTGAATCAAGCGTAATCCCCAGGAAAATCGTTTTATCAACAAATTCTAGTTTTTCATTATTCAATACAATGTCACAATCACTACTTTTGACATTCGGTAAGGAAAATCTTATGCATTTAGTTTTTTTCCCATTTAGAACCAGATTATTAGCAGTGAACCAGTTTTGAACCTGCAATAGGGCGCTATTTTCGTTGTCAAGATTGTTAATTTTTCTATTTATCTTAAAAATCAAAGAAGTGTCGTCAGCAAACAACACCATATTAAGTTTATTTTGCAACAAATTAGGTAAATCATTAATATAAACTAAAAACAAAAAAGGACCTAAAATTGAACCTTGGGGCACCCCCATTTCAACATTCAATCCAGACGAATTGACACCGTTTATTTGCACTAATTGCTGTCTATTATTCAAATAAGATTTTAATAAGCTTAACGCTGCATTGCCTAGTCCGTAATGCTTGAGTTTCCGAAGCAATGTTTCATGAACTACACAATCAAACGCCTTAGATAGGTCGCAGAAGATGCCTATAGCATCTTGTGCCTCTTCCCACGCATTAAAAATGTGTTTTAGTAAGGAAACACCCGCGTCAGTTGTACAACGTCCTTTGGTGAAGCCATACTGTTTATCATGTAGGATGTTATTGGAGTTAAAATGACTAAGCATTTGATTTAACATTACCTTTTCAAATATCTTGCTAAGAACCGGCAAAACGGACACCGGCCTATAATTATTAGTGTCTTTACTATTCCCGGATTTAAAGAGCGGTATCACTTTACTATATTTCATTAGATCTGGAAAGACTCCTTGATTTATACACAAATTAAATATTAAAGCCAAGTACGGCGCTATAGTCTCAATAATTGAGGTACAAACTTTTATAGACATACCCCACAGATCTTCTGTCAATTTAATCTTGATTTCTTTAAAAGCTTTTATTACTGTTATGGGGTTTATATGTTTAAAGTTAAATTCAGTTGAACAGGCTGCAACGTTCGCCTGTAATAAATCAAAAGCATGCGATGGCGACGAATTTAGGGCTTCAGTAGTTTTAATTGGTATACTGGTAAAGAAATTTACAAATTCTTCTGCAACTAGTTTGTTATCGCTAATGAGACCATGATGAGTCTCCAATGTGTAATCATTATTATTTCTTTTGTTTCTGTTGGTTTCATTATTTATAATATTCCAAACTGTTTTTATTTTATTATCTGCTGTTTTAACTTTGTTGCTAATGTATAAGGCCTTAGCTGCCTTACAAGTATTTTTAAACATTTTAGAATAAGTAGCAACATATTTATTAAAAGTTTCAGTGTTAATAATAGGCTTAAGGCCATACAACTCGAAAAGTCTTTCCCTACTTATTCTGATTCCTTTAGTTGCCCAGTCACTAAATCTAAACTTAGGGCAGATAGTTTTAGTTAAGCGATGATGTTGCCGACGATGGAGCATATTTGCCTAGAAATAACATATTTACTCTTTACGTTAAACTAGGACTTCAGTATAGGAAAAACAATGTTTGGACCTTTTTTTTATGTGTGGAAAAATCATGCATCCCCCACCCTTGGGCGGAGCGGAAGATAGTGTCAGACTCTTACTGACTAAAAGACCCACCCCGTTCCTTCTTGCCTTCATACCGGGGCTCGAGCGCCCTTTCGGATAACGCTGGCCCCAGTAGGCTTCGACCCGGCTGGGTCCCTGCTGTTGCTGAGAACTCCTTGAGGCACGCGGACAATGTTTGGACCTACATATGCAATTATGTATGCACAAACGTTAATGTTTGCTATTCTGAATTAAAAGCTTGACTTTCAAAAGTCAATAGTTACAAGAATAAAAACAGATGGTGGAAAAGCGCAAATTGTTATTTCAATTAATTTTTTAAATGCTTTTCTCGTACTGTAGTTTTTATGGTGTGCAATAATGTGTTTCCTTTCCTAGAAAGGAGGTCTGTATCCCAGCAGTGGGAACATTACAAAACTGATTATGCTACGCTATACTATATGCAATAAAGAGTATATCTATCTATCTATACATCCAAGGAATCAATGACTGGACATCTCGAATAAAAATACCTTCGGTACCTACTAATTAGCAGAAACCCCTGAGCAAAATCGGCTATTAAGACGACAAACTCATTTTCGAACAGTCATAAAATAAAATGAGGACAATAAATTCCCCAGGAAGTTCCTTGAGACCAAAAATAATTAATTGGTTTGTGCCTTTACAAAATAAAGCCTGCTTTACGTTAATTAAACCCAGTTGGGTATCAGACCCTTCGCTGCCTTTTTACTTAATTAATGGTGTTTTTAGGGTTTTTCTATAGGTGATGAGATTAAAGGTGTTCACACCAAACGATTTCGGGTGTAATGTAACAGCTCAGATTTGAGCATTACATCAGTCAGTGTGGCTGACTTGCATTATCAGCGCAAACCTTTAATCTATCTAAATATACACCGTTTAATCGTTTTAATCCCGTGAAGGGTCGATCCGGTACATGGAATATTATCTAATTGTAAAGATAAAATTAAAAAATAAAGTACCTTTTTTTAAAACTTTTATTATTTTACGGATGTACGAAATTAATTTCTTTATAAAAACGTCAGCTGAGCGAGTCCAATGACCTCTAGGTAGTTAATACACCATAATCACCATTTCACATAGTCGTCGGCGTTGCGTATTAACTACCTACAGGTCATTGGACTCGCTTAGCTGACGTTATGTCATGATTTTCTACCTCAAAAAAAATATTAAGTCTAAATTCAGTGAAGGTATACGTTACGTATGTTTTTTTAACCGTTATAAACTAGTGTTTGACTGCGATCCCACCTGATGGTAAACAGTGATACACTCATTGATGGTGAGGCGCACAAATTTATTGAGAGTCTATTTTCTCTAGCATTGAGGACACCTAAATTACGAACTGGAAGACCAGAGTGTGTTTCAATGCTTTGATAAACTGTTAGTTAGTAGTGTCATTCAGCAGCTTTTTTCTTCATTATTAGATACATTTATATTTTTCTCCCATTTTTCTCGATCTAATGAACTGTGCTATGACACAAACAAAGAAGGAAGTAAAACTAATTAACAAAGTTATAAAATAACTGGATAGAAAATAAATTGATATATTTTTTTTAAAAGGCACCGCAGAAGCACTTTTGGAATTAGGTCGCATTTTAATATTTTCAACAGGTAAATTGTTCACAAGTCAAATGAATTTCAAAATATTCTTACTGAAAAGGAGAGTTTGTTCAGTATCAGATTATTATCATTATAAGACCCAGATTATTTTTGGGACCAATATAAAAAACGAAACGAACGATTGATTGAAATGGCAAATTATCGAACAAAATTGTGGTGGCATATTTTTTTAAAATCGTTACGTGTTGAAATATATTATTAGTACTTAGATTAAATTTCTAAACAATTTTCTCTTAGAGATTACTAGAATCTTCGTATTAGAGATATTCCAGTTTAAAGTTGGTGATATTACGTACTATGTCAATAATATCTATGTACCTCTTAATGAACTTTAAAAATCAATAAATGCAATTTTGAACGAACGACAAGATGTCATGTCATAATGTCGTGTTTTTTTATAAGTCACTAGCTTTTACCAGCCGTTTCCCTGCGTGCATAAAATATAGTCTATGTTACTCAGGACTAAAGCAGCTTTCTATCAATGAAAAAATTTCAGCAATCGGCCTAGTACTTTCAAAGATTACCTTCTACAAACAAAAAAAAAAACAGACTACCTACCTCTTTATAATATTAGTGTAAATTAGGCTGGATGATAGTTGAAATGCACTAGTTTATCCCAATAAAAAAAAAACTTTTTAATGCCATGCTTTTATTTTGGCAATGTAGCTATATGAATTGCACTACAATGCATAAAACCACCATATTCTAAACAAAAACAGTTATTTTTATGTTTAATCTAATGCTGAAATGTATTTCGTAAGCTTTTTAACCAAAATTGATATTACTGGCAACATTAAAAGCTTAGTTTCACCAAAAGCGATGAAGTCAAGCCAGTAAAAACACAACTAAGCCATGATTATTTACTATTGTAAAAAATCTAGTCAATTCCGTTTCCTATTATGATTTTTTTTTTTTGGCGAAACTTAGACCGACCATCAGTTTGATTTTATAAAATTTAATAAATTATTTCGCTGTTATATATGTATGCTATATAAACGAACTTTAATATTTTATCAACAATTTTCTCGCCATTTTTCTTTAAAACAGATCCATTCTTAGTTGGTATTGGTACAGGGCCCCAAGTCTGATATTTTTATAAATTCGTCATTCCAACACGATCCCATTGTCATTTTGCTAAAAGTTTGTAATCTGCTAATTCATAATAATCGATCATTGATCGGTCAGTGGTCTTTTAATAGAATTGTGGTAGAATAATAATTTCGAGAATATTAAAACCAATAACTGCACAATAACGTTCTAATGGTCAAACATTGATCAAATAAACTGTCAAAGTTTTAGCGCAAACGTCAAATATTCATTTGTCTATATGTACGAGATTACCATTCTAAGCCACTTCTTTCAATGGAGTGTCAATGGTTGACCATTGGAAAGTCATAATGACGCCATTATATTAGTAGATTACCAAACTTGTCAAAAGCGACAATTATGACATCAATGACAGACCATTCTGACACTATTGTAATAGCAAACTTGAGGCCCTGTATTGTACTCGAAGAGTATACCTAAATGTAAAATACCTTAGCTACAGCATATACTTACATTAAATACTCATCATTTATAAAAAATAACATCATAAATACTCATAAGGCAGTAGACACAGCACAAAAACTGCAGTTAAAATACTGAGCAAAGTCAACAACGATTCAGAATTTGCATAACGTGGACCTCTGAACTGCTATGGTTAGACAGGGCTGAAAGTTAAGTACAGCATAGGTTTGGGTAAAATATATCGATATAAATACCGAAATGTCGATATATTTTTTTCGTTTGATACATACTTATTTCGCAAGAGAACTAAGATTACAGACATAGCGTTTAATTCTTATTTCGCAGGAGAGCTAAGATTACAGACATAGCCCAAAGAATCGCCAAACTTAAGTGGCAGTAAGGCAAATTAGTAGGGACGAAAGGTTCTGGAATAGCGGCAAGAAGGCCTCCAACAAGGTAGACCGATAACCTGGTGGGGGTCACGGGAATCCGATGGATGCGAGACGCACTGGAGTGGTCATTACGATGTCACATGGGGGAGACCTATGTCGAACGGTGGACGTCTTTCGGCTGAAATGATGATGATGATGATAGGTACTTATTCTCGAAGTATGATCCCTTGCAATAATTTTCTATAATCACATGGGCCACCCGCTGGCTTAATCTAATCAATATCGGTCAGGTGCAACATATTTTACTAAAAACCAATCTTCATCAAACGACTAAGGTTACGTGTATCTCATACAAATAAAATAAATAGAAGACTGATGAAAACGTGCTATATCATATAACCAATTTTGTAAATATGGTCACAAAGAGCATTAGATGCATTCAGGTGTATCACCAAAAGACTCGCGTATCAAAGGCAAATGAAATAAAATAATACTTCTAAAAAAGTAAAGCAAAAATATCGATATTCTCTGGTTGGTAACATCGATATATTTTTTTCATTCGCCCATCCCTACAGTAGCGCGGTATCGGTTATTGCATAAATAGCGGCGCATCGTAGCCATAGCTCCATTCTCCATGAAACATTCATAACGTAGCACTATATTTCACTTCTACATCTCTTCTTCACATGCAGTGAACTTAACTTTGCTTTGAACATTGAAACGCTTTTTAAATAAAGCCAGGATTTAAGGGTAATACCAAGACTTAGTATCAGCTTTTCAACGGTTAAAATTTTCAATATGGTATCGAAAAGTTAAACCCGAGTTGATGAAGTTATGTTTTTGAAGTCATATTTTTCTTTGAAAGAAATTTTTCGACGAATACTAAATGAAATTGTACGTTAAAAAAAAATCTCCAAATATATTGAAATATATATTTAGTTAGCGCTCCTTGGAACACCATAGCGGTGCTGGCTATAATTCGCAAAGCTCAGAAGATGCATATAGCACGTTTTTTTGGAGGTGAGCATATTATTGAATGACTTCTGCCGCTATAATGTGAAGATTATTGTTGACGAAAATCACAGCTGTGTCCTTCAGTTCCCTTTATATTTTGGGTCCGCGAGTTTGTTTTCAGAAACTCCCCGCGGCGCCAGCATGTATTGGTGTGGAATCTAGGTCTATGGTGTGTACCTCAACTGACCGCTGTGGGTCTCGCAGTCCACCATACATTATTTTGACATCTTGACCGAGGTCAAGAAGTAAAAGAACATCGCCCACACCGAATACTGGGAATACGGCCCTCAGAGGTACAGCCCTAATACCACTAAATTACATTTTATTTATTCAGCTTATTTAACCTTTCAATTGTGATAATTACAGACACAATTGAAAGACAATAGGTGCGCGAACGCCGGCGTTCGCTTGGGGTTTAATGAATTAAGCCACTTAACTGAAAGTACGAGTATCTCCAAAAGTATCGAATTTACTAATGTGACTGAGCACTTCACTAAAAATATTCTTCTCACAGCCTACTTATTAAATAAACTCCATTATCCCGACCAAATATTTCGTTATCATTATATTGCTGTCACGCTAAGGGTTTACTGAAAAAAGTCGAGAATTATCGTCTATAGGGGCATCCCGCAAATTGCCGTGTTGCATTTTTCATGAGTCCTTACAGAATCGATAGTATGAATTGTTGATTTAATTATTGAGATAGCCCCGTGCTCTGAGTTTGAAGAATGGTTTCAGATCTTTTTAGTTAATCATGAATTATTAACTAAAAAGATCCGTGTAGGAAATTCGATAGAAATTGATCAAGAAAAATGGCGGAGGAAATGAATGAAGAAAAGTTAATTTTACTAGCTTTTGCCCGCGGCTTCGCACGCGTATATATAAAATATAGTTTATGTCATTCAAAAATAAAACTATACTATTACTATTAAAATTATAAAAAATTAAATTTAAAAAAATGTGTGAGTGTATAACTCATGGTTAAAAACCATGAGTTATATGACAGTTCTTTTTTTTACTTTAGCTACGCAGGTACACAATGGCTGTTGAAGATTTTTTTTTTGCATTTAGTACCTATTTATTCAAAGTTTAATTTAATTTTAGCTCCGTCTAGAAAAATTTAGACTACACAGATTGGATGTTATGTCATCTAAAAACCAATACCTACATTTAAGAGAGAAATTGTCTGAAAAAGTTTTAGTTATAGGAGATATTGTTATAGTTTTTTAGAGTTTTAACGAGTCTGTTAAACCTAAAAAAAAAACTACAACAGTTTATTTTGACTATAATACTACTACACTACTACTAGTCTGGTGATTACATTAGTAAGTACCTACCCATTGATTTATTGAATTACAGTTCAGAAAGTTGGTGGAAAACCTATCAGTTTTTGGAGACGTAGGTAATTTCGTTCACGATGGCCGCAATTGAGGATACTTTCAAGATTCTGGACCAAATAGGGTTAGGTATTAATGTTAATGGCGAACACATCAGTCATCTTTGTTTTACTGACAATGTAATAGTCATGACTGAGACTATGAAATAATACTCAATGACCTCTCGAATCGGAAAGAGCTAGTTACTAAAATGAGTATGAATAACCAGAAGCGACAAAAAATATGTAACCAAGATTTATTTATTTATTTATTTATTATATACTTTATTGTACATACAAAACATAACAAAGAAAAACTTATATCTAAAACACGTACAATGGGCGGCCTTATCGCATTCCGCGATCTCTTCTAGGCAACCTAGAATAGACAGTAATTGTCAGAACATGATATGGGCTGTCATAAGTTCAACAATAAGTATTACCTATTTTAAAATTAATTACATTTATAATTATTATAATTGATAGATACACAGATACATACATATGCAATATAATACATATATAAATATATACATACCAAATATATGAGCAATCATAAGAAAGAACGACTTTCGAATAATCACAGCGACAAGTAGTGATCCTTAACAAGTCTCTTGAAGGCAGGCAATGATTGAGCGCGTTTTATAGCATCCGGTAATGCATTCCACAGACGGGTAGCCTGGACAGTAAAGGATTTATCTAAGAAGGTTGTGGAATGTACAATGTGTAAATGTATCTTGAGTCGTAAGTTATCTGATGACCTAAGAGATTTTGAATGGGAGTCGCAAAGAAACTGAAAACGATTCTTGAGGTAAATAAGGGTAAAAGGAGAAAAGAGTATATTATATAAAAGAGAAAGAATATGAGCATTCCGGCGAAAGCGAATTGGCAACCACTTGAGCTTCACACGAAATTCAGAAACATGGTCATATTTACGCAAACCGAATATGAACCTTATGCAAAAGTTTTGAAGCCGCTCAAGTTTATCGAGTTGTTCTTGTGTAAGGTCAAGATAGCTAGCAGCAGCATAATCAAGGATGGGAAGAAGAAGTGATTGTGCAAGTGCAATCTTGGTGGTAGTCGGAAGAAAATTACGCAGTCTCCTTAAAGAACCAGCAGACGCAAAAAGTTTACGGCTAACTTCCTGTAGCTGGGCAGACCAAGTGAAGTTCTTATCAATGACTAACCCCAAGTTTTTAACTTTCTCGGAGAAGGGTATAACTGTGTTATCGAATAAAACCTGGGGAAGAGACGTTCAGTCAATCCTAGAAACCAACCTAGAACTGCCCACCACAACAACCTGCGTCTTTATGGGTTTGACCAAAAGTCCATATCGCTTACTCCACTCGCATATGCGGGCCAGATCATGGTTGATGGAGATAATAGCTATATATAATAGATATTTATGTTCCTCATAATATGATTAAAAGAGTGTCCATGGAGTTTCTTGCACGTTCTTCTCTATAGAGGTCTACGCTTAGAGCGTGCAGTTTAGCTTTAAGTTTTTTTTTGACTGATCGACATTTTGACAAGTCAAAAGTGCCTGTAATTGGTATATTAATCTATTTGAAATAAACGTTTCTGATTTCTGACAGTCATATAACGCTTACTCCTATCAAGATCGAATACTCTACACTCGAAGTAGATGATTACATTTACCAGGGACTCACGGTCGAGTTGGATGTGTTTGAAATTATAATTTTAATTGAGAAGCGAGCCAAGAGGTTGATTGATAATGATGATCGAGTCAAAACTTCAGTGTTGGCCACCGATTTTTCTAGCCTGTTGGTTTTCTACTGGTTGCATTTCAAGGAGTGTGAGCCGGAATTGCATAGTTGAATACCGCCAAGCCTGTTCCATCATTGGACCACGAAATATACGGCGATGTACTATCGGTACATGACGGAAATCCCACCCCTATGCACAAAACGTTTTTGGAACACATTTTTGCGGGAGCGTAATTCTCTGCCAGAGTCAAGTTTCCTGATAGACTTAAAACTCCAAGATTGTAATCTTGGAGTTTTAAGTCAAGAGTGAATACTAATAGGCTATTTCTAAGCAAGTCTGCTTCATCGTCGCTTTCCGTCAGGGGAGATAGTGCGATCAATCGAGAGCCCATCAACAATTGAAAATGGTAATAGCGATAATTTTTTTAATAAAGGTGAGCAACATTAATGAAAAACTGTGTCATAAAAAATCACAAAATTGATAAGTCAGCAAAAACTGACCACCAGCCATCCAGCCACCAGTCGCCGTTCCATCCAGGCGACTAAGGGTTTGCTTTGCACTTGCATACAGCTGTTTGCTAGCGCCTAATACCTGCTATGACCTTTCGTAACCTGTATTGTACTTAGTGCCTTATAACCCTTTTAAATATTTTTGGAATAAAATATAACATGGTGTAATAACTATTGGAATCCATTCAATTATTGATTCTGAACAGACTATATTCAGGTTCCGCATAAACTAAAAATAATGTTGTTTAAAAACTAGATTATTTCTCTCTAGCCAGCTAGAAAACGATATTAAAATACTTCCACTTATCACGAGCCAGCGCAGTGTCCTCAAAATAAATCATGGGTTATCGGCAACTTCCACTTGTTCCTTTACTTGGCCCGAAGTATCGAAGTGGAAATGTTCCTCCTTTTCCGTAAGTCTGAACCCAAAGGTATATTTGGAACGGTTTTTTCTTTGCCTTCGTACATTTATGAGCTGTTCGATCTAAAAGATTTTTTTTTTTATAGTGGATAGGCTCGCGTTTGAACACTATCTCACCTGATGGTTAGCGATGACGTGGCCGACAATGGAACACGCTAGCCTACCCCTAGGTTATAGCTATCAGGAAACACCGACACCGGCAGGGAATTCCACTCCTTGGCTGTAAGCATAATGAATTTGTTCCAAAACGCTTTGTACGTATGGGTGTCCACCATTTACCTGTAGCACAACGCCGTACGTTTTGCGGTCCGATGATAGAACGGATTTGGCGGAATTAGATTGTGTAACTCCAGTGCACACTCCTCGAAATGTAAACGATAGAAAACAGACAGGCTAGAAACACGGCGTCGATGTTCAAGACTTTTAGAGTAACCATTGCTCTTTTTAATATGAATTATAATGGTGCTACCAAAGTAAATATTAAAAAACTGGCACCTCATCCTAATTTCTAGGCTTGGCTTGACTTGTCTCTACTATAATAATAACCTTCGTCATAAATCTCTCTTTCTATTGGTGAAGATTGCATCAAAATACGTTCAGTAGTTTTTAGTGTATTGCGTTCATACAAACAGACAGACCCGATATGAGACTGTCATACTATATTAATATTATAAAAGCGAAGGTTTGTGAGTACGTGTGTGTATGTTTGTTACTTCTTTACGCTCGAACGGCTGTATGAAATTGAATGAAAGTTGGCACAGGAATAGACCATGTCCTGGAATAGCACATAGGGTACTTCTTTTATTCCTACAAGGCGACCTACCCCGTACATCGCAAGGCCTATGTCCAGCAGTTGACGTCTTATGGCTGAATTGATGATGATGATAGATACTTTTAATCCCGGAAATTTATGTTTTATGCTTAGTAGAAATGCTTTTCGACGTGAAATTATTAAATTAGTTACAGTGCACAACTTCTAAAAGTTTTGTGTGATAACTAATTTACATTGTAAGTGCGTAAATAAAGTGTTTTCAGGAATAATACCGATGACGATGAGTCCTCATCATAGCCTCTAAGTTAATTTGTCGAAAATGTAGTTTTGTTTGACTTTGATTTTATTTTGTATTCGTACTAATAAGCGTATTATATATAATGTCTTATCGTTTTTTTTTCCAAAATAAAATTAATTGTTTTCCCTTAGCATAAATTTTCACTATCTCATAGGCGAAGCCTGAAAGCTGTTAGATTTATAATGAGGATACAGATCGATTGACTCTGTATAAATTATGTATATTTCTAAAGAGACTTGGCTGATATTTCGGCACTGTTGACATTTAATTAAATATCTCCGACAGTAATTGATAGAAAACTGCTTGCTGTGTACATTTCATGCATCAACGGGTATGTCAAGCGGGCGGTGTAATTATAAGGGTTTTAATTTGTTTAGGTGTGATACTTGTATAATTTCTGCGTAATTTCTTGTCTGGTTAAAAGAGTGAACGTTTTGTTTTTCATTAATTTTGTAAAATATATCTCATAGATGTTTAATTAATTTTTAATCATTCTTCACTTAACTCATCGAATGCCGTAATTAGAGACACAATAGAAAGACAATTGCTTATGTCGAACTGTGTAACATAAGACATTCAAAAGGTTAAAGGAAGTTTGAAAGTGGCGCAGTGACTGAAAACTTGAAAGAGTATGTATTGTTACGTGAAGAGGAGGGATGACACGCATGTTGCTAAAAGAGTTATGAGTACATATGTGGATGGATGGAGAAGGACAGGAAGGTTAAAGAAAAAATGGATGGAATGTGTGAGGAGCACACAATCCATATCTGAAAGAGAAGGAAGTGATAGCGTGAAGACTGCCAATAGAGTGGAAGGAAAAATCGTGTTGCGCTGACCCCAAGTAATATGGTACAAGGCTAGGAAGATGTCAATGAATATAATTCATCATCATACAAAGCTTTTTTTGGCTATTGCTAATAGTACATGGATGAAGTGTGTACGTTAACTAAGTTAACCGACTATCGTGAACACGTTAGATTGTAATGAATACTTACCAACTTCATAATGTACTACTCCTCTTAACAAAATAATAACAGATAATAATTGAATTGGTGACTGGTAGAGAAAACCCAAGGCATTGAGTCCGCCTTTGTACCTTTGTGTTGCATGAAGTTTAATAAATAAATAAAGCCTACAAAAAACAGAGCCTTCTGTAATACTAATATGTATTATTGTATGTATTTAATTTATATTAATTCCATTTAATTCGAATCTATATTTTATTTAATTCAATATCATTTACTTTATTCAAAACAATTCATTTTAATTCAATATTTGCAATTTATTTTATTTCAATTCAATTTATTACAGTTAAAGTTTGTTTGTTCGTGTGTGTGTTTGGTAGTTCGAGTTCGTTCGTGTTTCTTTAACTTTTTTTTATTGATTCATGAGAAAGGTTTGAGTGTGTACTACAAATTTGTAACACCCATGCAAAGCTGAGGCAAGTTGCTAGTCAATTTATAATTACGGTAATTTAACTGTAACCACTTAAGGTGCGATTCCGAACCACGCTGCACGCAGCAGTGCTGCCGCAGCAGTGCTGCCGCGACACTACTGGTCCCCGTACAATTTCTATTGGCTTATATGAGATTACATTCCGAGCTAGGCAGCAATGTCGCGGCAGCAATGTAGCGGCAGCACTGCTGCGCATCAGTGTCGCCCTACCGCCGCGACAGACCAGTAGTGACGCGTATGCCGCCGCAGCAAGAGTACCTACTTGAATGTTGACACGTAAATTGACAACAAAAGGGTGAATTTCTCTGACTCAGAATAGGAACAGTTACTAATTAACTATGTGACTTTATAGCCAGACTTTCCAGCCCTTTACGATAGAATACACAAAAACGCATCACCACGAACAGAGCGACACTGCCGCGTTGCTCGGAATCAGCGCGGCAGGCAGCACTGCTGGGCAGCACCTTAGTGGCAGCACTGCTGCGTGCAGCGTGGTTCGGAATCATACCTTTACTTAACTATTAATCACAGACGACCGTAAAACAGTAAGTGTCTTAAGTGATGAGCAATTATAAACTTGTTGTAATGACATTTTCAGCGTTTTACATGTCGTTAAACTGAATCCCTTTTGTTGGATAGTTAACAGCTATTATATAACCATAATGCTGATGAAGATGTTTAAAACTAACGTAGAACTTCTGAAATGAAACGGTTGATGGGCACTGTTGTAGTCATGAGTTAGTTTTATGAGATTTAAAAATAAAATAAGTAATGTGTAGGGTTGGCAAACATTGTATAACATGCCATAAACTCGTTAAAAAATTAAAATGCCCGAAAATTTGACAAAGACCCTAGAATGTAACTTAGAATTAAACTAAACTAAAAAAAAATTAGGTGTACGTTGTAGTAGTAGTTATTTTATTTAGTAGTAGCTACTCTAACCAGCAGCCCTAGCCAAGTTTCTAATCTGCAATAGTTAACGCTCGTAGAAAGCTTTATATGTACGGGAATGACGTCGTCTCAACGCTCAGTTACGTGGTCAGAACAAAAGAATTGGCGGTAAGGTCAACTAGAAGCGTTCGACGCAAGCGAAACGATTGTAACTTGGCTAGAGGGGCTGGTGAGGGTTGCTGGAGGCTGATGGATGCGAGACGCACAGGTTCATTGTGGCGATACTTTTGTCCAACAGTGGACATATATCGACTGAAATAATGATGATGAGGACACTACACCGGACAAGCCGCTAGATAGTCAAAATACAACTGCTCACGGGCATCATGAACTTGATGGAGAAAATTGTAGGGGCCCAGCAGGGCCGAAGCCTACTGGGGCCATGGGTCGTCCGAAAGAGAATCCCGGGGTCCTGGGACGCAATACAAAGAAGGAGCATAGGAGTGGGTTAAAATCTGACCCTCCCTCCCGTTCCACCTTAGAGCGGGAGACGTCATTGTATAATAAACAAGTTTTTGATGAAAATATTTTTTTCCGAGTTTTTATAGCGCAGTATACCTATATAATTAATACTCGTCAAGATAAATCATATGAGCCCAAACTCGACAGGGTTGTGTCGTTTAACTACCGAGTTCCTACAGTTACCTTCCGGTTCCATTAGCAGATCAGCTCTATGTCATGATAATTTTGTATTATCATCTGATTTACACATGCATGCAAAATTTCAGCTCAATCGGTAACCGGGAAGTGGATCAAATTTAATTTGGAAGATTTGATTACAGACAAACATCGGGACAGGTGAAACTAAATAATAGCTTGTAAATAAAACAAACGGGGTGAGCTAAAAAAGAAACCTACTAACAGCATAAAACATCTGAACCCTCATAGCTTTAGCAGCCATTGTTTTAAAGATACAATTGAAAAATGATATACAAGTCTAACAGCTTAAATCCAGAGAGCAAAGCTTACATAGGCTTTTGATGTAAATCTCTGGGAAGTTTTTAATGATTACACAACAAGAGGAATCCATCAAATTGAGTTACGCCATTACATAAATGGGCTGGCCATGCATTTTAGGACTCAAGTTTAGCTACATACAGGTCAACTTAATTTAGCTAACCAAAATTAGATTAAAGAGGCGCACTTTAGCTATTAACTCAGGCTTATACATTGTTTTTTTTTGCACCACGTTTCTTCTTTTTGGGGTCCACAGTCACCTCTAATGTGTTTACTATTTATTTTCTTTATATTTATATATCAGCTTTTCCTGCAGCTTCGCCCACGTACTTAAAATATAGCCTATGTAAAACATAGCTTTCTATCGATGAAAAAAAAATAGCGATCTGACCAGTACTTTCAGAGATTACCTCCTACAAATGAAAAAGTAAACTTTACCTCTTTATAATATTAAGTGTTGATTTCTTTTTTTTTTCTTTCAAACTCGTATGTGTTAATAAATAAATAATTATTTCCAGAATTCCCTATGGGTCTAGAAGACATCGGCCCTGCTGGATCCCTATTGCTTTGCTGATATCTCTTTGAGACGCACATGGTACGCACAATCAACGATTTGGCTTTAGCATTGGGTCGTTACTGGTTGACCGGACGGTGAGTTATTCATCGCTTGTCGTCAGCAAACCCTTGCTTACGTTGCTAGAGATTGTTTTCGCACTCTTGCGGCCGTGCCGTCTTTTTCGCTAGCATTAATACTTCGCAGAAGGAGAGCGAAGGTGGAGTGATGATCTGATCCTGTTTACTGGGTAAATTTGACTAGAGAATGCCCTGAACACACCTTTGTCTTTCCAAACCTCTTTGCCCTGCAGTGGGATAGTAATATTTAATTAATTTGTTAGCATTATACTGCAGACCACCCCCTGCTAAGACCACCATTCTATTCTATCAACCTTTTAGCTGTATTAATAAATGCATAAAATGTAAACATGATAATATCATACACTTTTTTTGATATAAGCTTATTGGATAGGTAGGGAGTATCGCCATCCAATCAACGGGTATCTCTACAAGTATCGCAGTAAAAATCTGATGACGCAGATTGCAAAAAGGCATGAGAGTGAAAAATTAAAACAAGATGTAAATTGAATTAAAAATATCCGGCTGCAGGCATAATATAGTCAGAGTAAATGCTTTATTTAAAATTGAAAAAGGATGGTTACTGTTCATATACGAACTACATACTGGGTTTTTTAGCTAGACAGTTAGTTATACTGTAAAGGACCAGCAGTACACTGTAGGGGCCCAGTAAGGTCGAAGCCTACTGGGGCCAAGGATCTGAAGGATCTGCTCCCCTAGCCAAGTTACAACCGTTTCGCTTGCGCCGAACGCTTTGAGTTGACCTTGCCGCCAATTCTTTTGTTCTGAACACGTGACTGAACATTAAGACGACGTCATTCCCGTACATTTGAAGCTTTCTACAAGCGTTAACTATTGCAGATTAGCAACTTGGCTAGGGGTACTGATCTGAAAGAAAGATTCGGCCCCGGTACGAAAGGCAACGAAGGAACAAGAGCGAGTTTTTAGTCAATAAAAGTGTGACACTATATCCCGCTCCACCCAAGAGCGGGAGATGACATTGGATAATTTTCCCACCTGAAAAAAAAAACATGGTCATCTTACGATCTAATGAGGTCTAAAAAAGAACGAGATTTTAGAAACTTTTAACAGCATAATGAATGTAATAAAAAAGCGATCCCTGTAAGATATAAAAGATTTAGAAAATAAACGTTGACAAAAGCTCGGAAAATTAAAAAGCACTAGTTTTCTTTAGACAAGATCATTAACTTGTACATTTAGCCAGGAGGCCCATTACGGCCCGTTTATCAAAAATAACGTAAATTCTCATAGCTTTAATAGTGAAACATTAAGTTTACAATTTTGTTAGTCTGTACAGCGAATCTCTTTACATTTCAATTAAATTTTCCGCTAGTCCTGACAGTTAAAGTTGTTGATTTCAAGTTTTTTGTAGAATTTGCTAAAGTTTTATCTAGCTTATTTTATAAAAGATTAGTTACTTAAATATAAGTTACTGACCTTTTGTTCAGGATTCTGTATCTTAACCTTTCATACCGTCGCTTCGGGTTTAATAAATTAATTGACAAAAACAGATTTTTTTTATAGGATCATTTTTCTATCCAGTTTGTGTTTGTTATCGGAAAAAAGCCTTCAAAAGGCGCTTAAACTTTGAGAAAAATACCAGGGAGTGTGGAAAAATCTCTCTGAATTCACCACGGTGATCAATGTGGGAACCTTCCATGACTCTTTTAAAGGTCGACCCGGCTACCCTTCCATAGGTATAACGTCTAGGTATATTCCTAGGTAAACAGTAAGCGTATTCGCACACGGGCCCCAAAAAAACGTCGCCACATAAAAACGCTAGAAGCGGCCACAAAAAAAAAGCTAGAAGCAGCCGCAAAAAACAGCTGAATCGCGCGCACCTTTTCCGTAGAAACTTGAAGCTTCTTCAAGCGTTTTTTTGTGGCGGCATCGACGCACACGAGCCGAAAAAAAAAGGGCCGCCTCAAAAAGAAGCTTGAAGCGGCGTTTTTTTATGGCCCGTGTGCGGGGACAGTAAAGGGTCCCTTTACACATGATAATTGTACCTTGTGTCTTTTCCGGGAGCGATGAGGTTGTTACCTCCCTGACACCTAACGTCGTGTGAGATAAGCTGTTTTATGAACCCACTCAGTGGCTTCTATCTAGATCATCACGGCCTCACAGAAGGAGTCAACTTTGATAGAGTTACTACTTACTATTGCTGGGAGTGAGTTAAATGACCAACAAGAAAAATACTCCCCTTCTATTTATTTAAATTTTCTTATTGTTAAAATATATTTTCTTTAGACCTTTACCAAAACGAGGGCCTTCTACCTTTCCCAGCTGACCCCTTGCTATATTTAATTTAAAATAAACGATACAAATCCTGACCAAACAAACCCCTTTGGAGCGCCGTCAATGGCGGGGCACACAACCTTTTTTCGAGATTACAAAGAGCAAAAGCTAAATAAAAAAAAAAAATAGTCTAGGAGGCAGTAGCTTGACAAAGTATTTCCGATTCCAATTCAATTTATTCAGAGTACTCTCAAAGTGTTTATTCGTTCAACACAAGGGGGCTCTTGTACGAGGAATTTTTCACCTTTTTAGGGTTCCGTAGCCAAATGACAAAAAACGGAACCCTTATGGATTCGTCATGTCTGTCCGTCTGTATGTCACAGCCACTTTTTTTCGAAACTATAAGAACTATATTGTTAAAACTTGGTAAGTAGATATTATATTCTGTACACCGCATTAAGATTTTTACACAAAAATAGAAAAAAAAAAAACGATACATTTTGGGGGTTCCCCATACTTAGAACTTAAACTCATCTTTTTCTAAACTGAATACTTTGCGCGAGAGACACTTCCAAAGTAGTAAAATTTGTGTCCCCCCCTGTAACTTCTAAAATAAGAGAATGATAAAACTAGAAAAATAAATGATGTACAATTGTACATTACCATGCAAACCTCCACCGAAAATAGGTTTGAACGATATCTAGTAAATAGTTTTTTTTAATACGTCAAAGTAACAACGAACTACAAGAACTTTTATATTATGTTACTTGCTGCTACGGAACCCTTCATAGGCGAGTCTGACTCACACTTGGCCGCTTTTTATAGATGAACTCCCAGACAATGATTCTTTTGTAGGCGTCTTTGTTAAAGATAAATAGAGGCGGTAAGTTGTCGTGACGTTTTGTTGAAATTAATTATATAACTGCCTTCTTTATAAATGGTAGGACTTACCAACTGGAAGATGGGTATTAACCATTGTTATTACCTGAAAAGAGTGAGATGTTTTCGTTAGAATTTTTCACAATATTATTTCACAGATGCTTTAGAAATGTTCACAGGTAGAAAAGTATAAGTTTAATCAACCTTATAATGTTCCCACTGCTGGGACTCAGGCCTCCTCTCTAGGATAGGGAATGGGCCGTAATCCACCACGCAGACCCAGTGCGGATTGGCGGATGTCACATGTTTTCGAATTTTTGGTTCTAAGACATGCCATTTCCTCACAATGTTTTCCTTCAACATTTTGAGAGCAAGGTGCTGAATTACATTACATAAGTAGAAAAGTATATGAGTTTAAAATAAAATGGATACCAAGTGACAATAAAACTGTTTGGCAAATCTCAAGTTCTAGAGTAGTGATGACCCAGTGGTAACGACTATGATTTCCGAGGCCGCGGTTTTTGAATCGCTTAGGCAGGTACTTTATTAATTTATTTCGTCACCACTGTTCGCAAAACGTTGACGGAAAATATTGTGCGGAAACCGGCATTTTCTTTTATCGAAAAGTTGACGACACGTAACATCCTGATGAATGTGTCTATGTGTGACTAGTGTGAATTATTACCCACACTAGTACCGCGTGTTGGACGGTTCAATCCCTCACCTAGAGAGGTGGTCTGTGTCCCAACGTTGGAACTCTATCAGAAAAAGTATGACATGCCCAGAGAGGGAGAAGCTATGATGATGATAATACCCTCAGAAAAAAAGGAATATATATCGACAGTTGAAAGGCAAAATGATCTAAACGACATTGAGTAAACTTTACAAAAGAGTAACTTGAAGTTAAACATTAGAGTTCACTTTTGTAAAGTTTACTTAATGTCGCTTAGATCATTTTTCCTTTCAACCGTCGATATCAAGAAATCATCTATTTTTTTGTTAAATGATTACAGCCGTATTTTTACCAAATGATGCTTCGGTACTCAGTATTCGACGCCGGTATTCTAGTCTGCATATTTAAATAACTACTTAAGCGTATATTGTGTGCAATAAATAAATAAATGAAGGCACGGTTGGCTCAGTGGTTCAGTGATTGGCTTCTGCGCTGAGTGTCGCAGTTCGAATCTCGCATGGATCAAATATTTGTAGAGCTTACAGATATGTTTCGGATTTATTTCGTGTGTATTTTGAGTTTGCATGTTTGTGAAAACACACACGATACAAGTGTAACTCCTAGTGTGTAACGTTAAAAAAACCATTTATAATAACATCAATACCTAAAGGGAAACCTGTTAAAAACAAACCATTTATTGTTACCTTTTTCTTTTTTTTATTAAGAATACATACGAGTGAGTTTAAAAATACGACCTATATGATTGTAATCCATTACTGGAGTGGAAAATCACTGTCTGATCACTAAGTGAATACATTACTCGTACTTTGTACGTGCCAAACAGTGACGAGAGGTTTTTATCAGTTAGTAGCGCAAAAGGCTTCGTTTGTACGAGTCTTGGGAGGTTCAAAAATAACTCACCTTTCCGTATTGTGTGTCTGACAAACTTTCGAAGGAAACCGTTGACAGTGAAGCTTTTACTTAAATTAAGGATAAATGGAAATGATTGATGTCCTGATATGTGCTATAATGTGAATTATTTGCTGTGACTTAGGTTTTTTTTAATGATAAAAACCAGTACTTGACTGCGATCCTATCCGATGGTAAGCAGTGATGCAATCCTTGCGATATTCTACTTCATATGTCCAGTAACGTTCAGGCTTGTCAGAACAACAACAATAATATAAGTTCCTAAATTAATTTGAAACTAGCTTGCATCTGCGGCTACGCCTACGTGAAACAAGAAAATTTTCTCAAAGGGATTAAAAGTATCATAAATGGTATTTCTTATATATACAAAAAGCTTCAGCCGTTAGAGGGAGAAGGATTTATAAAAACATAAATATACATATTGAACACACTCTAATTTTTGCCTCACTTGTTAACTCAATTGTTAGCAATTCTTATGATAATGTTCATACGGTATGATTCTATATTAATAGCAACATTAAATGTATTTTTGCACTGACAACTGGAACGAACTGCGACTTGACAGCGCGGCGCTTTTGAAACTTACAAGAGATTATAAAAAGGCGCGCCGCACTGTCCTGTCTCTCTTTACGATCCAGCTTTCGGAGTAAACAACATCTCAGAGTAAGTTGCTAGCTGATAGATGATATTTGTAATTTATGTGTGTACTGTCAAGGCAAAAGTACAAAGGGTGTGGTACCCGTTTTGGTCGTTTTATTTAAATAACCTGATAACAAACCCCGTAGCTACACCAAATAACTTTCTTAGTCAATCTTTCTCTAAAGTTACGTAAAACAATTTATTTTTAACATTAAAAAATGTACAAAACCTATTTCCACGATCTGTAGGCACACTTTTTTATAATAGTAAAATGAAAAATTGATACTAAGAGATTCCATAACGAAAACATTTGCACTCTTTTTTCACAGTAATGCATCTTTACTCATACTACGAAATTCACGGAAAATAACCTAAAAATCCCCATAACATTGTTCCGTACAGAATGTAAGGTACTTGGAACAAACAATTTACGTAATAATACGTTCACACGCGATCCACGCTTTATGCTAAGTGAATATACGTTTCTTTTGAGATGAGATAAAAGGGTAGTTCAATGTTCTGAGTTCCTAGTACCACGTGATAATAATGCTAGCAGTTACAAGTGAGAAATGAGGGTGAGAAGTGAGATAAGTTTATTAAATTATAAAGTAGGAAACTGTTTCTTTTTTTATGTTGTTTTTAAAGCTAGCTAGTTTTCTTTTATGGTGGGAAATCATCCAATGACAACCCCCGCTCTTGGGCGGAACGGGAGATAGTGTGAGACTCTTACTGACTAAACGACCCACTCTGTTCCTTCTAGCCTTCATACTGGGGCTCGAGTTCTCTTTCGGATAACCCTGGCCCCAGTAGGCAAAGCTAGCTTAGTTTGCTTTTTAGACTAGCTTTTGCTCGCAGTTTTACCCACGTACATAAATATAGCCTATGTCATTTGGTAATAACAGAGCTTTCTATCGGTGAAAATTTTTTGCTATCAGACCTGTACTTTCAGAGATTACGGCGTATAGACAAAAAAAAAACAAATTTTACCTCTTTATAATATTTGTGTAGATAGTGCAGATTATTGGACGCAGACGGCGGTAATTTTTGGCGTACTAGTTGAGCAATTGGCTACTGAGCTGCGTGTCGCAACTTCGAATCTCGCAAGGGACTAACATTTGTATGTCCTTCAGACAGTTGGTTTAATATGTCTACACTATAATAGGCTAGTAGCCGTAAAAAATGTAATTAGTCGGTCTTTTAGATTATTCAAAAATAAGGGACACATATTTTTTAATTTGTAAATTAAATCAAAAATGACAAAGATCTAGCCAATTACACGCCGTGTTACATTTTTTCGCACGGGGTGACGTCACACATAATTTTAATGGGCTATATCTTTGTTATTTTTTTGTTTAATCGAAAAAAGAAAAAATACATACTTGACGAAATTTTTTTTATAATCTAAAATACCGACTAAATAAAATGTAATTATTTTGACCTTGGACACTACCCTATTATTAACATAATAAAGCTAAAGAATTTTTAGTTTATTTGAATGCGCCAATCTCAAGAATTATGTTTGAATTATAAAAAAAATCAAAAATGTGTATATATTACAATATATATGTGTAACTCTAGTTTGTCACACCAACGACAGCCCCATTTCTTGTCCAGGCAATTACTGTCTATTCCAGGTTGCCTGGAAGAGATCGCGGAATGCGATAAGGCCGCCCATTGTATGTATGTGTTTTAGTTTTAGTTTCCTTTTTGTATATGTAATGGTTTACAATAAAGCGTATAATAAATAAATAATAAATAAAAAAATCTAATAATGGATAGTGCATTTATCGTGGAAGGCTAATTGCTATATAAAATCAGGCTATGGCCCACAGAAGGAACGGTATCCAAAGACGCGTCAAAATGCGGTGGACTGCTAGTATAATTTAATTCAAATTCTTAAAACCCCAAGCGAACGCTGGCCATTCGCGCTGCTATTGTCTTACTATTATGCCTCTAATTACGGTATTCGAAAGATTACACAGATCGACATGCAGCATTTTATTTATTTATTTATTTCTTTAAACTTCATGTACAGTAGTGGTACATAGGCGGACTTAATGCAACAAGGCATTCTCTCCCAGTCAACCTTTGGGTTAAAAAGAGATCACTGTGGTAGGTTTACACAATAAACAAATAACAAATTATGAAAACGGAACAATAAGTTATTTATATATAATATATAATAAAATACATAAATATGCTAAAATAATAAACTAATAAATAATATAAAAAATATCAAATCTTAAAGAGAACTTTATAACAATTCTGACGAAGAACAAACTAAGGTTGAGAGGACTTCAAGTAGTAGTTCCGAATTTAAGTTTGACATTTTAATGAGTCCTCTACAATTCTACCATCTTAAACAGTTTCCTTAGCTCGTAAAACAGACTATAAACACCGTCACTATCAAAACTTGTAACACCACACACTTTAGACGCTATAACAATATCTCAAGCTTCAAGAACGGATAGCCTGGAGACATCTAGACGTTAATACTTTAAAGCCATATCTTCAGGAAGTGCTGCCACCAGCTTATCTGACATCTGACCGTTTCAGGCTATTGTTGGGCTATCATTTATAAAGTTGAGCTTTTATAGTGGAGCACTTTCCAGTTCATTGTTGATATCTCTTTGTTGCTCGTATGGGTGGGTACTATGACATGTGGAATGATAGAGGAAGTTATATATAATGTATGTAGGTACGTGACCATCTTTTTCTCGGTCATGATTGAATTAATAAAATAAAAAGAAAACATCATGAAGAAATTCATGTCCTAGAACCAAAAATTCGAAAGCATGGCATCCACCACCCCGCACTAGGCCCGTGTGGTGGATTACGGCCCATTCCCTTTCCTGGAGAGGACGACTAAGCCGGACTGACAGTGGAAACATTTTAAAGCTAATTATGTTTTTTTTTTATTTTTATTAATATTAGTATTTACACTTATAAACAACTTAATAACTATAATTACAGTAAATTACAAAATAAATAAATAATAAAACCCTACGCTAAAATACACTATCTAAAATATGGCGTCAAAAAACTCTTCCACATCGCTGTCGACTGGTAATGTGCCCAAAAGACTAACTGAGCTAACATAATTAGCTACAGAGGATAAGCATTGCCATACAACGTGGCAATGCCGCCAGCATTGCCACGTTGCATCTCAAGTTATTAATATAATACGAATTTATTGTAAAAAAAAAATGCAAGTATAAGGTACAAAGTATGAGTCTTTAAACACAAACATAAAGACAGATGACCTGATAGCTATATCGATAGCGATATTATGATGTTTGGAACAAATAATTTTAGACATTAAAATAGTCTTAATTATTATTTACTCATAAATACAATATGTATAAGTAAATAATTCTATGATTCTTGCTTAATTATATTTTCTACGCCATTAACCTTTTGAATGTCTTATGTTACACAGTTCGACATAAGCAATTGTCTTTCTATTGTGTCTCTAATTACGGCATTCAAAGAGTTAAGGCAAAACATGACAGTGACTCAACCGATTTTTATGTAACATCTTGCTTTTAAGTGTATACAAATGTTTTAGCAAAATAAATAATCTTGAATCTTGAATAAAAGATCTTTAAGTCAAGAATCAATAGGTTACTTCTAGCTAGGCGGCAGTACGAGTACGTGTCCACTTAACCATACCAACACATACATATGTACATACAAGACACCCAGACTCGGAACAGTTATATGTAGGCCGAACACATTTGTTCCGCACCAGTCGACCACATCGTCGCTTTCCAATTGAAATAATGGTAAAGCGTGAACCTATCAACAATAAAAAAGACATACTTAATTATATGGCTTCCAAATGGCGAGCAATAGGTAGTCGCCATCCGGCCGTTCGATAAGGGTCAAATCACATTGTAACAAGCTTAGCTTTCATTTTCCATTCCATTCTAACCCAAACCACAAGAAGTAACAGGTAGCTTTACTTATTACTTCCCAGTACTTTATTGTAAGCACACGCCTTTATGAGCTGTTATATCCATGTTGATGTTACACTGTTAAAGGAAAACTCATAAACCATACATAATATTTATCATCATGCTCCATTAACTTTATGTGCAAAGAAAAGTAAAAATGTTATGAAATTGCAGTAAGACTGACGATACGCAACAGTGGAACTGAAATATCACAGTAATATTTGATGTGTGTATATTTGTTACCTTTACACTTAAGCAGCTGTATGAATTTAAATGAAATTTCGTACACAGATAGACCATGTTCATTTTTTCTCTAAAGTACATTGCCTCGGGACAATTATATTATACTTTCTTTTGGCGTCCCACATGGTAGACCTAGTAAGGGTCGCGGGAATCCGATGGATGAGACGCACAGGATCGATTATTATGGCGACACTTGTGGGAGGCATATGTCCAACAGTGGACGTTTTTCGGCTAAAACGATGATTTGGGCAAAGTCATTGACAACAGTTAGGTATTTGGTTATATGTAACACTTTTACATGTCAATTTAAACTATATAGACCAGGGTAGAAGCCTTCAAAAAAAATAAAAAGAAAAAAAAAATAATAGTAGGATGAAACCCAATAGAAAAGGAGGAGAATATTATAAAAATGAAAGGAAAAATAATTTACGGGCGATCTGAGGTCGGGAAGGGGGTGGGGGTGAGTTTTTAAGGGAAAAAAACGTTTTTTCTCGATTTCCGGCAAAACTAAAAGTCCTATGGAAAAAAGTCACATGGCAAAGTTGTAGGTAATAAAAAGATCTAAAACTTTTGTATTAACACTTTTTTCACATAACCTCAAAATGTAAGTGAAAAATTCAAAAAACCATGTTTTTGGTTTTTTATTTTTATCTCTTTCAAAAAAAATATTTTATCACGAAATTTGGTGAAAACTTACCTTTTTATGTCCCAAATACGCTGTAATTTATTTGATTAGAAATATTTATATTTTCACCTTATTTTAAACTAGCTGCTGCCCGCAACGTCGTCTGCGTGAAGGCTCTACAGTACCAAAAATACCTAAGATGTCAGTGCCACTATAGTATTTATAAGTAAACAACTTTTAAAATAACATTAAAATATAAGTTTTTTTTGCAAGCGAAGCAAGTGAAGAGAGTTATATGGGAATCCTGCTGAGTTCAGTCATAAGATGTGACTGAAGGAAATAGAGAAAATAATGCAGGAATACATTCCAGGATACAAAAGAGTAAAAATACGTACAAAGGTATCATACCTTACAACACTTCCCTATAAACTACGTTGGTAGTTATGCTGCCAGGAGCCAAAATGTAAAGAGAGTCTGGACTGGTGACGCGGGAGCAAGCGACGTACAGTTGCACGTGTGAGAAGCAACTCGTCCTGAGATCGACACCCGCGGTCATCGCGAAGCAATCACTCTCGGGGAACTGTACGCGCTTGGAGTTGAACGGGAAGTTGTGAGGTATGAAGGGAATGCGTGGTATAAATACTGCCTCGCCTACGCCACAACCCGTAAGAATTTCCGTATCAATGGTGTGTCTATAGAGAGAGATGACTTTAAGGCGGGTCCCGTTACACAATTTCGGAGGAGAAAGGTTCCGAAGAAGCATAATCGGGACACCGACCTTCAACTTGATGGTATGCGCTGGAAGTCCACTTGCTGACAGAGAGTTCAGAATTCCACGGGCTAATATGTGGCGTCATCTTGCTCGGCAACAGTGTTTATCGAGGTGTAGACCACTTCATTCCCCTCAATTTCCGAGAGAATGCATTCGTTATTTGCTGCAGCCTGATCATTTTTGGGCGTCGGCGATGTCACTCACACACCCAAGAAGCTGGTGCGGTATACGACTGATGTCCCCGTACACACAGCGAATGAGTTCTTCTTAGCTGGATACCGCTCTACCGAGAGACTCTGGAAGCACCACCTGTCAGAGTGCCTTCGTCAAGACTTAGAAGGATATCGGAGAATTCTTGCAATGCACGTGCATTGCCGCCGAGTCGAGCTCTCATATTAATGGTCAAGCGCAGCTAACAAACTCGTGACCACAACGAAGATCGTTTTAATGAAGCATTTACCTCGTCAGCCATCGATACCCGGAAGTGTTTGCCGGAAATCGCCACTGAACAGAACTGTGACACCACCCATCAAATGTTCGTTCCTGCGGATGTCCTGCAGAGTTCTGTCCACGGCCTTAACTGCCTTCCTATTGGCCATCGTACACTCATCCCATACGATCAGAGAGCAATCCTTGAGCACGTGTGCCTTATCGCTGTTACGTGACACACCACAAACGGGCGTTTCGGGGCTCTCTCTAAATCGATGGGAATTTTAAACATGGCATGTGCTGTCTTGCCACCCGGAAGCAGTATGGCAGCAATTCTCGACGACGCTACAGCAATAGCAATTTTGCCTTGCCTCCTGACCTCTGCAAATATGTCAGTGGTATAGCATCCAAGAAAAACATGTTACCCTGGTTTTACTCAACGCTTTCAAGGACGATGTCATAAATTTGTTTTTGCTCTGAAGAGAACAAAGTGACAGGGTCATTTCGTATGGTGGTCATTTCACCCGGATCGTAATTTATCCCAGCGTTATACTCCCGATTTCCATGGCCTTGATGCGGTGATGATTGGGGAGCTGGTAACCCATATTCGATCAGCGGTTTGCAGCCGATAGAAATGACCACATCTGGAAGTGAACTGAGACAGGTGCTCAGCACGCGTTCATCAGTTACTTCGTCTTCGTCTCCTGTAGCACGCCTCAAAGCTCGTAGAAAATCTTCAGACAGATGATGGCAATACTTCTCCCACAAAGCTACCGGGTTCGCGACTCCACAAAACACCAACCGATCCCAATTATTGTCACCGTCGAGGAGATGCCGTGCTACGCAGGCTGCGCGGTAAGTGGGATACTCCACGCCATCAAATGTCCTCTGGAAGGCGAAAGACGTCGGACCTCGGACAGCGGGAAGTAACAACCGCAGAAAATAGCATTCGCTATTATTCGGATGCACGGTAGGTATCCAATGCGGTGTCCTTGAAAGTTCCTGGAAAACCTTCCACAGCACCTCCTTGTCGAAGTCGGTTAAATATACCCCTTTGTTTGTCGTACGTGTAATATGAAAGCACCTCGTCATACGTAAGGGATCTCACAAACTGGTCGACTTCACAGAGCTGGAAAAATGTCACCATGTTAACACCGCATTTTTTTTTAAATTGTCTTCCTCAACTCTGCTCAAGATTTTGAGGGTTTTGTTGGAACTTGAATTTGTCAAAACGAACTATACGATACAACCTTTATGAAGAAAATGCACATCACATCACATCACCATCTATGAATTTTAAGAATAACTAACTACTAACCTCGCCAACATGATCAAATTTAAATTATTAATTTCCAAAAAGTGTTAACATGTAAGTTGATTTGATTTTTAAGAAGTCTCATGAGATGGCGCTGCTTAAAAATTATCTTTATGCTACTAAAATTCATTAAACTATGTTTCTCTACCCAAGTTACTGAAATGGCGTAGTTTTTATAGTGTAAAGCTAGATAATAGCATAGCTTACTCAAAAACAACATTTAAATATGCATCGTTAGATTACACGCTGTCACAGAATGCGTGAGAAAAATAAATATTCACAGCTCCTCCTCCGTAGGTGATAGCCGACCTCTTAGTAATATTCATGCAAAATTTGAAGTAAATCCATGCAGTACTTTTTGAGTTTAGCCCGGACATACATACAGACAAAGAGACAAAAATTCTAAAAACTATATTTTTGGCTTCGATATCAATTGTAGATCACGCCCCAAGTATTATTTTTAAAAATATTCAATATACAGTTTTGACTTTCGCACGATTTTATAATATGTATAGATTCAATACACTTTGAAGAAATGCCTAACGATTAAACACGTTATTGTGGCTAATTTATAAAAGATAGATATAAACTATCCAGGACTTTTTTATAGATCTACTATTGGAGACTATCATCTTTGTAACACATAGGGGAGACCGGGTCAAAATCGTATAGCTAAGGGTTAAGGGCTGTAGGTCTTTCATCTCATAACACTCATTTATGTTCTCAACACTTATAATTAGTCAGTTTCATAAGGAACATAATCATTTGAAAATATTTGGAATAATTAAGATCTGAAACAATAAAAACCAAAAAAAATTAAACATCTTCTAATTACGGTTTTACCCCGACACATGGGTAAAACCGTATATTATTGATATTACCCCAAAAATACTAAATAGTCGTTTTTTCTATGATCAAGACATGCTCTGATCAACTAGACTGTTCTTGGGAAGCCGAAAAAATCAATTTAAATCGTCCCAAGACTTTGGGTGTGGAACGCTCCGTCATTATTCTGTCTAAAACATTTTACTCGATCTTGTAATGTTGATTTTGACTTTTTTCATGTTATCCGGATCCCATTCTTGTCTAGAAGTAGGTATTTTAACAACACCTAAAATAAAATAAAAAACAAGTAGTTAAGTTTATATTTATTCATGCGGGTCAAAATCGTATAGTGGTCGGTTTTACCCCTTACGGTTTTGACCTAAGACTCAATGTTTAAATATATCACTCACAACTATATACGTAAACTGAGTTTACGTACTCAAATATTTGTTAATTACGAGTTAATTCACACACTTTAACATAGTTGATTGCACACTTACCTGTTACAAACGTAACTTTCACTATTATTGATTGAATCTTCACAAAAATAAGATCAAGAACGACGAAAAACAATAAAATCGATTATTTTGATAATGCGCATGCCTACAGCGACCAGTGTTTGTGGACAAATAGCTCCGATTGGTCGACGCCGATGAACAGTTTGCGCGCGGGAACTTTGAATTATTGACAAGAATAGACATGATGTACTGTTTTACCCCGGTATACGGTTTTGTACAGGTCTCCCCTACTTTTGGTGTATGATCAACGTATGCGAGGATAGGAGCTCGAAAGCGCATTTTCATCCGACTTGCTTCAAATTTATAGTCATTTCTCAGTTCCTATGTATCTTATCGTTATGTTATATAGCCCATAACCTGCCCAGGAGTATGGACCATAATCGTACCAAGTTTGGTTAAAATCCCTTCAGTAGTTTTTGACCCATGCGTGCACATACAGACAGACAGACGGACAGACAGACAGACAGACAGACAAAAAATTTCCTGATTGCATTTTTGGCATCAGTATCGATCACCAATCATCCTTTAATATTAATTTTTAATATATATTCAATGTACAGAATTGACCTCTCTACAGTTTTATTATAAGTATAGATATAGATATAGATATAGATAAATATCGAAAAAGCACCCTAATTTTCAATCGAAAATTCAATATAATACGAATACTATGTTTTGTAGCCGACTGCCCTGAAAAACAACACCACATATTATATTTAAATAAGGTTCTAATACAGTTTCCTCAGTTGTATTTGTTTTTAATATAAAAGGACATGAGAATAAAAAAAAACGAAAAAAAAACACTAAAAAGTCTTGTTGTTTGGTAGATATTTATTTCTCTAGTAAAACTCTCAGAAAAATTTAAGCCAATAGGCCCTCAACACCATGCTGCCGATTCTTCAAACCTCTTCTTATAATCTTTCAACACAATTCCTATAAATGACGGCCAAGATATTTTTTTCTCACTGCTGGACAAAGGCCTCCCATCACTTCTTCCATGTATTTTCTCTTGAGCCACCTCGAACCAGCCCTTGCGATAGGTGTCTAGGTCGTCCCGCCACCTCCTCACAGGCCGACCTCGGCGGCGTCGTCCGTCCTCAGGTACCCACTTTGTGGAGATTCTTGCCCAACGGTCAGTGTGGATGCGACTGATGTGACCCGCCCAATCCTATTTTAGCCTGGCAATCTTTTTTGATACGTCCATGATTCCAGTCAGAAAATAACAAAAGCTAGTAACTGAATCACTTTACTCGTACTTCTTAATACAATTTGATAAAGTGAATTAAATTATTAGGTGGTATAAACAACAAAACGTAGGACACTTCTAATGCGTCTTCACTCTGCGATGGCATGGTTGAGAGTGTCTGTCCAAGCAGATTCTCCTCAACATTGTAGCAAACAGAAAAGCCCCGATTCTAGTTACATTTATACCCATCGCAAACTAGGCGACTTGTCGCCGCGTCTAGTCGCCTCGTTTTGTCGAGGCGTTGTCGTTTGCATTTGGCGTCTTGTCGCCGCGACTAGACGCGGAGCTGTCGCTAGCATTGGCGACTAGTCGCAAGACAGACGTCGTGCAGGAAGCAGAACTGTCGCGCGACTGTCGTCGTGTGTGCGCGTACACAGCGTCACTAGACGCGGCGACAAGTAGCGAGCGCGCGCGACTCCGCGACTCTAACGCCAAGTATGCGAAGCTTTGAACAACATTTATGAAATTGTCGGCCGCAGCCTGTCGTCGCGTCTAGTCACCGAGCTGTCAGTGTCGCGTGTCGTCGAGTGTGCGTATAGGGTTATAGTTCTTCTAGTTACCACTAAATAGCGTGCCTTGTTTTGTAATAATAATATCAAACTCAAAAAAAAAAATATTTATTTCACATAGGCCTACATGGGCACTTATAAAACGTCAAAAGCTAGCGCACGGTTCCAAATGGTCGTTTCCTATGGAAGAGAACGGGCAAAAACCTTCATTATTATTCTTTTAAAAAATATTGATTCTCCAATATTTTCATATAGATATGAGAGGACAGTGTAGACCGGTCAACTTTGTACCCAAGAGCACAATAAAAATAGTAAGTATATCTATGATCCACGGAGTCAGCATCGATCCATCAAGCTTTAAATATTAATTGAGTTGAAACCTTAACACAACATCATTTTCCAATTTGAACACAACAATTTTCACCTGGCAACACCGAAACGATTTCAATTTAACCAAATAAAATGTTCATTGACATACTTTTACATCAATACCTTTAATAATTGGGTCTTCAATTAAATTCAATGCTGGGCAAAAATTAATTGTTTGATGTCGTCCCTTTGTGTGGTCCACTGAGTGAAACAGAGGTCCGGAAACATGTAATTTATAAATTGGCAAACTCAATTTGTGTGAACCAATTGCTGGAATATTTTTGGATTATTACTTTCCAAGACTCGTAATTAACTTTAAATTGGGTGGGTAAAAAAATAAACAACAATTTTCTCCACCATTGACCATCGCCATATTGAACGTTTATGCGACTGATTTATTCGTTTTGTACGCTTTTTTCTCCCTCTCTCTCTCTCTCTTCTGTTTTTTTATAAACCGTTTCCCTACCTCCTGTATCGTAGGTGCGTTCACAAACATTTAAATTCACATACACAATACACTCAGACCTGAAAAAACTATCTGTAGATCATATAATTATTATTAGAGTTCGAGAAATAACTTAGAATATACGAAAAAAAAAAATTGTTGATTTTTTCGGCCACTTTACTGCTTCACAGAAGAAAGCATCTGCTTCCTGTTCTCTCTCACCCCTCGCTCCATGTTATGGCCTGGCCTTGTGCCGGACTCGTGAAGTGGTTTGCCTCTACCGCGAACCGTACAATTGTATTAGAAGAAACGCCCTTGATTTCTGAAATTCAAAACTGAAACCACTGTAGTCCATGGGTTGTCCAAAAAGGAACCCTGGGGCCCTGAAACGTAAGGCAGAGAAGGAACATAGGTATGGTTTTAGTCAATAAAGGTCTGACTTCACCCTCACGCTGAAAACCAGCGCCGTAGACTCATCGCTTTTTCGTGAAATATATTTCTAATTTGTTAGTCATAAACTAATTAGAAGTATATTTTGTAGTAATAAACTTTTTTCTGCCAAATAAATGTTTTTCTTATTTTCTGCTCTACTTTAGAGAAATCATGGAGTAAAAGGATGATTTCTCAATTTACAAAAAAACCCAAAACAATGGTGAGGACCAGAGAGGACTCGCGTCAGGCGGATAGTGTAAACGCTGTGGCGCCTCTATGACCTTTATATAGCCGCCAGTAAGAAACCATACAACAGCTGTAAACAATTACCACAACATGTTTCCTATTAATACCATTAATAGACAAATTCGACTTACTGCTTTCTCCTACCAACGATCCCTTTGATCTCCCAACCAATTCTAGCTTAACATTTAACTCGATACAGCTAACTCAAATATCATCACCAAACTTCTATTTGACAGTTACCCAAATCTATTCCTATTATCCAAATTGCCGTATTCCCCTTACAAATTAATTAATTCTCGATATATTAATTAGGAAACGCTACAGTGAAATATTGTTCCAGCGACTGAGTGGTGGGTACTAATTATGCCAAGTCCTCGTAATTGATCGTCATTAGTTATATGGGACCCACGGGTGTTATAAATATGAGATAGAGGACAGTGAAGAATTCATGTGTTAGATAGAAGTACCTACGGTGCGTAAGTTACCTATTGAAGTACATAGTTTGTTATAGCTGAGGGTAAGGAGTTCCATTATAGAAAACGTACTAATTGAACAGTCTCTTTATAGATCATTGTGGTTGATTTTTGGTAAGTAGTCCGTCTTGTTAATTTGAGATTTTTCAAATGCACATCAACTAATGAATCTTTTCATTAGTCGATGTAACATGATAATTAAAATATGGGAGTTGACTTTAAGCAGTCTATTTTCTTTAGTGCCTGTAACTGAATATTTATTGATGAAAAAAGTTTGCTGAATTATTGCTTCGGCCAACACTGTTTGTTGTTTGGTTGTAGTCTAAATAGCCTCGCTATCACTCCTTACTACTCTTTTTTGGGTTAAGAAATCTTTAAATAACTTTTCCCACTCTTGTTAGAGCGAGAGTGATTGTCAGATATTTACTACCTAAAACCCACTTGTGTTTCTTCAGTTACTCCTTACGTTCGACAGTGTTGCCAGTTCCGTTTGTTCGGAATACAGACAGTGGCTGCCTTTTCCCAATTCTGTAGCCATAAGCGGCAGACATGGCTTGCTCAGTTCTGTTAACATTAAAATGTTGATAGTGGCACTTTTTGTATTATTTCCATTCCTGCGGTACGGAGCGTTTAAGACCTCGTTGGAAACTATTATTATGACAGCAAGAGGCTAATTCGACCCCGTAATGTTTAAGAAACTAAAAGCTGTTTTGGCTCGGTTCAGTACGAGCTCAAAGTGAAGAACACATTAAAGAACACTACTACATTCGGTTTTATTGTAACCTTAGGTAAGTATTGTGATATCGAAAGGAGATCGCATGAGTTAATTTTTAATAAAGCCAACAAACTGGTTTGAAAATATACTTCTAAGGATTCTGTTCTAGAATAGGTTTGAAAATTTGTAGAAATAAATCGAACACCCCACGCTTTTTTCGCAATGATATATATATGATATATATATGTCAGTCTTTGATGGGTGTGCAAAGTTCGAAGAAAATCTGATCGCCCAAAGTAGGTCAAAATCGAGCTCAAAGGCGTCGTTTACAAACATACAGGTGAAGCTAATATAAGCGCGTTAAAAAGAATGTGTGTTGTTTTTTTGACTGTTAAAGTGATCTTTGTAAGAAAAGCTTGTGCGTTCAAATAAGAAAATATAATAGTGTGCCGGCTCGAGTCTTTCATTATTATAGAAAAATCCCTACACTAAGCCTACCGTGTACAGTATATATTCATCTCTTATCTAAACTAAACCAAATTGAAGTTACAGCCTCTGCACGCCAGAGAAGACTATGTTTTTTTTAGAGTTATATTTTACGTCGGGGCGAAAGTCCGCTGCCGCAACAGGTCGCGGAATGGCGGATAGAGCTCCGGCTGGATCTCATGGTGAAATGGCGTCAGCGACTGTCGCAACCTTGTGCTGGACACGCCACAGTTATGGCGGTAAGACCCCTCTTTGAGGCGTGGCTGGAAAGACCTCACGGTGTCCTCACCTTCCGCATGACGCAGGTTCTCACCGGACATAAAAAGTTCGGAAGGTTCCTGCACCGGATTCGTGCGGAAGTGACGCCTTGGTGTCACCACTGTGCGGAACGCCTGAAGGAGCATCGCCGTGCCCAAACACATACGAGGCATATTAGCTCGCGTTCCGCACTAAATATTTGAATGCGTTAAATACATAGTTCTAATGAAATCGTACTCTGTTACAAAACAGTCGATAATACTCTATAAAGCCACCATTCCAGTGTGAGCCGAGCGATCCGATACGACGAGCCATTCACTGCGTTTAATACACTCGGAGCTCGCAGATAAGCAGCAGGCTTATGTGCTATCTGAGAGTTATTTTGCGGCAGGCTAGCCTAGAAAAATCGGGGATTTTGGGAACTAAATGGAAAATTGGTATGGGTGGATCGTATTTTTTTTTTTTATTTACTTGTATTATTTGGATTATGGTTTTGTTGTGTGAAGGAAAACGGTTCACTGAAAAAATAAAAAAAAAAAACTTAACATCACTTTATTTTGTGATTAGCTGTTACCAGCGGCTTTACCCGCGTGCATGTAGAAAATTATAAGTGTTTCTTTGTTTTATGTTTTTTTATTATGTTACTGTCGGCTTCTAGTCTACTCGGATGACAAGCTAAATACCAGTCTTTTACATAAAGAAAGAGGCGCGGCTAATAAATAGCCTCCCATCCACGGACGTCCCTAAATGTCGAAACCATATTTACTCCAAATAAAGTTACCAACAGCTTGCAAACTTTGATGTTAAAACATCCATTTAGTGCTTAGGTAATCACCAAAAGGCATCCCCCAAAACATCCACACTCCAAACCGCTGAAAACCAACTTAATTAGACCATAGCTAATAACATGTTCACGCCGTCCACTCATCTACGTCACGATAAACAACAGTCGACTCCCGCCATGCATAGGATAAATGATTTGACAGCTTCCAACGGGCTAACCCAATAAGTTAACATGTCGAACTGCGTCACCAACCAAGCACACACACACATAAGCACAGGCTCAAGTACAGTCACGGGAAATATAGGTTCGTTAACCTAAGGTTTTTTTTTCTATACATGACAGATTCTGCCTCATTGCTTTACCAATTTAGCATAATGTCTCAAAATATTACGGATTAACTTGATAAATTAAAAGACAAAAACTTTTTTGTGATACAGAAAAAAAAGGAAAAGAAAAGCATAAGAAAAAAGTATTGAATAAGGAAACCAGCTTTTTATTAAAACTTTACTATCAACTTATAGAATCATTACACAATTTATGTAATATAAAAGCTTGTCGCAAAATTTAAGTATTCGTGTTTACTTAGTTTGTCAATTTTAAAAATTATCAATCAATTTATTTAATTTACTTTGTAATCTGGACAGGTAATCTTGCTTGATTCAAACATTTGAGCGATTTTAGTTTTAGGCCTGACTACTGGATGTTGTTGAATGGTGCTATTTCAATATTTGTTTTTAAGTGTTAATCTAAATATGAATCTGCAGCAGTCTGACCATGCCAGAGCTTTAAAAGTCTTTACTTAAGATATCATCTTCTTGCCTATATCACCTATATCCCCTGTTACTTGGGGTCGGTACAACACATTTTATTCATTCCATCCTGTAAACTGGCAAACTTTCTAAACTGAATCCCGTTTTAATAAGATATATCACTCCTTACACAACCCATCCATCTTTTTTTTTGGCCTTCCTCTCCCTCTCCATCAATCAATTGACCATCGTCATCATCTTCCTGCCCTTGTCCTGTGTTATTTGGGGTCGGCACAACACAAACATTTTTTTCATCCATTTGGTCCTGACACCCTATCACTAACTTCCTTTCCTTTCATATCACTTTTTTTTCTTTTTTCATCTTTTTTTTTGACCTCTTTCTCCACCCATCCACATGTATATTCACAACTATTTTAGTAACAAGCTTTTTATCTTTCCTTTTTACATAACCATATTTTTTTTTTTTTTTTTTTTATGGTGGGAAAAATCATGCATTGACATCCCCCGCCCTTGGGCGGAGCGGGAGATAGTGTCAGACTCTTACTGACTAAAAGACCCACCCCGTTCCTTCTAGCCTTCATACCGGGGCTCGAGCGCCCTTTCGGATAACCCTGGCCCCAGTATACATAACCATATCAAAACCAACGATTCCCCTTCAACTTTTGAGTTGCTGGCGCCACTTTCGAACTTTATTTATTCTCATCACACCACACACCTATCTCAACATTTTCATTCTGCTACAAGCAATCATTTTCATCTATCCATCTATACAGTATGGCAGTTCTTATCACGGACTTGTAGATTTTACCCTTAAACTTAGAGGGCATCTGTGGGTCACAAGTAGTTGACATCCATCACTTGATAAAGTAAAGAATTTAAAAACTGACGAAGCTATTAAGGACTAGACTGTACACGCACCCTCCGTAAACACGAGTACTCCCACACGCTGTGATTTAGGACGCGCGGCGTTTTACACGATTAATCTTGCATGATTGTCCGGACTGGTAATAGCGAGCAATGTCCAGGATTTATACGAACTACCTAGTTCCGCAATGCTTTATCTTTGGGAATTTCGTGATAATGGCCTTTATGACTAGCTAGCCTTAGGCTTTGGACTTTGCAATATGGCCACCTGGAAGCTGGTGTTCTGCAGACAATACTGCCCCCTAATGTAATGTTTTTTAGACACTGGTAGGTTTTAGTCTGTAAAAGTCAGAAGTTTCATCTTACTCTATCATAGAGCGAGAGAAGTAACTGCATGTCATACCTAAGTTGAACTATTATGGGTACCATGTGGGCCACGTATGCGCCGATCTGGGCGCGTCGGTCTCCGTACATTTTAAAATATAAAATGTGTGTTTAAAAAATAAATAAAAAAAAGCATTTAATTTAGGCAACCAAAGGCACCCATACAGCAAATACACAGAAATACAACACACTCATTCTCACTATCGGATATGTCCGGATATTACTGAAGCAACATGTCTGCCACTAGACTTGTAAAACTACATCAGATCCACGCCACGCGATGACGCGACGTGTGCTACGTGCAATTCATGAGTCGTACATGTATGCGTCAGTCTAGTGTAGATCCCGCTTTAAATCCGCAAAAAATACACTACCTGTTGTCACGGATTTGCTCACATAATTATGTATTCTGGTGCTAGTTAAAGTCATATAAGTAGGTAATTATTTAAATGGGAAAAAGAAAAAAAGGAAATTTAACTGACTTCCATATAAAAAATAGTTACCAAAAAAACATAATATCTCTAATTTAAAAAGTGTTTTGTTTATTCGTAATTTAAAACCGACTTTAAAATCAAAGTTATTTTTTTGTACAGACAAGAACAAAAGCACATAATTATACAATAAAATTGCGCCGAGCGTGCCTGTACCAAAAAGGCTTCCAATTCAGCATTTGCTGGGAGTCAATACTGAGTAATATTAACAATAAATTATTTAAAATATATAAACCTTATTAACCAATTTCTGATTACAGAAAATATATAGCCACATAGACTCAGTAATAAAATAGCATTCTGCTGCAGAAAGAATTTTTAAAATCCATCCAGTCGTTATTGAGTTTATTCATTACAAACAAAGTATAAAAAACTTTTAGTTGTATCTTTAATTTAATCCTTCACACTCGCAAATATTTTAAAGCTCAGTTTCAGTTCATTCATCATTAATTGAAAGCAATCGAACAAACAATTTTAACCTTCCCAATAATAACTGAGAGAAATTAATTACGAAATTATTTGCCGAAAGTGTATATAGAGAAATATTCGAAAAATAATTACATCTGCATTCACAGTAACAGGTGTTGTTTCACTGATAAAACGTAGCCAATTAAGAACGGAAGAGTACCAAAATGCGTGATTAATGAAAACAGTCCGGAAAATACGTAAACCAATTTATACGAACGCTGGGAACGGAATTCCGTTATGATTCTGAATGGGTTTGAGTCAAAAGTATTTCGTTTTTTTTTTTTTTGAGACCTAAGTACAAATTATATTTTTGAAAACGGTTTTTGTTGTATTTAGAAGATTTTTTTTTTGGGTCATTTACAACATGTCTCATCTGATGGTAAGCGATTATTTCATCTAAAATGGAACACGTTTTGGAAAGTGGTTCGAATGGTTTTCATTTCTTTCCAAAATCTTATTTAAAACACATGCATAGATTAATATATTTAACGGTTTCGATCCCAACTAGGTTGTATTCGAACCTCCAAATACGGTGGCAGCACTTTGGCTGTGGCTACACGAAGCCGGCTGTGGCTGCACGACACCGACTGCTACTGCACGAAACCGGCTGCGGCTGCGACGACTGGTTTTCTATGTAATAATATTGATTTCTGTGAAAACATTTTGAACGCGTCTGCGGCTGCAGGTCGCGGCAACACTCGCAGCCGAGGCTCGCAGCCTGCAGCCGAGGTTCGAATATCACTTTTAAGAATAGAAGCGTATAATTATAAATAATATTTTGAAAAAAAAATAAAACAATTCAGATGAGTCTTGCTTTCTGAATATACATAGCACAATTTTGCTAAAAAGGCTTGATAGTTTTTGGTGTTTTTGATACGAATCACTAAATCTCTTAAGAAAAACAATCCATTTCAATCTTTTCGATGCGGTTACAAAGTCGATCGTATTTTACCTCTATTTTGTTAGACGACGCCGTGTGAGGAAGCTGAGCGCCTGCAAGTCATCACTGAGATTGAATGTCGTCAAAGAGATCCGCTAAAATACTCGGAAATGGCGGAAGATGAGACGGCCATTTGGGTTATTTTGGTTTCCGTGATTTTATACCTTTTACTTAATAGAATTACCGAGTAGAAGACTTGAAAGAAAGAATCACAATTTATTTACGTGAAATTACGCAATGTAACCAGCTAACAATTATAAACATTATATTTCTTTTACATTTCATAAAAACATTTATGTTTATTTTATCTCTATAGATAATTATGTTTTTATCAGAAAAGATAGACTTTTGTATGCTAGTTTTCTTAACAATATTTTCTTTATTTCTTTTTTATGCATCTACCATGAGATCTCTCCATCACCTTTGGTTGCTAGGTAGAGAATGCCTAAGACAGTCGCCTATGTGTTGTATGAAGTTTTAATAAATAAAATAAATAAGGAAAATATACGTCACATCCATGCAAAATGGCTGATCACTCAGCATAATGCTGTGTTCCCATGCATAATGCGACGAGACCACAGCGTTGGTTTCCAACGTGGGCGGGTGGTAATTGATAATCACACTTATTATAAAGGTAAAAGTTTGTGAGCGCGTGTGTTTGGATGTAATAAATCCCTCAGTTCAAAATTTTAGCGTTCGTAATATGTCTGTGAGTAAGACAGAACTTTTCTTTTTACATGTACAGAATATAAGTTTTATTTTTATAACGATTTAATGATAAATACTTATTAATTTAAACGACAGGAAACCCATTTCAGCTAAAACTCAAACTCAAAGTCATTTATTTCACATAGGCCTACATAGGTACACGTCACAAGCTAGCGCGCGTTTTATGTGGAGAAGAATCGGCAGGGAACTCTCTGAATCCACGGAGTCTTCAGTATACTCATATTAACAGTGTCACAAAAGAGAAAAAAATGAATAACAATCTTCTTCTTCCTGCCCTTATCCCATATTACTTGGGGTCGGCGCAACACGTTTTTTTCTTCCATTCTGTCCTGTCACCCGTCAAACTATCACTAACTCCCTTTTCTTTCATATCACTTCTCACACAATCCATCCTTCTTTTCTTCGGCCTGCCTCTCCCTCTCCATCCATCTACATGTTTACTCAGAACTCTTTTATTTATTTTACAATTTATGTACACACAGAAATAACAGAAAAAGATAATACATAAGAGACGTTATTACAAAGGTACTGCTTATTTCCAAAGAAATTTCTTCCAGCAGACCTGCGAAAGGAGAAATCAAAAAGAAATGTAGACCATAGTGTGTAGGAAGCAAAAGAAGAATGTGTGAAGTCTTAATCCAAAGTGATATATAATTATATATACCTAAAAATAATATATACCTACAGCTAATCTTTTAGTAATATGCGCTTCATCTCTCCTCTTCACATGACCATAACAAGACAACCGATTACCTTTCAACTTTTCAGTCACTGGCACCACTTTCAAACTTCCTGTAATAAACTTATTTCTCACTTTATCCACACTCGTCACACCACGCAAAAAAATGTATGACAATAATGAAATTAAAACAATGACGGAGCAGTTAATAAACGATTAAAAAAACACAAACTGTTGCTTATCAAAAAATATATTCACGAATCGCAATGCCTTTCTGTCTACATTTGAATCCATACAAACTGTTTTGTATGTACATAAGTAGAATACTTTATTGTATACCAAAATTGTAATACAACTCTTGTAAAATGTCTTTGACAAACGCAAGTGCTTACAAACGAAATAAATCAAAAAGATATTATTAAGGGTAGACGTTCTTTCTTGGTAAAGAAAAACTTCGAATGCGAATCACCCAGGATTCTCTGAGCCATTTGACACGCAATTTTACGAGGCTGTATCAATAAAATGAATTCATAAACGATTGTATTGTTGAATATTGTTACAAGAACGATTCTTTTACATGGTATAAAGAACAATAGCTACTTCAAGGTTTAATGCTCGTATTTGAAGTGATTGATCGATATAATACGATTTTAAGTTTTTAAGAATTCTTAGAATATTTATTGTCATTTATTTTCAAATATTTCTTATACCGGTGGGCTACTACTTTTAAAAATATTTAAATGTAGTAGCCCACCGGTATCGGGAACAGCATCCAAGTTACCGGTAGTCAGGGCTCTTGAAAAAGGAATCTCCTACAAATACGCGCTGTGTCCAGGAGTACTATCTTCTGGATCAAGCCCTTGATCCAACTGCCCAACGTAAGCCTCCTTAGATATTGGTCGATGCTTTTGGCTATTAAGCCATTGACCAATATTATTATTATGCCAGCGACTGTGAAAGTGGAAAATTATCCCAAGGCCATATACTGGGAGTATATGGCCTTGCTACTTGCGACTTGGCTAAAAAGTATCCTATGTGCTGTTCCAGCATCTGGTCTACCCGTATACCAAATTTCAACTAAATCCGTTCAGCCGTTCGAACGCCAAGAAGGTAACAAATATAACAACATACCAACACACACTCACCCTCACTCACGCACAATCACACACAGACACCATCAGACACTATCACTCATATAGTCACAAACTTAGAATAATTGTTACTAGCTTTTGCCCGCGGCGTCGCCCGCGTAGGTACATAAAATATAGTCTATGTCACTTCGGGATAAAGCAGCTTTCTATCGGTGAAAAAATTTTACCAATCGTACCGGTACTTCCAGAGATTACCCCCTACATACAAACTTACAAATTTTACCTCTTTATAATATTAGTATGCTATAGCGTGATTACTAACATAACATTACAAAATAGCGGATAAGTAAACACACGTGTTGATAGTTTATTGATCTTGTAACAGGAAATCACAACTTAGCTGAGAATCATATTATCTCTAACGTTCATTAATTACCGAAAGAACATTTATCAGATAGAGCTAAAGAGGCTGTATCTCTTCTTGTAGGTAACGTGTAAACTTTTTTCTGGAGGAGGAAAAATAAACGTTGGTAACCCTACATAGCATATGATATAGTTTTCTACTCTTTGGGTTTTAAAGTTTGATTTCATTTTTAGTTTTTAATTATCCTCCTAAATCTGACCATAGGAAACATGCATAAAATGTAGCATATACCTAGGTATAGCATAAGGATCAAATATGGTATAATATGATATAGCTGTCCATAGTAAGGTTTTAGTATAAACAGTTAGTATAATAGTAGTTTACTTATGTAAATCATAGATTTATTTACTAGGAATACCAGGTAAGACTTTTTGATTCCCCGTGAGATAAATTGCAATACTATTATTCTTTTCTTGAATAATAAATGAAGAAATATAGCTATCTCCTAGGATAAAAAAAAATGTTTATAGACTCGTGCTTGATCACTATCTGACGAGATGGAAAGCGATGATGTGGTCGACAATAGAATGCGCTTACTTAAAAGTGACCTATTCACTTTTGACAAAATATTAACAGTTAAGTCTGTACTTCCCAAGATCTTTTTTTATGTAAGTACATACAAACATTTTTTTATCCCTGTATTATTTCAGTTTGCGCATTTTGACCTTATTCGGCCATGTATCGCGTCGTAGTAATGGCTCTTTAGAGCGTGTCGTAGTGCAGGGCAAAGTTGAGGGCACAAGGCCTCGTGGTAGATCACCAATGAGATGGACAGACCAGATCAAGCCCGCAACTAAATGCTCGGTTTATGAATGTACCCAGAAAGCTGCAGTCCGCGATGAATGACACCGCATTACAAGGATGATCACTTATCGTGATTCACAGTGATGAGCACGACCACTCTAGCAAGAGTGTACCAAATCAGAAGAAGAAGTTTATTTCAGTTACGAAAACTAATCAACACTTAAAACAATGGCTGCTTCATTTTATATTTTTAATTAACATTATATTTTACGACATTTGTCAACAAAGAACGTCCGATTTAATCAAAATTCGAAGTTAACACGCCAAACAACGCGAGTTTAACGTATCATCTCATACAGCTGTTGTCATAAAACCAGTCTAAACGTCCAGCACTTCTATACAAAAATATATAAAACTCGTTTAATTTTCCGCCAAAACAGAGTAATGACCAAGAGGGGTCTCCTTAATAAGACTGACGAGATTTCCTTGTGATTTTATTACCCACTCCTCCAACTAAATCGCTCGTTTAGATGTAACGGCCAGCGATTTACAGATCTCTTCATGGCTCGTCCTAATTTTCTTTGAGTTTTTATGCGTTGAACATTTCTTTTGAAATAGTCAAATGTTTAGTGTTTTAAAACAGGGATTAGTGGCTGTTGAATCTGTTTGACGCAGTCATTTGAATTTGGAATAATCAAATCAGCTTTATTATTACATGGCGCATATTGTTCAACGCGCGTCTCAAGGAGTTGTCAGCAAACCGTAGAGGCCCAGCAAGGTTGAAGCCTACTGGGGCCAACGGTTTGCTTCTGAAAGGAAGTTGGAGATCAGGAGTTAGTTTTTACCCAGTAAAAGTCTGGTACTATCTCCCGCTCCGCCCAAGAGCGGGGTATGTCACACAGTTTTACGAACTATCGCACTTTCAATTAGCGACCCGAATTTATTGCGGCACAGTGTATCTAGCGGTTTTATCTAAACACAGGTGTACGGTCTACTGGAGGCACACAATACCTATGCATAAACTTATAGAAAACAGACTGTAACAATGAGCCAGCCGGGAAAATTTAATTATAAATATGGTTGATTGCAAAGCAGTGTTCAATAAACAGCCAATTTATATAGCTCTAAATATTTATTAGCATCATTGGACACTTAAAACTTCAAACTGAACCTAGTTCACAGAATTATTCAATCGTGAATAAATTATGAAACCACAGTTTTACTATGCACAACTATTTAACGCAAGTTATTTATGCAAGCTCGTTTATTAGCAGCGATTTAAATGGAAACATTCCAAACAAAATAATAATTACAAGAGTCACGTTAACATCAAACTTTTATTTATATAACACTAGCTTTTGCCCGTGGCTTCACCCGCGTGCATAAAATATAGCCTATGTCAGTCAGTAATAAAGCAGCTTTCAATTGGTGAAAAAAATCGCAATTGGACCGGTACTTTCAGAGATTACTTCCTACAAACAAAATAACAAACTACACTCATAACAAACAAACAAACTATACTATATTAGTGTAGATAACGAAATAATGATCTAAAAGGTTAAGCAGAGTTGCGCGATTATTCGAAAGTCACTTAAACCTTAGAATGCAGAGGACAACTTAAAGAATAAGGGTGAGTTTTGGTAAGTAACGCCCCAGATATTTAAGGGTGAGTCTACACTAGAGAAGCCAAGCACGAGTGGAGCACGAGCCGAGCTAAAATTTTTGTAACGTAACTTAAAATTGAACTCGACTTGTGCTCCGCTCGGGTCCTGTAGCGTAGACTCACCTTCATCATCGGCCTTATAATTTTCCCACTGTTGGGACTCAGGCCTCTTCTTTAGTGCGGGTTGGTGAATGTCACATGTCTTCAAATTTTTGGTTCGAGGACATGCCGGTTTCCTCACAATGTTTGATTTTCTGTTATATAATAACTAGCTTCTGCCAGCGGCGTGAACCGCGTGAAAGTCGGTTTCTCGATAAAAACTTTAAAACCCCGTAACATCCCAGTAATTGGACTCGCTCTGCTGACGTTTTCTTAAAAAAAATAATTACGTACATGCGTAAATTAATACGAGTTTTGAAAAAAAGCTACCTTATATTTTAATTTTATCTTTACAAATCGATAGTGTTTCATGTACCGGATCGACACTCCACGGGATTAAAACCATCAAAATTTAGCATATATAATATATAGATAATTAACTTTTCCAATTTGAATAATGAGTATTTGATTGTTACAAATTGAATAAAAAATTGTCGGTATTATATTAAATTTCCCTTAATAAAAAATATATATTTATTGCGTTCGCATTCAAGCAATCGATTAACACATAACAGTTACATTACATTACGACTTTTAATAAACAAAATTGAACCATGCGGGCGGATATCAACAATGGCTGGGTTTTGAAAGCACTCGTGGAGCGGTGGCAGGGGTTCAAACAAAAAGTCTTTTGCGACAAAAAACCACAACTATCTTCCACTGAATCTTTTGTCTGTTAAAAGTCCATTGTTGAAATTAAACTGAGGTTTAAGTATCATGGATTTCTATAGTAAAGCTCTGTTCTTGATCTTTTTGGAAGAACTAAAAAACAAAACGTTTTTGGGAACACATTTATAAAGCTACTCGTAGATTAGGCTGCGCACACGTGAACCACGCTTGATTTGTACGTAGAATGACGGCACGTGGCGGGGATCTAGTGTAGTTCTACAAGTCTAGTTTCCTACACGTGTTTACACGTGTGCGCAGTGTAGTTCTACCTTTATACGTACAGCTAAAGCCTGTATACATGTTGGCCGAGCGTTGCCAAGTGACGACCAATACCAACATCTGGACAGTATATTTTCCCTGTCTTGCTATCGCTCGGTCTCGCTCGCCTAGTCAGTTGAGCAAAGACATGCGCCAACGTCAGCCAACGTGTACAGACCTCATTTAGCGTAGCTTGTCACAACTCGCAGCCGCTCGCGATCACTTGCCTCACTTCGGAGCGGTGTCTGTTTTTCTGCACAAATGTTGGCGCTCGCGCGTGCTTGCCCACATGTGGGCGTCTGCTCAAAACTCGTCTATGTTGGCCATTTGCATTGGTGTCCTTCAAGCTTGCCGAACGTCTAAGGTCAGCCAACATGTATAGCAGGTTTAAGAAGTGGAAAAAACGGACCCTATTACGTAGACTCCGCTGTCTGCCCGTCTGTCTGTCACCAGGCTGTATCTCAAGAACCGCGATAACCAGATAGTTGAAATTTTCACAAATTATGTATTTTTGTTGCCGCTATAACTACGAATAATAGCTATAATAGGCTCCCATAATAGAAACATTTTTTTTTTATTTTTGCTGAATTTTCTTAAGGTCGGTACGAAACCCTTCGTATGCGAGTCCAACTCGCACTTAGCCAGTTTTTTTTTTTCTATGGCCACCAACCACTTTGAAGCTCTCAGTGTTATAGAAAACAGCTTATATGTGACATAGAGATATTTCGCCATTATCTATACGTACTTATAGCTTAGCATTGTCGGCGTTATAATGTTCCCACTGTTGGGACTCAGGCCTCCTCTCTAGGAGAGAGAATGGGCCTTAATCTATCACGCGGGCCCAGTATGGGTTGGTGGATGTCACATGTTTTCGAATTTCGTTACTAGGACATGCTGGCCGGTTTCCTCATGATGTTTTTCTTCACGGTTTTGAGAGCAGTGGTGATAAAATAAATTAAACAAAGCAATGCGCCTGGCTGGGTTTGAACCCGCAATTCGTAAGTCGGGGCCGTTACCACTCGGCCACCACTGCTCTCATACATGGTATAATATATAAGTATGTATATGTTATGTGATATACATACTTATATATTATACCAATATATTATACCCTTGTTTACACGGAAAAACCAAAATAAACGTTTATTACGACGATACCATACAATTACAAGAAGTAAACAACTAAAAATACGCCAAGAAATTTTGATTGAAATCAAAAGACCGAAATTTAAAAACACGTCACATCAAGTTATTTACGGAGATTCAAATTAAAAAAAAATGTTCCTCTCCGGCTTCTGCTTCTGATCTGACGTTAGTACAGAAGCAAATTGCTTTTTAAATATCGTTTCTACGTTACTTCGTTAAAGCTATATTAAACACAGCTGAACAAATTTTATTACCGCCCCAACAAAAAATGAAGATGGCACCTATTTAAATGTGAATGAATTTATAATTCTCACGTATTTAAGACATCTAGTGAATATAAATTACCTATATTATTTAATTACTGTTTTTGCTCAAATTTCTGAGGACTACTCAAATTCAGTAGGTTTTCTTCCATGACCCACTTTGTAATATTTAAATTGAGTTGTCGTTACCTGTAATACCCAACAGGAAAACTTCATAAGACATAATGTTGTGTTTTCACGAGAACATTAGCAATTAGCTAGTCGACTCGACAAGCTCGTGTATGTACTTCACTTTTTATACCTACGCTCGGTGGACGCACACTAATGAGCGTTTGAGCCGGAACTGTTCAACGAGTAAGCCGAGACGCGACCGAGATATCGTGTCCGTGAGCGGTGTCTATGTGTGCGTTGCTCGAGCGCGCTTTGTATGTAGATTGACCTCTGTACCTATCTATTTTGTGCCAGAGGGCTAGACTTGTTTTGGCCATTTAACGTGGCAATGCTGCCAGCGTTTTAGGTACTGTTTCTCCAGTCACGTGGATGAATTTTTTGATGCTCTGTGAATTATTATTATTAGTTAAGTAATGTAAGTATGTGTTCTTCTTCTTCTTCTTCTTCCTGCCCTTGTCCCGTTTTATTTGTGCAGCGAAACATTCTGTCCTGTCACATGTCACGCTATCACTAACTCCCTTTTCTTTCATATCACACAATCCATCCATCTTTTCTTTGCATGCTTTACTTTTCTGACTGCAAATGCAGCTTAATCTACTTGAGCGAGTTCAAATGTGAGTGCCCTACTGTTTTGAATAGATAGTTATAGGTACCTAAAAGTACAGTTTCCACAATAGCATCAAGATTGGGTCCTCCCAATATATCTTGGGCTTTCTCTAATATGTCTGTCTGGATCTAATTTAGGCCTCATTTCCGACCAACATCCTGAGCCGACGCAAAACGGTATATTATGTTTACATCCCTTATCAAAATCACAGACAGTTTAATCACTTCGCAGAAACGCCTAATTAAACTAAAAACCTAAACTTCACGCCTCTTTATTGAACTTAAATCGGTTTTCAAAAGAAATAAAAATGGATTAAAAAGTCGTTGGACAACTTTTACTTCGCCCTAAAAAAGTTTCTAAAGAAACGTGCTTTAACTTGGTTAAATCTTCGGCAAAACTATAAAATACCTCTACACGGGCCATTAATACTGAAGCCATCGGTAGTGTTTTAAATTCTAATCTTATTTCACAGTGAGTGCTCAAGTTTTACGTAAATTTTGTGTTTATTTTTTCGAAGGACATATTACATATACAAATTGGAACCATGCACTAGCTTCTAACGTTTCATATATATGCTTTTAGCCTACATATTATGTAGGCTTATATTATGAAACTAGCTGTGCCCGCCACATCGTTCGCGTGGACTACAGAATAGTGAATTATTTTTTCTAAAATAAAAGTAGCCTATGTTACTCCTTATTACATCAGCTACCTGCCAAAAAAGTACCGTCAAAATCAGTCCAGCCATTTCAGAGATTAGCCCGGACAAACAAACAGATAGACAGACAAAAATTGTAAAAAATGTTATTTTGGTGTATGTAGTTTATATTTATATGTATGTAGTAAAAAGCAATTATTTCAATATTACAAACAGACACTCAAATTTTATTTATTTTTACTTATAAATAAAAATTACAATTGGCAAAATTACTGCTGATAGCTAGCTAGCTAGCTAGTGTTACAAGTTACTTAGGCTAGATTTAATAAATAAAAAAATTGGGCCAAAAAGAATGTTGAATTAATGAGGATAAGTTTAAAAAGACCATTGTGCAGCTGTGCTATATTTTGATAATTTTATTATTAGTAGATTTTCTTTACTCATTGCATTTTTACTTCCGAATTTGTTTTTCTTTTCTTTATATTTTCTTATCAGTTTCATAAAATATAACCGTGATACTTGACATCTACCGCCTTACCTCAACAATTCCTCACAGCCAACATCAGAAAAAAAGAAAGAAAATACATTTAGTTGTTTCCTTCGTGACATCACACTTAGTTTGAGTAAGAACCCGAACAAAAAACCAGTAACTCCTTTATAAAGAAACATGTTTACTCAGCAAAAGGCACAGATTACATCTTTCAATTTAAAAAAAAACTCCTACTAGTTCCGAATGTTTAGAAGAGAACAACAATATATTCCGTTTTTTGGCTCAATGCTGGTCCAGCTCCACTACCACTAGGGCGTACTAATTAGTTCATTAGTTGGAAACTAATATTATTATTTTTTAATTTGAAAGACACAATTGCATTGTATAATGTAGAAGCACTTTTTCCAATTTTGTGAATGTGAAGCACCATGGAGCATTTTTATTAGGTTACAACTTTTTATTTTTTTTTATTTTTGACATTACGAGCATGGCAGTTGAGAGTTTGTCATGCTCACTCAAATGTCTCGCTGTTGGTGGCACGTGTTATTGGGTCGTTCAGTTCCCTTCAAAATGGTTGAGCTGAGTGGGGCTGATGCACGCGTCATGCTCGTGAACGGGTGCCGTCAGATGGGACTGGTCATCTCTTAGCTGCCAGTTTTTTTTTTTCAGTTTCTATCTTTTAATTATTTTACATTTTTATTTCACTATCGACATTGTGCTCACATGATAGAAGCAACAAGTAATATGTAACCAAGCATTATATGTAACACATATATGATTTAAAAGAGTGTCCATGGAGTTTCTTGCACGTTCTTCTCCATAGAGACCTACTCTTTGGAACGTGCAATTTAGCTTCACTTTTCTTGGACTGACCGACATTTGACTATCCAAAAGTGCCTGTAAATGGTCTATTTGAAATAAATGCTTTGATTCTTGATTCTTGATTCTTGTTGAAACGAACGCTTCCTAACACAGGAAAGCAATTCTGTTTTCGCAGTCCTTCGGCTTATTATTCAAGTTGTGATTGCTAGCAAATCATTGCAAATAAAAAATGTTGAAAATCTCATATGGTAGAGATTTTGGAATTGATTTGTAGCAGGTAAGTAGGCGTTTGATAGGTGAGATATATCTACACTTCTACACTAATATAATAAAGAGGTAAAGTTGGTTTTTTTTTGTGCGCAGGAGATAATCTCTGAAAGTACTGGTCCGATGGCTAACATTTTTTCACCGATAGAACGTTTCTTTATTCCTGAGTGACATAGGCACTTATGTACGCGGGCGATGCCGCGGGCAAAAGCTAGTTATAAATAAAGTTGTTAAAAAATAAAAGGCCAGTTTTGACATTTGGCTTTTTGACTATCTAACGGCTTATGTAGTGGCTTGTGTAGTGTAGCTACTACTAAAATATAATACTACATCGGATCCCTAATAATTATTAATTATTATTTTATTGTTTCTTTCAGTTTCTTTCCAAGTTGCATTGTGGGGTTTTTCTCAAACGTCAAAACGGGCCTTTTTTTTTAATGAGTTTAGAAATAAGTTTTCATAAGTACGTTAACTGCAAATATTAATAAAAGCGCTTTGATTAATACTGAAAGTAATAATGAAAATATAATAAATTCGACCACTCAAACGGTAAAAGAAAACCTTGTGAAACCGGCATATCTTACAGCTAAAAATGCGAAGATCTGTGACATCCACCAACCCGCACTGGGCCCGCGTGGTGATTTTTTTTTTGGTTTATTTCCTCTCCTCGGAGGCAGCGGGAACACTAAAAAGCTGATTATGTAGGTAATGCACTCAAATACATACTAATATTATATAGTACTGTTGCATTATTATGCTATCTCCGTCTTTTAACGTCTGAACGGATTTGAATGAAACTCCCACGGGTAGCCCATGCATAGATCGTATCCAGTTTATTCCGGGAGTTCCTATATTCTCAACCTTAATGCGAGTGAACCCGCTGACTGAAGCTTAGAACACTAAATAATTCTAGAACTTTCAACAATATTTTCTGAAGACAAACAAATCTATATATATAAAACTCTTCCGTTACTGAGTGACTGACAGACAACGCACACCCGAAACTACTGGCAGTAGAGAGCTGAAAGGCATGTGACCTCCCCCAAGGGGGAGAACAGCGGTATAAATTGTTTTTTTTTTTTTAACGGATTCACTTAAAACTTTGTATGTAGGTTCCACCAGTGCAGCAAGTGCGCAATAAAAGAGGATTTTCGGAAATTTCCCCTTAGGGGGAGAAAAATCAATTTTCCCTCCGTAAATTGAAATTTTTTATTTCTTTATAAATTCACTTGAAACTTTGTATGTAGGTTCCACCAATAAAGCCCTACAATTTGATATTTTAAATGTTTGTTTACACACGTAATCGATAGACCATGGAAAAGGCGATAACTAAGCGAAAAACCCAAATTCTGCCGGAAGTCATTATTCCACGCGGACGAAGTCGCGGCCAAAAGCTAGTCTAAAATATAAAAGCAAAAACTGAGTGACTGACATATCAGTGCACAGCCGAAATTACTAGGACTAGGAGCGTGAATTTTTTAGCAAAACTTTCTTTTTAAACGAGCACTAAGGATTTCTTAAAATTCACCCATGAGAGGATGAAAAGGGGATTAAAATTTTGTATAGAGCAACTTAATTTTAGGCAGGCCAAGCTGCTGACTGAAGCCAAAACTAAATACCGGATAAATAATAATTGCCGGAGTCTGTGTTTCCTGATAGCTACAACCCGGGAATCTTTAAGTCGAGAGTGAATAGGTTTCTTTTAGGTAAGCGCGTTCCATTGTCGACCGCATCGTCGCTTTCCATTAGGTGAGATGGCGGTCAAGCGCGAGCCTATCAACAATAAAAAAAAAACTAAAACTCCCAACAATATTTTCCGAAGACAAATAAATATGAAATAAGACGGTTACTTCCAAAAAAAAAATAAACAAAACATGAGACCCGAACCACGAAAGTTTATTGCCAGCCATTCCGTGACGCATTTTCAGACGTTCCTACTTTTATTAAAGAGCGTACTAGACGCAACAAATTCTAAACATTTGTCAGTAACCTGCTGTGGGCAGACAGAATCATTAATTTGCTACACTCATTTATCTTGCGAATACGAAGTAAACAATGAAATGGTGTGATCAATAAAAAGACCTTTCACAGATCGTCTATTGTCAGTGTGAAAGGTTTTAATAAATATTGGGGACGATTTTTTGGGGAAGCTGTCTATGAGATGGGTAAAATTGTGAATAAAATTTTGTCCTTTTATTAACTGGTCGCCGGTATGACAATCTATTCCGGTACTGGTTCAATGAGTATGCTTTCTTTTAATCTGAATTCCTGTTTTAAACATTATTTAACAAGAAAACAGGGTAACTATAGATTTAGTTTTTAGCTTAGTCGGTACACATGAAACTAAAGAAAAACAATTTGGTTTTCCTTTAGTTGCTTATGTACGAACTTCTATGGCGCCACATAGGAACTAGAAAGAATCGAAATCCTACATCGTACCATTAGAATTATGAGCGCAATTTGAACATATACAACAGCTTAAACATCTTGTAGTTGCCGGATCAAACAAAAAACAAACCTAGACGAAAATCCTAGACAGGATCCTCCCTTTTCAACGGAGATATGCGACTTTATAGGTACTCTGTTCCACTTACCTCTAAACCTGTTTCCTGACTGATTTTGGACTTACACGGGTATCTTATTTATTAGCGGTCGTCTAGTGTTGAACTTAAGTTGCCCTGAAGCGACCGCTTCACTAAAAATACCGTTCGAAATAATCAAAATAAAACTAGCCAATGAATCATATGTAAGCATTTTAGTATAACAACATTTTTAGTATTCAAGTATTGAAATTGCCAATAAACTTGGCGTCAGCTGCTGCATAACGTTCCAAGACATTCAAAAAATTTTAGCACTTGTAGTTATTTTTATATTTTAAACGACTCTGACATCTCATACATGTCTGCCCGTATGCCTGACAAGCTGTGGGCTTGTAAACGAATTGGTGCCCTAGTACAGCGACATGTGGCCGCAGCAGACCACGAAGAATATAGCAGGATAACCTAGATGTTTTTATTAAGAATTAGAAAGAAGAAGCGAAAATCATAATTACTGGAAGGATAGAAAATAATAATATGATAATACTTTTATTATTATTTTCTAGCCCGTACACTATAGTATCTAGGAGGTATCTATAAACACATAATAATATAATCTATGTAAAAGAAAAAACTGACTGACTTACTGATTAACATACCAACGCACATTCGAAACTACAGAGCCTATAGGGTCGTAAAATTTTGCAAAAATTTTCTTTTATGACGTAGGCTAATGAACTAAGAGAGGATTTTCCAAAATTCATTTCCTAAAAAGATATGAAACGGGGTCCTAAAGTTTGTATGAACACACCTACGGCAGAAGCCAGTAGATTATATAGATGTATAGGTACATCTGCAATCTACAACATGTTTGAAACATGTAAGCCGTGATTTACGATACGAAAATGCTAAAAGTGCAATTTAAAAGTAAAATTAGTTAGTGTCATTTACACAGCGGCCATATACGGTTACCTGCCAGACAGTAGCTGGCCAGTACTAACTGCACTGTAAAGGAACTTGCAGACAGTACTCATAATGCTTTGGTACTTTACATAAATTAAACTGGGCAAAGTAAAATTGCCACCCAAATGTAAAATAAGATACTAAATAAAAATAAAATGCACAGTTTAAAATTAAACCCTTAGGAATAAGCGTTTATCGTTCTATAGAGGTCTATAGATGCTTAAAGTCTAGTGCCTGGGGGTTTTTACATCGGACTTTTGGGCAGTTTTTACAATTATTGTGGATAAAATTAAAAAAATTAAACCCTAATATGATAAGTTTAGCCTAAATTGGACCGGCTCGTAAATTGTCCCACTTCAAAAATCTACCCAACCATAACATTTAGTTTTGAATTGGCGACACTAAAAAGCAGTACTACTAAATTGGAGCAATCGCTGCCATTTTGGATTCGATCCTCCTAAGTAAAATAGCTTTTTGTGATAGCTTGTAAAGTTCATTTACTGGTACAATTTAAACAACCTTCCTACTATATGTTTAAAAAGTTTATCTTTAAAAAAATTATGATGTTTAATTTGAAGTAAAAAATGATGATTACAATAGTTCAACTAGTATCTCAGGAACTACTAGATCGAATTGAAAAAACTGATACTAGTAGAACTATTATTGTAAACCTCATTTTTATTTTCAAGCTGCTAAGGCCCATATACACTATACATAAAATTTATATATATATAAAAATCAATGCCACTTGTTCGTTGTAATTTTATAACTCAAGAACGGGCTGTTCTGGCTTTGTGAAGTTTGGCAGGGTAGAGTAGTATAGAGTAGAATAGTTTAGAGTAGTGTAGAGTAGGGTAGAGTAGGATAGAGTAGGGTAGAGTAGGGAAGTGTAGGGAAGAGTAGGGAAGAGTAGAGTAGAGTAGTGTAGAGTAGGATAGAGTAGGGTATAGTAGGGTAGAGTAGGATAGAGTAGGGTAGAGTAGGATAGAGTAGGGTATAGTTGGGTGGAGTAGGGAAGAGCAGGGGCGAAACGATATTTTCATTTTTATAATCATCCAATGACTTCTTGCGCTCTATGGTGGAGGGGGAAGGTGTGTCAGTCTTTTACTGACTAAAACCCAGTCCTATGTTCATTCTTTACGTTCCAGGGCCCTAGGGTTTCTTATAAGAAGCAAACCCATAGCCTCAGTTGGCTTCGACCCTGCTGGACCCCTATAGTTTTACTGACCTCTTCTTGAGGTACGCGTGGAACACTAATCGTCGTTATACATATTGATAACATTATAATTATGTACCATCAAAGACACTTCCGCCTGATCATCGCTACGTTCATTTTTACGTGCACTCGAACCGAAAATTTCAAAGGGTTCGGTCTGGCGCCTCGACGCAGGATTCAAGCGATTTTTTTTCAAGAGTTTAGGCAAAAGTGACCTCCATGGAACACCTACCTACTTATTGTTAAAACTACTTTAGATCGGCAAAGTAATGCGCTGAGTCGCGGTGTCATGTAGACTTCCGTGAAAGCGCCAATACACGACACCCGTCAGCACAAATTCTTCCTCCATTAAAGTCTTCAGACGATGGGTCGACACCCGTACCTAAAACAAAAGATTTTGAAATTAATAATCATGTAATTAAGTAATAATCATGTAAGGAAGGTAAAGCGACTAAAGAAACATCTTTGAAATGAGTAAAAAGGACAAAATTTACATTAAAATTTTGTAAATGTTCCAATATTTAAAATTTGTTTTTGTTGTCATATTTTTATTGGTTGGCTTAACGTCGAACAAAATGTTAAAGGTAGAACAGACACCATTGCTCACACGAGTGACACACACGTCAATCTGGACGCGTCGGTCTCCGCACATTTTATATGGAAACTAGACTTGTAGAGTTATACTTGATACTCGCCACGAGACGTCGTTCTTCGTACAAATCAGGCGTATTACACGCGTGTGTATTGATCTAATGTAGTTCTAGCATAATAGACACGTTATTTCATAACTCATTCCATATTTGATGCATGCTGTTGCAGCCTTAATTTAAGGCTTCACTACACAAAAAAATATAAGAAACCTTTATCTTAACCTATAAATCTTTAGCATGCATAATGTCCGACATACACGCTAGGGTCATCATCATCATCAGCCTTTTTAATGTTCCCACTGCTGGGACTCAGGCGTCCTCTCTAGGAGAGGGAATGGGCTGTAATCCACCACGCGAGCCCAATGTGGGTTGGTGAATGTCACATGTCTTCGAATTTTTGGTTCTAGGACATGCCGGTTTCCTCACGATGTTTTCCTTCACCGTCTTGAGAGCAGTGGTAATGAAATGAATTACACAAAGTAATGCGCCTGGCAGAAGTTGGACCCGTGACCTACAACTCGTAAGTCGGAGCCATTACCACTCGGCCACCACTGTTCACTGTATAGTTGAGTTATAAAGGGTGTAAGGGACAGCCCTCCACAAACAAAAATTTTTTTCAGGAAACGAAAAAAAAATCGACCTTTCCATACAAATTGTCCAATCAAGTTTATAATTTTGTATGGTGAGGCGGATTTTATTTCGTCTCCTGAAAAAAAGTGTTGTGGAAGGTTTCGTCTACTGAGCAAACCCTTAAAGTTTGTGGATGGCTGTCCCTTACACCTTGTATAAGTAAACGGGAGCATGTACGTTGCCCAAATGTGTAGGTTTACATATGAGCTTACCTGACACGTATAACTATACAGGCAAACCTGTCAGTTATACCCTAGCATGTATGTGTAAGCATTGTTGGCTGTCGTTAAATAAATAAATCTTCTTTTTCATAGAAATCCGTTATTTTTCATCGTACGAAATACACATGTTCTCAATGAAAGATATTGTATATTTTCATCTAATGCAGTACATGATTGTTGTCATACTAAGACCGTATCTATCAACAATGTACATTGTGAAAGCTGAGTGGATTTGTCAAAGCATTCAGGAAAGAGAGTCTTATATTGGTTTCCTATATCAAAAGGGTCATTATTTCTGTTTGTCCAAATCTATTGAAAGGTTTCATAAATATGACAAACAGGCCTTGTTGGTTTTATTTATTTTGCAATTGGTTGCTGTAACAAATTGTAACGAACAAAGGAATATTTTATTTTCGGTTTTATCGGTACGTTTACGTATTTATACCAGAAGAACGAGTGAGATTATTATTTGTGATTGTTCTAGATAGGTATATATAATTCTACTCCCAGTCGGTATTATGGATGAATTTTAATATTTAAGTAAGTTCTTGGATAGTTTGAAACTACATTTGAACCCGGTAAGAGACGCTGAAATCTGGTGCTCAATTTTTTTTTTATTGCATTTAAGTAGGTACCTGAATGGTTCAAAAATACGATTAGACCCAGCAGGTGGTACTGCAATCAGATTCTCAGACTAAAAGCCAGCTGTTAGGACCGCTAGTGTATCATATTATTTAGTGGCCATTACCGTCATGTAATTACACTACAAAACTGATTAACATCCTTTTAATCCCAATCTCAGGTTTTGTTGAAAATCAGCGTCAAATTCTATTTGTATAATATGCTGAACTAGACCTATTTTGGCACAGCCGTAAGGTACACTACATTGATAATTTTTCCTTCTTTTTTGTTTCGTTTACCTAACTAGTGTTTGTCTGCCTTGTGTTATGCCAAAAAAAAAAAGGTTTTTTTTCTATCTTTTCTTAACAGAAAGGGAGAAACTCGTCAAAAAGGGTCTATCTAAGCTTCAGTGGTCTTGATACTTCGATTAAAAATCTTCGAAGAATTTCAACCGACTTAAAAAAAATAGAAGGTGATGAATGTCTGTTTCCTCAGAACCCCGTCATTATATTTTACCGATTTGCAAAATTTTATTGCTACTTAAGGAATGCTTCCAAACTGGTCATTTTTTTTTTTTTTTTCAAAATCCAATTCCGACGATGTAATCCATGAGGAATTGATCTCAATTTGAAAATCTCATTTCACGAAGAATCACCAAATTTAAGTGGCAAAGCACAGGACACATTGCTCGCAGAACAGATAGCCGTTGGGGCCGAAAGGTTCTGGAGTAGCGACGTAGCGGCTGTATACCGGAAGACACGTTGGAAGGCCTCCTACAAGGTGGACCGATGACCTGGCAAGGGTTACGGGAATCCGATGGATGCGACCGTTCATTGTGACGACACTTGGGGGAGGCCTATGTCCTACAGTAGACGTATTTCGGCTGAAATGATGAATGACGTTGATAGTAATTTTGTTATTTGCATCGAGAAGTCAAGCATTTACGGTCAAAAAGGATCATTTGAAGTGAAACTGATGAAGAACATAAATGGCCAAAAGAACTTCACACTCGCTTATATCACATTGTAGATATTGCATCAAAACTGAGATGCCTAGTAAATTTTACTGGTGTATTTCCTTAGAATTTGTCCACAAAAATCCGCGATAAACGATTCAATAAAGTAAACAATCCACCATCTTTTCAGCAACACAACAAAGTAGTTTTTACGTCAAAAAAGTTCACAAACTTCGAAGACCCTAATTTCGTTGACGCAACCTAGTATAATAAATGATGAAAATTTTATCTTGTACGAAATTATTTATATTTTTTCATTCTAGCGGCCATTTTTCATTTGGCCTTTCAAAGAACGCTCCGAAATCTGTCAAACTTCTACCGTTTATGTACGAAGACGTGTTTCTGAATTAATGACGTCACGATTCAGTGATATGATTCACTGTGACGTCATAGAGGTCGGATTTATGGGGCTGATATATCCTCGTTAGAGAAGAATGAGATGAGCTAAGCCGTTCTAAATTTGTTGTTTATTTGTAAGAAATATATTATGTGAGAAGATTGGTTCTTTTAGATTTTGTACTTTTTTTGGGTCTGAATAGAAAGCCATAAAAATGTATAGAAAGACATCATTTCGGTGATGGTTGTATGACACATAAAAGGCATTAATGAGCCAATGCTGAAAAATTAAGAATTTAAATTTAGTCAAGTTAACAATTTTCTTTTTTGGTTGGGAACCATTCAATAACTTCTGCCCACCGTTATAGAAGGACCTGTAGTGACATCTATGGCGCCACATAAGAACTATGAAGAAAATACGAAATCCTGCATCGCGCAATCAAAGTTCTCCGCGCGATTTGAACGTATACGACAGCCCGAAATCATCTATCGGGCAGTCGCCCGCCAGACTATAACACCCGTCTTGTCGGAGGATCCTCCCTTTACAAAGGAGGTATGTGGGACTTTACTCTCTGTTCCGCATACCTCCAAAGACCAATATTACTATTTACATATGTAACAGCTGATGTTTACGTGTAATATACAATGCTATTTTTATTCCGTGCGGAGACCAAATAAGAATACAATATGTCACCACTCCTTTTCATCGCAGGATTTCGTCAGAGGCGAATAAGGATACATTCGTCGTACAACGCTGGTATCAGTAGGCTATATCCTCCTTATTAAGGAGAGACCCGAGCTCAGCAGTGGGACGTAATGAGTTGTTGTAGTGAATACACTGCTGCTCCTTCATTTAACAATCTGTTTTTGCGTGAAAGAGTAACAAAGATGCAGACATCTATACTTAGTATTTTAAAATTGAATAGTATTTTTGTTTACTACACGTTTGAATTAAAAAAAATCTTTTAGTGTTAAATAGCCCATTTATCGAGAAAGGTTTTAAAGCTACGTAACATCATACTACGACTAATATGAACGGAACAGTAACCAAAAATGCTAGTGAAACATACATATATACGATGATAATGATTAGCTTGTTTTTCGTTTTATAATTTTTAGACTCGCGTTTGACAACTATCTCACGTGATTGTACGCGACGATGAAGCATCATCGTAGACTAAATCGTCGTGTACGATTTGCCTAGAAGTAACCTATTCAACCATTCGTATATTTTGTATCTATCAAAGAACATTTATATTCCAACAGGAAATTCTACTCCTTTTTGCAACTGTACAGAAGAAGCGTAGGTAAAAATAAAATCAATAATCAAGAGACACCATCTGTTCGTCCAAAAAGACTCTTAAAATGTCAATCTAGAAACAGATACTTAAAGACATGAATAATGTTATCTTTTATTCCAGAAGAAAAATGTTGATACTTACACGCCCATTAGTGAGACAGACCTTTTATCTTTTATCTTTTGTAACTTACGTTACCGTTTTTAACCTAAAGACGTCTTGACATATTGTTAGAATTAATTGCGTCACTAACTACACTAAGAACGTTAAACGTCTATGGATAAACGCTTAAGGGTACTTTTTCACTAGAAAAATGCCAGGCAGCTAGACGGTGCTTCAGGAAAAAAATACCAATGGGATTGCTTAATTTTCCTAGAATGGCTTGATGTATTTAATATTAAAAAAGGTTTAGCGGTACATTTCTGAAAACTAGTAAAAAACTCGTCTTGTTTTTACAATATCGTTTTTATTTTATTTATTTGCTCTTCAACGCGTTATTATATTTGTAACTTGCCTTTGCTAGAGGCTTCGCCCGCGTAAAAAATTATAAACCTATCTTACTAAGTGATTAAATAGCTTTCTACAGTTGAAAGAATTTTGAAAATCGGTCCAGTAGTTTTTAAGTTGAAGCGAAACATACAAAGAAAGAAACAAACAAAATACCAAATCTTTATCTTTATAATATTACTTTAGATCTTTTTAATTGCCACGTTACTTGCAAGCTTTAAAATAAGAACTTCGTGTTGTTTGGGTCTTCAATATACAGGCTGCATTTAGTTTGGGACTTATTGATAATATAATTTGTTGAGGTCATTGTTAGTTTTAACTTTTCAAAGAGCAATATGTTTTGATTTTGGTTAAAATGACGAAAGGTGTGTGCGAGGGATTTGAAAGAGCTATGTGTGCGAAAGATCCAAGAGACGGGCTGTGAGCTTGCTATCATCAGTATCCACTCCCACCGTGGTTACCGCATCCTACCTGCGCACACTGAAAAAACAGCTGTCCACATCCTTGCACCACTCAGCTACAATACTCATCATTTCATAGCATCGCTACACATTTTTGCAGTTTTGGTAGAAATAATTACATACTTTCGCAACATATCCTCGAAAAGCTGAGTTATCGGCCTCATCTAGCATAAACTGACGAAAAAAAAAATTGACGTGTAAAAGTGTTTTTTAAACCTATTTACAAAATAAATATCATTTATCACGCATTTTTTTTGTTAAAAACCACCCTTAGCATCTTTTAAGTGACAAAACGTCGTATCTTTTTCCATTAAAAATCTTTTTATTCGTAGTTTATAGGGAGCAATTTTTCGTAAATGGAGTCAGCTCCGCGTCAGCCAGGTTAATGGATTTAAACTCTATTTTTTTTGGAAATACCTGATTAAGGCGTATAGTTCCATGAACCATCTGGCCGAAGTTATGTGAACGCAACTCTCGCACTCGCCTAGGCGGCAGTACGCTAATCTGTGCATTTATTTGCGGCCAGCAGCGCCCGGAAAGCGCTTTAAGTCCATTTTCTCTGCGAGATATTGATTGATTTACATATGCAATGTTCACTTTGAAGAATATTTAACCACTAATTTTTATGTGTAAAAAGGTCCAAGCCGTTTCGAAGGAGTAGGGAAAAGTTGCGAAAAGTTGCGAAATTGCTAAATTTTTTTTTTTGACAAAAGTATTGATTGCACTAAAAAAATCAAATGTTGATATTATTGTTCATGAATCTATAATAAACATATATTTTTTTCAAACCAATTGACCTAGCCGTTACGGAGGAGTAGGCCTCAGAAAATCACTGTTTTATGGCACTTTTCGGGCGCTTGGCCCTTAAGCGTACCTTCTATGTCATTGCTTTTGTATGCTCCGGTATGAAGGCACGAAGGAACGGGGTGGGTTTTTAGCCAGTAAGAGTCTGACACTACCTCCCGCTCCGCTCAAGAGCTGGTATGTCCTTGGATGATTTTCCCAGCAAAAAAAAGGCAGTATATTTTCTACATTCACGCGGACGAAGCCGCTATCAGGAGCTAGTATTTTATATAGCTTAAGGTTACCCATGGCTTTTTGACAACCTCTTACTTCAACATCATTAGAATCGCTTCACAGGTTCACCCCATCAAGTAGGGGGTGAAAAGAAATACGGCTTAATGCACCTTCCGATCACATCCGGAGCTGTTTGATCCAATGAACCGAGGAGGTCCATTAAGTACCTGAGAGTGACGTGTGTGTTTTGGATTTAAGATTGTATTTTCTGTTGATTATGTAGGTACTTTGGAGTTTATTTATCCAATTTTTTGAAATTGGATAAATAAATTGGAATATTATGGAAATTGCGCTTTTTTTTTTGTTGATAGGTGTAAGTGCGAAGTAAGCGCGAGCTTAATCGTTGTCACACCTGATGGAAAGCGACGATGCGGTCGACGATGGAACGTGCTTACCTAGAAGAAACCTATTTATCTCGACTTAAAGATTCCCGATTAAGAATTAAAATTTTACTGCATCGCTTCACTTTTGAGTAATTTTGTAAAAATACCGTATAATACCAAAAGGCTATGTATTAATTAGTTATTATATTATAAAGAAAGAAAGGAAGAAAACTATTTTATTTGGCATACACACTCGTAGGTACACACAATGTAGTAATAACATGTAGACACTAATAAATTATTATATATAAAAAAAAGACTAATTACATAACTGACAGTATTATTGGTATTTTATATTTTGATGAAGATCATTGATGGTGAGGTGTACTAGTCTATTAGGAGCCTATTCACTCTAGCCTTGAAGAAACCTAAATTATAATCGGACGGGAAGACCAAAGCAGACAAATTTTTCCAGTCTTTCGTTGTACGTAGTATAAACGACGAGGCGAAATGCTTAGTCAGGACCGTAAAAGTTTCAACAACATATGAGTGGATATTCGCCTTACGATGGGTTTTCCGATGCTAGCAAGGAGATGGCGGAATCATGAATCAATTTATAGAAGGCCACACGACTGCTGAGTGCCATAGGCACATACCTAATTTTATCCTGAAGACAAGCCAGGAGAAATAGTTAACTTTAATGCAAGTTGGAATACTTTGTCATTCCAACCGAGGTGGTATAGACGCCCGGGCTCAGGTCGAGGCCGTTGTGGATCCGAAAGACAATAAAAAATACCCCCTTGTATCAAACGACATTTTTCAACACACTTAATCGGAAAAATAAATGAAATTTCATAATATAATAACATGAATTATTATGATAAATTGCTCGGGGATTTTTGTCGTGCGCCGCGCTCGATATACTTGGGGACCAACCAGCCTAATGTTATTAATATGATAAATTGAATAAACCAGGGTAGGACGGCGCCCTTTTCTGCACTAGTGACAAATAAACATAATTGCGTGTTTAAAAAACAGTGAAGTTGGATTCACTTTTTGAATAAAAGTATGTTGTAGAAAGTTCAATTTAATACAGGTTAAATACAAAGGTTTATTTCGTTATGAAAATCATTACCATTCGGCCGAAAGATGTCCACTGCTGGATAAAGGCCTTCCCCAAGTGTCGCCACAAATACTGGTCTTGCGCATCTCACGTTTATCGGATTCCCACGACCCCCACCAGGTCGTCAAAAATGGCTATGTTGAAACCAGTATTTTACCAAGCTTCCTTCAAAACATACATTTTAATCAATGAAGAAAAGTATTAAATTATTAACTATTCAATTTTCCGAGACATTTTCTCTATCTATTAAAAATTATTGCTTTGAAAATAAACCCCTCATTCAGATGCCATAATAATACAGTTATGAAAACTGTAAAAAAATAAAAGTATATTCAATCGAGCGAGCTCTGATAGTTTTATGCAACGAGTCAAATATGATGTCTTTTCGATAACTGCAGCCGGTTATTAAAATTTATTACTGGTCTGTGAATTGATTGAGGTATTATTATTTCTAATATTTTATTCCTTTTTATGATTGATAGGCACGCGTTTGACTGCCATCTCACCTGATGGTAAACAAAGATCTGGTCATCATGCTTCCCTAGAAGGAACCTATTTACTCTTGGCTTAAAGACCCTAAGTTATAGTTAACAGGAAACAGATTCCAACAGGAAATTCCATTCTATAGCTGTACGCACAATGAATGTGTTCCCAAAAAGTTTTGTACGTACGAGTGGGATGTCCACCTCACTAGAGCACCTCACCATCAACGATTACATCTCTACTTACCATCAGGTGGGATCGCAGTCAAGCACTAGTTTATATTATTAATTAACCTTTCATATGCCCTAATTAGAGACACAATTAAAAAAATATTGTGTCCCGCGTGGATCCGTGTTCCGGCCATACAACGAGACCTTTGAATCGTGGAAGTTACAGACACAATAGAAAGACAATAGGTGCGCGACGCCGGCGTTCGCTTGGGGTTCAATGAATTAAACCCCAAGCGAACGCGCCGTTCCCGTTCTTACAGTTCGACAACTCTTTGTGCTTCAATCTGTTCTAAGGATCCATCGTAGTCTTCCTCCGTCCAACCCTAAAAAGCGCACAAACCTTCCCACAGGCACCCAACATAAGACCAACTTCGCAAAGCACCAGTATTACGTAATCAGCGTTTACATTTACAAAAAAATCCATAAAAAAATTAATATTTTAGACCTCAACAAACACAACTTAAAACTAAAAGTAACAGAATGGCTACTAAAACAGGACTATTCCGAAACCGAGTCTTTACTCACCTACATAACTTAATAAACATATTCAATCATCTCCATGCTCACATATTCTTAAACTCCTGCATCCACACATTCGCACAATCAACTCCCCCACTCACTCACTCACTCACTCACACACATACACAAACACACACCTACATCCACTCTCACTCTGACATATACATACTTAATATAGAAACCTACTGTTAATTATAACTTCTTTTCTTTTTTCCACTCAGCAGATAAATCGACACCGTCCACTTTTGTAACATACCTTTTAGAATGAAATCGCGAAAATACTGTCCCTTAAGACACAGGATAACCTAGTTTAAGGGACAGAGTTTAATTTACTGTACAGATTTCTGAGACATCTAAAGGTTTTGTAATATTGTATATTTCTTTTAGGAAAACCTGTCACATACATATAAGTTTCTGTAAGTTTTGGGAAATAAAGATATTTATTTATTTATTTATTTATTTATTTACTATTGTGTCACAAATTGACGGTATCCGAAAGGTTAAAAAAAATAGTGCAATTCCGATGTACACTCCCCGAAATGTAAACGAAATCGGCATCGATGCTCAAGTCTATTATTGCTTTGAAATTTCGTTCGATATACTAAATACCAGTTTATCTTTAGATCCTGATAATTACATTAAAGAAACGACTCAACCTTATCCAGAATGTCTCAAAAGCAATTTGTCATATGGATTTGTTCCCAGTTGACAATATGATCGCTTCCTTATTCATGGGACTTGACATTACTTATGAAATATTGATATTCTACAGGCAATATCACTATCGAAGGCACTAGGGAAATCAGGCGTGGTGTTATGTTGATCTTTATGTTGGTTTACGCAGTTGAAATACCTATTGACTTCGTTTGACGATGCCTTAGTTACCAATCATTATTTAAAGACAACACGGAAACAGTCGAACATCACGGTTCATCAACATTATTTCAATCGAAATACGTCCACTTTGGATATTTATTTATTATTTTTATTTATTATTTATGGTTTTACTTTAACAAAAACGGCCATTCGCCAATTACATTAGTTAAAGACAATATACAAAAAAAATAACATAAGTGTAGCCACAGCCTCAAAGACTGCTCCTGTGTGTCGGATTTCCGCGACCTACACAGGTTATCGGACAACCTTGTGGGAAGCCGTCCAACGCTATGTCTTTCGGTTTGCGGTTGCCACTATTTGCTTACTTCTCTGCCCCATCGACCATCTGTTCTGCGAACAAAGTGCCCAACTAACTGCTATTTAAGTTTGGAGATTCTTCGAGCTATGTTACTCATTAGAGTTATTTATTGCCAACTTAATATACACGTAAATAAATAAAATCTGCGACTGTTTATCCAATTCTCTTCAATATATTGAACCTTTTAAACTTCATACATTGTTAACTAGATTCCCTTTAACTCCTAAAGTAAACGAGTATTTATTTTCTCAAAGCAGGTTCTAGCGATTGCCCTTTTAAGCAACGTCAATTCGGGCAGGTCGTAAAGAATCGGATAAAAAAGTGAGATTAGATCTTTTCATTTGAGGAAAGGTCCGAATATTGGTCCTGCGAGGCAGTTACTGAGGAACGACGGATTGAGTTCGAGAAAGTCAACATTTAAATTGAAGAAAAAACATTTACTGAATAGATTTGAGTCGGCCCCCAGGGTGCTGGTATTTGGACGTATTTGACAACGGGTCTTTTGATATCTTATTAGTTTCGAACTTATTTATTGATAGGGTTCGATTGAGGAGGAAAATGCCTTCTAATATTAGAAAAAAAAAATCAATTAATCTACTTGGCGCTCTCCAATCAAAAAAAAAAATATTCGGTACCTACAACAAAACTGAAGTTCCAAAAATTGTCTGTCAATCTGTCTGCTCCGGTTTATTTAGACCAATAAGGGCTAGACCTCTTTCAATAAGATTTTCACTGTTTTGTGTGTACAACTGAGAGAGGACTGAGGCTACTTTGGATTTAGAAAAAGAAATTTGGGTCTGCGCAAAAAATTACTTCTTGAAATTTTGATCAAATGGTAAAGTGCAGTTTTCAAAGTCTGACGAAGACAAAGTCGCAAATTCCAGCTAGTATACTATGAAAAATTATGGTACAGTTTTAATAAAAAAGTATGATATAAAAAAGAAACAAAAAATATAATTTATAAATTCAACCCCACAATATATCTTAGTCTGAGTTTGTCGTAAAAATCAGCAAGTTATATTCAGACTGACAGAAGTCTGACCTCCATAATTCAACTATGTTATAGCCGCTGATCGGCGGACTTACTCTTGACATTTTTAGGTTCTGAATCTGAATTGAAGTAAACTTACCCATGCGTATAAAGCGTTTTGGGAACACATTCATTGTGTGTACAGCTAAAGAGTGGAATTTCCTATTTTATGTATAAAATAGACATGTTATAATTGACAATATTTTATACAAACCATTTTATATATAATAATTAAATAAATAAAATAAGAAAAGAGAATGCCTAATACATTAAGTCCGCCTATGTACTTTGTGTTGTATGAAGAATAAATAAATAAATACATATAATATTATATAAGTATAAGACTTGCTTTAGGTGAGGTTTGTATGACGTATAAAACGACATTATCGAGCAGGTGGTGTAAAAAAACCTTTAATACACTACACTATAACAAATAAAACTATAATAAAGTAAAAAGTTGGCACAGTTCTTTATTAAGAAAACCTATGGAAGTTCCAAAAATTTAGTAAGAATAGACACAAACGGAGACACAAAAAATCTAGATACGTACGACATTCATAAGGTCTTTCATGCGTAGAATGTAAGGCTTCTAAATAGTGTTAGTGAATCACATTCATGTTTTTTTCATGGCTTATAAGATTATTTGATTTGTCTGGCTTAAACTGAATATAGGGGCGTAGTTTACGCAGGCCAAACCGAAGTTTGTCGTCATTGAAAATTGCTGTTTTTTTTTATCTATTTTTGTTAAAAATATGTGTTTTACGAAGCTAGCCCCCCTAGCTAAGTTACGACCGTTTCGCTTGCGTCGAACGCTTTGAGTTGGCCGCGTCGCCGATTTTTTTGTTCTGACCACGTGACTCAGCTTTGAGATGACGTCATTCCCGTACATTTAAAGCTTTCTATTAGCGTTAACTATTGCAGATTAGCAACTTGGCTAGGGGTACTGTTGTCCGGTGGATGCGAGTCGCATAAGTCTGGTCGTTATGGTGACACTTGGGGGAGGCATATGTCCAACAGTGGGCGCCTTTTCGCTGGATGATGAAGCTATTCTCATTTTGCTGAATAACTTGCAGCTCTGTCTAATTTAAAAGAAGTTATTGTTTATACATACAATTAGAACTTCATTTCTGAAAAGTTTCAAATATGCCATAATATTTGAAGATATTTAGGAGTTTTTGTTTAAAGTGTTTTTATAGTTTAGTATGTATTTGATATTGTATAATTCAGTGTAAATAGCTCTTTATTAGTCATATAAATAATATCTTTGTTTTTATACAAAAATATGCCGAATTGTACATCGAGATCTTACCCTCGATCCAGTACATTTTTTAAAGATATCTAGAGGAATATATTGTACAGTCGTGTTGTAATATTTCAGCAAATATGATTGTAACACGATGTTTTGTGGTCCAAGTGTAACGCTTTTAGCTCTTGGATCTGATTCCATTAAATATAGGTACATAGCTTTTTTGTAATAACATTAATTAATGAGCATTATTGCTCCTTATGGCCCATATTTGACCGGGTAAGCGATAGTCTTATGAACCACATAGTCGTAGATCCCAGAGCGATCTGACCTCACTTATTTTGACATGGATGAAACCTTAGGTTCTCAGTAGCATCTCATGTTCTTTGAATACCTGTGTGCTTGTGGAGCTCTCATTGTGACGCCTGGGCAGATACTAGGGGAGAACGGTAACTAAAAATAAGAGTTACTTAACTTTTTGTAAGGCTGATTTTTAGGGTTCCGTAGCCAAATGGCAAAAAACGGAACCCTTATAGATTCGTCATGTCTGTCTGTCTGTCTGTCTGTCTGTCCGTCCGTCCGTATGTCACAGCCACTTTTTTCCGAAACTATAAGAGCTATACTGTTGAAACTTTGTAAATAGATGTATTCTGTGAACCGCATTAAGATTCTCACACAAAAATAGAAAACAAGCAATAAATTTTGGGGGTCCCCATACATAGAACTGAAACACAAAAATTTTTTTTTTCATCAAACCCATGCGTGTGGGGTATCTATGGATAGGTCTTCAAAAATGATACTGAGGTTTCTAATATCATTTTTTTCTAAACTGAATAGTTTGCGCGAGAGACACTTCCAAAGTGGTAAAATGTGTGTCCCCCCCCCCCCTCTAACTCCTAAAATAAGAGAATGATAAAACTAAAAAAAATTTATGATGTACATTACTATAAAAACTACCAACGAAAATTGGTTTGAACGATATCTAGTAAGTAGTTTTTTTTAATCGTCATAAATCGAAAAAAATACACTATTATTAAAACATCGATCAAAGTTACAACACATTACAAGAACTTTAATATTATGTTACTTGCTGCTACGGAACCCTTCATGGGCCAGTCCGACTCGCACTTGGCCGGTTTTTTATATTTATGTTAGTAGTATTTGGGATTACAGAGAGGTGCTATCGTATACGTACGATGACCATAACAAATATATCTCCTTTTTAGGGTTCCGTAGTCAACTAGGAACCCTTATAGTATCGCCATGTCTGCCTGTCCGTTTGTCTGTCTGTCTGTCCGTCTGTCCGTCCTCGCTTAATCTCTGTGACCGTTAGCACTAGAAAGTTAAAATTTGGTACCAATATGTATATCAATCACGCCGACAAAGTGGTAAAATCAAAATTGGAAAAAAATGTTTTATTAGGGTATATATATGTAAAGTGGGAAGTGATTTTTTTTTTTATTTCAACCCTAACGTGTGATATATTGTTGGATAGGTATTCAAAAATCAATACGGGTTTACTAAAATAATTTTTTGATAATGTCAATAATTTCGGAAATAATCGCTCCAAAAATAAAAAACAATGTGTCCCCCTCTAACTTTTGAACCATAAGTTTAGAAAATATGAAAAAAAATCTGAAAAGTAGAACTTTATAAGGACTTTCTAGGAAAATCATTTTGAACTTGATGGAAAGAACAGTTTTTGTACAAAAAAGACAAAAAGGTTCTACAAAATAATTTCTGGACTTTTGAAGTATAACCTGAAATTTGTAGTATAATCGTATATGCAAGCATTTTTTTAAACTCATAAGTGGGTACACTTATTGTGACGGACAGGAAACTACGGAACCCTACACTGAGCGTGGCCCGACACGCTCTTGGCCGGTTTTTTTTTAACTAGTACAGGGCTGTGGAGGATTTTCTTGAAGATCAGGAAATAGGAAACGAGAGCAGGGAAGTCTATGCCTTGCAGTTAGACATTTCAGTTTCAAAAGAAAAAACTTAGCGACTACCATGTTGGAATCGGAGCGTACGCAGTGTACGAGCAGTCGGTAGTAACAAAATGCCAATATGATGAGTCTACTGCATTTCGGATTTTCGCATCGGCAATTTCCGTTCTAGTGCACGCTGTACCATACAAATCAATACAAAGCAACGAATCCGTCCGCTCCGTACGCTCTGATCCCCACGTAGTGAACGCTTATAGAAGTAACCACTTTGACCTTTTCCTAATATCTCTGCGTAGGTGCCCGAAAATATTACACCTGAGTCGACTGAAGAGTGTTTGGCCTAATCTAGTGCGTAATATATGTAGGTAGGTACTGTATTTTTTTTTAATTGATATAAACGTGTGAGTGATGCAATCTCTGATGGTGAGGCGCACTAGTTTATTATATTAATGGTTTTATGTCTTAATTTCCGTTTTTAAATCAAGAATGTCAACAAATGTAGAAGGGTCAATGACCGTTATTCCTCGTTTATTTGGGACCTCATAATCAAATACGCAGTCATAATAAACAGCGCAGTATTATTTGTGTGCGGTTAACAAACACACCTTACCTCATTTCTCAACCCTTTTCTCAATTTTCAGAAAACTCCTTTACAATATTCATAAAACCAATTAATATCTTTACACCGCGAAAACACAGCCGCGTTTTAATGGAACACTTAACTGTAAGCTCATTACTTACACCTACCCTCAAGACTCAAGTTACATCTACAGCTGGGCTGTTCAATGTACGGCCCGCGACAACAAGAAAAAAAACTAAGTTAGTAATATGGGCTTCTGTTTTTTTTTTTTTTGTTGAAAATTATCTAATGAGTTCCCCTGCTCTAAGACGAAGCAGAAGGGCGTGTCAGACTTTTGCTGACTAAAACCACGCCTACACTTCTTCAGTCGCCTTTTGCATTCTAGGACAATTTTTCATGAGTTATCTGCCTTTTAGAAGTCCTCCCATGACCCTAGAAATAATATGGGCTGCAGGTTTGTTCGAAAAAGTTACTGCTCTGGGACGCTAAGATTAACTTAAGAAACATTTATAAATTTTAGTCATTAAAAGTCTGACACGAGCGAAGGGACTCGCTCCATCTAGAGCGGGAGAAGTTATTTATTAGAAATAAATAAATAAATAGAGAAATTAAAAACTGTGTACATATAACCCTACTATGGTCATAATACGTTTGATATATTCAGAAATGCCGATAGTAACCAAGCTAGTAATGCTATTTATAAACATTGATAAAATATAGTAAAATTGTGTTTCTATCGCTTGGTATGTTGTATTAATATATATTTCATAACTCAGAAATTATTCTCCTCTTTCATTTAATATCCCCCTCAATTATTTCATGGATGGCAATAAAATATTTCCATTAAGGTAGAATTAAGTGACTATGACGAAGCAAAATTAAATAAATGTGTCTGTTGAAAATGGTACCATCGAATTGATCTGACGATGAAGCCGAAATGTGGGTAGAGCCAGAACTTCATAGTAAATCGATGTATCTCAGTCAAGTTTGGGCTCGTTGGAATGGTCATGATGTCTACTTGAATATAAATAAATGACTTAAATGGTAGTATCATATATAGAGTAGTAATTATAGAACTTGCACGCTGTTTAACTGTACGTGGTCAAACGCAAGCCTATCATTAATAAAAAAAAAAAAAAAAAAACGTGCGGCTAGGTATCAAAACTAAAAAGTGACCGACTTTTATGTTTTTTTATTTTGTAACAGATTGTGTATACAAACAAATTTCCTCAAGTACGAATGCCACTAATATCATAACCCTCTTTTTAGGTTTAGCATAGTCGGGCAAATAATATGTTTTCACATTGTAGATGAATTGATGAAGAAGTGTCGTGAGGTCGAATAGTCCCCTCATTATTCTTCCTCCTAGTTCAGATACGCCAAGTAAAGATCAAGATAAAATTCTGCGACACTTCAATCTTTTTTAGCAATTTGTATTGACCCGAAATCGTATATGACTTGGACAGCCCTGATCTACAGCATGTTTGATAAATGAGCCACAGGCTGCTCATTTTCATGCTAGTCTTGATTGATTAGTTCCAATATTGAAATTCTAAACGCCCTGTATCGCGATCAGGGGTACGGTAAGCAAGCGCCCTTCGCTCCGGCTAATGAAATCAATTTTGGAGTCATCGGGCTGCTAAAATCAAAGGGAAGCCCAATATTGGGTGTAATGAGAATCCTGTGTTGCCTCCTAAATGGTTTTTAATGAACAAGCAGGTAGTTTGGATACAGAATAATGTTATTGTGATATTATCACACGATCTGTGCATAAATGAGGTTAAAAGGGGTAATTTAAATGAGACCTCTTTTCTCGTTTTGTTTTTCAACTGAATTTTGAGTGGTTCATGGGTAAAGAAGGGATTTTACCGCCGTTTGACCTTCATAAACTTTAGGTAGACTATGGTTTGAAAAAACGAAACGTTGGGGAATTTGTAAATGGTTTTTGTTTTGGGTGTGTTTTTCTTTTCTTTTGTGGTGCGTCATTGTTTAATGACTCTTAATCCCCAAGAGAACACCGGCACAAAATACATAGGTACAAATCAGAATCTCTATACAAAGCGGGCTCGAGCAACGCACACAAAGACACCGCTCACAGACACGATGTCTCGGTCGCGTCTCGGATCACTTGTCGAACAATGCCGGCTCAAACGCTCATTAGTGTGCGTTTACCGAGCGTAGGTATAAAAAGTAAAGTACATACATGAGATTGTCTTCAGTACTAATCTAATTTGTGACACCGATGTTTGCGCGAACACCGGCTTTCGGATTTCGCGCCATTCGGTTAAACACCAAGATTATTAAAATTCCGCACAGCTTATATTATTAAAATATTGAACGTTTTATTTATAGGGTATGTATCCAAGAATGTAAATAAGAAGTTCTTCATAAAGTAGTCTGTAAACATCAAAACTAAACAACCTTTCCATTTTTCCGCATTTATACCTATTTAAATGCTCAAGGCCGAAGCGCTAGGGTGGAGTAGGACAATGTGTCAGACATTTACAGACTAAAACCACACCTATGTTCCTTCAGTCGCCTTGCGTGCCAGGATTACGGGTTTTCCTTTCAGAAGTCAATACCTGGGGACCATTTATTGAATTCTGAAAGGGAAACTCCTAATATAAAAGGTGGGAAAATCATCACACAACATCTGCCGCACTTAGAAGAGTGTCAGTTATTTATACTGAATAAAATTTACTCGTCTTTTTTATATTTCTCTTTGTTTTCCAAGGCTGTTGTGTCTCTATCGAACAATCCTGAAGCCCTGGCAGGCTGTATGGTACTGCTATAATAGTATGTATTTAAAATCTTGTAGATTATTATTATTACTGACTAACGTTTAAACACAAACACACCTGCTGGTATGCGATGATCTGGTTGATGAAGTGACATATTCACTCTTGACATAATACCCCCAGGTTAAGGCCGGTTCAGTATCAGTTCCAGTATATCATTCAAATTGTGCCGCTCTCTGCCTTCGGATACCTAAGCAATCTGGTAAGGGAACGCTTAAGAGATCTGCAGCACAAACTATGGGTAGACAATAGTGAGTACTAGCAAGCCAAAGAAGCACTTTGCTTCATTTATAATCCCTGGTCCTACAATTGACTAAACCTCAGTTGCGCAAAGTCCCTGCCGTTATCAGTCACCCCACTCTAAGAGCTTGCATGGATAAGGACGAGACAGCAGCCCATGTGCTTCTAATCTGCCGATTGTTCACTGGATACAGGGCGAAGTACACCATGAACCTAGATATCATCCGTAAAATAATCAGTAACTCCAAGGAGCTGCTGGCCTTCCTTAAACAGCTACTCTGGATGGAGTGACATATTTATCTCACCCGTACGCAAAATACACGCTTTAAAAGTAGAGTTGTGGACACTAGCCCGAACTACAAATAAAAAATGCAATAGTAGTAATAAAAAGAAATATAACTGTCCCAATTACCAAAACTTAGTAAAAAGGCCAGTCTAATTGACAAAAACAAGATACAAATTAAAACCAGAGCGCAACGTAAAATAATTTGCCCTCTGCAACTTCGTGAAACCCTCTTTATCTAGCAGCTCAATGGGACTTCAAAACTCCCAACTTCAACCACGCGAATGTCAACGCAATTTAGTTCATATCTTTATGACCTAATTAATGGATACTGAATACCTCATTGGTGTTTAAAATGTTACTGTTGAGCTTGAAGTTTTGAATTAGACCTTCAGGTCAGGAAAAGCAGGAAAAGAGATATGAGAAAATGAAAAAGACCTGGGCATGAAAGTCCATATTGTCTCTAGTACACATATTAGTCTTCTTTTCAGTCGTACACTCCTGGTAGAGTGATCATGGTCATGAATCGTCTGGTAATTAGGTTCCGGCTTTTGCGAGACTTCTCCATCTCTCTCTATTCGTGGCATTGCGTGTGCATTCAATGAGGGAACATTTTGTAGACGATTTGATGAGGTCTGTCCATCTGGTAGATGATCGACCGCGTGTACGTTAGCCCTCTGCTCTACCCTGTACCAATAAATGTTTCAAAGAGCTCTGCGGAAAGTCAAAATATTTTGAAGATTCTCAGTTGCACAATTGATGAAAGTCTTTGATTGATGCGAAGCTCTTTCAGAATGGAAACGTTAGTGCGGTGACATTCCCAGCAGCAAATGTCAAGAGCGTCATTTTTTTTACGGTGCTTTTGCCTGTATAGGGGGTAAACACATTGGCTCGTTACGTCACTAGCAACTAAGGTCGAAACGTGCGTCTCTGCCAACGGATGGCGTGCAACTATCAACAGTCTCTGCTTATGCACTCCTGACATGTAATCAAACACTACATTATCTATCCTCGAATATGATCGCTCAAAGGTTTGCTAGAAGAACCCATTGCGTTAATTTTATTGTTAAGTTAAGCTCGCCTTTGTACATTAATTGTCATATATTACAGTATACACCGTTAAATTTTGATCGTTTTAATCCCAGTACAATGACCTGTAGGCAGTTAGTACGCAACGCCGACTACTACCTACAAGTCATTGGACTCGCTCAGCTAAAGTTTTCTTAAAGAAATAAAATTCGTACATGCGTAGATTAATACAAGTTTTAAAAAAAAAGTACCTTATTTTTTTATTTTATTTTTACAAATTGATATTGTTTCATGTACCGGATCGACCCTCCACGGGATTAAAACGATCAAAATTTAACGGTGTATTGAAGTCTTTTCCCTCATCTGTAGCCTTTTTTCCCAATTAGCTTGGGGTTAGCATCCAGTCTAACCGGATGCGACTGAATACCACGAGTATGTAATCCTTAATTCTTTGTTTCGAGTACAACAAAGAATTAAGAATTACATGCATATAATTGCCTTCTGAAACATTGCTAATAGAAAATCACTCTACAGTAAGTAGTCATACAGTCAATGTACCAATACGGCAATACAGGAAAAACAAACGTGACATTATGTAACATAACTTAACAACTTAATTAATGATTGCTTCAAGTTTAAGTAGAGACGCAGATGGGTAGTGACGTCACTGATTGATTCGAACCACGGCGACCCCACATTAATCATGTTCGGGCTATCCCAGTTACAATGGTATTGTCGATAGGGGGCGTGGTTGCCTATTTGTTGGGTAAACCGCGCTATTTATTAGGAAGGTTTGGTTGGGAATGGGTTCTGAGTGGTTGAGTATGGGGTTTTGATTGTTTGAAAAATGTTGTATGGTAACTACTATTTTCGTTAACTATAATGTGTCTTTTATCTTGGAGCAGTGGTGACCCAGTAGTAATGGCCTTGACGTATAACTGGTGGTGAAATACGCAAAACTTGCAATATGTAAATAAGTTGCACACTAATTTAAAAAGAAAAACCAGCCAGATGTGTATTGAACTCGCACACAAAGGGTTCCGTACTACATATAATAAAACTTGCCAAGTGCGTGTCGGATGAAGGTACCGTACCATTCATCTATAAAAATGGCAAAAAAATTACGTTTGTTGTATTCGAGCTACACTTCAATACTTATTTTATTCTGTTTTAATTGTTTTTTTATTGTAGCGGCTGTAGAAATACATCATCTGTGAAAATTTCAACTGTCTAACTATCACAGTTTACTAGATACAGCCTGGTGACCGACAAACGCTAGGCGTGCTCAAACGCTACCAACATTTTGAAAATGGTGAAGGAGAAATTACCTTTCTCTTTGATATATTTTTCTACTCCTGGTTCAACTATATATTTGAAATTTATTAGTATATATTTTTTTTGTATTGTATGTATGTATTTGTGTTAATGCATCTTGTTAGTATTATATCTGATGTTTGTACACTGACAACCCTAAATCTATCTCCTTTCTCTCTTTCAGTCCATCCAAAGGTTGCCTGTAAGAGATCGCCCTGTGCGATAAGACCGCCCATTGTGCACTTGTTTTTTTAAATGTTTGTCTTGTATTTTTGTTAATTTGGTGTACAATAAAGATTATAATAAATAAACAAACGGTACGTCAACGAGGGACGACGTGGTAGTGGAGTCTTAGTAATAGGGTACAACCGTTTACATACACTACAAAACTTTAGGCAGGGAACCCTAAAAAATAAAAATAAAATAAAAAACCGGCCAAGAGCATCATGCCGGGCCACGCTCAGTGTAGGGTTCCGTAGTTTCCCGTCCGTCACAAATTCACAATAAGTTTACCCACTTATGAAGTTAGAAAAATGCCTGCATATACGATTATACTATAAAAACTTTTTTGTACAAAAACTGTTCTTTCCATCAAGTTCAAAATAATTTTCCCAAAAATCACTTCCTACTTTACATATAGGGGGGCTACCCTAATAAAACATTTTTTTCCAATTTTTATTTGACCACTTTGTCGGCGTGATTGATATACATATTGGTACCAAATTTCAGCTTTCTAGTGCTAACGGTCCCAGAGATTAAGCGAGGACGGACAGACAGACGGACAGACAGACAGACATGGCGAAACTATAAGGGTTTCTAGTTGACTACGGAACCCTAAAAAAACCTTATATTTCTGCAGTCATCTATTTTTTAAGATACCTATAATCTTTTAAATATAAAACAGCAGTATCCAATTTTCTACACTAAATTTCGACTGATCTCTCCTTAATACCGACCTAATTGAAATATGTTGACTAACGGCTCGCTTGAGATAATAAACAGCTGTCGACAGATTTTCTTTCAACAGATTATAAAACACGATACCGGGAGTTTAAGGGTGATCTTGGAACCCCCAAGAATAACTGACATTTAAATTTGGGTCACGCCAGAGTATTTCTCACGGCGATTTTGCTGAATCTCACCAAGAGGTCAACAAGGATTCTTAATACATTTTCCGAAATATAATCAGGAGTTACGACATTTAAAAATCTTTTTCGTCGGCATTGTGACGAGGTTGAAAATGCCTATCTTTTTACAAAAGGGACTCGTAACTGAGAATGGCCCTTACGAGATGGATAGCTCCGTTTTGTTGTAATTTGAAACCATTTTGAAAACAATAATATATTCTTTCTGAATAATGTGGTTTTGGCTGATACGAGTATAATCACTGAAATCTTCCTTATCACTGATATTACTCCCTGGTAAGGGTTGCGGGAATCCAATGGATGCGAGATGCACAGGACCGTTCATTGTGGCAACACTTGGGGGAGGCCTATATCCAACAGTGGGCGTCTTTCGACTTTGAAATGATGATGATGATGACTGATATTACACTCTAGCAGGGCTCTCAGGTTTATTTAGTCTAATCTTTGTTAAAGCGATTTCCGGCTCGCATAAGCATTTATGCCTGATTTTATCATCATCTCGACCAACAGACGTCCAATTTTTTTAGTACTGGACCTAGACCTCCCCCTTCACGACGGCCGGTCCTTGCATCTCACATTCAAAGAATTTTCGTGACCCTCATCAGGTTATCAGTCCACCTTATTAACTGCCCTCAAAGAGATGTGACCAACCCAGTGACTGTTAGGGCCATGGAGAAAACGTATAAAAGAGATGGTCCTAGAACCACGAATACCCTTAACTATTGATAAGCGGAAGGAATGTATAGATTTAGTTTCAGTCAGGTAAAGGCCAGGTGTCAGACACTCTCGCGCCGGCCTAGAATGGGACAAGTCATTACATAATTTCCTACTTAAAAAAAAAAAAACGTCTGCAAAGTCTCCTAGCACTGCGTCTTTGAGTATGCGGCCGCCAGTCCAGCCTCATTGACAATCTGTTCAGCAAGCAATGTGCCCTGCCCAAATTCCTTAATCACACCTCATCAATAAGTTTTTTTTATTATTGATAGGCTCACGTTTGACCACTATCTCACCTGATGGTAAGTGATGATGTGGCCGACGATGAAACACGCTTGGCTAGAAGTAACCTATTCACTCTAGACTTAAAGACCCTAGATTGTAGCTATCAGGAAATACAGACTCCGGCAGGGAATTCCACTCCTTAGCTGTACGCATAATGAATGCGTTCCCAAATGCTTTGTACGAATGGGCGTTTGTCGTTTCAAATAATACATAGATGTGTGGTTCAGTATGCGCTCGCCGCCCGCGCATGCAGACCGCGTGCCGATGGTTGTTGGGTTCAATTCCCAACATAGATCTTTTAACAAGTTAAAATGTCTTATTTGTATCGTATACCCCGTCTGTATCCCGCCGTATAGTAGTAGATCTACCATGACCCCATAAGGGTCGGGTTTCGATCAACTTGCATGAAAAACAGTTTTTCAAATTAATTGGACTCACTTAGGCCGAGCTTGTTTACCAATGTTCGGTGTTAGTTGTGGCGGGTCGTATGTGTGAAAGTAGTCATAAGATTCTCAATCGATAAGTAGCGAACTTAGGTGGACTTGAGATTTTTAGACTGCGGTATAAGATTACGATTAAACTTTTGATTTTGTGACATATAACTAGCTTTTGCCGCGTATATAAAATGTAGCCTATTTCACTCAAGAATAAAACAGCTTTTTATCGGTGAAAAAATTTTAGCAATTGGACCAGTTATCATCATCATCATCATATCAGCCGAAAGGCGTCCACTGTTGGTCATAGGCCTCCCCATGCGTCACCACAACGACCGGTCCTGTGCGTCACGCATCCATTGGACTAGTACTTCCAAAGATTACCAAACAAACAAAAAAAAGACGTGTGGCACTCGGGGACTGCCGCGGTAAAGCTATTGCATAGCATTTTTATCAACTTATGCAATTATAATTATTTATTTATTTTATTTATGCAGTATTTTTTTCCCTTTGTATTTTTTCTTTGATATTCATTGAAGTTACACTTTCACACATTGAATTGAATTTTGATTGATTGTTCACTCATTTGTTTTCTTATCGGTCACCACGCTCAAAAACAAATGAGTGGGGGCTGTGAGGTTATTTTCGTTACGGAATTTCTGGATTCGGTCTCCACGCTCAAGGCCCGCGATAGAAGCTATGCAATAGCTTAAAAAAACAACTTTACCTCTTTATAATATTAATGTAGATCACCAGTCAATTACCTACATTGAGACATGTCGATAAAATTTGATAAATTATTTCCAGTAACCAACGCTTGCAAGTGATGTACCCACATAAGTGACAATAACAAATAAAAGTCAATATAGCTGAAAAAACCAGCCTGATACAAAGATAATCTGCAGTGAATAAGTCGGCTTACCCGACCATTGGAACACGCAAAAGTGACATTTATGTGTCAGTGAACGTCCCACGCTATGTTTGTAATAAACGGGCGGCCTCAAAATATACCGAAATAATATTAGAACGTAGTTCACGAACGACTTGGGGTCTTTTTTTTCACTTTATTTGGTTAGAGCGAGGTTATGGTGAGGAAAACTGTAGGTAAATATTCGGTAGTAATGTGTTTAGTGGGTATGATATTTTTCTTTTCTTAATATTGCAATAGATGTTGTGTCTGTTCCATTTGTTAGCCAGGCAATCTACACTAAATATAATAAAGAGGCCAAGTCCATTTTATGTTTTTTATGTTTGTAGGAGATATGATCTCTGAAAGTACTGGTCCAATCCCTAAAATTTTTTCACCGAAATAAAGCTACTTTACACTTTTTTTTTCATTGATATAAACTAGTTCTTGACTGCGATCCCACCTGATTGATTTTTATGTATATACTCGTAGATGTCACTCAGGAGGTTATTATTAATTCGGGTGTCTTCAAGGCGTGAAGAGGCTCTTAATAAACTAGTACGCCTCATCATCAGAGATTACATCACTGCTTACCATCAGAGGAGATCGCAGTAAAGCACTAGTTTATAATAATAGATATACAAAATTATTTACAGTAGGTGTATGCGAAAGCTGAATATAGTTTGTCTAAAATCAGTAACTAAATCGATTCTAATAATTTTTACACTATGAAATTTTTTTTCCAAAAATATTTTTAAAAAATATCACAAGTTGGTAGGATGCCACCGACACTAACTACAATACAGATAACGGCAGGTCATGTTGGGTATTAGGCACCGGCGCACAGTTGGGTACGGGACCAAAACAACCCCACAGTCGCCCGGATGGCCCGAACACCATATATTTGTGTGAACAACCAGATAACATAACAAGCTTATAACTTTGTGATTTTTCATGATACAGTTATGAAATTTTGTACATAGATGATTTACTTAAAAACAATAGACACGAGTTTCGGGTTTCACATATTTATGTAAAACTAATCTTGTATACAGACAATAAACGTTAAATTTTCATCGTTTTAATCCCATGGAGGGGAGTCCAAAGACCTGTAGGTAGTAGTCGGCGTTGCGTACAAACTTGGATAGTGTTTCATGTACCGGATCGATCCTACACGGAATTAAAACAATCAAAATTTAGCGGTGTACAATAAAATACGTATTAAAAACTATAGAGAAATATAAATGATGATTATCAATATTCACAGCGACATGTAATGTTCCCTAACGAGTCTGTATATTTATATACTTGTTTGTAATATCGATCAATCATACTTAACACTCAAGAGACAGTCAACAAACCAACAATTTACTTCTTTCAAATCACCGTCGAAATTAACTCACTCAATATTAAATAAAGCGAGGTAAAATAATTTTATTGACTCCTAAAATTACCGAAACTCGTGACAGCCAAATGAAATGTTAAAGTTTTTGATTGATTTATTTGACTTGATTATTCTATTAAAATCAAAACGGTAGAATTCATTTACATTTCGATGAAATTTCATTTCATTTGAAGTCACAATTAATTTCTTTGATAAGTTACAAAGAATGTTATTTCTATTTTCGTGTATTGAAATAAATAAATTGGTTCGTAGATTTTCTTTTTGTATTTGGAGCTTTTTAGGGTTTCGTACCCAGAGGGTTCAGGACAAGACCCTATTACTAAGACTCCGCTGTCCGTTCGTCTATCACCAGGCTGTATCTCATGTTGAGAGTTGGATGATATATTTCTGTTGCCGTTATAACAATAAATACTAAAAAAGCTAAATAAAATAAATATTTAAGGAGGATCCCATATATTAAATGTGCATTGACCCAGCTGAGTCGAAGCCTACTGGGGCCAGGGTTAGTTTCGAAAGACAGCTCGAGCCCCGATATGAAGGCTATAAGGACCCACCCCGTGGTGGGTCTTTTAGTCAGTAAGAGTCTGACACTATCTCTCGCTCCGCCAAAGAGCGGGGGTTGTCATTGGATGATTTGTTCCCTCCATAAAAAAAATATACAACAAACGTGATTTGGAGCCCCATACAACAGACATGATTTTTTTTGCTGCTTTTATAGACGGTATGGAATGATACGGAACCCATCGTGTGCAAGTCCAATTCACACTTGGCCAGTTTTTTTTATAACATTAATTCTGGCCTAGTTTGCTGTCGAAGTGTACTTGAGCACGAAGTAGTAATTAGGCGATATTAATTATGTTCTATAGTTCCCAACTATTTGTTAGTGTTCATATTTGTATTGAAATTAATAATAATGTCTACTAACTGAACGAAGGTACTGTAAATTATTAGCCTCGATACTAAAATAGGGAATAATTTTACTATTAAGCTCTGAAACAGCACTGTTGGCGCAGTGGTTGAGCGTATGGTTGCGACGTTGTGTGTCGCCGGTTCGATTCCCGCAAGGTATCTGTATTGCCTGATAGGGGTTTCGGGTCTAAGTGTCTTGTCACATGAATTTATTTGTTAATAAACACACTCACGATATAGGAGTAATTCTTAGTGAGGGGCAAAGTTTAAAAAGACAAATAAAAGATAAAAAAAACTGGGCAACTAAGAAACGTACAAACTTACTAATGTTTGTACGGAACCATGGTTCCGTTTTTTCTTTTAAGGTACGAAACTCTAAAAGAACACCATAAAAACACGTTTCAAAAATCATTGTTGCATTATCTTTTTCAAATTTTTATTCAAACAACACTAAGTAATAAAACACTCAATATTATTAAAACACCACAAACATTCAGAGAACCAAACCAACCATTTTGAACCAACATTATTCAAAACATTATCACATCTTAACAAAAGACTCGAATATTTTTTTTTAATATAGCGACAGTGGCTTCCCCTACCTACGAAGTCAATCGTCAAAGTGGTAGAAACGGGGTCAGCAGCGGCTGCGGAAATAGAGCACTCGTGGCGATGACGACTTGCTACTGAGCTGATGATGTCTGTCGGAGAATACGACCGTGATTTTTTTTGTTACCAGATCTTATCTTGGTAAGTTAAAAAGTTATACACCCGTATTTATAAACAAGTAAACTCCCGAGACCAGGGATGGCCGAGTGGCAATGCCTTCCAAGTTTTGAGTTGTAGGTCACGGGTTAAAACCCAGCCAGGCGCATTACTTTGTGTAATTTATTTCATCACCACTGCTCTCAAAACGGTGAAGGAAAACATTGTGAGGAAACCGGTATGTCCTAGAACCAACAATTCAAGGACGTGTGACATTCACCAACCCGCACTGGGCCCGCGTGGTGGATTAAGGCCCATCCCCTCTCTTAGAGGCCTGACTCCGACAGTGGGAACATTATAAGGCCGACTATACTGGTTCATAAAATTAAATAAAGTTGCATTTATCACACTTATATAAATGAAATAATTATATTAGAAAAAGTTTGAAAGAGGTGCCAGTAACTGAAAAGTTGAAAGGGAATTGTGTATTTTGGTATGGTGAAGACGGATGAAACACATGTTATTAAAAAAGTTACAAGTGTAATTGTGAATGGATGGAGAGGGGGAGGGAAGTCAAAGATAAATATAATGGATTGTGTGAGGAGTGATATGAAAGAGAGAGTTATTTTACTTAGATTGATAGAGGAACTCGGTATGTCCTTGAACCAAATATTCGTAGACATGAGACATCTACCAAACCACAAGGGGCCCGCGTGTTAAATTACGGCCCATTTCTTCTCATAAGAGGAGGTCTGAGTCCCAGCAGTGGTAACATGATAGGACTGATTATGCTTATGTTATACTAGCTTTTCCCCGCAGTTTCACCTGCGTACATTAACTATAGCCTATGTCACTCAGGAACAAAGCAGCTTTCTATTGTTGAAAAAATTTTAGTAATCGGCCAAAACAAAATCAAAAAGAAAAACAGAAACAAAAATACATCGCAAACATCAGCAGCATCGCACCATTACTTACCATCAGGCATCGCTACTTACCATCAAGTGGGATCGCAGTCAAGCAAAAGCTTATCTCAAAAAAAAAAAAAAACTTTACCTCTTTACTAGATTAGTGTATATTAGTTGGAAGTACGGCTATTTTATTTGCGGATATTTTTCCTGCTGCAGTATTTCCGTCGGATTGTAATTAGGATGTCTTCAAGGCTAAAGTGAATACTAAATTTGCGCCTCACCATCAACGATTGCATCACTGCTTTTTGAACACTCAGCAAAATGTTGTGGCCTCAAGCACAAAGCAACGAGTCCATATCGCTGGTTTTTAGTGTGGGCCGGTGACGGTGTCGACACAAAGTGTATCGGAATAGTGTGCAAATAAATTTGAGTAAAATAAAGGAAAATAAATATAAGGTCAAGTCATAAATCTATACTAATATTATAAAGAGGAAAAAAAACGTTTGTGCTTGACAGCAATCCTAACTGATGGTAAGCAGTTAAACGGTCGTTGATGGGGAAGCACACTAGTTAATTAAGAGATTATTCACTCTAGCCTTGAAGACACTTAAATTATAATCAGACAGAAAGATTGCAGTAGGCAAATTGTTCCAGTCCTTATTTTAGCTTGTAATTAACCTCACAATCGTGGAAATTACAGACACAATATTAAGAGAATAGATGCACGAACGCCGGCGTTCGCTTAATGAATTAATAAATTCAAAATCTACTTAACCAATGCTAAATATTCTTTCACCTAGGCTATATATTTTGTACTTTCACGTGGGCGACGCCGCAGGTAGAAGCTGGCATAAAAGAAAGAGGAAATGTTCAGTTACCAGCAACATAAACTGTATCTTTGTTTTTATTGTAAACAGTACCGCTGGATTTTACACAAGAAAAAACACACAATGTATTTTTAAACGAGCCAAATCCTGTTCAGGGTCATAATTCTCAGATAAAATGCAACACTATTATGCAACCGCAGAACACAAGATAAACCCCGTTATATTGTTGCAGAATTATTTTAAGGAATGAGGAAGGAAATCTTTAATAACCATGTGTTTTTGTAGTAGAAAATGGAAAATTTATTTAATTTTGCAAAGCTTAACTTGTCTTATATTGTTGCTAGGACTCAGGCCAGGAATTAAAATAAACTTCCAGTCAGTTTGCATTGTAAGAAAAAAGAAAAAAATTAAATAAAATAGAATAAGAAAAAAAAAATAGAAAAAGAAAAATTACAATATAAACAAAAATGATAACACTGGCTACGGTGTCTACACAATCGTAGCAGTAAGTGCTACGTGACGTAGCATTGAGTGCTACGCGACGTAGCAATGAGTGCTACGCAACATAGCAATGAGCTCTATGCAACGTAGCGTTGTGTGTTAAGGCGTATAGTCCCTTGAATCATCTGGCCAAAATTATGTGAACGCAACTGTCGCACTCGCCTAGGCGGCAGTACGCAAATCTGTGCATTTTTTTGCGGCCAGCAGCGCCCGGAAAGCGCTTTAAATCCATTTTCTCTGCGAGATATTGATTGATTTACATATGCAATGTTCACTTTGAAGAATATTTAACCACCAATTTGTATGTGTAAAAATGTTTCTGAAGGTCCAAGCCGTTTCGAAGGAGTAGGGAAAAGGTGGGAAAAGTTTCGAAATTGCTAAATATTTTTTTTTGACAAAAGTATTAATTGCACGAAAAAATCTAATGTTGATATTATTGTTCATGAATCTATAATAAACATATATTCTTTTCAAACCAATTGACCTAGCCGTTACGGAGGAGTAGGCCTCAGAAAATCATTGTTTTATGGCACTTTTCGGGCGCTTGGACCTTAAGGGCCAAAAAGTGCCATAAAACAGTGATTTAATACGTTAGTCAAAAAAAAAAAATTAGCAATTTCGCAACTTTTCGCAACTTTTCCCTACACCTTCGAAACGGCTTGGACCTTAAGAGACATTTTTACACATACAAATTGGTGTTTAAATATCCTTCAAAGTGATCATTGCATTTGTAAAACAATCAATATCTCACAGAGAAAATGGATCTAAAGCGCTTTCCGGGTGCTGCTGGCCGCAAATAAATGCACGGATTTGCGTACTGCCGCCTAGGCGAGTGCGAGAGTTGCGTTCACATAATTTCGGTCAGATGGTTCAAGGGACTATACGCCTTAAGTATAAAATAAATAATATTTTATGGTTTACCGACACGTTTGAGTTATTCTATACATTGTCTAGGTATTTTATGGAATACCAGATTATACAGATTGTCGGTTTCATATACAGGCATTCATGTAAGGACAAGTATCTGTAAATTTTAAGGGTACACACAGTAGACAAACTGAACAACCTTTCACAACACTTTTTTTTTCAGGAAAGGAAACGTAAAATCGGCTTCTCCATACAAACTGTCAAAAGTTTGTAATTTTATTTTGTATTCTTAGGCCGATATTTTTTTCAGTTGTTCAGTTTCGTCTACTGAGCAAGCCTGTAAAGTTGGCCAAGACCTGTCCTTTACACCCCTGTATATAGATGTCAAAGGTAAATTACAGTTTCTATCAACCTTGAGTTAGAAATTAATATTATTTGAGTTTTGTTATTAAATAATATTAAGCTAGGTTAATTTGACTTGTCTATATTAAAGTCTTATCGTCCATCTGAATTCCTACTCGGCAATGATATTAATATTGACTGCCCACGATCTACCCACGCACAATTACTATTAATGTACATTTGATTGAGATCTAATTGTATACTTCGAGCACTTACTTCTTAATAAAGGTTAATATGGTAAATAATAATAATTATTATTAGAATAGGAACTGGTCAGTATAAGTAGAATTACTTTTATCTAAACTTTCTCTTTGGTCTATTGTTTGTAAAGTAAAATGGGGTAAATAGGGAAAATTCAAGGAGTGGCAGCGTATAGAGCTAGGAAACGCTAGTTTAAAAGCTGAAAAAAAGAGTGAGTATGACATATTAAAGAAGAAAGCGAAGAAAGCCGTGGCCATAGCGAAATCAAAAGCCCAGGACAAATTATATGACACACTGGACAGTCCTGCAGGCCAAAAAGAACTATACCGGCTTACTAGAATAAGAGAGAGAAAGACAAGAGATGTTTGCCAGGTAAGATGTATAAGAGATGAAACTGGAATGGTTATTTCGGCTGATGAGGAAATCAAAAAGAGGTGGAAGGACTATTTTGAAAGATTGATGAATGAGGAAAATAATTGGAGTAGTCTGTTAGAGAATAAACCAGTGAATGTGGGTTTAGTGAGAATGGTTAGTATGGATGAAGTTAGGATAGCAGTAAATGGAATGAAGAATGGTAAAGCCATTGGTCCAGATGGAATACCAGTTGAAGTGTGGAAGTTATTGCGAGTGGATGGATGGACGTGGTTAGCTTTATTCTTCAATAAGTTGTTGCAGGAAGAAGCCATACCTGATGAGTGGTGCAACAGTTCTTTGGTGCCCATTTTTAAGAACAAAGGTGATGTGCTTGAGTGCAACAATTATAGAGGAATAAAGCTAATGTCACATACTATGAAAGCCTGGGAGAAAGTTATTGAAAGGCGACTGAGAGAAGAGAGTGAAATTTCACAGAACCAATTCGGTTTTATGCCTGGTCGGGGTACAACAGATGCCATTTTTGCTATACGCCAGCTGTGCGAGAAATACAGAGGTGCGCATAAAAACTTGCACATGGTATTCGTTGACCTCGAAAAGGCATATGACCGGGTACCTCGTGAGGTTCTGTGGTCGCCCTTAAGGAGAAAGGTGTGCCTGGAAGGTATGTGCAGTTGATCCGAGCGATGTACAGCCGATGCAGTACCCAAGTCCGGTCTTCAGTGGGCACTACTGAAAGCTTCAATGTGGCTGTCGGCTTACACCAAGGGTCGGCCCTCAGCCCTTACCTCTTCCTAATGATCATGGACGCTCTGACGACGGACATTCAGGAAGAGGCTCCCTGGTGTATGTTGTTTGCCGATGACATTGTGCTGGTAGCCGAGAGTGGCCTAGAGGTCCAGAACAGATTGGAGGTGTGGTGGCAGAGATTGGAGAGTGTTGGCCTGAAATTGAGTAGAACCAAAACGGAGTACTTGTTCTGCGATTTCGGCGGTCTCTCCAATCCTGTGCCCTTAGGTCTCGCCGGAACGCCCATACCGATCTGTTCCGACTTTCGGTACCTCGGGTCGCTCGTCCAAGGGGATGGTGAGGTAGACCGGGACGTAACACATCGGATCAACGCAGGATGGATGAAATGGCGACAGGTCACGGGAACAACTTGTGACCCACGGATGCCTCTCAAGTTGAAGGGTAAAATCTACAAGTCCGTGATAAGGCCTGTCATACTGTATGGATCAGAATGTTAGGCTGTGAAAAAGACGGATGAAAAAAGATTGCATGTAGCGGAGATGAGAATGTTAAGATGGATGTGTGGTGTGACGAGAATGGATAAAGTGAGAAATGAGTACATTAGAGGAAGTTTGAAAGTGGCGCCAGTGACTGAAAGGTTGAAAGGAAATCGTTTGTCTTGGTATGGTCATGTAAAGAGGAGAGATGAAAAGCATGTAGCTAAAAGAGTAATGAATTTACATGTGGATGGATGGAGAGGTAGAGGGAGACCAAAGAAAAGATGGATGGATTGTGTGAGAAGTGATATGAAAGAAAAGGGAGTTAGTGATAGCGTGACGAGTGACAGGACTAAATGGAAGAAACAAACATGTTGCGCCGACCCCAAATAAAATGGGACAAGGGCAGGAAGAAGAAGAAGAAGAAGAAGAAGGGACTTAGGGGTGAATACAGACAAAACTTTAAAGGGCATTTTCTCGATATTTGAATATATTTTGCAGCATTTAACTATATCAATTTATTAATGAATTGTTATTCTAAAAAATCGATGCTTTGCTAGAGGCTGATATTATAGTATCAAAGTGAAAAATCAAACCAAAGTTTTGTCTCTATTCACCCCTAAGTCCCTATTCACTCCATTTTACTGTATCGCTAAACATGAAGTCCCGGATTCTTTTTTTGCATCGCCCAAAGTTTTATAAAATTTTTACATCAGCAATTTCTCATTAGCAGCTCTTTTGTTTTAGTTGGGAAACCATTAAATAATTTCTCTAGCTCTGGATGGAACAAGAGTTACTTCATCATTATTATTATTATATCAGCCGAAAGACGTCCACTGTTGGATATAGGCCTCCCCCAAGCGTCGCCACAACAACCGGTCCTGTGCGTCACGTATCCATCGGATTTCCGCGACCCTGACCAGGACATTCGGCTGAACACTAAGATCATTAAAAGTCCGCGTAGATTATTAAAATGTTGAGCGTTTTATTTATTGGTTATGTATCTAAGAATGTAAATAAGAAATTCTTAATAAATTAGTTAGTCTGGAAACGAAAAAAAGGAACCTTTCCATTTTTCCGTATTGATACCTATTTAAACGCTAGGGGTCTCAGGGGTAAAAAACACCGATATCTGTTGACAAAAGTCTACACTCTTCACACTCCCGCTTAAGAAACACTAAGAAGTAAACGAAATATTCTTGTGTAAATGGATTTACAGATCACTTCGTTTTCTCGCTTCACCTAGGTTTCTTTGGTATTTTCTGCCTAAACTGTTTCTTAACTACGCTATTTGAAGTTGGCTTTAAGTTTAAACAAGATAAGATGTTATTGATATAGGCAGTCGTCCGACCGCCGGCGAGAAAACGACTAACTATCGGCGATTTTCTCTCTCAAGAAACAAACAATATATGGACATTCCGTGTAAACGAAAGAGATGCATATATTAAATGTTGCTCGCTGACTGTTCACACTGCCGGAGAAGGTGCTTTACTAGTATTGTCGCTAAGCGACGAAAAACAAAAATAAACTCGCTTAGTTATAGATACTCGTTCAGCGATGCTCGCTCACTTATCATTTCTTAATAGTGCGGCATTGAAAGTACACTCGCTTATAGCCCGGGGACAAAACTATCGAAAGTACGCACTCGCTTTCCGCTGATCGCAAACTCGTTTATAGTTTCTAGTTCTACTTGTTTCTCATTTATCGTCGGTGGTTGGACCACTGCCATAAAAACATGAAAAATTACAGTGAGGCACTAACTCCTGTAGCCTGATTCACGTAAAATCAAACAAGCCAAATATCGTTGAAGTTTTATAGTCGTTCGATCGAAGTCCTATCCAAAAGCGGTATTCACGATCTATCGACTTATTTCCAGTTACATTAATAAGTATTCTACCAGGATAATGTAATACAGATATTTTTTTAAAACGACTTTAAAATCGGTGTCGTCCAAACTCGATGTTCGACCAAAGGATGTGAATACAGAAATGGTCTAAACAACTAAATCGATACGATATCGTTATGGTTTTCATTACGTGAATCAGGCTACTGTGCTAGATAGGAATACTTGTATTATAGGAATCGAATGTTTGGGAGAAAACACTGATCTTCTTCCAAACATTCGGTACATACAATTAAAATGTTACAAGTACTTTACAAACACCGATTGCCCATCTTACCATCACAAGCCATCAGAGCAAAAACCGATTGTCCAACTTTTAAGCTTCTGACTACAACACAGCGAGCAAAATCTAATAATCAAAACATCCAAATTTCGTCTACCACTTGAAGCAAAACAAATTCCATCACAGGAGATAACAGCCGCGTTTATAATCGAAACAATTTGAATAATTACATGAATTTCCATATCTGTAGCTAGGCGAAATTTGTGGAAGGCAGGTTGAAGACAGGGCGACGTGGGATGTACGGCGCCGTTGAAAGATGGGCGAGAAATGTGTGGAGCTAAGAGGCCTCAAAACAAAATAAAAACTGCTAAACAAAAGGTAAAATTGTTAACTTATTTATAAAAAGAAGCGACTGTATATTTTTACATCAAAATAAAATTATTTATATGCTTACAAATATTCAACTAATTATAATATAATGACAAACATCTAAACTAATAGACAATTTAATAAATTTATATAACACTGCGGATCTCTGGACGCACTGCGCAGACACCGAAATGCATGTGGACTGTCCCAAAGTGAAATTCCACTGACGATAAATTGATGTTTCGTCATATCACTAGATATTTTTAGTAAGAAGACGTTATAAACAAGAATATTCGACATCTGCCGGGATATCGTGATATCCCTAGGGATTTCGTAAAATCCCTGTTATCGTCATTTCCCTGCGACATATACATAAATAACAAAATAAATAAGCAAGGCGACGAGAACTGTAGGCACTGGTGTGGTTGAAAGATGAACCAGAAATGAACGGAGCTGAGAGGCCGTACAAACAATTTGAAGTTAATGAGTAAATCTACATTGGTGGAAGCTCCGTTTTCAATAAATTGACGCTTCTCGCAAATGCTTTATTATTTATAGATGATTGATTAATTAATGTTTAATCAGTTTTCATGATATTTTTCCTCCAAGACTCTGTAAAAGAATGAATACCTCTACGTTCCTTTTTACCTCGTTTGTCGTCGCTACATCTTTTTTAAAATGTAATTTAGTTATAGTTTTTCTTTTGAGATGTAAAATCATCTATCGACATCTTCCACTCTAGAGCAGAGCGGGAGGACGTGTCAGACTGACTATCACACACATCTGTTTTTAGGGTTCCGTAGCCAAATGGCAAAAAATGGAACCCTTATAGATTCGTCATGTCTGTCTGTCTGTCTGTCTGTCCGTCCGTCCGTATGTCACAGCCACTTTTTTCGGAAACTATAAGAGCTATACAGTTGAAACTTTGTAAGTAGATGTATTCTGTGAACCGCATTAAGATTTTCACGCAAAAATAGAAAAAAAGCAATCAATTTTGGGGGTCCCCATACTTAGAACTGAAACTCAAAAAATTTTTTTTCATCAAACCCTTGCGTGTGGGGTATCTATGGATAGGTCTTCAAAAATGATACTGAGGTTTCTAATATCATTTTTTTCTAAACTGAATAGTTTGCGCGAGAGACACTTCCAAAGTGGTAAAATGTGTGTCCCCCCCCCTCTAACTTCTAAAATAAGAGAATGATAAAACTAAAAAAAATCGATCAAAGTTACAACACATTACAAGAACTTTTATATTATGTTACTTGCTGCTACGGAACCCTTCATGGGCGAATCCGACTCGCACTTGGCCGGTTTTTTCAATTGCCTTTTGCATTACAGGACCACAGGTTTCAATTTCGTAAGTTTTTTTTTTACTAATTAAAATACTAATACTAACTAGTCATCATCATCATCATCATTTCAGCCGATATAGGTCCACTGTTGGACATAGGCCTCCCCCAAGCGTCGCCACAACGAACGTTCGTTCGCACGTTCCTGTGCATCTCGCATCCATCGGTTTCCCGCAACCTTCACCAGCCTATATTAACTAGTGCTTGACTGCAATCCCGCCTGATGGTAAGCAGTGATGCAATCATTGATGGTGAGGTGCACTAGTTTATTAAGAGCCTATTCACTCTTGCCTTGAAGACACCAAAATTATAATCAGACGGGAAGACCGCAGCGAGCAAATCGTTCCAGTCCCTGGAAGTCAACCCATGGCCCCAATAGGCTTCGGACCTGCTAGACCCCTACAGTTTTTCTAACATCTCGAAATCTATGGACCTATCGCATCACCGGTTCTAGTTGTTCGAGATTCAGCCAATCGCTGCCTTGGCCAATCTTGAAAAACTACATAGCAAATAAAATATGAGTTAAGACAAACTGTTTGTCTACCTTCAAAAAGACAAGTTAATTCTTTTTAGCCCTGAGTTTTCACTAGCCTGATAGTAATGTTGAAGAATTAGACATCATAATTATTAACACAGAAACGGTCCAACCGCCAATAATAATAATATTACACTACTATCACACAACGCCGCCTAGTCCTAAGCTAAGCAGAGCTTGTGTTATAGATACTTGACAACTGATAAACATACTTATATATTTCTAAATACATGCATATTATAGATAAGTTACACCCAGACACAAAACAAATGATCGTGCTGATCACACAAACATTTCTCCTAGGTGGGAATCAAACCCACGACCTCCAGCATAGCAGTCAGGGTCACAAACCACTAGACCAACAGGCCTGTCTATTATTCTTAATTTTCAGGTATCAATTGAAAAATCGATCTCAAAATAACTACTGTTGACTAAGAAAGTTAAAAAATAATAATCATCTGATACTATCACTGAAAGAAAATCTACTCCATATAAACTCACAAAAAATAGTTACTAATGAACTAACAACGAAGTAGTTTCATAAAACTTTTTCACGACAAAGAAATTCAACTCTAATTAGTCCAAGTATTCTTTTCAACTAATCGGAAAAAGATCTAAGCGACCAAATGTCTTAATAAAACTTTTATTTAAACTTCATTGTTACTCTACATTAGTTCATTCTGGATCCGCTTCTAGAGAAGCGGGACTGGGCCGTAATGTATAGATAATACATAGATCTTGACGTAACGCATAGATCTTGTACGCTGGCTATAAGTTGCGCAGAAGTCAAATATCGGGCCTATTTTGTGGTATGAAGTGAGATGCGGGGGCGGGGAGTGTCAGTGATTGGCTCGTTGCGCCATCGTGTCATAGATGTTACTCGTGATTCGTTCCCTGCGCTTGCTGCATATATCTAACAACGACGACGGTTGTCTTACCAATGTATGGAATGCGCAAAGCGAACCCCACTCTGACGCTGAGCGCTCAAGATTCGTGCTGGTACCTGTACCATACGGGCCCGATGCGGGTTGGTGGATGTCTCATATCTTAGATTTTTTCTAAAACACGCCGGTTTCCTCCAGGGCTGTCTCATCAATCAAATTCTTAATATACTATTTGGAAAACCACAAAATAATTAATTGTATATATTATACATAATAATTGGTATAGTTTAATTATTATCCATACAACTGATCAAAAAAGTTTTCAGCAGAATTGTATCATGTGAAGTTCAGTGGTAGTTTTATTTGTTATTCGAAAATTGATTCCTATAGTCCAGTCAAATTAGACCAATTAATAGAGGTTAGGTTACAATAATTCGCACTCAGTTGAAAATTGGTAGGATTGTTCAAAACACCATCATATATAAAATCTAAAAAGTCCTTACCGATCCGACCCCTGGCAAAAAAAATATTCGTGGTCAAAGGTCACAAAAACGAGTGTTTCGTGATTTTCAGCAAAACGGTAAGTTATATCATAAAATCAGCTGAGGCAAAATTGTAGATCAGATAATTATCTCCAAAAATGTCTACGTGCTTTTTTTCATAAGAGCCACCGTTTTTCAGCTGGGTGTGAATTAGTGTAACCTCGGATGTCTAAATGACCAAACTACTATTCCTTCTTGAATATTGTAAAGTATTTTCATATCAAACGTTTTGACAATATGTAGAATCATTAAAACTGGTCCGATATAGATAAACGGAGCTATAAATGTATTATAGTATTGATTACTTCAGCGAAAATATGGTTATTTGCAAACATTTGACTGTCCATACCAATTCTCACTCCCACCCCTCCTACCTCCATATCTTGTAAATGACTGATCAAATGATTTAGAAAAAACATAGCTAAAAGCGATTGCTAGAAAACTTGCTCTCAAATAAAAAAAAAACCATCCAAATCGGTTCATCCGTTTTAGAATTACGCTACCAGAGACAGTCATACAACCAGGCAGACACGCACACTGTCAAACTTATAACACTTTTTGCGTCGAGCGTTGAAAAGGAGCTAAGCGAGCGATCTCGCGATAAAACTTCGTCTTTCCTTCACATATCGCATCCGCGACAACGGCCTTATGTCAGAGCTTGTGAATTATGGCCGGCGGCTAGCGAGTTTAATTTGAAATGAGTAATAGAATGATGACAGTTATGGTTACGTGCTCGTTGTAATGTTGTTTTTTACCCGACTACGGCAAAGCCAAAGGAGGGTAGCGAGGGGAGAGATTTTTGACAGGCTATGTACGTATGTATGTGAGTATGTTCATCTGTTCCCTTATAGCTCCTAATCTACTAATCGGAACTCGACATATGAGGTATCTTTAGAACTGCCTTAATCGTCCACTGAACATAGGAAAGAAAATTTTCTTATAATATTAGTGCACCGTTTTTTTTTTTTCGGTTGGTAAAATTATCGAATGACAACCCCCGCTCTTGGGCGGAGCGGGAGACTAAACAACTCTTACTGACAAAAAAGCCCACCCCGTTCAGCTACACATTGCTCACTGTCCGCAAGCCCGCGCCTACGGTGGCCGGAAATCGGGATCGAAATCCCAGCGGCGGCGGTGAGAGCGTCGTTGCGAGCATTACTGCTTCGCAGAAGTCGGCGACCGCCTGCCACTCCTCCTCGCTCCGGACCATGGCCTCAACCAAGGCCCGGTGCGACAGGTCTCCGCCGCCGATCACCACACGAGGGCACGGTGATGCTGATTTATGTGACTTTACTTAAGCAAACGTCCGAGATCTGTAGGACCCACTGGTGGGACACCTGCTGTTATAGCATGCGTTCGGGTTTACCCAGGGGAAAGCGCCGTCTCCCCTCATTAACGCTGCGATGGAGGTAAGCCTATTTGTTACTTATCAAGACTCTTGACTTATTTATGGTTACGGCTAGTTAAGGTTTGATTTTCAGTGGCTCGAACCAAGAGGTACGTTACAAATTCTGTTAAAGTTAATTTTAACAGTAACGTTAACTGCTTACTGTTAGGTGGGATCGCAGTCAACCATTAGTTTATATTACTTAAAAAAAATAACAATGACCATTGAACTTTCCTATAATATTTTTTATTGACATGTTTTTTTTTTTAACGTGACTATTGTAATCACTACCTTTAATGACATTATATATTTACTTTTGACATTTGTAATAGTAAGATCTGAATTCATTTGTTTATATAGTATTTTTAGGAATATTATTCATATTGTATTTTGAGATAGAATATTATTATTTCAAATGATTTATTTAGTTTACTATTATTTTTTGTGGATTGGTTATGGAATGTCCTCAAGTTTTATTTATATTATCATAAACTTAATTTTGTTCTTTTGATTGTAATACAATGCAAACTTTTAATTTTTAATGACATAATAATATTGTTTTTCATTTACTAAAATACACGGTTTTCGTTCGTCGTCATCGTTCTTTGTGATATCAATTTAAATCCTGTTTAATTAAAGTGTTTGACGTCACGATTACCGTAGTGGTTGAACAAGAAAATATATTCTGTAACTGAACGGTAATTGGGTTTGGTTTGTAATATTAAAACCTTTTAAAAAGTTAAATTATTTAGATCGTTTCAAATTCTTTTCACCAACAATCACTCAACCTTTTTGCAAATTCGAAACATTATTCATAATTTATTTCTAGTCTACCAGACTGTGAATACATTATCTTAATTAGAATAATCAAGATACAGAATACGACAAAAAATCGAACGTTATAACCACGTTCCTACAAAGTTCCTTAAATCCATATTCCTGTTCAGTACGCTGACCTCGTGCTCTTAAATCAACAACCTTTAATCTCAAATAAGGAAAATTCCAAAAACGAATCACACATGAAACGCCGTGATATTTATTTACGCAGCATTCCGAAGGTAATCCAATATTGAAAGGCGGCGGTCAAGGCAACCGTCACCCGTGGCCACATTGGTCGAAATCACATTTATTACGGGTGTGTACCGAACCGAACGATGTCAGAACGTAATCCCTACCAAGTTTCGGGTCATGCACGTACCGTCGAAAACTGTGTAAAATTGCTCGATACTAACTGAAATGTTAAACGAGAATTCGATCCGCTTTTAGTAAAGTTTTGAGTTAGTTTTTGATGGGATAGTTTTTATTTTTACACGTTTTGGGAACACATGATAGGCTTGCGCTTGACCATCAAATCTTATGGAAAGCGATAATGTGGTCGACGATGGAGCACGCTTACCTAGAAGTAACCTAATCAGTTTTGACTTAAGATCCTTAAATAGGGTGTTATTTTTTTTTAATTATCGATTTTAATTTGACTTTACTCGAATTATTGATACCACTCATACCCAGTGCGTACATACCAAAAAAAAACCATAATCGGTTAATATTTAGAGGTGGTGCAAAGCCAGTAAGTACGTCATCAGTGTAGATTACTTTTTACAGTGGGGGGAAGTATGTGTTACTAGACACAACAACATACTTAAATAAAATATTAAAAATTGAAATGTTACAAATTACGTACTGGCTGTTTAAGAAAACTTTATTGGTGTTGCGCAACGTCAAAATATTAATCGATTATGGTGATTTTTTGAATAAAAATACTGTGTATGAGTGGTATCAAGAATATGATTAAAATCGAAAATTAAAAAAATAAATGAAACACCCTAATCCCCAGATTGTAGCTATCATGTCATTAGTAATAAAATTTCAAAGTTAATAATACTTACAGATTAAGTTTCCAAGTAAATATTTTAGAATACATTTTGTAACTTCACAAAGTATTTTAATATTAACGTGACTAAACTAAATCCAAGTTGTGTACAATAACACCTGAGGTGCCTATAACAATGTGGACTGGGATTAATTGCGGACTAAGCTTTGTCAGAAGTGAAATAGGGTCTGAAATAAATTAACAGCAGGGACGCTTATAGACATTAATATAAAACGAAGGGATGTAACGCATGTTACTGAAATAGTTAGTACATTAGACCACACACACGTGTAACGTGACACAATTGTACGTAGAACGACATCGTGTGGCGTGGATCAAGTGTAGCTCTACAAGTCTAGTTTCCATAAAAAAAAATATGGTGACCAACGCCTCCAGATCGGCGTGTGTAGCACACGTGTGAGCAGTGTAGTACTACTTTTATGAGCTTACATGTAAGTGGATGGAGAGCGAGAGAGAAAAAATGAAAAGATTGTTTAAGAAGTCAATTAAAAGAAAAGGGAGTCAACGATATCGTGACGATTTTCAGAACAAAATCGACAAATCATGTGAAAAGGGCAGAACTATGGTATTGTTGTTACGATCATCATTACTTCAGCCTAAAGAAGTCCACTGTATGCCTTGCAATCATCGAACCCCTAGGACCCTCACCAGGCCCATCGGTCCACCTTCCATCGGTCCATCGGCACCTTGGGGTGTCTTTCCAACATATTTGCAGAACCTGATTGATTATATAAAATGTACTTAGAAATGAAAAAAACAAGGCTTCATTATTCTTATCCTTAACAACTACTAGATTTTCTCAGAATCTTTATCCACAACCAATTTTTATATTTAATCTCACGAAACCCTGGACAAAATGTGAATCTATATCTTAAAGGTAATTTAAATTTAAATAAACCCAATAATATATTATCTAGCCCATACTGTCCCACTTCTGAGCAAAGGCCTTCAAAATAAACAATTGAATTTAATATGAAGACTCGTTAGTTTGATGTAACTAAGGAATATAGTGTAACGAAGCAATAATATTGATTATTGAGTAGACCTCAGTAATGGTGACATACTTTTTTTTTGTGTGTGTTTTTAACAGTAAATATTTTATTATGACCTGCCTAATGCCTTCCAAGTTATTTTATAATTCCAATTTAGAACTGGTTAACCCTTCAAAGTATCCATATCGCATTACGCAAACCTTACCTAATCCTTCCTTTAAATTATCCTCCAAGCAAAACATGTTTTAATCATTTTAGAATTCAAACAAGCATACGGGACGCCTTAATCTTTTCATTTAGGAGCCATATGGTCCGAACCGGTGTGGGGAATAACATTTCTACTTCTGCGGATATAAGGTTGCGTGTCTTTTGAAGAGGAGCGAGTAAGCGGAAAAATATTTTAGAGGTTAAGTAGTGCACACACACTGATAATGGTTAGCATAAGCTTATAAATAATAATGGCACAGCGAGCAGGACACATCGCACCTCCTCTCAAATAGTGTCTCAACTCAAAAATCAAATTCTTTAGTAATTCTCTTTAATAATTCAGAGATGCGATGCTACACATAAATAAATAATAATAGTGTCACCTGTATGCAAATAATTGAATTACCTACAAATAGACAATATCTGAGCTTAAAAAATGAAGAATTCTGAAATTAATAGCAAAATAATAATCAGCACTAAAATTGTTTTTAGTTGTGACACCATAGGAAGTGCCCTTAGTTACACGCTAAATGTAAATGCTTAGTTTTAAGTTTTTTAAAAGCCCTGGCTGGATGTTTTAATTTATTCAGACTACCACAAGCTACTCCGGTTAAGCAGAAGACCTCCAGGGTTGACATGTGCAAGAAGCCATAGACAAAAAAAAAGTAGGGCACACAGTCGTAGATGTACAAGTGTACATCTACACTAATATAATAAAGAGGTAAAGTTTGTTTGTTTGTCTTTAGGAGGTAATCTCTGAAAGTACTGGTATGATTGCGAAATTTTTTTCATCGGTAGATAGCTGCTTTATTCCTGAGTGACATAGGCTATATTATTATGTATGCTGGTGAAGCTGTAGGCAAAAGTTAGACCTTAATAAATTAGTATCAATAATAATATAAATACAGTCCAGTGGATTAACTTTTTTAATTAATATTAATCACATAATTTGTATTTTAATGGACAAACAGAATCATGTAGTAATGTTTCTTAGTCCGCTAAAACGGAGCACTTGGGAGGTGCATTTTAATACAACTCGCTCAAATTCTGCGGTTGAAATGTAAAATAAGAACATCCGCCAAACTGTACCCTTGCCCACAATGCCCATTTGAGCGGAGCGAGAACGTGAATTTTATAGCATTGCATTGGTAAATTTTTCAATAGTGGTCGCTCGAACATTGAAATTCGAAGACTTTCTCCGTAGTATAATAATCTCGTGCGTTAACATGAAAAAGAAGGGATTCCTACAAAGATTTTCTTCACGCTTTAATAAACAAATCTATGCTTTGTGAAAGAGAAGAAACCCGTGTCTAACTATTATATCGTACCAAGCCATTATTAGATCTTTAACAGTTGTAATCTGTCTGCAATCTTGCCAAAAAATTCACCCGCGTTATATTATTTAATATACAAAATTTATCATAAACTACGTTTCATGCATTAAACAGACCTTAGACTAAAAATTTTTTATTTCACATAGGCCTACATGAGCACTTATAAAACGTCAGAAGCTAGTGCACGGTTCCAAATTGTAATAATAATACCAGTTTGAAAAGGAAGAAAAACATTTTATTTGAGGAAAAGACGCAAACTACACGCCCCATGTTCCCAAAGCTGGGCAGATCAGTCGATGCCTCGGTCCGCTCATCGCCGTTACAATGTGAACGTAGGCTTACCCATAGGATTAGTTTGGACAAGAGATTAGCGTCATATGAATGTTTGGACGGCATTCGGTTTGAAGATATCATGTTCTAGTTAATTGAGTTTGCAATTCAATCGTAAGAGCTACCAGCATGGTTTTAGGAAACTAAAGGTGTGGTCCGACCCGTTCAGAAATCGGTAGATAAATAGAAAGGGGTGGTCTTAATTTTTACTGATTTTATTCAGTGATATTTGAAAACATTTCCGTGTTACTCGACGTAGATGGACTCAAAATAATTATTTTCCAACTTTGCAATTTGTACAGCTCTGTTAGATAAGTACACTTGTAGACTAATCCAAAAATGCTATTATGTTTTAAGTTAAATTCAAAATAAATTAATCGAATCAATCTTAATTAACGACAGATTTATCCAAATAAATTGCAAAATCTTAATAAATCAATAAAAAGATAAAGGCCCACTTAATACAAGGTTAGTCTAGATTGCCTTTTCAGGAGCTTCAGCCATTTGTTTTCAAGAAAATGAGAATCGGAGCTGCGAGCTTCAGTAGCACAGTGATTGTCGAATAAATTGTGCCTTAGGGAGTACCCAGACGCCAATTATCTGAGATTAAACGCAACGAAAGCTTTCCGAAAGGCCCCGAAATGAAAATGTGTGAAAATATTTTAATCAAACGCATTGTAGCATAATTGGGCAAATTGTTCTGCATTACTGAACTTTTATGCGAAAAAAATGAAGCATGAAAATAAAAATTGTTTCGTGTAAAAAAAATCTGTATGTGAAAATTCTCCTTGTCGAATGTACGAGTAAACAGAGGCTGTGACACTTTTCTATTTCTACAAAAATACAAACAAGATTATTGTCACTTTGTATGTTTCTGTTTTTATTTTTTTTAGGTAGGAAATAATTGTGACTAAAATTTCTTATGTTCTTTCTTTGCTTTACTTTTGAAAACCCTAGGTTTTCCTTTCAGAAGCAAACCCATGGCCCCTGTAGACTTCGGCCCTGTAAAGAATTTCAATGTTGAATACAGAAAATGGTTCATTGAGTTCCATTACTAGGTGACATTGCGGCAGGCCATGATAAAAAGAAAGGGTAAACTAGATTTCTACCAAACTAAAAAGAAATGTTAAACTAAACTTCTACTAAACAGGCTAGGGATGCGCTTGAGTCTATTAAAAAACGACCCAAACGAATCAAAGCTTCAAATGCCTTGAGTTTTGATGCCGAGTAGAGAGTTTGTTGGTGTCTAACGATTATAATATTTCGGAGAGTGTGCCTCGGAATCGCATAATTTAATGTCATGTACTATATGTTTTTATACTATTAGTTGTAGGAATGTATGACTATAATCACCATCGGTAAAACAGGCGACATAAGTCAAAAATTGCAAAATTAAATGACTTACGTACGAATGCTAAAATACTTTAAAAATAGTGTCTTGTTATTGTTGATAACAAGACATTATTTTTAAAGCTTTTTGGCATTTTATGTAATATTTTATATACACCGTTAAATTTTAATCGTTTCAATCCCTTGGAGGGTCGATCCGGTACATGAAACACTGTCGATTTGTAAAGATAAAATTAAAAAAAAATACTTTTTCCTGCTGCGGTCTTCCCGTCCGATTATAACTTGGGTGTCTTCAAGACTAGAGTGAATACGCTCTTAATAAACTAGTGCGCTTCACCATCAGAGATTGCGTCACTGCTTACCATCAAGTGGGATCGCAGTAAAGCACTAGTTTAAAAACATATTGAATTACGTATCTAGTCATACTCAATCGGTGTTATTAGCTCTAGGCACGCATCCTGTGACGGTGCTACTACACAAACAAATCGCGTAATTATGCAATATTCCATCTCTCGGCATAGAGTAAATATCTGAAGGCTGTACAAATAGTCATATAAATGTAGGGTTAATCTAACTAGTAATAACCAGAATAGAAGATGAATAATTAATGACGAATAGAATAGAATGAACTTTTATTTACACAGACAGATTTAAGTTTCTGTAAAAATGTTACTATTTTAGTAACACTTTTACAGAAACTTAAATCTATGGGTACAGCGGCGGTCTTAACATCATCATCATCATTTCAGTCGAAAGACGTCCACTGTTGGACATAGGCCTCCCCATGTGTCGCCATAATGAACGGTCCTGTGCGTCTCGCATCCATTAGATTCCTGCAACCCTTAAGCTCATAGCTCAAAGCTAAAAAAAAGTAGTTTGTTATTTTTTTTGTTAGTAGGAGGTAATATCTTTAAGTACTGCCCCCCTAGCCAAGATACAACCAGTCTGTGTCGATTTCCGTTCTCTAATCGGTAACGCCTTGGTGACAGCAATTGTATAAAACGATAAGTTGGTAGCCATGTTGACGCGCCTGAGTCGGCCGCTCGTTCTACAATGTTGCGTTTGTCAAAGGATGTAGCGTTAAACATTGTAGAAACGATTTTGAACGATGTGAAATAAGCTACGAATTGTCTATTCGTTTGTTCTGACCACGCGACTTTACGCTGAGATGTCGTCATTCCCATACGTTTCGTCACTTTTCGTAGCGTTAACGATTGCAGAATAACAACTTGGCTAAGCGTGCTGGTCCGATTGTTAATTTTTTTTCACCGATAGAAAGCTGCTGTATTCCTGAATGACATAGGCTATGCATGTGTGATTCAACCCTAGAACCTCTGCTAATCAAATCAACTTACTCAAAAAACATTTCATCAATGCCCCAATTTCTTTACAACCAAAATCAATTGTACATTTCGTCATCCAAGGTTGTCACTTTTAAGGCTTCCTTACAATCACAGCACAACCGCCATTTTACCGAAACCCACACACAAAGGGAAACATTGTACTGAAATGTTACTAATATCACAGCGGTATTTGGAATGGTACAATGAATGAAAACGTTCAATTTTTGTCCATAGCTTCTGGTGTTGGGTACTAGGAACATGGAAACAGTAGACAATATTGCATGCGATTTCCTGTAGTATTAATAGTTTAGTAGTAATAATGGCCTCATTAGAAGGCTTGAAGTCACCCATAGGACAATGGAAAGGGCTCGATCGAATCAGAAATGAAGACAACCGCAGGAGAACCAAGGTTGCAGACACTAAGAATCGCCAAACTTAAGTCGCAATAAGTAAGAAATAGCTTATAGATATTAAAAAGAGAAACTGACTCAACACACAGCTGAAACAACACACAGCTGAAACTACAAAACCTAGGAGTGGGAAATTCTGCACAAGGTTTCCTTTTATGACGTAGGCGAGCACTAAGAGAGGATTTTCCAAAATTCGCCCCTTGAGGGCATGAAACGGGGGCACAAAGTTTGCTTGGAGAAACCTTCTTTTATGCGGGCGAACCTGTTAGCAGATGCTAGTTTATATTGAAGCTGTCAATGAAACATATTGGCGAGCGACAATCCTCTTGTTTGGCGGCTGATCGTTGGGATTGAACGCATTGTTTGTCTCTTGCATTATTGTGGCGACGGGATATTTTTGATGCATAACATGATTTTAAAAGAATGCCCATGGAGTTAATTGCCCGTTTTTCTCCATAGAGATCTACGCTTTAGAATGTGCAGTTGGCGTTGTTTTACTGACTATCTGATTTCTTGAAAAATTTAAAGGTGACCAATTTTATTATTAAATAACTGTTTATTTCAATCACTGGCATGTTTGATGAAGAATTTTGTCAGTAATTAAAAAGTTAAAATACTTTACATACTAGGAGTGCAGACATGCTAGACACCATAATCCTGTAGAATTGTTTAACATATTTGAAATAGTAGCCGTTTATACAACCGTTTAAATTTATACTGCTTTAGTTTCTAGTTTGAGGTACCAGGAATTCAGAGACACCAAACAATGTAGCAATATTTCGTAGTATTATTAGCAATATCATCGAAACATCCAATAATTTCTTTTCACTTGTCAATGACGTCTTTGATAAAGTAATAATGTCAGTAATTTAAATGTTCAAATGTCCATAGCTTTTAATTTTAGATACCAGGAAATCAGAAACACCAGGCAATACAGCACATGGCGGTAAGTCCCCTCTTTGAGGCGTGGCTGGAAAGGCCTCACGGCGTCCTTACCTTCCGCATGACGCAGGTCCTCACCGGACATGGTTCGTTCGGGAGTTTCCTGCACCGGATTCATGCGGAAGTGACGCCCGGGTGTCGCCACTGTGCGGAACGCCCGGAGGACACGGTGGAGCACACAGTCGAGGTGTGCCCTGCTTGGGCGGAGCATCGCCGTGCCCTCGTGGGGGCGATCGGCGGCGGAGACCTCTCGCGCCGGGCCTTGGTTGAGGCCATGATCCGGAGCGAGGAGGAGTGGCAGGCGGTCGCCGACTTCTGCGAAGCAGTAATGCTTGCAAAGGAGGAGGCCGAACGCATCAGGCAACGGCGTTATCGCCGCCGCCGCCGTCGCCGGGATTCTGATCCCGATTTCCGGCCAACGTAGACGCGGGCTTGCGGACAGTGAGCAATGGGTAGCTCGCTGTCCGGCCGTCCGGTAACTGTCCGGACCAAGCCCAAGTCGTCGACGGTGCGCACTGTTCCCGCGCGCCTCAAGGAGTTGTCAGCAACAGCAGGGACCCAGCCGGGTCGAAGCCTACTGGGGCCAGGGTTATCCGAAAGGGCGCTCGAGCCCCGGTATGAAGGCTAGAAGGAACGGGGTGGGTCTTTTAGTCAGTAAGAGTCTGACACTATCTCCCGCTCCGCCCAAGGGCGGGGGATGTCAATGCATGATTTTTCCCACCATAAAAAAAAAAAAAAGGCAATACAGCAATTTTCCGCAATATTAATAACAATATTATCGAAATAGATACAACAATCTTCGTAGTATTGAGTACTAGTACACAGAAACACTAGACATTATAGCATTCGTCATTCTGTAGTATCAACAGATGTTATTGAAATGTATTCAATAATTGTTAATATGTCCTGTGACTGGCGTATTTGATGAAGTAATGTAACCAGAAATAAACGTTTTTGTTTATATGTTTACTATAGGGATAGGTATCTATAATATTTGTTCAGGAGACATTTAGTTTTGCTTTAGGAGTATGTGAGCTATAGATAGATACCTTTTACTGTGTTACGCAAAGGCCAATTATATGGATGTTCTTGTGTAAATCTGAGTACATATTATACATATAGATATATAGGGTCCCAAGAAATATAAACATTTACACTCTTCATGATTCGATTGCCTCTACGCTAAATATTTACTTGTTCCATACTTTTCTGTTCATCTCCTCCGTTACACTTAAGCTTACTGTTCACAGACGCGTAGCTTTATAGACGCGTATTCAGTAGCATGGTGCTATCGTATCGTTGCCGCTTCGTTAATAAAGTTTCAAAGTTTTGTATGTAAACTTCATGCTGGTGCACACCGTGCGTATAATGACGAATACACGCCTATGAAGCTACGCGTCCGTGGACAGTAAGCATTACAGCCTTTTTTTTTCCGCGATGGGAAAAATCATCCTATGACAACCCCCGCTCTTGGGCGGAGCGGGAGATAGTGTCAGACTCTTACTGACTAATAAACCCATCCCGTTCGTTCAAGTCTTCATACCGGGGCTCGAGCGCCCTTTCGGATAACCCTGGCCACGACTTCTCTCAAGGAGCTGTCAGCAACAGCAGGGGCCCTGCTGGGTCGAAGCCTACTGGGGCCAGGGTTAATTCGAAAGATAGCTCAGCCCCATTACGAAAGGCAACGAAGGAACAGAAGTGGGGTTTTAGTCAGTAAAAGTCTGACACTATCTCCCACTCCGTTTAAGAGCGAGGGATGTCATTAGATGAATTTACCACCACGAAAAAAAAAGCAACCAGGGGCTAGGGTTTGTTTCCGAAAGAGAGGCTTGACCCAGGTATGAAAGGCAAGAAGGAACAGGGTGCGTTTTTTAGTCAGTAAGAATCTGACATTATCTCTCGCCCTGCCCAAGAGCGGGGGTTGTCATTGAATGATTTTTACACACCGAAACAAAAATAAAACCCCAGAGCTAGCTCAGACGTAGGTTGTATCTTACTAGTACTAAAATCAAATATTTCTAATAGTAAAATATTAATGTGACCCAAATCTGGATGTTAGATATGAAGGCTAGTGATGACAGATGCCACAATACAACGGAACTTGCCATCGACTTCAGAGTTTCCGAACGTTGGAAGTACTTTTATGAAATCTTTTCTGACGTAGAGAAACTTCGTGACCTATACACGCAGGTATAGCTTTTATATATCGTGATGAATTTTAAATTGCTATGTGATTTTATTTTTGAAGAAAGTTTTGTTAGTATATCTCTGTGATGGAAGCAGGATTGATTGAATATTCTTTAGAAAGACAAAATTCTGTCTGCAAGTTATGAATGAATATCAAATATTAAGGGGCCGCTGACGGATAAATTTCCATACAAACGTAATACCACGCTCATTTGCAGTCGGAGCATATTTCCAACATAATATGATGAGGTTCGGTTATAGACAATATGTATCTAGGTTCCGACGTCTTTCTTTTAAAAAAACCGGCCAAGTGCGAGTCGGACTCGCCCATGAAGGGTTCCGTAGCAGCAAGTAACATAATATAAAAGTTCTTGTAATGTGTTGTAACTTTGATCGATGTTTTAATAATAGTGTATTTTTTTCGGTTTATGACGCATTAAAAAAAAACTACTTACTGGATTTCGTTCAAACTAATTTTCGTTGGTAGTTTTTATAGTAATGTACATCATATATTTTTTTGAGTTTTATCATTCTCTTATCTTAGAAGTTAGAGGGGGGGACACACACATTTTACCACTTTGGAAGTGTCTCTCACGCAAACTATTCAGTTTAGAAAAAAATGATATTAGAAACTTCAGTATCATTTTTTTTTTTTCAAAGTCAAAGTCAAAGTCAAAGTCAAATATTTATTTGTTACACATAGGTTTATATGATAGCACATCATGGTGTTAGTTTAAAAAATAACGTTTCACTATGTGTTGCCTTGCTGGGCATACAAATATTGTTTCACATGGTACATAAAACATTGGATACATTCTCATGCTGTATGTTCTATGACTAATTAAAATTAAATCTTTAACTAGAAAATATAACACATAACAATAAAAACAAAATAAAATTTTAAAATAGAACAAAGAATCTCTTAAAACAATGTTTAGTAACTGAAATAGGCTGCTACTAAATAAATCGGAGAATGTGGAGTTAGGAATAGTTTGTCACTTATCTTCTAGATATTCATTAATACTATAATATGCTTTTTGTATTAGGAATTTAAAGAGTGCTTTTTTAAAATATTTTAGATCTTTTAAAGTTGTTATGGATTTAGGTAGTTTATTAAATATTTTCGGTGCCATTCCTAAAAAACTTTTCGAAAAAAGAGTGGTTTGGTGGGTTTTTGATTTGAGTGCACCTTGATGACGTTTGGAGGATAGAGTTTCAAAAAGGTTATGGTTATTTTTGATGAACATGGCAACTTCATAAATATATAAAGAAGGAAGTGTCAATATTTTCAAATTAATAAAAAATGGTTTACAGCTATCGGTGTTTTTTATTTGGCATACTGCACGAAGACACTTCTTTTGGGCTTTAAATGCCATGTCCCTATCCGTCGAGTTACCCCAGAATATTACGCCGTAGCGCAGTGTGGTTGAAACATATGCGTGATAAGCGGTAAGAACAGTATTTTGATTGGCAACCTTGCTTAAATTATGTAAGGCGTAGCAATATTGATTCAGTTTTTTTATTAAATGGTCAATGTGTGTCTTCCATGTCATGTGCTGATCTAACCAGATCCCCAGGAATTTTGTGTGTTCAATTTTAGAAATTTTGTTTTGTTCAAACGTAATATTTGGATTAATAGGATTTGTTCGTTGGTTAAAGTTCATAATATGGGTTTTTCCAAAATTAACTTTTAAATTATTATATGTCAACCACTGAATTATTAATTTCAAGCTATTATTTATTTTATTTTCAAATATGTCTAAGTCCTTTCCGATAAATATTGTAGTACAGTCATCAGCGAATAGGGTCATGGGGTGGTCTATGGTTCTGGGGATATCGTTTATATAGCAAAGGAACAATAATGGACCCAGTACACTTCCCTGTGGTACACCATAGTATACAAACCTTTGTTTGGAAAAATAAGTTATTTCGGATTTTGTTTTAGGACAAACTTTTTCAATTTTAGTTATTTGTTTACGGTTGACTAGGTACGATTTAATTAGTTTTAAGACATTTCCTCTAATCCCAAGCTTATTTAGTTTTAAGAGTAGGATTTTGTGATCGACGTAATCAAAAGCTTTCGTCATATCCATGAATAATGCTGAAACTGGTATTTTTTTATCCACATTTGAGACTATTTCATTAACTAATTCATAGATTGCCATATTAATATTTTTATTCTTCCTAAAGCCATATTGTTCTTTGGATAGAATATTGTTTTTTTCTAGGAATGAGTATAAGCTGTTATAAATTACTTTTTCTATGATTTTAGAAAACACTGGCACAAGTGCAATAGGCCTATAATTTTTCATATTTTGTGGGTCATCTTTCTTATGTAGAGGTGTTATAATTGAAAGTTTTAAGTCTTCAGGAAATTTGCCGGCATCTATACACAGGTTAATAATATAACTAAAAATTGGTGAAATTTCAAAAGATACGCTTTTAATAACATGCGTTACAATATCGTCGTAACCGGAACTATTGGTATTTTTTAGACCAAAAATGATTTTTTGTATGTCATCTGGTACAGTGGGTGCTAAGAATATTGAATGAGGGTTCGAATTTATTAATGTAAAGTTATAATTACTGGTTTGGTTAAGATTGTCTATTGGCAGAACTTGATCAATGAAATAATCATTAAATAATTCGGCAATCTCATTTGGTTCGGTGGTACATCTGTTATTGTTTGTGATTATTTTCGAAGGGTTTTCTTTTGGGTAGTTAGTTTTGGTTGAGTTTATAACTTTCCAAGTTGCTTTTACCTTGTTGTCGGAATTGTTAATAAAGTAGCTGTTTTGCGTTTTTTGAGTTAATTTTATTATTAATTTAAGACGTTTAGCGTATGTGTTAAATGTTTTTTTATTAGTTTTATTTGGCTGGCGTCTGAATTGCCATAGCATCTCACGTTTACGCTTACAACATAGTTTTATACCTTTAGTTATCCATTTCGGAGCTTTGTAGCATACATTTTTTATTCTTACAATAGGGAAGCAAAGATCGTAAAACAATTTAAACAAGCTGTGAAATTCATGGAATGCGTTATCTGGGTCTGTACAGCTGTAAACATTACTGAAACTAAGGTTTCTGAGGGCATCCTTAAATTTAAGCATATTGTCTTGACAAAAATCTCGTCTGAAAGTATACCAATGTAAAATAGTACAACTTTTTTTGACAGGACATTTCATGATCTGAGCCGTATGATCGGAAAGGGCTAATTCTACTACTTCGCTGGTGCTGCCTCTAGTATTGTGAATTATATTATCAATACATGTACCACTATTTAAACGTGTGGGTTGTCGAATGCTTAATTTCATCCGATAATTATAAAGGAGATTTTCAAGTTGTTGAGATAACTTCGTATTTTTTAAAGTATCGATATTAAAGTCGCCACATATCATGACTTTATTTTTACTATTGTTACATACTTTTTTTAGTATACCTTCAAATTGGTAGAAAAATAGGTTTAAAATATCCGATTTGAATTTGGGTGATCTATAAATGCATATAATAGTTATATTGTGATCGATTAATTGTATTGCACAACCTTCTAAAACACTAGGACAGCAGAATTCTTTTATGTTAAGCATTTTGTACTTGTGTTTATTGTTCACCAGAATACAGGAACCTCCTCTTCGACTATTTCTAGCGTAGTGGGTTGCGAGCGTGTAATTTGGAATATGTAGGTTCACATCATCACCTTCTTTCATATTATGTTCTGTTACACAGAGCACATCTACAAATTTATTATTACAAGCAAGTTCATGTAGATGTAAACTCAATAAATCCGATTTGTTTATTAGGCCATTAATGTTTTGATGTAATATATTAATATGATTATACAAGAAAAAAATTACTATTATTAGTAATATTGGGGTTTGTAATGTTAGCAATATTATTAGATAAATGTTCTATATTTGACAAATTACTTATATCGGGGTTTACAAGATTATCAGTGTATAAAGGAATATCATGAGTATGAACAAAATATTGAAGGTTAACAAACATATTTTTTATCCCATTATTATTTATTGCACCAGTATACTTTGAAAACATTGTATAGTCGTATTGTAGGTCAAAGTTAGAGTCAAATAGTAATGCATAGTTGTGAGATTGTACATCAAGGTGTAGTAGATTATTAAACATTTCAATTCTTACATTGTGCATTAAACTGGAAGAGTAGTAACTGAATTTAAAAGTAGGTAAGCATAGTATAATATTTGTATGTTGTAGAGGCATTAGCGTTTCGCGTAGTTTAACAATTAAATCAAAATAATTATTGGTTCTACGGAAGTCTTCCTCACCTATTAGAATTATGCAGTAGTCATTAATGGTAAAGTCGGATAGCTTTACGGATATATTATTAAGAAGTTCGTTAATTCCTCCAAATGGTATAAGGTAGTGACATAACTGATAACTTGGAAATGTTTGTTCAGCTACGGACAATATTTTATTTGCTTTATTGCTACTTACAATGCATAATCTCTGTTTTCGTTCGTGAGGTTCCTTTACCATAATATGATCCGCAGTCTGCGAGGTGACATAATTCGGAGTTATTTGGACGGATGCATTCAGCGTTGGTGTGATATCGGCTGTAGGACATTCTTTATTTTGTTTCTTCTTAGGTGAATGTGATTTTCTATTAGGAGTAGATTGTTTTGCATTTTTGTGCCGAGTTTCAAAGTCGCTCGGTAATTTTGTGACTTGTTCGCTTTTGTTCTCGTTCAAAGTCGTAATAGTATTTTTCAACGTCGTATTTTCGGAAGATAATTGGCTTATCATCTCGTTAGCCTTTAATAAATCTGAGTTAAGTTTATCTATTTGTTTTTTAAGTTCTAGGATCTCATAGTTCTCGTCATCTGATATTGTTGGTAGGCTGTTGGTGGTGCCATCTAGTGTTGAGTCATTGAAGTTGGACACTTCAGTTACGGCTTCATTAAATTTTGACTGAGTACGGGTCTTACTGCGAGTCCGCAGAGTCATATTCTCGAAGAAATTCATACTCGTAGTTTAAACCAATATGTAGTACCAAACTAGCTTTAGATAATTATAAATAATTGAGTTTGTGGAATTTGAGAACAGTACAGATGATACAGACCGAATTGAATCGAATTAGCACTTAAACTTTAATCACTTTAATTAGAAACTATAAAAAAGTAAGTTTTCCAATAAAAAAACTACACATAACATACTAATTCTTCGAAAACAAATCTTGAGAATTCCAAAAAGAATAATCTCCTCGTCAGGATTGAACTCGAGAACCTTTTCATGTAAGGCGACTCTTCACACAATACGCTATATGGCGATTTGTAAATACAGTCAAAATAGCTGTGTATAATATAATATTTGAATTTTAAAATAACAGTTCATTTCTCTTAATTCTTATTGGTTGAAACAGTTAGCGTCGCGCGTCTCTTTTAAATAATGCTAACGGTTCAGATAAATTAAGATAATAGTTAATTCACTTAGTTTGCACACTTAGTCCACAGTTTAATAAGTTGTAAGTATTATACTCCACTTTTTATTATAAAAGTTACGATGTTAATGCACTTTTTGTTTGTAAACACTATATTTGAACTGTTTCATTAAATTCAATTTTATTTGAATATCACTTGTAATATTCTTTTGCCAACGTTAGACAATGATCATTACATGTAAATGAATCAGATAATTGTGTAAATAGACTTCAAAACTAGTATTTACTATTTTTAACAAATATTGAAATACGGAGCCTATTTATTTGGAGGTGATCACTAGCGCCACCCAGCGGACGATTTTTGAAGACCTATCCATAAATACCCCACACGCATGGGTTTGATGAAAAAAAATTTTTTGAGTTTCAGTTCTATGTATGGGGACCCCCAAAATTTATTGCTCTTTTTCTATTTTTGTGTGAAAATCTTAATGCGGTTCACAGAATACATCTACTTATAAAGTTTCAACAGTATAGCTCTTATAGTTTCGGAAAAAAGTGGCTGTGACATACGGACGGACAGACAGACAGACAGACAGACATGACGAATCTATAAGGGTTCCGTTTTTTGCCATTTGGCTACGGAACCCTAAAAAGACGTGTGGCATTCGGGGACTGCCGCAGTAAAGCTATTGCATAGCATTTTTATCAACTTATGCAAATATAATTATGTATTTATTTATTTATGCAGTATTTCTTTTTTCTTTGATATTGATTGAAGTTACACTTTCACACATTGAATTGAAGTTTTCTTATCGGTCAGCACGCTCAAAAAACAAATGAGTGGGGGGTGTTGGGTTATTTTCGTTACGGAATTTCTGGATTCGGTCTCCACGCTCAAGGCCCGCGATAGAAGCTATGCAATAGCTTGAAAACAAAAAGAAATTTAAGTATGCTCCAACTGCAAATGAGCGTAGTATTACGTTTGTATGGAAATTCATCCGTCGCCGGCACCTTAGTTTTCTTTTTGGTCTCTATGCTAAGCCTAATTACCTAACACTTAAGTTCTGTAACAGACTTTTACCAACTGGAGATTAATATAAAAGCCCATTTTTCATCACCAGCACGGCACTCATACTAGGCTTAAAACCACCAAGTTTCTCTTTTCCCACTAGTCTAAAAATTAGTGAAATTGTAACTGGCAGCACTGCTAAGCACCTAACATTATGCCCAAGCCGATCTTGGCCACACGCCAAACAACGAAAGCTCGTAGGCTTTTTCAAACATCGAATGTGTTCTAAATTTGAAATTGACTATCCTAGCAACGAAGTCCGATATCTATACTCGTAAAAACAAAAAAAAAAATGTAAACCGTTTAGTTTCGGCAGCCATATTGGAAAAATTGGCTTACCTACGCAATAAAAGTTATTTTGTGGATTACTGCGGGTTCTCGTTAAACTGAAAGTAAGTGTAATAACCATAAAATAAGCTTTTTATTTCGCGTATTATTGCTGGATGCTTACTTAGTTCATATGTTATTGATACATGAGAAATTCAATGATGCAAGGTTTAATGAAGAGTTTTTCTTCATTTCCCGATATTTGTTCTTCATTTTATTACCAGAAAACTTTGTCGAATGAAGTTGCTGTATTTACTTCTTCCAGTATTTTTAAAACGATTCAATAAACAGCTTAATTTAGCAAACAAGCCCGAAGCGTTATTTCATAACATTATTGGCTGTTTTCTATATTGCTTTAAAACGTTCAAAGGGAAACATCAAGACACTTAATGCAGGGGAAAAATATTTTTCTTTTTTGGCCTTTTTCCTTGATTCCGTACACTGAGTGAGATCAACTTTATATTACTCCTCGAAGTTTATCATAACTTTATCTAGTTCTCATTGTCTTGCGGACGCCTGAGAAGCCTTTGGAATGGTTTTTTAATTATGTTTATAAAAGTTCGTCGGAAATACGAAAAATTATTCTCATTTCTAAAGTCACTATTCATTTTACAACACCAATCTTCTTGGAATAGGTAAATAAGGATTCTCTTTTAGAAGTTTTTCTGAGTGGGTGCTTAATTGAAGTTATTAATTAAAGGTAGGCAGTAAAAGCCTGCCTTATTTATTTTAAATAAATAGATCGCTGCAGACTCTGAAGGAGATGGACGAACTAAAGCAATTTGCAAGAATTGGAGGGAGAAAACGGGAACCCGTGAATGATAGGTGTGGAGGGAGGCCTTTATCCAGGAGTGGGACAGAATAAGCCATCAAAAATATTTCTCGTGGCGCGTTGCTACTCCAAAATTTTTGCTAAGTATGAGTAGAACATTTTTCACCCCTCTACCACCCGTGCTTGCGAGCTTGCGGAATACGAGCAATGGGTAGCTCGCTGTCCGTCGCGTAAGAGCGGTTGTATGAAAAAAAGTGAAAATGTACGTCGAGATGCATCCCCTTAAAATTCAACATTAGTTTTATTATTATGCAAAACCCGAAACACGTGTCTAGTATTTTTATGTAAAGAATGTATGTACCAAATTTTATAACTGTATCATGAAAAATAATAAAATTATAAGCTTGTTATGTTACCTGGTTGACCAATAATGTTGTATATAGGGTGACTGGTAATTAGTGTACGATACATACACGTGATTGTGCTCATGATAACTAACAACTTTTACTAGAGGAACGAACCTGAAGTCGCGAAAAAAAAACAGCTGTTCAATACATTTATGTTTGCCTAATGTACTGAACAGCTGATATATTTCTCGCGATTTCGGCTTTGCTCCCATAATAAAAATTGTTTTATGAGCACAATCACGTGTTTAAGTATCGTACACTAATTGCCAGTCACCCTATATTGTAGATAATCATTGCTTATTTACCTCACCAACAATATAAAGACAAACATTCTACTAATGTATATTACATATCAATAGAATCTAACCGACTCAATCAAATAAATTAAATCTTTTCAATTTTGCACTCACTGAGTCTTTAATCAAAACTAATTGTGTTTCAAATATAACAAGTGTAATTTGAAAGTGGAGTTAACGACTTTCCAAGTCACGGAGCCTTCAGTTGGAATAATTATATTCTACTAATATTGTAAATGTGAAAGTCTGTGTATATTTTAGTTACAGGTGGTGCAAGAGAGAGCAGTGGTAGCCCTGTGGTAACACTGCTCTCAAAATGGTGAAGGAAAACATCGTGAAGCCGGTATGTCCTAGGACCAAAAATTCGAAGACCTGTGACATCCACCAACCTGCACTGGGCCCGCGTGGTGGATTACGGCCTATTCCCTTTCCTAAAGAGGAGGCCTGAGTCTCAGCAGTTGGAACATAAAAGAAGGCTGCTGAAGATATTGATGATGATTTAAGTTCAGCGTTTTAATAATGATTACTTACTTTATATTCTAGTTGGGGTGTACACCTAGTAGTTTACATTATTCCATAGTTACATGTAGCATATTAATCCCAGCAGTAGGTAGATTATAAGGCTGACGATGCTTATGCTAAAAATCTGAAATTATTTTTGATGATTTTCCACCAAAAAAGTGAAATTGTTTTATCAATACTATTTTCTGATCCGTGAATATGTCAGAAGTCCCTATCAAAATATTTTTTAGGACGCTCCATGTCCATCAAAATATAGCTATTTAAAAAAAAACTAATAAAATTTAAGAAAATTCTCGTGAAACCATTTCTGACTTTGATGCAGGCAAATCCGCTGGCAAAACTAGTCCGCTATTATGACAATAGCTATTTACATTTCAATCAGGTAATGGCACTAGAAAAAGAAGTAGGTTCGAAGTCAGAATATGGCGGTTATTAAAAGGAAGGCTAATCAAAGGTAATTTTCCTCAGTAAGCCAACAATTTTGTCCGTATTTAATGTTTTTGTTTTAGGTATTTTATTGAATAACAGTGGCCTTGATGCTATAGGAGTTCTCTTAGTAGCATTATAATGGTGAATAGGCTTTTAATAAACTAGTGCGCCTCACCATCAACGATTGCATTACTGTTTACCATCAGGTGGGATAGCAGTCAAGCACTGGTTTATGTAAAATTATACAGCTTTTATAAACCACTGATATTTTTTTCAACCATGATCACACTATGAAGACTACATCGGTAGACCATGTCTTGAAATATGTTCCCTTATGACAATTATGTTCCTATAAGAGCATTTTCGACTTTCAAGCAAGTGAAACGTCTGGCAGACAGAAGGTAAAGGTGAAGGAATCAAGATGAAGTCTCATTTTTTTATAAGCACACGTCATATCTAATATAAGCTAGTGCTTGACAACGATCCCATCTGATGGTAAACAGTAATGCAAAGAGCCTATTCATTTAAACCCTAAAGACATCTTCTATATCTATCTATATCTATATCTATACTTATAATAAAACTGTAGAGAGGTCAATTCTGTACATTGAATATATATTAAAAATTAATATTAGAGGATGATTGGTGATCGATACTGATGCCAAATATGCAATCAGTAAATGTTCTGTCTGTCTGTCTGTCTGTCTGTCTGTATGTGCACGCATGGGTCAAACACTACTGAAGGGATTTTAACCAAACTTGGTACGATTGTGGTCCATACTCCTGGGCAGGTTATAGACTACATAACATAACGCTAAGATACATAGGAACTGAGAAATGACGATAAATTTGAAGCAAGTCGGATGAAAATGCTCTTTCGAGCTCCTATCCTCGCAAACGTTGATCATACACCAAAAGTATGTATTACAAAGATGATGGTCTCCAATAGATCTACAAAAAAGTCCTGAATAGTATATATCTATCTTTTATAAATTAGCCACAATAACGTGTTTAATCGTTAGGCATTTCTTTAAAGTGTATTACATAATTATAATAAAATCGTAGGAAAGTCAAAACTGTACATTGAATATTTTTTTTTAAAGAATACTTGGGGCGTGATGTACAATCGATATCAAACCCAAAAATATAGTTTTTAGAATTTTTGTCTGTTTGTCTGTATGTATGTCCGGGCTAAACTCAAAAAGTACTGAATGGATTTACTTCAAATTTTGCATGAATATTACTAAGAGGTTGGGTCAATATATAGGCTACATATTATCACGCTATCACCTACGGAGGAGGAGCTGTGAATTTTTATTTTTCTCACGCATTCTGTGACAGCGTGTTATCTAACGATGCATATTTAAATGTTGTTTTTGAGTAAGCCATGCTATTATCTAGCTTTACACTATACGCCTTTATAAAACTACGCTATTTCAGTAACTTGGGCAGAGAAACATGGTTTAATGAATGTTAGTAGTATAAAGACAATTGTGAAGTAGCGCCATCTATGAGATTTCATAAAAATCAAATCAAGTTGCATGTTAACACTTTTTGGAAACTAATAATTTAAATTTGATCATGTTGGCGAGGTTAGTAATTAGTTATTCTTAAAATTCATAGATGGTGATGTGGTGTGATGTGCATTTTCTTCATAAAAGTTGTATCGTAGTAAGTTCCAACAAAACCCTTAAAATTTTGAGCAGAGTAGCGGTGAAAAAAATGCGGTGTTAACATGGTAACATTTTTCCAGCTCTGTGAAGTCGAGCAGTTTGCGAGATCCCTTACGTATGACGAGGTGCCTTCATATTACACGTACGACAAACAAAGGGGTGTATTTAACCGACGTCGACGAGGAGGTGCTGTGGAAGGTTTTCCGGGAACTTTCAAAGACACCGCATTGGATACCTACCGTGCATCCGAATAATGGCGAATGCTATTTTCTGCGGTTGTTACTTCCCACTGTCCGAGGCCCGACGTCTTTCGCCTTCCAGAGGACATTTGATGGCGAGGAGTATCCCACGTACCGCGCAGCCAGCGTAGCACGTTACCTTCTCGACGGTAACAAAAATTGGGATCGGTTGGTCTTTTGTGGAGTCGCGAACCCGGTAGCTTTGGGGGAGAAGTATTGCCATCATCTGTCTGAAAATTTTCTACGAGCTTTGAGACGTGCTATTGGAGACGAAGACGAAGTAACTGAGAAACGCGTGCTGAACACCTGTCTCAGTTCACTTCAAGATGTGGTCATTTCTATCGGTGGCAAACCGCTGATCGAATATGGGTTACCAGCTCCCCAATCATCACCGCATCAAGGCCGTGGAAATCGGGAGTATAACGCTGGGATAAATTACGATCCGGGCGAAATGACCACCATATGAAATGACCATGTCACTTTGTTCTCTTCAGAGCAAAAACAAATTTATGACACCATCCTTGAAAGCGTTGAGTAAAACCAGGGTAACATGTTTTTCTTGGATGCTATACCACTGACATATTTGCAGAGTTCAGAATGCAAGGCAAAATTGCTATTGCTGTAGAGTCGTCGAGAATCGCTGCCATATGTGTGAATGCTTCCGGGTGGCAAGACAGCACATGCCATGTTTAAAATTCCCATCGATTTAGAGAGCGCCGAAACGCCTGTTTGTGGTGTGTCACGTAACAGCGATAAGGGACACGTGCTCAAGGATTGCTCTCTGATCGTATGGGATGAGTGTATGATGGCCAATAGGAAGGCAGTTGAGGCCGTGGACAGAATCCTGCAGGACATCCGCAAGAACGAACATTTGATGGGTGGTGTCACAGTTCTGTTCAGTGGCAATTTCCGACCAACACTTCCCGTGATGACGCGGGTATCGAGGGCTGACGAGGTGCTTCGTTGAAACGATCTTCGTTGTTGTCACGAGTTTGTTAGCTGCGCTTGACCATTAATATGAGAGCTCGGCTCGGCGGCAATGCACGTGCATTGCAAGAATTCTCCGATGTCCTTTTAAGTCTTGGCAAAGGCACTCTGACAGGTGGTGCTTCCAGAGTCTCTCGGTAGAGTGGTATCCAGCTTAGGAGAACTCATTCGCTGTGTGAACGGGGACATCAGTCGTATACCGCACCAGCTTCTTGGGTGTGTGAGCGATGACGCCAACGCCCAAAAATGATCAGGCTGCAGCAAATAACAAATGCTTCCTCTCGGAAATTGAGGGGAATGAAGTGGTCTACAACTCGATAAACACTGTTGTCGAGCAAGATGACGCCACACATTATCCCGTGGAATTCTGAACTCCCTGTCAGCAAGTGGACTTCCAGCGCATACCATCATGTTGAAGGTTCGAGTCCCGATTATGCTTCTTCGGAACCTTTGTCCTCCGAAATTGTGTAACGGGACCCGCCTTAAAGTCATCTCTCTCCACAGACACACCATTGAGGCGGAAATTCTTACGGGTTGTGGCGTAGGTGAGGCAGTATTTACCACGCATTCCCTTCATACCTTACAACTTCCTGTTCCAGTCCAAGCGCGTACAGTTCCCCGTGAGTGTTTGCTTTGCGATGACCATCAATAAGTTGCAAGGGCAGACACTGAGGGCAGCGAGTGTCGATCTCAGGACGAGTTGCTTCTCACACGGGCAACTGTACGTCGCTTGCTCCAGCGTCACCAGTCCTGACTCTCTTTACATTTTGGCTCCTGGCAGCATAACTACCAACGTAGTTTATAGGGAAGTATTGTAAGGTATGATACCTTTGTACGTATTTTTATATTTTTTGTGTCCTGGGATGTATTCCTGTATTATTTTCTCTATTTCCTTCAGTCACATCTTATGACTGAACTCAGCAGGATTCCCATATAACTCTCTTCACTTGCTTCGCTTGCAAAAAAAACTTATATTTTAATGCTATTTTAAAAGTTGTTTACTTATAATACTATAGCGACACTGACATCTTAGGTATTTTTGGTACTGTAGAGCCTTCACGCAGACGACGTCGCGGGCAGCAGCTAGTCTAAATTAAGAGAACTTTTAAGCCCATCAAATACACGTGCAGTCTGAGTTACTTCAAAAGAACGTATTTTTATGATGAATGATGAACGATGTTGTTCACTTCTTTGTATCTCGAACCATGACCAGTATCAACGGTTTTTTACAGCGGCTACAAAATAACAGGCGCAGACCCTCCTAGCCCCTTCCCAACTTCTCTATGAAATACCTTTTGATGGGCTTAAATGTTCCGTAGGTCGATCAGGTATACAAATTATCTTGAAATAGCAATAAAGAGGCATCTATGCATATAATTTAAAGAAGATTCTATACCTTTCTCAAAATATTGTAGACGTCTCATTAATTATTAACTTTATTAACTGATTTGATTGTTAATTATACTCGTAGTAGTATATTTCAGTTTGGATTTTTTTTTTTTTTGGTTATCAACGTAACATTGATAACCAAATATATGCTATTTTCTCTTAAATTTTTCGAGTAATTAAAGTGTAAATTTTATAAAATAACTCAAATGACTAAGAAAAAGAATTTTCGAATTCAAGTCTTTTCGTTTTAGGCATTTTCTGAGAAATTTTACTACAGTGATGAGTTTTTTTACACCGTACGAAAATAGAAATTTTAACGAACAAAAAGTTTACCGACTTTTAAAAAAAGCAGAAATTTTGACATGAGAATTTTCGATTGAAAATTAAGATTATTTTTCGATATTAAGTCAAAATAAAGGTGAAAAAATAAATAAATAACTATTATTAAAACATCGATCAATGTTACAACGAACTACAAGAACTTTTATATTATGTAACTTGCTGCTACGGAACCCTCCATGGGCGAGTCCGGCTCGCACTTGGCCGGTTTTTCTACAACATGCGACCGGCTGACGCATAACCCACCCTCCACCATGCAGCTGACGCTTTTATTTCATCTCAGTATGGTGTAAAATATCTTAAAAAAAAAGTTTCAGGCGGCGTACTATGACTTCATTTTTTTTACTACTTCCGGAACCACTCACACTGCTACTTATGCAGCTGACGGTTGATTTACTTATTGATCATATAAGATCAACCATTAGTGACAATATCAGCCGGCTTACTATTACTTTTTCATTTGCAACACTACCGCCCGGACTATAAGCATTAAAACCCATATCTATCTCTGAAATTCTATCAAACACAACAGTGTCACTTCTAAATTAGTCCAAGTGATACACACGCTAATTCGCGACATGTCCCGGTCTCACCGAGTGCTCTCCAAGCGGCCTGACTGGGTCAACTTGGCCTAGCCTGGCCTAGCTTGGCCTTGGCACAATGCATTTAGCACAATGACAATAGAACCTTGACATGACCTTGTCTCAGTTGTATTTGAATAAATAGAAATGGAATGTTTTTTTTTGCTTAATGGATTTTGTTTTGTTTGTGAGAAGTTTTCGGTTTGAGGAAATGGCTATTTAGCGATTGTAACTTTTACTTATTAAAGTGTTGAGATCATTTTAATTTACGTAGATACGTATAAATGCTGGTTAAAGAATTGTTAAAGTAGTTTCGGCCTCAAACATAAAAGGGACGGACATAATCACGGACCAGCCGCTGCCACAGGAGATCCTCAGCTGATTGCAAACGACAAGCAATGGATAGCTTTCCATCCACCCTTTTGGTAAGGACTAAACAGAACTAGTCGACGATACGTAATGTTCTACGCACGCCTCATAGATGTATCAGTAAAACCATATGGAGCCTAGTAGGATTGATGCTCACTAGGCCCACAGGGAATCTCGCTGTCTGGCCATCCGGTAACTGTCCGGACCAAGCCCAAGTCGTCGACGGTGCGCACTGTTCCCGCGCGCCTCAAGGAGTTGTCAGCAACAGCAGGGACCCAGCTGGGTCGAAGCCTACTGGGGCTTTCCGACGTCTGGCTCCCAAACTCAACTGGACTGGGGCTGCGCTCAAGCGGCTCCTGCCCAACCTTGGGGGTCCAGACGCCTCCTGCCGGAGGCTCTACGCGGGGATCGTTCGGTCCATGGCCCTCTACGGGGCGCCGGTGTGGGCGCCGTCGCTGAAAAAGCAACCGGCGGCCATACTGAACGCCTGCCAGAGGGTCATGGCAATTCGGATGGTGCGGGGATACCGCACGATTTCCCGCGAAGCGGCGAGCCTTCTGGCTGGCCTACCACCGTGGGATCTGGAGGCAACAGTCCTTGCACACATGCACGACATGCGCGTGGAGATGCAACGCCGGGGTGAAAGTCCTCTGCCGCGACAGGTCGCGGCATGGCGGACAGAGCTTCGGCGGGATCTCATGGTGAAATGGCGTCAGCGACTATCGCAACCCCGTCATGGGCACGCCACAATTATGGCGATAAGTCCCCTCTTTGAGGCATGGCTGGAAAGACCTCACGGCGTCCTTACCTTCCGCATGACACAGGTCCTCACCGGAAATGGCAAGTTCGGGAGGTTCCTGTTCCGAATTAAAGCGGAAGTGACGCCCGGGTGTCGCCACTGTGCGGAACGCCCGGAGGACACGGTGGAGCACACAATCGCGGTGTGCCCTGCTTGGGCGGAGCATCGCCGTGCCCTCGTGGGGGTGATCGGCGGCAGAGACCTCTCGCGCCGGGCCCTGGTCGAGGCCATGGTCCGGAGCGAGGAGGAGTGGCAGGCGGTCGCCAACTTCTGCGAAGCAGTAATGCTCGCTAAGGAGGAGGCCGACCGCATCAGACAACGGCGCTCTCGCCGCCGCCGCCGGGATTCCGATCCCGATTTCCAGCCACCGTAGGCGCGGGCTTGCGGACAGTGAGCAATGGGTAGCTCGCTGTCCGGCCGTCCGGTAACCGTCCGGATCAAGCCCAAGAGCGGGGGTTGTCATAAGATGATTTTTCCCACCGAAAAAAAAAAAAAGCCTACTGGGGCCAGGGTTATCCGAAAGGGCGTTCGAGCCCCGGTATGAAGGCTAGAAGGAACGAGGTGGGTCTTTTAGTCAGTAAGAGTCTGACACTATCTCCCGCTCCGCCCAAGGGCGGGGGATGTCAATGCATGATTTTTCCCACCATAAAAAAAGGCCCACAGGGAATTTCTGAAAAAGAAACCCATGGTCCTAGAACGCAAAGGGCAACTAAGGAAGGATACAGGTGTGGTCTTGGTCAATTAAAGTCTGACACGCCCTCCGCCTCGATCCACCCTAGAGAAGGGGAGATCATTGTATGAAGAACCTACTAAAAAAAAAATAGTTTCTCCCTAGCACAATAATGCACAAGACAAGCAAATACATGCACGCTAAGAAGAATGTTTAATCAAACTTTTGCGACACTTGCAGGAGACCTATCTTTCAGCTGAAATGATGATGAGGATAATGATGATGCTCACGTTTTACCATTATGTCACCTGATGGTAAGCGATAATGTGGTCGAAGATGATGCTAGCTTGCTTAGAATTTACTTAAGTTCTTCAGACCCCTAGATTGTAGCTATCAGGAAACATAGACATTACGACGGTCTAGTAAATTAATCTTCAATAAACCCCACCGTCCCCGCCCACTAATTTCAATATAGTAATAAAAAAGTAACTATGCATATTACAAGCACTAACAATTTTATACCCCATAAACAGGAACTTACTCCGCTAAGCCGAACATAAACTTCGTTGTACATAATTGAATCAGCAATATAATCGTTTGAACGCAACTTTGATTGACCTGAAGACATATCCACAACCACATGAATATTTAGTACCAGTACGATCAGATCAATAACTGAACTGAACCGAATTACTTCGTCGCTTTCACATTTGAATATTATAAGTTACGCATGTCGAACAGCGATCGTATATTCAATTTATGAAATTGACTATTTCGAGGAATTAGTTGAAATCTTTATTTTAAGACCGTAATTGAAGGGGACGTTTCATTTAATGGTTCTAGGTTTATTACACAAAAATTGTTGAAAAGAAAGTACGAGTAGGGTTTCAGTATGCTACATTAAGCAAAGTTAAAATAATGTAAGCGATATTGTAATGTTTATTGTTTTTTTTGCTATCGTTTTCATCTAACAAACTCACATTTTTACTAACTGAAACTCACCCGTGTTCCTTCAGTTGCTCTTTGCATTTTAGAGTTACGTTAACTTTTCTGAATACTCCTACAGATTCTACGGGGACGTAGAAGTGTTGGATTAATACCATGAGAACCGGATCGACCGCCAGATCACTTATCGAAAGTAGAGATTAATCGCTATACTTACTGAAGAAAATCTAATCACAATTCCAAGTAAGCGGTGGATTGGAATCCTTTAAAAAGAAAGCGTGGTCATTTCTGTCAAACCTGACGTCGGAATCTGTGGTAGAAATGACAAGCAACGAAGTGAAATGAGGCGCAAAGGTCAAGACCGCTAACAAGTGAAGATTACTGTAGAAGCTCACTGCCCAATTTTTTTTTGTTGGTAAAATCATCATCCAATGTCATCCCCCGTTCTTAGGCGGGTGATAGTGTCAGACTTTTTTTGGCTAAAAACCCACTTCTGTTCCTTTGTTGCCTTTCGTACCGGGGTCTTTATTTATTTATTTATACTTCATGCACATAAAAGTATAGAGGCAGATTTTCTTCCAGTCAACCTTTGGGTGGTGCAGAGAAAAACAGTGGTAGGTGCAATAAACGAAAGAGATAAGGTGATCCCAAGAATTGATATACTAATAAACCATAAATACATCTTCATTCGTCATTCTTCATTTCCGTCTTTGTTTCAGAAATAGATCCTTGGCCCCGGTAGACGTCGACCCTACTAGACGTCTACGGTTTACTGACAACTCCTTGAGGCGCGCGTTGAACGATATTTGCCATCGACGTCTTGGGCTCGGTCCAGACAATTACCGGACGGTGGGATGGTCCGATCATCAAAAAATTTGTCACAGCCGAGTATCAACCATCACAGCCACGGTTCAAGTTCATTATATTCAAAAACAGGAACATAATAAAAACTGTTTGTGATAGAACAAGCCATGATCGATGTACAAAGTTCAGTTCGCGTTTGCGGACACGTTGACAGCTCCATCAATCACAATGTCGGTGCCTACATAATTGAATGTCGGCAATTTTTCGCCAACATTTGTTAAAGAATTATGGATGATCCCAAATAAGATCGGGAATCTTCAGGAATATTTTACTACAGCTAATTCGCATCGAACATCTATTTGTCTCGAAGTACATCGAAGAAATAGAACAATTTGCCTGTTCGGTCTTCTTAACCGATTATATTTTAGGTGTATTCAAGGCTAAAGTGAATAAGTTCTTAATAAATTAGTGCGCCTTGCCATCAACGATGACCAAACGGTTGCATTCCAACGTCCCCGTGGTGACCTTGCTAGTTTCAATCCATGTCAATAGCAGGTGACCTTCAACGGCCTTTGTTGAGAAGCGCGTTTTTCCAACCACCGAGCGTTTTGGCGCATGGTTTACATTCATAGCTAGCACAAAAATGTAGCTGAAACAAAAATCATACACATAAATCAAGGTGACTTTGGTTGGAACGCTGGTTTGCAATCGTCGGGTCATTCCTTTACCATCGGATGGAATAAAAAAAGTAAAAAAAAATAACAAACCATTTGTGATAGATACTGGTAAGATAGATTTCATTTCTTAAAAAAAAAGTAAGAGTCATCTACACAAAATTGGGGTCAGTTTCTAAAGGTAAATTTCAAGCACGGATAACATAATTAACGATAAAAGAAGAGACGGTGGGACCAAATCACATTTTCCTCTCCGCAAAAATTTCGCTGGAAACCTTTTGATTTTGGCAAGCATTCCATCAACTAGGAATGAGGGTCTGAAAGGCAAAGCTTAATGAACATTTGACCTACTACTTAATCATTACTTTATCATTTAGATCAAATGAGCTATGCCAGCAACTATGAAGTTTGGGAAATTATTACCCTCGGTATAATTAGCGCACTAAGTCATTAACAGCGAAGCTAACATCATTAGAGACCCTTTAGTATACGCAGGCTTTAATAGGCTGTTAGAGGGAGATTTTAGATTTCAAGTATTACATTAGAACTTACTAACTAACTAAAACTATTCGGTAACAAATAGAAAATCTTTAAATTTACGCAATGTAAATTAATCAACCTTAAAATAAGATACAATAAAACTGGAATCCACCTTTCTTTTGGCATTATTAATGCTGTGTCAAAAGTCTCAATAAATCTTGTGTCTACTTCGTAAATTATTGAAGATAAAGGTTCACAAAAATAGTCTTTTTACGACTATCTCAGTTTCTATAGCTCTAATAATGAAAAAATACCTATCATAAAAATTGAAAAATATAATTTGCAACAATTTTTATCTCAAACAATTTTGTATGCTTTCAACCGTTTTTAACCATTTTACAATATTTTTCATTTATAGATAGCCTAGAGGCCGAGATTCCGTTGCAAAGTTCAGGTAATTTTTAACGAGATCACTTAATATTTATTTATTTTTTAAACAATTGCTTGCTACACCTACAGTATACACCAAATCCTCAAAACAAAAAAAAAACCTTATAGGCCCACTTTATTGTCCGACTGTCTTTCAGAACCGTTTTTCTTAGAAACGCGTAGTAATATCAACTTCAAATTAATATCAAATTCTCAATTCCGTAATTCCTTAAAGCTATCAGAAATCAAACTTCTAAATCAATATTTTTAAACTCAGAAGTAAATCAAAACCTTTTTATCTTATTTATCAAGAAAAATGAAAATAAGTAAAACTCTTATAGCACAACTAAAGTGAAATATCTGAAAACATTAAACTTATATTTTCATCACATATCACATTATATTATATTATAATTGTCAACATATTTGCATTTGGCAAACTGACCATGAACTGAATTTATTGATGTACTAGTTTTTAACCGCGGCTTCGCCCGCCTCTTTCTCCCCCTTATCTCACTTTAAAAAAAATAGCCTGTTTCCGTCTCCAGGGTCCCAACTATCTCTGTACCAAAATGCATCAAAATCGGTTTTACCATTTAGGCGTGACAAACAAACAAACAAATCAAATAAACAAACAAACAAATCAAATAAACAAACAAATCAAATAAACAAACAAACTCACTTTCGCTTTTATAATATTAGTAAGGATGAAGATAACAATTTTCCCCTAGCAAAGTTAAAGTCTCTCCGTCAGCTACATACACAGACTGTTTGGTACAATCTAGTCGATATTGAAATCAATATCAACTAGATTGTACCAAACAGTCTCTTTTAACAAGATATCACCCAGAAAAAGTTTCATAAACGTATTCACTTAAAAGCTTGCGATGCAACAAAAAGTTTAAAACCAGATTCTTCCGTTAGCTGGAGTTAGGTTATTGGCATCAGCCCAAAAAAAGTTATTCTAGATGCGCAAAAGATAGCTGCTAATGACACGAGTGGCTCTTATCTTCGAGTTATTAATATCGACCTGATATTTAGTCACATTGACACTAAAATTATATATATTTTGTATATCAAATTGAATTATAAATTCGTAGTGGTTTACAATTAGTTGGTTGTTGTTATAAATGCGCGTGAAGCAAAGAAATGACAAAAATTGAAAAAGAAAAGCTTAGAGTATGAATTTAAGTGGGTAAAATAGTAGGTGATTAAAATCATATACGATAGATAAGTTAAATGCTTCGCTTCAATTAAACGACAGTGTAAAAGATGGCATGTCTAACCAGAGCTTGACTACTGAGGACTTATGAAAATATATTGACGAAGACGAAGACATTTATACATAGGTATTGGTAAAAAGTAAAGTAATGATGTTATTTTTCCCAACTCGCTTTCATATGACACTTTTCGAACTTTACTAAAACAATTAGATTTTGATTAATTGTAAAGACTGGCTAATAAGCTTGACGATACCGTCAAGCTTATTAGCCACACCAGAATTGCGAAAAAACACATAAAATTTGAAATTTTACCATTTGTAACATGGGAATATAACAGTATTATCCACCCTGCTACTATACGCGCTTTTATGAATTCTGTTCCTTCCATATCATATTCGTCTGTTATTTCATACGTGCCCGTTCAATATTCAAAATTTAACGCGTAAAACCATAACAAAAGATCATGAACGTTATTAAGACCCCCTTTAATCCACGTCGCAACTCATAATCCTTCTAATGATCAGGTAAACTAATTACTAGGCGTTAATGTAGGAGGGAAAGCAACCCGAGCATTACGGTAATTGTTATGATGTAGACAAGGTACATCAACGTAGGGTCTGCATCCGACAGGGGGTCTCGGGTCTATCCTACTTTTGAAAACAATGGACAAATATGTGCAGTCAATATTTTTTCTTGTGCACGTAGATTTTGGCTCGGATTGTTGATCGATGATCTGAGTAAAGCATTTGATACGGTAGGCTTCATTGTTTAAGTTCCTTTACAGTGTTGGGATATTTGTCTATGAAATGATTATTAGTCTTGACTAATAACTGTAAATCAAATGATTTATTGAGTTTTCAATAGGGTTACTCATAGTGCATATTATTTTAGTATCTTTAATTTAATTGGATTCAAGCCATTGGGTCACAAGCAATGTAATAAATTCTATGTGAACAATACCAAGGATACATTTTGGGTTTAACTCAGATATCCAGGGTTTCCTTACTCATTATCCGGCATTACAGCCCCATATATGCGGGCCCTACAATGGGACCCGCGAGAGATTCTAATGTTTGTTTTCAATTATACTTAGTTTCACAACACGGTGGCATTTAAGTTTTTGAACAACGGAAACGTGTATAGAAACAGTTTGGAAAATAATTATCTTTGTCGGAAAGAGTTGCAAATTGTATAGGCTGTTAATGATATGAGTTTACAGAGAAATTCAATTAGAACTTTGAACAAAATATAAAATCAATTAATATACTTACAGACCGCCAGCGTTGTTGAGTTTAAAATTTTTATTGATTAGTCCATCTTTAAAAGTCTTTAAGCTATTAATAGACACTATCTATAAAGTTTTTATTTCATTTTTATTTTTATTCTACAATTATTTTAAATTGACTTCTTTGTCTTAAAATAATTTTCCCAGATCCCGTAATACTAATCAAACAAAAAATGCATGGCAATATGAATACGACGACGCTCTGCATTCACGAGGTTTGTTTCATTGAATGTTGATCTGCGAATGAAAGAGGAACGTTGAAGCGAATCGGCAACATGTCTGTCCATACAAATAGTGGAATTTGAGTCAGCGAAATGGGCTGCTCTATTGCTTTGGGCCATGTTCTATCCAGTAGTGATTTGTTAGCATTCTCAACACTTCTCTCTTCAATACCAGATTTAAAAGGTCTTTTTGTATTCAGAGAATTCTGTAAACAAGAACTGAACCAAAGATTCTAAAATTTGACGTATAGATCATGAATGAGTTGTGATATTTGCTTTGTTTCATGATAAATTTTGAAGAATTTGGGAATTAACATAATCACACTAATATGATAAAATCAAAGGTTTGAATTTATGTATATATGTGTGAAATAAAAATTACAAACGAAGAGATACAAAATTAACCTTCAAAAATTAGCTAAAGCAGTAGTACCACAGGTACAATTATAATTTCACAGGTAACATAAAATATATTTTTTGAAATCTTTATTTATTTTTTATCAGTTTTCACATGCAAAAATTACTTCTAATTTATAATAAGTATATCTTCAACACAGCTTAACCAACCGATTAACGTCCAAAGTTAAAGTTCGCGAGCACATTCGTAAGAAGTTGGTAAAAGTATCGTCAGAGCGTAACGGCTTACATTGAAATTGTATATTATTTACTTAGTTTATTGTGAAATATAATATTAAGTATATTTATATCAAAGGTATAATTTTCAAAAACCAATTATCAGTGCTTGCCTATGTCATAAAATAAACCCTTTTGCATTTTATATTTCTAGTGTCAACAGTTTCCAGTATACGTTGATAAATGTCAGTCAGTCAGTTTCTCCTTTAGAAAGAAGAGAGAAAACATGTTTATTCTGCCTGCATAGACGCACAATTCGTTACTGCGTTACGGCATCGCATCGACAATACATTAAATATATTCAATAATTATCACACAATGCCGTTTAGCCCCAAGCTAAGCAGAGCTTGTGTTATGAGTACTAGACAACTCACATACATACATTTTTAGGTATTCATTATTTCATTATTTGCACCAATCATTGTTTCTACTATTTGTTGCGCTGACCCCAAGTAATATGGGATAAAGGCAGGGAGTAGAAGAAAAAGATTGTCCCTACTTTACCCAAAGGTTGAGGTTGGTAGAAAATGCCTAAGAGTGAGGCTGCTACACTGAGTTGCGACGTCGCGTCGTAAAAATCTGCAACGCTGCATAAGGTATTATGGACATTTCCGATGCGCTGCCGCAATTTGATTCGATTCGATGATGCGCACCCTTCTATTTAGTTTCCATACTTAGTCTAGTACAATCCATGTTCCACTAGAAACTGATAGCGTTATTCCGTACGACGCCATATACGATGAAATTTTTGCGTTACGTTGTCTCATCGTACAACATTGCGACGTCGTTTTGTCGATGCGATGCCGTAACGCAGTAACGAATTGTGCGTTGATTCAGGCAGAATAAACGTTTTCTTTCTTCTTTCTTTCTTTTTTCTTTCTTTCAGTGTTGAGGCCTCCCCTAATACACTAAATATAATATTCAATAACTATCACACAACGGCGTCTAGCCCCAAGCTTAGCAGACCTTGTGTTATGAGTACTTGACAACTCATATACACACTTATATATTTCTAAATACGTATATAATATAATAGATAAATTATACCCAGACACAGAACAAATGATCGTGCCTACCACACAAGCATTTGTCCTGGGTGGCGGTCACAGCAGTCAAGGTCACTGACCACCTCTGTTCCTTTTTTTTTGTAAGTCCGCCTCTGTTCTTTTTTGTGTCCATAAAGTAATTAATAAATAAACCAAAATGGAGCTACAATTTTCCCTAGCAGTTCTTACAGACAATTACTCGACCTATACCTCTACGCCCGATGGGTTCTCAAGGGGAGCCTAGTGACCGATGAGGCGTGATTTCTGCATGAGAGACGCGATCGTTAGCTGAACTCATTACTACTGCTTAGACAACAATTCGTTTACTTGTGATACTGCCACTGTCACTTGTTGATGAGTTTGGTTTTTCTTTGCCTTGGAGACGTCTTTTGTCTTTTTTGAGACTATTTTCTTTATAGGTCTCGTTGTCAGTGTTGCTGTGAAAATTCTAACCTACCTACGAAGGCTTACTCAGTATCACATTAATATAGTCTTAGTACACGAAAGTTTGTTTGTATGTTGGTATATATTATGTATGCTTGTTACTCTTTCACGTTCAAACAACAGATTTTGTTATTTGGCACACAAAACGCCCTGAAATAGTTACCTTAATTTAGTCGCGTAGGACGAAACTCTAGCAATATTTAGACTTCAGTGAACTAACACTAAAAATCACTAGACTCTTTATACGATAAACGTATTTAAATAAATTATAATACTCTCTGTTACCTTCAAAAGATAATTTAAATTCGTTTAGCCCTACATTAATTTAGCTCTAAATTCATTTAAAGATAAATTCCACAAAGGAACTTTTTTTTTCGATGAGAAATCCTTAACTGATTTCTTTAGCAGTCCTAGCGGGCATAAGCCCTACAGAGCCCCTTCAGTTTTGCTGAAATCTTTTTAAGGCGCTTGTAAAACATCTTACCGGACGACCGGACGGCGACCTACTCATAGCTTTTCGTCTTCTGACGTCCAAGGTGTCTCCTTTGTTGGCAGCTGGGGCGACAGGATGTTCTCACAACAACAAGTGCGCCTTGGACTTACTATATTATTGGAATAGATTCAATTCACACCAAAATCTCACTAAAAATTCATTCTGTACAAACAAAACCAAAACTACTAAAATACCAACACGTCTCTACCATCAATCGTCGATTCTATCAATTCTAGAGCGCCTATGTCCCACATTCAGTCACTTCCAGTTACGCCTGAGCCTTACGTGTCGTACATATCAAACATGTGTACAAAAGCCCTTCATGTTAAACATAGAAACAGTAGTCGCGCTCACACATTACCGCGGAAACTTAAGTGGTGTGGTGTACGTAATCCGTCGTCATCCGTGATGAATGGTGGATGCCGCCTAAACCCGCCAGGGATTAGTCAATTGCGGCCTCAAATCCACCAAGTCATAGTCGCTTGTTATGGTCTGAGTTGTGAACTTTTAGAGGTATTCGTTTTTGATTTGTAATGGTACAACGGTGTTACCTTTTTTTAATGATTGTAAACTTGCCATCAATATTAACATTTCAGCCGAAGGACGTCCTCTGCTAGACATAGGCCTCCCCAAGTGTCGCCACACAGGCAATGAATGATCCTGTGCGTCGTGCATCCATCGCATTCCCCTGATTCTTACCAGGTCATGCAATCCCACCTGATGGTAAGCAGTGATGCAATCGTTACTGGTAAAGAGCACTAGTTTATTAAGTGTCTAATCACTCTAGCCTTGAAGACACCTAAATTATAAACGGTCAGGAAGATTATAGCAGAATAATTGTTTGTTCTTTTGCTAGAAAATAATGAACGTTGATGGAACCGTGAGTAAAGGGCCATCTTCACACCCAAGCCGCTACCGTAGCAGATGCTCAGGATACCGAGAGTCACTGGGCGATTTCCCATCCACCGTAGGTGCGGGCTTACAGACGGTGAGCAATAGGTAGCTGGTGTCGAGGCGGAGTGGTTCCGGGAGGCCATGTCGCAAATTTGCGATGCGGCAATGCCCCGAGTCCGTCCAGGACGTGCTAAGCGCCAGGTGTACTGGTGGTCGCCGGAAATCGCTGCACTGCGCAACACGTGCAATCACGCGCGACGCCGGTACGCCAGATACTGCAGGCGCCGCATCCGCCCGCCGGATGCGGAGGCCAGAGAGGCGGAGCTGTACGAAGGTTACAGAGAGGCAAAACACACCCTCCGAGCGGAGATTAAGCGGGCCAAACTCGAGGCCCGCGACGTGTGGCTGGGGTCTCTGAACGCGGACCCGTGGGGGCGCCCGTACAAATTGGTACGGGAGAAACTGCGCCCCTGGGCTCCCCCGCTGACTCAGAGTCTCCGGCCCCAACTCGTGGAGGGTGTGGTAAGCGCTCTGTTCCCTGCGCGAGGGGAACACTCCCCCCCGCCCATGGCTCCGCCTCCGCCAGCGGTGTCTGACGCGGACCGCAATAGCGACGACGACGATAATGCTCCAGAGGTGACCGAGGTAGAGATGAGAGTGGCGGTGCAAAGGCTGAGTGCCAAGAACGCCGCCCCAGGACCCGATGGCTTGCCTGGGAAAGCCTGGGTCCTGGCCATGGAGGCTCTCGGGCCTCGACTGAGAGGGCTCTTCAGCGCATGCTTGGAGAGGGGCCAGTTCCCACTTCGCTGGAAGACGGGGAAACTGGTCCTCATCGCGAAGCCAGGGCGCCCTGCGGACTCTCCGTCCGCGTACCGGCCCATTGTGCTGCTCGACGAGGTGGGCAAGCTCTTTGAAAGAGTGATTGCGAGCCGCCTCGTCGCGCGCCTTTCACGGGTGGGGCCGGACCTTTCGGACGGACAGTTCGGCTTTCGCAGGATGCGCTCGACGGTGGACGCCATCATGCGCGTGCGAGCCCTCACGACGGGGGATGCGGTGTCCCAGGGTAGGTGTGTCGTGGCAGTGTCTTTGGACATTGCCAACGCTTTTAATTCCCTGCCTTGGAGTACGATCCGGAGGGCACTCCGGTACCACCGGGTGCCCGAATACCTCTGTCGAGTAGTCGAGGCCTACCTGTCGGACAGGTACATTGTCTACCCCGGTCACCAGGGAGACTGGAAACGTCGGGAGATGTCGTGCGGTGTTCCGCAGGGGTCGGTACTAGGGCCACCCTTGTGGAACATCGGGTACGATTACGTGCTGCGGGGCGACCTCCCTGACGGGGTCAGCGTGGTTTGCTACGCAGACGACACGCTGGTTCTAGCGCAGGGAGAGTCGTACCAGGCGGCGGTCGCTCTAGCGACACGCGGGGTTGCGATAGTCGTTGATAGGATCCAGGAGTTGGGACTCGAGGTGGCGCTGCACAAGTCCGAGGCGATGTGCTTTCACGGTCGCCGCTCTCGGAACGCGCCGCCAATGAGTTCCCAACTAACGGTAGGAGGAGTTCACATCGGTGTCGGGTCGACGATGAAGTACCTGGGACTCGTCCTCGACAGCCGGTGGAATTTCGTGGAGCATTTCCGACGTCTGGCTCCCAAACTGAACCGGACTGGGGCTGCGCTCAAGCGGCTCCTGCCCAACCTTGGGGGTCCAGATGCCTCCTGCCGGAGGCTCTACGCGGGGATCGTTCGGTCCATGGCCCTCTACGGGGCGCCGGTGTGGGCGCCGTTGCTGAAAAAGCAACCGGCGGCCATACTTAACGCCTGCCAGAGGGTCATGGCAATTCGGATGGTGCGGGGATACCGCACGATTTCCCGCGAAGCGGCGAGCCTTCTGGCTGGCCTACCACCGTGGGATCTGGAGGCAACAGTCCTTGCACACATGCACGACATGCGCGTGGAGATGCAACGCCGGGGTGAAAGTCCTCTGCCGCGACAGGTCGCGGCATGGCGGACAGAGCTCCGGCGGGATCTCATGGTGGAATGGCGTCAGCGACTATCGCAACCCAGTGCTGGGCACGCCACAATTATGGCGATAAGTCCCCTCTTTGAGGCGTGGCTGGAAAGACCTCACGGCGTCCTTACCTTCCGCATGACACAGGTCCTCACCGGAAATGGTAAGTTCGGGAGGTTCCTGTTCCGAATTAAAGCGGAAGTGACGCCCGGGTGTCGCCACTGTGCGGAACACCCGGAGGACACGGTGGAGCACACAATCGCGGTGTGCCCTGCTTGGGTGGAGCATCGCCGTGCCCTCGTGGGGGTGATCGGCGGCGGAGACCTCTCGCGCCGGGCCTTGGTCGAGGCCATGGTCCGGAGCGAGGAGGAGTGGCAGGCGGTCGCCGACTTCTGCGAAGCAGTAATGCTCGCTAAGGAGGAGGCCGACCGCATCAGGCAACGGCGCTCTCGCCGCCGCCGGGATTCCGATCCCGATTTCCAGCCACCGTAGGCGCGGGCTTGCGGACAGTGTGCAATGGGTAGCTCGCTGTCCGGCCGTCCGGTAACTGTCCGGACCAAGCCCAAGTCGTCGACGGCGCGCGCTGTTCCCGCGCGCCTCAAGGAGTTGTCAGCAACAGCAGGGACCCAGCCGGGTCGAAGCCTACTGGGGCCAGGGTTATCCGAAAGGGCGCTCGAGCCCCGGTATGAAGGCTTGAAGGAACGGGATGGGTTTTTTAGTCAGTAAGAGTCTGACACTATCTCCCGCTCCGCCCAAGAGCGGGGGTTGTCATAAGATGATTTTTCCCATCGAAAAAAAAAAAAAAAAAAAAAAATAGGTAGCTGGCAATCTAGCCGTCCGAATTGACGGCGCGTTGTGTTACACGCGCGCCTCAAAGCGAGGTCAGTAAAACTGAGCTCTGGGTGGAGCCCAGAGGAAAGGTCATGTATTTGTTGAGTAAAACTCACTCGCATTTATTCAGTTGTCATTGGCATTCCAGGACCGCAGAGACTCCGTCGAACGATCCTGCAGCCCATGTTTAAACCCGCTTAAGTCTACACTTTAACACCAAGCGACATGACGGAAATTGTCTGGTTAGGTTGGGTAAACAACTGTCTACTCCCACAGTTTTGATGTACCCACTCAATATTAGGTGGTGTAATTATATCTGAATGATAGTACCAGCACAGACGTACCAGCTTTATTGATTGACGAATCATTTTAGACTTTATACCTTTGTTGCCTAGTAATATTTTATGGAGAAATTAGGGTGCCAACAATAGCTAGGCTAATCCGTCCTAGTGTTATAGATAATAAATACTAGGGCGGGGAAACCGATTACTTTCTATAGATATAAAATAAGGTAGGTAATTATGCAAGTTTGAGTGTACCAAAGTTCTATACTAAACAGTAATATTCCATGTTCAAGGTGTTTTTAATATCGTGCGGATTTCATCACGCGTGCGGAATTGCTCCGCACGCAGAAAATTTCACAATGCAAAAAAACGAGTCCGGCGTGCGTATTCCACGCATAACTCAATACTCATTATTTTATTAGAATGATTACTTGTACTTAATACTTTATTACAATGATTACTTGATTACAATGATTACTTGTGTGAAATGGATATTTACGGGGGTTACGCGTATGGGGCTATCCCGCATGCGTGATCAAAACCGCACGATATTAAGAACACCCTCAGTTTAATTGTTATTAGTTTTCTTTTTTTTTTTGGTAGAAATACCATGAAAACTCCTTCCGCTCTCGTCGTGCTGCGGTTTATAAACGATGGGTAAATATAAAACTTTTAACTTTTACTGATTAAACCAACCTATTTTCCACCAGTTGCCTTTTGCATGAGATTTTTTTTATTTTTATTCCACAACTATCACACAACGCCGTCTAGTCCCAAGCTAAGCAGAGCTTGTGTTTTGGGTACTAGACAACTGATAAACATACTTATATATTTCTAAATACATACATGTTATAGATAAATTACACCCAGACACAGAACTAATGATTATGCTCATCACATAAACATTTTTCCTGGGTGGGAATCGAACCCACGACCTCCGGCATAGCAGTCAGGGTCACTAACCACTAGACCAACAGGCCAGTCGATTGAGTGTACAAAAAATGTACATTAATAAATACTTTAAAATACATTCTTCTTTTTAGTCGTACACTCTTGACAGAGTGATCGTGGTCATCTCTCTGTCGTGTCCCGCACCAGTGCCTCTCGCGATACATCGCCATGCAGCTCTGTGTTTGGCTTCTTGGGAGACTTTTTATTTTTTTATTTTTTGATGGGAAAAATTATCTTATGACAACGCCCGCTCTTGGGCGGAGCGGGAGATTGTGTCAGACTCTTACTTACTAAAAAACCCATCCCATTCCATCAAGCCTTCATGCCGGGGCTCGAGCGCCCTTTTGGATAACCCTGGCCCCAGTAGGCTTCGACCCGGCTGGGTCCCTGCTGTTGCTAGCAACTCCTTGAGGCGCGCGGGAACAGCGCGCGAGCCTTCATTTACGCTGTATTGTGTCACGGTTTTGTGGAGGTCCGTCCAAAACATAAAATACATTAAAACGTCCGTAAAATACTTTACATACAATAATTTAAGTAGAGCGTGGTTACGAGCTATCGTTACTTCAGTCAAAAAAGATTTAATTATTTCAATTATTATTTACATACCGTGTTGTTATTTGATTATGGACCCCTCCATCCATCCGTTCATCCGTTCATCCATCTATCTGTCAGCGGGCTGTATCTTATGAACCGTAATAGTTAGACAGTTGAAATTTTCACTAAGTGTGTATTTCTAACCAGCTTTTGCCGACAGGTTCGCCCGCGTACATAAAATATAGCCAATGTCACTCAGGAATATTTCTATCGGTGAAAAAAAATTTGCAATTGGACTATTTCTTTCAAAGATTACCTCCTACTAACAAAAAAAACTTTACGTCTTTATAATATTAGTGTAGATGTCACTATAAAACAAATAACAAAAATTTTATAGACCTCTTCATATGCGAGTTAAAATTACATTCAAGTTTTTTCATTTGTTGCTTCTATTGCTTTGTCCTTCTCATACTTCTGATTTTTTCCATTCTTCCTTTCATATACTGTGCATACTTCTGTGGAATGCGCTTCCTCTTGACATCAGGACAACCACCAGTCAATATGCATTTAGGAGTAAGTTGTGGCTTATATTAGTATTTTCTGCACAAATAGCGCAGTAGTCTCAAAAATCCTTTCGTTTTCCTTATATAAATTATATATATATTTGTATATTATGTCGGTTTATATTATAGTGAATATATATGTATGTTTATTCTATATATATATATATATATATATATATATTTGTTTCGTTGTTTTCTTATTAACCAATATTCTTTTTTATGGACCTGTTATGTTTTCTCTTCACCACTCTAGGTTGACTGGTAGAGAATGCCTGAGGCATTAAGTCCGCCTTTGTACCTTTGTGTTGCATGAAGTTTTAATAAATAAATAAAATTGTGCTTGACTGATTCTTTGTAATACGAAAATTAGTCAACTGCTAATGCAGGAAACCCTCTGCGAGGGCTGTGATACTGTTTGGAAGAGGTCCCGTGGTCCTTGTAAAGGGCAACTGCAAAAACCCAGTGAGTTTTAGTCAGTAAAAGCACAAAATGAACACACACACAATCAATCACATAACACTCACACACTATACAGGATAGAAGTCAAACTACATACAAAGCGCGCTCGAGCAACGCACACGCAGACACCGCTCACGGACACGATATCTCGAGGCGCCTCGGTCCGCTCGTCAAAAAATTCCGGCTCAAACGCTCCTTAGTGTGCGTCCACCGAGTGTAGGTATAGAAAGTGAAGTACATTCATGAGATTGTCTTCAGTACCTATATTTTGTGGTAAAAGTCTGACATTCCTTCAGGCTCCACCCAGAGCGAGAGAAGTACTTTTATTATTATAATAAATAGGCTCGCGTTTGACCACTATCTCACCTGATTCCCTGATGGTAAGTGATGTTGTAATCAACCATAGAGCACGCTTGCCTAGAAGTAACCTATTCGTTCTTGACTTAAATACACTTAGGTTGTAGCTATCAGGAAAAATGTATTTGATCATTTCACGCAAAAAAAGGATACCTACATTTCTCTGCGCTAATTAAAAATTTCGTCACGTACTAAAATTTAATACAAGCATAACCCCAATATATTACAATAACTGCTACATTAAATCCAGTCGCAGCTGCCAAATTCGAATATTAGGCAGATAATACAGCCATTTGATACAAACCTTGCCTCGGGACATTCAAGGCGAAATATCAATAATTTAGTGCCACAATGTGACATTTAGCTGATGCAGCTCATGTGAATAGCTTGAATTGTAATGGCCGTCTGTGACGTCATCGTATAGCTCAGTTAGCTCATCTTAGGTAATCTATGTGAGGCTTGTAATCAGGCATTATATGGCGTTATAGAATCAAGATCACTGTGTTGGCGTTTAGTATAATGGTTCAATTAATATTCTGTGTCACAATAGCGAATTCCGTATGATGGTCGGGCGTAAAGCATGGCACCATCCCGACTTCCCATGGATGTCGTAAGAGGCGCCTAAGGGACATACCAGAGAATAGTTAGCAGTATTGTCTGTGGCATTCCAACAACCACACTGTGATCGCTAACCCGCTTGCCAAGTGTGACAACAAAAAGATGGCCCCTAGTAAGCGGCAGCCCGTCTATTTGAGGGAGGCCTATGTCCAACAGTGGACGTCTCTTGGCTGAAATGATGACGATGATGATGATGGAACTCAAGCCTACTTTCCTCCTTTGACGATTTTTAATCCTTTGATGATTTCGGCTACGATGACCCTACTGTCATCAGTGCATCTACGGGTTTCAGTCATGTGCTCTAATATGGCTAATAAAGTTAGATATGATAAAAGCTGTTGAGCTGGTTAGGCAGGGACCTGATAACTAGATGGTGGAATAATTTTCTAAACCAAATCCATTGTGCTAAATACCTTTTGGTTATCTGCATGGTTGGCTACAAGAACACACTAAGGCGCAAGCGGAAAAGTGGTAGTCCTCCGAGAAGTCTTGCGAGAGCTGCAACTTACTAGACGATCGGTAGTTGTGGTCATGCCACGACTACCAGGAGTGTACGACTGAGAAGAACTTAGTAGATTCGAGACATGCTGCAAAATTTTGCAACCTTCTTGGGACTTATCCCAAGGTTTTCGGCATAAATCAACCGAATTAGTTTCATTTCTTTAGGTATGGATAACAAAACCCTATGGTTTTTGAGAAGAGGTACTAAAGATGCACCCCCTTTTAAATCGCCCTGCTGGCGCTCATGATTACTAGGTTATCATCGTTTCAGCCGAAAAACGTCCACTGTTGGACATAGGCCTCTCCCCAAGTGTCGCCACAACGAACGGTCCTGTGCGTCTCACATCCTCCACATTCTCGCGACTCTTACCAGGTCATCGGCCCGCTAGGCTAGTAGGTAATCTAAGGAAATGAGTGGCGCCCACTCACTATTAAAGTTACTACCAAGTAATCTATTTATCATTACTCATTAGCTCTGACATTTACCTTGAAACGCTCATTTATCTTATCCCATAAATTAATTCCGGTCCTCACATTTTCGAAAGGCAGGCACCGTTTAATTTTACGTCAAAATGTACTTCGAAGATTTAGTAAACATTAAATAATAGCCCTGTTGTTACTTACATGACAACATTTCATATACCCCGTCAAATTTTGATCGTTTTAATCCCGTGGAGGGTCGATCCGGTACATGAAACACTATCGATTTGTAAAGATAAAATTAAAAAATAAAGTACCTTTTTTTCAAAACTCATAGTCATTTACGCATTAACGAAATTAATTTCTTTAAGAAAACGTCAGCTGACCGAGTCCAATGACCTGTATGTAGTTTGTAGGAAACACCGACTACTACCTAAAAGTCATTGGACTCGCTCAGCTGACGTTTTCTTAAGGAAACTAATTTCGTAAATGCGTAAATTAATACGAGTTTTGGAAGTAAAAGTACATAAAATTTTAATTTTATCTTGACAAATCGATAGTGTTTCATGCACCGCATTGACTCTCCACGGGATTAACACGATCAAAATTAGCCGTGTATTTAACGGATCATTAAAGAAAAAGCAATCGAGAGAAGTCATTTGAAGATTATTATCAAACTAAAAAAAAACTTATAAATCACTTGTGTTAAATCGAAGCTATTGAAGCTTTGATTTAGCATAGCTATGATATTGTTAGCTTAACCTAGCCGTATCCAACATTTTTGGGCCACATAATGCTTCTAGTATTATCATGACGGGTCGCAATAACGCTTACTAAAATAAAATTAGCCCCTATATTTAATATTTTCTACATGAATGTTTAATTTTTTGTTGAATTTGATTAGATAAAATTCCATGCTATAAGCGTAGTGCTCCTTTTTTGTTTTGTTAGTGGGACCTTCATTGATTCACATCTCTAAAGAGTAAACTAGTAAGTAGAGTTCCATACAGAGCGTTAATTAATTAATAAAGTGATGTACGGGCAAGGTAGATGTAGGAAATTAAGAGATATGACCAAAAGAGTCTTAATACTTACTTTTAGGGCGCCTTCAAATTAGCCGCAAAGTGACGAGCGACGGCGGCGCGGCTGCAGCGCTGCCGTCACGTTGCTTTGTTATTCCATATAAATTAAAACGCGCGGCCGCAGCGCGGATGTAGCGCGGTAGTCTCGCGGTACTTTCCGGCTTTTATTTATATGGAATAACAAAGCAGCGCGGTGTCAGCGCTGCAGCCGCGCCGACATCGCGTGGTACTTTGCGGCTAATTTGAAGGCGCCCTAATTGGTTCCAGCTATACTCAACCTGCCGCCCGCGGGCCACTGTAGCCCGTCAAGCAACAAACAACAATATTGGTAGCATAAATTTATAATTATTCACTGTTTCGGCAGCAGTTCGTGCTGTCTAGGAATAGAGAGTTCTATAAGCTGTTCTTTCTGTATGTAGTCATATCATACAAGCGTATTTCTATATTAGGTTTCCTACATCTATACTGCCCGTAGCATCACTTAGTTTGACTGGCCTGTTGGTCTAGTGGTTAGTGACCCTGACTGCTATGGCGGAGGTCGTGGGTTCGATTCCCACCCAGAACAAATGTTTGTGTGATGAGCATGATCATTTGTTCTGTGTCTGGGTGTAATTCATCTATGTATAATGTGTATATATATATTTAGAATGTATGTATGTTTATCAGTTGTCTAGTACCTATAACACAAGCTTTCCTTAGCTTGGGACTAGACGGCGTTGTGTAATAGTTGTGTGGAATATTATTATTATTATATTAATTTTACCATGGAGCTCTTTACATACACCTCGACACAATTCCTAAGTTACACGGAGAACAATGCCTTAAACAAAAAGAGCCTTAAATGACAGTTAAGTTACACATAAAATAAGCGCTAAACCCCTTAATTTACTACACTAGTTAGCATTTTCACACACTTCTTATAAGTACGTGATGAAAATAATCCTTTCACAGCCCTAATTAAGTAATACACGTTGTAAGCACCAAGACGTCTATGGTATAGACTCTATGCGGCAATCGCTAGAAGCGGCATAGTCAAATTTTTTTTTTAATTTTTATTGACTAGCTTTGCCCGCGACTTCGTGTGCGTACATAAAATATAGCCTATGTCACTCAGGAATAAAGCAGCTTTCTATCGGTGAAAAAATTTCAGCAATCGGACTAGATAGTACTTCCAGAGATTACCTCCTACAAACAAAAAAATATAAAAACAAAAAAAAACAATTTTATTCCTCTTTATTATATTACTAGTACCTATAGACATAGATAGAGTCGCGTGTAACTATCTTACCTAATGGTAAGTGACGATATGGTCAACGATGGAGCACACTTGCTTAGAACCTATTCACTCTTGAGGTTGTGACTTAGAGAATTCTACTCCTTAGCAGTTAGCATAATTAATGTGTTCCAAAATGTTTTGTGCGTATATGCTACCACACATACGCACCGGTTACGTTGTAGCTGTACGTCTGGTGTTCCAATGATGTAATGAGATAGGTGTAATTTTAGTTAGTCTATTATGCCCTATTGCTGGGCAAAAGCTTCTCTCCCACTTTTCTATGCACCTCAGTCCTCATACATTACGGGTCAGTCCCTCCGGTAGAAGCCAAGCTCATATCTCCACCTTCGACTTAGTCTGCCGCGATGTCACCTTGCGTTTAATTAACAATATGTGGCTGTTTTAGCCTACGACTCATCATCGTCATCATTTCAGTCGAAAGACATCCACTCTTGGACATAGGCCTTCCCTAAGCGTCGCCACAACGACCGGTCCTGTGCGTCTCGCATCCATCGAATTCCCGCGACCCTGACCAGGTCATCGGTCTACCTTGTGGGAGGCCATCCAACGCTGCGTCTTCCGGTACACGGTCACCACTCCAGAACCTTTCGTTCCCATCTACCATCTATTCTGCATGCAATATACTCAAGGTTTACTTGCATGATCACGTCAGAAATGAAGATCGACGAGAACCAACCAATATTACCGACTTAGCTCGAAGAATCGCCAAATTTATACTACGAGTATTAAGTGGCAATGGGCAGGGCACAGCTCATCTAGGTAGAATAAAAATGTTTTATTGCAATTATTCACGCAAGCGAAGCCGTTGACATAAGCTAGTCATATTATATTTCCTTCCTCGAATATATGGGCAATAGCAGGAGGCAATATTGCTCGTTCCATGCTCTATGGAGTTACTTATCACACGCAAGTGCACTGTCAGTTGATGTAAACAGCATACTTGGTTGCACTTTTGAAATACGACGTGAATGTCGCGACTAGTTTCTGCTTTGCGTTTTACAATCTAACTATGTAGTTCATGTAAATAACGGTGGAGAGAGAAAAGTTTATTGTAAATACAAAGTTGTATAATAACATTACGTATGGAATTATGCACCCTATGGGTAGTATTCATGTTAAAGTTTGTGTTTACGTTGAACTTTTCTCACTGCTTTTGTTCAACCTAATAATGTTCGTACTGCCGGGCTCAGGCGTTTTCTCTAGGAGAGGCGAAGTGACATAATTCACCCCGTAGGTCCTGACTCTACAGGTTGGCGGAGGACACAGTCATGCCACATTTTTTTTTATTCTAGTTTATGCCGGTTTCCTCTCGGTGTTTGCTTTGTGAGGGGGAAATAAATTAAACAGTACAATTATTACTATTTTACGAGTACAGAAATCAGAAATCAGATTTTGAAAACAGGATTTTGAAAAAGGCATTGTCATCTATACATAAAAACACTATCGATTTGTAAAGATAAAACTAAAAAATAAAGAACCTTTTTTTCGAAACTCGTATTAATTTACGCATGTACGAAATTAATTTCTTTAAGAAAACATCAGCTGAGCGGTAGTATTTCATGTACCGGATAGACTCTCCACGGGACTAAAGCTATTAAAATTTAGCGGTGTACATGTCCAAAGCACCAGAATTGTATTACGTTACTTGCTTTAGAGTCCCCTAAGTCTTGAAATATTTTTTGTATACAAATACATATTTGGTGAAATACGTATGTGCTTCAACACACACATCTGTCCTCTTCCGATCCTGTTAGGGTTGATGGGGAGTTGTCAGTTTGTGGTTTGTAATCACAAAACTTTTTCTTAAACTCCTGGGATTCCGGTTATCGTTTTTCTTCTCTCGTACTGGTTTGGGTAAATATATACATTTTTTTTATATATAAATAATATATTTTTAGGTTTAATAAGGTCTGATGTGAGCCACACATAAATATTCTTCTATGAATTTCTAATGAAAGGCATTAACAAGCTTTTATGTAGTTGCACCTGTTCCAATGTCTACTGGGGCCAGGGTTATCCGAAAGGGCGCTCGAGCCCCGGTATGAAGGCTTGAAGGAACGGGATGGGTTTTTTAGTCAGTAAGAGTCTGACACTATCTCCCGCTCCGCCCAAGAGCGGGGGTTGTCATAGGATGATTTTTCCCATCGAAAAAAAAAAACCTGTTCCAATGTTTGATTCGATTGAGCTGAAATTTTGCATGCATGTGTAAATCAGATGACAATGCAAAATTATTATGACATGGAGCTGATTTGATGATGGAACCGGAAGGTGGCTATAGAAACTTGGTAGTTAAACGACAAAACCCCCTCGAGTTTGGGCTCGTATGATTTGTCTTGACGAGCATTAATCATATAGGTATACCAAGCTATAAAAGGTTGCTATGAAAAAATGGATTTTCATTGAAAACTTATTTGAGTGTCTGGTTTGATTTTTATAGACATTAGACGAGCCAAAATGTAAATAATATTCTCGTATAAAACTAGTTTCAAATACCTAGTGTATAGTAGTCACACCTGAAGTTTGTGAAAGTGTGTGTATTTATTTATTAAAACTTCAAGTAACAAAAGAACAAATCCTAGCTTTTTCACCTTCCCAAAGAATATTACAACATTAGTGTTAGTATATGCGACATCCGAAACATGGGTCTAGTATTTTAAGTAAAGAATCAGTGTATACAATTTTATATCTGTGAGATGAAAAATCACGAAGTTATAAGCTTGTTATGTGACCTGGTTGTCCGCACAAATACATGATCACCGGGCGACTGAGGGGTTGTTTTACTCCCGCATAAAACTGTGCTCTAGCCACTAAAGTCTCGACGGCGCGCACTGTTCCCGCGCGCCTCAAGGAGTTGTCAGCAACAGCAGGGACCCAGCCGGGTCGAAGCCCACTGGGGCCAGGGTTATCCGAAAGGGCGCTCGAGCCACGGTATGAAGGCTAGAAGGAACGGGGTGGGTCTTTTAGTCAGTAAGAGTCAGACACTATCTTCCGCTCCGCCCAAGAGCGGGTGATGTCAATGCATGATTTTTTTCCACCATAAAAAAAAAGCCACTAAAGTCTGCTATAACCTGCCGTGACCTGTGTTGTACTTAGTGTTGGTGGTGTCCAACTTATTTTTTTTTTTTTTTAATATTTTTGGAAAAATATAACATGGTATAAAAAATATTGGAATCGATTCAGTTACTAATTCTGAACTAACTATATTCAAGTTTAGCATATACCTACTAAAAATAATGTTGTATATGATGTATTGACTTACCTGTTGGTCCAATGGTCAGTGACCCTGACTGCTATGCCGGAGGTCGTGGGTTCGATTCCCACCCAAGACAAATGTTTGTGATGAGCGCGATCATTGGTTCTGTGTCTAGGTGTAATTTATCTATAATATGTAGGTATTTAGAAATATATAAGTATGTTTATCAGTTGTCTAGTACTCATAACACAAGCTCTGCTTAGCTTGAGACTAGACGGCGTTGTGTGATTGTGTGGTATATTATATTATTGCAGTTTTAATCGTAACCCCATAATAAATCCATAACTCCAAAGTGCGCACAAGGAAGGAGTTTTGTCTCCTATCTCGTTAATAATTTACGTTGAAGCATCGCTCACCAAGTTGTCATCTTGAGCTGGAGATTACATTTGATTTGAGTGATATAAGACTTTGAGCTGTTCGTGTTTGCGTCACTTAAGTGTTGTCTTAAAGCTAATGGTTTGAGAGCTTGAATAGAAATGATGTGTTGCTGAATAGTGGAAGAAGATATTTTCTAATGGCTACTAGAGATTTTCTAGTATTAGGAAACGAAGTTCGTTTGCTAGTGGGAAATCTTTAAGTCGAGAGTGAATAGGTTTCTTCTAGGCAAGCGTGCTTCATCGTCGACCACATCATTTCTTACCATCAGGTGAGATGGTGGTCAAACGCAAGCCTATCAATAATAATAAAAAATTTAAAAATCGTAAAGTACTCCTTTAGTATGTATACCGTAAGTGTGTCCGTGGCATCACCCTATCAGAATATCAGCGCTATGTTAATTACTATTTTGTTTTAAATATCGCTCGCACAGATCTTTTTTTTTTATTGTTTTAATTTTTTTTTTTTTAAGTTAAGTATTTATAGATTAGTTAATTGTTACTTTATTGTTGTTTATACAGTGCGAGTAACAAAATAAATGTTTTTCTTTCTTTCTAAAATAACATGATTGATGACTACAATAGTCACGTAAGCATTTTGTGCTAAAACTAATCGTAAGAATTTCCTTTTTTTGAGGAAGGAAATCTTAAAAAAACGTCTTCCGCTCTAGATGGAGCGAAAAGGAATATCAGATTTCTACCCTTCCTTTCAGTTACCTTTTGCGTCCCAGGGCCAATATCGATCAATCTCATTCTCTCTTTGTATTTTTTATTTTATTTATAAACTAGTTTACTACAAAAGAAAACGTTATTCGTACCTCACAAAATCGAATAAACTAAAAATACACAACGAAAATTAAAGTTGTAATTACTGTCAAGCCAAAATGGTGCCTAACGCGGCATATTATGTTGCGTTATTGCTATTTAGAACAATAAATAATAATTGATGATGAAGTGCATTAGTTTATTAAATATCTATTCACTCTACCCTGTAAAAATACCTGAATTATAAAAGTATAAATGCAATAAAGCCCAAGCGAATGCTCTCTCATTGTCTTTCTATTGGGTCTCTAATTACGGTATTCGAAAAGTTAAGAGAAAATATTTGAATAACTTCTCAAAAATCTTCCAAACAAAATAATCTTCCAAATTTCCCACTCGTTAAAACACTAATGCCATCCCACAGAAACCCTCGAAAATCAGTATGATACCTTTTTATCGTCCATCTTATATATCGATGTCCCTGATCTGTTAGTGGTTCACGGCAATTAGCGACGTGACGACGGTTGACGGAGGGTTACTGTGAAATATTAAACTCGATAGTTCAGTAACTTGCGCCTTGATGGTAGTTGGGTAAGCAGTAGTAACACTGGTGGGTATTTGGTAACAGGGACCATGGGTGCGCTTCTGATATAAAATCCGGCTCTGGTACGATAGGTAACGAAGGAACTAGGAGTGAGTTTTAGTCAGTAAAAGTCTGACACGAAGGCGGGGATGTCATTAAATAATAATAATAATAAATGGTGGACCGAAGCGAGAGGCGTGCAATGATTGTTGACATATCCGTTCCGCATGACGAGAACCTCGTCAAAGCCGAGAAAGATTAACAAATCAAGTATATCGACTTGGCTCGCGAGGTTGTCGACATGTGGGATGTGGAATCAGCGATCATTGTACCGATAGTCATGTCAGCCAATGGCTTAATAGCCAAGAGCCTCGACCAACACCTTAGGAGGCTCTCGTTAGGCGACTGGATCAAGGGCTTGATTCAGAGAGCGGTACTTCTGGACACGGCTCGTATTGTTAGGAGGTTCCTTTCTCTGGAGCCCTGACCGCCCCGGTAGCTTGGACTCTGATCCCGATACCGGTGGGATAGTGTTTTTTTTTTATACTTTTAAATGTTTTTTTTTATTGTTTTATAAGGAATATTTAAAAATATATTGTAACGTGTATTAAAAATGAATAAAGAAAATAATAATAAGTTTATTATTATTTCCGTTATTTATATACCCAAAAATTATTGGTGGGATTTCCCACCATAAAAAAAGTTACTGAGTTCTTCTAGATTCTAGAAAATCCCAGATCTTAGTACTTTTAGAATCTAGAAGACGGCATCAGCCGCATTTTTTTTACTGCTTCTCTCCTAATGACGAAATTTTAAAGAGTTCTTCAGTAAATGAGGTATTTTAAAGAAAGCTTTTTATTATCGTGAATGATGTGTGAAGTTACTGGCGATACTACAAGCAGTACAAAAAAAAGTCCGATTTTTTCATTGCAAGCCTGTTCCGTTGCCATTCCAGCGCAAAGCATCTCTCCATCTTTTATGTATTGCGCTTGCTCCTTATAGTACTGGCAAAATATGTTCAGTTCCTCAAAATCTCCTTCATGGCCTTTCATGCATTGATATCGCACAGACAGCGGGAGATTGTGTCAGACTCTTACTGACTAAAAGACCCACCCCGTTCCTTCTAGCCTTCATACCGGAGCTCGAGCGCCCTTTCGGATAACCCTGGCTCCAGTAGGCTTCGACCTGGCTGGGTCCCTGCTGTTGCTGACAACTCCTTGAGGCGCGCGGGAACAGTGCGCTCCGTCGACGACTTGGGCTTGGTCCAGACAGTTACCGGACGGCCGGACAGCGAGCTACCCATTGCTCACTGTCCGGAAGCCCGTCCTTCATGGCCTGTCGCAGCCCCATCTTAGTGACAACTAGGAAATCAAATCCCGCGAATACGGGATCCCGCATCTTCGAACTCCGCAAATCCCAAGAGATTGTGATTTAGATGCGGGATTGGATTCCCTAGTAATAACCCAATTAACCCCTCGAGCACCAGAGTTTAATGACCAGGAAAATTGCCGTGTTTACGTAAATCACCAATAAAAAATAAAAATATTTTTTTTGTTGTTTTCTAGGAAAAACAAATAATAAATATGGAATAATATAATATAAAAACTAAAATTTTCGGCCAAATAAGTTTCGTACAGACGTGTGTACAAAACGAAAATTAAGCGTTTTTCAAGGTCTTCAAGTTGTACAGACGTATGTACAATCGGCGCTCGAGGGGTTAAAATAGGAAGCAGTTTTCTATACTCAAATATCATAGGTACCATGTTTACGTAAATCACCAATAAAAAATAAAAATATTTTTTTTGTTGTTTTCTAGGAAAAACAAATAATAAATATGGAATAATATAATATAAAAACTAAAATTTTCGGCCAAATAAGTTTCGTACAGACGTGTGTACAAAACGAAAATTAAGCGTTTTTCAAGGTCTTCAAGTTGTACAGACGTATGTACAATCGGCGCTCGAGGGGTTAAAATAGGAAGCAGTTTTCTATACTCAAATATCATAGGTACCATGTTTACGTAAATCATCAATAAAAAATAAAAATATTTTTTTTGTTGTTTTCTAGGAAAAACAAATGATAAATATGGAATAATATAATATAAAAACTAAAATTTTCGGCCAAATAAGTTTCGTACAGACGTGTGTACAAAACGAAAATTAAGCGTTTTTCAAGGTCTTCAAGTTGTACAGACGTATGTACAATCGGCGCTCGAGGGGTTAAAATAGGAAGCAGTTTTCTATACTCAAATATCATAGGTACCATGTTTTATGTCTGACATTCCACAAAATAGTCGTTGAGTCGGTAAAAACACAAGTAATTATGGTAATGGAGAGTCTGGGTTAACTCAAAAAATAACATTCTGGAACCAAATTACAACAAGATAAAAATGAGAACATAATTAATTTAGGAAAATGGGATCCAAACGTCGCTCTTTCGAACAAAATTAGATTAAGTCTAATCAAAGATGCTATTTTTAATTAGTACATTATTTAGCAGTTGGTAGTATGTTATAAACAGTTAATACTTAATGGGCTTATTAGAAAAGGTTATTTAAGTAAAGTCTCAATAAATAATTTTTCATAAACATAAAAGATAGTAGCGTTTATTTATAAACCCCTACTTTTTAATTAGTACACAAAAAATGGGGCCCTATCTGTACCTGTTACTGATCTTATTTTTGTATTAAAAAATATAGAAAAACCCGAAATCCTAAAATTGACCAGGAAAAGGTAAATTCATCATAGATTCTATCATACATAACAATTGCTAGTAGAAAATACTACGGGCAGTGTTTTTCCATTTTAATCGTCATTTATTCATTCATAATCAATAGCCTGCACAATATTTCCATAAATTGAGAGACATTTTGGGATAAACACAAACGCTAATAACTTTGCTGTTTATGAATATTATTTATTGAGACTTTACTTACATAATAAGAAGGGGTTTTATAATAAGCCCTTTAAGTATTTGTACTAATTAAAAATTAGTGGTGTATACCAAAATGTCTGTCAGTCAATGAATGATTATGAATGCATGAATGGTGATAAAATGGAAAAAGTGCTGCGCGTAGTATTTTCTTGTTGGTACATATTGTTATAAATTATTGATTCAATTATGACGTATTTTCGTGGACAATTTTGGGATTTCGTTTTTTTTTTGTTCTATTTTTGACTACACAAATGTGTTCTGTAACGGCTAAGGTATAGAGCCCCCATTATGTTTTGTACCAATACAAAAATAGAGGTGTACTTGACAAAAACATTTTTGTCAATCAAAATACACGGAATCCTATTTCCATTGCATATGAAAGACAAAACAAACGCGCTTCAAATAAACAAAGCAAAAAAAAAAACTAGAAACAATCTCTCTTAGTGATACGGAATAGGAGGGCCTTGGCCGGTCGTTGGAAATAGCGTCAAGTGGCACTCATGCGCCGGCGGCTCTTCCGCTGGCTGAAGGCTGATTTTATACTTATGATCTATCTCTAACTTTTTTTAAACGTTGTTCGTGCGTTCACAGACATATTAACGTGCATTATACTTTTATAAGTATATTAAACTGTTGTTTTTTTTTTCAATTTGATATAAACTATAGTGCTTGACTGCCATCCCACCTGATGGTAAGCAGTGATACAATTTCTCATGGAGAGACGCACTAGTTTATGAACCTATTCAGTCTTGCCTTGAAGACACTCAAATTGTAATTGGACGGGAAGACCGCAACAGGCAAATTGTTCCAGCCCTTCGACGTACGCGGTATAAAAGACGAGACAGAACGTTTAGTCTGGACCGTAGAGGTTTCTACAACGTTTGGGTGGATTCTCGCCATAAGTTGGGTCATCATGAAACTGACATGGCGACGGTTAGAATATTTTTTTTTTAAACCTAGCCTGAAGTGAATTACTGAAGAACAAATTTTTACTACCGAATTCAGAAAAGCTTTTCTGAGCTAAATGATAAATGAAATGATAAATGATCTTTATTTTGCAAGTAGGTTTTATAAAAACACTTTTACACGTCAATTTTTTTTTTCGTCATTTAATGCTAGATGAGGCCGGGGGGCGATGAGGCGAGGCTAGTTTTCATTACAAGTAAATAAAATACACATAAATAGTTCCAGTATAACTGTGTACCCATTTTAGCCGTATAATTTACAGCGACTAAGATCGATCGTTTACGTTTTGTCGCCATTAAAATTAAACAAGGTTTAAAATATACCAAGCTAACAATCTATTTTCACTGCCAAAGTCTTTTAAACTCTTAATAAACTCCCCATTTCCAATCCGAGGGGGAATAACGACCTCGAATTGAAACACATCTGCTTCCAAATCGGTGCCATTGTTCCAGTCTCCTTAACGAATGCCCTCCTTTAAATAAAGCTAATCAAATACTGAAAAACCCGAGGTCGTTTACTAGGAGAACCTTAAATGAACCTCCTTTATTCCTCTTCAGAATTGATGTCAAGAGCAGGCGAGCTTGCGGAAACAAAAATCTCTTGACAACGGTATCATGTCGGGCCCGAGTGTTTTTACCGCATCTTCCGTCAAGTGTGACTGCGGACGAGATTTAGGCCTTAAACGGCGAAAGATTACTATGTTTGTGAAGTTATTGGGGTGTAAACGCCTTCCAGCTTAATGTTAAAAGATTTAAATATCAAAGGCAAAGTTTTGTTCGCATTTAGGTCTTAAGCTTAATAAACGTTCTTTTTATAACACGTCTTTTGTTATGAAAGCAATATCTCAACAATTAGAACACACTTTTTTCGACACAAAGTCCTCGAATGTTCTATCGAAATTCAATTACGGATTGTTACCGATGTAATAAATATTTTACTGTACGTTCTAATATTAATACGAGCCTAATATCTCGTTATGAAAATTCAAATGAATGACATTACAATTTCTCGAATAATTTTCCTGGAACGAATCAAAAGGACTGGAGCACAATGAAATTAATGTGGTTGTGTTTGAAGCATCACCACATTCACAATTATGTTGAGAATATGAGGGGCTTTTGAATTTGATGTCTTTTTAAAAAAAAAAATAATGTCTGCCTGGGACTTTAGTATAAACCGTGTTAACACTGCTCCGGCTAATGAAAATAAATAATATCTAATTCTTCATTTTCTAGTATATAAAATCTATACATGTACAGGATACATAAAATAATCTTAAAAATAATAAACTAATACATATTAATAACATAATATAATAAGTAATCTATTTAAATTTTTAAATTAATTAGAAAGCATTCAATAATTCAATTATTTCGCGAACATTTGTGTGGGTTATTTAGATGTCAATAATGGAATACCTTAATTTTAATGTGTAACTGTTTTATGTTCCAATAAAGTAAAATAAAATATCTATGTAACTACAATTCGAATTATATTTTTTAAATAATTGAATTAATTTGATAATTAATTTATTGGTTAATTTAATAAGAAACTTATTGATTAAAAAATTGATTGATTGAACTATGTGTACCTGTTTGCACAATTTGGAAATGTAATAAAAAGAGTGAGCCCAGGTCCCCATAACACAAGTTGACTCTTATGGGCCAAGCGCCCTAAAAGTGCCATAAAACAGTGATTTTCTGAAGCCTACTCCTCCGTAACGGCTAGGTCGATTGGTTTAAAAAAAATATATGTTTATTATACTTTTGACAAAAAAAAATATTTAGTAATTTCGCAACTTTTCCCTCCTCCTTCGAAACGGCTTGGACCTTTAGAAACATTTTTACACATAAAAATTGGTGGTTAAATATTCTTCAAAGTGAACATTGTATGTGTATGTAAATCAATCAATATCTCGCAGAGAAAATGGATTTAAAGCGCTTTCCGGGCGCTGCTGGCCGCAGATAAATGCACAGATTTGCGAACTGCCACCTAGGCGAGTGCGAGAGTTGCGTTCACATAATTTCGGTCAGATGGTTCACGGGACTATACGCCTTAACTTGGGTGCCAGATATCATTATTATGCAATTTTAATCGAAAAGATGCTGCGTCATTTTAAATCAAAATGGTGTAAAAATTGTACATTTGGAAGTAAATAAAAAAATATTATTATTAATTCATTAAACCCCAATTATACGATTGTCTTTTTATTGTGTCTCTAATTATTTTTAATCGAAAAGATAAATATGTCGTCGACACAAAAAAGTTGACCAAATTAATAATAATATAATAATAATAATATTCCACAACTATCACACAACGCCGTTTAGTCTCAAGCTAAGCAGAGTTTGTGTTATGGGTACTAGACAACTGATAAACATACTTATATATTTCTAAATACATACATATTATTGATAAATTACACCCAGACACAGAACAAATAATCGTGCTCATCACACAAACATTTGTCCTGGGTGGGATTCGAACTCACGACCTGTGGCATAGCAGTCAGGGCCACTAACCACTAGACCAACAGGCCAGTCAAAATTGCACGTAAGATATATACTATTAAATAAACTTCATAGCTCTTTTGTATAAGAGTGCATTGAAGGAGCCTGCCTGAGTGCCGATACTCAAGTATTTCTGGGTCACCTTGGACAATCAACCTCACTAGAAACCCTGCTGATTGGATAACCTTTTTTACAGATGAGACGGTATTTTTAATTTACCACGTACATAGGTACTGAAAGAAAGAGCGGAAAATTAGTATTTAAAATACTATTGTGTTAAAACGTTTTAACTGTCAAATGGCAGGAAATAAATATTGAGCTGTTAATATTTATGAACGTAAAATTAGTTTTATATATTTTTACACTGATACTAATTTAAAATTAATCAATAAACTCGATAGTATTTTTAAAAGTACGAGCATATCTGTACGCTGTTCTAATCTGTTAATAAGAAATATTTGTATGTTTGTATTTTTATTCCTAATGAATAAACTCAAAAACTACTGGAAAGATTTTTGGAATTGTTTCTTCAGTTGAATTACTTTATCACTGAGTGACATTGATTACCGACCGACAGATGACCTGGTCATGGTCGCGGGAATCCGATGGATGCGTGATGCACAGGACTGGTCGTTGTGGCGACACTTAGGGGAGGCCTATGTCCAACAGTGGACGTCTTTCGGCTGATATGATGATGATGATGATGACATTGATTATATATTTTCTACATTTAAGCAGGCAAATAATAATTTTGGAAAACCCTCTCTTAGTGCTTGCTACGTCATAAATGAAAACTGTGTAAAATTTCACGTTCCTATTCCCAAAAGTTTCGGCTGCACGTTGTATGTCAGTCAGTTTCTCCTTTTATATAAAACTAGAAGAAAAAAGAACTTAAAGACTTTCCCTCTTTCTCCACCTTTTGTCACTTTTTTTATAAAAAGCCTATGTCCATCTCCAGGGTCCTAACTATCTCTGTACCAAAATTCATCAAAATCGGTTTTGCCATTTAGGCGTGAAGACTTAACAAACAAACAAACAAACTCACTTTCGCTTTTATAATATTAGTAAGGATAGATTAATAAGTTTGATTTCGAACTGTTGATTTTTATGTTATTCTCATTGTATTTTTGTTAAATAAAATATGATTACCAACCCGCACTGGGCCCGCGTGGTGGATTACGGCCCATTCCCTCTCCCAGAGAGGAGGCCTAAGTCCCAGCAGTGGGAACATTAAAAGGCTGATTATGTTATGTTATGTTAAAATATGATTAGTAAAAATAAGCAGTAGTGGAGTTTTAAAGCCAATGTCCATTATTGTTCCAGTCATTGTGTTGAAAGGTTGAAGTAGCCCTTATCTTTAACATTTAGAGAATCAATAGCAATGTACCTGAACTGTAATAGTGTTAAAATAAACCTATTATTCGTAACAATGTCGTTGTGGATTTATTTGAACTAGTTAACTAACACTCCCAGGTATCATGGTGCCCAACAACCCAGTATAAATTGGAACATCTCTCAAAGGAGTATTTGACTTAGGTAACTAGTCTGGATTAGTGTCTGTCTGTATGTAAATGACTCGTATCACAGTGCCAATGTTTTTTATGCAAGAATTCATGTTAGGCTTTTAGTGACTACTATCTAAAATATAGATAAACTATCGTACAGTTCTGCTGAACATTTTGTGGTAAGCAGGCGTCATTTACTGCCACTGATATTTCTTATGCGAACAACGAGCCAGCGCCCTAGTCAACCAAAGCATCGTCAATCCGTCGTTGAGAAATATCTTTGAAAATATGACATCCTAAAGCCTTGATCACACGTACCGAGTAAAAGGGCGAGACCGTAAAATGTTGCTCGGCCGTGGCAGTAATGTAAGCGAGTTGTAGAGATAAGCGCTCGGCCAAGCACTCGGCGCTTTGTTTATACGTACCGAGTATTCGGTCGAGAGCACTGTCTTGTCCGTTTACTCGGTACGTGTGATCAAGGCATAAGTTAAAGTTATCTCAGATTCTCAGTTTCTAATATGAATTGAGAAATGTAACGGTGAGTGACCTTAAATTGATCCCATCTTTATTCTTCCTCTCCCAATAATCAAGTTACTTTTTCAACAGTGATTGCGGTTCACCTTTTTCTCTCTTAAAAATGGTAAAAGGTTTCCTATGAAATTGATACTATTTTACTAGAGTTTTAGAGTGCCCGAAATTGGTTTGAGAGCAAAATTCACATCGGCATCTCCAAATGCATTCCACTTCGAAGTCTGAAGCATACAGTAACGTATTTTTTTTAACCCCAACGCAAAGAGAGGGGTGTTATTTGACCTTTATGCATGTGTGTGTCTGTCTGTGAATCTGTGACGTATCTTTTAAATTGGTGAACCGATTTGGATGCAGTTTTTTTTTTATTATTTGAAACTAGCTTTTACCCGCAGCTTCATTGCTTCAGTCATTTAGGAATAAAGCAGCTTTCTATCGCTGAAAAAATTTTCGCAATCGGTGCAGTACTTTCAGAGACTACCTCCTACAAACAAAAAAAAAACTTAAAAACAAAAAAGAAACAACCTTTACCTCTTTATAATAGTAGTGTAGAAGATTAGGTTTTCTATTTATTAAAACTTCATGCAATACAAATGTACAAAGGCGGATTTAATGCATGGCATTCTCTACCAGTCAAGCTAGGGTGGTGGAGAGAAAACATGGAAGGTGTACAAAAAAAAAAAAACAACAAAAAAAGAGATTATTAAGAAAAATAAAGGTAAGGGTAGGGTATGTTTCATAAACTTTCAATCGTGGTAATTACAGAAACAATAGAAAGACAATAGGTGCGCGAACGGCATTCGCTTGGGGTTTAATGAATTAAACATAATTTTTATCATATTCAGTTCAGTCATTTACAGGTTCAGTTATGAGGGGCTGAAATTGACGATGAACCACCGATTATATGGAAATATAGCTTAGTGGGGTATATAAATGAAAGGATATAAGATATACATTACAGAACTGTAGATTGGGAGTTTTCAAAGTATTGATGCTTTTTTTTATGTTTTTTAGTCTCGAACGAGCAATATGCATGTGGACTTAATTGGGCGCAAAGGCGTGTCAGACTTTTACTGACTGTAACTCACTCCTAGTTCTTTCGTTGCCTTACATTCCAGGACAGAGCTTTCCTTTCAGAAACGAACCCATGGCCCTCGTAGACATCTTCTTGAGGCGCGCATAGAACACTACGCGCCGTCAACGACTTGGGCTTGGTCCGAACGGTTATCGGATAGTCGGACGGCGAACTACCGATTGTTCATCGTCCGCAAGCCCGCGCCTACGGTGACCTACATTATGGTTTGGTGTTACAGACTTTCAATCATAAACGACGGGAGCAAGCCATGGGTAAAGTTAGTCCAGAAAATCTAGCGTTGAAAGACATCACCTAGTTCAGGTGATGTCTTTCAACGCTAGATTATCTGGACCCAGATAATATTTTAGTCAAATAAACGTCACTGTGGCGTCACAAGTTAAAAGACCACTTAAGAATGCAAGACGATCTCGTTCACCTTCAGGGGTTTAAAGCTACTTAAAAACTCGTAAAAGTTAGATCAAAACTGCACATAAGAACGTACATACAACTCTCCGCTTCGCCACGTCCCATCTCCGTTGGCACATAAAACTTTTATCCTTTACTGTACGTGACACCCCTGACGTACCTACCTCTATCTACTTTAGGGCAATACTCTAGGGTAGCCCACAACATTCAAATTATATCGTAGGTACGTTTTTTGGAGTTTGCAGCTCAATAAAGTATTTATTAAAAAAGTAATTCGGGACTGTAGTAAAAACCTACATATAATATACATGTCTATCGAATTACATAGAATACGATATGTTTTTTTTTAGTGGGAAAATCATCCAATGACATCTTAACTCTTGGGCGGAGCGGGAGATAGTGTCAGACTTTTACTGACTAAAAACCCTCTCCGGTTCCTTCTTTGTCATTGTTTCAGGGCCCCGAACCATCTAATTACAATACGATATGAGTTCAACTTAGCTAGTTGACTATTTTATGAAATTATGATATTTGAAGTTAATAAATTGGAAGGAGTGGAATTCCCTGACAGAGTTTATGTTTCCTGATAGCTGCAACCTAGGGGTTTTTAAGCCAAGAGTGAATAGTTTGCTTCTAGATAAGCATGCTCTACCGTCGACCACATAATCACTTACCATCTGGTTAAGTAGTGCTCTAGCGCAAGCTATAAAAATATACTAAAATGCTGATAAGTTGATAATGTGTTTTCTAATTTTTCACGGTAGCGAAAACCTTTTCCATTTCCTTATAACCAAATACTGCACGCAAAACTCCAAAAAAAAAAAACATAAAATACTTTGAATTTTTGCGGGCTGCCAGCTAGAGCGTTTACCACAAAGATTTTCGTGGAACAATTTATAATAGCGAGAAATAAAATTGACGCTCACAAAAGTTAATGATATTATAAAGTTAAATTTTAAAATATTTCGTTTTACCTCTGTAAGTACTAAGTGAAGTATCCGAGTAGCTATTCAAATATCGCTTTACGACTTTTTAACTGTAAAGATAAGTAATCTAAACATGAAAATATAAAATGTTTGAGGTGAAATTTTAATCTAACTGTTTTTTGACGACTTTTGGTCCCAATTGACCCGTTTTTTGTGACGTCTAGTGACCCAGAAACGTATTACTGTAATAATCTGATAAACTCACGTACATTTTAAAGTAGAAGATTTTCAAAAAAGCAGAAAATTTTGTGCTGGAAATGAATTTTTAATATAAATTATACTTGAACGATCAACTTTGCTACAAACCATGTTGCCTGGATAATCTTTTTACGAATTAGATTTCTTATTTACCACATAAGCACTATTAGAAAGAGCGGAAGAACAGTTTTTTTAAAATACTTGTAAGTATTGTTTTGTACAAAGCGAATTGGAACATCTCTCGAAGGAGTACCAATTTAACTTAGGTAACTAACCTGGAATCTTGACTGTTTACAGGCAAATATCTCGCCTTGTTGTACCCATTTTTTAAGGTGGGAGAGCTGGAAATCATCATATATCTCCTTCCAGTGTAGGTTGAGCGAGAGGGAGTGTCAGACTTATACTGACTAAAAAGCACATTGATGCTTGAAAGGCAAAACATACTAAGCGACATTGAGTAAACGTTACAGGAGAGCGATTCAAAGTTAAAAAATTGTTTGTTAAAAAAAGTCGGATTTAGGTTTTTAAATCCGACTTTTTTATTGATTTAGATATTATCAACATCATCATAATAATACTATTTCATGAAGTTATAATATCTAAATCCATCATCTATTTCGTGACTTTTAAAATTTTTCCTAAAAAAAAATAATTCTTTTTTCACTAAACCCCAAGCGAACGCTCTGTCATAGTCTTTCTATTGTGTCTCTAATTAAGGTATTCGAAGGGTTAAATCACTCTCTTGTAAAGTTTCCTTAATGTCGCTTAGTATTTTGTGCCTTTCACGCGTTGACATATATATCTTCAGTTGCCCCTAATGTTTCAGGGTAGCGGCAACTCTTTCGAACAAGTCCACAGCTTGGCAGAAATAAATTATAACCATAGAATTAGGGCCTTTTAATTAGTAAACTGGAACAAGTCAAAACTTTCAGAAATATCTGCAAACTCGACCAGATTACGAATCAAAGTGATTTTGTTGAAAGCTAATTAGGATAAATTCTAATTAGAGTTCTGAGTTATTACGATGAAAATGAAATTATTTATAGTAGACGAACATTAATTACTACCATACCTAGAAGTAGTCTATAGATTAGAGTAATCTGTAGGCTTCAATAAAGGAAAACTTCATTTACCTAACAAGAATACTTTGGATCCTTTTCATGGAAACACTCTCCGATACACTGTTTTTTATATAAATATAAAAATTATTGAATAACTTCTCCTACTGTAAGTAAAGTGAGAGAGACTGACAGACTTTTTATTATTATTATTATAGTTAGCCCACATTGTCCCACTGCTGGGCAAAGGCCTCCCTCCACTCCTTCCAATGGTCAAAGTTCTTCGCTTTCTCATTCCAATGTCAGACTATTATTAGCGCGTGATGGCAATCTACACTAATTTAATAAAGATGTAAAATTTGTTTTTTTTAATCTTTTTGTTTTTTTTTTTTAATCTCTGGAAGAAATCTCTGGATGGTCCGATTACTAAAATTTTTTTAACGATAGAAAGCTCCTTTATTACTAAGTGACATAGGCTATATTTTATGTACGTGGGCGAAGCTGCGGGTAAAAGCTAGTTTTTAATAATTCCGCTGTTTATCTACCAGGGAGCTTATTTCTGAAAGTCCATCGGTCTTTTTAAAGGTACGGAATCACGGAATTACGGGAGGAAGGTCTGTTCCGTGAGATCTCTTCTTCTTAGCGTGTCAATGGCAAAACTAATTAAATTCCTTGCCTGGCCCAGTTTTATATGGCGAGATTATAGGAGGTATGTTTGTTAAAGCCAAATCTTGCAAATGGATTTTGCAACAATTACCCCTAACCCATCGAGCTGAAATATGACAAGTAAACCTATGTATCTTGGATGACAATGCAAATTATTGTGCATTTGTGTCTATCTATTTCTCTGTATGTTGCATCGATTAAATGTTTTTCCATCTACGAATATGCTCAAATTCATTGCAGCGTTATCGGAAATTATTCCATCAGTATTTCAGTAAAATCATAAAGACTGGAGTTTTTTTCATCGAGACGCCGAGCTTGACCTTTATCTCACCAGATACCTAGCGATGATAATAGTCGATGATGAAACACGCTTGCCTAGGAGTGAACTTTTCACTCTTGACTGAAAACCCTCAGATTGTAGCTATCAGGAAACCATACGACTGGTGGCCCGATGATAGAATGGGCATGATAGGATGAAGTTGTGTGATTCAGACAAGCTAGCAACTTGGCGTCGATGCTCAAGACTAGACGACTGCATTATTGCCAATGATCCTCTTGGTTCCTTTTTCAATTGACTCAAGTGCATTATGCTGGTATCAGGCAGATTTTTCCTAAAGATGAGAATATTACTAATACCCTGTATATATATATATATAATTATATTTTATCCACAACTATTACACAACGCTGTCTAGTCGCAAGCTAAGCAGAGCTTGTGTTATAAGTACTAGACAACTGGTAAACATACTTATATATTTCTAAATACATAAATATTATAGATGAATTACACCCAGACACAGAACCTATACAGCGCAAGTTAGATCATTAACTTGCGCTTGAAAAATTTTGAGCAACTCTTCTGGCGTGAAGTACTACTGTCTTGCCTAAACTTCAAATTAGAGTTAAAACAACCACATTACTTAAAAAATAAATAAAAAGAAGCCTGACCAATAAAGTAATGCCTGTGTGTATTTAATAATTATAATGTCGGTACTATAGGTCTCTCTCTGCCGTACAAAATAATTATAAGCCATAAAATTAGAGTAGGGACCTAATTTACTACAAAATTATTAAGCCAAGCGTCTGCCTGTAATAAAAATAACAGGGTAATAAACAGTTAAAATTAAGCCATTAACTTAAAAATAATCAAAAACTTTATCAGATTGTAGTAAAAACACGTTCTCTTGAAATTTTATTATAGCATTTGGTACTTAAAAGAGAAGCTCGTGGCTAGAATAAAAACAGCTGGTGAAAACTCCAAGGATAAGCTACATTTAACGAGGTCAGATTGTGGATGGGTGACTTATATTCACTTGCCGAGACTCCTCGTACACTTAAATCCAGTTACAAAGTTACGTCTTTTCTTCACAACAGCATAATTTCCAAGCAAAATGATCTTTCTTACATTATGATAAGACCATAGTCATAGACTTTATCGCCTTATTAAAATCTCTAAAAGATCCGGTTACCATCGCTAATAGTGCCACTATAAGGATGTATACTGACGCAGAGATGAGCGAGGTTAGGAGAGGAGCGGACTGTGAATTAGCTAATCATAGTACTCGAAATCTCCACTCTGCATCAGTGGAAATAGAATGAGAAGGTAGAGTGAAGTAGAGCTGAGCGCCACGAACCGGACAGAACGGAGCAGGCTGTGGTGCCGTGCGGAAACCACGATTCAGAGTCAAAGTCAAGTCAAAGTCAAAAGTTTTTTATTTCACATAGGCTTACATGGGCACTTATAGAACGTCAGAAGCTAGTGCACGGTTTGAAATTGGTCGTTTCCTATGGAGAAGAACCGGCAAGAAACTCCATGGCTACTGTTTAAAAAAAAATATTGTTCTTATAAAATTTCCATATCACAGTATTAATAGGTATAGAGAGTAGCTCTACTCCACTCTGCCCGCTCTGCTTCAATAGAAACACTTGCCACTTTTCACTGCTCTTCTCCACTCCACTCCTTCTAACTGTACCGTTGCAAGGTAGGACGGAGTAGTAACGTAGACCTGACTGATGCAGTATCGCTACACCCATGTCTTGACCTGTGTCTTCGCCTCTCCGGACCATTGGCGCAGTGTCGCGAGTGATTTCGCCTCCAGGTCCATGGGCGGCGTCTGGCCAGTACGCAAGCTTTTTTGCAGGAGATCGTGAGCCTTAACTTGATCCATCTATTTGACCATCCTGATCTGATCCATCAGTTTTTCGATCAATATGATGATAAGTCAGTTGATTCGGTTCTCTACGAATCGTCGAATTGCATTGAGTCTACAATTTTCTGGTGGTTACCACTGTTATGTTACGGGCTTTTAGGAGTGGTTTTAAATGGTGAAACGGATTATTCCCACAAAAAATAACAACCTAAACAAATATCGTTAATCTGTGGCGTGACCATTCGTACTGAGTTTATATAAACATACCCATTTGTCACGTGACTTGGTTTGAACGTGGTTAGCGAAAATTTTAACAGCACTAGGTAATGAGGTTTTTGGTTGACCGATCAGCTTTTAAATATACGGATTACGGAACATATGTTGAGAAGTGTGATACATATATTATAATAATAATAAGTATTTATTTCATAAAAACATAGCACTTTGCACTATATAAATTGTTTAGAAATTATTATTTACAATATTATGTATTATTAGACTCTATCTTTTGATCAACCAATTGGGTTCAACCAATGAACTATGTTAATTATTAACACTCAAAAACAAGTGAAGACTGTGTCAATGATTTAGGTATACTAACAATTACTAGCCTTATAATGTTCCTACTGTTAGGACTCAGACCTAATCTCTAAAAGAGGAAATGGCACATGTCTTCGAATGTTTGATTGTAGGATACATAGCGAGCTGACTAGCTTTTGCCCGCAGCTTTGCCCGCTTAAATAAAATATAGCCTATGTCACTCAACGAATAAAGCAGCTTTCTATCGGTGAAAAAAAATTAGCAATCGGACCAGTACTGTCATAAACAAACATTAATTCTTTTATAAAATTTGTGTAGATGTTGATTAAACCCGTAGATTGTAGCTGTCGATAAGTCCTTTAGTCTATTTTAGCACTAAACTAAAACAGCAAAAAGTCCTTACGATAGTATCTTACCTTCCTATCAACGTAAACCAATATTGACACACGTGCATTCCCTTATAAATCTGGGTAGCGTGCCCACTCGCACTGAGTTTGTTCCAATATGCCTATTTGTCACGTGACGTAGAGATTCTTAAAATGGCGTCGTTAAACTTTGCGTTTTTTTTTACCAACGATATTGAATTTTTACTAAGGTAAAACGTATTATTTATGATTGGCTTTAACCCGCGGCTTTGCTAGCGTGCATAAAATATAGCCTACGTCACTCAGGAATAAAGCAGCTTTCTATCGGTGCAAAAGTTTTAGCAATAGAACCAGTACTTTCAGAGATTACCTCCTACAAACAAAAAAAAACAACTTTACCTCTTTATATTTTAGTTTCTGTAACTTTTTAACTACGTATTTAAAATTGAAAGGAAACCGTTTGTCTTTGTATGGTCATGTGAAGAGGACGAATGAAATGCTAAAACAAAAAGAGTTATGCGTATACATACATGTAGATGGATGGAGAGAGAGAGGGAGTCCAAAGAAAAGATGGATGGATTGTGTGAGAAGTGACATATGAGAAAATAAAATTGACAACGTGACGGGTGACAGGACAGAATGGAAGAAGAAAACGAGTTTCACCCACTCCGAGATGAGTAGCATAAGGACTACGACATTAAAGAGCCCTTCTGACCAATACTAAAGAAGATTATAGACCGACATAATCTACCAACCAAAATAAACAAAATATCAACACACTTGCAGTTCTTTGTAAAACTATAGCGTGACCACTCGCACTGAGCTTGTTTGAACGAGTACCGTAACTAGGGCAATGCCAGCGGTGCTCAGGCACAGGGTGCAGGTCTTGCAGGGGCACAGGGTGCAGGCCTCGGAGGGGCACAAAACCAGGCCCAAATTTTAGTAGCTAATAAATAGCTCTATTTAAAGCATATTATTTAACGTGTACATGAAAAAAAAAATCGGTTGTTGACCAGGATTGCCGATACTTTTGGTGCTCAGGGCTGTAGCACCCACAAGAGCTAAATAGTATCGTAGAGGCCCAGCAAGGTCGAAGCCAACTCGGGCCATGGGTTAAGTGAAAATGAACCCTAAGTAATATGGGCCAAGGGCCCTGAAACGCAAAGCAAAGAAGGAACAAACGAGTGAGGTTGGATGATTTCCCACCTGAAAAAAAAGGTAAATAGTGGCTGGTAAGTTTAAAGCATCAAGCAAATGCATCATGCATTATTTTACATCTAGTATTTTTTTCCTTCAGATCTCAAGGCGGCGGGCTGGCCAGGAGGCTCGCCGCTCCGCGGGTGACCGTGCGATTTCCCCGCACTATCGTGATGGCCATGACCCTCTGGGACGCGTTCAGCTTGACCACTGGCCACATTTAGTCAAGTTTCTTTTTATTGTTCGAACCGTGTAAAATTAAAAAAAGGTATAGATAGAAGCTTGCACCGGGCGTTTAAAAGGCTAATTACGCTACTGGTTCGAACATGTTTGCTTGTCACGTAACTTAGAAGTGACGTCGTGGTTAGCTCTTGTTATTACATAAAATTATAGCGAGACTATTAGCTGCGGTAATCGGATATTTTAGAGATTTTAATAAGGCGATAAACTACTGTTACTAGGGTAATATCATCATGTAAGGTAGGGTGACATTTTCGCTTTGAAATTACGCTGTATTGAAGAATGTTTACACACAATTTTGTAACTTGATTTCTTTATTATGATGGAGTTCATCTACACTATATACACTAATATTATAAAGAGGTATTTTTTTTTGTTTGTAGTAGTTTATCTCTAAAAGTACTCGTCCGATTGTTAAATTTTTTGCTTCAAATGAAAGCTGCTTTATAATTCCTGAGTAACATTGGCTATATTTTATGTATGCGGGTGAAGCCGCGAGGAATAGCTAGTCAATAATAAACCCTGAAAAAGAAGTACATGTAGTTTTATTATACTATCACACTAACTTATAAAGGTAAAAGTATGTGATTATGTATGGTTGTTACTTTTTCACGCTCGAACGGCTGAACGGATTAATTTGGACGAAATTTGGCACACGGGAGTATGTTCTTTGAGATTCTTTTCTACTTTCACGCGGGCGAAGCCGCTGACAGAAGTTATATCTACAAAAAACAAACTTTATTTCTTTATGGATACCTAATATTATAAAGAGGTAAAATTTGTTTTGTCTTTTATTTTGTAGGTAATCTCTGAAAGTACTCGTCCGATTGCGAACATTTTTTCACCGATAGAAAGCTGCTTTATTTCTGACTCACATTTATTTCGTAGTAGGTATGCGGGTGAAGCCGCGGACAAAAGCTGGTGGGAAAAATTTGATCTCTCTCAAGATACGGATTCACAAACGTATAAGCGTATAAACATTTATGTAGGTTGATAGACCAATTATGATAAATAAAAATTTTGACACAAAAAGCATGAACACTTCAAAGACACTAAGATAAACGAATTGCTTTTATCCTCACTGAAAACAATAACATATTTAAAGATAAAAGCCACAGTAATAATAATCTTCCTCAATAACGTACATTTCCGAACTGGAAACAATAATTAAAATCTCATTACCACTGCCAATAGCAGAGCTTTAAGTTTGTATAATTATCTCGTTAAGTATAAAAAAAAAAACAAACTTTTAAAACTTCTGAAAGTAAAAGAAAGCTTATAAAGTTGTCAATAATATAAGACCTGTTTCGACATTTATATTTTGACTTTTTTTTAAATGATTATTTTTATTGTGCTTTTGAGTACGATATATACCAGTTTACACTGTTCTTAAATAATAACTTTTAATACTGAAAAAAAAAAACGCCCGTTTTGACATTTGACAAAGACCCATGAATGTAACTTGGGACGAAACTGATAGAAACAATAAAATTATATAATTAAAGGTCCGGTATAGTAGTAGCTAAGCTACACCGGACAGTGACAGGACAGAATAGAAGAAAAAAACGTGTTGCGCCGACCCCAAATAAAACGGAACTAGGGCAGGAAGATGATGATGATGATTGTTTATTTTTATTATGTTAATAACAATTGTATTTTAATTAATTTTATATTTTTATGTCCCAGCTTACTGGTTCCGTTACTATTTTTTTTTTTACTTATAAATACACACAATACACATCTAAATAAAAGTAAAATTTAGAGTCTAGGCCTTATACATTTTTTTTAATTTTTATTTGAATGTCTTTTTTTATTTGAGTGACTTTTTTAATAAAAAAAAAAATCGTCAAGGCATGAGGGGTATTCACGAGTCTGAAAAGATAGCACGCCAGTCGACCATTTCAATTTAGCACACGATGCGCCAAACATCCTGTAAAATAGCGTGACATGTGACAGTACCCCAAGCCAAGTTACTAACCTGCAATCGTTAACACTAGTAGAAAGTTTCAAATGTACGGGAATGGCGTCATTTCAACGCTCAGTCACGTGGTCAGCACAAAAGAATTGGGGATGTGGCCAACAACCAAATCAAATCAAAAATATTCATTTCAAATAGACCATTTGTAGGCACTTTTGAATAGTCAAATGTCGGCCAGTCCAAGAAAAGTGAAACTAAAGTGTAACTCAAAGCGTTTGACGCAAGCGAAACGGTTGTAACTTGGCTAGAGGCTGGACAGAATGGAAGAAAAAAACGTTTTACGCCAACTCTAAATAATACAAGTTAACTCTTTGAATGTCGTAATTAGAAACACAATAGAAAGACAATTACCTTATGTCGGACAGTGTAACTTAAGACATTCGAAAGGTTAAGGGTACGAACATGATGACGATATAAACAAACATATAGTGTAAGTTTATTTAGCTCTTAATCCAAACGATACTGCTAATAATGTTGGCCTAATAAATTTAACTTCAAGCTTATCTAAGCCGATAGCGAAGTTTGGATGTGGAAACATCTAGTCTGGCGCGTTAGTTTATCAGATTGATCTTCAGTAGTTTAACCTTACTAATCCCGTGTTATTTATACACATGTGAGGAATTACGTATTAACTGGTTCTATTTATATACCCCTTAAATATTTTTTTTTAAAACGAAAGTTTGTGTGCCAAACTTCTTATTAGGTTCTGCCTATCAAAGTGTTAAGTATTTTATTTTTTGCTCTAAGGTTATTACAGCTGCCACCACGGATATTGAGCGCTGGCTTCAAGTTGCGCAGAAGTCAAAAATCGGGTCACTTTAGGTAGTGCGACGTGAGACACAAGGGTGGGGAGCGTCTGTGATTGGCTCGCTGCGCATCGCGTCATAGACGACACTCGTGATTCGTTCATTGCGCTTGCAGCATGTATTTAACAGCGACGACGATTGGCTCGCCAATGTATAGAAAAGTGAACCTGAGTCCACTCTGACGCCGAGCGCTCAATATCCGTGGTGGAAGCTGTATCTTATAACCTAAAAGGTTAACTAGTTATTCGGTATAATTCAATGTATCTTATTTGATAGAATGAAGTTTTTTTTTGTTATTATTGCATAAGTAATAACAAAAAAAAAACATTCTATGCGCGTACATAAAATATAGCTTTTGTTACTACTTTCTATCGGTAAAAAAAAATTAACAATCGCACCAGTATTTTCAGAGATTACCTCCTACAACCAAAAAAAAAACAATCTTTACCTCTTTATAATATTAGTTTTGATGTTTGAAAACGTTTGCTACGTCATTCGTCACTCAAAGTTCATTGAAAGACAAATATCGATTGACTTAGTTGTCAGCTATATAACAAGTTTAAAATGTCTTTAAAATTGCTAAAAAAGAACTTCCAGCCTCATATTTTCTACCAGAATATAGTGCAACAGAAATAATGCAACACGTCATTCGTTTCAGCACAATATAGCATATATTTCATGTCCAATTCTCTCCTAGATTCCTAATTGCACGCTTTGAGCGCACCTTAATGACTTCCCCCCAATTTTCGACAGGATTTTGTTTTGAAATGACTGTTCCAGGCAGAGGCGTTCAGCCATTGTGCCAAGTAACCATTGTGTGAAAAATAAAATTTAAATAAAATCTTTGTTTGTTAGCAAAGGATTTTTTATTTCAGTTTTATTTTTAATGAGATTAAAAGGGGTTGAGTTCTGAAAAAGATTTTCGCAAGGTTTATTATTAATACCGAAAGATTGTGGTGGAATATTTACAGGCACTAAGAGAAATTAAGGGATTATGTAAAACAAAGATCCTAAATTATTTTATAATCACGCATTCATCATTGGATAATCACTACATGGACAAACACTATTACCTTTAAATTTAAAATTAACGAGTTCATTCGTAAAAGTCGGCAGTAGTATCGTCACTTTTCTGTGACCTTGAAGGTTCTATTCGAACCTCAGCTGCAGGCTGCGGGTGCAGGCAGCACATGCGGTGGATGTCCATGCAGCCGCAGCCACGTTCGGAATTTTTTCACAGAAATCCTTACTACCACATAGAAAATCAGTCGTGCAGTCGCAACTGGCTTCGTGCAGCCGCTGCATGTGCTGTCTGCATCCGTAGCCTTTTTTTTCTTTGGTGGAAAAAATCATCCAATGACAACCCCCGCTCTTGGGCGGAGCGGGAGATATTGTCAGACTCTTACTGACTAAAAGACCCACCCCGATCCTTCTAGCCTTCATACCGGGGCTCAAGCTGTCTTTCGAAACTAACCCTGGCCCCAGTAGGCTTCGACCCATCTGGGCCCCTGCTGTTGCTGTCAACTCCTTGAGGCGCGCGGGAACAGTGCGCGACGTCGACGACTGCTGCCGAGGTTCGAATAGCAGCTTGATAATTCGAAAGTGCCTGTGAACGGTTTAATTGAAATATATGCTTTTAGTTTTATCCCTACCTTTATTTCATTCATCTAAAGTTTACATAACAAGTTTGTCCATTTCTTGGACATCTAAATATTATACATCAACCTTAAAATCTGTATTCACTCCCATTCCAGTCATATCTCCTTTCATTTAGCCGCTGTTTCTTTGATCTTCCCCTATCCTCTCAAAACTTTTTACGACAAGTCTTGCTTTACTACACATACCGTATATAACCATCGTAATTCATTATCTTACAAGAACAGAGCCATATCCGTGTACTCACAGATATGACGGGACTTAACAGAACTAACTCAATCATACGATGCAGGCATTAACCAAAGGGGATTAAGTGAGGGGAACATAAATTTTAAGGACACGCGCACATTTGGCTATATACGGGTATCTGGTCAATTTTGATTGATCTGGATTATAAGAGAATTGGACACGAATATTTATTACATAATTATTTGGAATGTATACTTTTTAATTTATGGAACTTTTAAGGTAAGAACCTGATGGTTAACAATAATGTGGCCGACGATAGACCCCGCTTACTTAAAAGCAACCTACACACTCTTGTCTAAAAGACTATCAGGAAATATAGACTCTAACAGGGAATTGCTCTTCCAGCAATTCTCCTTAGCTGTATGCACATGAATGTGTCTACCAAAAAAGTTATCTGTTTTTTTTTTTTTAATTTGATATACACTAGTGCTTGATTGTAATCCCACCTAATGGTAAGCACTGGTGCAATCGTTGATAGTGAGGCGCACTAGTTTATTAACACTAGTTTATTTTTAACCCTTTGCAACTTTTCAACATCCCGCTACTAAACCTTGCCTTACCATGTCTTCCCCCATATACGCTAGTCTTAAGTTCTGTCTTAATGCATCCGCTAGAACATCATCCGTATCAGTTAGACTGATAGTGATCCATTAACAGAAGCTTGGCTTACACAAGTCGGTACTAGGTCAATATTTATGTATCAATCATCCTCAACGCTAAGAAGATCGGCAGAGGTTGAAGTGACGCGGGTTCATCTTTTATTATTCGTCTTTTTTTGGAAAATTTGAACACATTCTGAAAAGGAAATAATATGTATTATTGTTCTTTACAGTAAGATTATTTTTATTAAAAAACGTGTTTTTTTATGAAGTCTGTAGTAGTATCAATTATTTATGTATTTGTATTAATTGTTTGAGTATCGTGTAGTTCATTTATTCATTTGAATATAGTATTATAAAATTGTGTTTATTACATTTGTTGTGTTTTCGTTTTATTCTTTTTTTACGCCGACTACTATTTTCTCTGCGTCACTTAAATGTTGTCCAACTCTATACTATTGTTTGCATAAAGTAATAAATAAAAATTTCAGATTAGTTTAAAATTATGTAACTTATTTTAATCGATAAATTTAAATCGACATAAGTATATGGAGAGGCATACTTTTTATTGTACACTTTCCATTCTAAGGCCGCAGTAACATTTTTATTCTACACATAAAACCGATGGCTGGTCATATTTAATTTTATTTAGTGGCGTTTTGTGGACTTGTAAATTTGCTCCAATCATGCAATGAGGTTGCATATAATAGCTTTATTATCATAAATTCACACAAAATAAATGGCCTCCATCATGATTTACCGACACTAATATTGTTGAAAAACGTCGGTTTAGTGATGCGAAAATTCAACTCTTTTCCACTCGGCGAGACGATTTGATATTCGATTGTGTTTGAATCGGATTTTTGATCATTCGAATAACGGACTGAGTTCAATAGCGTCTTTATATGAGGTCCGAGTCAGTTGTGGAATCTTTTAAAACGAAAGCTTTTAGGTTTAGCGAGAGCCAATTTTGGACGATCCTTTGAAATCTAAGTTAAGAACGAGTATTGAAGGTGGAATTTGATTCGCTTAGACAAAATTTTAAAGATTTATCTTATGATAGAAAAGAATATTTTTAGATAGCTGATTTATAGATACGGAGACATCAAGTAGCAACGCGTAGTACATTTTCTTTGTTGGTTTACGTATAAATGATAAAATATTAAGTAAGATTGATAAAATATTAACGGCCCATTCACGACCTTGCTGCTGTGAGCGGTAGCTAAGCGCGGGGTGGCGAGCGGTAAAGATCAAAAGTATGAAAATATTTGAAGCACGACACGAGGCGCCACGCGTCCACTTACCCATGCCATCCCGCTTGCCGCTAATGCCGACTACGTGACCAGGCCGTTAGGTTAGGTTAGCTACTTATTCTTACCCACGATCGATTCATCATCATCATCCTCATTTCAATCGAAAGACGTCTGCTACTTGACATAGACATACTACTCTGTCAAGAAAGTACCGAGAAAAGATCAATAATACACAAATTTTTTGTTATTCATCCAAATTTATTTTATCACCTTCAAAGTATGCCCTTTCAGAAACGATACACTTACGCCAACAAATAATCCAAACATCGAAACATTTTTTAAACGTTGTTTCCGAAATTGAGTTCAGTTCTCGCCGCGAATTCTCCTTTATGTCTTCTACAGATTGAAAACTGGTGCCACGAACTGGTAATTTGAGTTTAGGAAAAAAATAGAAGTCGGCTGGAGCCATATCTGGCGAATATGGTGGCTGCTCGATGGTATTTGTTGAGTGTTTGGTCAAAAATTCATTCACAATGATGGCCTTGTGCGAAGGCGCATTATCGTGGTGCAAAATCCTAGTATTTACTTTCCACAAACCTGGCCTTTTTCGTTGAATTTGCTCTCTTAAATGCCATCCACAATGATTGTAACTATGCGTTTTGTGCCCATCGGATTCCCGCGAACTTCACTAGGTCATCCATCCACCTTGTGAGAGGCCTTTAAACAGTGCGTCTTCCGGTACGTGGTCGTCACTCTAGAACCTTTCGGCTTCATCAACCATCTGTTCTGCAAGTAACGTATCCTACCCACTTTATTTTTTTAGTAGGGAATTTCATCCAATACCATCTTCGCGACCTTGAGGCGGGTGATAGTGTCAGACTTTTACTGATTAAAAACCCACTCCTGTTCCTTCGTTACCTTTCAGAAGCAGACCCTTGGCCACAGTAGTCTTCGACCCTGCTGGGCCCGTACGGTTTGCTGACAACTCCTTGGGGCGCGCGTGCAATACGCTCCGTCGGCGTCTTGGGCTCGGTCCGGACGGTTACCGGACGGTCGGACGGCGAGTTAAGCCAGCCCACTGAAACTTAAGTTTAGGCTATGTCGGCAACCTTAGTTTTCCTGGAAGATGTATTCATTTTTTGATTTAATTGTGCAAGGAAGCAAACTTCTTTTCTCGGACTTTAATCGATTATGAAAAACTGGGAAAATGGGAAATTCACTATAATGTATTCCCTTCCCTACCCCATAACGATAACCACGAGTAGATTTATTGTTTGTTTACCGAACGTAGCCATAATGTAACCGTAAAATATATTAAATACCATTATGAAAATACCGAATTCCATATCGTTAATGCAGGATGTTGGCGTCATAACAATGGTTTATTTTACCTTGAATGGTGTTCAGAAATATGTTGAAGTTACCTGAAACAAAAATGATTTATTATTAGAAATTAATATTTATATACATAAAACAAAGTTGTGTTAGTTACACCATTGCATTGCTTGCACGGGCTGGGGCTCAAGGTCATCAGATAGGTCCAGAACCCTTCTGTGGTATCTCAAAAAACCAGGCCATGCCCAATAAATAAGTTGCCCTTAAGGGCAACTTATTTGGCGATTCAAAAAAGCACTGGTTGCTACAACCAGGTCTGCTACACGCCAAATCTCTCATAGAAGGCTACTCACAAAATCGAACTGCCGAGCTTCTTGAGCTTAGCAGGACGAAAATCTGTGCGATAGCCCGTGCCTTAACCGGCCACTGCAAACTAAACAGGCACCAATTTCACATTAAACTGAGTGACACTGATGTTTGCCGGTACTGCAATCAGGAGAGGGAGACGCCTAAGCACCTCTTGTGTGAATGCGGGCCCCTTATCCACAAACGCAGTGTCCATCTGGGCCGACACATTATTCGCCCGGACGAGATTAAAACTCTAAAAGCTAGGAGTATTCTAAATTTCTTGGAAGCCTCCGGGTTAAAAGAGTTACTCTAACAAGGTGGCGAGTCACAATAGATCTTTTAGGTCGCAGTGACTACATCCCCTACACTATGGGTGATGCATAGCCCCTTATCTTCTAAATAATAATAATAGTTACACCATTAAGTAACACAAGAACGGCTGAATCGATTTTAATGATCTTTGCTTTATTAGATTCATCTCCACCCCGAATAGCGGAATAACTGTTAAAATATCTAGAAATATCGCGTAAAAAAAAATTAAAACATCCATATATTTTGCCGGGCCTGTTGGTCTAGTGGTTAGTGGTTAGTGACCCTGACTGCCATGCTGGAGGCCGTGGGTTCGATTCCTACCCAGGACAAATGTTTGTGTGATGAGCATAATCATTTGTTCTATGTCTGGGTGTAATTTATCTATAATATATATGTATTTAGAAATATATAATTTGTCTAGTACCCATAACACAAGCTCAGCTTAGCTTGGGACTAGACGGCGTTGTGTGATAGTTCTGGAATATTATTATTATATACATCGAAAAATGACAGCATCTGACAAAAACATTGGTCTCTATCGTTTAATTGGTTCAAACATTTTTTATAATTGTCAAAAAAATCTTCTCTTCCTAGGCGAATAGAGAAAGAGTGTCAGATTTTTCCTGAATAAAACTCGTACGTGTTACTATAGTTGCCTTTGGCGTTCCACAAGCTACTCTAAGATCATCATCTTCCCGCCCTTGTCCCGTTTTATTTGGGGTCGGTGCAACACGTATTTTTCTTCCATTCTGTTCTGTCACCCGTCCCTCTATTTGGGGCCAAATATCTGTCTGAGGCCAAGGGTCTCTTTCTAAAAGGGAGGCTCGGTATGAAAGGCAACGAAGGAACGGGGTGGGTTTTTAGGGTTCCGTAGCCAAATGGCAAAAAACGGAACCCTTATAGATTCGTCATGTCTGTCTGTCTGTCTGTCTGTCTGTCTGTCTGTCTGTCTGTCTGTCTGTCTGTCTGTCTGTCTGTCCGTCCGTCCGTATGTCACAGCCACTTTTTTCCGAAACTATAAGAGCTATACTGTTGAAACTTTGTAAGTAGATGTATTCTGTTAACTGCATTAAGATTTTCACACAAAAATAGAAAAAAAGCAATAAATTTTGGGGGTCCCCATACATAGAACTGAAACTTAAAAATTTTTTTTTCGTCAAACCCATGCGTGTGGGGTATCTATGGATAGGTCTTCAAAAATGATACTGAGGTTTCTAATATCATTTTTTTCTAAACTGAACAGTTTGCGCGAGAGACACTTCCAAAGTGGTAAAATGTGTGTCCCCCCCCCCTCTAACTTCTAAAATAAGAGAATGATAAAACTAAAAAAAATATATGATGTACATTACTATAAAAACTACCAACGAAAATTGGTTTGAACGAAATCTAGTAAGTAGTTTTTTTTTAATGCGTCATAAATCGAAAAAAATACACTATTATTAAAACATCGATCAAAGTTACAACACATTACAAGAACTTTTATATTATGTTACTTGCTGCTACGGAACCCTTCATGGGCGAGTCCGACTCGCACTTGGCCGGTTTTTAGACAGTAAGAGTCTGACACTATCTCCCGCTCCGCTCATGGGCGGGGATGTCATCTGGATGATTTATATCCACCAAAAAAAAAAAAAAGACGTGTGGCACTCGGGGACTGCCGCGGTAAAGCTATTGCATAGCATTTTTATCAACTTATGCAATTATAATTATTTATTTTATTTATGCAGTATTTTTTTTCCTTTGTTTTTTTTTCATTGATATTAATTGAAGTTACACTTTCACACATTGAATTGAATTTTGATTGATTGTTCACTCATTTGTTTTCTTATCGGTCACCACGCTCAAAAAACAAATGAGTGGGGGGTGTTAGGTTATTTTCGTTACGGAATTTCTGGATTCGGTCTCCACGCTCAAGGCCCGCGATAGAAGTTATGCAAATAGCTTAAAAATAATCCGTCTCACTATCACTAACTTCCTTTTCTTTCATATCACTTCTCAGACAATCCATCCATCTTTTCTTTGGCCTCCCTCTCGTGCGACAAGCTACTCTGAGATAACTTCTTTAAATATTATCCAAAATTGCTACTAACTTGAAGTAACTGCACTATACTTAGCGCGTGTACCTACAAACTACACTTGGTTAAACAAGTAGAAGCTAAGTTATTCTCTAAGCGCAACAGACCAAGTTATTCTCACTTGGGATTTGCAACTTTAGTGGAAACAAAAAGTTACTTATATGATTTATTTATATTACTTCTTTATTAGAAAATTAGTAATTAAAATTAGTATTGGAGAGCAGTGGTACCCGAGTGGTAAAGGCGGACTTACGAGTTGTAGGTCGCGGGTTCGAACCCAGCCAGGCGCATTACTTTGTGTAATTTAATTCATCACCACTGCTCTCAAAACGGTGAAGGAAAGCAAGGAAACTGGCATATCCTAGAACCAAAAAATCGAAGACACGTGACATTCACCAACACGCACTGGGCCCGTGTGGTGGATTACAGCCCATTCCCTCTCCTAGAGAGGAGGCTTGAGGCCTAACAGTGGGACATTATAAAAGGCTGGTTATTATGATGATGATTTTCTTTCACTGAATGACATAATAGCAAAATTACTACTACTGATACCACTGATGACTCTAATGAGTCCAAATTCGACGTGTTTACTAGTAGACATTCCAGACTTTCATTAGCCACCTCCCAGTTCTAGCATCATGAAAAATATTTAGAATTGATAAGACGAATCTAATAAACCCAAACTCGATGTGCTTACCAGTAAGCATTGAAAGGTTTCATTAGCCATTTCCCAGTTCTACCAAGGTTTTCGTCATCAGGTTCTTGTCATCATGAAGAACGAACAGAACAGTTTTTAAGATAAATCTAAATGAGTCAAAACTGATCTGATGAGATCTTCATAAGAAAAACCGCATCAAAATCGGTCCATTCGTTTAGGAGCTACCATGCCACGGACAGACACACAGACACTTTAAACTTATAACACGCCTCTTTTCCGTCGGGGGTTAAAAATAAATAGACTAATAAAATAGTTGTTATAATGGGAACAGCTAGAGACGATAGTCGTCCGACGTCAAATTAACTGTTACTACATAGTGGGAACGCAGCCTAAGAGAACGCGTATAATGCCATTAAACGCCTATAAGTCCTAACTCCAGGCTGTCAGATCTACGTCAGATGTCTGACAAATCAGAATTTCCTAATGGAAAAACCTGATACAACACTTTCTCCTAATAATTTATTTAAGGTGAATACAGAGGCACTTCCATCATTTGAACATTAATTTGTTTAGAAAATTACTGTGACAAAATTATGTCGGAAATATCAAAGCAAAATCTTCAATTTGAACTAGTAGCACTATTAACTAGTAGGTTTTGAGATTAGTACGTTTAAACAAAGGACCTCTTCAGCTCTCTATTACCTACTTCTTTTTTAGGGTTCGGTACCGCAAAAAGAAAAAAAACGGAACCCTTATAGGATCACTTTGTTGTCCGTCCGTCTGTCTGTCTGTCTGTCAAGACCCTTTATCTCGTGAACGCGCCGAGATATCGAGTTGTAATTAAAACCATATCCTCAACTCTTCGGTCCCTTCAAGCTGTGAAGAAATCAATTTTCTAAGTTTATGGATAAAAAAGATACGGTCGCAAAAAAAAACGTATATTTTGATACTCTCAAAGATCGATATTCATAGGGTACTTCTCGTTGATCCAGAATTTTGAAATTTGGCACAAAGCAAGACCTAATTGCACATGTATAGGAAAAAATCTGAAAACAGTTGTTACCTAGGTCACAAAAAAAAACAATTCGGAAAAATCTTCGAGAGACCATTTGGGATTTGAAGTTTGCACGGAACCCTCATTGTGCGAGTTCGACTCGCACTTGCCCGGTTTTTTTTTAGTATTGATGTGCGTTTGATCACTATCTGACCTGATGGTAAGCCACGATTTGGTTGACGATTTAGCACGTTTGCCTGCCATATGTTTGCTATCTGTATGGTAATCTTAAGTTTGCGTCTTTTCCACCAAACAAAATGTTTTTCTTTTGTTTTTACTTCTTTTTTTCATGGAGTGATAGACAGTGACTGCGAGTACTATTTAGCCATATTGTATGAAAACGATCGTACATTTTGATACCAACAATTATGTACACACGACAATAAAAGCAAAACCAAGGCGCATATTAGCGTTGAAAGACGCGTCGGTGTTTCAAAATATACAAAGCAATTTCAACTTTTTGTTGCAAACTTTAGGGTTTAATTTCGTATATGTGTTTGTCTTTTGTTTGAAACAGGTCGTTACGTACGTAGTGACTTCACGCGTTCTCATTACTGTCTGGTTTGAGAGCATTGCGTTATACTTCTTACTCTTTCTTGTGTCCTGGTATCTCGGAAGTGTGGCCGACATACTTTCATTGTACAGTACGTTTCACTTATGAAGTTTCTTCGCCGTAATGTTAGCTCCCCTGTCTGTCTACAGAAAAAAGAAAAGAGTTGCAAAATCTACAAAAATTGTTGCACGAAATGCGAAACGAAATTGATTTTAACGGTACTTAGTTCCACCACTTTATAAAGGATTATGGGAATGATATTTTATTTAAAAAAAAAGCAGGTCTTAAAGGAACTTGTTAATGGAGAGGTACAATATTGAGGCGTGGCGTTTTCGGTATTTGAAAGAATGTAGGACCATCGTGCACTTGCTTCTGACGTTTTATAAGTGCCCATGTAGGCCTATGTGAAATAAAAATATTTTTGATTTTGATTTTGATCGAAATGGAGCCCAGTGTTATATACTTTATTCAAAAATAGTTTTTAATCAGTTTCCAAAATACAACAAAAAAAAAGACGTGTGGCACTCGGGGACTGCCGCGGTAAAGCTATTGCATAACATTTTTATCAACTTATGCAATTATAATTATTTAGTTATTTTATTTATGCAGTATTTTTTTTCCTTTGTTTTTTTTTTTCTTTGATATTAATTGAAGTTACACTTTCGCACATTGAATTGAATTTTGATTGATGGTTCACTCATTTGTTTTCTTATCGGTCACCACGCTCAAAAAACAAATGAGTGGGTGGTGTTAGGTTATTTTCGTTACGGAATTTCTGGATTCGGTTTCCACGCTCAAGGCCCGCGTTAGAAGCTATGCAATAGCTTAAAAAAATTATAATGCAATTATTAAAAGTAACGAAATATACCTAGCAATACTTTTTTCTGTACTGCCAACATTACGGCGAAATAACTTCTTATATTATGTGAAACGCACTATAATCTCTTCGATTTTCACTTATGTTGGAAGAGCAACACATTATCTGTCTGTGGAAGGTTCGTTTACTTGTCAGATTATGTGTCGCAATCAGAGATGAGTGCTGTTTATTTTTGATCCCCTTTTAGTTTATGATATCCTGGTACCTCAAACAGCTATTTCAACATTGAAAATATTTATATATATAATTCTTCTGTGAGTGTGTATGTCACTGAACTTCTCTCAAACGACTGGACCGATTTTGATGAAATTTTTTGTGTGTGTTCAAGGGGATCTGGGAATGGTTTAGATTCACAATTTTCACGCGAGCGAAGCCGCTGGCAGAAGCTAGCTGACCCGGCAAACTTTGTACCGCCTAATAGTTACCTTTTATCTAAGGTGTCAACTCTACCTACTCTACCCTACTCTACCCTACTCTACCCTACTCTACCCTACTCTACCCTACTCTACCCTACTCTACCCTACTCTACCCTTCTCTACCCTACTCTACCCTACTCTACCCTACTCTACCCTACTCTACCCTACTCTACCCTACTCTACCCTACTCTATCCTACTCTACCCAAATAAGCATGTTGGCACGAAAAATTCATATTTAAATAAATGGAAAGGTTTAAAAAATAATAGTTTTGAGGGATTATGGATTATCTCGGTATCATATTCGGGTTTCTACAATTATGAATTTTTGATGGACTGGATTAACGGCCACGTCAAAAAGACTTAGTATTTCAAAAATATACACCGTTTAAATTATTTTCAACATCATAACGATTTATTTGTCAAAATATGGTAGTTTTTAGTCAGTAAGAGTCTGACACTATCTCCCGCTCCGCCCAAGAGCGGGAGTTGTCATAGGATGATTTTCCTCACCGAAAAAAAAATATACGCGGCTGAAGTTGTGGGCAAAAGCTGATTGGGCATATATCAAGAAAGTACTGTAACTGCCTCTTCAAACTTTACGTGTTAGAAATGTTTGGTTAAACACAATTACTACGCAACTAACCAAACAAAACCGGCTCGTTGAAACTTCCATCGTAAATCTCACCTCCGTGTATTTCATTAATTTTAAACATTAAACTCAATGCATAATATCAGTTGGCAGACGGTTTTAAATTTAAAATAATTATTCAAATCACATCCAAACTTTTGCAATAAATATAAAAGGTTTTTTGAACTTCCCTTACCTACTTTGTCAGTTTTAATTTATTCGACTCAAATAAGGATTAAACTTGACGTTCGTAGTTGGCAAGATGAAGAATTTGAAACAACATTAATCGTCCCATTTATTTACGTGGATGTTATGGAAAACATCGCTTTTCTGTTAGACATTTTCTTAATGTATTTTTACGACTGTAAACGGTGTTAATCATAATTTCTCACTAAACGCTCATTAAAAAATCGTGAGGTATCCTTGCGTCTTAAAAAAAAAAACTAATGTCGACAGGAAAACGTAGGGTCACCACACAAAAGAGCTTAAAATCTGGATAATACCGTCCACGGTAAAAAAATAATAATGCAGCAACAGACTTTTCGACTCCATGAATAAATTAAAATTTACGCGGGTAAAGTCGCAGGCAGAAGATAGTAATAAAATGTATTTTTCCTAAAAACTAAAAACTTTAAAAAAGTTTAGTCAAAGTATCCTTGCCTTTTAAAAAAACTAATGCTGACTGAAAAACGTAGGTTCACCACACAATAGTTCTTCAAATCCGGATATACCGTCCACGGTCAAAACAAATGATGCGGAAACGGACTTTTGGACTCTTATGAATTATGTAAAATTAGAGTGGGTAAAGTTAGCAGGCAGAAGCTAGTAACAAAATCTATTTTGCTGGTCAAAAACTTAAAAAAATGAAGTCAAAGTATCTTTGCGTCTTAAAAAAACTAACGCTGACAGAAAAACGTAGGGTCACCACACAATAGAGCTTCAAATCCGGATAATACCGTCCACGGTAAAAAAAAAAAATGCGGCAACGGACTTTTCGACTCCGTGAATTATGTAAAATCCCCGCTTATTTTTTAGGAGCGGAAATAATTTTCGCGGTCTGCCCCTAGTCACTTTCTTTTTGTTTTCATGCAAATCGACTTCGAAATAATAATCTGAATGTATTAATGGTGCGTTCACAACGTTTTATTTGTGTTTTGTTACACGATTATTGGGCGAGCTGTATAATTTCTTGGGAGTGATACGTCCCTTAATCATTGTGTTGGGAAATATTAATTTTAAATGATATTTGTGCTGTAATTTTGTATTCAATGTTTATGTCAGTACAAAAAACGTTATATTTTTGTGAAAATTCAACTGTCATTTACTTTATTGTTTTGATAATTTTGCTAAATGAAATGGTTTTTATAAATAATAACTAACTATTTATACTATACTTAACTACGTAAATATATACAAAAACTTTTCAAGTGCGAGTCGAACTCGCACACGAAAAGTTCGTAATACTCCTCCAAATCGGTATCATCTGGAAAGCTGACGGAAAAAAGAAAAAGAGAGAGAAAAGAAGAAAAAGCGGAAAGACAGAAGCTGGAAACATTGCTACGTTGAATGTTTTTTGATTTACATAGTCCAGGAAAACGAAAAACATTTCTTCCTATTTAATTAAAGCCATTTTTATTGCTCGTAAAATGGCACTAAGTAATTATGAATCAATATCTTGATTCAACAAATATTCTGTGGAACTCAGTAAAGTGTGTAACATTTAATTGTGAATACTTTTTGGCTTATGTTTAACTTACCACCAGATATAGTAACATATAAAAGACAAAAATAGTAAATGATCACCAAAATTAAACCTACATTTTAATGTAAAATTATAACCAGTTTTAACATCTCGCTACCCTATTTAAGCAAAATGAATCCAAATAAAGCATCGGCAGAACCCCATGGTTACGGAGATATCAGTAGTTAAAATTTTGAGGTTAGGTTAACTACCTGCCAAGCAGCAGCTCGACGGAGCCCCGCTACGCGGGGCTCCTACTTCTGGGTGGTTTAAAAAAAAATAACCTCGAAGAAGGTGACGGGGTCTGTGTTCGCTCGCTTCGCTCGCTCACTACGACCCCGCCACCTTCTTCTAACCTAAATCTAACCGACCCGGGGTGCCCTAAAATTCCACTAAGATAGATTGTTGATTAGACAAAGTATCATCTTGCTCTACGGGGCTAAAAAGAGCGCATTAATTTGCTCGCTAAGATTTGGTTATCATTTACTACATTTGGTGTTCGAATACAATTTAAAGTACAGTCGTAACTAAAATACTATTGTAACTTTAGGATTTCATTTTTTTGGTGTCAAGTAATATATTTTTGACAAAAGAACTTTTATGGTGGTCATTATATTTAATCCCATACTTTTTTAACTTCTATAATCCTGCAAAAACACTTTTTAATCAAATGATCTTTTCTTTATGGTGGGAAAAATCATGCATTGACATCCCCCGCCCTTGGGCGGAGCGGGAGATAGTGTCAGACTCTTACTGTCGTCACTAATCAAATGATCTGCTTATACAACAAATTATCCATCTGTCAAGGAAATCCAATTATTTTACTAGAAGAAACACTCTTTAATAAACAAACTCTTTCTACTGTAACTCTGTCACAAAGAAAATACCTCTATAGTACCTACTGAACGAAAACACCCCAATAATTTTAACAGTAATCTACCTAAAAGGTAACTGATATAAAGTCCGACTTCAAATGGTCAGTCCGATGTACGTGCTTTCATCCACATGTAAATTTTTGTGTCCTTCCCAATTCACAAAAAAGGAAACTCGAAAGAGTATTTCCCACGACTCCAATTTTTCTTCCTGATTAAATTTGTTGCGGAATCCAAAGATGTCTTGACTTACCACGGGACAATCAATGAACTCGAACCAGGGATAACTCGTTTTCTAAGAGATCGGCCAGAAATTGCACCGACCGTGTTCTTTACACGTATTTCTTGGCCCGATCTCCCGAGAATTTTCTCAATTGAATTCGATTTAAAATGTCTTCTATTTTTAAAATTGTGTTTCTGAATAGTACCTTTTTACGTTGAAAGGATGTCTAGCTCGTTTCGTTTTGAAATAATATAACAATTTCCTGTTCCAGGAAATTAAGCGGAGACGTATTTCCGGCCGCTTACTTACTGTTATTAATTCTATATCTTTTTTTTTTTCAAATTCAGTTCCAGAGGTCCATTGACGTGGCGAGGTTTGTAACATAATATTTTATCATAGATTAACATTTTTTTTTTTTTTTAATATAGTCGCTCATTTGACTACGATCTTATCTGATGAGTGTCGGAAAATGCTTACGTAGAATCTTAGTTTATAAGTTAGTATGCTATAAAAAAACACAGACTCCAATAAACCAGGTCCAATATTTTGAGATGATTCGTTCATAAGGTTAATGATAAAATGAGCGAGCTCAAAAGACTTTTGGTTTACTCTCGCTTTGAAGACAAGAGCGTTCCACATTTTAGCAGTGCCGTTGTCAAAAAGGAAGTTTTCCTTTACATCAGGAAGAAAATTTGATATGAAAGTACGTACTTGTTTGTATTTCAATTCGTCACAAAGAAACCTGTAGTGTCATGTCTCAGTATTATCCACCCCTTTGTAAGTAATAAAAGCGAGTACTTTTCTTGAAAAAAAATCACTTGAAACAAGTCGCATTACAACGAACGTCTTCAAGCTACAGTCCCTTTGTAAATCGCTAAAGAATTATCCTAGTAACTATCTACAGAATAATACGCTCTATTGTTTAGATTTAAGTTTCAATTTTGTTTGATTCTGTAATCGTTTGCCATATCCCTTTAACAAGTTTTGAGCAACTGTTACGCGTTTTACGGTGTACGGGTTTTTGGTGACGTGTGTGTGAAATGTGAGCTGTAATAATGTTAGGACGAAAGTAAATGGATTGGAATCATATAGTTTAGGACCCTTTTACCCCACTATAGCAAAGTTAAAAGGAAAGGAAATTGTTGTTCTAGCATGTATGTGTGTCTTTTTTTAAACGATATAAACTAGTAGGTATCTACTTGACTGCGATTCCCATTCCCACCCAATGGTAAGCAGTGATAGCAATCGAGCTATAGAACTAGTGCGAAACACCAACAGATTTTCCCCCCAGTATATAAAGAGCCTATTCACTTTAGTCTAGTCAATTAAATTATAATCGGACGGAAAGACCTTTGCAGGCAAATTGGTCTTATTTATTATGTGTTGGAGAATCCTCTGTAGTAGGTCTTAAACTTTAACTTAAACAGGAAGCTAACAGCCAGGCGTAAGTGCAAAACAACCCCTCACGCGCATGGAAGGCCCGGTGACTATGTATTTTTACTGACATAACAAGCATAAGAATGTGATTTTTCATGATACAGTTATGAATTTTTTTACATATATTCTTCTCTTTACATAAAATATTAAACACGTGTTTCGGGATTCACAAATACTAAAACTAATGTTGTATTGTTCCATAAAGATAAACCTACTTACATAAATTCTTATATTTAAAAAAATCTGAAAGTGTTAGAAGTAATGTGACGCGATCACATTACAAAAGGACTAGAATATACCAGATTACCTAACAATATTATTCTTACGCCGAGCGAATACTTTAGTAGTAGAGATGTACCGACTATAACTTTGGCGGCCTAGCCGACTAGTCGGTTGTAAAGAGGCCAACTAAACGGCCAGGCCACGGTCTTTAAGTCCCCTCTTTTGGCGTGGCTGGAAAGACCTCACGGCGTCCTTACCTTCCTCATGACGCAGGTCCTCACCGGACATGGCACGTTCGGGAGCTACCTGTTCAGGCGGAAGAGACGCCCGGGTGTCGCCACTGTGCGGAACGCCCGGAGCACACAATCGAGGTGAGCCCTGCTGGGGCGGTGCATAGCCGTGCCCCGATCGGCGGCGGAGACATGTCGCGCCGGGCCTTGGTTGAGGCCATGGTCCGGAGCGAGAAGGAGTGGCAGGCATTCGCTGACTACTGCGAAGCAGTAATGCTAGCCAAGGAGGAGGCCGACCGCATCAGGGGTCGAAGCCTATTGGGGCCAGGGTTAGTTTCGAAAGACAGCTCGAGCCCCAGTATGAAGGCTAGAAGAAACGGGTTGGGCTTTTAGTCAGTAAGAGTCTGACACTATTTCCCGCTCCGCCCAAGAGCGGGGGTTGTCATTGGATGATTTTATCCCACCATAAAAAAACGCCGATCACGGTTTTGGGGATATTCGGCAATTTCCGTTAACCTACGTACGTTAACGTATGCCGTAATTAGAGACACAATTAAAAAGTTATTGTTAGTGTTAGTTAGTGTTTTATATAAAACGAGTTAAACTTCGTTTACAAATGGCACAGATCGCAATCTGCAAGCATATTTTCGATATTATGTTTTGTTTACTTCGCATTATTTCTTGATTTTTACTTTTGCTCACCACTCTGCCCAATGAGCGGCGATTTTGCTAAAAAAAAAGTTTTTATCAATTGGAGAATAATTCCAGTAAAGGTAATTATAACTCAATATAGCAAATTATAATTTAATTTCTTGTGGTGGGTAAGGGAAAACAGCAAAGCTATACTACCTAGGAGTATAAATAACCCGTCAAATACAATCCAACCCTGATACCAGTTGACAGAGACACTTGTAATTTAATTTATTGTTCATATTATTGGGTTCGATATTTGTAATTCATTTTATTGTTTTTGTTATTTAATTTAATTGATTAGCATTTATTTAATTGACATATAAAAATGGGATTGTTTGTAAGAATTTTAATATATTTTAATATATAAATAAAAAAAAATAAGTCCGAATTAAAATTTGCATGCTGTAAACTAAGGCGGAACATGAAGAACCTTGTACTTGTTGTATTTTAAAATCTGTACCACCATGTTCATGCAAATAAATTAATTATTATTAAAATATTATTATTATTATTATTACCTCTGTTACGTTCTGTGATAAAGAATTCCCCTTGTAGATAAACAAGATTTCAAGAATTCTAATCCAACATAAGGATCTGTTTGCGGATGAATGGAAGATGATTTTATTGGCATGTCAAAAGTAATGTGAGAGGGATTGATGTAGGCAAAATAGTGAAGGTAAACCATTGTAATCAATTAAACTAAATATAAATGCGTATATTATCAAAAAATACACAAAAGGTCGGTTCTAACGACTAGTTGGCTTTAACAACTAGTCGGAACGTCTCTACTTAGTAGATACCTAAATAAGTTCTTCTTACGAAATATTTTATCAAACATTACGAAAATAACTTATAAGACATGGTACGTAATCGTGTTGTGTCTCCAAGACATCAAATAACATGTTTCTGTGCAATTTGCTTTGGCACAAAAGCTTGGCTTTGCTTCGCCTTTTTTAATACTCATAACATTTTTTTTTTCTGGTACAGAATATACAATATTTTTACATGACTTAGTTCACTGGGATATAGATACTGTCAAAGCTTGGTTTTAAAAATAACCCAAAAATGTATCGTACCTACTACCTAGCTGTTTGTTTACTCACTATAATCATGGCCGTAAGTTCCCTCTTCCAGAAATGGCTGGAGAAGCGTCTCGGCATCCTCACCAGCAAAACGCGGGTTCTCACCAAATATGGCAATTTTAGGACGTTCCTGCTTTGGATTCATGCGGAAGATACGCTCAGGAGCCATCATTGTGTGAATTGCCCGGAGGACACGGTGGAACATATGGTTGACGTGAACCCCGCTTGGGCGGAGCAAAGCCATGCCTTGGTGGAGGTTATCGGCGGCAGTGACCGATCGCACCAGTCAGTTCATGATGGACCATGCCATGGTCGTATATCTATATCGTGGCCAGATCATGACATATACACAATTATTTTTTTTTTTTGTTTTTTTTTTTTTTTTTTTATTAATCCTCTTTACATCTATCTTTACAGGTCTTATAACCCAATGTGACAGTGTAGCTAACAATTATACTTAACCCTAAACATACGTTTATGAAAAAATCTATATAAAAAATTCCATCAATTTTAGTTCAAAAAGATTTCCCTGTAAAAGCCAAAATTGACCAAATATACTGTTTGAACATCCTTACTCCTTACACACTGACACACTTGAATATCAGTGACAAGCCACAATCTACTACATAGTCGACTAACTTTGAATGTCCTTTACGAAGAACATTGAGTGCTTGTGGGCTGTGTACTAGATGTAAGGCAGGGCGCAAACGTGTCTTGTGTCAGATACAAGCAAACTATGAATATTTGATTTATACAACGTGTAACTTTAAATGCGCAATACCTGAAAATAGTTTGATCAGAATAACGAGCAGAATCAATTGAACCACTTTTTATTTTATGTTACATTTAAAAAAAAACTTTTTTATTAATAGGTCAAGCCATTACGTGCGCGAGCCCGCCCAAATAGGTAAACAAACACAGTTGTAGTCCAATCACATTTTCTCTCATACGCGGGATAATAATAGTCCTTATTTCAATGCAGATACGAATTTCAAACTAAAACAGCATATAAAACTTTTAATTACTACTTTTTTCTCGCAGAATGAGGTCAATTAAATTAAAAATCATTTGAGGTGTCTGGGGTTTTGCGCATTTAATGTTACACGTTGTATAGACCCAGTATGAAATAATCTACTCTCTTTGGATAACTAAACATTTTTTGTGTCCAGTTGCTTTCACTTAACACATACTCATGTCGATCAAAAAGTGTTCGGTGTCAGCAACTGGAACAAAATGTGTCTACGTTTGCACAGCGCCTAACACAGTGTGCCGACAATTTTGGCTGCATTCTGAGAGAAACTGAAAGTGGCACTAGTTATTGCAAAGCTTTTATACATTACTAGCTCCTGCCAGCGACTACGTCCGTGACAGTAGAAAATTATCGTGATAGTAGATCTTACACTAATAATAGAAATTTATTTTTTTAATCGATGTTATCACATATACTATTTTAATTGTAAAGCAATAAAAACGCTAACAGTCACTTACGATGTTTTTCCCAAAAAAAGGTCGATTTTTCTATTGTCAGGCAGGTGAAACCACTGGCAGAAGCTAGTTTATAATGCTAAATAATATATGCTAACAAAATCGCTGACAACTACTAGTATAATTTATCATAACTTCCTTGAACAATACAGGTATTCACTTCGTTGACTAAAATCACAATAAAATGAACAAAGTACCACAAGCAATGTGTCAGAAAACGTTAAAAGGCAAATTCTGTGTCATATACTTTTTAAAGAACAAAAAACGCTAACTGCTGTCACTTACGATGTTATTCCAAAAAACAATCGATATATTTCCTACTGTCACGCGAGTGAAGCCACTGGCAGTAGCTAGTTAATGAAACAAAATTTGCTAACAAAATCGCGGACAATAACTAGTATAATTTATCATTAAACAATACAGGTACCGGTATACACCTTGTTAACTAAAATTAACAAGGTAACCCAACGTGTCAGAACTCAGAAAACGCTAAAAGGCAAAATTCTGAAAATGCCTCTTCTAGTGTTTTCAACAATTTTATTATATCAACTTCGATATAATTTTCGCTGAATAAATTCAATGAAAATTATTTATAGTTTCTGATAAAGCGTGTTTATTGAATTTACACTTACTGTGTTAGAAACGCTAATTAGGTTTGTTTGAATAATTAATTTGTCATCTAGTTGGCGTTTTAATTTTACCTAAGAATCTCAAACAATTTTTTTTTTGTGGATTCATGTCAACGTGTCGTATTAGATTGGTTGAACAGTTTTTTCGAGGGTCGTCGGCTACCTTCGTCACTCGTCGGGCTGCTACGAGAGCGACGGTGGCGTGCGGAACAAGCGGGGCCGCGAGCCCAGTACACCACAGAGTACTATTTCGCAAGCTTTTATTCAGTTTCACCTGTCCCGATGTTTGCCATTATGTCTGTAATCAAATCTTGCAAATTAAATTTGATCCATTTCCCGCTACCAATTGAACTGAACTTTTGCATGCATGTGAAAATCAGATGACAATGCAAAATTACTATAACATGGAGCTAATCTGATGATGAAACTGGAAGATGGCTATAGGAGCTTGATAGTTAAATCTGGTTTAAGAACATTATTTTTCTCATCAGAATTAACAATAATTCACTTACTAAGAAATTTATATTACAATCCCCAGCACCAATTGTTGTATTTATTCTGGATAATATTCATTTCAAATGAGAGTCCATTTGCTTTTAAAATAGTCTGTAGATAAGTCCCTAACTAGCGAAAAGGGAATGACCATATAATTTTCAACAAAAAAAAAAACGTTCAACAATTTCTATTCTAAATACAAAAGTACTTCATAAAAAGCTATGTGTTCAGCCAGTATTAAATCCTTGTATATCTACTACCTGTCCCCGCGGTTTCACCCGCTTCTTTGGTTTGTCATCCGCTACCATAGGACGTAGTGTATTTATACAGGATTTCTCAATAAATTCATTGTATGTCCAATAAACCATGTTCACTTCATCGAACACTTTTAACAATTGTTTCAACTTACCTATAGAACCAAGAATTAAAGAACCTTTAACAAAATAATATAATTCCTAAACAGTTAAAAAAAAAAAAACATGCAAAACTAAGTTCAGGTAAACATCACAATAAAAATGTACGGAATTCGTAGAACCGCGTTTTAAAATTTCAAAGGTTTTTTAATACACGAACTGGCGACGACGCGTGTGTAAACGAAAGGTCTTGTCCATTTACATTTTGACTACGCATGTTATGCGTGTTATTTACATTTTTTAACGGGTGTTACCCTTTTTTTCGTTTTTACTCGGTTAGCAGAAAGAATAGCTGCGGGTTTGTGGATCGGCATTGAAATCTTTGTGGTATATTATAAAAGCGAACGCATTTATATGATGCCACAACAGAAAGATAAACAGACAATACACAAAAGCATACACATGACAATAATATTATGAAGTCGAAAGATTGTGGGTGTTTGTTATTTCTTCGTGCTTGAACGACACGTGTAAACCACGTCTTGGAATAGCACATTAAGATACTTTTTAAATCCGAGAGTACGTTCTCCTGGGATAATTTTCTACTTTCACGCAGCTGAAGGCGTTGGCAGCAGCTACTTACATAATATAAAAAACTTTTTACAAAAAAAAAAACCGACTTCAATGTTAAAAACACTGAAAAGTACAAAATAACTTTAATTTCGGAAGTCGGTGTTTCTATAATAGATAGTTTTGTCTCTTCGTTATTTAACACCGACTTTAACACCGACGAGATGCTGTTTATAATAGTCTTTTAATAATCTCACAGGTGTAAAAAGTAAAGTATCTAAGACAAGGATAAAGCTGTCTTTTTAGGAACTTGAATTTCCCACTTCACTTAGGTTTTTATATAAACTCCGTCACAGGGCTCGGGAGTTAAAAATATGAATCCCTCTCTGAGTTTGTGATTAAACCTTCGTTTCATTCAAAATTCAACATTCCACCTGCCACTCATCACGATATATACATTGATTTATTCCCTAGTCACATAATTTACTCTATTTTTTGTTTAAAACAAACTCATCCATCAATCTTTGATAAGATACGTTAGTGACACTACGAGTAGCTACTTAGTAAGAGTAAAAAGACCAAAACAAAAACATAGTAAAGAGTGCGTTACAAGGTTGCACCAAATAGAATTCCAAACTTCGCAATGTAAGACAAATATATCTGAAGTTGATATTGGTTACTTCTTCGATCTTTTGGGATAATATCCTATTTTCACACATGTTTAATAACTGATAGAAGCTAGTTTTTACATAAATAGAAAAAGAGAAAGAAAGAAAAACAGTTTATTTACTTACACGAAATGACGAAATCACAAACATAATGATTAGATAGAGACGATATGCGTCATGTCCGCCCAAAACGGCTGAACGCTCATCATAAAACTGCGACCTCACAAATGTCAGTACATTTGTGAGGTACTCAGTAGGACTCAGTAGTCTGTTACTTCGTTAGCAATACTGGCTAGGTGTAAGCCTTTTTTTTTAATTAATGATAGGCTTGCGTTTATACACCATCTCACCTGATGGTAAGCGAAGATGTGGTCGACGATGAAGCACGCTTGCCTACCACACTCCCCGAAATGTATACGATAGAAAACCGATAGACTAGCAACTCGGCGGCGATGCTCAAGGCTTTGGAGTTTCGACTATAAAACGACGGGTCCTACGTAAACTGGTGTAACCCGCAAAACAGCGAAATACGTTTTTTTGCACCAAAAGCCTTAAAATTACCTTATCTTTATACCCTGAAAAAATTATATTATTTTATCAAGTAATTTCAAAGATACAAACTTGTAAACTAATATAAGTGACATCGTTTTCAGCCACACGACCATCTACACTGATGTAAGTCACTTGCATCAGTGTAGGTAGTCGCGTGCGAAGCGACACGTCAGCACAAGTGTCATTTACTCTAGTATGCGCGCGGCGCCGGAGTTGGAAGTACGTTAAACACTGGTATAACTGGGATGTGTTTTAATTTACTTATTCGTTTGTTAAAAACTACTCAGACTTTGTTTGTCTTAAGTAATTAATGGTAAGAAGTCACAACAATGAAGCGCTCACGAGGTCAATTAATGATAGATTTATTAGAATATAAGTATAGTAAAATAAAAATTCTCGAAAACTAAGAAGGTAAGTATTAATTGATATTTTAAATAGTATAATGATTTACTTTGTATTGTTTGATAAATTGTAAAATTAAAAAAAGAATAATTACGAGTTGTTTATTTGTATTTTCACTTGTACCAGTATACAAGGTTTATAGTAGTTACTCGCGTACTTTGTATAGTGGTTTTAATAAGTTTTGACGATTATTTATAAATATATTTTAAAATGAATTAACACATTAATTTAATTTATTTTACATCGGCTGACAGTACCATCACGCGAAATACGTGAAGAATTAGACCAAACTTTAAAAATGTGTAACGGGACCACGGATCCCACCGAATTCATTGAAAAAATTAGTTTCACAAATGAAAGTTTAATAGATAAGCCAGGTAAACATACTAAACAAAATTAATAAAATGTGATTTTAAAATTCATGTTTTTTTTTTTCAATAAACTTTGCACTTGTATCAGTATACATAGTCACATCTGATTTTTGTTTGGTTTTTGTGATGTTGTTAACTGATATAAGTTACAGTATTTTAATAATAATATCTATTTACTAATAAAATTAATCGAAAAGCTATTTTTAATACGTTTTATCAACAGTTGTAAAATGAATGGTACCGCTCAGGAATCACATTGGACTTCCAAATATCTGGAACATCTTTAATTTTTTTTTTGTCAATTGGTAACAAACTCTTGTAAGCTACATCTAATCTGTAAAGTTTTTGTTAACTGACATGTGTATTACTTCTCAAACATTGAATAGTTTTGTAAGCTTCTTCTTCAAACGCATACCTACTTATAATTAAACATAAATAAATCTTTGGCTTGAACATTAATTTCGCAAACCTTACTCCACATTAGTCCACATAACAAGTTCCCACATGGAATTATTTTCCAGTTGTCAAAAAAGGGAAGGCAAGACTTAAAATTAATTCACCACATAATTATTTTGTACATGTATTGCGATCATATTCCTTATGTAAACAGGGTGTAAGGGACAGCCCTCCACAAACTTTAAGGGCTTACTCAGTAGACAAAATCGAACAACGTTTCACAAGACATTTTATTAAACGAAAAATAAATCAGCCTCACCATACAAAATTAAAGACTTAATTGGACAGTTTGTATGGAGGGGCCAATTTTTCTTTTTTGTTTCCGAAAAAAAAATCTTGTGGAAGGTTGATCAGTTTTGTCTATTGAGCAAGTCCTTAAAGTTTGTGGAGGGCTGTCCCTTACACCCTGTATGTATTGCGCTTGGAAATTTAACGTGAATATAACTCATAGATTTCTTGTTGTTAGTCATACTGAAAATGAGGGTGACAGCATTCACTCAGTAATTGAAAGGACAACCAGAAAGATTTTTTTTTTCAGAACAGTGGATCCTAGCTTTTAAAATGGCGACAGCTAATGCAAAACCGTATGTTGTTCGAGAAGTAACTCAATCTTTTATGCTTTATTTTAGACTTAAGGTCTAAAATAAAGCATAAAAGGTAGGGTTTTAGGTCTTGCCTTCCCTTTTTTGACAACTGAAAAAAGAATTCCATGGGAGAACTTGTTATGTGGAGTAAGGTTTGCGAAGTTAATGTTCAAGACGAAGATTTATTTATACTTAATTATAAGTATGCGTTTGAAGAAGGAGCTTACAAAACTATTCAATATTTGAGAAGTAATACGCATGCTAGTATACAAAGTGTTCCAAAAAACTTTACAGATTAGATGTAGCTTACAAGAGTTTGTTACCAATTGACAAGAAAAAAATTAAAGATCTTCAAGATCTTTGCAAGTCCAATGTTATTCCTGAGCGGTGCCATCACGTCAATTTAACTTATACGATAAGATATAATACCATTGCGGTACCATTCATTTTACAATAATTTGAAGATACGAACCGATAACACTGAGGATTCTGACTAGGTTATATTTTTAAAAAGCTTAGTCGTCTTTTCCAACATGTTGTTTCTCTTTTTTATTGGGTTTTCTATACAATTATCTACTGAGATTATTTTTACGATAAATAACAATGTGACATCGCCAATGTCAGAAAGACTGATTAAGTAGTACGTAAGACTGATTATAAGTACTAATGAAAATATAAATAAACAATTAATATAATTAACAAAAGTTCCTAACTTAGTGAAAAAGATTACATTTTTTAGTTTTATTATTTTTAAGATGACAAGACCTTGATTTGGTTTTTCATAAAGAATGCCATAATTTATATTACTATCACAATAATAACACCTATTAAGCATAGGTCTAAAAAATCATTTATTTGAAATAAACTGTTATTTTGTATTTTTAATGTTTTTATTTCATTTCCTGTCACACCGTTTCAAATATTTAAGGTTAATAACAATGCAGAAAACTGTTGCAAGTAGTTTTCCAGTTCTGAGTTAACTGTTGTAAGTGTTTAAAAGTCGATAAAAGAAGATGTTATTGTTAATGTTATAACCTCATATTGATCAATAGATTGAAAATAGCATGCTAAAAGAGTAAAATCCTTAAATTTTCCTTTATTACAAGTATAAGCAAGTACACTATATACTGGTATAAGTGGCTACTTGTATCAGTTTACATGTTCTACCATAGTAAAGAAAACAAGCTACATCAATGCAAGTGATGCTATTTTCCAAAGTATAAAAAAATAATAAAAACCAATAATGCAGTCTTTTTCCTTAGATATTCAAATATAACATATCAAAATTTCAAGAATTTCCATTGATACATGACAAAATTAGAAGCTTTAAAACCTTTAAACCGCTCTCCTGAACAGTTGTGTTTTTGCACTTGTACTAGTATACGTAGGACCCGTCGAAAAGTGCATCATTGCCGATGATTCTCTTGGCTCGCCTCTCAATCGACTCCAGCGCATCAAGCTGGTATTTGGCAGATCCATCCTAAAGATGAGAACAGTACTCCATACACGATCGAACTTGGGCTTGATAAAGATTGAGCAGTTGTTCCGGCGTGAAGTACCGTCTCACCCTTGCTAAGATCCCCAATTTTTTGGCAGCTAGTTGAACCTTTGCATCGATGTATAAGCCGAAATTGAGAGTAGATGATAACGTAACTCCAAGAAGCTCAAAGTGGACGATTATCGGTACGGTCACACCCCGGAAAGATGGAGCCGGATGGAATTGGCTCCGTTTGGCGGAAAAAAGACACGCCTGGGTTTTAGATGCATTGAACTTGACCAGATTGGCGTCACCCCAATCGGAGACCGCCAATAAGGACGAGTTTAAGCGTTTAACCATAGCCTCTCGGAATGACTGGATCTGTGGCAGCCTGGTTAGTAGTTTACTCATTATGATATATGGACATTGGTATTGTAACGACGTCGTTCAGCAACCGTCCGAATCGAGCCCGAATCGTTGACAGCTCGTAGTGATCACGCGCGCCCTAAAAAGATTTCAGTAAAACTGTAAGGGCCCACTAGTACCGAAGTTTACTAGGGCTATGGATCGACTTCTGAAAAGGTTACCAGTGGTCCTGGAACGCCGATTTTACTTTACTGTCCCGCACTCGTGCCTCAAAAAAACACCGCCACAAAAAACCGCTACAAGCGGCCACAAATAAAAGATAGAAACGGCCGCAAAAACAGCTGAAGCGCGCGACACCTCTTGTGTCCGGTGAAGCTTAAAATCCGCTTCAAGCGTTTTTTTGTGGCGGCACCGCCGTACACAAGCCACAAAAAAAAAAGGCCGCCTCAAAATGAAGCTTGAAGCGGCGTTTTTTTGAAGCCCTTGTGTGGGAACAATTAGTCAGTACAAGGCTGACACGCCCTCCAACACCGCCCTAGAGTGGCCATCGGCGTGAGCTTGTGGACGTTGAGCAATGGGTACCTTGTCGTCCGCTCGAAGTCGACGTCGCGTAGTGTTCGACGTTCGCCTCAAAGAGATGTCAGCAAACCGTAGGGTCCCAGATACCTGCTAGAGCTATGGTATGGTTGTGAAAAGGATATACTCATTGTCCTGGGACGCAAAAAGCAACTGAAGGAACATTATGCAGATGTGATTTTAGTCAGTAAAAGTCTGGTACACCCTTTCGCTCCACTCTAGAGAAGGAGAAGTCATAAGATGAATTCCCACCTAAAAAAAAAAACAGCTGTCTTAAAGCCATCGCTTCCCGATGCCAATCAATACCATAAATTCTAAAATAACCAAAGGTCTTCGGAAATAAACGCGACCTTGTTATAATGTAAACCGATACAATCGTTATTTAAACGCGACGTCTTCGTCGTTCGTGGATATCGTTTTATTTCGGGGTTACTTATGTAACGAGTGTTTTCTTACTACTTGTACAAGTTGTGGATAAATAAACTTTATCTGCTCTCACTTACAGGTGGGAAATCATCTTTAGACTTCTGTCTCTATCACTAGGGTGGGCGAGAGGGTGTATCAGACTTTTACTAACTAAAACAACACCTTTTTTTTTCGATGGGAAAAATCATCTTATGACAACCCCCGCTCTTGGGCGGAGCGGGAGATAGTGTCAGACTCTTACTGACTAAAAAACCCATCCCGTTCCTTCAAGCCTTCATACCGGGGCTCGAGCGCCCTTTCGGATAACCCTGGCCCCAGTAAGCTTCGACCCGGCTGGGCCCCTGCTGTTGCTGACAACTCCTTGAGGCGCGCGGGAACAGCGCGCGCCGTCGACGACTTGGGCTTGGTCCGGACGGTTACCGGACGGCCGGACAGCGAGCTACCCATTGCTCACTGTCCGCAAGCCCGCGCCTACGGTGGCTGGAAATCGGGATCGGAATCCCGGCGGCGGCGGCGAGAGCGCCGTTGCCTGATGCGGTCGCCGGTCGGCCTCCTCCTTAGCGAACCATTACCTACTGCTTCGAAAACAACACCTTCAGTTGCCTTTTGCGTCCTAAGACAATGAGTATATCCTTTTTACAACCAATCCCATAGCCCCAGCAGGTACCAGAGCCCCTACGGTTTGCCGACATCTCTTTGAGGCGCGCGTGGAATACTACAAGCCATCGACGACTTGGACTCGGACCTTATAGAACGAGCAGACGGCGAACTACCCACTGCTCGTCGTCTGCAAGCCCGCGCTTTCACCTTTTGCATACCAAGACCATGAGTACCAAGACATTTCAAAACCGCAGGTACAGAACAGCAGGTATTAGCCCTGCTGGACCCCTACGGTTTGCTGACATCTCTTTGAGGTGCGCGTACACTACGCGATGTCAACGTCAGACTCGATCCTTAGAGCCGGGCCACACGGCCTTACACCGCAAATATTTCGACGAATCGGCGCCACACGAGTGACGCCGCCACCCCCTCGTGCGGCGCCAATTCGTCGAAATATTTGCGGTGTGGCGCCGCAACGCATCATGTGGTCCGGCCTTTACAGGACAAGCAGACACTTGCTTATCATCTACAAGTCCGTGTCTTCGATGGCTGCTCTGCGATTCCCGACTTTATAACAAAGTCGCATTTATTTCTGAATACCTTTAGTTATTTTAGTTAATTATTTAAGAAAGATATATTCTTTACTGTACACCAAAAATAAAAATTACATCAGGAACTTAAAAGTAATAGGGTGTCACAATGGGCGACACCCAAGATAAGATATAAATGATATATGATAAGATAGTTAAGATATTGATTTTTATAAGGAAACGATGGCTTTAAGGCGTTTGTGACTTACACAGTTGGTCATAAAAGCTGTGTATGTAGAAAAGTAAGCCAGGTCTAGCACTTGGAGAATTTAGAAAATTGTTTTAAAGAAATGGTAAAAAGGGGTCGACATTACGACAATAAGATAATACGAAGGTATGAAACCAGAAGGCCAGTAACACCAGCTGCATAAATACCTACTTACTTTAGGTTAAGGGTAAATCCTGGCGGAGCTGCGCAATTGTTCGAAAGAGTAAAGATAGAATTACATTGCTCACACGTGTGCCACACGCGTCGACCTGGGCGCGTCGGTCTACATACATTTTATACGGAAACTAGACTTGTAGAGCTACACTTGATATACGCCATGCGATGCTACGCGATGGCGTCCTACGTCCAAATCAGTACCCCTAGCCAAGTTACTAATCTGCAATAGTTAACGCTAGTAGAAACCTTCAAATATACGGGAATGGAGTCATCTCAACGCTCAGTCACGTGGTCAGAACAAAATATTCGGCGACGCGGCAAACTCAAAGCGTTCGACGTTAGCGAAACGGTTGTAACTTGGCTAGAAGTGCAGGTGTGTTACACGTGAGCGTCGGACTGTACCGCGCCCATGGAGCCAGACTGGGAGAAGTTATTTAAGAATTAAGACCCAAAAAAATAAAGCTAGAACTACATTAGACCAACGCACATATGTTTAACACGCCTGATTTTTAAGCAGAACTACGTGGCGCGGCGTGTATCAAGTGTAGCTCTACAAGTCTAGTTTCCATATAAAATGTATGGAGACCGACGCGCCCTGATTGGCGTGTGTGGCACACGTGTGAAAAGTGTTCTACACTGCTCACACTGCACACTGTCTTAAGGGTGAAAGGCCTCAGCAAAGCAAACATATACGCTATCGATGTAGCTTAGAATCATCAATATAGCTAAGAGTAGGAATACTGACAAACGTTAAGCACGTTTCCAAGAACGAGAGACATTAAATCGCTCTTATTTTGTTTTTTTTTAATAATATAAATTAGTGCTTGACTGCAGATAGGATCCTGATGGTAAGCAGAGATGCAATCGTTTTTTAAAAGGTAATCATCAAATAAACTCTCTCATTGGGAGTACCTAGAGCTTTTTTTTGGTAGAGAAAATCACCCAATGACAACCCTCGCTCTTGGCCGGAGCGGGATCTATTGTCAGACTCTTACTGACTAAAAAACCCACCCCGTTCCTTTAAGCCTCCATACCGTGGCTCAAGTTCCCTTTCGGATAACCCTGGCCCCAGTAGGCTTCGACCCGGCTGGGCCCCCTTCTGTTGCTGAAAACTCCTTGAGGCGCGCGGGATCAGTGCGCACCGTCGACGACTTGGACTTGGTCCGGACAGTTGCCGGACGGCCGGACAGCGAGCTACCTATTGCTCACTGTCCGCCAACCCGCGCCTACGGTGGCTGGAAATCGGGATCAGAATCCCGGCGGCGACGAGAGCGCCGTTGCCTGATGGAGTCTGCCTCTTTCTTTGTTAGGAGTAGAGGTAGAGGAAGAATCAGTTTTACCAACTACATTTTCAAACAATCCTTCTACGGATCTTGGAAACACAAAATACAGTTAACATTCTAATCAAGCAGTAAACAAAAATAACTTTAACACTGATGTCACCTACAAAATAGCAAAAAAAAAAACAAACAAAAAAAGTTCACCCACGTAAATAACTCTACTTCAAATTGACAAATGTATAAGCTCAACGCCATTTTCCCATTGTGTATTGCGAATAAAAACTTTTTTGCACCTACTGCCACCATTTGTCTTCCAGCCTGCGTATGGAATTATAAATAGCCGGGCTTTTTGTCACGCGAGTTTAATATGAGTGTTAAATACTGATATAAACGTACTTTCAACGTTGGCCGTAATTATTTTGTTTAAAAATATAATTATTACGTAATCGCATTTTTTTTAAGAGCAGTGGTGGCCGAGTGCTAACGACCCCGACTTACGAGTTGCAGGTCGCGGGTTCAAACCCAGCCAGGCGCATTATTTTGTGTAATTTATTTCATCACCACTGATCTCAAACGGTGAAGGAAAACATCGTGAGGAAACCGGCATGTACTAGAACCAACAAATTCGAAGACATGTGACAGCCACCAACCCGCACTGGGCCCGCGTGGTGGATTACGGCCTATTCCCTCTCCTAGAGAGGAGGCCTGAGTCCCAACAGTGGGAACATTATAAGGCTGACTATGACTATAACTATTTTTTTAGGTGTGATGCCTTCAAATAACCTGTCCTGCTCTACGCTTAAGCAATAGGGTATGTCAGGCTTTTGCTGGCTACAAATACCTATATCCATCAATTGGCTTTTGCGTTCTAGGCTCAAGGTCACTCTTTTAAACGTTCCCGCAGTCTTTTAGCAGGGATCAGCCCTAGTAGACCCGTCAGTTTTACTGACATTGTAGTGTAATATGTAAGCTATGTACGTAGTTTGTAAGTATATAACCTCATGTAACCGCAATTATTAAGTTATAATACACCCCTACTTTTTAATAAGTACACAAAAAAATGGGGCTGTATCTACCGATCATATTTTTGTACCCTTACTGATACAGTACCCGTTACTGATCATATTTTTGTATTCAAAAGTAGAAACAACCGAAATTCAAATATTGACCACGAAATGGCAAATTCATCATAGATTCAATCATACATAACAATTGCTAGTAGAAAATACTGCGGGCAGTGTTTTTCCATTTTAATCGTCATTTATTCATTCATAATCAATAGCCTGCACAACATTTCCACAAATTAAGAGACATTTTGAGATAAACACAAACGCTAATAACTTTGCTGTTTATGATTATTATTTATTGAGACTTTACTTGAATAATAACAAGGGCTTAGTATTTGTTCTAATTAAAAATTAGTGGTTTATATCTGGACTTAAAACGCATCGTACGTCTTTTCTTTCATTAAACACCCATCCTTACATGGCGACCCTGCCAGGATCATCATCTTCATCATCTTGAGACGCGTGTGGAGCACAATGCACCATGGACTTAAACTTGGTCGTTATTGGATTGCCAGACAGTTGCCTACAGCGGCTAAAAACCACTCTGCTCCTTTCGACACCCGCAGCGTCTCCTTCGGCAGTGGCTGAAGCGTGTGTACGTCCGTTTCGTCACGGCTGCAGCCACCTCCTTTGCTCGTACGGAGGCAGCCGCTTCTCATTGTCTCTCGCTCCGGACCATGGCCAAAACCAGAGCTGGACGAAGAGGTCACCAACGTAAAAGCAGCTTACGTAATAATTACGCAGCTTTGAAATGATAGGTATGTAGGATCTTAACTGAATTCATAAAGTAGTTGACATTTGGGATGTGGAATCAAGGAGCTTTGTATCGATAGTTGTATCAGCCATGGCTTAATAGCCACGAGCTTCGACCACTAAATCGAGAGGCTCTAATTAGGCAGCTGGATTCAGAAAACTGTATTCCTGTACACAACTTGTATTATGAAGAGGTTCTTCTCTTTGGAACTTTTGACTTTTTCGTCAACTCGCTTACGTAAAGCGCACGAGTCAGTGCGTGCTGGCACTTACCAAAAAATGATGTATTTTATACGTTTAAGCGAGTTGACCACTGACAGAAAAAGCAGGTGAAATCGGACTTTTTATAAAAGAAATATTTAATAAATTATAATGATGGACAAGCGAAAATATAAGGCACAAAAAACCTTGCCAACTTTACGACTGTCTTGAATCTTTGTAAACTGGTTTCCGCACTTAGTCCTCGGTGGACCTTTGTGCGTGTCACCGATGTCACTTCGATGGACCGTTGACCTTCACAAATAACCTCCTCCTCACCTCTCACGCCTTCCTTCCGTTCACAATAATAATAGACATTACTACACGGAAAAGCTGACTACTATATTGATGCCTCTATCGATAATAGTCAGTTTTAAGTACCTTTTAGGATCGATAATGTGTTTGTAAAAGTTGATTGACTGAGAACACTAATATAATGTCTAAGAGGTAACGTTTTTTTATGTTTTTATGAGGTAATGTCTGAAGTACTGTACCCCTAGCCAAGTTGCTAATCTGCAATCGTTAACGCTAGCAGAAAGCTTCAAATGTACGGGAATGATGTCATCTCAACGCTCAGTCACGTGGACAGAACAAAAGAATCAGCGGCGCGGCGCCAACTCGAAGCGTTCGGAGCAAGCGAAACGGTTATAACTTGGCTAGGGGCCCTAGACCGATTGCAAAAATTTTTTCACCGATAGAAAGCTGCTTTATCCCTGAGAGATATAGGTTATATTTTATGTACGCGGGCGAAGCTGCAGACAAAAGCTAGTTCTAAATACCACAGTTACTTTGATAGAGTTTTGAATACGATACGCAGAATTGAATAACTGTAACAAGTTTGTTGGACTGCATAGAAAAAAAGATGTAATATTTACACCTCCCCGCCACAAAATATACAGGTATAGAAGTCAATCTACACACAAAGCGCGCTCGAGCAACGCACACAAAGACACCGCTCACAGACACGATGTCTCGGATCACTCGTCGAACAATTCCGGCTCGAACGCTCATTAGTGTGCGTCCACCGAACGTAGGTATAAAAAGTAAAGTACATACATGAGATTATCTTCTTTATCTATCTATTTGGTAACCCAGCGGCTTCATTACCTGATAGTAGAAAGTTATCCAAAGAGAACAAATTCTCAGAATAAAAAGTATCTTAGGATATAGCCAAGACATGAGTTACCCGTGGTGAGGTTTTTACCCAAATCCAATTAAGTTGTTGTTAATGTTTAATTATGAGTATTAAACATGCATGCACACTTGCAAACTTTCGCCTTTACGAGTATAATATTTGTGTGAAATATGATGTTAGTAATTTAGTACAAAAATGAGTTCTTTCTAAAGTAAAAATCAAAAAAGTTGCACATGAAGATTATTGTTATACGTATTATTCATTTTTATTCATTACTATTTTTTTTTAAGTTCTTTTGCTAGTAATCCAACTGTATTTTTAATAATAAAATTTAAATCATAATTACATCCACATATTGTGAATTTCAATATCAACCAATTAGCACTTCAAAGAAATAATAAACAAATTAAATAACTTAAATAATTAAAAATAGTAAATACTAGTCTCAAAAATCCTTTCGTTACCTTATATAAATTATGTATATTTATATATATGTAAGTTTATATTATATTGAGTATTTAAGTATGTTTATTATATAAATATTTGTACACTTGTTTACTTATCAAACTATTCTTTTTTTTTATGCACCTGCCATGTTTTCTCTTCACCACCCTAGGTTGACTGGTAGAGTATGCCTAAGGCATTAAGTTCGCCTTTGTACCTTTGTGTTGCACGAAGTTGTAATAAATAAATAAATATATACACTAAATGTCTAGCTAAATATGACGTTATAAAACTCCTCCGCATCGCTGTCGACTGGAAGTGTGCCCTAAAGGCTTGCGGCATTGCCACGTTGAATGGCAATGCTTATTCTCTGACCGAGGTAGAAGCCAGCCCTTGTGTCACGCGAAGCGTCAATTGTTAGTACATATTTAACAAAATAAACAGTTATTTAAAAAAAGTATTTATCAGACATAATTTATATACTTAATTTCCGAAACTTCAAACTAAAATGAATTTTGCTTATAAAATGATTAAGCTAACCTATTTTGAATGTTTGTCTTTACCTTAAACGTAAAAAATAGGTTACAATACACGTGGTGTTGCCTCTAAAGGCTTCGAGGTCGAAAGTTCAAACTTCACCCAATTCCCTATTGATGTGAACCCTTTCGTGTTACAAGCGCCTGTAGCTTCAAGGGTCAACAAGAAAAACTATAAATGGGGTCACATAATGGTTATTATAATGGGGTATCAACCCATTGGAAATACATCATTATATTAAACATATATTTTCAAACCATCATACCGATGGTTTTGAGAAGACATTTTTTTATTAAAATAAATATATTAATATAGCAACGGCCAAGCGGCCGCGGGTAATCGGGCCAAAATAGAAAATAATGTATGAATACGTGAGTCCAGTGTTCTCACGTTCACATAAAAAAAAACTGGGCAAGTGCGAGTCGGACTCGCGCACTGAGGGTTCCGTGCAAACTACAATTCCTGAATGGAGTCTCGAAAATTTTACCGAATTTCAAAATATTGTTTTTTTTTGTGATGTGCGTTACAAAAAAATACTGTTTTCAGATTTTTTCCTATATTTGTGCTATAAGACCTTGCTTTGTGCCAAATTTCAGGATTCTGGGTCAACGGGAAATACCCTTCGAATTTTGATCTTTGAGAGTATCATTTTGATACTTACATACGTTTTTTCACGACATAAACGGCCGTATCTTTTTTATTCGTTTATTTAGAAATTTGATTTCTTCACAGCTTGAAGGAACTGCAGGCCTGAGTATATGGTTTTAATTTCAACTCGATACCTCCACGCGTTCTCGAAATAAAAGGTCTTGACAGACAGACAGACGCACAACAAAGTGATCCTATAAAGGTTCTGTTTTTTTTTCCTTTTAAGGTTCGGAACCCTAAAAAGAAGCTATGACAAAATAACCCTGTCAATAAAATTATATCTACAAGGGTTAATCTCTGGAAGTACTGGTCCGATTGCTAATATTATTTCACAAATAGAAATATGCTTTAATAGTGAGTGTCACGGGCTATATTTTATTTATTTATTTATTTATTTATAGTTAATTAAAACGGTACATGCCCACTTACATTAATTAACATAGAATTGTAAAAAACTTAAAAAGAGAGAAAAAAAAAAACAAAAAAAAAAAAACAAGTATACATAATGTTGACAGTTGTATGGAATTTTCGAAAATAATTAATTTGATTATTATAATAGGATTATTTCAATAACACATAAATTTAAATTAATAATTTAAGATCAAATACAGTAATACACGTTAACATGGAACAGTGGACACCCTTGCATACTGTCTCTCACAGAACGTCAGACAAACACGTCTTATTTTATTCCATTCGTCCGCAAACACATCACATTCAGAGTCAGCATTCAAGAGGGCGTTTAGCATCTTCAAAGTGCGACACACTGAACACATTTATGTACTTACATGAGCCAAGGCGGGGCAAAAGCTAGTGTTTCATAAATTACTGATATGCTTAGTTAAGATGGCTATGGTCTCTAGTCTCATGTCAACCATTAATACAACAGTCAACAAAATTATCACGCCAGTTATCGTGTCAGTTCCTTCATTTTTAGTAACTATTGTACCTTTACGATTCGCCATATCATTTGCATACCGTAATTTATTACAACTAACCAACTAGCATACGCGAAAAATTCACAGTTTATTAACAAAAAAATTAAATGGCACGACATCGCGAATATTATACTTAAAATTCCGTATAATTTAATGAAGTTGTTAATATAGTTATTTTTCATGTGTATACATGTCAACTTGCACGATACGGTCGTGTTTAGGCTTCGGACAGGGTGAGAAGCTTACGCGGTTAGGTTAGGTTAAGTAAGGAGGGCACGAAGTATCAAAGACAAGGACGTGGTACCTGCATACAATGATAAGGTCAAATATGAGCGTCCAAACTGAAGTAGCTATTGGTGAGCACCTAGCGTAACGTCACAAAGCTGCGACACTAGCTAGCGATAATCTGTTGTTTAACCTGAGGAAACACGTCTAGTACCTTTTATTCTTTCTGTTCATCGCTGCAAGCACCCACGAGTGTTGGTCAAGTAGGCCATCGCAATAGAGTACCTATGAGTTATTTGTTCTATTCGCACCACATCTCTTGGTGATTTCTTTTGAGTTGAATCGCTTACTTAGCAAAATATCGCATTATCGTTATCACGCCCGCTCCCGCCCATGCCACCGTGCGTTCACTCTTGATAAATTCTTAGTAATTATACATATTAAAATGTAATGTTAACTTTACTAATGTAAGTCTGAACATTACTGCTTATTTATATTTTGTGTTCTAATGATATTGATGCAGCAGTGTATTTTGGGCCACCGTATCCATCCAAACCAGTTGTTTGTTTCAATCGTGCTGCATCGCTTCACGTCTATTAAATCGCCTACATAATAGGACAGCGCATAATCACGCCCGCTCCCGCTCATGCCACCGCGCGTTCACTCTATATAAATTCTTAGTAATAATATAAAAATGTAATGTTAACTTTACTAATGTAAGTCTGAACATTAATGCTTATTTATATTTAGTGTTCTAATGATATTTATGCAGCAGTGTAAGTTAGGCCACCGTATCCATCCAAATCAGTTGTTTGTTTCAATCGTGCCGCATCGCTTTACGTCTATTAAATCGCCTACATAATAGGACAGCGCATAATCACGCCCGCTCCCGCTCATGCCACCGCGCTTTCACCTTATACAAGTCCTTAGTAATTACATTAAAATATTATGTTAACTTTACTAATGTAAGTCTGAACATTGTTGCTTATTTTTGTTTTGTGTAGTAATGAGATTGATGCAGCAGTGTAAGTTGCTTGTTACTCGAGCTTGAATAATTGTTAGTCAAATTATGCAAAACAATGTTTGGTTCCGTATCCAAGAACACGGTATACCTGCAGTTTATTTAACCATTTTTGTATGTGAGTATGATGTAGTACCGTGAAAACGTAACAAACATACATAATGTTTGTTAATCTTCCATGGTCAATTTAATTTCAGAACAGACTTCGATGAAATTGCGCACACCGACAGTCAATTAATGTAGAATATCTTATGATTTAATCAACCACTTACGATGAAACAAAGCTATATCAAGTTACAAACAATTGTCTACACAAACATAATAAAGAGCTAAAGTTTTTTTTTTTTTGTGGGATGTAATCTCCAATTGCACTTACTGGTCAAGTACTGTAGCCCGAAACCGTTGCGATATCGCAGCGATTAAGTCGTTTAGACCATTTCCGTATTCACATCCATTAATCGAGTTTGAACGACATCGATTTTAAAGTCGTTTGAAATTCGTCGATTTAAAAAAAAAACTGTATTACACTATCCTGGTAAAATACTTATTAATGTAACTGGAAATAAGTCGACAGATCGTGAATACCGTTTTTGGATAGGACTTCGGTCGAACGACTATAAAACTTCAACGATTTTTGGCTTGTTTGATTTTACGTGCATCATTCTACTGGTCCGATTGCTAAAATTTTTTCACCGATAGAAAGCTGATTTATTCCTGATTGACATAGGCTATATTTTATTTACGCGGGCGAAGCTGCTGGCAAAAGCTAGTATTATGTAAAAAATATTTACATCGATTTCGTACATTTGACGTGATGTACACACAACTAAAAATTTCTACAGATTTATTATATATGTAGGTATAGATATACATTGGTAGCGTGAAGGAGGGAGAGGGGAACATGACTTATTCTGTGACTGGCATTTCGGTCTAGTGTTTAGTGTCCCTGACTGCTATGCTGGAGGTCATGAGCACGATTTCCACCTAGGACAAATGTTTGTGTGATGAGCATGATCATTTGTTCTGTGTTTGGTTGCAATTTATTTATATATGTTTCATGTATTTAGAAATACATAAGTATGTTTATCAGTTGTCTAGTACTCATAACATAAGCTGTGCTTAATTTGGGACTAGATGCGGCGTTCTGTGATACTTGTGGAATATATTTCTACAAGTATCACAGAACGACGCATCTATTTATTATTATATAATTTACTGTTTTATATTTACTGTTTCCATGTGTATAAGCAAATACTAAAATAAATAAACAAGGTAAATAATAAGCTTATTTATTTTCGCTCAGTTTTACCTTCCACACGAACTAGTGATAGTCCCTTTGTTTTCAACTGTTCAAAGTTCGAAGTTCAGTTAGATCTAAAGATCTCAGGAAGAACTTCAATTGAGACAAGGAACTTCTCACAACTTGAGTAGATTTCTTTAGTAACTTTAAATAAAAAGCTTCTCTGAAAGCACTGTCATTTTAAAGTCTTGAAATTAGTTCAGAAAACTGCTGTTTTTGAAAACGTACGTTCTTTGAAAAATAATTATACTTATTATAATAATAATTTACTTATATTTTAGTTGAAATAAAAACTTAATTATAAAAAAATGTTTTATTGTTATTTTCTTAGTGATTTTTTTTATTGTAATATTTAAAAAACATAATGAATGGAGAGGGAGGGTGTCAGAAAATGTATCAATAACCAAAATAAAATGAACAAATGGAACAGTCAGTCATATAATATGACAGTGCCACAATTACTACTTACGAGCTCAAACCACAGACAAGACTGTAACTGTCCCCTGCGGTGGCGATATGACCAGACAATTAAACTGACTCTGTCGCAGTTATACGTTTGTAAAAGTGACCCTTACCCCAGAACGCATCGAAAGAGCAACTGAATGACACAAGTGCGTTTATGGCAGTTAAATTCTGACAAGGCATTCCGATCCACCCTGTAGCGGAAGAAGTTTTGAAAGAAATTGGATAATTTTCCACATCCTATGTACACATGTAGAATACTGTTTATCCCAGGAGTAGGTATGCCGCACACCATAACGCCATTGTACCCATGGATTTAAGTTTCTATGTAAGTGTTTAAGTATATGTTCCCTTGGGATAAATTTCTACCGTCACGCGAACAAAGCCGCTGTCAGAAACTTGACCAAAATAAAACTAATAAATGCAATCAGTAAAAGCATATGACGACCTTACAAAGACAGCACTAGTTACGTGCACAAACCACAGACAAGTAACTAGTTCCAGCGGCTGTGTGAACAGCCAATTAAACTCTGAAGCAGTTAATGGTAATCTACTTCGGTTCTGACCTCAAATGCACTGATTACTAGACGGGCGATTCGTTGCTTTAGTTTTGATACAACGGGCATCACTAGGGAGAAAGTAATCTACACTAATATTATAAAGCTAAGTGTCCCCGTATACGGGCCACAAAAAAAGCTGTCACAAAAAAAAGCGCGAAGTGGCCACAAAACAAAGCTAGAAGCGGCCACAAAAAATCTGAAGCGCGCGACAGCTTATGACCGGAGAAGCTAGAAGCGCCGTCACAAAAAAAAGGTAGAAGCCTACCTTTTTTTTGTGACGGCCCCGCCGCACACAGGCCACAAAAAAGGCCGCCACAAAAAGACTCTAAAAGCGACTTTTTTGTGACTCTAAAGTTTGGGTTTTGTTGTTTAGTAGATAATCTCTAAATTCCTGTCCGATTGCTAAAATCTTTTTATCGATAGAAAGCTACTTTATTCCTGTATGACAAGCTATATTTTATGTACGCCTAGCTATATGTATGAAGCCGCGGGCAAAAGCTAATATTTTCTACAATTGTAAATTTATTTTCGCGTAATCGTTTAGTTTTTTATTGCTCACGTAGGTACTCCTGGTTTACATATGCAACTGGTTTAAATATGCAGTATGCGCACATATTCACTAGGTCGCAGTTTTAAAGAAGAAGAATTGCGCGTAAAGCTAAGGAGTGAAATTCCCTGCCGGAACTTGTGTTTCTTGATATCTACAACTTAGTAGACTTTAATTCAAGAGCCTATGATTTTTTCACCGATAGAAAGCTGTATTCCGGAGTGACATAGACTATATAATATTATGGCGAAGCCGCTGGCAAAGCTAGTCCATAATAAAAAAAAAAATAATGTAATTACTTTTGCCTAAGAAGAAATTCAGAAATAAGATTTAGCTTATTTCTGAATTTTATTATTTCATAAAAACTACAAAGCATAGTGAGAAACTTAACTAGTATAAATCAACAAAATAATCTAGATCTGATCCCCAAAATATCAAAGTTGCTCATAAAATACTAACTCAATAATTTATGAACACTTCTATAACCCGCACATTCCACCCGCAATAATTCACACGCATGACAGTAGCATGGACATATTTTCAATTATAAACTCTCTTTGTACTTTACCGTTATCCGGCGATCAAAAATGATAAATTGCACTTTATATGAAGCACGATAATAGTCTTCGCGTCGATAACAATGAGAGAAAAATGGTGAAAAAATGGGAATATGTTAGCGTCATCGCTAAATATGCACCGTCATTAATTTTGTGCTTTGTCTTTTTAGGGTTCCGTATCTCAAAAGAAAAAAACGGATCCTTTATAGGATCACTTTGTTGTCCGTCTGTCCGTCTCTCTGTCTGTCAAGACCCTTTATCTCGGGAACAAGTAGAGGTGTTGAGTTCAAATTAAAACTATATGTTTATATGTATGACTCCAATGGGAAATTGAACTCTTTACATAGTTAGATAAGTTTTTACGGAACCCTCAGGGCGGCAGTCCGACTCGCACTTGCCCAGTTTTCTTTTGTACCCTCTATATTTTTCAATGAATACCTTGATAAACTCGTTTAGGTGGTCTATCTATGTGTTCAGTATTCCTTTGAAGAACTTAATTTGAGTTTATCTTTTATTTATTGTTAGACTTGACCACTGTCTCACTTGATAAACAGCGACGATGTCGTCTCCGATGGAGCACACTTGCCTAGAAGTAATCTATTCACTCTTGATTTAAAGTTCCTCAATGTGTAGCTATCAGAAAACAAGGACTCAAGCAGGGAATTCCATTCCATTCCATTTTTGTGCGAATCGGTGGAACGCCCATCGTGTACCGGTGGCCGTTTAATTTAATTCGTTTAATAAACAACTTGATTAAGAAAAAAACTGAGAAGGGCATAAAATTGATACAGAACGAGCTGGCCTGTCAGATGTTTTCCTGTATAGTCTTAATTCATTAAACCCCAAGCGGACGCTGGCGTTCGCGCCCCCATTGTCTTTCTATTGTGTCTGTAATACCAGCCATACACGGTCAAACCTGTCGTCCAATCGGTATGATGCTACATGTTTGATCAAACCTGTAGTTCGTCTCTATACATCATACACGGTCAAACATGTCGTCCAATCGGTATGAACCTACATGTTTGATTAACCAGATTTGACCATGTATGGGAGTAAAAACATGTTGACAACATTTTGATGGCACAATCGAATCTCAATTCTTTTGGTTTGATCAAACCCCAATCGGTCATACAGATTGAACCGTGTATGGGTCTGTCCAATCGGTATGAACTACAGGTTTGATCAAACATGCAGCGTCATACCGATTGGATGACAGGTTTGACTGTGTATGGCTAGCATAATTCTCACAATTGAAAGGTCTACTATGAACTGTCAAATGCGAGAAGGTTAAATTAAATAATCATCTTAGTTGTCTGAAATTATCAAATTTTTCAAAATTTTTGGTTCCTTACATTCGCCGTCCGGTAACCGTTCGATAACCGTCCGGACTGAGCCCGTGTTAACAGCGCGTAGTGATCCACGCACGTCTCCAAAAGATGTCAGCAAAACCGTAGGAGCCTAGCAAAATCAAAGTCAAAAGCGGCCATGAGTTTAGAGAAACTCGGGATTTTGGTACGCAGAGACAATAGGAAAAAAAAACGAAAACATGTTAATTAAGAAATATAGTTAGGGTTTTAGACAGTAAAAGTCAGACACCCGCTCCACCCAAGAGCGAGAGATATCATTATATAGTCGTAAAATTGTGATTCATATCAACATTCCTATTCGGAAGTAAACTTCATCAATCAAAGCGTATCAACTCATCATAAATAATATGTGTTTACACAAACCACGTACTAATGAAAATAATTACATTTGAATAATTTATCCTGATAGGTGTGGTGAGTGTTAATCTGTCAAATCGTACTGTATTTAAATTGTATTAAATTCTGTATGAATAGCTAATCTAGTGGATTTATCGCTGATGGAATGGAGCTGCGCGGCGTTCAATCTGATGCTGGTGAAATGGTGTAGGCATAATGCTATGTTTGTATAACCATCTAATAACTTCTCCCGTTTCGGGCAAATAGAGAGGAAGTCATCATCTTCCTGCTCTTCATCATCATTATCATATCAGCCGAAAGACGTCCACTGTTGGACATAGGCCTCCCCCAAGCGTCGCCGCAACGACCGGTCCTGTGCGTCTCGCGTCCATAAAATTCTCGCAACCCTGACCAGGTCATCGGTCCACCTTGTTGGAAGCCTTCCAACGCTGCGTCTGGTCCCTGTTCTTATCTCGTTCTCGTATTTAAAGTCGGCGGAACATGCTTTTATCTTCTATTCAGTGAGTATTTTCCTTTTCTTTCATATCACTCCTCAAGTACTCACACAATCCCACCATGTTTTCTTTGGCTTGTTAAATATCGTTTCCACTATTCATATATTTAAACCGGCTGCGCCATATTGATCGGGAGCATAAATGAATTCGACAATCAAACAAGACGAGACTGCTACTGCGGCTGGCTTTAATAAAAATTTTATTCCCAACCTTTATATGCTATTTTTCGCATTATTTTTTTTTTAATTAAAATAAAATACTAAAACAAAAAAAAATCCTAGACCCGGTCTAAAATAAAAAAAAGACTTGCGAATCCAAAGACTGGCGGCATTGTCACATTGTATGGCAAACCTTATAAAAGTCAATAATTGCGTGGGATTTGAACTTGCGGCACACTGATTTGCGCTTCAATCTGTGTTTATATAATAATGCAGTAATTTAGCATTAGAGATCGTCAAATGCATTCCGGTAAATTGGTATCTACCGAAAAGCATTTGACATTCTTTCTAATAAACATGGCCATCGTAACTTGAACATTATCCTTGACTCCAAAACCTTACCTTAAGTAGTTAATGTGAGAGCCTGTCCATCACTCGACCTACCCAATGTCATGTTCAACAAAACAGCTCCCTTTCCTCATCTTAAAGTGGAAACTAGTGTCCTCAACGGAATTTTCAAGAGACACGTTTTGGCGTCCATTTTCCCATGAATATTTGACAAAACTATGTATTTTGCACTAACTTTTCTTCGTGTTTCCTCTCATATAAGTTTTCTCTCGTCCCAAGAGTGTACCACAGTTACTTGAGCTCGCTATAGTCTTCCAGAATCAATATGAAACATTCGACAATTTGTGCGGTTACATGAGATTGAAGATCTCGAGAATTGTCATGAGGAAAAATGGGACGTTATGAAATACTACTTATAGCAGTAGGTTTTCCTTATAAATACTACTGTCATGATTTCATTTCACAAGGCTGTTTTTGGCGTTTTACTATCCTTTTATATAGTTTTAAGTTGGTATGTATTCAATTAACGATACTATTTAAAATTTAATCGAAATTATCAGCATTATGGTATGTCTTATAAAGTATATCTGTCTATCTTAACAACTTGAATTGGAAAATAATATTTAAGAAACCAACTAATAAATACCAAGATAAAATACGATACCAAGGATACCAAGAAGTTGGTATCAATTCTTTGAGTAATTTATTTTGAGCTGAAACTTTGTGTAGAGATTCTATACAACCTGTAATCTTCAGTGCTTCTTGATGTATATACTCTTTTTGTTACACGTTGTGGACACTGAATCGGAAATAGGTACCTCTCGAAACATCGATGTACGATGAGGATCCACGTCAGGCAGGAAGTGAGGACACCATGGCGTCTCTATAACAACCTGTCAAAAAGAGAATTTACCACAGCAACTGTGGCGTGCCCAAAAGCTAGAAGACCTGTTAATTTGATTACTACTACGAAACGCCTATAATAACCTATTATTCCTTTTAACATATTATTTAGTATAACAAACTCTACACTACAATGGATATGAAAAATTGCACGTCAAGCCTTGTATAATTTATTACCTAGGCCTAGGCTATTATTGCTGCATACATTATATTCTAAATGGTTAGCAAAAATCTACATGAACTGGCACAAATTAGTTAAGTATATTACCTACTTTTATATAGGTATTATAATAGTAGATTATGTGACTAGGGAATAAGGCAGTGTCTTTAAGTCGCGGGCGGAATGTTGGATTTCGAACGAAACGAAGGTTGCTATGCTAACTAATCATTTCGAACGCAGTGAGAGATCGAAACGACTAACTCCTGAGTACTGCGAGTGAGTTAATCGGAAAAGACCCTCTGAATAAACTCACCTTTTTAGGGTTCCGTAGTCAACTAGGAACCCTTATAGTTTCGCCATGTCTGTCTGTCCGTCTGTCTGTCTGTCTGTCCGTCCTCGCTTAATCTCTGTGACCGTTAGCACTAGAAAGCTGAAATTTGGTACCAATATGTATATCAATCACGCCGACAAAGTGGTAAAATAAAAATTGGAAAAAAATGTTTTATTAGGGTAGCCGCCCCCCTATATGTAAAGTGGGAAGTGATTTTTTTTTTAATTTCAACCCTAACGTGTGATATATCGTTGGATAGGTATTTAGAAATGAATAGGGGTTTGCTAAAATCATTTTTTGATAATGTCAATAATTTCGGAAATAATCGCTCCAAAAGTAAAAAAACAATGTGTCCGCCTCCCTCTAACTTTTGAACCATAAGTTTAGAAAATATGAAAAAAATCTGAGAAGTAGAACTTTATAAGGACTTTATAGGAAAATTATTTTGAACTTGATGGAAAGAACAGTTTTTGTACAAAAAAGACAAAAGGGTTCTACAAAATAATTTCTGGACTAAGTTTGTAGTATAATCGTAGCAAGCATTTTTTTAAACTCATAAGTGGGTACACTTTATTGTGACGGACGGGAAACTACGGAACCCTACACTGAGCGTGGCCCGACACGATCTTGGCCGGTTTTTTTTTGAGGGTGGAAATTCATCAACTAACTGCTCCCGCAAAAAAATCTAAATCTAAATAAAATCTGATATTCCACTCACTTTAGGTAAAGCGAGAGGGAATATCAGATTTTTACCGAAGGCGCCTTCATTTCAATCAAGTTCACTTCTATTTGAAACCTGGCCTGAACTTTATCAGACGTCGAATTACCAATTTCTCGCCGTCTGATGGACGCACTACGATCTTGCCTGACCGCGTGTTCTGGTTTGCTTACTCCATCGTACTTAAAATCACTTCAGGAGGGTTATGTCAAACTAATATCATAAAGACGATTTTTTGTATATTTGTTTGTTACTCTGTGACTTAAACTCATCACGCTCAAATGGGTTTGGATGAAAATTAGCACACAGGTGATATTATCTTGCAGTAAGATAAAGAACAATTTTGGTTTGTTCTTCGTTCGTCCCGAAGTTTTGTCCCACATTCCAAAAAATTATTTGTTCGTCCCACATCACTATTGAAGTTCTGTTTCGTCCCAAGTTACAAGTACTTTAAAAGTACAGTCAGCGAAAATAATGAAAGTGCTTATTTGAATTTTTTTAATAATATTAAAAAAAAATATATACAAACTTCTAATAACAAAAAACAAAAACTTCTGAAAACTTCTCTTCTTCAAATGCTGTATGGTAATACTTATCCTCTTTCCGATGTAAAAGCCAGCTTTTGGGTCACGCGAAGTGTTTTGACAAATCTTTATACTACAACTTGTGAGTACACCCTATGATCCGGGAGAATCAACCCCAAGCAATTCGAAAATATAATTTCCAACAAGGTTATTATATTTCCGCTGCTTGAGCTTCTCCGGAGACGCAGCGGCAGCACCAGCACAACATGACGAGTTAGGAAGATTGGATGGCGCAAGAGTATCGACACAAATAACGTGCCGTCAGATCTATAATAAATATTATTTAAGACTAGAGACTAGAGAATAATATTAGTTACTCCAAAATTCACCGACCAAGAATTAAGTGAGAGTATTTTTAACAACATGAGTATTTTACTGATTACGAAATATAATACTATTGGCCAAAACTAATCAATACAAGCAAACCGATAAAGGACGTATTATAAAAACATTACTTTTTTTACCTACTCTTCTAAACAGATTCCAGTGACGTCAGCTCTTGACAAAACAATGCGTGTAAATTTTCTCTCAAGGAGAAAGCAGAGAGGAGCGATTGTTTTGAACAGTTTACTGTTATTAAGTCTTTACTTCTATACAAATATTATAAAGAGGAAAGATTTATGTTTTGTGTATTGAATAAAATAAAATAAAAAACTGCAAGACTTAGTTTAATAATAATTTCACCAGAAGAATCCTACCTCATTAATAAAGTGACAAGGGCAAATGTTTTCTATTATCATACGGGCGAAGTCGCCGGCAGAAGCTAGTATATAGTTTGTACTCACAAAATAGTAATATGTTTTTGTAGCTGAGTGTACAAAAATGTAAAAATGGCCTATACAAAAAAAATATGGGCCGAACAAGGAATATTAAATGGGACGAATCAAGAACAAAATAATTAAAATAAGATTTTGGGACGAAAGAAGCATGTAGTTTGGGACAAACCAGGAATTTTTTATGTGGTACAAAACTCAGTGGGCCGAACGAAGAACAAACCACAATTTTATCCCTTGGGATAATTAGATATTCAGACCATAATTTGCAAGAATGTGTTACTCAAATTAAAAATAGCATCTAAAAATTATTGTAACTTTTTTTAAATTATATGGGACATAAGAAACTTTTTTTTTAAATGGATATAAACTAGGGCTTGACTGCGATCCCACCTGATGGTAAGCAGTGATGCAATCTCTGACGGTGAGGCACACTAGTTTAGAGCCTATTCACTCTTGCCTTGAAGACACTCAAATTTTAATGGGACAGGAAGACCGCAGCAGGCAGATTGTGTTGGGTGATTGTTGTGTGTTGTTGATTGATTATACCTTTAATAATTATAAGTAGGTACTCTACAAATATTTCCTCCGGAAAATATTGCAATAATGCGGGCGAAGCCACTGACATAAGCTACCATATTCATATTAAACTGACATATAATAAAGTTAACTAAATGTTTTGTCAACTCGTAAAACCAGCGACGGGCCTATACTATAACATATTATATAAAATTTACCTACATGTCAGAAAAAGGTAGAAAATATTATCCAAAATGATAATAACTTCGTATAACGGTTGGCTGAGGTCGGGTTGGGTCTAGTCGAATCACCAGCGGCGCGACGTGTTTAGGTAAATGTTATTTGGTTGCTCGGTTAGGAAAATAATTTTCTCGAACGTTTTATAATTTGAACTTGAATTAATCAGGGTTTTTTGTCGTTTTTAGGAGTCAATTATTTTGAAAGACAGTGCAAGACATAGATTGGGTAGGATAACAGCGGGACGAAAATATTCAGCGCGTGTCAAGGAGTTGTCAGCAACAGCAGGGGCCCAGCCGGGTCGAAGCCTACTGGGGCCAGAGTTATCCGAAGGGGAAGCTCGGCCCCGATACAAAAGGCAAGAAGGAACGGGGTGGGTTTTTTAGTCAGTAAGAGTCTGATACTATCTCCCGCTCCACTCAAGGGCAGGGAATGTCATTTACTCACCAAAAAAAAGAGGACGAAAATATGCAACTTTAAGATGAGACAAAGGATAATGATGAGTTAATGATCGGTTGTCTTGGTATGGTCATGTAAAGGGGCGGGATGAAGCGCATATACTAAAAGAGTTATGAGTATACATGAAGATAGATGGAGAGGGGAAGGAAGTCCAAAGAAAAGTTAGATGTATTGTGAGAGAAGGAAAACATCATGAGGAAACCGGCATGTCTTAGAATCAAAAAATTTGAAGAAATGTGACATCCACCAATCAAAACTAACTGCAGAGTATTAGGCTCCACATTTCATCATATCATCAGAACATTTTTGCCTGAAACGCGATCTGCTGCCTGCAGTGGCCAATCTGGACATCTCTTAACCGACTCTCGGGTTAGTGGCTGAAAACATCTGGCCAAAACGGGCTTCCTTGATCCATCTCAAGCGCGACTACCTGAACTCCATAACCCAGTAATTGGGTAACACGATATCCCTAGAAGCTTCTTTGGCTTCTGGCTACCCTTAATATCAAAGTTCTATAAATTGAAGCCCGGACCAACGGTTTCGCATTGTTTCAGTGGCTTGTTAAAATGTCAGGCGTGCAAGTGAGAGAGATGGAAGGGGCTAAAGCTTATATAGCTCCATCCATTTAACAGTTCAATTTTGATTGTAATTCAGGTCCTACCTAGCTAGGTAAGACCTCTTATGATGTTCTAAATCTAAGCTAATTTTCGTATATATACTTTTTATTATTTATATATTGCGCTCAGTAATGAAACATCCGAAAAATAAGTAAAACCAAAATTAAACACTGAAACATTTAAAGACATTTTAAATAATTAGGGGTGTTTTTAATATCGTGCGGTTTTGATCATACACGCGGGATTGCCCCGCACGCGTAATCCCCGCAAATATCCTTTTGATACAAAAGTTTATTGTAATGCAGGGAATACGCACGCGAGACGCAGAGCGTGATCCCGGAGAGCAGGCACTTGTCCCCCTTGCATTTGTCTTCCATTATACACAGTCACAATGCATAACAGTACTCACAAAACTAGATCGATGGAGATGCATGATGAAGTCCGCACGATATTAAAAACATCCCAAAACTCTGGCCCAAAATCGAAGCACTAATTAAAAGTTCTCTCTCGGATTTTATTAAATTACCGTAATATCTAAATGGGGCAATTAACAAAAATCGAAACTCGTAGTCGGTATACGGCCGATAAATCATGGATAAAAGGGGCTTTTGTTCGCTAAGCTGTGCTTACATGGGCAACTTTTCATGAAATATTCTTCATTACAGCCGAAAGACGTTGCTGGTTTATCAACATTTCTATTGTAAAATGTACTTGCAGCCATGGAATCCTCACCAGAACCCTCACCAGGTCATCGGTCCATCTTGTGAGAAGCTCTCTAATGCTACTTCTTTCGATCCATGGTAGTCACTCCAGAACTTTTGACCTTATAAACTATCTTTCATCTATGTTCGTCATCTACGTTGTAAAAGTTTTTATGCAGTTCATACTGCATAAAAACTTTTTGCTCGACCTAATATAAAATTTTAGCTAGGACCAAACGAAACTGAAAATACAAGGTGGGCCAATAGATGTGTCCAGAAGTGTATTATAAGATACAAATATTGTGTACATCCTTTGTTGGAGATCCTAAATAAATAAATAAATAAACTGCATATGTTTTCAATGTATTTTGTAACTTTAGCGTACAATAAAGAATCAAATGTATTTTCTGCGATTCAGCAACCGGAAATTATGTCGAGGACCAACTATTGCCTCTATTTATTGTGCAGACAGTCTTTTTATATAACTGCCGGGGTTTCGAATTCGCAATCTCTAGCATGAAAATCATGACACTTCCCTCTTTTCTTTTTTTTTCGAAACCGTTTAAAAATTATTCCTCCACCATCATCAGAAACAGTTAAAAATTTACGCAACGAATGTGAAGGCGGCTTTAGGGTCGCACAAAATACATCGTCCGTCCTCCGTCGATATTTCAAGGTATTCTTTAATAAGACCCGAGAATGCTCGGGAGGGTGGACGGACAATAATTTAATCTGCACGTTACGTTTAAACGATTCACTCGATAACAGCTATGTACATGGCACGATGGATGATTTCATTTTAAAACTAGCTTTAATTCGCGACTTCGTTCGCGTGGTATCCATCGAATGCAAAGCTTCTGAACTTTCAGATGCTCCTGTAAAATGTTTTGCACTTAGCTCAATCCAATGCTTAACAATGCACGAATTTGCGGGCAAGTAATTTTTTGTCACTTTTAATAAGTTGTCGTACAGTGTCAATATTCGAGTCTATAACCGCAGTCACCTGCTGACCAGGTCACGGCATGGCGGACAGAGCTCCGGCGGGATCTCATGGTGAAATGGCGTCAACGACTATCGCAACCCAGTGCTGGGCACGCCACAATCATGGCGGTAAGTCCCCTCTTTGAGGCGTGGCTGGAAAGACCTCACGGCGTCCTTACCTTCCGCATGACGCAGGTACTCACCGGACATGGTTCGTTCGGGAGATTCCTGCACTCGATTCATGCGGAAGTGACGCCCGGGTGTCGCCACTGTGCGGAACGCCCGGAGGACACGGTGGAGCACACAGTCGAGGTGTGCCCTGCTTGGGCGGAGCATCGCCGTGCCCTCGTGGGGGCGATCGGCGGCGGAGACCTCTCGCGCCGGGCCTTGGTTGAGGCCATGGTCCGGAGCGAGGAGGAGTGGCAGGCGGTCGCCGACTTCTGCGAAGCAGTAATGCTCGCAAAGGAGGAGGCCGAACGCATCAGGCAACGGCGTTATCGCCGCCGCCGTCGCCGGGATTCTGATCCCGATTTCCGGCCAACGTAGACGCGGGCTTGCGGACAGTGAGCAATGGGTAGCTCGCTGTCCGGCCGTCCGGTAACTGTCCGGACCAAGCCCAAGTCGTCGACGGCGCGCACTGTTCCCGCGCGCCTCAAGGAGTTGTCAGCAACAGCAGGGACCCAGCCGGGTCGAAGCCTACTGGGGCCAGGGTTATCCGAAAGGGCGCTCGAGCCCCGGTATGAAGGCTAGAAGGAACGGGGTGGGTCTTTTAGTCAGTAAGAGTCTGACAGTATCTCCCGCTCCGCCCAAGGGCGGGGGATGTCAATGCATGATTTTTCCCACCATAAAAAAAAAGTCGCCTGGTGACCTTCACGTAGGTACCTCGTCATAGAGATGATCACGTCCACGTCTAACTTCTTCAAACACAAATATAAATAGCTGCGACATGGTGCTTCATCTCCAAATGCTAATTGAAGTCTCTGACAACTCTTTTGTTGGCCAAAAATTTAACAAAACAAAAATCATTGAACGAAAATGTTCACGAGGTTAATATTCATTCCGATAGCGACATAGCGACACAATGAAAAACAAATGACAGTCTCGCAAATGAAAAAGCAACACGCTCGCAAATAGTTCCATTTTCAAATTCTATGATTAATTTTTCAATCTTTCATCGTAAGTGGCCAGATCCAAAGTTGTTGGATCGACCTTACTTTGTTTTTTTTTTAAGCTATTGCATAGCTTCTATCGCGGGCCTTGAGCTTGGAGACCGAATCCAGAAATTCCTTAACGAAAATAACCTAACACCGCCCACTCATTTGTTTTTTTATCGGTCACCACGCTCAAAAAGTGTAACTTCAATTAATATCAAAGAAAAAAAAAAACAAAGGAAAAAAATACTGCATAAATAAAATAAATAAATAATTATAATTGCATAAGTTGATAAAAAATGCTATGCAATAGCTTTACCGCGGCAGTCCCCGAGTGCCACACGTCTTTTTTTATGTTGGATATCATCAATAAATCCATCCGCTCCTCGAGGAGGGAGAGATAGTGTTGTACTTGTAGTGACAAAAACATACCGTATTCCTTCGGTTGCGATGTGTCTTCTGAACAATCTCACTGCCATACCAATCTTACCTTGGCTTCTTGAAAACAAATTACTAAAACTACTAAAACAATTAATAATCAAAATATCTACGAAACAATCATGAGAACTACAACATCTGTCGCAATATTACATGTCACGACAATTTACTTTCAGATACGAAAATTGTCGTGTACATAAATATAGTTGGGGTCGAAAGGTTCTGGAGTGGCGACCGCGTACCGGAAGACGCAGCATTGGTAGGCCTCCTACATAGTGGACCGATGACCTGGTGAAGGTTGCGGGAAACCGATGGATGTGAGGCGCACAGATTCGTTCATTGTGGTGACACTTGGGAGAGGCCTATGTTCAACAGTGGACGTATATCGGCTGAAATGATGATGATAGATATAAAAAGTCACGACCGATACAATCGTGTTGAAATGTAAAAATTTCCAATACATGCCACCTAGGTAAGGATAGTTTTTATATTAAAATGACGTGACATCGAAGGTGGCTTGTTGAGCTTACCTTAAAAGCAATTTTCCTGGCTATAATAGGGGTTTTTAATATTCATGTCGCACGTATGAAGTTGAACGATAATAGTGTGGAATAGTTATTTATATAAGTACTAGCTTTTGCGCACAGCTTCGCCCGCGTAGCATTAGGTACTTAAGGAATCGGGATAAAAGGTAGCCTATATTCTTTTCCATGTCAAAGGCTATATGCATGCCAAATTTCATCCAAATCCGTTCAGCCGTTTTTGCGTGATTAAGTAAGAAAAATCCAAACATCCCAACTTTCACATTTATAATACTAGTTAGGATGTTGTTTCTTTTTTGAAGTGGGAAGTCATTTAATGCCCTCTCCCGATCTAGATCGGGGCGGGAGGGTGTGTCTGAATTTTACTGACCCACAGCTGTACCTCTACCATGACTTTAAAACAATAGTATTTGTCGATACTCGATACCGACTCCGTAAATATTTTGTATGGCAAATTTTGGTTCCGTAAGTGACCGCTAGAGGCGCTGTAAAATTTGCCATACAAAATATTTACGTAGTCGGTATCGAGTATCGACAAATACTATTGCTTTAAACTCATGGTAGAGGTACTGTTCGCTAAGCAAGCATCCTTCAGTTGCCCTTAGCGCACTGGGAACGCGTGTTTTATATTCAGACATTCCTCGTGGCCCTAGAGTTTTGCTGTCAATAAGGCACGCGTGGAACACTACGCACTGTCGACAACTTGGACTCGATTCGGATGGTTATTGAACGCCGGACGGCAAACTACACATTGCTCGTCGTCCCCAAGCCAGCGCCTTCGATGGCTAGTAGTCGGGGTTACGGGTACGGCGGCTAAGGCGTGAGGATGTCGGTCCTTTCACGCATACGTTCGTTTCCTTCACCAAGATTAACGCTTAGAAAGAGGCGACCGCCATCCATTCCCTCTCGCCGGACCACGGCTTAAATCAAGGCCAGGCGCGAGAGGTCGCCGTCGCTAATCACCTCGAGGATACGGCCCAACCGGAGCATACCTCTATTATATATTAACAATTATTGAATACATTTCAATAACATCTATTGATACTACAGAATGATGAATGCTATAATGTGTAGTATGTTGCATCGTGTCCTCACGTATGTTATGGAGTAGATTGATATGCAATTCTTCCAAAGAGTCATCATATTGGGTTTATGTCAGTAAAAGACTGATAGTTTTTTCATTCCACCCAGAGCGAGAGAGTTATTTGATGATATTTCATTCCAAAAAACATGAGCATATTGATCACAAATCAAAATATTATAAGGTGTACTTGTTAGTTATTTGTTATACAGAGATATGAGATAAACTCTCTTAAGTGGGTTATGAAATGCCTAGAGGACAATAAATCCAAAATGGCGTACAATATTGTAATAACTTTTTTAAATAGATGTTTTTTTAGGGTTCCGTACCGAAAGGGTAACACGGCCAACCTTAAGACTCCGCTGTCCGTCTGTCTGTCTGTATGTCCGTCTGTCATCTCATGATCCGTGATAGCTATACAGCTGAAATTTTCACAGATGATGTATTTCTGTTATCGCTATAACAACAATTACTAAAACCAGAATAAAATAAATATTTAATTGGGTCTCCAATCTCCAATCTCCCATACAATAAACGTGACTTTTTTGCCGTGTTTTGCAACGGAAGGTACGGAACTCTTCGTGCGCAAGTCCGACTCGCACTTGACCAATTTTTGTTTATTCGTATTTGCGAACTGTGAGGATGCCTCTCCATTCCATCATAACCTCTTAAAGAGAACGAGATTTTTTTAATAAACCATTTAATTTCAATTTTTCATTTCATTTTATTGCCACTTAATCATTTTTGTTTTTACCGTAACGTCAAGACATTCCTTCGACATTCCAACTTTTCAACTTTCGAGAAGACAACACAGCCTCTCAATAGATCCATGCTAACTTATGAACTGCATAATTTACAGCAGAACACAATAGGGCGACGTACTAAACTGTCCTTTTGTCTTCCAAGAGCTTTCTCACAAAGATTCTCGGCCGCCATACTTTGTACTTTATAAAGGGAATATTTTTCTCTTTGCGAGACTGCTTATAATTTGACAAAATTCGCGCATACAGCCTATTGTGAGCATGTTCAACATATTTTGCTTGAAGAATGGAATTAGAGAATTACTTACTTGTTTTAAAATTGTCGCTTTTGAAGGTAGAGTCGGGAATTTTGGAGGGTTGGATGTCAACGACACATTTCATTTACCAATTTTTCAATCTGCCTAGAATTTTTGTAGTCTAAAACCCAATCTGCTGGGTGCTGGAGAGTGCAGTCACCACTCCAGAACCTTTCGGTCCCATCGACCATCAGTTCTACGAGCAATGTGCCCTACTCACTGCCATATAAGTAAAAAGACTCATGTGCGTTGAACTGTAGAATTAATCTATCAAATCACTCTTTTTAACCGACTTCAAAAAGAAAAGGTTCTATGTTCGGCTGAATCTATGATTTTTTTATGTATGTTCACCGATATCTCGGTCAATTGTGGACCAATTTTGAATTTTTTTACAAAACAAATTTTACAAAAAAAATTAAAGCAACTTCAGTGCAATAAACATTGAAAACTACAAAATAACTTTTATTTCGGAATTCGGTGTTAAATAATGAAAAGACAAAACTATCTATTATAGGTAGAAATACCGACTTCCAAACTTAAAGTTATTTTGTACTTTTCAGTGATTTTTTTTACATTGAAGTCGCACGCATTCTCATGCAGTTTTCACCAATGAACAGGGTAATTCATGGTGTATAATATGTACAAGGCATATTATAACAAAGAAAAGTTGAGAATTTCAAAGATTTATGAAATCCGTGCGAAATTGGAGGCAAGTTGCCAATAACTTGACGGCGCGGTTGCCGCACAGTGGTTAAGCAATTGGCTGCTAGGCTGCGAGTCACGTGTTCGATTCTCGCATGGAACATCATTATCATCATCATCTGCCTTTTTGATGTTCCCACTGCTGGGACTCAGGCCTCCTCTCTAGGAGAGGGAACAAATTTGAATAATTGTACTTAGTTCTGGGTCTAGGTGTCTTGTGAATTTTACATGTTTGTGATCGCTCTCACGACACTGTAATTCCTAGTATTAAGCAAAGGTATTATGGAAAAAATAAGGAAGGAATCCACTACCCCTCCAGAAATACAAGCGTGATGATACGTCACACGTTAGATTTCCAAGTCGGAATGAAGTCGAAGTATTTCCAAGTTCCTCTAATCTTAGAGGATATTTGGTTTGTACTTAGAAAGGCTTTTTGGCAGTATTTGAGTGCTTTGAGCGATGAGTAATGGATTAGTCGCTGGGGTGGGTAGTACTGACGTCCAGTTGTGAATTAATAATGTTTCTAAGGGACTATCTGTGGATACCGATGTTACTGGAAATCGTTAATAAGGCAGCACATTTTTAACATGGCTATATTTCACAAACTAGCTGTGCCCGCGACTTCGTTCGCATCTTACAGGATTTTGAATTTATTTTTTCTAAAATAAATTTCTATGTTACTCCTTATTACATCAGCTACCTGCCAAAAAAAGTCCCGTCAAAATCGGTCCAGCCATTTCAGAGATTAGCTCGGACCAACAGACAGACAAAAATTATAAAAAATATTATTTTGGTGTATGTACCGTATATAATATATATTCGTATTCATGTAGTAAAAAGCAGTTATTTCAATATTACAAACAGACACTCCAATTTTATTTATATGTATAATATAATAATATATTCCACAACTATCACACAACGCCGTCTAGTCCCAAGCTAAGCAGAGCTTGTGTTATGAGTACTAGACAACTGACAAACATACTTATATATTTCTAAATACATACATATTATAGATAAATTACACCCAGACACAGAACAAATGATTATGCTCATCACACAAACATTTGTCCTGGGTGGGAATCGAACCCACGACCTCCGGCATAGCAATCAGGGTCACTAAGCACTAGACCAACAGGCCAGTCCAGTATAGATGTATAGATTTTAATGAATAGGTGAAGGAGCCAAATTCAAATATAAATTATATAATCAAACTATAGTATTTTATATACTTATAGTATATAAAAGGAGAAACTGATTGACTGACATATCAATGCACAGCCGAAACTGGGACTAAAAACGTGAAATATTGCACAAGGCTTCTTTTTATGACTCAGGCGAGCACTAAGAGAGGATTTTCCCAAATTCACCTCCTAAGGGGAGGAAATTAAGAAGTTTGTATGGAGAAACCTACTTTCACGCGGGCGAAGCTGCTGGCAGAAGCTAGTATCTTATATCACCGCCAGAGAGAGAAACAGATACAGAAATATCATATATTAGTGAAAGTGATGAAGCAGGCATAAAATAAGCTCATCAAAACCCTGTATATTAAAAGGCAGAGTCTTGACTCATTCACCGACTTATCAACGCCCAGCCTACTCTCTAAACTCTTGGACCTAGAACGCTGAAATTGTGCACAGAGAATTTGTGATGTAAGTACCTCTATAAAGAACAAAAAAAAAGAATGAAACGGGATTCCTAAGAGGATGAAACGGGGCTCCCAAATTTGTTTAAAAAACCTACTTTCACACAAGCAAAGTCTCTGGCAAAACCTAGTCTATCATATTTTAAACAAAACAATAAAAGCGCGTCAAAAAAATAAACCACACTCATTTGATGCGACATCTGTCGACCATTAATTTAAAATATTATGATACCAATTATTCCCAATTCAAATGTAGAACACAAATTAATTTGAATTTCGAACTGCTAGGCCTGTCATGGCGATTGTCGAATGTGATGATACGGCCCGTATTGTTACTAAATTATTAAAATGTTTAATAGCATGTCAAAGGATTTGTTTCTATGACAAGGTTATTAATTATTTATATTTTAATAATAAGTGACACGATAGACGTCGTTCTAAACTCGAGTTTATATTGAAACATAGAAAAAAGCACGTTCAATTTTTATCAAAATTTTAGATAGCCATTGCCACCAGGCATTTTGAGGAAGGTAAAGATCTGGATGGATTTCTTATATAATTGCAAAAGTACTAATACATTTTTGTTTTTCTCGATAAGTCTGAATTATATTACATAGCTGTGAACAGTTAAATAAACTTTGTAACACCGAGTTTTATAAAAATGTTTTTTTTTTTTTAAGGAACACATATTTTCCATTTGGTTGCTTCTAGGATATGCCATAGGTGCTATTCTAGAAGCAACAAAATTAAAAATATGTGACATAAGCAACTCTGTATGGGCCCACGTGGTGGATCACAGCCCATTCCTTCTCCATCAAACGATTAAAATGACCTATGTCCTTTAGTTGCCCTTTGAGTTCCACGATCACTATAACTTTTTCGAATGTTTCTTCTAGCCCTAGCAGGCAGCAGCCCTGCTGGGCCTCTACGGTTTTGCTGGCATCTTTAGAAACACTACATGCCATCGACTTGTTGTCGGTCCTTACCGGCCAGCCGAACGGCGAACCCATTGCTCGTCGTCCGCAAATAAAACAAGCCTGAACTGAAAGTTTAAGTTATGAACATTATCCATTAAATTCATTTACAAAAACACTTACACAATAGAACGAGTTACGTTTAGAGATTTTCTCTTAACGTCTTTAGAATATCATGGATGGAAGCATCCGAAGGTATTCATCAAAGGCGTAAAGCAATAATAGGTACTTATAAGCGAAGATCGCTTATAACATCTCGAATGCAGGAAGCGAGGCTCGATAATGAAGGTAAGAGGTTTACACGTCGACGTATTATATTTTAATAGGCGCTTTTTATAACGAGTGGAGGAGAATGTTCCAGTATAGGAGTTTTGAGGAGTTGAAGAAGCGGAATTCTGGATCAGAATTGTATTAGTTTGATTAGAGAAAAAAAACTATCAGCACACTGAACCGGCCTATGGCCGGCACATGGCCGGCACATGACCGATGCATGACCGATTCATATCCGGTTTATGACCGGGCCATGACTGGCTCATAACCGCCTCATGACAGGCTCATAACCGGGCCATGACCGAACCATTAGCGATCTATAACTACCTCATGACCAGCCCAAGAACGACCGATAACCAGCTCAAGACTGATGGCCGGCACTTTATCGTTCTATGACCGGCTCATGACCGGCCCATGACCGGACCATGACCGGCCCTTGACCACCCCATGATCGGCTCATGACCAGCCCATGAGTTGGCCCAGGCAAAGTTTTTAAAATAGTACACAAATAGAAAAGTTACAAGCGTTAGAAGCATAGCGTATAGCATAGCATAATTAGCCATTTAATGTTCCCACTGCTGGAACTCAGACGTCCTGTCTAGGAGAGGGAATGGCCCGTAATCCATCACGCAGGCCCAGTGTGGGTTGGTGAATGTCAAATAATAATATATGTCTTCGGAGGTTTGGTTCTAAGCAATGCCAGTTTCCTCACGAAGCTTTTTTAAAGCGTAATGCTTCTATATTTGTCACACATCACTTCGTTTAAACTACATGCAATGTACACCTTAATACAATGACAGCGCTTCGATCTTATGACGTCATAAGATAGTAGTGCTGTCTCTCTTTATATAGATAGATGAAGATCGCTTAATTATACTAACTTGATTGCAGGAAGCGAAACTCGATCGTTGATGAAGATAACTGGTTTGTACGTGGAGGCATTATGTTTTAGTAATTTGATTGGCTTAATTGCGATTCGATGCAGAATATGACCGTCATCATCATTTCAGCCAAAAGACGTCCACTGGTGGATATAGAACTCCCGCAAGTGTCGCCAACGGTCGGTCCTGTGCTTCTCTCACGCGGGCGTGGCGCTTGGTGATTACAGTCCATTCTCTCTTCTAGAGAAGAGGTCTGCATCCCAGCAGTGGGAACATTATAAGGCTGATTATTATATCCATGTTTATCCATACACCAGTGGAAGATACTTAGACTTGGAAAAATCCATTTAACGGCCATAAAATATTTTTTCCGTATGGGAATAGGCACCGCGACACGTGGCACAGCAGCCACTGCGCCGATCATAATGTCGTCAATTTTACAGAAAGGAAAGGGGTAATACAGAAAGGAAATGGGTGTAATACCGAAAGGAAGACGGGGTAATACAGAAAGGAAAACAGGGTAATACAGAAAGGAAAAGGAGGTAATATAGAAAGGAAAAGGGGTAATACAGTTAGGAAAAGGATCTAATACAGAAAGGAAAAGAAGGTAATACAGTAAAAAAAGGGGTAATACATAATAACCTACTTGGCGAGCTATTTGAAGGTTGATCGTGGTTGAGTTCTAATTTCGAACCTAAGAAACATTACATTTCATCAGTTCACCATTACATTCCCATGCCGTTATATCCCAGAAATAATATCCAATATTATTTCATTCCATCCTTATGTTATGTATTTCTATGTCGTATCAGTCTTACACAAGGGAAATCATATGTGAAGGGCTTTAGCATCATAGTATACCTGAAGGTCAGATTATCAAAGGAAGAAATCGGTTTTATTGCCTTTTGTTCAACTGATATAAACAAGTGCTTGACTGCGATCCCACCTGATGGCAAGCAATGATGCAATCGTTGATGGTGAAACGCACTACTTTATCAAGAATCTATTACCTCTAGCCTTCGCGCGCCTCAAGGAGTTGTCAGCAACAGCAGGGGCCCAGATGGGTCGAAGCCTACTGGGGCCAGGGTTAGTTTCGAAAGACAGCTTGAGGCTAGAAGGCTAGAAGGAACGGGGTGAGTCTTTTAGTCAGTAAGAGTCTGACACTATCTCCCGCTCCGCCCATAAGCGGGGGTTGTCATTGGATGATTTTTTCCCACCATGAAAAAATAATAATAAAAAAGGGGCCAGTTAGGGCCGATGCCCGCCAGGGTTGCGAATTGTTCAAATAAGTTACCGTAGCCCTCGTAAAAAGAGTAAATGAAGAAACACTGCGGGTTTTAGTCAGTTAAATTTTGATACTCTATTCTGCTCACTAAGAGCGGCGTTGTTTTGATAATATTTCACTTACAATATAGGTATTGAAGCGTCATTGATAGCACAGCAGAGAGCAGTGGTGGCTGAGACCTAGAAATCCAATATTGCCTTACCTTCTTTAGAAGACAAATATAATTGTAAAATACATCCAACTTTACTTCATACACGACACAGTTCAAATTTCATTGCAACCCATATACTTTTTGTTCCACAATGATCACATAACAATCAACTAAATAATACCTTACCTGTTATAGCCCATAGTTCTTTCAGGCACTCCTCTCTGGATCTCTGAATGGCGGACCGTTTCTGCACCTCCGGTCCGGACTCCAAATACTCGAACAACACTGCACCAAGTAGTACATATATCACCACTAAGATCACCAGGCCGATTTGAGAGAAAGCTGCTCTAGCGCAGCCCGCGGCCGCGCGACGAACCAATCCTGGCCGCTCACGACCCTCCAATGACACTTCAGACGACATTATTATTCGATTTTCGAAATTCAAACTCAAGAATTTGACATTTCACTTTTGTTTTTTATTCTTATCGCCATTATTTCGGCCATTGTTTTTTTTTAAAGATATTTCACTGCATTTTTTTTTAATTTACAAACCTATTTGCTATGAACATCCATTATAATCTGAAACAAAGAAAAGATGTAACGTTAAAATAGGACATTATATAATTAGGGGATAAAGTAGTGTCTTTAAGTTGCAAGTGGCATGTTGAATTCCAAACGACACAAAGGTTGGTAAGTTTTAATCCCGAACACCAGTGAGGGATTTATATAAATAACTCCTGAGCACTGTGAACCTAAGTGAAGTGAGGAATTTAGCTTGCCAAGACAAAGACAGCTTTAGGTAACACTGTGTCGGACACTCTGCTTTTAACTAAGACTGAAACAAATTATATTTTATAGAAATATAATTATTATTTATTTACAACTTAATGTTAACTATCATGCGACATATTTTGAGATTTGAAACAAAAAATTCACTACTGTAAGATTTAACTATAGTTTTTATATTCTATAATGCTAAATGCGCTCTTTCATAACTTTCTTGAGAGACATTTTATTCTTTTTTTTATTTTTTACTGGCCGTTTGATTTTTGAATAAACTTGTTTGATGCACGTACAATCATCTTAATTCAAAATAATGTGTTTTTATTCTCAAAATAATGGTTATTGACGTTCCAAATAATATCATTATTCCCTTGTTAACACCCATACTATATTAAATGCTATGGGAGAGAATAAGTTGCTTTATGATACTACATTAATTCAGTACTCTAATTACGGTATTCAAAAGGTTAAATCTTATGGGACAGAATAACTTGCTTTAATAATCATTAGATTGTATAACATACAACAGGGCATTATCGAGCAGGTAGTGTAAAAAACTTTTTATTTATTAGTTAATTTCCCTAAATTCCCAAAAGTTATAATAGATACATAAAAAATCCATATTTATTTTCTCGGAACCAAAATAATTTTCTTTTATTAAATAACGACTACCATGAATAACATGTGAAAGCATAATATAATAAGACCGTACAAACTTTCTTCCCCTACTTAATAAAACTTTGCTATTTATGGTATTTGATCCCCTTCACTTATTTAAGTATGGATAAAATCGTTGAACTTTTAATAAGATAAGAATTTAACTTCGTCATAGGTTGGTGGATTTTAAAATTTTATGTTATTGGGAAAATACCTATACCCTATTCGCGTTAAGATTAGAAATTTCAAGAAACCTGTTTTATTGTCTGTTCAATCGATTTTAACTTCTATTTCGTAGGCATAAGGATGTCATTAAAAGCAAAAAAGTGGTTACAATACCAACTATTTACTGCAGCCGTCATTTGCCATGCCACCAGCGTAATAAAAGTCATAATCTTCTTAACGAAGAAAAAAAGAAAAAAAAGGAAGAATGAAGAAAAGGTTTTCATTAATTTCTATTGTTATTTTTAACAGAGTATAGAGGTTTATAAAGTCGAGTATACCCATACCTACTTCATTCGCAAAACTTAAACAAAACTTTCTTACTGTCCATTCAAACGATTTTGATTTTTATTGCCTTGGTGGCCATGACAAATGACAGCTGCGATAAATATGTAGTTGGTAATGTATACAACCTTAGTTTTAGTACTAAGCGAAACCTGAAACATCTTTCTAGTGTTTTTATGTAAAGAATATATGTACAAAATTTCAAAACTGTATTATGAAAAACCTGATTGGCAACATAAATACTTGGTCATCCCGCCACCCGGGTGACTGTGGGGTTGTTTGGCTTCTGCACCCAGCTGTGCGCTGGCACCTAATGCCCGCTATGACCTGCCGTGATCTGTTTTCAAGTAGAAACGTTGGCTCTCAACTTATGACCTTTTTAAATATTTTTGGAAAAAAATATAACACTGTGTAAAAATGTTTGGAATCGATTCAGTTTCTGATTCTAAACAAACTACATTATATACAGGGTGTAAGGGACAGCCCTCCACAAACTTTAAGGGCTTGCTCAGTAGACGAAACTGAACAACCTTCCACAAAAATTTTTTTACAGTAAACGAAAAAAATATCGGCCTCTCCATACAAATTGTCCAATCAAGTTTATCATTTTGTATGGTGAGCCTGACTTTTCTATCGTTTCCTGAAAAAAAATTTTGTGGAAGGTTGTTCAGTTTCGTCTACTGAGCAAGCCCTTAAAGTTTGTGGAGGGCGGTACCTTACACCTTTTATATTAAGGTTTCGCATATACCTACTAAAAATAATGTTGTATAATAATAGAAATCAAAATCGATTGAACGGGCAGAAAAAAAGAGGTTTATGCAAATGTCTCATTTTGTTGCAAATGGTGTGTAATTTACAATAAGTACAAATAGATTTCTTTAGTAGGCACTCCAGTAGAAACCCATTTATAGAATGTCTAAGTTTTCTAGATAATATAAAATTTGAGTAGGCAGTGAAGGGTAAGACTTGAAAGATTCAAAGAACGTCAAAAAACTCTGAATTCTAAAGTACCTAGATAAGCAAATTGCCAACATGAAGCGTGTTATAAGGAATAGGCATTTTTATCGTAAGTAAAATATAGCTTTTTCCAACAGCTTTGCTCACAAAACAATTGGTAATGATCCACTTGTCGAGTCAAATCCCTAAAGTCTTGAGACACACCGAGTTACTAGCCTAACGGTTTTTTATCGTTTACATTTCTAATTGCACAATTTAATTCCGCCAATTCCGTTCCATCACGTTAATAATATCCTAATATAATAATAATAATATTCCACAACTATCACACAACACCGTCTAGTCCCAAGCTAAGCAGAGCTTGTGTTATGGGTACTAGATAACTGATAAACTTACTTATATATTTCTAAATACATGCATATTATTTATTTATTTATTTATTTATTTATTTAGTACATGGAAGACTTATAGCTAATAAAACCGGACAAAAAAAAAAGGAATCCATAATCACTAGAAAGCCAATTACAAGTCCTCAAGTGTAGACATAGATAAATTACAGTTATAGATAAATTATATTTATAGATAAATTATTTATTATAGTTATAGATAAATTACACCCAGACACAGAACAAATGATTATGCTCATCACACAAACATTTTGTCCTGTGTGGGAATCGAACCCACGACCTCCGGTATAGCAGTCAGGGTCACTAACCACTAGACCAACAGGCCAGTCACTCCTAATGTTTGGACTTCTAGACGGAAACCACCGGTACATGGTGGACATACCACCCATACATACACAGCGTTTTAGGAATAGAATCTTAAAATTTGGCTTGAAGTAAGTTTTAGCACAAGTAGGATAGGAAAAAAATGAATCACAAAAAAATACTTAATACTACTTTACTACTAATTGGATTCTAGAATTGAACTTTTTTCATAGATAAGCTTGTGCGGAACCCACAGTGCGCGAGTCCGACTCTGAGCTGGAAAATGATCAACTATGTTACAACTTCGCCTTCTCTCGGTGGAGCGAAAGGGCGTGTCAGACTTTTACTGAGGAAAACCCTCGTGTGTTCCTTCACGTGCTGTTTGCGTTCCAGGGCCACTATACCTCTTTCGAACTATCCCACAGAGGTTAAATTACTCTACAGTGTGTTTTAAAAAGGTAAAACAAACTCTTGAGAAAAGTTTAACACGTTTGAATGTGGCAAGGCATTTTTAAGTCAAGAGTGAATAGGTTACTTCTTAGGCAAGCGTGCTCCATGGTCAACCACATTATTACTTATCACAAAAAGATATTGTGGAATCGATTAAGTAATTAATAGAATATGTTATACATAGGTTGTAAGATGTTGAAATTCGTTAAATAGAGATAATATTTTACATTTTTATCTTGCAATGGGTAGAAATTTGTTAAAAAGAACTTAAAATGTCATCATCATCATCACTTTAGCCGATATACGTCCACTGGTGGACACAGGCCTCTCCCAAGCGTCGCCATAACGAACGTTCCTGTGCGTCTCGCATCTATCGGTTTACCGCAACCTTCACCAGGTCATCGATCCACCTAGTAGGAGGCCTTTCAACGCTGTGCAACTAAAATGTACAAAGTTATAAAATGACTTTAGATTTTATGCTTAAAAGTTTCATTGTTTTTATTTTTTTCGGAGCATTTAATAAACCTCGTTTTTAAAAATGGTTTTTATTTTTTTCTTTTCCATTTAATTTTTATATCACTTAACTCCTAAAAATAACGTCACATTAATCTCGAAATACCAGGAATACATAGGCAGTAGGCATGTACCGAAAAACTCTAATCCCTTTCACGGTCCAATATCATGTGAAAACAAAAATACCTGTAGCCCCAGGGAAAACCCTTAGCGCCCTTAAAGCCATGTATCAAAGCGGCATTCGGACCAAAAGTGTCCAAACTATTTGTGACATGCGCGTCACGGTGAAGTGTCAAATTTAATGATTCCTGTCTCACTTGCGAGGGTGGGTAGGTTGCTAATTGAATGATGTCACCTTAGGGAATTGTTGGGAAATGTGCTTGAAATTGAGTACTTGCCTGTGGTTTATTTTTGTAAAATATTTTATACTAAATATCGTGTGAAAAACTTAAAATTCGAAGACACACATTTAACAACCCACACCGGGCCCGCGACCGCGTGGTGGATTACGACCCATTCTTTCTCTTAGAGAGGAGGCCTAATTCCCAGCACTGGGAACATTATAAGGCTGATTATAGTATATAAAGATTTTTTTTTGGTGTGAAAATCATCACACAAAAAAAAAATCCCTGAATATTTTACGATGCATTCTCGTAACTCGGAACATGTTGTTAGACAATTGCGTTGTGTTTCATGTCGGGGGACATTTTGTCCTCTAGCGTATCTTTGGCTTTATGGAATACAAGCGTGATACTATAATAAGTTATGTTACGGAAATGTACAGGTAACAACGTCATTACTGTCAACATCCAATTTTACGTTCAATCAATTACAGAGTTTAGCGAGATGCCAACATTGGTTTCTATACCTAGTGACAAATCAATGTTTCAATCTAAATGATGTAGAGGCTTAACTCAAAGCGTGTTCACAACTACACTACTAGCTAACTAGGTGAACTAATTAGGTAGCTATGTACCTTCTTGTTTCTTTAATAATATACAATATCTCACTATGGAATAATGTACACCTTTAGGTGTACCTACACCCCAATTAGAAAATGAAGTAACAACCATAATTTGAGTACAGGAATTTTACTCAAATGCACTTAGAAACGCACAGGTCCTGGTCGTTATGGCGACCCTTGGGGGATCTTTCTGGACCTTTATTCAGTTGTTATACAGCTTGTTATGCTACTTGGGCTATGACCAACAGTGGCGAAAAAAAGATCCATCAAAATCGGAAAACCAAAGCGAGAGAACACAGACGAAAACTCTATTAAAATAAAATCTGATAAAGAATCGATCCCCTTATTCAAAAAAAAATATTTCCAGGTCTATTATACACCACTAATTTTTAATTAGTACAAATACATATAGGTCTTATTAGAAAAGCCCTTGTTATTATTTAAGTAAAGTCTCAATAAATAATATTCATAAACAGCAAAGTTATTAGCGTTTGTGTTTATCCCAAAATGTCTCTTAATTTATGGAAATATTGTGCAGGCTATTGATTATGAATGAATAAATGACGATTAAAGTAGAAAAACACTGCCCGCAGTATTTTCTACTAGCAATTGTTATGTATGATTGAATCTATGATGAATTATCGTGGTCAATTTTAGGATTTCGGTATTTTCTACTTTTGAATACAAAAATATGATCAGTAACGGGTACAGATACAGTCCCATTTTTTTGTGTACTAATTAAAAAGTAGGGGTGTATAGTCTAGATGGTCTAAGTGTTACACTACGCATTCCGCACTATACAGGAGTAATTCTGGTAAGTAATGTTTTTTTTTTTATATAAATAAAAAATTAACAATCATTATACAAACTAACGAGGCTTGCGACCTCCTTCGCTGAACATGCCATAATAAATCATGAAACTTGCTTACGTCATAAGACAGATAGAGCCACCACAGTACCGTGAAATAACTAACATGGGTCTTAAATCCAAAACTTGTCATATTGATGTTATTAGAAAAACAACCTTAACTTGAAGACGTAATGACGCATTTCTGTGGACTAAGTTGTACTGTACGAGGACGGGTAGCTTCATAGACGCGTATCTATTATACGCTTCGTGTAGGCCTGCCCAGTTTACATAGAAAGCTATGAAGCTCTGTCGACGAAGCGGCATTGACATGGGGACACGACATTGATGCTACGCGTCTATGAAGCTACGAGTACGTAGACAGAAGGGGTAAATTCTACAAAACAAAAATAAAAAAACACAGGTTTACAGTACAATTATAATAAAATAAAATTATATATACCATTTTTATTATTTTTTTTTTTTTATTATTATTATAATAAAAAATAGACTCACTACTTTAAAGTCGATCTTCAGTAAAATCTAAGAATAAATAGCTTTGGTGCGCGCTTCCTTTTAAACCCAAGATATCTTGAAAGGTATAAAATTTGTTAAATATGTACAGTATTATAAAACCTCATTCAACGATACATTTTTAGTGGGCTTAGAACTAATAGAACAACAAAAAAAACAGGGCAAGCGCGAGTCGGACTCGCGCAATGAAGGATCCGTGCAAACTACGATTCCCGAATGGATTCTCAATAATTTTTCAGAATATAATTTTTTTTTGTGACATAGGTAACAATACTAACAACATATTTACTGTTTTCAGATTTTTCCCTATACCTTGCTTTGTGCTAAATTTCAGGATTCTGGGTCAACGGGAAGTACCCTATAAATTTCGACCTTTAAGAGTATCAAAATATACGTTTTTTTGCGACATAAACGGCCATATCTTTTTTATTCGTTAACTTAGAAGTTTGATTTTCTCACAGCTTGAAGAGACCGCAGACTTGAATATATGTGCTTCGTTCTCGAGATAAAGGGTCTTGACAGACAGACAGACAGACGGACGGACGGGCAACAAAGTGATCCTATAAGGGTTCCGTTTTTTCCTTTTGAGGCACGGAACCCTATAAAGGACAATTATATCTGATTTCCGAAAAGCATTTACAATTAAGTATTTCTCAAACTCTAGCCTGAAAAACAGTCAAAATTTAGAATTCATGAAGGATTTGACTTGACATATTTTTAACTTTACATACTCTAAGGGGTCTAGCAAGGCTGATGCCATGGGAAAACTTCTGAAAAGGAAATTCGAGGTCCTAAAATGCAAAAGACAACTGAAGGACGGGGCAGTTTTAATCAGTTACAGTCTCACACGCCCTCCACCCTAGAGCTGGGAGAACTCATTAAATAATCCTACCTCAAAAAACAAAACAATTCGAATTTTAAAATAATAAAAAGAAGTGACAGAGAAATTTGAGGAAGGTTGTCAGGCGGAGCGGGGGAGCGCCATGCGCGAGCGGTTTTTTATAATACTGTTAAAGAGTAATTTCGGAATAAGCCTTTTTTATTGTCTCTAAGCCTTTTAATATCTGCGATCCCTACAAAACCAAGTTCAGAATTCCTGAAATTACTGCCCAGATTAAATAAATCTATTTAAACCAACTTTAGACTTCACATTTAATCCACGATCTACTTCTTCAGACTAATTCTGGTTGTACGTATGACTTTATAACTTAATACCTAATCTCAAACACAATTATACAAAATAAAATATAATAGTTCTTTAATAATAATCATTATTATAAGATCAAAATGTGAAATTAAACGTCCGTTTTGACATTTGTATTTTGACTACCTACCGGCTTCTCCGGTGTGGTGTAGCTAGCTACTACTCCAGCAGACCCTTAATTGTATTATTTGACTGTTTCTTTCAGTTTGAAAGAAAGAAAGAAAACTATTTTATTTGGCATACACACTCGTAGATACACACAATGTATGTGTAGTATATCACTAAACTTAACCGTTTTATAACTATATTCCTAGTGAAGTAGTAATGAATCGCTTTCGTATAACTATGTTACGGTATATAATTATATCCCTAGGGATATAACTATATTACAGCTTCATTTATCTTACTGCGACATAGACACTAATAAATTATTATCTATATAAAAAAATAGACAACTAACAATGTGTGTCTCCTGGCGGCGCCAAATAGGTCCAGTTCAGCAATAATGCCAGCTAAACTACATGGTAGTTACCTGACGTTGGTTTAGTACTCAGTTATTAATTATTAGGTGTAGGGTAAAATAGATTCATCACATTGCGGGTTGGTGAATGTCACATGTCTTCGATTTTTTGGTTCTAGGACGAGCCGGTTTTCGCACGATGTTTCCTTTCACCGGTTTGAGAGCAGTAGTGTTGAAATAATTTACCCAAAGTAATGCGCCTGGCTAGATTTGAACTTGCGACCTTACAGCTAGTAAGTCGGGGTCGTTACCACTCGGCCACCACTGTTCTAAGATCAATAACTAAATTATATTTGTCACAGATCAAACGGTTACCTACACAATATACACAATTCATTTATTTGATCAAGATATTTAGTTAGGAGTATTTGTTTAACGTGTAGATATAATTATGTATTGGGTATACGTAGACAGTTAAATAATGTGTATATTATATATTTGTCTGTTAAAAATAAATATTTTAGAATTTATTTGATCAAAAATCTTACACTAATATTATACTTCTTCTTCTTCTTCCCCATTGTTACTAATATTATAATAAAAGAGGTAAAAATATATTTTTTTTTTTGTGTTTTTATGTTTGTAGGAAGTATTCTCCGAAAGTACTGGTCTGATCGCTGGATTTTTATCACCGATAGAAAGCTGCTTTATTTCTGAGTGACAGGCTATATTTTACTAACGCGGGTGAATACGCGAGCAAAAGCTAGTATCTGACTAATTAAGGTAAAAACGCGACGGTCCCAACGAAAACAAGACAAGTCCAAAATTTCATTTTTTTATTATTTCACGATTTACTTTGTTTAATAGATATTATCAGTTAAAGAAAGTTTATTACATTATTAACAATGTTTATTACGTTATTTACTTTATTTAATTGATAATATCAATTAAACAAAATAAATAGTGAAATAATAATATATAATAAATAGGGATAGGTAGAGGTACCATCGCGGTAATTCTTCCTGATGACTTAAAAAACAATTCGCTTGAATCCCGCGGCGCGGCACCAAACCAAACCCTTTGATATTTTCGTTTCAAGTGCAATCAAAAATGAACTGAGCGGGTGTCACATGTCAGGCGGAAGTGTATTTGATGGTACCTACCGTCAGTGCCGTAATTAAACTTTTATACGCCCAGTACGAGCTCCTTTAACTGCGCTCTTAGAAAAAATACTTATTAACATTTGTATGCCACTTACTGTGGCCGGACACAGAAAATTTTGTAACAACTACAATGTACCTGTGTGCACAAATAAACGTTTTGTATTTGTAAAAAAGAACAACACAAACGAAAAGGTCTAAATATTTTATTTAGCGCCCCTCCAGGGACTGAGCTCTCTGCCCGGGTACCGCTGGCACCGGCCAAGTTACGGCGCTGCTTACCCTACTCTTATATAAAATACTTATGTTATCCTAGCCCTATTCCATATCCCGTACAGACGGGTTCTTCGTCCAAATCTTTTTCTTGTGTTATCTCTGACCAAGCTTAACACAAATCCGTGGTCAGATCGTCATACCACCTTCACCGCAATAAAAAATTTTTAGAGTTTTGATTTTTAAAATGAAACAAAATACTTACACAAAAATAAATTGAAATTGTTTTACAATTATTTTTAATTATGGATAGGCTGGTATTTGACCACTAAGCGGTAAGCAATGATTTATTTATACCTAATGCACACAAGAGTACAAAGGCGGACCTAATGCCTTATGGCATTTTCTACCTGTCAACTTTAGGGTGATGCAGAAACAAATAGTGGTAGATGCAATATTAAACATTACTTATATAATATTATAAAATTCCATAAACAAATAACCAATAAAATGATGTGGCCAACGATACAGCAAGCTTGCCTAGAAGTAACCGATTCACGTTTGACATAAAGACCCCTAGGTTGTAGCTATCAATAAACACAGACCGATATTCCGCCAGGGAATTAGGTAGGTATCCCAAGACCATCTTTTATCAGATCTTTAATGGATTCTCCTGGTCGCCAGGAACGGGCAGGATCTGTCTCTATCAGTAGTAGCGAGGGCTATGCAGGTGGAGCCTTCTAGCTAAAATCAACTGTTTTTTTTTATGGTGGAAAAAATCATCCAATGACATGCCCCGCTCTTGGGCGGAGCGGGGGATAGTGTCAGACTATTACTGACTAAAACACCCACCCCGTTCATGCATTGCATTTCAAATGCATTTATTTGCATTCATTAGGTATTACGTTATAGTTCATAGTGTTAATTATACAATGACTACAAGGCTTTGGGTCAATAAAAATTTAAAAAATCAAACGTAATACCACGTCGTCGTCGTGATTCGAATCATTAGCAGCTTTGAATTACTACATTATTCCCTGCCTCGTTAAGAACGTTACAATAAATCATCAAACAGCCCTAGTGTACGCCATCACACAGAGATACTTAAATATCATGAATCATGACAAACCCGACATGGCCCTTAAATCTGTAACGTAAAGACATTGATGTTCTTTGAATTTGAAATATGAAGACGAATGTCAGACTTATTTCTAATGAAGAAACAGAACGATCTAACACAGACTTCGAATGAAACGACTTCAGTCAAACATTCAGGCTAGACATAATTCCATTTGACATTTCATTTAGAAACTTTGACAGGTACCTATTTCCGGACATTTAAACTCCTCGGATCGTTAAACATGCTTCATAAACTATGGATTATGAGGCCATACCACAGTCATATTTTATATCCGATATTACCTTTTTTATTAATGGCATTTGATTACTACCTAACTTGATGTAAGCGACGACGGTTGACTCTCCCACTCCTCCTTCTTATCTCATATCTCGCTTTCAATATCTATGTTCTTCCCATGCTAAAAATCAGCGTTCTTCTAACAATCTTCTATTGCTTTGTCCTTCTCATAGTTCTGATTTTGTTCATTCTTCCTTTCATGTACAGTCCATACTTCTGTGGAATGCTCTAGAAATATATACATATGTAGGTAAATTTTATATTAAATTATATATGTATGTTTATTTTGTATATGGTATTTTGTATTAGTAAATTATTTGAACCCTTGTTTTTTCATAATAATCTTTATTTGTTTTTATTTTTTTTATGCACCTGCTATGTTTTCTCTTCACCACCCTAGGTTGACTGGTAGAGAATGCCTTAGGCATTAAGTCCGCCTATGTAATTTTATGTTGCATGAAGTTTTAATAAATAAATGTTGCATGCTCGCCTAGAAGTAATCTATTTACTTTTGGCTTATAGAATTGACCCTAGAATTCCGCATAATTTAAAAGAACACCCTACACATTTAAAACTAACTTTTGCAAGCGGTTTACCTATGTTACTCAGTGATAAAGTATACCTATTTCTAATTTATCACTGAGTAAATTTTATTTCAAATGTAGTATCAAATCTTTCCTCTATATAATATTACTCGTAGTATTAGAAAAACATTAAGTACTATATTCTGTTAGTGACTTCTCTACTGATATTTTTTTTATTTGTAACTGTACTTTATTTTTATTTGTAAGTAATTGACATTTTAAATGATGTTTAAAATTTGTTATAATTTCTAAATATACATACTCAGTGATTTGAGATTGACTAAGTAACAATTGAGTTATTTATGTGAGTTAACTAAGTTGATGACAGTTAATATAATGTAACTTCAAAAAAGAATGATTTTGCGTGCCGTAAGGTAGAATGTAGCTGAAACACCCAATTCTGTATTCTGTCTATCTCAAACTTGTACCTACTTAATTTTTTTTCTTTTATCAGTTTTAACTTTCGTCCAACATATTTTTAACTCGCCAAACTTTATAGTGTGATGGCGAGAAACGCTTGTTTACAAAAAAAAGTATGTACAATGGGGGAGGGTCATTTGATTGTAAAATGGTACGAGTAATTCTTTTGTATTGTATTTTTTGTGTTAATTATAGATATTATATATTATTCTTCGGTAAAAATTTAAACTGTAAAAAATTGTTATTCTTATATTTGCAAAATAAACGTCATCAACATATCGAAAATCTATTTTAGAATTAAAAAATACCTATTTTGATAGATTCATGATAGGTAAATCGTGATTGCGTCACTAGAGTGTTTGTGTGGGACCGATGAGCTACCAGTATAGGTATTGTGTCGATACCCTTATTATTTGTCTATAATTGAAATAGTTAATTTGTTAAAAAAAAAACACCACCTACTTAAAATTTCAATGCATAAATTGTCTTAATTGGGGCATTAAGAACATGACATGTATAACTGTGAAAACACTATAGACTCCACGAATTCTTAAATTAATTCCTATTTCGACCCATTTCTTTATTAGGTATATATTGTTTTGTGCTTTTCGGTACAATACTCGTATTTTGTCTACACTATCCCCACATTTTTTTTTAATTTTTTTATTGACTGTATCCATGGTCAATAAAAAAATTAAAAAAGAGTCCTTCAGTTCCAGTAATAGACTATCCCCAAATATCTCTGAATATCGTAATATGAAAATTTTTTTTTTATACTGTAACGATAGAGATTCTTGCCGATTCTTCTCCGTAGGAAACGGCCTTTCGGAACTGTACTCTAGCTTCTGACCTTTTATAAGCCTAGCCTATTTTACGGCCTACGTTACATTAAAAAAATGAATTCGAATTGAATACCAAATATTTAAAAAGTAGATACCTATATTTGTCATCAACACGCTAATTAGTAGAAGGAATCGTTACGGGTACTTATATCTACATTTTAATTTCAACTCAACTCAACTCTTTCAATTTCATTTTTTTACTAATATTTGGAACACGAAAGTGATCGCTAACAGCATCAAACGTAGGGTCCAGGTAGATGCGCAGGAAATTAATTATATCGATGAGTTTAACTACTTTTACGTTAGTGTCTTTCGAAAACAGGCAGGAAAAGGAGATCTATCGACGTATTCAGAACGCCTGGAAAAGCTACTGGTCCATGAAGACGCTAATGAAGGGTGATCTGCCGATCTCCCTGAAGCGTAAACTCATCGACATGTGTATCCTGCCAATCCTAACCTACGCTGCTCAGACCTGGTCACTCAGCAAAAGTTTCGCCAGGGGGTTTGCCAAAGAGCAATGGAGCGCAGCATTCTGGGTGTAAAAAGAACTGACCGAGTTCGGAATAACACGGCAAGGGCTACTTACCTAAGTAACTGCAGAATTTTCATTCATTAATTTTATAATCTAAGTACCTATTATATCTTTCGTCAATCTTTATTAGTCACTCATTGCTGAGGATCACGACGACATATGACGCGACTTCAAGCCGTGCAATTGTGTTCTTCTGCAGTTTAGACCGCTCAGTACATGCTGGCTCTATAGTAGGTAATTTTCATACTGACAAAAAAATATTACAATCAGAAATCAGACCACGTCAGCAAAGTTTTTTTAGAGGAGGATGCTCCTGTCTATCATATTTTTTTTTTTCCTAATTTTTATCTACAACGCATTTATGTTGTAATGTTATACAAGTACCTACATTGTAAATAAATAAATCTTTTACGTCATTCATGTAAAGAAGATGATCATCAAAAGCTGAAAATTATGAAAGTTTAGAATCTAAGTGAAAATTTATCGCTGAAAAAGTTTATCAGTAGGTACCTACCCAAGTCTTGTAGTAGGAACCTAATTCGTAAATTATTAGAGTACAGTATAAAATGCTTACCTACCTAGGCACAAATATGTACCTACCTACAGTATTGCCAACACGTAAGTGCGTAAAAGTACTTTCCTATGAATAAAATAAATATCCAAATATGAAACAGGTAACCCATTAAAAATTCATCGTATCTAAGTAGATAGGTAGGTACTTAGTAAATACCAGGTAGGTATTTACTAAGTACCTATCTACTTAGACCTATGTAGGTAATTCTTATTACAATAGAAACCGCAAAACTTTTGAAAAAATAGATTACTACTTACCAAGAACTTATTTAAACATTATTACACTAGTTTTTAATCCTTGAAATTATTCTATCAATTGTCTACTTATACTTTTACAACACACGAAAACACGAAAAAATCTAACATTTATTAATGTACAAGCTACTATTTACACAAAACTTTTAATAGATATGCAAGAATATCTAAACACCACATAGAAAATTTTAAGCATCACAAGTAATACGCGAAAACATTTTTCCAACTAGATTACGTTCGTAACTTCAGCCAGTTAGCCAAGGAAACAAAGAGCCGTCTCCGTCTCCCGGCGCCTAAGGTGGTACTGAGCCATGCCTGTTTCCAACATACCCAGCAAACAGTTTTCCACTGTTCCTTTCCTTCATAGTTACGATGCGCAAACCTGCGGGAAAAGCTTTTCCACGTGATAAGTTTTGTTTATTTTAGCTTCGTATAGCGTCATCTAGCGGCTTACAAAAGTAACAAAACTAGCAAGTTGGACAGCTGACAAAAAACCAAAAATACATAATGCGGTCAATAGATGGCACTACTACCATTTCAATAGATGTTTTTTTTTGTACAAATACATAGAAATATAATTATTTTTGTTTACTTTTATTTTAAGTGTGAATTTATATTTAGTTTTTTTTTTTAAATTGATTATGTAAATTAATTACAAATAAATTCGCAATATTCGTACTGGTAATATTTTTATCGCGCTCAAATGTCATGGTAAAGTTGGACACGAACTGTCAATTTCGTGTTCTGGAAAATTGTACACGAATTGAGATTGACACGCTTTCTTCTATTTTTATAATAACTGTAGAAATAATTAACTTATTTCATAACTTATTTGTTGTTCCCAGTGTTATCAGTGAGCCAGAAAAAGAAAAACCGCGAAAATGAGTACAATACTGGAGAAAATAGCGGGTATAGAAGCCGAGGTTTGTAAAAAGAGGTTATATTATAAATTCAGTGAATTTTTAACATAATATTGACAATATCTTTTAAAAGAGCATTAATTTGCTCGAAAATGTCTGCGTATGCATAAATTATGGATCATATGTTTAATGTTTCTTATAAGACTTCAACAATTTATTCATAACATTACAGATGGCTCGGACGCAAAAAAATAAGGCTACTGCACTCCATTTAGGTATACTAAAGGCCCGATTAGCTAAATTGAGGCGTGAACTGATCACACCCAAGGGTGGCGGCGGTGCAACTGGCGAAGGTACATAATGAATATTACTTATATACCTATTACTTACCGAGGAATTAAATCTAAAATACATAATACAGGAAGTCATTGCAATTACAAGTCATCTACACTAATATTATAAAGACGTAAAGTTTGTTTTTATGTAGCAGGTAATCTCTGGAAGTACTGGTCCAATTGGTCAAATTTTTTCATTGACAGAAAGCAGCTTTGTTCCTAAGTGACATAGGCTATATTTTATATACACGGTCAAAAGTTAGTTCAATATAAAAGCAAGATTATATTCATTCAAATATTACTTTCTTTAATCACTACGTGTCAAATGTGCTCCCTATACAAATTAAAATTTAGAGAAATTAATCTTCATCTGAAGAATTAGATTAAAAACTGTGAAAAATAAAAATAATAAACACAAAGCAAAGAAATGCAAAGATCATCCTGAGTCTTTGTATACAAAGCTATTGTTGAATTACGTTCATGCCAGTACCTTATTTACCTTTACGCTGAACATAGTTTGAGTTGGACTCTCTAAGTCCAACTCAAACTATGTTCAGCGTACTAGAATTTTTAATGGTTGTTTACCACGCGCCACATGTCCTTGGCACTGAAAGTGATAATATTTTAACAGTTAAGCGCACTTTATGATATATTGTGAACTCTGGACACCTGCCAATTGGAATTTTCATTGTTTCAAGACTACAAAATAATGTAATAACTTCAATCTTTTCAGGTTTCGATGTTGCTAAGACCGGTGATGCCCGTATCGGTTTCGTAGGGTTTCCATCAGTGGGGAAATCAACATTGCTGTCTAATTTAGCTGGAGTGTACTCTGAAGTGGCAGCGTATGAGTTCACTACGCTGACTACGGTACCGGGATGTATCAAATATAAGGGTGCTAAAATCCAGGTAATTTTAATAAGGTACACCATTTTGTTTGTTCTGTGTTAAGTGAAGGTGTGCAATAAAGTATATATTATAACAATAATAATGCCAATTGTAAATTGCTTATTTCAAATTTTTCTTTATGTTTCAAATTTTTCTCAATAGAAAATTGACTGCTTGAACATTCTTTTATCGAGGGGCCATCATACTTAATAGTGAACAAGACAGCATTTTTAGCTTTTATAATGAAGTATTGATCATCGCCTCTCATATTAATAGCTGACCCAACAGTTTATGTTTGCATTAACTAAGAAATATAAATATTTAACCTTTATGCACTTCAAACACTTGCAATTTGCAACTTTCAAATCTTGATTTTTGTTTCCCTAAAAACTACAAAGTATCAGAAAATTTAAAACAAAGATAAATAAATCAGTAAAGTCTGAGTCAGCCTGACTTCACTCACTTTTGAGTATAGGCCTATCGGTTTTTGTATCACTTTTACATACTGAATGATTGAAATACAGCACTGCCTGCATATTATTCATTTAATCTAGTATTATAAAGAAGGAAGATTTGTGTTATTGTTTGTAATTAATAAACTCAAAAACTACTGGATCGATTTTTTGAATTCTAGCAGCAGTAAAATGCTACTTTATTACTGAATGACATAGTCCATATATTTATTAAAACTACATTTAACACGAAGGTACAAAGGCGGACATAATACCTTAGTCATTCTCTACCAGTCAACCACTGGTGGTGAAGAGAAAACATGGCAGGTGCATAAAAAAAAAAGATTAATACAACTATGAGGGAACAAATGTATTTTTATTTATTTATCCTTTATTGTACACCAAGATAATAAATTACAGATTTGAGCCTTATATTTAGAATATACAATTGGCGGCCTTATCGCATTCCGCGATCTCTTCCAGGCAACCAACAACAATGTATATATATATTATAAACATATTATTTATATATGGAAAATGAAAAGGTTTTTGAGACTACTATTTGTGTAGCAAATAAAGCTGCAACACTTAAGCATACTTCCACATGGTCGAACCCACTGGCAGAAGCTAGTACAATACATAGTCTTTAACAGATTCTACATTTACATTATTTATTTTCCAGCTTCTTGATTTACCTGGTATCATCGAAGGTGCGAAAGACGGCAAGGGTCGAGGTCGTCAAGTCATCGCCGTCGCCAGAACTTGCAGTCTCATATTCATAGTCTTGGATGTGTTGAAACCACTGCAGCATAAGAAACTGATCGAGCATGAGTTGGAAGGCTTTGGGCTGCGGTTAAACAAACAACCACCGAACATACACTTTAGAAAAAAAGATAAGGGTGGCATCAATTTGAATACTACTGTGAGTTAGATATATTTAAATACATAATAATTCTGAGAACAATCAATATTAACTCAACTGTGCAGTGTCCGTCAACCAATGTCTATCTGTACCAACCCTTGCCCCTTGCGCTAAGCGACTGGGTCCTAGGTTTATAAAGACTACTGTTGAGACGACCTAGACTCTAGTGTAGCATATCGTATTGTCAATTTGTCAAAATGTCAACCGGTCACAAAATGCCCATTTCTCGCTATGTCAACTTAGCTTGTTGTTCGCAAGCCCACTCCTACGGAAGCTGAAAATCTGGGTCGGGATCCCGGAGGCTGAGGCGTGAGCCGTGTCCGTCGGGAGTAGAAATTGCGTTTAATTGTCGTTTTGCGAATTTGTCATTTTGAGAAGTGGACAATACGAGATGTATTGTCCACTTACGTTTTGTTAAACATTACACTTACATTTTGTTTACTATTGGACTCTAGGTCGTCTCACCATATTTTCCCAAGCCGATCTCGGCGGCACCCACAGGAGACTCGCCAGCGATCAAAGTGACAAATTCTATGTCTATCTACCGTCCTTTTTCCATGGTCTTTATGTCTTTATGAATCCCGTTTTTTTAACTCCGTATGGCGTTGTTGTATTATAATACTGTTTAATAAATTGTAACGTCTGATTTAGATTAATGAAAGAGCTGGCTGTTTATAAATTATCTATTTTATTATGCTATTAAATAGTAGACGACTGATAAATAAACCACTAACTGATTTTATGATGCTACAGTCGTGATTTCATGCTATCTAATCATTGCAATTACTGATAAGCAGATTCTTAATTTAATTGAGATTGAAAGCAGTAGTAGTGATAGCGGCCCCGCGGTCTACGAAGAGATGTGGGCCGCGGGTTCAAACCCAGCCAGGCGTATTACTGTGTGTAATTTATTTCACCACCACTGCTTTGAAAACGATGAAGAAAAACATCGTGAGGAAACTGACATGTCCTAAAACCAAACATTTGAAGACGCGGGCCCAGTGCGGATTGGTGGATATTACATTATCCACCAATCCGCACTGGGCCCGCGTAATGTATTACTGCCAACTCCCTTTTCTAGATATGCCTTAGTCCCAACAGTAGGAATATCGCAGGAATTTTTTGAACAGGAAACCTATGGTCATAAAACGCAAAAGGTAACTGTACGAGCTATGCTGTACATTGATCTTTGTGCTGGTTTGTATGTGATATTCATGAATGTCTATATTGTTTACTTGAGCATTTAACATAACATTTAAGTCGAATTATTATGGAACATTCTTCTAAAACATAACACCCTTCAAGGAGGTGGGAATATAACATTTTCATTATTGGGCATTGAACCCCAATAGCAAATGAAGGTGTGGTTTTAAGTGAGTAAAAGTCTATCACGCTCTTTCGCTCTAGCCAGAGGGAGGGAGTGAGAAGTCATTAGATTATTTCCCACTTTAAAAAATTAATGGAGAAATTTTATAATTGACAGGTTCTCATTTTCTCACCACATATTTGAAATTCAATTCTTATTCTGCCATTCCAGTGCCCACAATCGGAGTTGGACATAGAAACGGTGAAGACAATTCTATCGGAGTACAAAATTCACAACGCTGACATTACCCTGCGGTATGACGCGAACAGTGACGACCTGATCGATGTTATTGAAGGAAACAGGGTGTACATGCCTTGTATTTATTTGCTTAATAAGATCGGTAAGTAGTCATCATCATTATTACAGCATACGCTGTTGGACATAGATCTACGTGACCCAAGCGTCGCCACGGCCACCGGTCCTGTGGGTCTCTCATTAATTGAATTCCCTTGACTCACCTTGTAGGAGGCTTTTCAAACGCTGCGTTTTGCGGTACGCGGTCGCCACTGCAAAACCTTTCAACCCAATCTCTACCCTTTGTCCTGCAATCAATGTATATCTATAGCTATCAATACCACTAAGTTTGGTTGGTAGAGGCACTTAACTGCTCTCAGTTCTACCCAGATATCATGAGATATACTTACAGGAGAACTTACTGATGCACTATTAAAACACAGTAACTAACCCGTTGGTTGATGAGTGTACAACTAGTATCATTATTCTGACTGTCGTCTTAACAATTCAAAAGCGCCTGTAAATGGCTTATTTGAAATCATTGCTTTGAATTTTTATTTATTTACCAGATCAAATCAGCATAGAAGAATTGGATGTTATTTACAAGATACCTCACTGCGTGCCCATCTCGGCCCATCACAAATGGAACTTTGACGACCTATTAGAGAAAATGTGGGAGTACTTGAAGCTTATCAGGATATACACCAAGCCCAAAGGACAGTTGCCCGACTACAACGCGCCTGTGGTACTCCATGCTGATCGGACGACCGTCGAAGATTTTTGTAATAAGCTGCATAGGTCTATTATCAAGGAATTTAAAATGTAAGTGGTTCTTTTTTTAATAATTCTTGACCAGTCTACATGAAATATAGCCTATGTCACTTAGGAATAAAGCAGCTTTGTATCGGTGAAAAAATTTTAGCAATGGGACCACTAGGTACTTTCAGAGATTACCTCCTACAAACAAAAAAAAAACAAACTACCTTTTTATAATATTAGTAAATAGGCTCGCGCTTGACCGCTATATCATCTGCCGGTAAGTGATGTGGTGGACGGTGGAGCACACTTGTCAGAAGTAACTTATTCTCTATTGACTTACAGAGCCCTAGGTTGTAGCTATCAAGAAACAAAAACTCCGTCAGGGTATTCTACTCCTTGGCTACGCACAATAAATGTAGATCTGCATTAGACCGACACACTCGTGTAACACGCCTGGTTTATAAGTAGAACGACGTCACGTGGCGTGGATCTAGTGTAGGTCTACAAGTCTAGTTTCCATATAAAATGTATGGAGACCGACATACCCTGATGACGTGTGTGGATAGGAGCAGTGTAGTTCTTTAATTTATTCCCAAAACGTATTTGAGTTTTTTTTTATTTCGTCTGCATTGCGTAATGAGGCTGTAATGTTTGCATTGAAAAGCTCCTGGCTGAAATATGAGCCAAACAGGTCACACAGTGGTTTTAAAGATAACATAATAATCAACTATTGTTTGTTTTTTTCCAGAGCTCTCGTATGGGGTTCATCCGTGAAACATCAGCCGCAGAAAGTGGGCGTAGACCACGTGCTAAACGATGAAGACGTAGTCCAAATCGTAAAGAAAGTGTAACAAACCTATGTATACTGAATATACAAATATATATATATATATATATTTTTGCGAAAAGAGAGTGAAAATAAACGTTAACACCCAGTTTTTGGAATGAAAAATATTTGAAAAAAGAATGTAAGAATATGCCAAGCGCCCGAAGTGATGTGATTGGTTGAATGAATTTGTAAACAGCCAATCACGTCGCTTCGCTTACCGTTAATTTGAGACGCGTCGATGATTTATTTCCAAAAACGAGATGTTAATATTTCGAGTATCTGAAGTTTAACAGTAGGTAATATTCAAGCTTAATTTAGGTGTTGAATTCCAAAATTTAAAAGTACTATTGGTATCATCGCGGTCATTTCTGCCTGATCACTAAAAAAAAATTTTGCTTGAATTCTGCGGCGCGGCGCCAAACCAAACTCTTGATTACAATCAAGCCCCTGTGGCTTAATTTCACTCAGTCACATAAACGGGCAAATTTTTTATTTTTTTATTTTAGGTGGGTTAGTGGTTATCAAAATGCCTTCGTGTGCTTTTAGGCGTTGTATCATTTCACTTGTGCATGAGTCCAGGTTTTTTGATTGCAATGGTAGCGCGTAACGTATCTTTCCTTAAAATATATCAATGCCGATTATGATCATTATAGAACGTTTCTTTCACTTCACTATTGACCAGAAACTAGTAGAGCTAAGTAAACCAACAGGCAGAATGGTTTATTGACGTAACGAATACGAGATCCTTGAAATGGATGCACAAAGTGTATTTTTCTGTCACAACTACTGATTTATTCTTCAGATACTCAAAATAAAATTGTTATTGTTGGAAAAGAAAATTCTATGTAAGGAATACGTTTGTATTGAGTTTTACTATTTTTTTTTTCTCAATTCGCATTTACGTATCATAAGCCAACAGTTATGCATGCCTGAACTTGATGTAACAATCATAATAAATCGGAATGGAATAATTTATAAACTAAAATGTATCTTTTTCTTTTATATGACTGTAATTTGAAGGTAAGGCGTCACATATTACCTAAATCAATGATTGAGATACGGTTGAGCCTATTGGAACGTTTACATGCGGACAGGAAACTTATTTAACTAAAGGTTGTAATACACTTTGTCTGTAAATTGCACAAAATCAGGTGTGGCCAAGTTGACCAAGTTGACCCACGATCAATTGTTTACTGGTTAGACTGCGAGATCTACCAAATACAGAATCTCTCTCAGAATGCTATTTGCCGCACCGCGATGGTTCTGTTGGCCTAAAAGTAAAGACGCTTGCCGAGACGACTGCATTAGCATTAGAGATCGACCATCGTATGCGTTCGATTGGTTGGCCACCCCTGCACAAAAGTACGCCAGTAACGTGCACACTATAGTGATATCCACCAATCAGAAATTATGGCGCAATGACATGCAAGGTACTTGTATACAAGTTACTTGCAAAGTATGCACGTAACTTGCATGCTATAAGGACACCCACCAATCGGAACTTGTTATGGCGCAATGACATGCAAAGTAAACTTGTATACTTTTATACCAGATACCTACAAGTATTTGTAGCATTGCCTTAGTTTTAATTTTAATTTACTTGACAATGTGTAAACAATCCTGTCAGTGTTAAGTTTAGGAGCAAGTTGTTATAACAAATTATTATAAGCGATAACATGACATCGGCATCGTTATGCTACACATAAGGAATATTGGCAAGCTAAATCCAATGTGCTATAAAATTAGCTAGCATCTAGTTGAAAATCGTCGACAGTATCATAATACGTTAGTTTAAAAAAATGTTGCCCCATACAAGGAATTACTCGAGCATTTAAACTTGCAAGTAATAAATAAAATTAAATAGACTTAGTCACAGTTGTTCCTAAATAATAATGTTATGGCAAATCCGACCGGTCTAGATTTATGGTATTTTTTAATAGCATGGGATGTTATACTTGTGTTGTACAGAATGCTCATTATAAATATAAAAAAAATCTGAATATTGTTTTATTACTTTTCTGCTCTTGCCCTTAGGGCTGTAACTGCGTAAAGCGGGTGCCCGCGATGGGTAGCCGTCGCGAACAAAGCACGAGTTCACGCGGACTGTGTACTATAGCTAGTTACATAAACTAGCTGAACTGGCAAAACTGGCGCTGGTAAGTCGTACGTCCACCGAGAAAAATAAGATAAAACTACGTTTGGATGGTTCGTTCTGTGGTTTAAACAATGTAACAAGCGCCAGAGGGGTAAGGTAAGGTAGTGAGGGGCGCTTAATTTAGCTCACGTAGGTAGTAACTAATCGGCCTACACAACTAAGTTCGACTCAGCAGGGTTATTTTACGTAGGTACAAAAAATAACCCAGTAGTAGGTAGTGGTAATAGTTGTAGCCTGGCTGTTATAGTTTGTGGTGGACGCACTTGTATAAAAAACTGGCTCAACTATGCGAGCTAACGTAGTAGAGTAGTCGCCGGTGGACGATCTGCTTAACAGTGTGCATATCGTCGTCTTTATGAAGAACTGTTACATAGTAAAACGGGCGCGGGACCTGACTACCCGCGACTTATTCAGATCACAGAGCACTTTTGCATGAAACCTCGACTAACGCTAGATACCTATTTAACTACTCATCCGTTTAATATTAATGGTCGATCGATAGCCTCTGCAATTATACGAAAGTGATGTCGTATCTTTGTACCTGCTTATTGTGTGGGAGTAACTAAATTAACTTAGAATATCAAAGTTATTGAGGACTGTGAGATCAAGTCTAACAAACATTTGTTTTCTTTGCTGACTCTTGGTTGGTAGAAGTGCATCAAAAATTATTATTTAACGGGCACTATGATATTATCGCTTTGCTAAAATTAAACATTTTCAATTTTGAACAAGGCAATATGGTTTCGGCTGAATTTGCATGAAAGTCTTTGCCAATGCCAACAGAAAAAGTTGTCATGTTGTCATTTTCACAACTTGACAGTTACTATTGACATTGACACTTTGAAAAATTTTTAATATTTACCAAAGAGGTTATGTTTTTGTTACAAATACAGGCCAGCGGAACAATCACCATAATACAGGCCAGTAGAACTAAACGTGTACCTATTAAAAATAAATAACATGATATCTCCATAATATAAATGATTTTTATTGAAGTGTATGTAAGTAGAATGTGATAAAATACCCGAAACCAAAAATTGCTTGTTTGTTTTGATTGTACCTAAAAGAAATGACGTCTTTTGAAAATTTATCTTCAACTCAAGTAAGTTTAATTTTATGATTTTTTTTAAGTGTGTGAAAATTGAATCTTAAGTGTTTTGATTGCCAAACTTAACTAAAACAATTGAATAAAAACCTAATTTAAGCTTAACTTTAACGCCATCTATGTATAAAATAACGATCTATCGTTTGAATATGGCACTGCCAAGTTATGATCCACCATTTTTATTCATAGTTTTATGTTAATATCATAGATGGCGTATTTTGTATTTTCGTTTTTATTTATTTTTTTAGAAAACTCGCGCTTCTTTACACCGGGATGTTCGAACTATTGGCACGGAAACTTGTCATTTCCTGGGCCTGGAGATAACAAAGCCAGCGTTAGAAATTGTAGCAGAACTTGTTTATAAGAAACTGTCAGTCTACGGAACCGATTTGGAAGCTTTTGCAAAGTTTGTACCTAATTTTAATTTTCAACTTTTCACTTATGTATCCAAGTAAAAAATAATTAAATGGTTTAATATCCATAGGTTGGTAGATCTATAATTAAGAGTCAATCAAAATTTTAATTCAAGTTCTTACGTAGATATTGCTGCGCCGAAAGACGTCTAATGTTGGACGTGGGCCTCCCCCATGTGTCGCAACAACAATCAATTTGTCTCGCGTCCATCGCATTCTCGCGACTTTCACCAGCGCACCTTGTATGAGGCCTTTCAACGCTGCTGAACTTCCGCTGCGCGGTAGCCACTACAGGAGCTTTCAGCCTTTCGACCTGTTCTGCGAGCAATGTGCCTTGCAAATTACTACTGGCGATACTTCGGATTAATTAATAAATTAAATTATTTTAATTTCAGACATGCGAAACGATCGACAATTAATGCAGAGGATGTTAAACTTCTTGTGAGACGATGCCCTTCCCTGGTAAGTGAAAATCACTGCCTACTACATTGTAAATCTAACCTGCCATCTTCCCAACATCTTAGCAGTGCATGTGCGGTGGTGGATGCGGTCTTTTTTTAGTGAGGGCGTGTCAAACTTTTTCTGACTAAAACCCACTCCTATGTTCTTTCTTTGCCTTGCGTTCTAGAACCTCGGGATTCACTTTCGGAAGTGTACCCATGGTTCCAGTAGGTTTCAGCCCTGCTGGATCCCTGGTTTTGCTGACATCTTTTTGAGGCGCGCCTGGAACACTACACGCCGTCGACGACACGGGCTCGGTCCGAATTGTTACCGTACAGCCGATTAGCGAGATATAGTCTGTCTAAAAAGTCAACCGACTTGGGAATGTTGTATAATATTTAATTATTTAAAAAATACTTATATTTGATACTTTTTATAAGGCTCTTCTAGTAGTAAACAATGATCAATATCTATTAATCAACCTTGATTATTGAACCAGTGTTGATTACATCTGATTTTATTTTACCATATTAATTACCCAAGTCGGTTGACTTATTAGACAGACTCTACCCATTGCTCATCGTCGGCACGCCCTCTCCTACGGTGGCTGAAAATCGGGGTCGGTATCCCGACGGCTGTCCGAAGTCTGTTCCCTCACACGTTCGGCAGCCTTCTTCGCTAGCATTACTGTTTCATAGATGGAGGTGACCGCCTGCCATTCTTCCTCGCCGTGGACCATGGCCTGTACCAGGATCCGAGCGCCCCCACGAGGACACGGCTGTGCTTTGCCTAAGCTCTATATCTCCATCGTATGCTCCACTATGTCTACCGGGCGGTCCACACGATGGTGACATCCGGGTGTCTTTTCAGCATGAATCCGATGCAGGAACTTCCCGGAATTATCATGACTGCCAAGTACCTGCGTCATGCGGAAGTTGAGGACGCCATGACGTCTTTCCATCCACTCCAGAAGGAACTTACCGCCATGATTATGACGGATCTAAGTGGCGGATGCGTTTCGATGGCCACAGTGCATAGTTGAGTTGTAGTGAACAGTAGAAGCATCGTTTTCACTCGGTTTAGCCACGCCCCTACCAATAGATCATAGTAAATTAGAAAACCGTGTTCACATTGACTTTTTGAAGTAAACCCTTCAGACAGTCTTTTTGCCAAGTTTAAATAATCTATTATTCTTCACGTATTTGTAAAAATAAATGCGATAATTCTGACGATTAATATCACAATGTAGAAGACGTATAATCCCAAAAATGTGACTAATTCATACCACTTACGTATGGAAAGCATAATTTACTGCATGCATACACGTGAAGCCAAAATAAGACGTCAATACCTAAGTAAATTATAATCGGCAACCGTCACCTCATTATTTAAAATTCCCACCTTATAAATCACTTTAAAAAAGTCACTACTCGGCGGTTCGAACTCAAAACCCATGAATCGGATCCCAGTTATATTAACAACGATTTTAAATTTAAATCCGATGCTGAATCTTTAAATAGCTGTGTGATGGAGCTGTTTATTTATGCAATTGCTGTTTTCGCGTTGAAATGATATGCCTAATTGACTTATTACAACATGCTTGATGAACTAATCGGTTCGGTGTCACGATTTGTTGCCTTGCACGCAACTTTGTTCAACATAATATCTTAACTTTGTACGTTTATTAGTGTCGAACAAGTGCTAGGAGTCAGGAAAAATAATCATCTGGCCATTAGAAATTTTCTTTAATTATTTATTTACACCATGATAAATAAAAAAATATGTGGACATCAGAGTTCATGTACATAGGCGAGCTTAACTCAAAGTTGAGTTTTCTTCCAGCAAACCATTGAGTGATAGAGAGAAATCGCAGTAGACGTAAATCCAGTGCACAATTTAAAAACATTAAATAATATGAACAAAATAATACATAAACAAACCTACATATATAAATACATACTTATATAAATATTTAAATATATTTACCTTGTCATTGTGAAAGGAGATGCTCTTCTTTTTTTTAAAACGTTATCTGCACTAGATGTTGCTCCTATAACGTGGGTGCGTTGTTAAACATAATTATAAAAATAACTTATACAGACACTAATCAGACCCGGAACAACTATCTGTTAATCATTGTACAATTTCATATAAACATTCAATTATTGTTCTATATTCTAGTACAATGATTCGTCTTCCATCTCAGGGTACCTATTCACAGCCGGGTCGAAGCCTACTGGGGCCAGGGTTATCCGAAAGGGCGCTCGAGCCCCGGTATGAAGGCTAGAAGGAATGGGGTGGGTCTTTTAGTCAGTAAGAGTCTGACACTATCTTCCGCTCCGCTCAAGAGCGAGGGAAGGCAATGCATGTTTTTTTCCCACCATAAAAAAGGGTACCTATTCAGATATTGGATTATCATTAAGTTTTTAGGTGAATAAAATTCATGCCCTTTTTATCTTTTCTGAAGTTATGGGGTTCTGTTTAATTATAAATCTAAATATATAAATGAACCTAGCTACTATCCCGAAAACTATTGAAAAATGGTTTATAATTTTCAGAAAAGTCATCTAAACATTGTAGCGCCAAGTCCTAAAGAAAAACGTAGAAAGACAGCAAGCAAAGTGACAGAAACACCGGCTTCCAAGCAAAAGGAACTAGAGGCATCGACTTCAAACCGGATTGAATCAGAGGCATTGACTTCAAAACGGATAGAATCAGAGGCATCGACTTCGAAAGAAAAGGATCCAGTACTTCCGACTTCTAAACAGAAAGAAATCGTGGAAGCGAATCAGAAAGAAAATGATAAACAGGATGGGAAAGCAGAGATGGATAGTATTATGGATATCGATGATATGATTGATTTAACATTTGATTAAACTCATTTTGTAGTAGCAAAGTGTTTCATTTCAAATCTTAAAGTACGTAGATAAACACTAACGAGTAGATGACGTAAGTTTCAGTAGTTACACTCTTTAGTAGTCTAGATCCAGATTTGGTTAAGTCCAACCTTCAAAGCCTTGAGCATAGGCGTAAGGTATCCAGCCTTTCGGTGTTTTACAGGATGCATTTTGGAGAGTATGCGCAGGAATTGCATGACTTGATTCCTCCATCGCAATTCTACCATCGAACAACCCGACGTACGGCGAATATTCAACCTTACGTTTTTGAAACCTCTACGGTCCGGACTAAGCGTTTCGCCTCGTCGTTTATACCGCGTACGTCGAAGGACTGGAACAGTCTGCCTGCTGCGGTCTTCCCGTCCGATTATAATTTGGGTGTCTTCAAGGCTAGAGTGAATAGGATCTTAATAAACTAGTGCGCCTCACCATCAAAGATTGCATCGCTACTTACCACCAGGTTGGATTGCAGTCAAGCACTAGTTTATATCAATAAAAAAAAAAATCGAATATTTATAAAATAGAAACAATAAATACGAGTATTTAAGAGCGCCCTTTTCGAAGTACATTTTCATACAAACACTCTTACGTGATTATGATGATATTACCCCAGCAGACGCTACATTAACCAGCCCTACGCTTCTCCAACTCTCATATCCTGCAGCCCGGGTGCCTCACCATTACTCCATGTAAAGTCATATTCCTTCAGCGGAAACAACTGCCAGATGACAAGATATCAATCAATCCCATACATTTTAGACTTTTTAACTTTTCATCGGGTCCACCTTTTCTGATTTGATTAGTTTTTGAGTTTATTCATTACAAATATACACACAAAAATAATAAAAAAATCCCTTTTTAATATATTATTATAGTAGATGTAAATAAAGTTATATAAGATTGTTTGTCAATATTGTTAACGACCTCTTTAACGAGTAGCCTAACTCAGCATGGTCGGCCTTATAATGTTCCCACTGCTGGGACTCAAGCCTCCTCTCTAGGACAGGGAATGGACCGTAATCCACCACGCGGGCCCAGTGCGGGTTGGTGGATGTTACGTCTTCAAATTTTTGGTTCTTGGACAAGCCGGTTTCCTTACGACGTTTTCTGAAGGAAATAGAGAGCAGTGGTGATGAAATAAATTACACGAAGTAATGCGCCTGGCCGGGTTTGAATCTGCGACCTACAACTTGTAAGTCGGGGCCGTTACCACTCGGCCACCACTAACTCTCAATAATGATTGCATCCCTAATTATAAAGTACTCGTAGATTACACAATGCACACTTAATTATTGTTCCAACTTATCTCATGTACCTACAATCTATGCAAATAAATTTTTACTTAGGTACCAGCTTGTGGGAGGCCATCCACGACCATTTCCATTCTCTACAATGCTGTGCCATATCTGGTACATTCACAGTCATATTCGTACCTACACCGATCTTATGGGGAGTGAAATGAGCAAAGCAAAACACAGGTTGGCCGCGGGTCGAGTCACCGCGCTCGCCAAAAAACTCGTTATAACGAAACACAATTACCATGGCGCAGGGAAATGTGTGGAGTAGATAGTTAAACGGTTATAATTAATGAGGGTTATTAGTTTAATTGTGTTTATATTCGTGTTACTTGTGGTTTTGGTTAGTTATTATAATTCCGATGGGAATTTTTAAGGGTTTGGTTTTAGTCTGTTCGTTGGATATCTGTACTTACTGAATTTCTTGTTGAGTGATATCTTTCGGCTTACTAAATACGTAAAGTGTAACGTTATAAGGTAATGTACTTATCTTTTGTTTGTGTGGCTTCCTCTCCAGGTGGAGCTAGAGAGAGTGTCAGAATTCTACTTAACCCGCCCGTGTTTTTTCAAGTTCCCTTTGCGTTCCAGGGTTGCGATGACGCTTTCAAACAATCCCACTGGCCGGGTAAGTACCCGACAACCAAACCTTTTGGAACCCCTTTAAAAGGCTACTTTGAGGCTATAAAGAATTTGTACGAGATGTTTTTGAACCTTTTAAGCTACATACTTAAACATACATTTTCAGTTTATTTTGATCTTGCTCTGCACTTGCTTATATCTTACAGTTATAATCATGGACCATGACATTCATACTCAAACAAGCTGGTTCCAGCTGTTTCGATTATTCCTGATATTACGAGTATAAATGGAAAATTATGAAACTTAATACTCATTACAATTATCTAACAACACAACCTAAAAAAAATACACACAACACAACTCCACTGCACGCCCTGTCCACGGTAGTTAATTACTCCTATAACGACAGTTAGAGCATAATGAGATTTTTGCAATTCAACAGTAGCACATTACAGGGTGCTGTTTGTCAACTCCCCCCCCCCCTATTCCCACCACTGACCACCCTGTAGCCGTAGGGGGAAGTTATTAGGCGGCTTTGTTAATGAATTTCATGTAGGGTAAACACATATATCAGGTATGTACCTACAGGTATAAATGAGTTATGTTGCTGAGGTCAGATGTCTGATTGTAGGCGGCCGCGAGCTTTTATTTTTTCAGAAATGCTGTGTGTGCCTGCTTAGCTGTATATCGGGATGAGCGAATGAATATGGCGAATGGAGGTGTGTATCACGGTATATACGGTAACATTCGAAATGTCTAACATCTATAGACTCTCTTTTCCTAACCAAAATGTCAAATGACGAGGTGAGACGATCTCAAATAGAATGGGGTAACATATTCTATTTGGGATCGTCATTTTTCGTTAGACATTTCGGTTCTGAGTCATCGAGATATTCTCTTGGGCTTTCTTTACTTTAGGTTATTTCCTAATTATAGACATCCAAGTTAGATGGAGTCTACCATGCACACTTATTGACCAGTACATATTCATGTGTAGGACTTGCCTAGTCATGTTGTTCTGATCTTATTGCAGGACCATACCGTCTGAAACGCATTTTACAAAGTTTTTCACCAATAGAGAATATGCATGAAAAAATATTTGTTAACTTACCAGTTATATAATAAATTTACAAAAATATAACAATTATAAATAAATAGGGACCTACTCAATTTATTTTTCTGAATTCTTGATAATAAAGTAGGTACATCTCTGCCTAGTCTTTCGAGGAAAAGGTACATGTGCGAGGTTTTTATAAACTACTATCTTCTGCCAACGACTTTGAAACTGCAAAATTATCCCAAGGAAACATACTCCTGAAATAAAAAGTAGGTATCCAATCAAAGTCCTACTCCAGGGGCTCTAGTCTGCTATTTTTATAAAGTTGTCATTCCAACACGATTCCATTGTCATTTTGCTAAAAGTTCGTAATCTGCTAATCAGGTGCTTCAAACTTAGTACAAAAAACTTGGGACAGCAATGGTTACAATGATACAAAATGACGAAGTATATAATAGTCCCTGCTCAAAATGAGTTTAAATGTATTTTCAATTTGGTCGGGTTGTATTGTGACGTAGACAGATGATATTCCGTGTATGGATAAGAGATGGCAGTTTAGTGCAAAGTTTCACCAAAGTGCCAATAGATGTCACAAAAATGCACTCTGTGAGTTTATGTCACATAGGCCTATGACATAGGCAGCCATTTTTTTTCATTAATTCAATTATTTTATTTGTATTAAGTATTTTTACTAAAAGTTCTTTGCGATAACTGTTGTAAATCTTCGTGAAAAGACGGTATTGCTGTGTAAAAGTCTTATCAGTAGTGCCTATCTTTTCCTGTATACTGAACATGAATGTTTTGAAGATGATATTTTGAGTTTTTGAGTGGAATATCATTTTGGCAAAAAGCTGGTAAAAATACATCAAATTATTACTTCTTGCTTTCTTCATTCTAGTCTTAGGTTTTACAAGTCAAGTCCTAACTTTCAACGCTACATTGCCCGTGTAGACTACTAGTCTATACTTATAATAAAACTGTAGAGAGGTCAATTCTGTACATTGAATATATATTAAAAATTAATATTAGAGGATGATTGGTGATCGATACTGATGCCAAATATGCAATCAGTAATTTTTTTGTCTGTCTGTCTGTCTGTCTGTATGTGCACGCATGGGTCAAAAACTACAAAAGGGATTTTAACCAAACTTGGTACGATTTTGGTCCATACTCCTGGGCAGGTTATAGACTATATAACATAACGCTAAGATACATAGGAACTGAGAAATGACGATAAATTTGAAGCAAGTCGGATGAAAATGCGCTTTCGAGCTCCTATCCTCGCAAACGTTGATCATACACCAAAAGTATGTATTACAAAGATGATGGTCTCCAATAGATCTACAAAAAAATCCTGAATAGTATATATCTATCTTTTATAAATTAGCCACAATAACGTGTTTAATTGTTAGGCATTTTTTCAAAGTGTATTATATATAATAATTATAATAAAATCGTACGAAAGTCAGAACTGTACATTGAATATTTTTTTAAAAGAATACTTGGTGCGTGATCTACAATTGATATCGAAGCCAAAAATATAGTTTTCAGAATTTTTGTCTGTTTGTCTGTATGTATGTCCGGGCTAAACTCAAAAAGTACTGCATGGATTTACTTCAAATTTTGCATGAATATTACTAAGAGGTTGGGTCAACATATAGGCTACATCACGCTATCACCTACGGAGGTGGAGCTGTGAATCTTTATTTTTCTCACGCATTCTGTGACAGCGTGTAATCTAACGATGCATATTTAAATGTTGTTTTTGAGTAAGCCATGCTATTATCTAGCTTTAAACTATACGCCTTTATAAAACTACGCTATTTCAGTAACTTGGGCAGAGAAACATGGTTTAATGAATGTTAGTAGTATAAAGACAACTTTGAAGCTGCGCCATCTATGAGATTTCATAAAAATGAAATCAAGTTGCATGTTAACACTTTTTGGAAACTAATAATTTAAATTTGATCATGTTGGCGAGGTTAGTAGTTAGTTATTCTTAAAATTCATAGATGGTGATGTGATGTGATGTGCATTTTCTTCATAAAAGTTGTATCGTAGTAAGTTCCAACAAAACCCTTAAAATTTTGAGCAGAGTTGCGGTGAAAAAAATGCGGTGTTAACATGGTAACATTTTTCCAGCTCTGTGAAGTCGACCAGTTTGCGAGATCCCTTACGTATGACAAGGTGCCTTCATATTACACGTACGACAAACAAAGGGGTGTATTTAACGGACGTCGACGAGGAGGTGCTGTGGAAGGTTTTCCGGGAACTTTCAAGGACACCGCATTGGATACCTACCGTGCATCCGAATAATGGCGAATGCTATTTTCTGCGGTTGTTACCACTGTTCAAGGCCCGACGTCTTTCGCCTTCCAGAGGACATTTGATGGCGAGGAGTATCCCACGTACCGCGCAGCCAGCGTAGCACGTTACCTTCTCGACGGTAACAAAAATTGGGATCGGTTGGTCTTTTGTGGAGTCGCGAACCCGGTAGCTTTGTGGGAGAAGTATTGCCATCATCTGTCTGAAGATTTTCTACGAGCTTTGAGGCGTGCTACTGGAGACGAAGCCGAAGTAACTGAGAAACGCGTGCTGAACACCTGTCTCAGTTCACTTCAAGATGTGGTCATTTCTATCGGTGGCAAACCGCTGATCGAATATGGGTTACCAGCTCCCCAATCATCACCGCATCAAGGCCGTGGAAATCGGGAGTATAACGCTGGGATAAATTACGATCCGGGCGAAATGACCACCATATGAAATGACCATGTCACTTTGTTGTCTTCAGAGCAAAAACAAATTTATGACACCGTCCTTGAAAGCGTTGAGTAAAACCAGGGTAACATGTTTTTCTTGGATGCTATACCACTGACATATTTGCAGAGTTCAGGATGCAAGGCAAAATTGCTATTGCTGTAGAGTCGTCGAGAATCGCTGCCATATGTGTGAATGCTTCCGGGTGGCAAGACAGCACATGCCATGTTTAAAATTCTCATCGATTTAGAGAGCGCCGAAACGCCTGTTTGTGGTGTGTCACGTAACAGCGATAAGGGACACGTGCTCAAGGATTGCTCTCTGATCGTATGGGATGAGTGTATGATGGCCGATAGGAAGGCAGTTGAGGCCGTGGACAGAATCCTGCAGGACATCTGCAAGAACGAACATTTGATGGGTGGTGTCACAGTTCTGTTCAGTGGCAATTTCCGACAAACACTTCCCGTGATGACGCGGGTATCGAGGGCTGACGAGGTGAATGCTTCGTTGAAACGATCTTCGTTGTTGTCACGAGTTTGTTAGCTGCGCTTGACCATTAATATGAGAGCTCGACTCCCGATGTCCTTTTAAGTCTTGGCAAAGGCACTCTGACAGGTGGTGCTTCCAGAGTCTCTCGGTAGAGTGGTATCCAGCTTAGGAGAACTCATTCGCTGTGTGAACGGGGACATCAGTCGTATACCGCACCAGCTTCTTGGGTGTGTGAGCGATGACGCCAACGCCCAAAAATGATCAGGCTGCAGCAAATAACAAATGCTTTCTCTCGGAAATTGAGGGGAATGAAGTGGTCTACAACTCGATAAACACTGTTGTCGAGCAAGATGACGCCACACATTATCCCGTGGAATTCTGAACTCCCTGTCAGCAAGTGGACTTCCAGCGCATACCATCATGTTGAAGGTTCGTGTCCCGATTATGCTTCTTCGGAACCTTTGTCCTCCGAAATTGTGTAACGGGACCCGCCTTAAAGTCATCTCTCTCCACAGACACACCATTGAGGCGGAAATTCTTACGGGTTGTGGCGTAGGTGAGGCAGTATTTATACCACGCATTCCCTTAATACCTTACAACTTCCTCTTCCAGTCCAAGCGCGTACAGTTCCCCGTGAGTGTTTGCTTTGCGATGACCATCAATAAGTTGCAAGGGCAGACACTGAGGGCAGCGAGTGTCGATCTCAGGACGAGTTGCTTCTCACACGGGCAACTGTACGTCGCTTGCTCCAGCGTCACCAGTCATGACTCTCTTTACATTTTGGCTCCTGGCAGCATAACTACCAACGTAGTTTATAGGGAAGTATTGTAAGGTATGATACCTTTGTACGTATTTTTATTTTTTTTGTGTCCTGGGATGTATTCCTGTATTATTTTCTCTATTTCCTTCAGTCGCATCTTATGACTGAACTCAGCAGGATTCCCATGTAACTCTCTTCACTTGCTTCGCTTGCAAAAAAAACTTATATTTTAATGTTATTTTAAAAGTTGTTTACTTATAAATACTATAGCGGCACTGACATCTTAGGTATTTTTGGTACTGTAGAGCCTTCACGCAGACGACGTCGCGGGCAGCGGCTAGTCTACATAATAAAGCACGCCAAAATGCCCATGTAGACTACTAGTCTACATGGGGCAAGCGACGGGATGGTCGGGGATATCTACTAATCATATTCATTGGTGCACATAGCTTAGCACTGGTAGAGACGGATTCAACTATTATGGAAGGGTACATGCTATACTGCTATGGATGGTAGCAAGTAATGTAGCTACGTCCTGCTTCCCTGCTATCTATATCTTCGTATGACATCTTACTCGCATCGCTACATAGCTTTTTATCAGTGGAAATGGTCATATAGTTTCACAGCATAGCTTTACATCCTCGCAGCATAGCAAATCTCTGGTGGAAAAGCAGCCTTAAACTACAAAAAGTTTATTAGAACAAGATTAATCAATGTTTGGTGAAAATGCAATTGTAACCTAAAGTACTTATTTACTACAATATTTTTTCTTTTCGAACTGAAATCTGTTTTATGGATACTGATTTTGATTTGTTTGACATATTTCAGAAAATGGGTTTCCTCGGATGGAGTATTCAGAACCTTGTAATACTTATTAGTAAATTTTTGTCTTGACACTATTTATTTAAAGTATTATTCTGTATACAAGAAACTTGAATTTGTTAAAGACGCTTGCTTTATTTTTAAATGGTTTTCCTATTTTGTTTTCCAGAAATTCGCACGCTTCCACTTCCAGTGAGTTCCTCCATAGCACCAAACATGCCTATCACAACATACACAAAAACGTCAAGATTCAGGTAATAAAGATTTAATTTATGGAATGATGTGGTTTCAGCTGTGATTTGTACATCCGGTTTGTCCGGCCTCATCTAGAATTAATTGAAAACCTACTTGCAAAATAAAGATCATTTATCATTCTGATTGTTAGAAGTCAGAATTTCTGATACTACATCATGTTACCCAATTTACCTAAAACCTCTGTTAATTCATTAAACACCAAGCTAACGCCGGTGTTCAATTTCTCATTGTCTTTCTTTTGTGTCTCTAGTTATGGTGCAGGAGTGGGTTTTTAGCCCTTAAAAATCTGACACACCCTCCATTCCCACCAAGGCAGGAGATTTCATTTAGATGATTTTCCCACCTCAAAATAAAGCTGGAAAAACCTCTCCTTTTTTCGTGGATGTTACAATAATAAAGTCGTTTTTATATTTTCAGATGTACCTGTGTTACTTTCCAAATCCTGAAACATTTGCAGAAAAGTTCCAAGTTTTGGTGAAGAGTATTGGGGGTGATATTGCGAGTTCAGGCAGTATTACTGTCCAAAACACCCAAAGAATTCGCTGTTGGCACTATGAGAAGCAGTTTCTGTATCTAAATAATAGCAAATTGGCTGTTCCCACCTTGATTTTACCTACAGGAAATATTTCAGGTACCTATTTAAACAAATATTATAATAAGTTTTGAAAGTCTTCACATGCTTTAATAAGTATAAATTGTTGGTTATAGGCTATGCCTCTGTTTTGACCAATTTACTATAAATTGGTCAAATGACTATCACCATGACTATCAAAAGAGTGTAGGAACATATTGTGAGAAAACTGTGAAATCCACCAATCTTTACTGGGCTAGAATGGTTGATTGCAGCCCACTGTCTCATAAAAGAGGGTATACCTATGTTCCAGCAGTGTTAATATTGAATTTTAGTTTATAATTTTTTTTACAGTACCATAGCTTTAACTGGTCCAGTAGTAAGTAGGGCTGATACCTCACATTCCTATGATAAATTTATAATATTCTTATTATGTAGGCAACTATAATAAATAATGGATAACCACATGATTGTAATCCAACGTCCCAACCAAGGTGACCTTGCTAGTTGCAATCTGTGTAGACAGCAACCACCACCTCAACCATGACCTTCAACGCCCTTGGTTGAGCACGTTTTTCCAACCACCGCACGTGTTGGCGCGTGGATTACATCCATGTAGCTGCAAAACAAACCACAATTACACAACAATTAATGTGTCTCCAAAACGTTCTGTGCGTGTAGGTGGGATGTCCACCATGTACCGGGGTGGCGAGTTATGTATAAAATATAACTGTATGTCATACTAATTGTATGTATAAATCTGCCATATAAAAGTATATATTGACGAAGTTATATAAGCCATCCTAATTTCCTAACAAATTGTTTTGTAGGGTGTAGGTATGTGAATAAATTACATAAAAATATTTTCGGTTCATCTATAATTCTATACTTCTATACTTAATATTATAAAGAGGAAAACTTTGTTTGTTTGGTTGTAATGAATAGGCTCAAAAACTACTGGACCGTTTTTAAAAATTCTTTCACCATTCGAAAGCTACATTATTCACGAGTAACATAGGCTAAATTTTATTTTGGAAAAAATAGGGTTCCGTAAGATATTTGTTTTTTTTTCGGACAGAAGGTGCCAGAAAAGTTACTTATTTTGCGTACGCTGCCTAAACTATAAAAGATAGAACCATAAAATGTTGTAATTAATTGTAGATCTTATAAATATCTACAAAAAAGTTCGCGACATACTATACCTATCTATGCCGAATGAGGCACAACAACCATTTTTTTATTTAAAAACCTTGAATTTTTTTTTTGGACTACATTTAAACGCATTTAGGTTACTCATGCTATTAATCCTTATCAAAATAAATTATTTCATCACTAAGTACAGTTTATGTAGATAATATTTGGTCTTTGAATGATTAAAATTGGACGTTTGGTTTTGAAGTTATGGCGAAATTCAAATATTACGATTTCAGATTTGATATAATAGATCCTAGACCTCGGGATGGATTTGACAGAAAAGGAGAAAAAGATATGTTCTGTATATTAAAATATAAGAGTATATATTATCCTAAATATAATATTATAAATGTGGATGTTTGTTACTTAGTCACGCAAAAACGGCTGAACGGATTTGGAAGAAATTTGGCAAGCATATAACCTTTGACATGAAAAAAAAGAAAACGAGTCGGAATCCAGGTAATAAATCTTCTCTGTTCTCCAATTTCTCAGAATGTGTTTTCATTACTGTTATTCAAATCTCAACTCTCATATTTTTCAGAAATTCAAGCGATTGCTTCTACTTCCAGTGAGTTTCCTCTCCAGATCAAACCACAATATACACAAACGAGTCGGAATCCAGGTAATAAATCTTCTCTGTTCTCCAATTTCTTAGAATGTGTTTTCATTACTGTTATTCAAATCTCAACTCTCATATTTTTCAGAAATTCAAGCGATTGCTTCTACTTCCAGTGAGTTTCCTCTCCAGATCAAACCACAATGTACACAAACGAGTCAGAATCCAGGTAATAAATCTTCTCTGTTCTCCAATTTCTTAGAATGTGTTTTCATTACTGTTATTCAAATCTCTACTCTCATATTTTTCAGAAATTCAAGCGATTGCTTCTACTTCCAGTGAGTTTCCTCTCCAGATCAAACCACAATATACACAAACGAGTCGGAATCCAGGTAATAAATCTTCTCTGTTCTCCAATTTCTTAGAATGTGTTTTCATTACTGTTATTCAAATCTCAACTCTCATATTTTTCAGAAATTCAAGCGATTGCTTCTACTTCCAGTGAGTTTCCTCTCCAGATCAAACCACAATGTACACAAACGAGTCGGAATCCAGGTAATAAATCTTCTCTGTTCTCCAATTTCTTAGAATGTGTTTTCATTACTGTTATTCAAATCTCAACTCTCATATTTTTCAGAAATTCAAGCGATTGCTTCTACTTCCAGTGAGTTTCCTCTCCAGATCAAACCACAATGTACACAAACGAGTCGGAATCCAGGTAATAAATCTTCTCTGTTCTCCAATTTCTTAGAATGTGTTTTCATTACTGTTATTCAAATCTCAACTCTCATATTTTTCAGAAATTCAAGCGATTGCTTCTACTTCCAGTGAGTTTCCTCTCCAGATCAAACCACAATGTACACAAACGAGTCGGAATCCAGGTAATAAATCTTCTCTGTTCTCCAATTTCTTAGAATGTGTTTTCATTACTGTTATTCAAATCTCAACTCTCATATTTTTCAGAAATTCAAGCGATTGCTTCTACTTCCAGTGAGTTTCCTCTCCAGATCAAACCACCATCCAGGTAATCCTCCATCCATCGAATCCAGGTAATAAATCTTCTCTGTTCTCCAATTTCTTGGTGTATTAATTACTCTTCTGCTATTCAAATCTCAACTCTGATATTATTTTCTTTCATTTCAGAAGTCATTGCTGCTAGCTCACAAATTTTACCAGTTTATCACTTTAATTTGTGCTGTGCACACACAAATGAATGTCTGCTGATAACTCGCTTGCGCCGGCTATTTTAAGATATTTTGTTTGTGATCTCTTTTTTGTGTTTCGTTGTGAATTTCTCGTCGAGTTGAGCTTCAGTTGCTCCGAGTAAACCATAATTGTGAACAGAGAAGGTTTTTTGTGTTTAATTGAGACAGGACTCTTGTGGGTGAAGTTAGTACCATGTCTTCGGGCAGGCACTGCTGTATTCCAGGGTGTAAGGAGAGTGGAGTATGTCAGACCTTTCGAATACTGTAATTAGAGACACAACAGAAAGACGGTGTCCTCTTGATGCTTAGAAACACAATAGGTGTGCGGACACTGTGTGTGTCCTCTTGGGGCTTGAGAGTTTGTGGCAGCGGCTTCGTCCGCGTGAAAATACTCACACTCAGTGATACTGTAGCATTCTACTGGTGAAAGAATTCGTAAAATCGGTCCAGTACCTAGTTTACGAGTTTATTAATTGCAAACAGAAACACAAATCTCTCCTCTTTCGCGCTATAAGTTAACTTAGGTAAAGAAAACCTGTCAGATTATCATATTTTCTCTCTCTTTTTTAAGTTTTACAGCTGTAGGTTTTTGACTGCAAGTTCACCAACTTTGCAGCAAAGTCGTTATCTTGACAATACAGCAAAAGTTATGTTTGTGAGTTCAATCATTTTCCAATAATAAAACTTCATTATTTATTTAAGGTATGCATCAAGTACTTCATGGGTTCCCGAATCCTGTATTCGATAGAGAACGCTTCAACACTTGGCTGTATGCAATTGGCTGTCGTGACATCTTGGGTTTGAAGAATGAACAAATATTGAGACAGAGTGTGTCGTGCACACTTTGAAAATAAATATTTGTGCCGCAACAACAGACTCAGTAATATTGCTGTGCCAACATTGAAAATGCCAAGTAAGTATAATCACTACATAATTATTATAAAACTGTTTCTTGACTGCTCCGCTCCTATTGATCATAGTGTGATGTTATATAGCTATAACCTTCGTGATAAATAGGCTATCTAACGCTGAAATAATTTTTCAAATCGGACCAGTAGATCCTGAGATTAGTGCTATCAACCAAACTAACAAACTCTTCAGCTTTTTAATAGTACAGATACTATTTGTATATTTACCCCCGCAGCCCCGGTGCGAAACTGTCTCTTTTGCATAAATGAAACTTTTAAGACTCTGACATGATTTAGACAAGAGCTTATGCTACAATGTCAATGTTTCTTTTAAAAAAATAGTGACCACTTAATATTGTAAAAAGGATGCAGCGTAAGATTATTTTAAACATCCTATTTTAGCATAAACAAGTGTCGCAACAGGGGTGCATTAAGTTGATAAACTTTGGCTAAAAAAAAATTGTTTGCTGCTCACATTAATGCATAGTCCTTTATTGTTCTATTCAAATTTGGGATTTTTTTTTCAGCATTATTGTCTCGGACTTCATCTATGAGTACTAATAGACAGCCTTTGCAGCAAATTCACAACCTACCATCAACATCATCAGGTAAATAACACTACTTAATATTTATAAATTACTCCAATTAATTAGTTATTTATATGTGGTTAAGGCCTCCACTTCTCATGCTTGAGGTTGTGGGTTCGAAACCGGGCAAGCACCAATGTTGTTGTTGTGTTGGTCTATTTTTAGTCACCAAATATAATACTTACGAGCACTTACTTCTCACGCACGCTTTTAATAATAAAATAGTTCGACAGAATTATTTCGCGGATATTTATTTGCACGTTAACTTAGTAATGTAAATTCTGAAATACCTTAATTGTAATGGGTAACTGTTTTATGTTCTAATAAAGTAAAATAAAATAAAAATGTCACTCAGAAATAAAGCAGATTTCTATCGGTGAAAAATTTTTAGCAATCGGACCAGTACTTCCAGAGACAAACAAAAAAAAAAAAAAACAACCTACCTCTTTATTATGTATTTTAATAGAGTAGATTATTACTAACATTTGAGATCCATCTCGTTTCTGCCGGACCTGTTTTTGTTTTTTTTTTGAGCATTCACTTTTGTATAAACCAAAAAGTTTTTTTTTAATAAATTAATAACATGTTTTAATTTATCTTTTTACAGCAGGAATAAGAACAGTTATAAAAATTAAAAATCGTGTATTCCTTTCAAATACAGAAAAGGAATTGCACGAAAAACTTGTTGCTGCAAGGATCAAGATAAGCAAGATGAAAAATAAAGTTAAAAAAATGTCAGCCAATGTAAAAGCAGCAAAAAGAATTGCGTCCAATCCTGCAGTATTTGACATACTAGAAAATTGTACGAGTACAGGAAAATTATTAATTAATATGCAATGTCGAGAGGACCACGAAAAGGAGAAGGGGCGACGTTTTACTTTAAAAGAAAAAATTGCTTCCTTATCAATTTTTAAACAAAGTCCCAAAGGATACAGATTTTTGAGAAAAAAATTTATTTTGCCTCTCAACAAACACTTATTAAATTAGTGCAAATTTGCAACATAAAGCCTGGGATCAACAAAAATGTTTTCTCTCAATTGAAAAATAAAGCTGACAACATGAAAACAGAAGAAAAGCTATGTGTTGTTATGTTTGACGAAGTTTCTTTGAAGCATAATTTAACTTATAATGAGAGAAAAGATAAAATCACTGGTCTTGTTGACAATGGGCAAGGCAGGAAAAGTGAATTTGCAGATCACGCCCAAGTTTTCATGGTACGTGGTCTAATTTACAATTATAAGCAGGCAGTATCCTACACATTTGCGTCAAGTGCTACTAAGGGACCTGAACTAGCTAGACAAATTAAGGAAGTGATAGGAGCCTTGGAAGAATCAGGGTTCATAGTGGTTGCGTCTGTATGTGACCAGGGTACTAATAATAGACAGGCTCTCAACCTGTTACTGGATGAGACCAGGGGAATTTATTTAAGAAAAGGAGAAAATCCGAAAGAAAATATAATTTTAATAAATGGTCAAGAAATTGTACCACTGTATGATCCCCCACATCTTCTCAAAGGAATTAGAAATAACCTCATGACTAAAAATTTAGAATATACCATAAATGGCGTAAAAAAAACCGCAAAATGGTCGCATCTAAAATTACTCCATAATGAAAACCCTGGTTATAAAGGTGTTAGATTGATCCCAAAGTTAACAGAGTATCACGTCAACCCTCTCAAAATGAACAAACAAAAAGTGAAATTGGCCTCACAAATATTCAGTCGTACTGTGGCGTCTAATATGGGATATTTAGCAGGTAATGTTTGTTTTATTTTATAATTAGAATACATCTGAAACACATAGCGACTTTTAGGGCCGGCACACATATGGCAGAGCGCAGTGCAGAGCATTTTTCACTGTTAAACTATTATGGACATTGTCGTCATTGAAATAGTATCTAAAATCAATCAACATAACAATTGAGCATCGAAGCGACTACATGCGAAAGTAGGATAATTGATTTTAGATATTATTTTAGTGGCGACAATATCGATAATAGTTTGACAGTGAAACAATGCTCTGTGCTGCTCTACGCCATATGTGCGTCGGCCCTTAGCAGTATTTTCCCTTCTTTTTATACATGCAAAAAATAAAAAAGTTTGTTGGTTTAGGTTACAAGTCTAGGAATAGGGAAGAATAATTATAACTGATTTTGTATTTGATTTGATCTATGTATTTAGAAACATTGAAAATATTTTAAAATTAATAAGAACATACTCTAATACTCTTATTGTTTTTGTTAGTAAGTAGGTATAATTAATGAAATTTGGATCTGTAAATTGACTTATGATCTGTATTATTTTAAAAGATCAAGGCTTGCTATTAATGTTATTTATTATGCTTTTTATTACTTACATAATGAAGATATTTCTCATATAATACAATTTATTTGAGATTATTATACTTTCGGTTATAATTATGTACATAAATCTCAATTGTTATTATCATTTATATCAGTATTGTAACACATTTTTCTGTATGTACCATTTAACGAAATTTAATATCACAAGTATCGTAATCAGTCATGTTTCGGAAAATTACTTGATGATTTTCTATTGTTACTTATTTAAAATTACTGTACGTAAATTGGCATGCAAGAATAAATACAATTCAAAACTACAGATGATTGACCTGTCTTGTAATTGTATTTTTTTTTTTTCAGATAAGAACATACTTCCCACAGAGTGCAAAGACACTGCTGATCTGCTGCTGTTCATGGACAACATCTTCGACTCGGTAAATGGAAGTCACCAGAAAAATAAGAACGCCAAACCCTTACTAGGTCCAGCAACGCCGAACTCTGCACATCACAAAATGTGGATTGAGGGTGTACAAATATTTAAATCAATGAAATTTTTATCAACTGATTCTAAAACACAATCAATTCCCTCAGTTACTAATTGGGTGTGGAAACTGAATGGAATTCAAACCCTATTAAAAAAGCTCCATAAAGATTTTAACGTGTCATCAGTATGGTTGCGGCACCTGAATCAGGACCCTTTAGAAAATTTCTTTGGAGCAGTGAGAAGCCAAGGGTGCCGCAACACTAATCCGACATGTGACCAATTCGAGTCTGCATTCGCCACATTATTAATAAATAATATAAGCAGTGTCCACACCCGCGGAAACTGCGAAAAAGACTATTGTAATGCATTGTACTCTCTCATCATCAACGAAAATGCGAAAGCAACGTCGACCTGCTCGTTTGATTTTGCAAAATACTTTGATTTTAATTTTACACCTCTGGAGGTAAAGGAAGGAGATCCCCGTATTGTTACGCCTTTACAATACATGAGTGGATATTTTTTGAAAAAAATAAAAACTAAAATTTTCAAATCTTGCACAGATTGCTGTGACGATTTTATGTCAAAAAATGAATTAGAAAACATAAAATATAGAGAATACGCAGGTCGACGATGGCTTTGCACTCCCAGCAGGAAGTTAATAGAGCTGATTTCAAATATCCAAGATTTAATCAATGAAATAACAAAAGAAAATATTGAAAAATCAAATTTAAAATTAATAATAAATACAGCCATTAGTATTTTTGTTAATTTTGATTTTATAAAATGTGAAACACATAAAAAGAAAGTAGTTGATTATCTAATTAATATTGTTATTAGGTGCATGATTTATAATTATTGTAAAAATATTAATAAAATATTAGCTGGGAGAAAAGAGGTTAATGATGATGAGGACACTTTACAAATTAAAGCTAAAAAGTTGAATGAGTGCTATAAAAAACACAAATAAACTAGATACACACACAGCACACCACTACTAGGCTTGAATGGTACTAGCGTTTTATTCTGTTTGTTTCTGAGGCATAAATGTTTAGATATTAAATTGTAAATCCTTAATTGGCTGTAATATTAGTTTAAGTAAAATTTTTGTAAAAGAGCTGTGGATTTTGTGAATAAATAAATAAATAGATTTTCATCCAATATGTTGTTTCATTTATATTATACCTTCAGTACTATTATGTAGTGGAAATGTAATCCACTACATAATACAAGTTATAAAATATATGTCACGTAGTGGAGGAATGCTATAGGGCGTCCAAAGATCTATAGATAGTATAACTATGTATATAATGGAAAAGTTGTCTTGCATGGATTACAGATGGCGCTGTCAGTGGTTACCCATTTTGACATCGAAGATTGGTCTCTATTTCTTTATATAAAAATGTACTCTGTGCTGCTAATTCACAATGGTCGACCACTGATCGGTCAATGGTCTCGTGATAGAGTTGTGGTAGGTAGAATGACAATATCGAGGTTGTTAAAAGCAATGACTGCAAAATGACGTTCTAATGACTGATCAAAGAAATTGTCAAAATTTTTACAAATTACCGCATACATCAGACATTCATTTGTCAACATATACGTGATTATACTAGTATGCTACTACTTCCAATGGAGTGTCAGTGGTTGACCATTGGAAAGTCATAATGACGCTGCTAAATTAGTAGATTACCAAAACTTGTCAAAATCAACAAATATGAAATCAATGATGAACCATTCTGACACTATTCTAATAGCAGACATGTGCCAAACATCTAAATGCGTTCAACCGTAAATGAGTACCTAACAAACACACGTACTTACACATCCAAATCATCTTTACAATTAGTGTGACCAGTTTTTAAAAGTTAATTGATCAGTTCTTTACCACAAATTCTCCAGAAACGATCTTTCTCCTACCACCTGTAATCATCTATGAAAAAAAGTAAGCTTCAATAGATTTCACCATCAATTAGGGTTGCCTAATTATCGGCAGTGTCCCCCAGACGGTCGATGAATATGCACGAGACACCAGCCTGTCTCCCCAAAGCACACTTAGGCTAATGTTAACAGCTACTTTCTGAATATATTTGATATCGGTCCAAATGTTGCTACATTCTCTTTGGAGTCCGTGGTTTTAACGCTGTAAACACAGAGTACTTTTTTTAGTATAGACAGTCAGCCTTATAATGTTCCCACTATTGGGACTCGCCTCCTCTCTAGGAGAGGGAATGGGCCGTTATCCACCATACGGGCCCAGTGTGGGTTGGAGTCATGTCTTCGAATTTTTTGTCCTAGGACATGTCTGTTTCCTCATCATTTCAGCCGATACACGTCCACTGTTGGACATAGGCCTCCCCCAAGCGTCGCCACATCGAACGGTCCTGTGCGTCCCGCATCCATCGGTTTCTCGCTACCTTCACCAGGTCATCGGTCCACCTTGTAGGAGGCCTTGCAACGCTGCGTCTTCCGGTACGCGGACGCCACTCCAGAACCTTTCGGCCCCAACGGCCATCTATTCTGCCATTGCCACTTAAGCTTGGCAATTCTTCGGTTTCCTCACGATATTCACCGTTTTGAGAGCAGTGGTAATGAAATAAATTACACAAAATAATGCGCCTGGCAGGGTTTGAACCCGTGACTTACAACTCGTAAGCCGGAGCCAATACCGCTCGACCACCACTGCTTTCAGGTGCCAGATAACTGTGGAATAAAGTAGATTAACCTTTTCCTGAAATCTCTGCGTAAGTACCCGAAAAAAAAAAAAAACAATGAACTGCTTTTCATTACTAGATCATGTAATGGATCACGATAAGTTTCGATTCAAGACAGCTTTATGCATTATGGCTTTCCGTTTTTTAAATTAAGAATGTCAACAAATGCAGAGGGTTAATGACCGTTATTCCACGTTTAACTGGCGCTACCTTAGTTTTCACTATAGATAGAACAATTCACGAAGAAGATTAATATGTATATAATATAATAAGTACATCATATCTTTCTCCTTCTCTTTTCTTTTTTCTCTAATAAAAAAGCCCAGAATTTTTAACACTCGTGCAAAGCTTTTTTGTGGTGAGTAATCATCCATCCAATGACGTCTTCCGCTTTAAGGTGAAATGGGAGGTCAGACTTTTACTGACTACTAAAACCACACTTGTGTCCTTCAATCGCCCTTTGCGCTAGGGCCATGGTTTCCCTTTTAAGAATTCTCCATAGCCAAGCATGCCAAGCTCGAGTGGGTTACCAGTTTAAGATACTTCTTAACATAAAGATTTCAAGCTACTTATTGTGTCATGAAGACCTGTCCTTTTTAAAACAGTAACTTATTGTCATTTCAGCAATTCTTTAAATTTAGCTTCAGTCAGAGACAGAAAACAAATGTACAAACAAGTTTAGCGAGCGTGGGGTCACCTATATGAGCTTAAGACCACACTCACTGATACCCAGACTCATACCCAGACCCGGAAATAGTTGTTCCATGCGGAAATTGGACCCGCGACAATCTCAAACATTTGATTGCTTAAACAAACATTAACAAATCTGCAATGTTGAAAAGCATACTTTCAATAGTTCCTTTCAGTAGTCTTCTTCTTAGATTCAGGTCTTATCTTTCATCTTTGAAGCTTCTTAATTATTAAGCTGACTTTTTGGCGCTTATCATACACCTTCCCCACAACTTCAAAAACCAATCATCAACCGCACATAACCTCTAATTAAATGCCAATAATCTCATACGCTAGCCTGAATAAGCAAAAAGCAAATCGGTCACATCCATCACACAAAGCGGGTGAGAGCACTGAGCAGGCTACCAGGCTACCTGTGATCGCCTACCTAGTAGCTAGCTAGGAGATAGGCCTGCGGTGCTCATTAAAATATGTAAATGCCTGCCGAGACATTACGCAGATCGGTGCTTCTGACTTATTGACTGGACCGCGTTATGTGAGCTTTGGGATGGAGAATAAGTAGTTTGATTGTGATTTGAGACCTTATTTTTTGAATGGAAGAGATCGAGCTCAACTTTGGGGGTGAATTTTAACATGCCCCTTAAACAGCTTGGTATATTTTTTGGTATAAACAGCTTTGTAATGTTCCCACTGCTGGGACTCTAGCCACCGCTCTAAGCGAGGGAGATAATTCATAATATGGAACTCAACACACCACGCGCGGCCCCGGTGCGGGTTGGTGGATATGAATTGTCTTCGATTTTTGGTTCTAGGACATGCCGGTTTCTTCAAGATGTATTACTGTTTAAAAGCAGTGGTGATGAAATAAATTACACAAAGCAAAGCGTCTCTCTGGGTTTTAACCTACGACATAATAACATGCAAGTCGGGTATATTACCACTGAGATCAATACTGGGGTAATTATTGATTTAAATAAATCTAAATAGAAGATATCGATGGGTCCTATGTATATGGGCCAAACTAACAATTTGGGCATTTTGACTTTTTTATGGTAAACGCATCTTATAGATGTAATGAATTAGGTGAGCTATTAAAAAAAAAAAAATCTGCATAGAAACACGATTTTTTATTACAGTATAACGGCATAAGTAACATGAATTTAAACGTACAAGGTCCTAAGAGTAGTTAGAGACTTATACTTATACTTATGGGGAGTTCCCGCGCGTTTGTTTCGTAGTTTGGACCAATCAGCTGATTTGACACTTTACGTTAAACGAAGCAACGGCCACACTGATGAATACAAAATGTAATTGTTGTGTTTTTGGGTTACAACTTAGTTTAATAAGTAAAAGATGGCATTCAATTATCGCACTAAGTGGTCTAGAAGTCGGAATTTAGTGAATTTGGCATTGGGAAATGAAAATAACAGTGCACAGAACAATGATTTAGGTTATGAAAACGACGATTTTATAGAAAATAGCGATGATAACCTTTGTAAGTACTTAGAAGTAGGCCACACTCAAAATGAAGGCGACTCCATACACGCCACTATTGAAAGAGCTTCAAAATATAAGAATATTTACACACTCTCTGAATGGAGCTCATTGATTCAATGGGCAAAATCAAAAGGAAGTCCTTATAACGTCATAGACGTAGCTCAAAATATGATTTATGACTTCAAAAAGATGCAGACAAATACACACTTTAACTGGACTAAAAACTCAGAAGGACAAAAAATTTTTTGGTCTAAAATAAAACAAATTCGTGTAAGCCGAGATGAACCATACGTTTTATACTATAAAAATGATTTAAGTGAAGATGCTATTGAAAATCATATTAAAATCTTAGATCAGCCAGTACGAACAAGAAGGCAAATTGCCGATAGACCTATAGATATTCCTCTGCAACTATGTTACAATCAGCTGTTACCAATACAACCTTCCAAAAAGAAAGACTTGCTTGATTTATGTCGAAAAAATATTATCCCACCTGCATACCACAGTTATTATGAAAATTTAGTAGCAACGAATGACATTGTGTCAATTAATGAAAGCGACAATTAAGAAAATTAATGAAGACTTATTAACAATTTATAGTAATGTTGATTTTGGTCATTTTATTACTTGATTATACTTCAGAGATTTTTTTATTTTGTTTACACCATATACGTTTTTAATTTTGTTATTTTTTTGTAATTTTATTAAGAAAATAATAATGTGAAGCAATAATGAAGAAAATTAATGAAGACTTATTAAGAATTTCTAGTACTGTTGATTTTGGTAATTTTATTACTTACTTGATTATATTAGGGAGATTTTTTAAATTTTGTTTTTCACCAGATAGGTTTAAAATTTTGTTATTTTTTTGTAATTTTATTAAGAAAATAATAATGTGAAGTACATTATTTTGTTAATCAAACTAAGATCTCCAGTTACAGTTTCCTTATTACTTTTTTTTTTGTTAGTTTTTTTATCATGAAAATACCAAAAAGACTGAATACGTGTCCATGAGTGAAGTTTTAAGGCTAATTCAATTTTTATTTCAATAAATGAATAAAACTACTGCGTGTTTTTTTATTAATCAAATGATCTAAATGAAATCTCAGTTCGTAGGTTAGCAGATTGTAAAACGTATAAGTGTCAATGTGACATAAATAACTAAATATCTAAATAGCTTATATTCTTATTAATTAATTATCAACAACTTCAATTGTTACTTGATTTTATGGGTAAAAAATGTAAAAAATATATACTTTATGCTAATTAACGTAATACACGTATAATGGCCAATATGACACATTGGCCCTTTTAGGGTGTTTTTAAAGAAAAATAATTTAAACAAAAACTAACGTAGAAGGGTCAATGTGACGTAAAAAAAAAACCTATCTATGTATGTATAAAATACTATAGTATAAATGAGGAGGATAGTTGTATTAGAAAACAAGCAAATAATCGTAAAGTTCAGTTTTATCAATCTGAAGTTATAGTAAATTTAAACTTTGGAAGCCTCTCCTGTAAAGTTGTAATTTTGCATTTTGGCCCATATACATAGGACCCATCGATATAGACAGTAGAAGCAGGACCGATGGCGCGTTGAGTTTCACGCACTCAAAGAGATGTCAAAAAGATTAACGGGGCCAATTATGGCCGATGTCCTTCACAAAGCACATCAGAAGGATTACTGTGGGTCTTAGTCAGTAGAAGTCTGACACTTCCTCTCGCTCCAAGCAGAAAGGGAGAAGTCATTTGATGATTTCCAACGTAAAAAAGATAGTAAGTACATATAAGCAACAATATTGGAGGAGTATTTCGGATAGTTAAGCTTAGAGCCATATAAAGGGCTATACTCGGAGTTTCTTTGCATGGTCGGATCAGAAATGGAGATAGCTGCAGGAGAACCAAGGTTACGAACAGCCCTAAGAATCGGTAATCTGAAGGGGCAATGGGAAGGGTACATTGACCGTAAGGTTCTAAGAGTGGCGACCACGTATGAAGAGAAAGATGCAACGTGGGAAGGCCTCCCAAGAGGTGGACCGACGACCTGGTGAGTTTCACGAATATGATAAATGCGAGGCGACACTTCGGGGAGGATATTTCCAACGCTGGACATCTTTCGGCTGTAATGACCGATGACGATGATTTGAAAGAAGGGAGAAAAAGATAAAAACGAAGTAAACTTATAGTAAATGTAACTAACTGTTTACTCGTAGGTACCGTTTTTATCACGTTAAACAAGACCGGAATTACTCAATTGTTTTTAAAATTGGTGAAGCTATCCATCATCAAATAATTCGTGTAAGAAAATCAACCCATCTGTCTTTGGACTGATCTGATTACTTATACGATGTGTGTGGCTTAGAATCGTAATATGCTCAATGAGTTGATCAGGGATAACTGCATCCAGAACTGCAAATCTTTAGCAATCCGAACTAACCTTTTCTTTTGTTTTTTTTTTTTTTTATAGTGGGAATATCATCAATGACAACCCCCGCTCTTAGGCGGAGCGGGAGATAGTGTCAGACTCTTACTGACTAAAAACCCACCCCGTTTCTTCAAGCCTTCATACCGGGGCTAGAGCTATCTTCCAAAACTAACCCTGGCCCCGGTAGGCTTTGACCCAGCTGGGCCCATGCTGTTGCTCCTTGAGGCGCGCGGGAACAGTGCGCGCCGTCGACGACTTGGTTCCAAACTAACCTAAAATCTATATTAACGTCAGCCATACAAGGGCTGGGGAATTGGTCGTAAAAGTTACCATGGCCCTAGACGCAAATGGTAACTAAAGGAACACAGATGGGTCAGTAAAAATTCGACACTCTCTCTCGATCCACTTACAGTGGTAGAAGTTATTTAAAGACCCATCACTAAAAATAAGATAGTCAATTAATCTCCCTAGCCTTTGTCTCATCTTCGTTGGGGTCAGCTTTCATATGGATCGCGACTGCTTATTTGACCACCACAATCCAATATTTATTTTATTTATGCAGTATTTTTTTCCTTTGTTTTTTTTTCTTTGATATTAATTGAAGTTACTTTCACACATTGAATTGAATTTTGATTGATTCTTCACTCATTTGTTTTCTTATCGGTCACCACGCTCAAAAAACAAATGAGTGGCCCTGTTAGGTTATTTTCGTTACGGAATTTCTGGATTCGGTCTCCACGCTCAAGGCCCACGATAGAAGCTATGCAATAGCTTAAAAATAAATAAAATAAAATTTTCCAACTCGTCCCTAATATAACCATCTTCATCCCCTCTCGCATATAACCATCCTCTTCGGGTAGAGAACGCATTACTCGCTTGCAGGGCACCTACCGCGCGCAACTATTTAGTATCATTACAAATGTCGCTCGCCGCGTCCGTGTGTCCGTCTGTCTGTCTGTGTGCGCTTGAGAGCTACCGTTCCTTATTAATAAGGAGTATTGGTTGGTTAGGAGGTATGGAGGTGGCTTTTGAAATGTTGGTTCGGGAGATGGGACTTAATTTGGTGATAGATAGTAAATAGATATGCTTGGTCTATTGGAATTGTATATCATACACGTATGGGAAGACGCAGACTCCAACAAGGTGGACCGATGACCTGGTCAGGGTCGCGGGAATCTGATGGATGCGTGATGCACAGAACCGGTCGTTGTGGCGACGCTTGGGGGAGGCATAATGTCCAACAGTGGACGTCTTTCGGCTGATATGATGAAGATGATGATCATACAAAAAAGTGACTCTGGAACCAAAATATTCTGGAGTGGCAACCGCGTACCGGAAGACACAGCTTTAACAAGCCTCTTACAAGGTGGATCGATGAACTTTCATTGTAGCGACACTTGGGGAAGGCCAAAGTCCAACATTGGACGTCTTTCGGCTGAAATGATGATGATGATGAATGATAAAAAACTCGTGGAAGGGCCTCTGCTTGTGTTAGCTAAGCTTTTTGAACCATTATTTATTTTATCAGTAAAGGTAGTCCATACCTGATAGGTTTACCTGTACAGCTATACCTGACAAAGTCAAAGTCGAGTCAAAAGTTTTTTATTTCACATAGGCCTACATGGGCACTTATAATACGTCAGAAGCTAGTGCACGGTTCGAAATTGGTCGTTTCCTATGGAGAAGAACCGGCAAGAAACTCCATGGTTACTCTTTTAAAAAAGTGGTTGTAGTTAGAATATTTCCATATTTCAGTATTAATAGGTATTATTTAAGAACAGTGTTAACCGGTCTATATTGTACTCAAAAGAACAATAAAATCATTAAAATAATCATTTAAAAAAAGTGAGTCAAAATATGAAGTAATCTAAGAATTCGTGTCAGGTAAGTTTGTGTGAAAATCTGCAGTTTTGCAACATACACACTGCAGTTTACCTGTAAAACCTGCAAACCTGTCAGCTATACCCTAGCGTGTATGGAAAAATGTGTTCGACATGGGATTTGGTAAGTGCATAATACTACGTCGAGAAAATTAGAAATATTGTTATTTTTAATACAGGAAAAGCCAAATGGCATGTTTTGCCATGTTCGCTTCAAAAAAGTGCGAGATACAATTCGCTTAAATTTCTTTTTGTTTTATTAAAAAAAAGAAAGACGTAGGAACCTAGATAAATATTGTCTATAACCGAATATCATCATAGTAAGTTGGAAATATGCTCCAACTGCAAATGAGCGTGGTATCACGTTTGTATGGAAATTCATCTGTCGACGGCCCCTTAAGAGTTGTGAAAAAGGTAAAAGCGGTCTCCTCACTACGGGTTATCCGTTCGTTACGAGTCGCTGAGGTAAGCAAGAGTGTTGTTTTGTTCCGTCCTCCGTCCCCGTCATTACGTACCTTTCAGCTCATTACGAGAACAGATCACCCGCTTAATTTGTGCATTTCCGATCTACAGATATTCAAATTTCAACCCTAATGACGCACGGGAAATGTTAATAAAATGTTAATGCCACGAAAGCGGTTGTCTCTCTCGCAATAAGTGACAGATTTGCTTGACAGCCCCAGGCTCGTTTGTTGCTATGTATGAATAAGTCACGATTTTGCTTTTTTGTTGGAACTAGATAGGTATATTTTAAATGATTGCTTTTAGAACCGGAGTTGTGGCATTTGGAGTATTTTAATGAGTTATTATATCGATAGCTGATATTGATTTTGTTTTATGAATATTTTAGCAGTTTTTGTTGCATAGATTAGGTACTTGTACTAACTGCGTTGTGCTTTTGTTTTGATATTTAAATGTATACCTACTAGATTAGCGGTCCCAGCAGACATTGTCCTGCCCGAAAGATGACTATTAGTCTGAAAAAAAAAATGTTATTGAAGCATCAACTACCGGGTCCAATTGTATTTTTAAACCATCCAGGGACTTACTTAAATATAAACACAAAATTTCATCTAAATCAATCAAGACTTTTAGGAGGACTTAGTTGACAAACACACGTACCTACGGAAGAATTATATACATAAAAATTTTCTATTTCACGCAGGCAGGTAATTCTTGCATGTGTCTGTAGATTCAAATGAAAATGGTTTCTATATGCGTGATCTGTTTTATTTGACACAGAGATGCAAGCCTACACACACAGATAATAAGATTATATACAGAAAAGTAAGAAAAAGAAAGAAAAACGTTTATTTGTACCTCACACATACATTTGACAGGCCTGTCGGTCTAGTGGTTAGTGACCCTGACTGCTATGCCGGAGGTCGTGGGTTCGATTCCCACCCAGGACAAATGTTTGTGTGATGAGCACGATCATTTTTTCTGTCTCTGGGTGTAATTTATCTATAATAATGTATGTATTTAGAATTATATAAGTATGTTTATCAGTTGTCTAGTGCCATTAACACAAGCTCTGCTTAGCTTGGGACTAGACGGCGCTGTGTGATAGTTGTGGAATATTATTATTATTATAATTATTTAAATACAGTAGAATTAGGATACATTAAAAAAAAATTGGTTGCCTGTAAAGTCGGTATACGGGCGGAAGTTTTACGTGACAACGACTTTGAGTGGTAAAATAATTTTAATGTGAATATTCATTCGTATAGTAGGAAGAAGGATGATTTCACTTTTTATGTCTGTCTCTCTCGCTCTTAGGCGGGCTAACCATGCCCGAGTGGAAGGGACGCGTGCCTCTCACTCGCTCTCATTGTGAGCGCATAACGTGAGCGGAGCGTAACGCAGTTTCTTGAAGTGTCACCCGGCAAACCAATTTATAAGACGTTGTCACGTCAAAATTAACAACAGGTAACGGATAATGATAACGGTTTTTAGATAACTTTAAAATCTGTGTAAGGTCAAAAAGGCGCCTAACTCAGCATATGCTGCGATTTAAAGAGATATCTAAATAACGCAGCGCTGGTATTCTGTTAGGGCCCGCGGACATACAAGGTGTAAGGGACAGCCCTCCACAAACTTTAAGGGCTTGCTTAGTAGACGAAACTAAGCGACCTTCCACAAAAAAATTTTTCATGAAACTAAATAATAATTCGGCCTCTCCATACAAACTGTCCAATAAAGTTTATAATTTTCTATGGTGAGGCGGATTTTTTTTTTCGTTTCCTGAAAAAAAAATTGTGGAAGGTTGTTATTATTATTCCATTCATTTATTATATTTACATATTTATCATATTTTTAAATATTTCTTCAAAAAATAATATAAAAAAAAACATTTAAAAATATAAAAAATAGTAGCCCACCGGCATCGGGAACAGGGTCCAAGCTGCCGGCGGTCAGGGCTCCTGAGAGAGGAACCTCCGGACAATACGCGCCGTGTCTAGGAGTACTGCCTTCTGGATCAAGCCCTTGATCCAACTGCCTAACGAGAGCCTCCGCAGATGTTGGTCGAGGCTCTTGGCAATTAAACCATTGGCCGTCACGACTATCGGCACAATGATTGCTCTATCCACTTCCCACATGTCGACAACCTCGCGAGCCAAGTCAAGATATTTAGTTTGTTTATCCTTCTCAGCTTTCACAAGGTTCTCGTTATTATCATTATTATTATTATTATAAAAAACACATAGATACCACTATTCATAACTTTTTGACTTATTTTATTGTAAACTTGAATGAAGGTGCAAATAAACAATATTATTTTTATATTTTTAATCAAATCAAATCTAAAAGAGGTCGATCACATACTGTAACAGACACAACTTCCGACCTTTGCTCTGTCCTCCTTACAAAATAACATAACAGTAGATAGATATTATAATCTTCGCGTGATTCGCCTCAGGAGAAATGACGAATGAGACATAATAATTATATTATATAAAATATTAGGACACGCTTCTGTATTGTAATTTATTAGATATTCTAACTACTAGTATCCGCCAACGGGTTCACTCATGTAAAATAGAAAATTACCTCAGGAGATCTTTTATTTTAGGTGGGAAATTAACAAATGTATTCTCTCAATTTAGGGTGGAGTGATTGTGTGTATGAGGATAAGTACCTAACCTACCACGATAGATAGTCTTTAAACCTGCCCAAATAAGGGTCGACCACTACCTCAAAACACCGTCACCGATCTACTTTAGTTTTCATAAATTTTAAATGACATCGAATCGCTGCAGACGATGACACCAGTGGTAGCCACACACTACAAATAGTCGCTGTTCGCTTCTTGTGGCTGGTTCCGATCAAAGGCAAAACACGTGGTCCTCTTTAACGTTGATTGGAATAATGAATATGGATATAGAATTATTTTGTTCAGAAATTCAATCCGGTCAAGTATGGGATAAAAAGCAGATACCGAGCGCAATTGTCTACTACCGAACACAAGTGACTGTCGCGCGCGTCTGCTAGCTTTGCAGCTGCTTCTGTCTTCAGGGGCCTTACCATGACATGTAAAAATGTCAATCGTACCAGCGAGAAAGACGGATGCGGATGGTGAGCAATGGGTAGCTCACTGTCCGGCCGTCCGGTAACTGTCCGGACCAAGCCCAAGTCGTCGACGGCGCGCACTGTTCCCGCGCGCCTCAAGGAGTTGTCAGCAACAGCAGAGACCCAGCCGGGTCGAAGCCTACTGGGGCCAGGGTTATCCGAAAGGGCACTCGAGCCCCGGTATGAAGGCTAGAAGGAACGGGGTGGGTCTTTTAGTCAGTAAGACACTATCTCTCGCTCTGCCCAAGGGCGGGGGATGTCAATGCATGATTTTTCCCACCATAAAAAAAAAGCGAGAAAGACGGATGGAGCTCCAGTTTGCATCATAGTGCTGAGAATCGTTTAAAAAAATCGAACAACAAAATTTCAAACTTGCAAAACAACCAAAATTCCTATACATTTCTGTTACGAATTAATTAGCTGATACTCGTAGTTAGCTTAATGGATTCAAAAGTAAAGATAACTTTAATAAGCCTGGATTTGAATAAGGCGTCCCACGCGTAAGTAATACAGCCCGGCTGCTAGCAGTCCAGATAGGTATTCGCCATTTGAATTATTCATTATAATCAGTGCACTTATACAAGTCCCGTTTTATACTGAATTACTTGTAATTGTGTCTGTTTGTGTGCTGCAGCGTGTGGGGAAAGCTTTAGAAATCGTGAATAGGACGGTTTATCTGTAAGAGGATATAAATTCAAACTTCGAATGTAACTTTTATATTTCGGGTCTGCGTACGTACCTGTACGTACCTATAGATTTTTGTTAATGAATTTAAACAACTAAATATTATTAAAAAACTTAACTAAGTAAACCATATTAGGTGCTGCAAGCGGCTTTGCCAGCGTATAAGTAAAAAATGGTCTAAAGGGAGAGAGGGTTGAGCAGTGGTGACCGAATGGTATCGGCCAAGACTTACGAGTTGTAGGTCGCGGGTTCAAACCCTGGCAGGGTTAATTTAAAGGAGAAGGAGAAAAAAAAGGGAAAGGGGAGGGGGGGGGATTAAAGGAGGAGGAGGGGAGGGAGGGAGTGTTTTAGTTTTTTGGCAGGGGTAATTTATTTCATCACCACTGCTTTCAAAATGGAGAAGGAAAACATCGTGAGGGTTTCCTCATGCATGCCCTAAAACAAAAAATTCTAAGACATGTTACATTCACCAACTCGCACTGGTCCCGCGTGGTTGATTACGACCCAATCCCTCTCCCAGAGAGAGAAGACCTGAGTCCCAGCTTTGGGAACATTAAAAAAGGCTGATTATGCTATGTATGCTAAACATAGTCAAATACCCAATTGTCTAAATAGTCATATTCATAGCTCAGAGAAAGTAATATCAAATAGTCCATCATCCGAACTATCTTCACTCCAGTACTTATCTATAATCTAGTTTTCATGTGATAGAAAACGGGCCTAGCGTCCTTTATCAAGGACAATCCCACTCCCAGGCCAATCAAACTACGAGGAAGTCAAAGGATTTTAGTTCCATAGATCAGAATCACAAGAGATAGAGAGAGAGACAGGGGTATAAGTCATTAGAGGAAGCCTTTGCCGAAGGATAAGCTAATGTTAAAAACAGATTGTCAGTAACTGTAATAAAAGCATTTATTTTTCAAATAAACAATTTACAGGCACTTTTGAATTGACAAAAAGTCTGAAAAATTATGGTAATTACAGAACACTCCAAGGCATAGATCTCAATAGAGAAGAACGAGCAAGAAATTCTATGGACACTCTTTTAAATCAGGTAATGTATTACGTGTTGCCTCTATCATGTGAGAATAATGTAAATAAGTATCATCATTTTCAACAGCCAAACTAAAAAGTCATATGTTCAGCCCAGAGAAAGTAATATCAAATAGTCCATCACCCGAACTATCTACACTCCAGTACCTATCTATAATCTAGTTCCCATGTGATAGAAAACGGGCCTAGCGTCCTTTATTGGGGACAATCCCACTCCCAGGCCAATCAAACTACGAGGAAGTCAAAGGATTTTTATTTTCATGTTTCTTTTTACAAATTTTCAGCGGCTAACCACCATATTGCTTTTCGTTCATGGCTGGATGAAATAATTTTGAACGGATGAGCAGTGTTTTGGGTACCTGTGGAAATATAGGGTTATGTAAGTGTAAGGTACTAAAATCTGTTTGATACGGCGTCAATAGGCTTTTTGGATGGAAGTCCAGTGTTGGAGAAACAGGATAATTTAAATATCTGAGGTTTGGAATTTTAGAACTTACCATGATAAAAAAACCAAATAATATTCTACAATTATCACACAACGCGAGGGCGTTGTGTGATAATTGTAGAATATATAGTATATTCTACAATTATTCTACAATTATATATACTGGACTAGAGGTAGTCCCAAGCTAAGCAGAACTTGCATTATGAGTTACAACTGATAAACATATTTATGTACTTTTAAATACATAATTTATACATAAATTACACCCAGACATTGAACAAAAGATCATGCTCATCACACAAACATTTGTCCAGGGTGGGAAAATAGAAAATTTGACGTATGGCATTTTGGCATTAAGTATACTTTCTAGAATATGGACACTTCGGCGGCAGCTGTTGACGCTTTTCTTCGACGTTCCAACAAATGAAGATCAGTGGCAGCCGTCGTGTGTGGCAAGTGTCACTATAGGTCGATGGCTGACAAAGTAAACTCAGGCACCACATACTAGCAGAAGTTAATTTATTATTGCCACCTTTTCTAAGAGCCACTTTGATGTCCTTTGATCCCTTTTTCAGCAAGCAAAGGCCTTCCCTTTCTCCTTCCAAACTTCTCTGTCTACGGCGATCTCTGGTCAAGTTTGCCCCGCGAATATGATCAGATCGTCACCACCACCTTGAGGGAATGAATGTCTTCACGCTCCAGCCACCGAGACTACCAGCCACGGTAGACGCGGGCTTGCGGACTTCGAGCAATGGGTAGCTGGCCGTCCAGCCGTCCAACGATGCTGAGCCCAGTCGTCGACGGCGCGTACTATTTCACGCGCGCCTCAAGGAGATGTCAGCTAACCGCAGGGGCCCAGCAGGGCCGATGCCTGCTACCTAGGACCGGGGAATTTCTGGAGTGGAAACCAGTAGTCCTAGAACGCAAAAGGCAACTGAAGAACACAGCTGTGGTTTTAGTCAGTAAAAGTCTGGTACACCCTCTCGCCCCACCTGGACCGAGGGAAGTCATTGGATAATTGCCACTCTTAAAAAAAAGCAGTCAAATTAGTCCTGTCCTTCGATGTGCACAGTTTATACGACGAGGTGAAACGCTTAGTGCAGTTTCAATTATATCATTTTTTTTTTTATTATTGGGAATATCTACCTATACCTGATAATTCCTCACAAAAGAGGTATAATCACGGAGCAGACTTGCAACGTTCATATGAATACATAGGCGTAATCAATCTGATCGCACTCGACGCTTCACGCCAACTGGCATTGACATTTTTTGGTTTAAGCTTAATTATTTACAAAATAGTGAAAAAGTACGACCGGGTGATGGCGTAGTGGTGCAGGGAGGCGGATAGTGTGGGTTTGATTTCTGGAAGAAATTATTTAAAGTGGATGAAAATGCATTGTGGAAAATTAAATGAATGTACTTATATAGCTATAATTTTAACTCTTTAAAACTGCGTACAATGGATTAATTCGACTAATATTTTCGTGTCCTTTTCTCTTCAGGGTGGTATATTTACGACCAAATACTTTATCGCTTTTAACACTTCAGTTTCCGTAGGTAATAGAACAGCTGATGAGATGGAGTATTTGGTCATAAATAAACGACACTGGCGAAATGGACACGAATATGTTTGTCGGATTAATACGACGTGGTTAAAAGTTCAACCGGCTCTAAAATTTAAGATCTGGTGGATGTCCAGATAATCAAACAGTACGTAGTTTTATTCAAAGCATTGCAAACAATCAGAAAATAGAAACAGGAATTGTAAACTATGTTTATGTATACTATACAAGGTGTAAGGGACAGCCGACAGCCCTCCTCCGTGTCCAATCAAGTTTATCATTTTGTATGGTGAGGCTGATTTTTTTTTCCTTTCCTGAAAAAAAAAAATGTGGTGGTGTTTAGTTTCGCCTACTGAGCAAGCCCTTAAAGTTTGTGGAGGGCTGTCCCTTACATCTTTTATATATTAAATATTTGCACCATAACCATATCATAGTCATAATTTTTGGCAGTCTATTTAAATTAACTAACACATAGTTTATATCGATGACTACTTATAAATGTGTCTGCACTAATAAATTATAAGTTACCATCCAGGGTTGTTGCTGATGCAGGATTTTGTCACATCAGCGGATGCTGATGCTGATGCTGATTTTATGTCATTAACATCAGCTGATGCTGATGCTGATTTTAAGTTATTTTTTTTTAATACTGAATTTCATAGTTTTTAGGTAAATATTATAGTAAAATAAGTGTATCGAACCCAAGTAAATTTACTAAAACTTTTTTGTTTCTATGAAGGTTAAAATAACAAATAATTAAGTACAAAGAAATTTATTCATTTACTTACATTCTTTACTCGAATTTATTTCAGATTCGCTGCTGGTTAAAAACTTGTCGTACTCTTTGGGATGTATTGATCTCAAATGATTTTTTAGTGACGTATTTGTACATCCTTTGTGTGAATAATTCTTCTTGCATATTATAGCAGTTTGCGGTATCTTGATTCACTAATTTAAAGTACTGCCAAATTCCGCTTTTTAATATAGGAGACATTTTAAAAATAATAAACACGCACCAAAACAATGCGCTCTGCATTTACTTGCAATATTGACAAAATCACAGAGAATAATATTGACGATTTGTTTTGAAATGTACGTATTTTGATTGGCCAAAACTCGGAAGCGACAACGGCACGTGCCATTAACTCCGCCCTCCGTCGGTCATGTCGCGACACGAACTTTGAACATCAGCATCTAACATCAGCAACAATCAATGCAGATGCTGATGCTGATGCTGATGCGGAAAATAATGCTGATGTTCCGCTGATGCTGATGCTGATGCTGATATTCGCAACAACCCTGTTACCATCTCTTGTTCCGCATTTAATGCAGACAAATGGTTTTGATTTGGTTTTTTAATAGGATGGAACTTTATAACAGGGTCATTTAATACAAACTTGTAAAAACTCTACAAATGAAAACATACTTCACAAACACCATACATTACTCACTTCATAAACGCACCAATCAAAGTGAAGCTACCTCTGTAAACATGATCTGCACTCAAATGAATAATAGTTATTTTATTTTTCGATTGTCCACTGCGGTTCGTCGAAGCTGACTGTCCAAGAATTAATAACGGACGGTACCGGGTTCGAAACCACGACAATCTGCTGCTCTTTTTGAGTGTGCACAATTTTTTTTGTGCATATTTTTTTTACATTTTTTTTCTATTCAGTGCCCGATAGTTTTTTGCGGTCGATGACCGTTCCCGCTTTTATGAATGCAATGGACTTTTTTTAATGGACGCCTATGAGTTTTGGTTAGCGATAATTATGTTGTTTTAATTGGATATCTGTTTTCGGTTGTTTTTTTATTTAAATTGGTTACGGTATTTGAGGTTATGTGTATCATGATCATGTGCAGTGTTTTGGAAAAACTTGTTAGTGAGATAGGTAATTCAAAGTGAACTTTTGATGAGCAGTGGTAACTGGCCCAATTTACAAATCGAGGCTCATTACTTTTTCGCCCGCGGCTTCACGTACATAAAATAATAACCTATATCACTCAGGAATAAAGCAGCTTTCTATTGGTAAAAAAAATTAGCAATCGGGCCAGTACTTTTAGAGATTACCTACCTCCTACAAACAAAAAACATGTACAAAAAAAGAAACTCTATCTATTTATTATTTTAGTGTAGATTTTAATCACCACTGCTCTCATAACGGTGAAGGACAACATCATGAGGAAACCGGCATGTCCTAGAACTAAAAAATCGAAGGCGTGAAATCTACCAAACTGCACTGGACCCACGTGGTGAATTACGGCCCTTCCCTCTCTTAGAGAGGAAGCCTGAGTACCAGCAATGGGAACATTATAAGGCTGACTATGCTAAGGTATGCCTACAAACCTTGGTAAAGTTTGTTCTGATTACCAGTAAATGAGACAATAAGCCATAGTGCTCTGAATATAAGGTTCTTTATTTATTGCTTACTAACTTCTACCAGTGATTTCACCCGTGTGAAGGTAAGAAAAATCTTTAGGGAACACACTCCTGCAGAGGCGTAGCTATTGGTCAACGTGACGATTTGAAGACTGTTAACGGCTTTGTTATCGTTATAGTTAAATGGTGCAACTCACCCTAAAGGATTGAAATAATAATGATCGATTTAGAGCCTAGATTTAGGATTTGCGAGTGTTCAAAACGTGCAACCGTTGTCAACTGCACTATACAAACATTGACATCACGTTCGCCCGTCATGACAGACGCAACTCCGTTCGGTGTTACCCGCTCTCATTATTTAATAACGTCACGCGCCGTTATACTAATAAATATAACATTGAGAAAGGACCATGACCATGACCATGTAACTCACTTCCAATATCTCTGTTCTTCACACGCCAAGAATCTGCGTTCTTCTAACAATCTCCTACTGCTTTGTCCTTCTCATACTTCTGAGGTTGTTCATTCCTCCTTCTATATTCAGTCTATCCTTCTATGGAATTCGCTACCTCTTGATATCAGAACGGCCACGAGTCAGTACGCATTTAAGCGGAAGTTGCGGAATTATTTTCTGAACAAATAGTAGAATCATCTCAAAACTCCTTTTCTTTGTGAATATATATATATATATATAGTATATATTTGTATGTATGTATAGCTATATATTTTATTAAATATGCGTTTTTATATGTATGTTTGGTTTTAGCTTTATATATAATTCTATAATTATTTTGAATAATATTCTATCTTTATTTTTTATGCACCTGCCATTTTGTCTCTGCACTACCCTAGGTTGACTGGTAGAGAATGCCTAAGGCATTAAGTCCGCCTTTGTATCTTTTGTTGCACAAAGGTTAAATAAATAAATAAATAAATAAAGGAGAGTAAAGAAATATTATAGTAAAAGGTGATGCTCCTACACCATTGTTTTATTGCAGTAAATCAGGCCCAGCGGCGGAACCCAAATGACCCCAAATGACGGACCGATGACCTGGTAAGGGTCGCGGGAATTCGATGGATGTGAGACACACCGGACCGGTTATTATGGCGACACTTGGGGGAGGCCTATGTCCAACAGTCGTGGTGCGCCCGCTGTTCCCGCGCGCCTCAACGAGTTTTCATCAACAGCAGGGGCTCAGCCGGGTCGAAGCCTACTGGGGCCAGGGATATACGAAAGGGCGCTCGAGCCCCGGTATGAAGGCTTGAAGGAACGGGATGTTTTTTTTAGTCAGTAACAGTCTGATACTATCTCCCGCTACGCCCAAGAGCGGGGGTTGTCATTGGATGATTTTTCCCATCGAAAAAAGGGCCTAAGTCCAAAAATGGACGTCTTTTGGCTGAAATGATGATGATGAAAATGATCACTTATTAAGTCAGTAGCGAAGGTATTAATTATAAATGTTTCTTTTCAGGTTCGCCGCGTTGCTCTGAACAATGTTTGTGATATCGCGGCAGCTACTGTTAATGAATTTATACAATACCGCGACGCGTTTACAAGCACCGCGCTGCTAACATGCCGTTGTTGTGTTGAAGAACGTAGTAAATGCATTATCTTTGTATGTTTATTTTATGCAAGCCTCAAATTTTATGCACGTACCAATGTGTAGTCTTATCACAATTAGGATTAGAATTTGTAAGTATACGTTAAAATAGCTTTTGCCGGCGGCTTCGACCGCGTAGACAAAATATAGCTTATGTCACTCAAGGATAAACTAGTTTTCTGTTGGTGAAAAAATTTTAGCAATCGAACCACTACTTTCAGAGATTTCCTACTACAAATAAAAACAAACTTTACCTCTTTATAATATTATAGTAAATAGGTTACGCATTAGAAGTAGTTTGTACGTGATTCTATATATGTTACGTTACAAAAAAATATTTATTTATATTCTTTATTGCACACCTTAACTTATCGCAGGAGAAAATTTGTAAAAAAAATAAGTGTGTAATAGGCGGTCTTATTACACAGGGCATTTTCTACCTGCCAACCTTTGGAATGAAAGGAAAAGATTTGGGGCTAAATATTAAACAAGACGAATCAGGATGGCGAACAGCCGATTTTCCTTTAATGTGAAGTCACGTGAGCATATTCGCTAGAATTTGGTTGAATCATCATAGCACTGATTGGTTGGATTTGTTTTTTCACTACAGCATTGCATTATCTAAATATGTATTTACTATTGTTTTTGTTTTCTCTTCTGTTTGTCTATTATTTTATTAAGTTGCACCTGCCATGTTATGTTTCTGCACCACCTTAAGGTCGACTGGCAGATAATGCCTAAGGCATTAAGTCCGCCTTTGTACAGTTTTATGTGCATAAAGATTTAAGAAATAAATAAATCACTGCTGACAGACCTCTATTAAAGGACATAATTTTCTGGCCACTGCGCTGTAAAACAAAATCGCCATATACTGCGTTCCACTCCACTACAGCCCTCTCCGCTGTTCATTTTATTTTCGGCCCTCACTGATCGCAGCTCTGAGGTGCATTAATACGATACCAGCTAATTTTTAATGGATACCGAATAGTTTCATAACAGCTCTTCCTACAGACAATTTGTGGTGACAGTATCGAAGGGATATAACTGAGTTTACACTTTCCAATGTCAATTAGTCAAACTTCAGTATCAATATTATGAAATGGAGTAAAAATGTGAGGCTGAGTGTGGATTCGAGAGCAATTGCTTTTTTTTATGTGGTTGTGTGAGCTTGTTTAAAGATAAAGATAAACTGAACCCAAGTATGTTTGCTTGAAAAATTGTCTGTATTCAAGCCAATTCAAGTCTAGATGTCATAATGCGGGGGATGAAACTCGACATACATTTTAACTGTGTTTCAAACAACCGCTCTTACGCGATTGTGACGTTATTACACATTTTTCATTAGATATTTTGGAAACACAGTATCTTATGGATATTATCTAGGCTTCTACTGAAATCAATTTATAAAATTGTGTCAAACTATTACAGTTTTCACCTCTGAAATTCTGCTCTGAAAATCCACCTCAGAAAATTTGCTATTTTGCCTGAACTTTGACACTTCATAATTTACTCAACAATAAAAAAAATATAACAAAAGCCCTGTAAAAATCAAGATTCTGAATGAGTACATTTTTTTTCAAAAACTTTTAAGGGTTTAAAAAAACACGTATTCCCTAGTAGAAGTTTTGTAATATTTTCGAGTTAATCACAGGATTACCGAATGCTAACAGACTTTTCAGGCGTTATCTCTCTTTTTTCGCGTTCCATTGTGTTAGATGAAGTAACAAGCTTTTAAACCATACTCAATGTTGACGATAGGCTAGAGCAAAAGGGGCCTCTTAAGTGGTGTGCCACGTAAGCAAGGTCATGTGTAAGCAAGCTCATGGGTAAGCAAGCTCATGGGTAAGAAAGCTCGTAGGCTTACTTTATCTTTGGCTTTAATATTGTTCTTTGAAGTGGCATTGGGATCGTGTCATCGCAGTCGTGAACTGCAAAGGGCAACTGCACAAACTACGGGAATCAAACCCGCGACACGCAGCGTAGTAGCCAATCGCTTAATCACTTGATGACACACATACCAACACACATAATGACGTCACGGTTTGCGCAGAAACCGTGACGTCACTATTATTATTTCACCTATAAGTTGGTCGAGTTTTTAAAAAAAAATCTCTTCCTTCTTAGCAGGGTCATTATTTTTCTCCAGACCTTGAACAACTGTCTATAGTCTATACAAATATTTGTTTCTAGTGGTAATCAAATCCACGACACACAGCGTAGCAGCCATTCCCTCAACCACCGCGCAAACCGTGCCGTCATTATTATCAAAATCGACCGAAAAAAAAACTGAAATGCTAATAATTCAGTTTTTTTTCTGGTCGAGTTAAAAAAAAAAATGCTCTCTGCCTTCTTAGCATGGTGATTATTTTTCTCTAAGAAGGAAACCTTAGAAAACATCTAACTTCCACGAGTCTGGGGCAGGTAGGCACGTGGACAAATTAACACGTGATACTTATCGAAAATATGGCGTAAAATTTTTCTTCATTTAATGGATGAATGAAGCCTTTGCCAAGAATAAGGAAGTAAAAAAACTGGGCAAGTGCGAGTCGGACTCGCGCACTGAGGGTTCCGTGCAAACTACAATTCCCGAATGGAGTCTCGAAGATTTTTCCGAATTGCAATCAAATTTCAAGATTCTAGGTCAACGGGAAGAATTTCGACCCTATGAATTTCGATCTTTGATAGTATCAAAATATACGTCTTTTTACGACATAAACGGCTGTATCTTTTTTATTCGTTAACTTAGAAGTTTGATTTCAGAGCTTGAATCCCCGCAGACTTGAGTTGGTTTTAATTTCAACTCGATACCTTTACGCGTTTTCGAGATAAAGGGTCTTGACAGACAGACGGACGGACAACAAAGTGGTCCTATAAGGGTTCCGTTTATTTCCTTTTGAGGTACGGAACCCTAAAAATCCTGTAAAATAAATTGAGAATAAAGTATATTAGAAGTTTGCAAGTAGCGATAGTGACTGAAAAGTTAAAAGGGAATCGTATTTCTTATGGTTTAGTTTTTTTTTTTTAATTTTGCCCTTACTGAGATATACTTCGATAACGTACTTAGCGTTCTAAGATCATGGGTTCGTCCACAAACATGTGATACACAAGACACCCAGACCTGAAACAATTCTCAAGGCAACATCATATCTGTGGGCCATTTGTTCGGCGCGGGAATAGAACCCGCTACACGCAGCAGCCAATCGCTCTACAACTATGCCAGCCCTGCGTTCAAATTTGAGTTTAGAGTTCACTCTAATGACGTCATAAGGTACTCTACCCTGGCCTTATTGAACGCGAACGTGAGTTCAACTGTCAATGTCATGCATATGGTTGCTTACTCCAACCTATCCTGCTAAGAGTTAGAGATAGTTGGGTTAACTCTAGGGTAGCTACTCCAGTTATAAAACCAGCCAAGTGCGAGTCGAACTCGCCCATGAAGGGTTCCATAGCAGCAAGTAACATAATATAAAAGTTCTTGTAGTTCGTTGTAACTTTGATCGATGTTTTAATAATATTGTATTTTTTAGATTTATGACGAATTAAAAAAAAAAAAAAACTATTTACTAGATCTCGTTCAAACCAATTTGTGTTGGCGGTTTGCATGGTAATACACATGATATATCTTTTTTAGTTTTATCATTCTCCTATTTTAGAAGTTACAGGGGGGGGGGGACAGACATTTTACCACTTTGGAAGTGTCTCTCGCGCAAATTTTTCAGTTTAGAAAGAAATGCTATTAGAAAGAAGACTTATCCATAGATACGGCATACGTAAAGGTTTCCTGAAAAAAAAATTTTTTGGGGACCCCCAAAATTTTTTGGTTTTTTTTTTGTTTTTTTTTTTTTTTGTGTGAATATCTGAATGCGGTTTACAGAATACATCTACTCACTAAGTTTCATCAGTATAGCACTTATAGTTTCGGAAAAAGTAGCTGTGACATACGGACGGACAGACATGACGAATCTATAAGGGTTCCGTTTTTTGCCATTTGGCTACGGAACCCTAAAAAGAACGACCCTGGGTTGCAATTCGTCTCTACTCTGGATATCTTTGATAAATCGATGAGACCTTGAGACCTAATTAGCTAAAGAAAAGCGAGCACCCACGGAGGTTATTATTAAAATTACCTATTTAACGACTTCATAATCAAAACCCAAAAGACTTATGCTTAGTTACGAACCACATGCCTTAGTTAAGCATGAACACGCATTTAAATAATAAAATTAAATATTTAAATTAAACATAAACAATAGGCAAAGTATGTAGGTACTTTAATTATACATAATGACTGGAATAATAAATTAGTCTTGTAATTATCGTCTGTACCTACAGTAGATAATAAAATTCCGGTTAAATACTAGACTAATAGTAATTATAATTGTGGTATTACAGAATTACAGCCTTATCGAGCTATGTACTCGTAGGTAAATAGATTTAATTATTTTGTATTGTGAATAACTCGTTGGCTTCAATCTAAATGAATATTATAAAGGTGTACATTTTTTTTTTTTTCTATAGCCTTAGAATGTAAAGGTAGAACTATACTGCGCACATGTTGTCACCCTCCCTGCTAACTGTCGTAACTAGCAATTGATATTTTTCCAGGGCGACTGTTTTTCGGTCGGGCATTAAAATCATATTCCTGGAGTTGCGTTGGCTGTAGCTTAATTAATGATTTTTTTTTTCAAATTAATCTTGGCATTGGCTTTACACTTCCGCAAAACGAAATACTTGAATATCTTCTAAACGGTAAACGATACAGATATGACGATTAGAGAGAACTTTTTCGAAATAATGTTATGAACACGTTAGTAATATCCGTGCAGATACGCCAGTTTGTGAGATACGACAGTCAGCGGCGAGGGCGACAATGTGTGACACACACGCCGATCTGGGCGCATTCGTCTCCAATCTCTATACATTTTATATGAAAAAGGTTAAAGGGCGATTGAATTATCTACCTAACAAGGGTTTTAGTCAGTAAAATTCTAGCACTCTCTCTTGCTCCAACTGAAGCGGGACAAGTCGTTTCATGATTTCACACAATTCTCTTGTTTTGTATTTATATTTCGGACTGGTGTCCGCAACTCCACGACTAAGCGCGTATTTTACGTACGGGTGGGTCAAATCGTGTCAACCGTTCCACCCCAGCTCCTCAAGGACGGCCAGGAGTTCCTTGGTGTTACTGACCATTTTGCAGAGGATACCTGGTCTCCGAAGTGAGTGGGTTCCGAAAAAAACGTGTTGCGCCGACAAGTAATATGGGATAAGGGCAGGAAGAAGAAGAAGACCTGATTTCCGAAGTATGTTGCCCTGTATTCAGCGACAACTGGCAGCTTAGAAGCAGATAAGCTGCTGTTTGGTCCTTTTCCATTCAGACTCTGCAGAGTGGGCTGTCTGTAACTCCTATGACTGAGAGGTGCTTATTAAAGGTCTATTTAAAGCCATTCTTCTGTTAAAAAAAGGATAAAATTTAATGCCTTATAAATTGTAGCTAATATGAAGGAAAAAACCGGCCAAGTACGAGTCGGAGTCTCGCGCGAAGGCTTCCGTACATTTCTGTATGGGAGTACATTGTTGTATGGGAGTCCTGCTTAAATATATAGGGTGACTGGTAATTAGTAGACGATACTTAAACACGTGATTGTGCTCATGATAACCAACAACTTTTACTATGGGAACAAACATGAAATCGCGAAAAAAAATTAGCTGTTCAGTACATCGGTACAGTGCCATCGGTTGAGACTGGTCATCTCTTGGCTGCCAGTGGCTTAATTCCGTTTCTATTTTTAATTACATTTAATAAAAAGAATAATAACTTATTATTATTACGTATCTACCTACATTGTGCTCACATATTAACCAGTACCCCTAGCCAAGTTGCTAATCTGCAATAGTTAACGCTTGTAGAAAGCTTCAAATGTACGGGAATGACGCCTTCTTATCGCTCAGTCACGTGGTCAGAACAAAAGAATTGGCGGCAAGGTCAACTCGAAGCGTTCGGCGCAAGCGAAACGGTAGTAACTTGGCTAGGGGGGCTGGATCTATGTAACTCATAATATATTTTAAAAAGAGTGTCCATGGAGTTTCTTGCACGTTCTTCTCCATAGAGACCTACGTTTTGGAACGTGCAATTTAGCTTCACTTTTCTTGGACTGACCGACATTTGACTATTCAAAAGTGCCTGCAAATGGTCTATTTGAAATAAATAATTTTGAATTTTGAATTTTTTTCGACATTTATGTTTTCCTAATGTACTGAACAGCTGATATTTTTTTCGCGATTTCGGCTTTGCTACCATAGTAAAAAAAATTTGTTATCATGAGCACAAGCGCGCCTCAAGGAGTTGTCAGCAACAGCACGGTCGAAGCCTACTGGGACCAGGGTTATCCGAAAGGGCGCTCGAGCCCCGGTATGAAGGCTTGAAGGATCGGGATGGGTTTTTTAGTCAGTAATAGTCTGACACTATCTCCCGCTCCGCCCAAAAAAAAGCCCCTTCCCCTTTCATAAAGAGGAGACCTGAGTCCTAACAGTGGGAATATAATAAGGCTGATTATTATCTATTAAAAAAGTAACCAAAGTCAGCGACAGATTTTATATAATCAGCACAGATAAAGTTGCCTGTTTTTGCGTCCTACACAGTTTCACATACAAACTACATAAACTTTTAATTTAATTATAATATATTGGTAATATCCAGTAATGCAAACAAGGACTTGCTCGGCGAGCTACCAGGTTAAGGTGACCATGCATTGAGAGTTTTGGAGGACAACAAATTTTATAAGACTGATGTAATTTAAAACGACATTTTTTTTTGTGCAAAAAAAAAAACCATTTTATTTATTAATCTTTAATAAGAAACTTTGTCACAATGTAAATTATGTCGCTCCAACTTAGTCAAATTTTGAGTTTTAAGTTATTTTAAAGTTTTGCTCTAATAAACTCTAAATATATTTGAAATCGTTATTTGCAAAAGTGCCTTAGCTAAGCCTACGTCAGACGAGGCAAGAATTCTATATAAGTATATTACACAACATCACCATTATAGCAGAAATCATTGAAAAGAAGGTAATATGTTAGTTATTTTGATATGTGGATTTTATTATACTATCAAGTTTATTCTATTCTACTGACTGATACTGAACTTTAAAGTTTCAATGATTAACAAATTTCTTGTCTCACGATACTTGGTTACGGAACAATACATTTTCATATCTCATTCACCTACCAACTGCACTCATCAAAATATCAAAACAAAAGTTATCCCTCACAGGGCTACAGGAATTTCCGAAAGAGTGACGGCCCATTCGCGACCCTGCCGCTGTGAGCGGTAGCTAAGCGTGAGGCGACAACCATTAAGGCGTATAGTTCCTTGAACTATCTGGCCGAAATTATGTGAACGCAACTCTCGCACTCGCCTAGGCGGCAGTACGCAAATCTGTGCATTTATTTGCGGCCAGCAGCGCCCGGAAAGCGCTTTAAATCCATTTTCTCTGCGAGATATTGATTGATTCACATATGCAATGTTCACTTTGAAGAATATTTAACCACCAATTTTTATGTGTAAAAATGTTTCTAAAGGTCCAAGCCGTTTCGAAGGAGTAGGAAAAAGTTGCGAAAACTTGCGAAATTGCTAAATATTTTTTTTTCACGAAAGCATTAATTGCACGAAAAAATCAAATGTTGATATTATTGTTCATGAATCTATAATAAACATATATTTTTTTCAAACCAATTGACCAAGCCGTTACGGAGGAGTAGGCCTCAAAAAATCATTGTTTTATGGCACTTTTCGGGCGCTTGGCCCTTAAGATCAAAAGTATGAAACTGTTTGAAACATGCCACGAGACGCCGCTCATAGCGAAAACGCACACTTACCAATGCCGCACAGCTCGCCGCGCCGCACGCTTTAAGATCGAAGTCTTGACCAAGCTGTTACCGTGACAGCCTCTAAAAACATGGCTGTCACTTACCTAAAAAAACAAACAAACAGAACTTATCCCACAAAGTCTCAAACTCATACCCACCATGATCCAAGTCCACAGTATCTTAGTACAAGTGCATCGAATTAAATTCACGATTAGCATACGTAATTACTAAGCTTATCGGCGGCTTAATTGCGCTGTAATGAATCAACTGACGGTTCTTATACTGTACTTGGTAACTTTCAGATATATATACATGTATATTATGTTTTATATGTGTAGTAAGAAGGATGTTTTCTTGGTTGGTACTTAGAAAATGTTAGGTTTTTAACAAAGAAAAAAAATGCAGTAACTCTGGGTGTCTCACGACTGCACAAAATACGTTCATTATCATGATTATCATTATGTCAGCCGAAGGACGTGCACTGTTGGACAAAAGTCTCCCCAAGAGTCGCGACAACGAACTGTCCTGTGCGACTTGTAAAGCACTTCCGTGACTTATCAGGTCATCGGTTCACGGTCGCCACTCTAGAACCTTTCGGTCTCATCGACCGTCTGTTCTACGAGCAATGTGCCCTGCCCACTGCCACTTAACTTTGGCGATTCTTCGGGCCATGTGGGCGACCTTGGTTCTCCTGCAGGTAAATTCATTCCTGATGCGATCACGTAAGGAAGCTCCGAGTATAGACTTTTCCATATAGGTTCAATGTCAATTCAGCAAAAATGCCAGACAGCCACGTAGTAACTACACGTACCATGGTGTGTGTGTGTGTGTGAGCGATGTGCCACACTACCACAGTAGTGTGGCACATCGCTTTGCCTAATCACTGGGTAAGTACTATGTTAAATTTTGGTGTATTAAGAATACTCTTTTAGCTTACAGTATATATTGGCTGCCTTGGCGTTTTCTTTATTTTGTTTTATTTTTCAGGGAAAACTAACAATAATACATAAGGAATTACATAAAAAAGGCATAACAATAGTTTTACACGGTCTCCACATATTATCATGAGACAATTGGTTTGACAAGCGCTGTAATTTTTTATTTTTTTAAAGATTGTGTAAAGTTTTTTTGAATTACATTTTGGTTTCAACAATAGAGCAGGCTTATTATTAATTATGTTGGTTTTTTAACATGTTGAACTACGCCATTTAATATTTCCTTTTAGGTTCAGAAAACAAATGTAGATCGTTAAATTTTTTATTAAAATTGCTCGTAAGGCGATGAAGAGGGGCGCAAGCTAGCATTTTTTAGTTCGATTGATACCAGTGGAAAATACAGGCCGTGCGCGCACCTCGCGTCCCTGGCATGTTCTGGGCACTATTAATGTTGGGGTTGGTTTCCAATCTAATCGGATGCAAATTAATACCAGTATTAATTAAAAATATCATTGTGGCTGATCAAAATATCGATTAGTTTTTAAATAATAAAATTTATATTTAAACTAGAAAAACGCCGAAGAATATTTTTACTGTGGGTGGGGCCCAGAATCATGTGGTAAACGTTAGTCCCTAACGAGGAGTTTCAAACTTTTACCCTTTGCGTCTCAGGACCACGTGGGACACTTTCAGATAATTCCAGTACCCTATTATTTACTATTTTACCATAATCAGCCTTATTATTTTCCCACTGCTGCTCAGCCCTCCTCTCAAGGAGAGAATGGGCCACAATCCACCACGCGGGCCCAGTGTGGGTTGGTGGATGTCACATGTTTTCGGATTTTTGGTTTTAGGACATGCCTGTTTCCTCACGATGTTTTCCTGAACCGTTTTGAGAGGAGTGGTGATGAAATAAATTACAAAAATTAATGCGCCTAGCTTAGTTTGAACCCGGGACTATTATTTATTATCTTGATGTATAATAAAGTATGTATGTATATTGTATATAATTATGTATCTACTATGTACAAATATAACTAAATTATCACCACGTCGGCCGAAAGACACCCACTATTGGACATAGGCCTCCCCCAATTATCGCTACAATGAACGGTCCAGTGCGTTTTGCATCCATCGGATTCCTGCAACCCTCACCAGGTCATCGATAATCCTTGTGGAAGGTTTTCCAACGCTGCGTCTTCCCGCACGCATTCGTCAAACCGGAACCTTTAGGCCGCATCGAACATCTGTTCTGCTAGCTATGCGAAATAACTAAATTAAAACGGTGAATTATTGTTTGTGTCTCTTTTGCAAAAAGTTTTTTCGTCTCTACTGTGAACGCAGTCTAAGATGCCTTTAGTGTATTAAAAAAATATAATAATCTAGTTTAATAAAAATACAGATTGTACCTATTATTTTTATTGGTTCAACAGATGACTGATCGCGTAATAATTATTATAATAAATGACTTACTTGACATGACTTACTTTCAAACCAGTCTAATCATAATAACATTGCAACTTATTGAGATATTTCCTGCTCAAATTACGCACCTAATAGTAATATAACAAAATATCACGTTTAATTACGAAATCATAATATTGCAGCCAGTAGAGACACGCCCGCGAAACTGAGCGCAGTAACTTTGTTGCGTGGTGCATTTCTTTGTTTTTTTTTTGTTTGTAGTTCATTCAGTCTCTTGCTCATTCATAGAGTTGCCTTGATGTATATATTTGCATGTTTTAATAAGCTGCAAGTACTACAAACAACTTGTTTTTTTTTTATTTGGATTTATGAAAATTGTGGTGCATACTTTTGGGTGCTGAATGGAAAACCATTACGAATAAAAATCTGTAGTTGAAAACTATAGATTGACAAAAAAAAACAACAAAATTAAATGACATTTAAGCCAATAATGATTCAAAAATCATCTTATTTAATTACGCAATCATAACTCTGTTTCGGTCAAATCGCATGACGCTGCACGCCACAAGGCCGAACGCAGTAACTTTGTCTCGTCGTCTATTCGTTAATTTATTTAATTTGCAGCTCTGTATATGCGGTGTTCTAATTGCTCGGGTGCCGTTCGCCCACTTATCATAATGTCTCGCAAATCACGACGCTGCGGGAATAAATCTAGCGTCGATAGGACTTGGCCACTGGTCTGTTAGGGCTGTCCTGTGACTAGTTTGGATGTTGGAAATTAAATATAGTTTTGACAGCAAATTGTCTGCTGTTGAATATAACTAAAAAAAAAAAGTTAAGATTGGTTAATCTGTTTCTTGTAACAATATTTACGCCCAAAACGTTGTGTTACATAATAGAAGCGACAAGAAACTTGTAACGACGCAAACTTAGGAGTCAAAGTCTCTTTTAAAAGTTCATACAGCAAGCAAGTAATGGTCAAATCATATGAGAAACTTGCAGATTAGTATCTGAAATGATATTTTGAGGAAAGACCCACGCAGATTTGAGTGGACCTGTTCAGTCAGTGCAAGCATTTGTCAGTATTTGTATAGCTCAACTTATGACTACAAAGAGCTCAACGATTAAAGGAATAATACCTCCGTCGAATAATTCGACGTAGGCAGCATACAGCTTATTTGGATGTAGGGAAAGTATTAAATTACAACTCCTAAAATAGAGCATTTCGATACAACTGGACAAAGTTTTTCATTGCAAACTATGTGGAATTCGCCCGAGCCGAGTTCTGCAGTGACAAATTTCTATGTGTGTCAAACGATGTTTTTCAATGCACTTTCGAAAATATAAATAAACGGGGGTTGATCGGTGACTCGTGGAAGTCGCTTAGCGCACAGCCTAATACGATAAATACAATCAATTGTGGCAGGGCGAGCTCACCCAATTTTCCGCACTAGTGAGGAAAAAAGTAAATGGCGTGCCTAAAAGCGGTAGGGATAAGAGTGTGTTTTCGAGTGACTGTATTGAAAAGTTAATACCGCAAGCGTGAAATAAAAAAAAAAAAATTGCTTTAGTGAATCTCCTGCTAACCCTACAAAATCCAGTTACGCACAAAAATGGAGCTGGGCGCACGCGAATTTCTAACATAAATCGCAAACGACTCCCCATCGGCGCGCACGCAGCTACGGCGGCCACCGCACTACTTTATTATGTATCAACACGAAATTATTATACAATCAACGCTATTAGCGATAACATTCAATTTGCATCTCATCTTAAAACTAATCTTTATTAATTTTTATTAAAAATATTGATGTTTTTTCATATAATTAAGCTTGGATTCTTAATAAGCGTGGGTATTATGTAAGGCAATTTAATAAAAACAGCTTTAAACGCTGTTTTTAGTGGCGTATTTAGAAGGTTAGTTGATGTTATCCCGGATGCATTTGTCAGACAAAAGTGAAGGTAAGTACCTACTGATTATTTTTGGGTTAGTAGTACCTAGTCATTTAATACTTTTTTATTTATTTATTTATCCTCTTTACATCTACCTTTACAGGCCTTAAAACCAAATGCGACAGTGCAGCTAACAACTATACATAACCCGTTGTAAGGCCGGAACGCGGATCCACGCGGCATATAATAACTTTTTAATTGTGTCTCTAATTACGGCATACGAAAGGTTAAGCCTCATCAGTATCATCAAAATCAGCCTTTTTAAAATGTCTCTTGCTCTCCGGCCTCCTCTCTAGATTACGTAATCCACCACGCAGGCCCAGGGTGCGGATTGGTGAATGTCACATGTCTTCGAATTTTTGGTTCTAGGACATGCCAGTTTCCTCACTATATTTTCCTTCACCGTTTTGAGAGCAAGGTGATGAAATAAATTACACAAAGTAATGCTCCTGGCTGGGTTTGAACACACGACTGACAAGTCTTAAGTCGAGGCTATTACCACTCGCCCACCACTGCTCTAAACGTACATTTATAATAAAATCTAAAAAAAAAAAACGTCTTGCTCTGGGTAAAGCGAGAGACTTCTGACTCAAATTGCCTCCATCTTAAAAACCCGTGTGCATTCTAGCTGCCCTTAATGTTCTAGAGCCGCCCGACCATGATGACTTTCGTATAATCCAGCAAAAGTAGATAGATACTGTCTGCAACTAATTAAGATTCCCTGCCGGATTCTGTTTCCTGATAGCTACAACTTAGGAATCTTTAAATCAAGTGAATAGGTTCCTTCTAGGCAAATCATCGTTTACCATTGGGTGAGATGGTGGTCAAGCGCGAGTCAATCCATAACAAAAAAATATGATTACAGAATCGAGCGACTGGTTGCTGAGCTGCTTGTCGAGGGTTCGATTTCGAATAAATATTTGTGCGGCCTGATAGGTTTTCAAATCTGGGTGTCTTGCGCATGTGAGTTTACATGTTGTTAACGCACGTAAGATACAAGAGTGTGGAGCCATGTTATAAAAAATATCTTGTGACTTCTGTAGATTCTACTTCTAAAAACGAAGCAAACCTTGCAGTACAAGGAAACAGGTCCCTGTAGACTTCAGAGAAGTTATTCAATTTCTAGTCCGCCTCAGAAACCGATGTTCACCCAACAACCTTCCAGCGCCTTACATAGTTTATTGATCTACTCCGGCTACATGCTATAAATGATCAAATATACACTGAATATATCCTTCCTCTGTATTTACGTAGTACGTAGCCTACACAAAACACCCACCTTGTACGTTGAGACTAGAAATCTATGCCTACAGAGGGGCTAGGCCGAAAATTATTGGGGGGTGGGAGGGATGGAGGACGATGGGGTTGGGGCCAGCCGTCGCCGGGCTGATATGTGACCGGAGAGTCTTGTTCAACAAACGATGACGATGATTTAAGCTCAGGCGTTTTAAGTGTATTACTGGGAGAAATCCGGCTTTTGGGCTCAGGCTTAGATTTGAGTGAGCCTGCTATTATGGGGGAGGCTTCTCGATTTATGTGCGCCTGTCCATTTGACGGCGAGGCCGTTGGAGTCGGGAGTTGCGACGTCATTTAGTTAGCGGCTGCCTCTACGAAAAAGGGTTTTATTTATTTATTTATGTGTCAATGTATCTCAGAACCCTGAGATCCTGGTCTTTTGGAAGGCGTACGAGGAGCGGAAACCAACTCGCAAAGGCTCTTTAGACACTTTTTATAGAACGTGGTAGCAACCGACTATTATCCCTGTATGCGCTATGCCTGTGCACCCAAGGACAACCCCCGGTAGGCGGAGAACTATTGCGACATATGGAAAACAAAAATTATTTATTATTATTAACACACACAATAACTGTTTTTATAGGTGTATAACCAAGGTAAAAAATGTAGTTGCAAAATAGCGTAGCACTCAGAGACGCCACCCACAAACTGATCCATGAGAGTATTACGGAAATATTTAAAAGCGAAATACCATTCACTGATTAGTCACGAAATCTCAGAAACTATAACACCTACAAACTTAAAATTTGGCAGATAGGTTCCTAATAGGATCTAAACATCCGTGAAGAAGGGATTCTTCGAAATTCATGCTCTAAGAGAATGAAACGGAGGTCAAAATTTGTATGGCAAAACCGATTTTCACGCGGGCTAAGCTGCTGGTAGAAGCTAGTTATAGATAAGTCTGTAATTTAATTGAAAGGAAACCCTTTGTTAAAAAGTAAAATCTTATTTAATTATTTATATAAACTTTAAGTACATAGGTGGACTTAATGCAAAAACAAGGCATTCTCTACCAGTCCATCTTTGGGTTAAAAAAGAAAACACAGTGCACAGCACAAAAAATAAATAATAGATGATGTATAGTCCTCTTCTTCTGCCTGTCCTTGTCCCATAATACTTGGGGTCGGTGCAAACGTTTTGTTCTGTCCAGTTAACCAGCAAAGAAAAAAAAAATCGTACCTCATTACAAAGTCATCGAATAAGAAAATGAGTTTCAATTTTAACAATAACTTTACAAAATTAAATGAAAATTATGAATATTAAATTAACCCGTTTCTTATTAGTGTTCTGTGGTGCAGAAACTTAATTAAATTTTCTTTTAAAAACTGAATGAACTACAATTGCATTAAAATCATGAATGTCTACGTAATCACGTGTTAATGTAAAAGATTAAAACGTTTTAAGTGCATTCAAATGACTAATTACACTAATTAACTGATTCGACTCACTTTGATACTTTTAAATCCCGATTGTAAAATGAATTAAAACGACATTCTTCTTTTCATTCGAGCAATAATAACTAATGTTAGTACAAAAAAGTGTGACGGAGAATTTTATTCCACTCCATCAAGCAAGAAAGAAAACCCCGGAGCCTAGGAACAGTAATAAACATTCACACATCCTCAGAAAATTTTCCATTTGTAATTTTAATGTGACAGTGTCATTATCCAAATTAAAACTTATGATTAATAGTATCTATTTACCTAATAATCTTAAAATGATAAGAAAAAATTGAGAAACTTAACAATTACAAGGGCAAATACGATTTTAGATTATTTTTGGAGAGCACAAGCCGTTGTCGAATACAAAAGAAAAACGTCCTAAAAAGGACCGTTGAAAATGTAAAAAAAAAAACTAATCACACCACTTTTTACAAACTTAACCTTTTGTCTCAATTAATCGAACTATACAATAATAACTTATGCCAGCGACATTGTCCGCGTCTTAAGTGATTCTGTGATAAAGTACCATTATATTGAAGCCAGATTTTTTAAATCAGTCCAGTAGGTTTTGAGTTTACAAACATACAAAAACACCAATCTTTCAGCAAACGTTGTTTTGACATATAAATTACTAGCTTTTGCCCGCTGCTTCGCCTGCGTACATAAAATATAGCCTCTGTCACTCAGAGGTAAAGAAGATTTCTATAGGTGCAAAAATTTTAGCAATCGGACTAGTACTTCAGGAGATTACCTAAAAAAAAAACAGAAAACATACTTGACTTTTTTATAATATTAGTGTAGAAAAAGAAAAAATGGGGGTAGGGATAGGAGGGCAAAAAATAGTTTACAACCTATTCTCAGACATACTAAATATACACAAAAAAAAAAAAAAACATCAAAATCTGTCAAGCCGTTTCGGGAAATATGAGATTTTTTAATAATGTAAATTATATAAAGAGCAGTAGTGGCTGAGTTGTAATGGCCCCGATTTACGAGTCGTAGATCGCGGGATCAAACCTAGCCAGGCGCATTACTTAATGTATTTTATTTCATCACCACACTGCTCTCAAAACGGTGAAGAAAAACATCGTAAAGAAACCGGCACGTCAGAAAACCCGGCCTCATCTAGCATTAATTGAAGAAAAAAAAAATTAACGTGTAAAAGTGTTTTTATAAAACCTACTTGCAAAATAAAGATCATTTATCATTTACCAAAAATTCGAAGACATGTAACATTCATCAACCAGCACTGGCCCTGCGTGGTGGATTACTGCCTGCCCGAGCCGAGAGGAGGCCTGAGTCCCAGCAGTGGGAACATTAAACGGCTGATTATGCTATGCCATAAATATTATATTATAGATTTCGATAAAAACAAACTATACAATATTTCAATAAAGTCATAAAACTAAATTAAATCATGCATCATGATGACCTGTTATCCCTCACGTGGCTGCTTCATAGTTACATACGTCAGTACTTCTACCTACCTATAGCACTGATCGTAGCTAATGTGTTTGCGTGGAAACTGGGAGGTCATCAGCTTTCCTGGGAAGGAAAATTGGACTTTAGATACGCATTTCGAGGACCTTCTGTAATCCCTTTTAGTTTATACGATGATTCATTGATAGTGATATGGTGTTGTTTGACTCTGTGGAAAGATACAAATAAAAGTGGATATCTATAAGTAGTCTCCGTACTCAAAACCGATTTAATTGGTTGTGTCCGTTTTTAATATAATATTCCACAGCTATCACACAACGTCGTCTAGTTCCAAGCTAAGCAGAGCTTGTGTTATGAGTAGGTACTAGACAACATACTTATATATTTCAAAATATATAGGTACATTTTATAGAATCATCACATAAACATTTACCGTGGGTGGGAATCGAACCCACTACCTGTGATATAGCAGTCAGAGCCACTAACTACCTATTACAAACAGGTCAGTCAAAATGCGTTTTTTTGTGTTTGTCCTAAATAAATATATTTTCTTTCCTTTTTTCTGGAGGCGGCCAAAAAAATATATACACTCTCAAACTCACCTCCAAAAAAGATGAAAGGGAGATCCAGTTGAAATGAAAGAACTCACTTTCACGTAGGCAAAACCGCTTGAAAAAGCTAGTTATTCTATAAAACAAGTAGGTTAGTAACATAACCACCCAATCGCAATCCTTTTACCGAATAATCCCGAACCGTAAATTCGATATTGAATTTTTCTCGAGTTAATCTTGTATTCAAATTTTAATTATATCATTCTGGCGTTTGAATAAAAGCAAATTCATTTCGTTTCGTCGGTGAATAATAATGTACGGCGAGTCGACGCTTGAATTACAGAGGCCGTGCGTCACACCGAAGTGTAATGATTAGCGTGCTTTTTGGTGGATTTGAGGTTGGATTGGTAGATTATGTGAATAAGGGATAGCAGTGTCTTCAGGTCGCTGGCGGTGAGGTGAATTCTGAACGAAACGAAGGTTGCTAAGTTTTAATCCCGAACGTAAGTGAGGGATATGTGCAATTAGCTCCCGAGCATTGCGAGGGACTTAATATAGAAACCTGAGTGAAGAGAGGAATTCAAACCCCCCAAAACAAAGACAGACGAGACTTTATCCTCGTGTTGGATACTCTACTTTTAACACCATCACCATCAGGAAAAGGCCAATGTACTCCATGGTGACTTTATCCGGCGGCTACTATAATACTATTGTCATTAATAACGGTTGGAAGGATTGGTTCACCGAAAGGGAAACCCGGGTTCCTGGAACGCAACGCAAAGTAGGAACTTAGGAATGGGTTTTAGTCAGTAAGAGTCTGCCCCCTTTCGCTCAGCCCTAGAGCGGGAAGAAGTCAGCAGAAGATTTCTCGTCTAAAAATTAAATGTATTCTTATTTTTGTAGTACTGAACGTTTTTTGGTTCTAGGACATGCCTGTTTCCTCACGATATTTTCCTTCACCAAACGGTTCAAATGGTAATGAAATAAATTACATTAAGTAATGCATCTAAATTCGAAGTTATGTAGCAGTCACCAATCAGCAGTTAGTCCGAGTGGTGGATTACGGCTTATTCTCTCTCCTAGAAAGGAAGCCTGAGTCCCAGCAGTGGAAATGTTGCGACATCTATAACAACACATAGGAACTAAAATTAAAAATTCTACATCGTGGAATTAGAGTTCTCCAAGCGATTAATTAGAACATAAAAATAGCACAAAATCAACTATTGAGCAGTTGCCCAGACGAGACACAACACCTGTCGGTCTGGTCGGAGGATCCTACCTTTTCAACGGATTTTAGGGCTTTAAACTCTTTTCCGTTTATCACTCATCATCATCATCATCATCTTTCTGCCTTTGTCCCATATTACTTGGGGGAAGCGCAACACGATTTTGTCTTCTGTCCTATCATCCGTCACGCTCCCTGTTCTTCCATATCACTGTTCACACAACTTAACCATCTTTTTATCATGTGCGGAAGAAACACCCAGGTGTCACCATGGTGTGGACCGTCCGGAGGACATAGTGAAGCATACGGTGGAGATGTACACCGCTTCTCCCACTCCACCCTATAGCAGGAGAAACCATTGGATGATTGCCGACCTAAAAAAACTCGTCTTTTCACAACACGTCTTTTTACATGTATACTCATTACTCTTTTAGTAACCACAGGCTGATTAAACTATGCTAAGCTATGTTATGCTATGTTATGCCATGTTATGCTATGCTATGCTGTGCTATTCTATGCTGTGCTATGCTATGCTATTGTATGCTATGTTATGCTATGTTATGCTATGCTATGCTGTGCTATTCTATGCTGTGCTATGCTATGCTATTGTATGCTATGTTATGCTATGCTATGTCAGAACGTTTTGAAAGAAATAAACTTATTACTATCTACTCTATATTACACCACAGTGTAACTCTAACAAACTTATGTAGATCAACAATTTATTTCTATGTCTGTATCCGGAAAAGCACTTTTCATGACTTCATATGCATATTCAAACGATGGCGTATGATTACGTTTAGGATATTATAATAGACCTGACATGCGATCCGGTCTATCCTGACAGCTAAGTCCTCGCTGAGACTGTCATAGCACTAATTAGGACTATTTTGATTCCATTCTGGTTTAGTGATGAGTAAATTAATAGGCAGGGTTTATTAGAGTTGAATAGTTGCATATTTTAGTAAAATGTGTTCTTTGAGAGCGGCCAAAATGAGTTATATTTTCAAATTATCGCTCTTACGTGATTAGGATGTTGTTACACATCTTTCTACAGATATTTTGGAAACACAGATCTTGTGGATATTATGCAGGTTCCTATAGAAATAAAAACATATATTTGTGTAAAAGCAATTCGGTAAAGACCTCTGAAAATCAGCAATTTTTCGTGATTTTTGGCCTTTCATAACGTACTTATAAAAAAGCAAAGAAAATATAACTATAGAAACATTGAGCAAATGATTGGATCAAATATCCAGATTTTTAATGACGAAAATTTTATCAAGAATTAAAAAAAAATACGTGTTTCATAGAACAAGTATTGTGAAATATAAATTTTCTTTAACATGCTAAAATTCAATTCATATTAATAACATTTTTTTTATTTACAACTTTTTGAACCTAAAAGAGTATAGATGTATGCGGAAAGTGTAAAGTTTTGAATAACTCTGTTGAAAAAAAAGGATCCTCCGACCAAACAAGAGATGGTTAAAAAAAAAGAAAAGAAAAAGAAAGGTTTGTCGGTTTACTAACTTTAGTTTATTAGCTTTTGCCAGTTACTTCGTTCGTGAATGTCGGAAATCGTGGATGTGGAGTCCAAGTCGAAGCCAGATAAAAATTAACCTATGTCCTTTCTTAGGGTTCAAGCTTACTCCGTACCAAATTTCATCAAAATTGGTACCATGGAGGTGTAACAGACAGACTGAGTTACAGTTTTTTTAATATTTTACAACGGCACAGGAGAAGAAAGTTTAGAAGGACTTGGGGGACGCCTTTGTCCAGCAGTAGGACAGTAACGGCTAGAAAAAAAAAAGTATGGATTAGTTGTTGCTTGGACCGATGACTTGATGAGAGTCGCAGGAAAGCGATGGTTGCGTAACGCACAGGACCGGTTGTTGTGGCGACGCTTGGGTGAAGCCTATGTCCAACAGTGGACGGCTTTCGGCTGAAATGATGATGATGATGAGTTGTTGCTAGCTATCCCAAAGAACGTAATGAACAGAATAAAAAAAAAAAAAAAATTAAAAAAAAAATTGGTTAAGTCCAATATTCAAAGCCTTGAGCACAGGCGTAGGGTAGCCAGCCTTTCGGTGTTTTACAGATTGCATTTTGGAGAGTGTGCGCAGAAATTACATGACTTGATTCCGCCATCTCATTTCTACCATCGGACAAACCGACGCACGGCGAGTATCTACCCTTACGTTGTGGAAACATCTACGGTCCGGACTAGCGTTTCGCCTCATCATTTATACCGCGTACATCGAAAGATTGGAACAATTTGCTTGCTGCGGTCTTCCCGGCTGATTATAATTTCGGTGGCGCAGTCAAGTACTAGTTTATGATGGATAAAAAAGAAGCCTATGTGCTATTCCAAGACATGGTCTACCCGTCAGCCTATTTTGGTCATGTATCATCATCATCATTTCGGTGGAATGACATCCACAGTTGGACATAGGACTCCCCCAATTGTTGTCATAACGACTGGTCTTTTGCGTCTCGCTTCCTTCAGATTCCCGTGACCCTCACCAGGTAACCAGTCCACCTTGTGGACATGTGTATCCTGATCAAAAAATCATACCAAAACTGAATGAATGGTAACAATAAGACATGGCACAGATAATAATGCCTTTAATTGGAAAATACATGGAGAGCACTTGTCATAATCTACGCAGAAGTCTCAAGGGCCTGTCATAGCACCGCCTAGTAATAAGAACACATTTAAAGGGAAATCACCGTAATGAATTCAAACATTAATTCAAAAGCATAGCTCTACAAGTAGGTACGTTACTAACACAATCTGTACAAAGGGCACGGAGCACTCCATTTATATAATACTCGTCAATAATAATTTCATTAAAATGTAGATCTAGTTAAAAGCATTTTTTCTGATTAATTTTCAGTCGCGGGCCCGCTCTTCTTTTTTTAATTGAATATCAGGCCACTTTGATGGCGCGACGAGAAAAGGGTTGAAAAAAAAGTTCGCCCTCATTTGAATAAAATAACAGCACTCACACTTTGCATTTACGGAGATATTTCAAATTATATCTGGACTCTTTTTTGTTTTAATTTTTTTTTTGTTCCCCGTATTTATTTTATTTTCCATCACCGCTCGCGTCTAATTGAGTTAGGCCTCCAAATCGAAAATGTCGATCGAGTTGTAATTCAATTTATTTTTGTTTCTAATGGAGTTCGGAGCTTTTTATTCTCTTTTTTTTCACTGTAATTTTGAATCATTTGCCTATTGAAGGGTTGGTTCTGTTTACCGATGCGAGGACTTTCGTGAAATGTTTTTTTTTTTTCTTGGATCTGTTGGCGTGCTTTGATTTTAATGTCCGTGCATAATTAGTTACTTTACGTACCAGTGTTGATGTGTTTGAATTGAAAAAAAGAATAGTTAATAGTCGAAAAAGTGTGAGTAATAGTAGTAGTACAGATTTCAGACTTGGCAATTTGTATCTAAAATCAAGAATTATGAAAATCAAGTTACATTTTATAAGATAATGAAGTTGAAGCTCAAAAGGCTGTCCAGTTTAAGAGAGACTAGGCAGGACATGTCTGCCGCATGTCTAACGAGCTACAGGCCCGTAAAACGCCGGATTAGTGCCTGCTGGATAGGTTGCCTAGATACAGCGACACGGGCCGCGGCAGACCACGAAGGAGGTATCGGGACGAATTGAATGTCCTTCTTGGGAATTGGAAAGACAAAGCAAGGAATCGTCATCATTGGAAACAGTAGAGTAACCAACAAAGCGCACAGTTCCAAACGACTAATCAGAACTGTGGGCTAGCTTCTGACGTTTTATAAGTGCCCATGTAGGCCTGTGTAAAATAAAATAATTTCGAGTTTGAATGGAGGGAGGCGTTTGCCCAGCAGTGGGACAATAGGGGCTGGTAATATTAGTAATATAATTACAGTATTAAGCTAGAACTACATTAGACCTACCAACACGTGTAATACGCCTTATTTGTAGAACGTAGAACGACGTTACGTGGTGTGGATCAAGTCTATCTACAAGTCTAGTTTCCGTATAAAATTTATGGAGACCGAAGCGCCCACATCGGCGTGTGTGGCACACGTGTGCACAGTCTAGTTCTAGAATTAACGCTGTATTGTTTTTAAGTGGAAAAGTTAATAGATATTATGAAACAAACCACTGAAAAAGTATAACAGTGTTCTTCTCAGCTATTTGACTCGAGAATCTCAGTTCCTTATTTTGTACCGCGCTCCATTTAGATTGTATCTTAATGTAACTGGGTAAGAAACGGTTTAGTAACTTCACCACAGGTTTAATTTGTGTTTTTTTTTTTAAATTGGTCTTTTATACTTTACGCACAAAAATGTACAGATGCGGACTTATTGCCTCAGGCATTTTCTACCAGTCAACTTTTTGGTGTTTGGTGATGCAGAACTATAATAGTGGCAGCTGGGGCGTGAGGACGTTCGTCCCCTTTTTTTATGGTGGGGAGAAACATCCATGACAATCCCTGCTCTTGGGCGGAGCAGGAGATAGTGTCAGAGTCTTACTGACTAAAAAACCCACCCCGTTCCTTCAAGCCTTCATAATGGGGCTCGAGTTCCCTTTCGGATAACCCTGGCCCCAGTAGGCTTCGACCCGGCGGGGCCCCTGCTGTTGTAGACAACTCCTTAAGGTGCGCGGGAACAGTGCGCGCCGTCGACGACTTGAGGTTGGTCCGGAACGTTACCGGACGGTCGGGCAGCGAGCTACCCATGGCTCACTGTCCGCAAACCCGCGCCTACGGTGGCTGGAAAACGGGATCAGAATCCCGGCGGCGGTGAGAGCGCCGTTGGACATTCGTCCCCTCACGCGTGTGGCCTCCTCCTTCGCCTACTGGGGTCATGGGTTGACTTGTGAAAGGGAAACCCATAGTCCTAGAACGCAGAGGGCAACTGAACAACATAGGTGTAATTTTACAGTAAAAGTCTGACACGGCCTCACGCTCCACCCAGAGCGGGAGAAGTCATTGGATGATTTCCCACCTTAAATGACTCCAATAGGCTTCAGCCCTGCAGGGCCCCCATACGGTCATCTGAGTCCTTCAGTTGCTTTGTACATTGCAATTTTCAAGACCATGGTACCTTTTTTAAGAATTCCCGCGTATCTTGGACAGTATTATGGTATGCTTGTGACAATATTTTCACAGAATAATAGATTTTCTACTAGTAGACACTCCAAGGTTCTCTGACCGACTGGATGCGGAAGGGCGGGTGTTGTGTTGTTTAGAAATATGTAAGTATATTTATCAGTTGTCTAGTACTCATAGCATAAGCTTAGCTTAGTTTGGGATTAGAAGGCGTTGTCTGAAAACTGTGGAAAAAAAAATTGCGACATATTTATATTATTATATTTTTATATCATTATTATTATATAACATTTTGTTGCCTTTTACAACTCCTATTAACAAGTTAAAGAAGGGGCATATAGTAGTAGTGTAGGGGGTATAGGTACTAAACGTGACTTCTGTACCACTTCCGGTCAAAAGCATGTCCTCATAAATAAAAAATCGAACATTGATTAGCAGTAATAGAAGCTCTCTTAAACAAAAATCTCTCAACATAAAACACAAAGTAGCTTTAAAAATAAGGTCAACTTCCCGCCTTTACCACATGCCTTGAATATAATGAAGATTATACACGTATAAGCATTATTATATTAGCTGTATACACGCTGCAACAATGTCGCACGGACGGTGCCTACTCAAAAGACACTTGTCGCTTCTACGCTGACAGAGAGAACTTGATACTTTTTCATTAAAATAATTTAGATGACTTAATTTTCCTCGTTCGAAGCTATCGGATAATTTTATTGTGTAATTAAAGATTTTTTTTTTATATTTTTTTTTTGCCCTCCTAAAGAGGAGGCTTGAGCAGTAGGGACGTTATAAGGCTAATTATGCTAAAGAATTGTTTAGTTTGGCTACGTGTTTTGTGCAACCTAAACATGGATAAAAATAAAAATAAAATAACTTATGAATTACATTTCTACTTGAGACGACACAAACATTTACGCATATGAGAAAAAGCCTCACGTTAATAGTTTTCAGAGCTTTGAATCGGTCGAAGGATTAACTGTGGTCCTCGCAAAAAAAGAGACACTATGGGTTTTAGTCAGTAAAAGTTTGATGCCCCCTTTCGCTCTGCCCAAAGCAGGTGCTTACCATCAGGTGAGACCGCAGTCAAGCACTAATTTACATCAATTTAAATAAAAAAGTTGACGTCAAATATTTGATTTTATCAAGTATCAAGTACACTTTTCCGTCTACATTCACGGAGAGCATTTAAGAGAGTGTGAAAAGCTCGCCGCCCCGGCCTATTCGTTTCACGAGGGCGGCCCCACTTTTGTCTTGGCTGAAGGCTCCGACCCAAACCGGGTAAGTCGGGATTTTACAACATTCTCACTGACTTTTACGGGTTTTTCTTTTCGTTTTGTTTTTATTGTAGTGATGTAAGAAGGGTCGGGGTTTGGTAAACGATTTCTAAATGTTTTTATGCTGTGAAACCTGTGCAAAGTGGTAGCTATTTTATTAATTTTGACGACTCCCTTAGCGCTGTGGGTAAGTGATTGGCTACTGTGTTGTGTGTCGTGGATTCGATTTCCACACGGACACGGACGGTTTTTGTTGAATATGGTGCTAAAGTTAAAGTTTTCAGCCGTTTGAACGGTAAATAATATAGAAGTGGAAAAGTCATAAGCTTGATAACCTTCAGTTATGATCTACTGTATGAAAGGAGAAACTGACTGACTGACATATTAACGCACAGACGAAACTACTAAGGGTGAGTTGCACCATTTAACTATAACCATAACAAAGCCGTTAACAGTTGTCAAATCGTCGAATTGACCAATAGACGGCCGTTTCCCGGCTGGCTATGGTTTGGTTATCGTTATAGTTAAATGGTGCAACTCACCCCTAGTCTATTAGCGTGAAATTTTGCACAAGGTTTTCTTTTATGACGCAGGCATGTTCTAAAAAAGGATTTTCTAAAATTTGGGGATCGAAAGTTTGTATGGAAAAACCTACTTTCACACCGAAGCTAGTTTTTCTAAAAATTACTATAAGTTACTTTAGCAGTCACTTTACCCCTTAAAACACAGTTACAAAAACTTTCATTGACCTTATATTTTAACTGAAAAAAAAAAACTAAAAAATATTATTTAAAAATAAAAAAATAGAATCTTCTAGACTTACCCCATTTCTTTGTTTCGCCGCCAATCCGAGAAGAATCTCGGGGCGAAGCTGAAGTGACTCACGGGTTGGGGTCGCCCTACACCCCAACGGACTTGACACTCATTTAAGTAGCATATAATTCAGTTTATTTAGCCGAATCCAATCTTCAAGAAGTGGAAAAGGGTTGGGAAAGAAAAACTGTTGATTTTGTGAATGAGTCGTTTTCTCACTCAGTAGATATAAGTACACCGTTTTTATTTCTTAAAAGTTAGACGTTTTTATCATTTTTGGCTTAATAAAGCTCTATTGTCTTTTTAATTTTGTTGCTAAGTATGCTTTTTAGCTATGTTTATGCCTAGAGAAGTGACAGTGGAGTTAAGGGTCATACATTGCGGGTTCGAGATTCAGACAGGCCTTACTATATGCTGTTTATTTCATCACTACTGTTCTGAAAACAAGGAAGGAAAACATAGTGAAAAAATCGGCATGTCCTTGAACCAAAAAATCGAACATAATAGGTATGTGATGTCCATCAACACGCACTGGGCCCGCGTGATTTTTTCTTCTAGAGAGAAGGCCAGAGTCCCAGCGGTGGAAACATTACAAGCCAATTCTTTTTTTCATAAGATAAATGTAGATATGACACCGAATAATAGCAAACACCGTAAGATATATATAATTAGGTATAATTTATCTTATCAATAAATCACATACCAATGTATCTCTCAGAGTCTGATTGAAAATAAAGAGTTAACAATTTTACGTGTTTTATCGTAAACTGACGATTTAAATTACAAAGTGACTTATTTAAGTTATTGATTCGTTAGTATGTTTGTGAAATTGGATATCTGGAAGTATTGATCCCGTTAGGGAAATTCTCTCAATGATTGATATGGCGGAAGTGTTATATATTTTTGAACCCGAAATATTAACGGCTCCTGTGGGATACAACACGCGGGTAAAACCTAACTAAAAATATTCAAAACTAGTTTGTGATGCCCGTTTCGGCCCGCCCGGATTCTGATCCCGATTTCCGGCCACCGTAGGCGCGGGCTTGCGGACAGAGCAATGGGTAACTGTCCGGACCAAGCCCAAGTCGTCGACGGCGTGCACTGTCCCCGCGCGCCTCACGGAGTTGTCAGCAACAGTAGAGACCCAGCCGGGTCGAAGCCTACTGGGGCCAGGGTTATCCGAAAGGGAACTTGAGCTCCGGTATGAAGGCTAGAAGGAACAGGGTGGGTCGTTTAGTCAGTAAGAGTCTGACACTATCTCCTACTCCGCCCAAGAACGGGGGTTGTCATTGGATGTAACCAAGCATTATATGTAACACGTAATATGATTTAAAAGAGTGTCCTTGGAGTTTCTTGCACGCTCTCCTCCATAGAGACCTACTCTTTGGAACGTGCAATTTAGCTTCACTTTTCTTGGACTGATCGACATTTGACTATTCAAAAGTGCCTGTAAATGGTCTATTTGAAATAAATGCTTTTATTTGATTTGATTTGATGATTTTACCCACCGTAAAAAAAAAATAGACGTTTCGTCCGGTTGAAATTAGTACTTTCCCCCCATTGTTATATATAATCCAGGATATAAACAGCTTGATGGAGTAACAAATATACAATCATACCATACAAAAGCCTTTATAATATTAGTGTGTAACTGCAATGATAAAACGTTTGCGGATGACGAGCAATGGGTAGCTCACTGTCCGGCCCTCCGGTAACCAGCCAACATACAACGGACGGAGACGGAGACTGACGGAGCGTTGACAAAACGTCATTTTCGTACATTTGAAGGTTTCTACTAGCATTAACGATTGCACTGGACCGAGCCCGAGTGGTCGACGGCGCGTAGAGTTTACCAAAAGACGTCTACTGCAGGACATAGGCCTCTTCCATGTGTCGCCACTATGACCGGTCTTATGCGTCTCGCATTCATCGAATTCCCACGACCCTCACCAGGTGGTTTGAGACCTACCAACGCTGGGTCTTATGGTACGTGGTCATCATTCTAGAACCTCCCAGCCCCATCGATCATCTGTTCTACTAGCAATGTCCCCTGTCCATTGACACTTAAGTTTGGCGATCCATCGCAACTTTTTATAATAAAGAATGTATTCTGTCATCTCTTCAGCTTTAAAAGAAAAGGGGTGATTTGGAAGGGTTGTTAAACCTTTTTTTTTTCTTTAAATAAATTAGCGGAATTGTGTTCTTTCTTGTACTAATGAATGTCTTGTGGACTCGACGTCAGTCCTGAATTAATTTGTTTTTAATTAATTGATTTTAATGAGAATTCGACGAATTTATCACTTCTTATAATACCTACCTATACTAATTAAGTAAACTTAATTTTATTCAGTCTGGTTGATTTTGGTATACTTAGGTAATTTGAATTTAAATAAGTAGATTACTAACATTTGTAATTTAAAATAAATTACCTGATAGAGTTAAATTAACTTGAGTAAACTTGCATATTTCAATGACATGTAGTTACAACATGTTGATCCACGTAAGTGGATAACTACAAGGTTATTTTCACAAAAAAAAAAACTAGTTTAATCTGGTTAAATATAGAAGAATGAAGTAGGAACCTTCAGCTTCAACTTTACCTCACCTTTAGCGACATTTTTTTTGACTGATCCACCTTTTGACAATTCAAAAGTACCTGTAAATGGTCTATTTGAAATAAACGTTTCTGATTTCTGATTTCATCTAATAAGCATACTGAAAGTAATAGAAAAAAAATATTAAAAAAAAGTATAAAAATATAACCTACATTTACTTTTATAATGATACTAGCTCAATCCAGTTATACCCAAAAGAAAACCTTTTAATGACACTACATTATATCGCTAACAAAAAATATAAACAAGAACGAAATACTCAATTTAAGACACCTATTGTGCGCATTATAAGTATTAGAAGCGTGTGTTTTATCACTGCGACAATCAAAACGTACGTTCCCGACCGCAAGTTTAATTATGCAAACATCAAGCCGTCGCCAGATTTCTCATTAGAGCCAAGATAATGACGGTACACACTGTCGCAAAATTAGATAGCAAGCACGCACCCAAACAGATATACGCGCCACATTAACATAAACCGAATTTGCATGTAAATTACATTTTACAGCATCTTAATTAAAACATTTTGGCATTATAAATGATCAACCGGGGGAGGGTGGTGTACCCCTGACCTTAGCGCCCCTCCCAACCGTTAATTCGATAGTTTGAAATTTGGAACGTTTGACGTTCGATTTTTATTTTGCTTTTCGCGGGAAATCTGAAATCTCTTTAAAAACAAAATAAAATATTGATTACGCTGCGTTCTAATAAGAGGCATTTAATTTAAGTTGTAGGAAAAAATAAATTAGACTTAGAGCCTAAACAAAAAACAGCGATGCGATGTCGCATAGTAAAAATCTACGAGCTCGCGCGACGCATCACAAGGACTTGCGAATTGATTCGTATCGCACATTGTATGGTTACCTGAACCGATGTTTTAGCGCACTAAATTACATAGCAGCAATTCGCATCGTAGGTTCCTGCGCTGCGATACAGCGTCTTTTCGCATTGTCTTGCAGATTTGTGTGGAAGCCCTTACGGCGAAGTTACTAATGTATATACACAAGAGTACAATTAAATTATTTACAAGTAACATCTTCCTTCTTTGGAATTCAAGCAAATTTCAGAAGTAATTTCATCCAAATGGGTTTAGTAGTTTAACCGTTACTTACAGTTACCTTCACATTCACAATATCAGTGTGGTAATAAATAAATATAAATATATAAAATTAATAATCTATTTTTTTAGGTGGTTAAACACAAAAATAACCCTAAAAAACATGGGTAAAATTTTCGTTGTGATGATACTACTGCCAACTTCTTATATTCCTGAACTTTAATTTTGAACTTCACTAAGAAAGAAAGTGATAGAAGTTAAAACGAAGACTGGGGCACTGAAGAAACCGGTTATGAAATGAGCATAGATTTCCATTGTGGTTGTTTTCCTTGACTCCTTCAGGAGTTGCAGTAGCCAGAATCAACGGTGGCGATGACTGCAAAAGTATACAAGCACTATTTGATGACTATAAGAGAAACGATAGTGAAAGCCTGCCGAATATCTCGATATGCAAATATATTTTTGGGACAAAGCCACCATGCTGTACCAGCCACCAACGACTGCAACTCCTGAACGCCAGTATCAACAGTGGCAATCACCACAGCAGCTTCGAAGCAATGAAACCCCATTTTGGGATTTTTCCTAGAATCAATAAAATTTGACGACTCCAAGAGAAAATATAGTCTTAGAAAGCCTGCCGAATATTTCAACATGCATAAAAATATTTTGCTGTTCATGCTGTTCCCAAATGCGTACAACTCCTGAACTCCAGAATTAATGGCGATAACCACCCTAAAACTCATCGAAGTAGTGAACCTTGACGGCTTCACGACGTGCCAAGAATTTTTTTAGGACAATACCATCACTCTGTTTCCAAACACTGCAACTCCTGAACCCCAGAATCAATAGTGACGATGACTACAAAATCACCGAAGCAATGAAGCTCGGCGAATCTAAAAGAAACGATAGTCTCAAAAAGACTACCGAATATCTTGACAAGTAAAGTTTTTTTTTTTGGGTCAAAGCCGCCACGGTATTCTCACTGCAACTCTTGAACGCCAGAAAACATTTGCGATTACCACAAAAGCATTGAAACAGTGAGGATTGGCGACCCCGAGACAAACGATACTCTATGAAACCTGCCAAATACAGATAAACAAATTTGTTGGGACAAAACCACTACGTTATTCTCAACTACTGTCCTGAACACCAGAATCAACACTAGCGATGATTACAAAATTACCGAAGCAATGAAACTCGGCGAATCTAAAAGAAACGATAGTCTCAAAAAGTCTGCCGAATATCTTGACAAGCAAAGTTTTTTTGGGACAAAGCCGCCACGGTATTCTCACCGTAACTCTTGGACGCCAGATAACAGTGGTGATTACCACAAAAGTATCGAAACGCTGAAGCTTGGCGAACCAGGGAGAAACGATAGTCTACGAAGCCTGCCAAATACAGGCAAAGAAATTGTTTGGGGCAAAGCCACCACGCTATTTTCAAATACTGCAACTCCTGAACACCAGAATCAACAGTGGCGATGAGTAGAAAACCTCGAAGCAATGAAGCCTGGCCACCTCAGGAGAAACGCATACTCTTAGGAAGGCTGCCAAAATATGCATAATATTTTTTTGGGACAAAAGAATTCAATGACTCACGAAGAAAAGATTCAACAATATGATTGTTGAATCTTCAGAAAAACTGTAAAAACTTCGTCATGCAAAATAAATTTAGAGATTATTAAAATCTAAGTTAATTAAAATTTGTATTGCTTGACCATCCCCACTGGATTTCTTAACAACATTTACATGAGATTAAATTAAAAATGTTTTTTAGAACAACCCTCCTTTGAGAGTTTTAGCAGAAAGTTCTTTAAATAAGTTAGCAATTAGGGGTAACATAAAATTAACATAATTGTATAAGTTCGTGCTGTTTATGTTTCGACAATAACGATTTTGTCTGTTGCAGTCTCCGTGGGTACGTATAATGAGGGTAGATAGAATTCAACAACTTGAAAATATACAACATAATTTTTAATTTATGCGAAACCTGATTATAGTTTCTTCAGAATCAGTAACTGAATGGATTTCAATAGTTTTTACACCATGTTATATTTTTTCTCAAAAATATTTAAAAAGGTCACATGTTGGACACCACCGACACTAAGTACAACTCAGGTTACAGCAGGTCCGGGGTTATCCGAAAGGGCGCTCGAGCCCTGGTATGAAGGCTAGAAGGAAAGAGTTGGGTCTTTTAGTCAGTAAGAGTCTGACACTATCTCCCGCTCCGCCCAAGAGCGGGGGTTGTCATTGGACGATTTTCCCCACCGAAAAAAAAAGAAAACCATGGCCACGAGGGACTTCACAAAACTGGGCGAGACGGTAACGAGCTGCGAGCAGGGCAACTTGGATTTAGACCGCGGAACCACCGGAGATACTTCCTGGCCAGTTTTATGGAGAAAATCAATCTTCATAATGAACTCCTTCAACAGCGTGGTCAAAAGGAAGTGGACCTAGTATAGCCCTGGTGGTGCAACTAGAAATGAGATTGGACTTCGTCATGTTGACGAAGAAGCATTTCAAAGATGACTCTGTGATTAACACGGTAAAAATTGGAAGTAATCGCCAGATGGTAAGAGAGATCACCTGATGATGATGATGATGATGAATAGCTGTGTGCAAGTGAAAAACAACCCCTCAGTCGTCTGGATGGCCCGGTGACTATATATTTTTGCTGACATAACTTTGTGATTTTTCATGATACATTATGAATTTTTGTATATAGATTCTATTGTTCTATATATAAAAATACTAGACACATGTTTCGGGTTTCGCATAAACTACTCGTAAAACTAATGTTGTGTATTACCTATGCACTAGCTTCTGCGAGCGGCTTCGGCCGCATACATAAAATATATAGTCTATGTCACTCAGGAATAAAGCAGCTTTCTATCGGTGAAAATATTTCAGCAATCGGACCAGTACTTTCAGAGATTATCTCCTACAAAAAAAAAAAAGCAAAAAAGCTTTAACCCTTTATAGTAACAGTGTATATGTCACTCTGGTGAAAGAATTTTTATAATCGGTCGGTCGGTATTTTGAGTTTATTCATTGCAAGTAGAAATGTAAAAATCCAAATTAAAAAAAAAAATAAGGACATTTTTTTATAATATTAATGAATTCCGAAAATAGGTCACATATGTGCTATAATACTGACTACCTTTATCTGAATATTTATTCTTTACTGACTAAAACTAGACGTGTTAGTGGCCCTTTTCAACCGACTTCGAAAGAAGAAGGACCATTATACCGCGTACTTCGAAGGACTGGAACAGTCTGCCTGCTGCGGTCTTCCCGTCCGATTATAATTTGGGTGTCTTCAAGGCTAGAGTGAATAGGCTCTTAATAAACTAGTGCGCCTCACCATCAACGATTGCATCACTGCTTACCATCAGGCGGGATCGCAGTCAAGTACTAGTTTATAACAGATAAGGTTGTCAAGTCAGTTATGTTTTTTCATTTTATTATTATTATTACAAGCTTTTATTTAGTTTCACCTGTTCCGATTTTTGTGTCATCAAATCTTGTAAATTAAATTTAACCCACTTCCCGGTTACCATTGATTGAGAGATTGAGCTGAAAGTTTGCATGCATGTGTAAATCAGATGACAATGCAAAATTATTGTGACAAAGAGCTGATCTGATGATGGAACCGGAAGGTGGCTATAGGAACTTGGTAGTTAAACGACACAACCCCATCGAGTTTGGGCTCGTATCATTCGTCTTGACGAGTATTACTTGTTTAGGTATACCGAGTTATAAAAGCTTGCTATAAAAAAAAAATATTTTCATTAAAAGCTTGTTCTGTAGTGAAGGCTGTTGCTTTATTTTTTGTAAAAAGTTTTTTTTCAGGGTCGCAATGACTCTTTCAGACAATTTCGCGATAAGTATTCTGGATGGGGGAACTACAGTTTACATAAAATATTCGGTATATCATCGTTATACATCTACATTCTATTAAGGGTACGAAATTCTACATAATTATGTACATTTTCTCACTATTTTTCATACAACTATTCTTACGCGATTATGACTTGATTACATATTTCTCATTAGTTTCTAAAATAAGAAACAGATATTTTGTGGATGTTATCTAGGTTTCTTTGAAATCAATTTCTAAATTTGTGTAAGATTAATCTGTTAAAGACTTCTGAAAATCTGCTATTTTTCATGAAAGTTAACCCTTATAGTCACTGCCACTTGAGTTTGGGGATTCTTCGGCCACAGCTAGCACGTTATCACTAACTCCCTTTTTTATTATATCACTTCTCACACAACCCATCCATCTTTTTTTTGGCCTTTCTCTCCCTCTCCATCTACTCTCATGTATACTCATAACTCATTTCCATTAAGACAAGCTACTTTTTTAAAGTCAGTTGCCAATCTAACCCTCCTTGGGAACACTTTTAGAATAGAATAAGTTACTTTATGATACACCAAAAAGTAACACAAAGGGTTATTTTTAAAACACTACGTACCTTGCAGGACTGACTTCTTACAAAACATAATTAATATACCAAAAACAAACCTTCAAGATAACATTGTTCTATCTAACATATTTCAATTCTGTACTTTGCTACACCTACTCACGTCTGTATAACGTGACGCCAGCGCATCAAGAACCCGCGTAGTCCGCTTCCCGCTCCCCTCCGCTATTGTACTATCTTTTGCTTCGCAAAGAATTCGTAATACAACAACAACATACAATTAACATACAATTTAATTCATTAAACCCCAAGCGAACGCCGGCGTTCGCGCACCTATTGTCTTTCAATTGTGTCTGTCATTATCACAATTGAAAGGTATTATTATTTTTGTATGAAAATCTAATGATCTAAAATATGATACATTTTTTTAAAGTCATAGAACAAAAGTCGTTATTTATGATTTTAGTAACATGGTTCTGAGAGTTTGCCAGTGTTTTTCAAATATAATAACCCTGGACACTACAATAAACTTGTTGGTAGTTTACCCGCCACTATACAGTAACCTAAGGTGCTGTAGCATGCAGTCTATAAATGTGATTCTTTGGTCAGTATGCCCAATGGGCCAACCTGACCTGGGCCAACTAAACAAGTATAAACCTCAAACTCAAAAAACAAAACCCCTTGTAATCAGAACATCCTACAAGCTAAAAGACTTAAAACTTGACACAAATGTTTTGTCGCACCAGTGACGGGCCATTGTCCCGGAACAGGAATAAATAATGAACAGTGACGAGTACTGCTACTTCTGTTGCTAAAGGAACTAAAAAGTAACGGGTATACCCGCGGGCCATCCTTCCGTGAGCTTTGTCGTGCAACACTCATTTTAGCAGAATGCGAATGTGATATTTACGCGGCCTGATGGAAGTCCGTCAAAGAACATCTTTTTTAACCGTTTTTTAAAAAGGAGGAGGTTCTCAACTCATGTTTTTTATGCTTGTTACCCAAAAATTTGCGAGATTGTTCAAAAGAGTTATTGTGGCTCTGAAACGTTAAGGGCAACGGGAGGAACACAGGTGGGTTTAGTCAGTAAAAGCTTCTCCCTTTCGCTCTATCCATAGGGGAAGAAGTTATCTGATGATTCCCAACCTCAAAAAAGGTGTGTAGAAAAAGAAGGGAAGTGATTAAATTTTCCCTTAGTTAATTAACAGTTTAGTAAACTTCAAAACTAAAGTTCTGTTATTTAGATAGATAGTCGGGCGTGTTTAAAACCAAAGGCATATATTTCAAATCTGTGTAATATTTCATCTTATTAGTGTTCCTCCAGTTGCCCTAGAGTTTTCAGACCAATCGATGGATCGACGAAATTGAACAACGTCGGTTGATTGGTGTGGTATCTTTTATAGCAGATTAAAGAGGTCGAATTAACCATTCCAATCGTCGATCGATGAACGTTCGATAAGTGATTGACTTTCCCATGAAAGCTCCACCACACACTCACTCCACAAGGTATTACTTAAATGCTTAAAAGCCAACCTTTAAGCATTTAATAAGTAGCGCAACGTTGCATAGTCAGCTTTATGTTCTCACTACTGAGACTTAGGCCTCCTCTCTAGGAAAAGTAATGGGCCGTAATCCACCACGCGGGCCCAGTGCGGTTTGGTGGATGGCATATGTCTTCGTATTTTTGGTTCTAGGATATGCCAGTTTCCTCACGATATTTTTCTTCACCGTTTTGAAAGCAGTGATGATGAAATAGGTACCTAGCTAAATTGCACAAAGCAATGCATTCGGCTGGGTTTGTAGGTACTCGAGACCCACAATACAAAGTGGATAGCTACTTCACTTTTTATACCTACGCTCGGTGGACGCACACTAATGAGCGTTTGAGCCGGAACTGTTCGACGAGTGATCCAAGATGCGACCGAGATATCGTGTCCGTGAGCGGTGTCTATGTGTGCGTTGCTTAAGCGCGCTTTGTATGTAGTTTGACTTCTGTACCTATATATTTTATGCCTACGACTTGTAAGTCGGAGCCGTTACCACTAGGCCACCATTGCAACGTGAAACCTCCTATTAAACTGTAGACTTAATTTTGGACCACTTTTTCGAACCCTCATAAGAAAGGATGGCGCATACACCTGCCTCTATTAATTTGAATTACAACAAAACTATTTAACAGACCATAAATATATCAAGTGAGAGTATCTTGATGTTATTTAAACTTTAAGCTTAGATATGGAGAATGGACTGACTGTGTCATCCTTTTACAAAACTCCACTTTCTATAAAACGATCAATAGAATAACAATCTTTTAAACAAACTTTGAATGTCAAATAACTATTTTATTCGTCGCACTTATTATAGTTTCATATTTCATACACAAGAAGAAAAGACAAAAAACACCAAACTTGTTACTATTTCACGTAAATCAAACAGAATTTTAGAAAAATAAATCACTTTATCTCTCTCACATATTTCATCCTATATTTGCTTCGTAGCCACAGAGGTAATGCACAAATCATTCTCTATATCTATTATTTACTTTAACAATATTAACCTTTCGAATGTCTTAAGTTACACAGTCCGACATAAGGTAATTGTCTTTCTATTGTGTCTCTAATTACGACAATCAAAGAGGCACGCTTTAGAAAGAGACAATGCGGTCAATACCTATCTCAATCTAGCTAATACTGTAAGCCTATATCAGCTGAACCAATCAGAGACTCTATTACGGGTTACTCGATAGCATTTATGAAAAAGTCTGCGGTCAAGGCATAAAGAATAATTTATGTATTTGTGTTGCTTTGTATATTACACAAATTCTCATTTATTAGGCATTTTTTTCTATAATGCAAATTAAGAAAAAAATATTAAACAAAAGTCATTATTATTAATTAAATGTCACGGAACAGTATACGTTTCAAACCGACCAACTATCAAAGTTATAAATTACCGTTCTAATAAGCAGGAGTTTTCGGAACAGGATTTTTCGCAGTAACGTTACATCGCACTCAAAAAAGCATCGATGGAATAAAAAACATCGTACAACTGAATTATTGACAAACTTTGTTCGATATAATAAAAATTGAATCATCAAACGAAATGAAATAGGAAACCCCTTTATAGTGGATAGGAAACGCTCACTTCATTCTCCATATCTACGGCTTAAGGCATTGCGTGTGTTGACGTAATCAATTATTTATCTGTGGACTCGTTGGAAGTGTGAAGCCATCTCATTTGCGATTATGTTGGGTTGTGACTCGATTATTTATTTTAATTGTAAGCATAAAAAGTGGTATAGTGCATTACTCTCTTTAATTTCATTTATATTGTAATGAAACGAACATTAACAATTTTTATTACAAACCTTTTTTATGTTCATAAAATAAATAATGATGGATACTCAATCTCTAATTATATCGATCAGAAATGGGCGTAGATACACAGTAGAAATAACGTCAATATTATTAAGTTAATTAATTAAACCCAGGTGAACGTCGGTGTTCGCTCTTTCATTGACTTTCTATTGTGTCTCTAATTACGGTATGCAAAAGGTTAAGACAATAAAGTCTGTATGCAGTTGCTTCAATTCGATCAAACGTATTTTTGTGTGGAAAATATCTAGATAACTAAAATACACCAACTAAAGCAAATATTCATTAAACAAATACCGCGTAGTTGAAGAGCAAAAAATAATAACTCCAACAACAATACGTTCAACAACTCTTAGAGCAAAAAGAAAAGCAGGAAAATAATGATACAAAGCTCTTTATTTCACACAATTACAGCGATATGTGGAGGAGACGAGCCGTTGAACATACACAATTAGTCGCCTTTTCACACAACGAGCCATAGCATAGCAAACTTGTGGGGTAGTAAAGTTTGTTCAATCAGTACGACAAAAACATAACAGCACGTTTTTTTGTTCTGTACATATTGTAAAAATAGGTTGTTAAAGTGTAGACGCTCAGTGACTGCAGCGCCGTGAAAAGTAATGAAAAACAGGCGCCTAGTGTCAAGTGTAAATCGCCTTGTTAATTTCACTAGCCCTGCGGCGAATTTCGCCGAGGACGCATTGTGTGTGCCGGCTTTATGTCGCGTCTTCCCGTTGTCTGTACACGGCTTTAATTGCGCGCGTCATTGGCGCGCTTTTTCAAAAAAAGAATGACGTGTAATTAACGCGCGAATATGGAACGTGACAACGCGCGTTCTGAGGGAGCGATTTTTTTTTAATTTTTTTAATTAGGCACACGAAGGGTTGAGTTCGGTGTTTTGTTTTTGTACGTTTTTTATTATTTGGTTGTTATGAGTCCAGTTATAGCAAGCGAATTTAAATTATAATGAATAAATTAAAATCCTTTTAGTAAATCATTCGTATTGATTATAATTATTATAACTTGCTGTATTTGACACCTTTGGTTTTATTTTAGCTTCAGGCTATATTCATTTCAATTAATAATAAATTGATTAAAGAAAAAGTCAGTTCATGTTTCTGAAATTAGAAACTAACAAAATATCAGAACATCCTTCGCAGAAAAGCCGCAAACTAATCATTAACCTAAAACAATTCCATAAACATAATTTACTGAGTAATTAATTTGATGTATACTTTCACCGCTTCCCTTGTCTGTGGGATTGTAAATAAATAAAAAATAAATATTTTTTTTTTTTTTTGAGGACAATGACTGTCCGAAAAAAGCGATGATACATGATCCTCGTTTGGCTGGTTCGCGTACATTTTTTTTTATTAAAAAAAATCACATTAACGGCCTTCATTGGGGCGGCGATAAATAATGCCCTCCTTATTCAAATTTTTGTTTTGTTCATCCCCCGCGCGTTATAAATGAGACTTATTTGGAAACGAATGATAGGGCGCGATAAAATTCTCGATTATGTTAGAATGTGTGAGTGCAGAACGAGTTGGTAATCGGGCCATTTATTATAAATTTAAATTTTATTTTCTCGCGTATTACCTGTGCCTGTATTTGGTTTCGTATTTAAACTGTTTTAAAAAATTAATCAAGCCAGTGTAGGCTTGTTGCTGTTGTTTTTCCTCGTATATCTATAGCGGTACATCTGTACGGATCTACCTCATGAAGCCTGCGTACCGTTTTCTTAATTAATCAAAAGGTTTTGAGAACTATGTACCAAGCTCTGACTGCTTAAAAGGTTTCTGTATTCGCAACAAACTCGCGAAACGGTGTAGGAAAAATCTTTAATATGCTTTTTTTAATTCTCCTCGAGATTCGAGTAGAATCACCCCCACAATCTAATCAGTCGAAAGACGTCCACTACAAAGATCGGTTCTGTACGTCTCGCATCCATCAGATTCCCGTGACCCTCATCAGGGCAGCGGTCCATTTTGTGGAAGGCCTACCAACGCTGCGTATTTCAGAACGCGATTGTCACTCCAGAACCTTTCAGCCCCATCCACCAACTGTTCTGCGAGCAATATGTCCTGCCTATACAGAAATGCATACTGCAAAACCGGTATATATAATTAGGATTTGAATATAACATTAGTATGTTACCTTCACATTGAATTAAATTGTACAATTCCAATGCACGTTCTCCGATATGTAAACGATAGAAAACCGACCGGCTCGCAACTCGGCGCCGATGCTCAAGACTTTGGAGCACCCCCTTAAACATTAATTTCAAAAACCCCTTCTTAGTGCTCGCATGCATGCACAAGCCTTGTGCAAATTAGCACGCTCTTAAATATATGTCGACTCGTGACCAGATCATAGGAATTGATCACTTTATAATATGGCCAAGTAAACTGGTCAGATCGTTTTAAACGTTAATAATAATAATAATATTCTACAACTATCACACAACGACGTCTAGTCCCAAGCTAAGCAGAGCTTGTGTTATGAGTACTAGATAACTAATAAACATACTTATATATTTCTAAATACATACATATTATAGATAAATTACACCCAGGTACAGAACAAATGATCATGCTAATCACATAAACATATGTCCTGGGTGGGAATCGAACCCACGACCTCCGGCATTGCAGTCAGGGCCACTAACCACTAGACCAACAGGCCAGTCAAGTTAAAGTTTGATGTTATTTCAATCGTCGTTTGGCCTACTTTCTTTAGACCTTATTATCATAGAAATCCAACATCAACGATAGGACCAAACGTGGATTGACATTATTATTATTCTCTTTATTCAATTTTTTTTTACATATAAAATTACATTTTAAAATATTTTTTAACGAAATTATAAATTATTATTATTATTATTATAATCAGTCATTATCATCATTCTATTGATACTGGTCATCTCTTAGTTGCCAGTGGCTTAATTCAGTTTCTATCTTTTAATTGTTTTTTTTTATTTTATTTTACTTTTTATTATTTACATTGTGCTTACATAATAGAATCAACAAGAAATATATAACCAAGATTATATGTAACTCAACGTATGTATGTATAACCAAGATTATATGTAACTCAATATGATTTAAAACAGAGTGTTCATGGAGTTTCTTGCGCGTTCTTCTCCATAGAGATCTACGCTTTGGAACGTGCAATTTAGCTTCACTTTTTTTTTGGACTGACCGACATTTGACCTTTCAAAAGTGCCTGCAAATGGTCTATTTCAAATAAATGATTTGATTTGATTATGTTCAAAAAACGATATGCCCAGTTTTAGTAGGTCATATCATGAAGTGTTCAATTCCTAACAGTTCAAGATCTGGCCACGACATTTTTTAGATTAAGAATATCTAGATTCGACCCTAATATAACATCTCTAAACAACAACTCGACCAAGCTAAGTTTGCACCTCACATCGATTACGTCACTTTGACGCTTAGGTCCGGTCTGCAAAAAGGATTCGCTAGGACTTAAAGTAAACTAATATTGTTCGTTAGATTTTACTTTGCATTTATTGTTTTTAACATTATATTATACATAAGTAAATTAAAATATACACAAACAAATTGGGATAACTATATCATTCCAGCGAGGAGCGTAGCTCGCTGTCCGACCGTCCGGTAGCTGTCCGGACCGAGCCCAAGTCGTCGACGGCGCGCACTGTTCCCGCGCGCCTCAAGGAGTTGTCAGCAACCGCAGGGGCTCAACTGGGTCGAAGCCTACTGGGGCTAGGGTTAGTTTCGAAAGATAGCTCAGCCCCGGCACGAAAGGCAACGAAGGAACAGGAGTGGGTTTTTAGTCAGTAAGAGTCTGACACTATCTCCAGTCCGTCCAAGAGCGGGGGATGACATTAGATGTATATTCCACCTGAAAAAAAAAAGACGCGTGGCACTCGGGGACTGCCGCGGTAAAGCTATTGCATAGCATTTTTTATCAACTTATGCAATTATAATTATTTATTTATTTTATTTATGCAGTATTTTTTTTCTTTGATATTAATTGAAGTTACACTTTCACACATTGAATTGGATTTTGATTGATTGTTCACTCATTTGTTTTCTTATCGGTCACCACGCTCAAAAAACAAATGAGTGGGGGGGGGGTGTTAGGTTATTTCCGTTACGGAATTTCTGGATTCGGTCTCCACGGTCAAGGCCCGCTATAGAAGCTATGCAATAGCTTTTAAAACTTGTTGGAGTTGTTGTAACTCTCAATGAATCTCACAAAGTACCAAGTACATGCACTCTATTATATGCAACTATCGTAAGGACCCTCGTTCCTCAATCACGACGGATGGATGAGGTCGCGCGCTGTTCCTCCTGACCTTCAGGCGTTGCCAACTGGTGCAGTTAAGTGGATGCGCCGTCTCTTTCTAGAAGAGTACTGCCTAGATCTTGGTGTGTTCTTGGTTTGGGAAGTTGCTTTTCGTTTTTTTGCAAAAATGAGACAAGAGACTGGTCATAGTGATATTCTATCTACGATTGCGATAGTCAAGTAAGTAGGTTAAGTATTGAATAGACAATGGACGCGAAATATCACGTGGTCAATCCATACTAATATTATATAGAGGTATTTATTTTGTATGTAGTTGTAATATCCACAATGACCAGTCATGTGTGTCGCGATTTTTCGGATTCTTCAGATTCTTTCGATCCTTGGTCAGGTTCATTCAAGTCATTCATTCGCCTTGTGGACGACGCTGCATCAACCGGTCTCTCCACTCCTGAACTTTTTGGCCTCATCGACCATCTGTTCTGCGAGCAATATGCTCTGCCTACTGCCACTTAAGAATCGCCAAACTTAAGTGTTACCTATTGCATAGCATAAGCATAATCAGCCTTATAATGCCCACTGCAGGGACTAAGGCCTCTTCTCTCTTCCTAAAGAGTCCTAAGGAGTAGGCGAGGGAATGGGTTGTATCTATAAGTATCCATACGGCCTAGCACATATCTTTGAATTTTTGGTTCTAGGACATCGCGGTTTCCTCAAAATGTTTTCCTTTACTGTCGAAATGGTGTGACCCTTTTATTTTTTATTAGCCTGTTTTGTCCACTCCTAGGCAAAGCCTCCCTTCACTCCATTTTTTGCGGGCCCGCGCTTTCTCTTGCCAGTTCTTGAGGAATATGCCTAGCTAGTTCTTTGCGTCATCTCCTTCGAGGTCTGATGCAAACCAGTCTCACTATTTCAGGGCACTAACTTTGTGCTATTACCCACAATTTGTCGGGCATTTGGCAGACCATTTCTGCTAAATCACATTTCAGTTGCGCAGCATTTAGAGCCACATCAACTATTCTGGTTTTGGAGCGCAATAGTGTTTGAGTGTGACCTATACTAGATTATAATTAGAAACGAAAACCAATCAGAACAACACCGCCCGTTCCCCATACATAATGTATGAAACTTAAAGAAATGCAATGATAAAATGATCGCTCCATTGTAGATAAACGGGCCATTTCCACTGGCACAATTGAATGATCACTAGCCATTGTGACTATGTTTAGAGTTCCTGCATATAATGCCTGGATAGGTGCTCCAGAGTCTATTTCATCCACTTATGCGACGTATTACTCGGCTTATTGGGTCACTATGAGCATCAGTTGGTAATTGGTTACAGAGATTTGGCGTGGAAGATTTTTGCACGCTGCGTTTAGGATGTTTTTCTTGAATATTAGATAAGTATTGCTTTTGTGTGGTCATTGGAAGTAGGGAGCGGAAATTAGTCATTGAATGTGGATGAACAAGGTGTAAGTGCATGGAGATGAGACTGGTATAGGTGGTTGCTTGGTAAAGGGAACCTGATAGTATGTAGGCTGGCAGCTAGCAAAACATCTGTCAATGGTTTAGATTAACACAGAGCTGCATGGTGTCGAATCTTGAGACAGGTTCGAGTGTACTCAAGAGTACATGACTAAGAGGAAGAGACAATGGTTTAGACCGAACCAGGTTTGTTTAACCTTACAAATACCGTAATAAGAGACACAATAGAAAGACAAAGAGAGAACGAACGTTCTCAGTTAAACATCTAATTTGAATCTCTCTGCTATCACACTTTATTACTATGAAGGCGAAAGCTTGTGAGTGTCAAAGTTAAAAACATTTATTTCAAATATACCATTTGCAAGCACTTTTGAATAGTCAAATGTCGGTCAGCCCAAGAAAAGTGAAGCTAAATTGCACGTTCCAAAGCGTAGATCTCTACGGAGAAGAACGGGCAAGAAACTCCATGGACACTCTTTTTAAAACATTTTATGAGTTACATAGATCTTGGTTACATATTTCTTGTCGCTTCTAATGTGTAAGCACAATGTAGATACGTAATAAAAATAAATTTTTGTTTGTTACCTTTTCACTCTCGAACGACTGACTGGTAATTGGGTAGACTATGTCTTGGATTGACACAATTTTTTTTCTGGGATTACCTATATTCCCTTGGTACAATTTTCTACTTTCACCTCCACCCTACGGTCTACTGTATCCTCCCGGTGGTCCACGTAATGGTGATAATGACCGTGATAGTGACGCCCAGGTGTTTCTTCCGCCTAAATTTAAAATAGGAACTTCCTGTATATAACACTACTACATTGATATATTTCAATAATTAGATTTATTTTTATTTTTGCTCGTACAAATAATCGATTACGTATTTGTTTTACATTATTTAAAGGTAGTAAATTGGTATTAGATATTAATTCTTCGAAAATTGGAAATAAACTGCCCATCTCTAATCTACACTAAATAATTGAATGGTCAATTTGGGAGGACCAAATAAATTAGTCGATATGTTTACACCAAATGTTTCGGTAAGTCAAAATCAGTAATATTAAGTTGGAATTAAGGTATTAAAATACCTACGTAGATCAGTCCAAGAACACTAGTTTATCAGTTCCGTCCCTCCATCTTGACATCATAATGGCGGGACCGCGGGACCAACATTTTGTCAAGGTAAATGAAGAGGTAGAGTCTGTCTAATAAGTTAAACGACTTGGGTAATTATTAGGATTTAATGAAATCTGATGTAGTCAACACGGGTTCAATAATCAAGGTTGATTAAGAGATAGAGATCATTGTTTACTAACAGAAGAACCTTATAAAAAGTACCGAATATAAGTATGTTTTAAATGATTAATTATTATACAAAATTCCCAAGTTGGTTGACTTATTAGACAGACTATAGCTTTTTTTTTTAATTTTTAGCAAAGGTAGCAAACAGTAGATTAATGGTATTAATCTTTTATATTTATTTGTACGATAGAAATCCGAGACTTGGTCGCACCATTTTGACGGTCGCGTCAGATGCTAGTAAATTATATTATTTATGCATGATTCCTTTCCATTCTGTAAAGAATCAGACTTTTATTTTAAAATGAAAACTATTTAAAATCAATCGGCTGTTTGAATTTTTGTCTAAGGTTCATCAAACGTATTCGATACAATACTATTGTTAGGCCATTGTTTGTCCGAAAGGGAACCCCGGGTCCTGGGACGCAAGGCAAACACGGAACATAGGAGTGAGTTTTGTCTGTAAAAGATTGACATGCTCTCCAGTTACACCCTAGAGCGAGAGAAATCATAGGACGATTTTCCACCTAAAAAAGAATACTAACTATATTTGTCAGTTGTGGTTCTTTTATTTCCCGTATTCAGAGAACAACACTATTGTAATCACCGTAGGCGCGAGCTTGTGGACGGAGAGCAGTGGATAGCTCGCCGTCCGTCCGTCCGGTAACCATCCGGACTGAGCCCAGGTCGTCGACGGCGCGTAGTGTCGCGCGCCTCAAGGAGTTGTCAGCAACCGTAGAGGCCCAGAAGGATAGAAGCCTACTGGAGCCATGGGTGATGCGAAAAAGATCCCCGGGGTCTTAGAACAATTTTAAAGAAGGAAAAGGAGCGAGTGTTTTGTCAGTAAAAGTCTGTTATGCCCTCTTGCTCCAGCCAAGGGCGGAAAATGTCATTTAGATGATTTTCCCACAAAAAATAACACTATTATAATAATTCTACTTACAAAAATACCCGCACATCATTCTCCCTTCTCGAATTCTTGGAGGCATGCAAACGCATAATATTTAATATCAACTGACCAAACATTAACAGCGTCTAGCGTTGCAAAGTGACTGTTCTATAAATTATATGGAGCGACTATGCAGTCGCATTGTTGTCAACCTTTTTGCGTCAAGTATGAGCCTTTTTACAATCTTTTATTTAGTTTCACCTGTCCCGATGTTTGTCAGTAATCAAATCTTGCAGATTAAATTTAACCCACTTCCCGGTTACCCATTGAGCCGAAATTTTTGCATGCATGTGTAAATCAGATGACAATGCAAAATTATTATGACATGGAGCTGATCTGATGATGGAACCGGAAGGTGGCCATAGGAACTCGGTAGTTAAACGACACAACCCCATTGAGTTTGGGCTTGTATAAATCTTGCAGATTAAATTTGACCCACTTCCCGGTTACCCATTGAGCTGAAATTTTGCATGCGTGTGTAAATCAGATGACAATGCAAAATTATTATGACATGGAGCTGATCTGATGATGGAACCGGAAGGTGGCCATAGGAACTCGGTAGTTAAACGACACAACCCCATCGAGTTTGGGCTCGTATGATTCATCTTGACGAGTATTAATTATACAGGTATACTGCGCTTTAAAAGCTTGTTATGAAAAAATGATTTTCATTAAAAACTTGTTTATTTTCATTTTATAACATTTGCTCGGCGGGACGGTCTGGATAGCTTCCTTAAGAATTGGAAGGAGAAAGCAAGTGACCGTGATCTTTGGAAAAAATGGACGGAGGCTTTTGCCCAGCAGTGGGACAATATAGGCTAGCTAAAATAATAATAATAACTTATGCTCAGAGTTTTTGGCGGGATTTCTTCAGAAGAAGTTCAATGTCTGTTCTAATTATTCTTAAAATGATTCCTTGTGGTTTTTGTGATGCAAAATTGGTGCAGTATTGTATCTCAAGTGTCTGTGCAACTGGACAATATGTGGAATCATTGATACAGGCACGATCTTGGTAAAATGGTGCTAGAGAATTTTATTTAGTGTTAGCAAAGTTTGCTGAGAATGTTGACTTGATACATTTATCGCCAAATACAAAAAAAAAATAGAATTATGAATGTACACACATTCATAATTCTAATGGTAAATAAATTAACTATTCATAGAAAGACATGCTTAAACTTAGCATCCAGGCCAAAACATTAACAAAAAAATTGCTCGAAAATGAAAAATTTGATTGTCTTTTGTTTTCGTCAGTCGATGAAAATCCGTATCTTTTTCTTTGCGAATTTTTACTTTGAACCTTCTTTTTCTCGGACTGATTCAATCAAAGTTAAAATTGACTGACACGTCATATCATGATTTTTTATTTAAGAATGGGCTTGTTCTGTTATAGGAACTATATTTTTTCGCTTCGTACCTGGAGGGTCGAACGTAATATAAACAAACAAAGGCTTAGTAATAACACGGTTTCCTGAAAGTAGAAATTGGAATGGATTTTCAGAAAAATAGAGGCTTTACTACTATAGCTACGGCGCCAGCATTTTTAGGTAAAAATTTAAACCTTTTCTGTGAAAAGAACCCAGTAAAACTAGCTACAGTGTTCCACACGTATTTAGGTACTCAAACAATTGCGAATGAAGTGAGACAAAGGGAAGAGAATGGTACTTATACCTGCAGTTACAATTTTTGGCAAAAATTGGAAAACAAAGGAAGCTAATGAAGGTGAACTAAGGTTACCGACATAGGACGAAGAATTACCAAACTTAAGTGGCAATAGGCAGGGCACATTGCTCGTAGAACAGATGGCCGTTAGGGCTGACGTAGCGTTGAAAGGCCTCCTAAAATTTTCTACTATCAAGCAGCTAGTATAAATATATGAAGACACATCAAAGCTACTTATACCACCAATTTTGAACACACACACGACCCATTCAAAATCACGAGCCAGATCAAAAGCGCAGCTTATAAAACTGCAATGATTATGAGAACGTCGAAATATTTTTCAAAATTTCCTACCCGGGGTTATCGACAACTGGTAGGACGCTTAAATTACGGGGCCGGCACATTTTTATCTGGTTTTTTTGCCCGAGCCTAGGGGTGGAGCGCGTTTTTTGGTCTTATTTTTTATCGAACGCTTCGAATGGACCACTTCAATGTAGGGTTAAACTGTCTGTGCAACGAAAACTATGCTTTGTTTCATGCGCCTAGCTAGTCATATGTTTTATGATGTTATTCCGTTATTAAAACGGTTAATTGCTAATCTGAATGTATGATTGGCTGGATGAATTTTGGATGATGTTGTTTGGTGAAAATTTTGTTTTTGATGAGCAATAGTTTTGAGTAGATTACTAAGCGGGCCCAGGCAGAATACTAGCGCAGCGTTAGTTTTTGTTTCTAAATATCACAGTACATGCTGAGATGGTCGTTTGGGCCGAACGGTTCTGGAATGGCGACCGCGTACCGAAAGACGTATCGTTGGAAGGCCTTCTAAAAGGTGGACCGATGACCTGGTAAAAGTTGAGGGAATCCGATGGATGCGAGACGCTCAGGACCGTTTGTTGTGGACGTTTGGGAGGGGTCTATGTCTAACAGTGGACGTTTATCGGCTGAAATGATGATGATGCTGAGACAGGCGTCTTTTTGGCCTCGCATAGATTTTTATTCAATTTTATAATAATAATTATCCAAAGGTTGTCTGTAAGAGATCGCCCTGTGCGATAAGGCCGCCCATTGTACACTTATTTTGAATATTGTTTGTCCTGTATCTTTTTAGGGTTCCGTAGCCAAATGGCATAAAACGGAACCCTTATAGATTCGTCATGTCTGTCTGTCTGTCTGTCTGTCTGTCTGTCTGTCTGTCTGTCTGTCTGTCTGTCTGTCCGTCCGTATGTCACAGCCACTTTTTTCTGAAACCATAAGAGCTATACTGTTGAAACTTTGTAAGTAGATGTATTCTGTGAACCGCATTAAGATTTTCACACAAAAATTGAAAAAAAGCAATCAATTTTGGGGGTCCCCATACATAGAACTGAAACTCAAAAATTTTTTTTTAATCAAACCCATGTGTGTGGGGTATCTATGGATAGATCTTCAAAAATGATACTGAGGTTTCTAATATCATTTTTTTCTAAAATGAATAGTTTGCGCGAGAGACACTTCCAAAGTGGTAAAATGTGTGTCCCCCCCCCTCTAACTTCTAAGATAAGAGAATGATAAAACTAAAAAAAATATATGATGCACATTACTATAAAAACTACCAACGAAAATTGGTTTGAACGAAATCTGGTAAGTAGTTTTTTTTTTTAATGCGTCATAAATCGAAAAAAATACACTATTATTAAAACATCGATCAAAGTTACAACACATTACAAGAACTTTTATATTATGTTACTTGCTGCTACGGAACCCTTCATGGGCGAGTCCGACTCGCACTTGGCCGGTTTTTTATTCATGCGGTGTACAATAAAGAATATAATAAATAAATAAATAATTATATAAACACACACGCAATTTCTAACGGTAGCATTTCAGAGAGTGAGCGTTGGAAATTTCGCTAAGCTCGTTCTATCATCGGATAACCAAAAAAAAAAAGACGTCGGCGATGCGCCACCGGTACATGGTGGACATCTCACCTATACACACAAAACGTTTTGGAACCACATTAATTGTGCGTACAGCTAAGGAGTGGAATTCCCTGCCGGAGTATGTGTTTCCTAAGAGCTACAACCCCTATCAACTCTTTACTTAAAATTATTCTTCTTTAAGCCAAAGGTGAATAGGTTACTTCTAGGAAAATGTGCTCTACCTTTGATCACATCACCACTTACCATTAGGTAAGATTACCGCGAGCCTAATAATAATACGCTGTACTTCTGGACATGGCTATTTTAGTTAGGAGGTTCCTCTCTCTAGAGCCCTGATCGCCGGTAGCTTGGACCCTATTCCCGATACCTGTGTGTTACTATTCTAATTTTTTTTTAATTGAATTATTCAAAGATATAATTTATATGTAATTACATAAATGAATAAACGAAATAAAAATAAATATAAAGTAGTTGCATAAAAACATTTTTTCTTTCTTTATTTCCAATTGAAACTATTTAATTGAATAGTTACAGCGGAACCAAATGAAATATCCTTACATTTCCTTCAATTATGTCAAGCTTTGAGACATGGCCAAATGTAGTAATTACTTTGAATATAGAGTGACATGTTTTGTAAATCTTGCTCTGCGGACCGTTATACAGCTGGTTGCCAACATGAAGAACCATATTTTATTTCATGATGAGTTTTTTGCCATGATTATCGTAAAAATTAATGATTTAAACGGAAGATTTTGTTAGAAATAGACTGAAAGGTTGAGGAATTGGTCGAGAGTCTACGCGATCCTGGAACGCAAAAGACAACTGAAGGAATACGGGTGTGTTTTAGTCTGATATTCTCTCTTGCTCCAACCAGAATGAGATAAATTATATGATGACTAGCTGTGCCCGCGACTTCGTTTGCGTGGACTACAGGATTTTGATTTATTTTTCTAAAATAAAAGTAGCTTATGTTACTCCTTATTACATCAGCTACCTGCCAAAAAAGTCCCGACAAAATCGGTCCAGCCATTTCAGAGATTAACAACCCGGACCCGGACAACACAGACAGACAGACAGATGATAGGCAAAAATTGTAAAAAATGTTATTTTGGTGTATGTATCGTATATATATTCACCAAGATAAAGGCACCAAGTAAGTAAGACCAAGTAAAAGGCAGTTATTTCAATATTACAGACACTCCAATTTTATTTACCTATATGTATAGATTTCACGTTCAACCAACCCTTTGTTCTAAAGTATGCTTTTGTGAAGCGAGATTTTGTTCTAAAATAACTTACGGTTGCTAAACATGAAGTGAAAACTGACCCCTGTCCGATATTCATCCTCGCCCCAGTCGCTACAACAAGAGTAACAGTAGGCTGCTTTACCACTGACTATATGTTAGTCAGTGGTAAAGCAGCCTACTGTTTTTTATGTTGTTGGTTTATTTTGCTGTTGGCATGTATTTTGTACTTTCACGCAGGCAAAGCCACAGGCAGAAGCTAATATTTCATATTATTCTTCACACATTCCTTGTAACGTAACCGTTGCTGCAACAACTAGGCAGTGTTACTTGTGGTGGCAGTTACAGTACGCGTTGTATAACATTCAGCTAGCGGCAATCCGAGTAGCACAATCTAACCCAGCTGCTTTGTACTTTCATACTGGCTGTATTGACAGCTAAAGGACGGGGTAGGGTTGGCGAAAGATTTAACCTAATATTTTTAATCATTTGTATTATAAGTATTAAGAAGATGGTCGGAGGGTTTTTTTTTTAATTTTCGCGTTTGACCGCGACGATGCGGTCGACGATGGAACGCGCTTACTTAGAAGAAACCTACGAGTATTCACTCTCGACTTAAAGATTCCCAGGTAGGTATCAGGAAACACAGAATCCGACAAGGAATTCCACTCCCTAGCCGCACGCACAATGAATGTGTTCCCAAAACGTTTTGTGCGTGTGAGTGGGATATCCACCATATACCAGTGGCGTATAGCCGTACATCTGGTAGTCCGATGATGGAACGGGCTAGGCGGAATTAGGATATACAATATGCACACTCCGCGAAATGCATCCGGTAGAACTTGCCTTTATTATACTTTGATTATTGTGTATAGTTATTTAAAAGAACACTCTCAAGATAGCTAATCATAAGATAAAATAACCAACCCATCCAGTTCTTAAGGAAGAAATTTATCACAATCTCAATCAAACTTCACAACCCTAAGGCTACCTACACATGCACAGTAGTCGAACCAACCGCCTTATTAATAAACATACGCTAACAATAAATAATTGTTTATAATGAACTTTATAATATATTAGTGCAGATAGTTCATTATCTTCTGCACGCACACAGCGACAGCTTCCACGCGAGACGCATCGGGTGCACGTAGTGTTGGCCGCAATCGATATCGATGATTTTGAATCGATTTATGAGTGTGAGTCACTGGGCGGTTGCGTGGTTTTGAATCATTTGGTGTTTGGAATTTGTATCGACGTTGCACAATGTGTTTGGAATATTATTTTGATAGGTGCAGTTGAATTGAGAAGAAAGGATGTGGTAATTGAAATCTATGTAGCTGTATAAGTGTTATAAGGTGTTAAAAGCCTCTATTTTTTGTATTCCAAGCTTTTATTTTGCGTTAGTGTGCACTAATCTTAGATGTCAAACTCATCTTGCCATCTTCGCCCGGATCTGCATAATAAAATTTAATAAGTATTACGAAGTCGAGCAAGAGATGGGTATATATATACAAGTACCCAAAGGATACAGATATACCCAAAAAGAAGCATAATCAATCCTAATAGCCCAACTGCTGGGATCAATCAGGCTTCCTCTTTAGGAGAAGTAATGGACATAATCTACTACACGGGCCTATTACGGGTTAGTAAATTTAACATGTCTATAAATTAAAAAAATAACATTATAAAGATGTAACATTTTTTGTGCAAGGAAACCTCCAGTAAATACTAATAATTGTATTCTGATTTTTTTTCAGTCATCGAAAACTTATCGATACATTTTCGTTTTAAAAATGCATGGAGATTGAGTCTGTATTTGATTGTATTTTTTTCAATGTTATCTACTAACTGGAGTTGATAGCAAACTAAAAAATATAACATCAAATCCATCGACATGAAAAAAATCGACTGCATCACCAACCTACTTAGCGCAAGAGCATCGCCGCTCGCATTTTCTTTTATCAACGCATTGATTAATGCTGGTTGATTTGAATAATAATTTTCTGATACAAACGTTATTGTATGATAAATTTAGTGCAAATTGTAATGTGAGAGCGGACTTGAGTTATGGTTAGATGTTGCTATCTGTACTCCTTGATTTAATGGCCTGGTCAGGAAGTAAGCTTTTATTATTTTATTGTTGTACAGATACGTAATTTGCTTTATGACGGATTATTTTATAGTAGCTGCGATGAATGGGTTCGGGTGACATTTAGCTTTTAAAACATGGAGAATCTTATTTAATTATTTTGTGACTAGCTTCTGTTAGCGGCTTCGTTTCCGTGAAAGTAAGGTTCTGCATACAAACTATGGAATCCGCTTCACGCCCTTAAGGCGTATTCCCTTGAACCATCTGACCGAAATTATGTGAACGCAACTCTCGCACTCGCCTAGGCGGCAGTACGCAAATCTGTGCATTTATTTGCGGCCAGCAGCGCCCGGAAAGCGCTTTAAATTCCATTTCTCTGCGAGATATTGATTAAATGATAAATGATAAATGTGTAAAAATGTTTCTAAAGGTCCAAGCCGTTTCGAAGGAGTGGGGAAAAGTTTCGAAAAGTTGCGAAATTGCTAAATATTTTTTTTTGACAAAAGTATTAATTCCACGAATCAAATATTAATATTATTGTTCATGAATGTATAATAAACATATTTTTTTTTTAAATCTATTGACCTAGCCGTTACGGAGGAGTAGGCCTCAGAAAATCACTATTTTATGGCACTTTTCGGGCGCTTGGCCCTTAAAAGTAACATTTCCAGAAATCTCTTCTCTAGTACTCGTCTACGTCATAACAGAAAGCCTTTTGCAAAATTTCAGCTGTGAGTTGATGTCAGTCAATCAGTTTCTTCTTTTACTTAAATAGATGTAACTACAAGTTTACGGTTATAAGACGTTTTCCTTTCTTTGAGCTAATGAGCCCTTCCTTCTTGCCCAATTTCAGAATTTTAAATCAACAGACAGTTAGGGTTCTAAGTTTTGATTTCCATACGTGTCAAAATATACGTCATAAATGGCTTTTTTAATTTTACATTGTGTTGAGTCGAAGTAGCCGACCAGAGTATTTGAAATTAACTTCGGCACACCTGAGAAAAAAAAGGGTCTTGATAGACGAACAGACGGACAGCAAGGTGATCCTATAAGGGCTCCGTTTTTACCGAATCACCCACAGTCGGTACCCCAAAAAACTACTACTATGTATTTTTTTTTTCTGTTGTTTTTAAAATAAAATTTTCTTTTTATGCGCCTACCATATTGTCTCTGTACCACCCTAGGTTGACTGGCAGAGAATGCCTAAGGCATTAAGTCCGCTTGTGTACTTTGCGTTTGTTATATGAAGATTAAATAAATAAATAAAAACTTCTTTACATTTGGCTAAATAAGAAAGATTCAAAAGTCTTGATAGATATCATCATGAACAATTTTAAAAACAACTAAAGACTTCTTTTCAAAAGAACAAAATACGTAATCTAATCACCCCCTAGGAAATAACAGCACAAAACTTCTAAAAACCAACTCTCACCCAACACAAGTTCCTACTCACCCATTCACTACACAAGTAACGAAAATCCCATTCACAGTCGCAAAGGTCAACAAATCGTTCATAAAACAAGGACCACGATACATAAGAACGAGCAAAACAAATGTCGCGAGGTGAAGGTCGCACCACAAAGACGGAGCGTGTATGCAACATACACGAACAGCCATACACGAACATATATACTCAGATGGACAGTACAACGCTACTCACTTACTCAGACCAAATAAAAACGTGTTTGGGAGAAATTGGGAATGATATAGAGCTGTTTGCTTTGCTAATTATGTTTATAATTTTTTCTTGTCTGTCACATTGGTTTATTTTATTATTAGATAGGCTTGCGTTTGACATAGATTAAATTAAAAATTAACTATCTCTCTTGACGTTAAGCGATGATGCAGTCGACGATGAAGCTCGTTTGAGTAGAAGTAACCCATTCCCACTTAACTTAAAGATTTCTAGGTTGTAGTTATCAGGAAAAACAGAGTTCAGGCATCAGGTATTTATAAGATAAACGCTTTTAAATTGCAACTGGTAATTAAATTTATTTTTACAGGTATTTAAATGAAACTCTAGATGTTTTCAAAATGTTACAGTTGCATTTTCAGTTCACTTTTATTTTCGTATCAAAGTGATAAAGGAACTGACACTGTGTTCGTTCTTTTTTACAATAGAAAGTTCAATAAAATGTTTCTTAAATGAAAAATAAAAACAAAAAGTGATAAAGAAATAATCAAATATTGTCTAGTAGTTTTCATTCTCGTTTCTATAATATTTAAGACTCTTAATATATACAATACCCAAAATATTCGATATCCAGCAATTCTCGATCTTAATTATCAAATAAATGAAATGAGAATGAAAGCAACGATAACTTGTGCCATTCAACTGTACCTCGGCTGCGTTTTTCTATCTTGCAGTAAGATTTTGTTTTCCTGTTGTATGATCTTTTTTTTTAGGTGGGAAATCATCTAATGACATCTCTCGGTCTTGGGGGGAGCGAGAGGGCGTGTCAAACTTTTACTGACTAAAACCCACTCCTGTTCCTTTGTTGCATTTCGTACCGGGGCCGAATCTTCCTTTCAGAAACTGATCCTTGACCTCAGCAGGCTCAACCCTGCTGGGCTAATTTGTACAAAAGAGTTACCGTGGCCCTCGCTAACTGAAGAAAAAATATGTGTTTTAGTTAGTTAAAGTCTGATAGTCCCTCTCACACCATCCAGAGTGGGGAAGTCATAAAATAATTTCCTACGTAAAAAAGAAAAATATCTATTAGCTTTACTTTCAACATAAAACAACAGAACTACGCATATTGGTAGAACTGCTCGGATTAGTCGTATAAAATACGTATGTATGTATTTTGTTTGTCTTTTTTTAAGTTTCGTACCATTTTTTGTCTCTGCACAACCCAAAGTTCGACTGTTAGAAAAATCTCAAGGCTTTAATCCATTGCCATCGTACAGTGTTTTTACTAATGCATAAAGTTTTAATAAATAGATAAATAAATTCAAAATAATAGACACACCCAAAAGATCGCAGCACACAGTTTAAACAGCTCTATAGAGATCGTCCCACAAGGGCGGGCGGCGTAAGTCCGGTGGTCCCACATATCAGGCGCCACCTCCAGTCTTTTATAGTTAACACGACGCGTGATAGCTCGGTAGCCTCATCATACTCCTTGTTGCTTTACTCTTAGAACTAAGTTGCCGCTTGTTAATCTAGCTTAACAAATAAAATAATAATGTGAATTATATGGTATTATAATGAAATTTTATTTTGACTACCTGTGTGGACGAATATTATAAATAATTATGGACAATGTTATGAATAATTATTTTGTAATAATAAAAATGACAATTGATTTTAAATTTCTAAAATATTGCACATTTTATGTGTAGAATTTTGGGCCGCAGAAATTTTTGAAAGAGTCACCGTTTTTTAGATCATATTACCTTTCCCAAGTAATCACAACTTTAGAAAAAACTGACTAGACCATATTACATAATAATGCTGATATTTTTAATATAAAACAATGATTAATGTGTAATTAATTTTCTGCTACACTGTAAATTATTCCCTTTTCACGCAAAATTATTTTAGCCCATCTAGAAGTTGTTCTGTAAGTTTATAAAATGTAAAAGTGATATTCTATGTTAGTGTACAATAAACATTATTATTTTCTATTCTATTTATTTATTTAATAAAGGCTTTATGCACACAAAGTACAGAAGCGGACATAATGTCTTAGGCATTCTGTACCAGTGAGTGATGCAAAGAAAATGGTAGGTGCAATAAAAGAGAGAGAAAGGCGTATACAATAATAGATTAACCTTTCGTATGCCGTAATATTCCGTCTTTTAGATTATTCAAAAATAAGGGACACCAAATTTTTATTATTTGTAAATTAAACCAAAAATTACAAAGGTTATAGCTCATTAAAGTTACATGTAACATTACGCCGCCGTGCTGCATTTTTTCGCACGGGGTGACGTCACACGTGAAAAATACGTGTCCAATATTTTTTTATAATCTAAAACACGAACTAAATAAAATGTAATTATTTTGACCCTGGAAATTACCCTATTAGAGACACAATTAAAAAATCATTGCATAGCATAGCATAGTCGGCCTTATAATGTTCCCACTATTGGGACTGAGTTCCGGCAAACAACGGGTTAATAAACCATGGAATACACTAAAATCACACCTTAATCCTATTTAATTATTCAAAAGAAAGTGCTGGACTGGTCAAAAAAACTCCTATAAGCAGAGCAACTCCTTTAAGCACCTGATAATTTGTGGTGGATATGATACGAAAATCGGAAAAGTTAGCTGGTAGAACATTCAACTTTGTGTTAAACTCGCCTTTGTCCAATTACCGGCACGGATCTTGAGCGCTCGGCGCCAGAGTGAGGATTGCTTTGCGCATTCCATACATTGGCGAGCCAATCATCGTCGGTGTCAAATACATGCAGCAACGCAGGGATCGAATCACGAGTGACGTCTATGATACGATGGCGCGGCGAGCCAATCACTGACACTCTCCGCCCTGCGTCTCACTTCGCACCACTAAAGAGACCGAATATTTGACTTCTGCGCAACTTGAAGCCAGCGCTCAAGATCCGTCCCGGTAATTGTACATGAACTCTATTTATCTTTGTGTAAATGGATAGGTAGAGGACATCCGCAGGAGAACCAAGGTTACCTATATAGCCCGAAAAATCGGGAAACTTAAATGGCAGTCATGGGCAGGGCACGTTGCTTGCAGAACAGATGATCAATGGGGCCAAAAGGTTCTGGAGATGCGATGGCGTACCAGAAGACGCAAAGCCACCCCAAGCGTCGCCACATCGAACGTTCCTGTGCGTCCCGCATCCATCGCTTTCCTGCTACCTTCACCAGGTCGTGGGTCCACCTTGTAGGAGGCCTTCCAACACTGCGTCTTCCGGTACGCGGTCGCCACTCCAAAACGGCCTTCGGCCCCAACGGCCATCTGTTCTGCGAGCAATGTGCCCTGCCCATTGCCACTTAAGTTTGGCAATTCTTTGTGCTATGTCGGCAACCTTAGTTTTCCTGCGGATACCTTCATTTTTTATTCGATCACGCAAGGAAATCCCGAGTATAGCCCTTTCCATTGCTCTTTGGGTGACTTTAAGCTTTCTGATGAGGCCCATTGTGAGCGACCACGTTTCGGAGCCATATGTCATCACTGGCAACATGCACTGGACTTCCTTTATTACTTTTTGTTTAAAAGCAATGCTCTTGTACATCGCAAGAATAGAGTTCTACAAGTATAACTGGTATCTACTATGTCTACGTCGTCACGTGTCAGGACAAGTTATTACAATAAAACAAGGGGCTCATTAAATGCGTACGTAATAAAGCGAGCATTACTCGCTCAGACACAATGTAGCTCCAGCTGTAAATTACTTACTGTCGCCAAATAGCGCATCACTGAATAGTTCGGGATTTCCATTGGGTACAACGGGTTATACATTACAAGCACAATAATATATATAAATATGATACTAGCTTTTGCCCGCAAGCCTGTGTTACTCAGGAATAAACAGTTTTCTATCAGAGAAAATATTTTCGTAATTAGACCAATACTTTCAGAGAATTACCTCCCACATACAAAAAACATAAAACCAAACTTTACCTCTTTATAATATTAGTATAGACATAGCTCACTATAGAATTATAATGATGTCAATTAAGAAGTATATTTTGAGGAAACAGACTTATGTATAAAATCACTCTGAAAATATAAATTACCTAGATTCATTAAATAATAAATAGATCACATCTAGTCAAGCGTGCAACATCGTCGACAACATCATCAGGTGAGTTCTAGTGGCCTATTAATTTATAAAAAACTCACTTTATGAAAGCGTGATGATTAATTCGTCTTTTCTGCTTTAAAAACCGAAAATCTCTGGCTTGCTGTGAGAGTGTTATAAGTGTAATTTTCAATAAACCTAGTTGAAAAAAAGACTGGATGATGTGAAAAATGATAGAGTTACTTTTCATATACAGGCAAGCAGACATGTGTAGAAAAAGAAAAGATGCGGACTGAATTTCAATTTTAACTAGTAATCTGAAAATGTAGGAAGCACCACTTCCTGTACATAGAGGTTTGTGTTTAAAGAAATTTATTCTAATAGAAAAGAACAGAAAAATCTGATGAGACAAATTAACAGTGTTTATTGAAAGAATTTTTGTCGCTACGGAACCCTACACTGAGCGTGGCCCGACACGCTCTTGGCCGGTTCTTGCAAGAACGGGTAGGTTGTACTTCTATAATGCATTGAATAGTAGTTGGCTAGTAGTAGAGTGCCTATTATTAATATTTTTTTATTGCATTTTGCGCAAGTTATCTGTATTAAACGCCACTTCAATTTCGTCGGAAAATAATCAGTTTTGAACTTAAAATCGCACATTGGTTACCAACTTTGGTTCTCTTTTTCACTAATCTAGCTACTGATGATTTTTAAAAAAGTCGATAACAAGCAAAATTCGAATTGAGCTCAATGTCCACACGGCGGACTGTGTGACTGTGTCGATACCAATGGAAACGACGTAGACGGGGCGCGAACTTGTGTCCCATCCTATTGTGTGGACTTGAAACAATAATCTGGAACCGTAGTAATGAGTCGACGAGCCAAGGGTTGGTTTATAATGGACGCAGGCTTTCATTGTAATTGGAAAGTTTTGCACAGTTCAAAATATCGAACCTTTTCAGGAAGGATGTCGTAAGCGACGCAGTTCGGAATTTTTGTAAAATGCGTTTTTCTTTCTTTATTAAAAAGTATTTATGATAAACGCGTTAAATAATAAAAGGGCCGTTTTGACATTCGAGAGAGATCCTAGAATGTAACTTGAAACAAAACTGAAAAAAATAATAAAATAATAATTAATTACATAAAGTGTTTTAAAAAATACATACATGTTTATTGGCGCGCTAAATAATAAGATGGAAAACATATATATTGCGAGTATTCTTTTTTGTATTTAAGTATTTGTAGTAGTCTCTTTTATTTTTTGACAACTTTAATTCGCCAAACTAGATCAGCAGAGTATGATTAACCAGTTTTAACATTTTTAGAACGATATGTTATCATCAGAATTACTCTTGAATGGGTGCTAATTAAATTTTCTTCTTTTTAATTGCATTATTCACCTCTAAAAATGTACTGTCTTCTCAATTATTAAACCAGCTACAATTAACGACCGTCTGAATGATACTATCTTAGCCTAGTTATCTTCTATGTAAATCCACTTTATGGGTAGTTATAAAAAAAATGAATCGCCCTAAAATTTACAAACTTCACTCTATTGTGATATAAACTGGTACTTGATGCGATCCCACCTGATATGATATATATATATATATACATATATATACATATATATATATATATGTCGATGCGGTCGACGATGGAACGCTTACCTAGAAAAAACCTATGTACTTCTTAATACGATTAATGAAGACGTCGCCTGCTGGACATATGATCCCTAAAGGTATGATTCCGAACCACGCTGCACGCAGCAGTGGTGCCGCAGCAGTGCTGCCACTAAGGTGCTGCCCAGCAGTGCTGCCTGCCGCGCTGATTCCGAGCAACGCGGCAGTGTCGCTCTGTTCGTGGTGATGCGTTGTTGTGTATTCGTTAGTTTACTTTGAGTTGACAAGATGTCGATTGATGACCAACTTTTATTTATACTATCGTAAAGGGCTGGATATAAAGTCACATAATTAATTAACTGTTCCTCTTCTGAGTCAGAGAAATTCATCCTTTTGTTGTCAATTTACGTGTCAACATTCAAATAGGTACTCTTGCTGCGGCGGCATACGCGTCACTACTGGTCTGTCGCGGCGGTAGGGCGACACTGACGCGCAGCAGTGCTGCCGCTACATTGCTGCCGCGACATTGCTGCCTAGCTCGGAATGTAATCTCATATAAGCCAATAGAAATTGTACGGGGACCAGTAGTGTCGCGGCAGCACTGCTGCGGCAGCACTGCTGCGTGCAGCGTGGTTCGGAATCGTACCTTAAAGCTATCACTACATCAAATTGTGATTTTTGTATTCAGATTTGACAATTGACGACACATCCACATCATCGGCCTTTATTTTCATCATCATCATCATATCAGCTGAAAGACGTTCACTGTTGGACATAGGCCTCCCCCAATTGTCGCCACAACGACCGGTCCTGTGCATCACGCATCCATCGGATTCCCGCGACCCTGACCAGTACATCGGTCCTTCTTATGGAAGGCCTTCCAACGCTGCGTCTTCTAGTACTCGGTCGCCACTCCAGAACCTTTCGTCGTTCACCATCAGTTCTGCGTGCAATGTGCCCTGCCCATTGCCACTTAAGTACACTATTTTATTTAGTCCTAACAAATCTGCGACCACTGTAGAGAACAGACCACAAGCCGTCCGCCTTAAGGCTGGCTTCTTATGCAGATTTTACGAGAGGTTATAGCTTTAAGCAGCGCTTGAATCGCTTAATTGTTTGAATCAGACGTCTTGCGAACAAAAACTTGACAACATTCGATGTTTTTGGCAACAAAGCGATATGACACGCTGAATCCGCTTCATTTGTTAGTTATTCGTCTAGCCGCTTTAAGGACCCTCGTGGTTTGTCTGGTATGTTTAAATTAATAGAGGCTATTGCCACAAAATAAATAGGTACAGAAGTTAATCTCATGTATGTACTTCACTTTTTATACCTAGGCTAGGCGATCGCGTTAGGGTTGAGTCAGCGAGTTGCGCCGAACTGTATGAGTGCGACCGGGCGATTGAGCCGAGATATCATGTCCGTGATCAGTGTCTATGTGTGCGTTGCTCGAGCGCGCTTTGTATGTAGATTGTCTTCTGTACCTATTTTGTGCTATTGTTGTATTGTGTGTGTGAGGAATTTACCATTTAAGAACTAATTAGTACAGACTACAATATTAGTTATTTATTTTAACTTTAGGTATAATACATACTCATACACGCTACCGTATATAGGCCGACTTACTGATAGTGAAACACGGCATTCTCTACCAACCAACTTTTGGATTAAAAAGTACTAGTATCCTGTGGTACATCTATGTCACTGGAGCAAACCTAAAGAGGTACCCTTTTCAGGCGCCGTAGGAGTGACGAAGATTACTTGTGCTAACTTTGGTTAGCAAAGACTGACGTTTTTCGAAGTAACAATACCTAATATTATATAATTTAATTTTTATTAATATAGTACTGATATTTAGATTTACTAAAAGAGTTCTGAGTGTACATGTAGATGGATGGAGACGAAGAGGAAGGCTGAAAAAGAGATGGATGGATTGTGTGAGAAGTGATATGAAAGAAAATGGAGTTAGTGATAGTTTGACGGGTGACAGAGCAGAATGGAAGAAGAAAACGTGTTGCACCAACCGCAAGTAATATGGGATAAGGGCAGGAAGAATAAGACTGATATTTAGATTTACTAGCCTCGCATTTGCGCATTATAGTTAGCTACACTAGATAAATTAAAAATTAACATAGTTATACTAAAAAAATATATATTTATTTGAAGTATTTGTTCCATCAGTTCTCCCTGAAAGTTTTTGGGACCAGCGTCTGACTAATCTCTCTTGCATATGCGTCTTCAGGCTGACGTCACACTAGTCGTAAAGAGATCCAAGTCATGCTGCTTACATACATTATTGAACTGTTTACTTGAACGTATAATAAAACTATTCTGTCTATAATTTGTTGATGCTAGAGGCACACATAAGAGCGGATTATGGTGGAATAAATTTTGCGACACATTAAAATAAAAATTTAGATAGAAATTCGGGGCTGTCAATATTGTAAGTGAAGATTTTTAATACGTACAAAAAGTCGGCAATCTCACGTCGATCTTCAAGAGGTAATAAATGGTATTTTTATAGTGTCGAAAATAATTAATGTGATAAGGATTTTTTTGATGAAAACAAAGATATTTAATGAAACGCTTTTGGAAGTTTTCAATGCGATCGATGTAGGTACTTATGATAACGTGGGTTTCATTTTTAAGATGCATAGGTACTCTAGCTGACTTCTAAAAAAAATGCAATACAAAATTTTCAGTGTTTAGCATTATTAAAGCACTTAAAGACTTAAAGCTAAAGCTAGCTTCCTTGAATAAGTCGATCAAGGTCAAGTTTCTATTTCAGGAATCGCGCTCCACTTTGTATAGTTAGGTACCTATCTATCTTTCTTACGGAACTCGGCAACGGTAATCTGTTTATTTAGTATTCCGAAGGCTTAGTTTTTTTGCTTTTATTTTAGTTTCCTCGTTGCGACTTGTTGATTTAAAATGTTCAAATTAAGCAAAATACTGCACAGGGAATTTCTGAAAAGGAATAACCTTTAGGACCACAGTCCTAGAAAAAAAGGGAAATGAAGGACACAGGTGTGGTTTAGTCAGTAAAAGTCTGAAATACTTTGTCATGCCACCCTGGGTGAAGTCATTGGATGATTTCTCACTTAAAAAAAAACTGTTATTTGATAGTACTTTTAACTTGAAAGTGTTTAAAACTTACATACATTAGGGTTGATTGAAGTCTTGCGAGATTTTTTAAAAGAGTTACCGCAGTCCTGGCCCACAAATGGCCACTGAAGAAATACAGGTGGGTTTTAATCAATTAAAGTATGACACTGCCTCGGAGCAGGGGACAAAAAAAAAATATTATTGATTTAAGTTGGGAAATCTTATTCTTCTCACGCTCTAAAGCGGTCCGAGAGGGAGTGAGGACTTTCAATAAATAAAACCACATTTATCATCCTTTAGTTGCTCATTGCGTCGGAACCCTTTCAGAAGCTGACCCATTACCCTAGTAGGCTTTGGCCCTGCAGAGCTCCCACGGGTTTGCTTATCTGTTTTAAAGCGCACATGGAATACTAGGCACCAGACGCCTTCATACTAATAAAGCAGAATATTTTCTGCATCTAATCATATTAGGTAGTTTTCCTCATAACTAAATAATAGGTACTGAAACAAAGATACTCATGACTCAGCCAACACCTCTGAATCAGACCACTTACTCCTATCATCAGTCCTTATACAGCTACAATACAGTCTGTACTGTACAGTCACAGCCGCATTTAGGCGCCACCATAAAAGTATTAATTGCCCGCTCCATTGTTGATCTAATACAGCGTATTGACGGATCTAGAAGTGTCAAAGAAGATTAGAAAAAAACAGAAACTAAAACTTTGAAATAATTGTGAGTAAAAAAACTTGTAACAGTGCCATCTATTGATTTAGGTGTGTACTACGTTCAACTATTTCGACAGTTCGAATTCCTGCATCGCGCAAGAGGAATTCGCATTCGGATTGAGTTTAAATTTGATGATGTTTAAGATTTGGTTTCATATTTATGTAGACTTTTTTATAATTATTTATTAGCTTGCATTTAGTCACCAGATAACAAAGAATAATGTCGTCGATGGAACACTTCCTAGAAGTACTTATGAGGTACTTACTTTTTACTTAGGTAGATAAATTATGCCTATCAGGAAACATTGGAAGAGTTGGATTCCCTGCGGGAGGCTAGCAGGAAATCCAACTTCTCGTATCTAAAATTCTGACCGACAAACGAGTATATTTTTATTCATGCAACATCTACAAAGTGATAACAATGAATAAATTGAAAGACTACCTTTCGAATACCGCAATTAGAAACACAATAGATACACAATGAGAGAGCGAACGCCGACGTTCGCTTGAAGCTTAATTAATTAAATCAATTTTCAATAACAGAAAACTCTCAAGAAATAACCTATCTCCGTTTCCATATTCTACGTCTATCTATTGTCTTAGCCGGTTCACAAATAAGTCGTAACAATTAATTGGCATAAGTACCAGGCTTGGCCCGATAATTGTACTGTGAAGGAGTGGGTGACTCATATCATACGTATAACACTATCATATTAATTAATGATGTCATAGCAATTATTATAAGTGCGATTATATTTAGTCAGATTCTAGATTATGTTTTGTTGAATGAGTTTCAGGTTACAGTGTTATAAAATTTATGGAGAGAGTGTCTGTCTCTGTGTTTTTATGTTTGAATGACTATGGGTGTTTTTAATATCATGCGGATTTCATCACGCATGCGGGATTGTCACGCACCGCACGCGTCCTAAGTACGTATTCCCCATATTTATAGTAATGCGTGCGAAATTTTCTACATGCGCAGATGCGTGATGAAATTTGCACGATATTAAAAACACCCTTACCTAGTTGAAACTATTCTCCTTCCGGGACTGAGTGCTAAAGATACTTTATAGTGACTTAAATCCAGCTGTGATGTTTCAGATGCCCTTTGCGTTTCAGAGCCAAGGTAACTCTTTCGAATAACACGGCTCGGGAACTATTTATTTGCTTTGTTCCATAGTACCCCCAGTACGAGTGAGGTACTCCTGACCAGACGACTGCCCACTTACTAGAGTGCCAAACGTGTAGCTGTCTGCTCTTTGAAGGACCTTGAAACAGCCACTGATACTACTATAAGTCTACTAGATACAAAAACTTTTTAAAATTCTCTAGGAGCCAGGGGCTTTTAGCAGAAAATTATATGGACAGTTGTTAAATTCAGTTTAGTGAGATCATGTGTTCTGCAACCATATTTTTGGTTAAACGTGTTAAATGATTTCATTTAACACGTGGTGCCGCAATGCCTTCTAAAGATTATCATTTGTTCGACACGATGGTCCAAAAATCAGAACTTGTCTAAATTAATATTTAGAATTTCATCCAGGACTTGTTCTAGCTAAGCTTAGCTTGACGGGCATCGACAGGTGAGGTAGGGCTTTGATAAATGGCGCTAGAGGACTGGCAGAATAAATATTAATCAACTAGCAGCAAGATGAGTAGACGATATGGTCGCTAACACGGGTTTGTACCCGTACTGTACCACACCCTCAGTCTGGTTGTCCTGAATGAGGAATTGGTACTGGAACGTGTAGATTGGCACATCAAAAGAGAGGATGATGAAGCTTCTCATTTGTATATTTAATTGTTATCTTCAGACTTGTTTAAAGCCGGTCTTACTTTCTAAATGACTGCGTACAAGTGTACACAATTTACTTTTCATACCGACAGTTACATGATCAATGATTGCTCGCATAAATTAACTACTACTACACGCTTTTTACAATTCTAAGGTACTAATGATAGAGACCACTTAAATATTCGTAAACACCTGTACATGCCACTTATACACGTGTGTTTATTGTTCAAAGTTTCCTCGATTCCCACGGATTTTGGACGTATTGAGGTATTAGACGATTCGCCACGATGCCGCTATGACATCGACCTTTAACACGCAGTCATTTCTTTTTATGTACCAACAAATCGATTAGGCAAACGATTGATGGATTTCGGCTAAGCATTCGAGTAGGTGAGCGTTCAGTATAGAGATGCAACGGGTGATGGTGCAATGGTCTGAAAATTATTGTTTATATTAAAATGGTCATTTGTAGTATTGCAGGTTTTGTTTGCACTGTTGGCGTAGTGGTTGAGTGATTGGGTTTGATTCTCGCACGGAACAAATATTTGTATGTTCTTTGGATAGTGGTTTTGGGTCACTTGGGTGTGTGAGTTTACATATTTATCAATGAATCCACGATGCTGTGACTCCTAGTGTGGCGAATTTTTTTTTTTGTTTTTTTTAATCGTACCTACTATTATGATATGATATGATATGATGACTTAAACAGACAAAATTGGATATAAAATGTCCTCGGAATCTACAGTGTTACCATATTTAAATTTTAAAGAAAAAAATAACTGTGGGGTAAACTCATAATATATTCTTCTAGTGTAACGTACCAACTAGGTACTTGGAAGTATACTTTCAACAAAAATCTTAGTACCTAGATACTACCAGTAGTTGATAAAATTCTAAGGGTTTTAAGTTACTCCAAGAATGCTGTCAAACAAATCACTTGTTCCGCAATTTGTCCCGTTTAGGAACAGGGTGTAACTGATACGCGAACGAAAATCGTCAATACAATAAGTACGAGGTCGGTAAGTGTACAAACCATTATAGCTATTGTACCAATAATAACTTGAAGATAAGTTGGTCGGCAGCAGAATAGATTGTTTTAAGGAGATTGTATTCTTTCTAGATGGTCACTGGAAAAGTTCTTATTCCATCATCATCATCATCATTATTTTCGGCCAGTTCGACCAGTATTCGGTCCCATTGGCACACAGGTAGGCGCTTATTATCCGCAACGAATAAAATACTCTTTTTAGACTTGGTAGAGTTTGAGAGTTTGAGCGAAGCGAGAGTCTGTGACAGACTTTTACTGACTAAAACCTACTTGTGTACCTTCAGGCTTTCTTGAACCGCGATGGCTCTTTCGAACAAACTCATTGCCCTGCCAGTGATTAGGTTTAGTGGGCCTCATTTGTCTCTACTAAAGTAGATTACCTATTTTTGCAAAAGAGACCTTACCACGACGTGTTAATATATCAATCGTGCGAGCGAGAAAAAGGGATGGAGCCATACACCCTATATAGGTCCATCTCCTTAACAGTTCATTTTAGTTCATAAATTGGATCGCGTTAAGAGCTTGATATATGGACTCAAGTAAAATATAACATTTCAATAGACCTCCATCAACACTACACCAAAAGAGTTGCTTCTACAAAACCATCCAACATTATAATTATTCCAACAGTTGTTACATCAAAAACAAACTAGTCCGTACTTCAGGATATGCTAATTAATAATATAACAAAACAATCTGCGAATAAGCTTAAAGCGTAAGCGGTTGCAGTTAAGCGAAACGTACATAGCCGACTATCCTAGACTGACCCACCCTTATAAATAATAGTGGCAAGGCGCCCATCGGTGCCCCCTACCCCCTTGAAGGGTACACTCCGGATCTCATTTCCAAATTGCATTTCGAAACCGAATCTCGACCTTACAACTGAACATAATTGAACAGAAACCTACTCTATGATTCTAGCTTCACGGTCTCTTTTTGAATGGGGTTGGCGATAGAATTGAGTGTTAGTCGCCAGGTCATAACCCAAGGAGGCAACATCTCCGTGCACAAGCACTAACTTGTATAATGAGATATGATAATAAACGCTTCAGTTGAATATTGATGTCGACGAGTTAGGAATGCACTCGCCATGTTTACGGCTGCTTGGAACTTCTAATTAATTATAAATAATTTTAGAGGATTGTTTTCAGCTGACGTACCTACCTCTGCGAAGTTGTTTGATGGAAAGGTTTATGCAAACTAATTAGTTGAGTTCTCAACTACTGAATTCGGGATGAATGTACCTATTGAAGATGCGGATTTAAAATTTTGTTCAAATGCCTTGTAAATGTTAGGTACCGGAGTTGGATTGATCATTGACTGGTCGCTCGGCTACTAGTTTTTACAGCATACCGTGCGATCAGGTAACTCTGTTTATGACTAAAGCGGTTTTTTATTGTCACACCCACAAGTAATCAGCAAAATTAAAATCAACTAAATAATTTGCATAAAAGTCATTGTTATATTGTTATTTTAACCAAATTTATATTGTCATCAGTGTTCAAAAATAATGTTTTAAAAAATAAACTTTGAAAGGCGAATTATTAGGCTTAGAAAGTGTTTAGATGTACCTATGTATGTGTTAATGTATGTAAGGGGTAAGTACATTTTTGTTAACTTTTGACGATTAATAAAGATATTTGGAAATAATGAATAGAATTGATCAACCGGCCAAATTTATAGCTAACAGAAAACTTGAAACCTTTCAGATGAGAAGTGTCACTATAACGAAGTGCGTTTCGCATCGATCCCGCAACCCACATCAGATCATCGATCGACCTTGTAGGAGGCCTTGTAACGCTGCGATTTTCGTTACCTGGTCGCCAGCGAGCATTGTGCTCTGCCCGCTTCCCCTTACATTTGGCGATTTTTCAGGCTACGTCAGTTACTTTGCGGATATATATATACCAGAATCCTTTTACTCATTTGTTTCACTCTGACAACGTCTTAAATTTTTGGTATATTTTCTCGTGGTTGTTGTAATTTTCTTAACATCTGAATGTGCGTCTTAGCCACTCTCAACCAACAATATCAAGATATGACCATTAGGTACCTACTAGATAGTATTAGTTTATGTGCTTGTGCATAGGTAATTTGGTAAAAGAGCTTCTAAATCTATGGCCGTACAACTTATTACGAGGAGTTGAGGATAACGAGTTCTAGAAAATGTAGTTCGTAATCATATTGCTTTTTTTTTTTTTTTTAATTTATATAAACCAGTGCTTGACTGCGATCCAGTCTCAAAGATATTGTGTAGATAGTTGATGATATGGTATCATGTAGATATTGTATGGTACTGGTACAATATTCCTTCCCTGGAAGGCTTGAAGGTGGACCAATGACCTGGTCAGGGTCGTGTTAATCCGATGGATGCGTGACGCACTGGACCGGTCGTTGTGAAATAGCATTGCCGAGAAAAAAAACAATATTTACATAGTTAATATGTATAGGTTTTATTTTTTTGCAAGCTTATGGAACAAATTTTTTTTTTCACTTTTTCTGTTTCCGTCATCTTGTACAAAACCATTAATGTAATTGGAAACTAATATTTTCTTCGCCTACTGCAGAATGAATGAACGAAACTGACCGATAATCATGTCAACCGCGATGCGCCTGTTACCCTCTTCAAATAGTGAAGTGCCTAATAGAGGGAAGTGTCGTATTGTGATGCGGATCTGAATGTTACTGCGATCTTTAGGTCATTCTCCTCTAGTTTAGGAGACCTAGGAATGATTTGCCTTTTGGTCTAGTGGTTAGTGGCCCTGACTGCTATGCCGGAGGTGGTGGGTTTGGTTCCCATCCATAATAAATGTTTGTTCGATGAGCACGATCATTTGTTCTGTATCTGGGTGTAATTTATCTGTAATCTGTGTGTATTTAGAAATATATGAGTATGTTTTTCAGTTGTCTAGTACCCTTAACACAAGTTCTCCTTACTTTGAGACTACATGACATTGAAAGCTAGCGATTATTATTTGGAAGAGTTTATTCACATTTTATGATGTTAGGCAATGTTCTGGAGTGGCGACTGCGTACTAAAAGACGTGGCGTTAGAAGACCTTCCATTATGTGAACCACTAACCTGGTAAAGGCTTTAAAGAAGCAATACATATAAGACTGACCTCCGCCGTGATTCTTGGAGGAGGCCTACATCCAAAAGCCAGGTTGATGACCTGACATTACGGATTGAGTTTCGTTCATTCGGTTTAAGAATGAATGAACGAAATTGACCGTTAGTATGTCAATCCCGATCCGTTTGTCATCCGGTACAATTGGTGACGTGACAGAGCGAAATGTCTTATTGTGATGCGGAACTGAATGTTTCTGTTTTATCAGTGTCACTTGTAGGTCATTCTCCTCAAGTCTAGGAGGTCCTAGATTGTTTTGGAAGATTTGATTCCAACATTGACTCTTGATGTTGTGGTCGGAGCTTTCGATATCATTTTAGTATCAAATTCTTTAGTGGCTCATAGATTAAGGATGGTCTATCATGAATGAATGTGTTTCACATTCACTGTGGTATTATTCCAGAGGTTTCGATGACTTAATACTACCTCAGGTGCTAGAATGGTAACGTTGGAAGGCCTCTCCCAAGGTTGAGCAAAGACTTGGTGAGAGTCGCAATAATCTGACAGATGCAAGCCGGACATGATCGGTCATTGTAGCGATCATGTATAGGTTGTACAATGCCATACGCATTAACAAAGTAAGAGATTGCCATAACCCGCGAATAAGTAATTAAGTTGCCTACAAAGAAAAACATAATAACATGAGCAGTGGACCAAATTTTTTTCCATTTTAACGGTAGCCCTACTAAAGAGTTAATAATTAACATTTAAACAGCAGTTAATTTATTAAGTAGTAAGTACTACAAACAGAAGTTAATTTACCATCTTTTACCTATCAAACAATGTATGTCTGTGTTCGACTCATTTCATGAATATTATCTGTATTGTAGTCCAGACAAGCATATTAGCAGCCATAAAATTAAAACAAGTACACGATTATGCGTAATTTATGATAATTATTCTAACATTCCCAGTTAAGTACATTTACTGTGGACGTCGAAATTTTTTTAGGGACTGTTTCCATTGCCTCGCGGCGCCATTAAAACGAAACTCTAAGTGAAAGAGAAGGAACTATGTACTCTGTAATGTTCTCATCAACTTGAACTACTTAATGCATTTTGATGAAACTTGCTATATGGGTAGACCGAGTCCTGGAATCTTCTTTTTTTTTTTTAACCAGTGCTTGACTGCGATCCAACCTGATCGTTTTTTTTCAGGTGGGATCTTTTTTCTTTAATTCTTCTTTTCGAATCGATGTTAAACTCGTTAAATGGTTTGAGCCCAGTAGGATGTTACGTTAACTGCAATATTGTATTGGCACTTGGTTGGCATTTATCAGTAATTCGCAGGTGTATGGGTACTTGGGGCATATATAGCACAAAGATATCCCGGGAGTAAGTTCTTTTGGGACTAGTTTCTATTATCACGTGGGTGTAGCCGATAGCAGCATAGCTCAGCAACTATGGGTGCCCATTGGATAAATAATAAAAAAAGACGTGTGGCACTCGGGGACTGCCGCGGTAAAGCTATTGCATAGCATTTTTTATCAACTTATGCGATTATAATTATGTATTCATTTTATTCATGCAGTATTTTTTTTCCTTTGTTTTTTTCTTCTTTGATATTAATTGAAGTTAGACTTTTTGAGCGTGGTGACCGATAAGAAAACAAATGAGTGGGGGGTGTTAGGTTATTTTCGTTACGGAATTTCTGGATTCGGTCTCCACGCTCAAGGCCCGCGATAGAAGCTATGCAATAAGTAGCTTAATAACGAAGTGGGGTTTTAGTCAGTAAAAGTTTGACACTCCCCTTCCCCCCCTAAAAAAAGACTCCACTTTATCTCGAAAAAGGAAGTGCAACCTTTTCTCTCTATCCTATAAAGAAGGTCAGTTATTACACAATTTAAAACAAAAACCTAACTAACACCAAAAGAGCACATCCCAAATCACTTCCAAAGATGTTCTCTATTTTTACACGGGGATGGCTTTACAAAAATAATATCGTATGTGTTGGATAAATCGTCGTCAACACGATAGCGCCTTGCCTGCTGATTGATTGGTGCTACAAATGATTTACACTGGCGAGCTGGGGACAAATCGCCGGCTGTAGCGGTGATGCGATGACGATACTACAACTTTGTGTTAGCCGAGAGAAGTTTTGATGATAGAAAAATACTATTTTAAGGTATTACATAACTTCTATTGCGGACCTTGGGTGCTAAGAAAACAGCCTTGAGCTCAGCGCTGGCACAGCTTTAAATCGTCCCGACAACTTTTTGATTAACTGTTGAAGACATATATTTTTTATGCATATTCCCTATAATTGACCTCCTTACTCTTACAAAAAGAAGATTGTAAGTAAAACCACGTGACCCAATGGAAACATTCATAATGAGACATTAACTTCCGTAATTAGATAGCCGTGAAATAATTCTCCTACAACATGTGAACTCATAAAAACTGCCTTCATAATTATTCTCTAGGAACATAAATTTTTCATGTATTGAGTCCCAGTCGGCTTCGTCAAAGAGACCTCGAAGAAACATTATATGGATATTGTTAATAGAATTTTTATAGCCCACATTATGAAATTATGACGAATTAACACGGTCTTATGTTTATAAGATAATTGAGTATAACGTGACGTAGATGAAGAACATACCGTAACGATTAACCAGTGTTGATGAACTAAGAATCGGTGGTTTCTATTCGGTTTTTCAAGGTTAATTATGAATGTAAGGCCGATGCATTTAAACTGTGGCGAATTTTGATGAAGTTTTCTTATGGCTTTGATAGTTTGAGTCCGAGTTGCTAGCCTGTTGGTTTTCTACCGGTTGCCCTTCGGGAAATGTGCTTCGGAATCATCGTCATCATTATCGTTTCAACCGAAAGACGTCCACTATTGGACATAGTCCTCCCCCAAGTGTTTCCATCACGACCTGTCCTGTGCGTCTGACCTCCATCGGATTCCCGCGACCCTCATCAGGTCATCGGTCCACCTTCGTACGAATCTGCACCTTCGGAATTGCATAACCTAATTCCGCTAAATCAATATCTGACCACCAGACGTATAGCGATGCACCACCGGTACATGGTGGACATCCCACCCGTACGCACAAAACGTTTTGGGAGCACATTTATTGTGCATACAGCAAAGGAGTGGAGTTCTTTGTCGGAATCATAATTCAGTCTTTATTTCCTAATAGATACATCCTTCACAGATATGTGTCACCTCCTTTCCTGCCATGGCCTGCACAACTACCTGCACCCTTCTTGACTTAAATGAAGCCAACGACAGAGCTGTCCAGGTGGCTAAATATTGTTCGGACAAAATTTGAGTTAAATCGACACGAAGAAGAAGAATAGATACATCCTAGGGATCTTAGGTTACTTCTAGGTAAACGAGCTCTATCGTTGACCACATCGTCACTTTACATCAGGTGAGATTATTTTCATGCGAGTATATTTATAATAAAAAAAAAACTAAAGGTCTGAATCGCCCTCTCGCCCCACCCTAGAAAGGGAAAAGTCAGTGGATGATTTCCCACACAAAAAAAAACAGTTATTTCATAGTATGTTTGACTTGAAACTTGTCAAGGCTCATATAGATTAGGGTTGATTGAATTCTTGCGATACTTTTCGTTACGAAGAAATGTGTATACTACTTCAGTTTTTTATTTTTGAAGTCAAAGTTTAAAGAGTTAGGTACCAAGAAGTGTATGCTTCAGCTTCATTTTTAAAGTCTACTAGAAAGTTATTAAAAAGAAAGCAATCTTATACTGAACGTTCCTAAGCCAAGGAGCCATAAGAAACAAAACTGTGAAGTAAAAATTTTTACAAGCTCAAACTTAAAAGTTGACAGAGGGGTCGGGGGTAGGGTCGATAGTTAATTCTGTCGGTACTTCGAAAGGGGGTTAATTAATAATAACGGCGTATGGGTGATTAATGAAACTGAACCCTACCTAATTTATAGTTGGACTTAAGCACCCCGTCCCCCGCGCCCCGCCGGCCCAAAGCAAACTAAATATCCAATACCTCGATGTTGACTACTGAGTTATAGGTTTTGATACTTGCGTTATTTTTAGGTAAGTTACTATGGTTTAATTTTTAAACCAGTAAAATAGTATAGCGAAGTGTAAGTGTGTAGATAATTGTGTATTTAAAATGTATTCAGTTACTTAGTTGTATGAAAAAATAGAGTAAATTTTGTATGTAAAGATCTGAGAAATAGTTACAATTTTGGTTAAAAAAAGAAATTTTGCTCGACCAATATCATCATCCTGTTTCTGCCCTTGTCCCATGTTATTTGGGGGTCGGAGCAATTTATTTTGTTATCCTTTCTATTCAGTCACCCGTCACGCTATAGGTATCTTTTCCTTCATATCAGTTCTCACACTCATAACTTAACTAATTTAAGACACTTAAATAAGTTATAGGTGAGTTATTTAAATATAATACGTATTTGTGTTTATTTTACCGACGCTGTAATTTTTTTTAAATGAAGATAAAACATTTTTATAAAGTAAAACAAATAAAGAATGTGTATGTTGAGAAATAGGTACCAGCAATTTTTATGGGAAATCAACAAATAACTCCTCTTGTATTGGGTAGAGTGAGAAGGAGTATCTGATTTTTGCTAATTAAAACCCACCTGTATTCCTGTAGTAACTCTTTTGAACAATCGTTGTATTTATAAAACGTTTGCTATCGAGTTTTTTGAGCTTGAAAATACGATGAATGATCGTAAATCTAGAAAAATGGTACGAGGCAAAGCATTCAACCTATCGCAGACCATTTACAAGTTTGCACAATCAATTTGAAAAATAAAAATAAAACTAAAATATCAAAACTCCTAAATCCGCTCACATTATTATGAAGACAAGTACGAGCAGTGTATTCGGACTTTGAAAATCTAATTACGTAGCCGGTACCCTTACCTCGATCGTTCCTTCGCGCCGCCCAGCCGCCGCCCACGGTGCGTACTCCATTGGTGTCGACACACGACGCGACGCCGACGTAGCGTTGCGTTTCGACACGCTGATAACAGTAGATGGTAATGTAATTTAGCATGACATTGGAAATGGAACAATTTTGAAAAATATTTATTGGAGAATTATGCTGAAGCAATTTAATGTGATCTTCTTGTAACTGCAATGACAAAAAAATTATATAGTTTAGTCAAGGCTTCAATGCCTCGGCATTAGAACAAAGATTCGTATTTCGACAGTTTGCACGACTATTGATAAGACTTAGGTTTTTAGTTTACTAAACTTATGGTCTGTTAATTTCAAAATGATTATATGATTCCGCAAGTACGAACAATTTTAGGCTGACTTTAGCAGGTAGAAATCTAATCAGTGTTATTTGATTTTAAAAAGCGTACGAAAAGTTCATGAAAACATTCAGTAAAAAAAAGAAACACCATCTTATAGAAGCAATCACCGTGTCGACTCAAATGGAAAACTGTTAAGTTTGTCCAGGGCGCACGAATTATACATGGTGTATTAATACGCTGTTCAACTCAACTATTGCTAGTGAAGTTTTAATTCGATAACCCACCGGCTGGCCGCGGCCCCCTTTGCCCTCCTGCTTCGTCTGCCCGCGATAATGTATTTATGGACGATACCACGGGCCTAATGAGCGAACCTATGCCTCTTTACGCGACCCCTGTACTTAGATTTGGTTAGGATATGTTAGATAATGTAACGTTTGCGTTTTAGGGTTTGGGGCGTTTCTGTTGTCTCGGTTGATAGCGTTGGGTGGGTAAGACTGAAGCTTAGTTTTACGTGCAAAACCTTTCTAAATATTTTATGGGATTATGTATCCTATCTAAATAAAGTTACAGTTTTTAGTTTAACCAAGTTTTTTATCAGTCAGACGGTGTGTCAGACTAATAAAACCATACCATCAGTGTTCCTTCAATTTCGCAGATAGAAACAACTTCAATGAAGATTTGAAACAAATGTACATTTCCCTACTAGGGTCTTCCCGTCCGAAATTAGGGTGTCTTCAAGGCTAGAGTGAATAGGGTATATAAACTAGTGCGCGTTACCATCAACGATTGCATCACTGCTTACCATCAGGTGGGATCGCAATCAAGCACTAGTTTATATCAGATAACAAAAAATCCTTTTGTACTTCTAAATTTATCTAAGACTTTACTGACACCTGGGGTGCTATTCTCTAAGAAAACAGCCTTGAGCTCAGCGCTGGCACAGCGATGAGTCGTGAGCGCAGTACATTGAATTAACAACCCTATGCCCCTTTACATAGGATGGTGTTTCGGAAAGCATGTAAAGCCGTTGGTGCAAAATGTCATTAGTAGATCTTTGACAGTTGTTACAGCTAGTCAGACGCCAGACAGTCTGAGCATCAGTCTATCAAAGGTATATAGTTGCCTAGTAACCGGGTTGTGGAGGTCTGATAGGCAGTCGCTCCATCTAACACACAGCTGTACCCGTTTAGAATAGAAACCCACCCCAAGCTAGTTGAGGAAAAGCTAGAGAGATGATGATGAAATCTTTTGGACTTTCGAGGGTAACCATCATTTCAGCCGATACACGTCCACTGTTGGTCATAGGCCTCCCCCAAGCGTCGCCACATCGAACATTCCTGTGTGTCCCGCATCCATCGGTTTCCCGCTACCTTCACCAGGTCATCGGTCCACCTTGTAGGAGGCCTTCCAACACTGCGTCTTCTGGTACGCGGTCGTCACTCCAGAACCTTTTGGTCCTAAGGCCATCTGTTCTGCGAGCAATGTGCCCTGCCCATTGCCACTTAAGTTTGGCAATTCTTCGTGTTATGTTGGCAACCTTAGTTTTCCTGCGTAACCATCAGAAAAACATTAATGTAAATTTTCAGGGAAAACCTTTAGGAATATTTCTAAAAAAGCTTTTGAATTAGTATTTTGGCATCTAAACGTCCAGTTACACTGACCCTTCTCGACTTTTGTTCTAAATAAAGTGCAAATCCAAAAGTGTGGTACTTATATTTTAAACTGCAATTAACACAAATTATTATCACAGTAAAAGCTTTTATTCTGAAAACCCATACTATCCACACATACTCATTAAACGTTTTGGGAACACATTCATTGTGGAATACGATACGGAGTGCCATTCTTTGCCAAAGTCAAAGAAAAAAAAAATAGCTACAATTTGGGAATCTTTAAAAATTTTAGGCAAGCTTTTTGCTCCATCATCGACCACGTCACCAAGCCGCCAAGTGATAATGTGGCTGACGATGGAGTACGCTTCCTAGAACATTCTACAGCTATTATAAGGCTATTATTCCTTACCAACGCTTTACGCTGTATAATATGTGGCCTTTTTTACACTTATAAGAGCTGTATCAGAGCTAAGCTGAATGTTAAGCTTATTAAACACTGCAATTAAAAAATAAAGTACCTTTTTTTTCAAAACTCGTATTAAATTATGCATGTACGATATTAATTTCTTTAAGAAAACGTCAGCTGAACGAGTTCGTACGTAAATTAATACGAGTTTTGAAAAAAAGGTGTTTTATTTTTTAATTTTATTTTTATAAATCGATAGTATTTCATGTACCGGATCGACCCTCCACGGGATTAAAACGATTAAAATTTAACGATGTATAAACCTAGAGAGTACACATGTCCACTTATGCAGCTCTTATACAGTTTATTATTCTACTTGGAATATTAACACACATTATTGAAGTGATAGAGAAAACATTAGTACTTAATTAGTTGTAGCTATCGGAAGCACTGGACCTGCGAACTGTATGTGGTTTTTCAGTTACTATGATTTTTAATTGAAATGCGTTACCCTTGATTGGGGTTATCGCAGTGTAGACTAACGAGATTTCTCTAAAATGTCCGAACATTAGTATGGTTTAGGAATTCTAAGCATTGGATTTACCTAGTTATAATTATTAAGTTGAGAATAACTACTCAGTGTTACGCTATGATCGTGTTACACAGTATCTGGGTTATGAAGTTTAGATAAGCTGCCTTTGTACAAAATACTGGAATTAGAAGTACCTATCTGACCCCAACATAGGGCCATTGATAGAAAAGACGGTTTATTTTTTGGCATTGAGAGAAGACTTCACAAGACGAAATTGGAACTGACAGAGTTACCAAGGAGTTTCTTGCCGGTACTTCTCCATAGGGAACGACTAATTTGGAACCATGCACTAGCTTCTGACGTTTTATAAGCACCCATGTAGGTCTATGTGAATTAAAAATATTTGAATTTTGAAGATATGTGTGATGATAAAAATAATAAAAAATATTTTTTTCAACAAAAATTCTACCGTTCTTTAGAAAAATATTTAATTCGTCTACTATTTAGTTTTTGATAAAAGAATAATAAAAAGTAACTTAAAAAATCTAAATTGTTGCTTTGAAAAATTTCTCCTCTTCACTGTGTACTGGTGTGCCAAAAAGCCAGGCGGCATTGCCACGTTCTATAGCTATGTTTATCCTCTATCTAAGGCAAAAGCCAGTCTTTGGGTCACGCGAAGTGTTAACAAGAAGTTTAGATAACTTGTTATATAATTTATGAGCACTCGGACCCATATGAAACATTAGACAATTATTGAAAGTTTATTTTTAAAATCATTACTTGTTTATTTATATTTATCCTTGATTGGATTAGGTACCTGTTTATATTTATCCTTAACTAGCTGACCTTAAAAATTTTGTCCTGTTTTAGTATGAACTGTGAAACATGCAAAGATGTAATGGTCCTTGTAGTTTTCTGCCACTTTCTCAGTTTTTTCTTTCATACTTAGATAATATTCCACAACTACCACACAACGCCGTCTAATCCCAAGCTAAGCAGAACTTGTGTTATGGGTACTAGGCAACTGATAAATATACTTATATATTTCTAAATACATACATATTATAGATAAATTACACCCAGACCCAGAACAAATGATCATGCTCATCACATAAACATTTGTCCTGGATGGGAATTGAACCCACCACCTCCAGCATAGCAGTCAGGGCCACTAACCACTAGAACAACAGGCCAGTCATTCATAAGAGCTGTTTCCTGACAATAATAAACACAACAAAAAAAGAAGGAGCGAAATATTGGTCCAGCTGTTTACGCGTTACGACGTGATTAAAATAGTAATTTTAATAGGGTTATCCGAAAGGGAACTCGAGCCCCGGTGTAAAGGCTTGAAGGAACGGGGTGGGTTTTTTAGTCAGTATGAGTCTGACACTATCGTCCACTCCAACCAAGAGCGGGGGTAGTCATTGGATGATATTCCGCACCAAAAAATGTAATTTTAACATACTACAAGTCCTTACAAAAGATGATGACGTCCTACCCAAAAGCTGACACTAAAAAAAAAATAAGAAGCGCCACTCGGTCACTCAAATATATACAAATAAATAAATAAATTAATATATAAGTAAATAAATAAATAATTATATATCCCTCTTCAAAAAGAAATGAAGATATCCGCAGGAGAACCAAGGTAACCGACGTAGCTCGAAGAATCGCCAAACTTAAGTGGCAATGGGCAGGACACATTGCACGCAGAACGGATGGTCGATGGGGACGAAAGGTTCTGGAGTGGCGACCACGTACCGGAAGACGCAGCGTTGGACGGCCTCCTACAAGGTGGACCGATGACCTGGTCAGGGTCGCGGGAACCCGATGGATGCGTGACGCACAGGACCGGTCGTTGTGGCGACGCTTGGGGGAGGCCTATGTCCAACAGTGGACGTCTTTCGGCTGATATGATGATGATGATGATGATATCACTCTTCACACAATTCATCCATCTTTTCTTTGACCTCCCTCTCCACCCATCCTCGTACTTAAAGATAGAAAAGGTAACTTGTCATTATTTCTACCAGAAAACATCCAATCAACTCAACAGAAGCAATCGACACTTCTACAATCATCCTCAAAAACTTCGTTAGATGAAAACAGTTGAGCATCGTCGAACCACACTTGAACTATAACAAAGTGCGTCTGTGAAGAAATTTATTTTTATATACATACTAGCTTTCATGGCAGAGCTGTCCTATCCAAAATTTGGCACTTTGCAATAAAAAAGATAAGAACCCTATTGCAGCGCCATCTACTGGGTCCAATTGTATTTTTAAACCTATCTAAAGACTCACTCATGTTGAAATATACACACAAAATTTTATCCAAATCAGTGAAACTAGCTGTTTAGAAGGAGTCAGGAGACAACAGAAGAATATATTACTGGTATACATCACTAATTTTTAATTACTACACTACTAGAAAATGCCATAGCAAATCGACTCAACAGAAACAATCAATGCATCCACAATCACGCTCCAAAACTTCCACGAACGAAAACAATTGAGCATCGTCGAACCACACTTGAACTATAACAAAGAGCGTCTATGAAGAACAATACATACTTCCATCTAAATTTTAATTATAAGTAATAATGATTAGAACCATCAACGCGACAACGGGTTGACCTACCATCTCACACCCCTGTGGCACGGAGGTATGCGTGAAGGTTGATGCGGCATTTTGAATTGGTGAATGTAGATGTTACGTTCGGCCGATAAATATCAAGTCGATTGTTTAATTTATGGACATTGTCTTGTCTATCAATGGATTTGTAATTACTACGTTAAGATTTGCATTAAAGATATGTTTCAGAGTGCAGTTTCTGTCTGTGCACCATTCATGTGAATTACCTGATTGATTTCATTAAAAAGTTTTCGTTGCTTTTTTTGTTTGAGATATGAAGTGATCAAATAACTTATCCCGTTCAGTTTTTTAATTGATGATGGTTTTTATTTTTACTAATTGTAATATTTACTTTGTAAAGTGTTAAATTTTTTTTTTTAATTTTATTTTATTAATGTGAATGTGCAGATTATGTGAATTCCTTTTTCCTTTTCTGAAGTGAAGTTTTGAGTATTTAATGTGGCCTACCCAAAGGTCCTTTATTTGGTATTGTTTGTCAAGTCGTTTAAGCTCCTTATATTTATTTATTTATTTATTTATTCATTTATGTACACACACAAACACTTAAAAATGAAATAGACAAATACAGAAAAAAGAGTACAAAGGTGCTGCTTATTTCAAATGAAATTTCTTCCAGCAGACCTGCGACAGGAGAGTTGGAAGAGAGATGTAGACACAGTGTATACAAACGAATCATTTACTAAATTATCTAAATTAACTTATATAATAATACATATATAAATACAACAAAACCAGTAATTAAAAACACTAAAAAAGATACAGTACATAAAATACACATACATATATATATATATATATTATAAATAAAAATATCTAAAAAATAAAACATTACGAGATGGTTGAGAGGTAATGATCTTTGACTAGTTTTTTGAAGATAGATATATTTTTAGCGTCACGGATGTTAGCTGGAAGTGAGTTCCACAGTCGCACTGCATGAAAAGAGAAGGAGTTGGAATAAAAATGAGTATTATGGGATGGGAAATTAAGATGGAATTTAAGGTGGGATCTGCATGGGGCGTCGGCAGGTCGAGTGAACGAAAAACGATCACGCAGGTAGCCAGGGTACGCAGGGTTGAAAAGGATGTTGTACAGGAGACATAATACCCGAGTGTTCCTACGAAGACGGATAGGGAGCCACTTGAGATCCTTGCGGAATTGAGAGACGTGGTCGTATTTTCTTAGGCCAAAAACAAAACGAATGCATAGGTTTTGCAAGCGCTCAAGCTTGTTTAATAGCTCCTCAGTGGCATCCAGGTAGCAGGCATCCGCATAGTCGATGATCGGCTGAATCAAAGTTTGAGCTAAATATATTTTGGTTTTAAAGGGCAAGAACTTTTGAAGGGATTTAAGGCTGTGGAAGGAAAAGTGAACTTTACGGCTAACCTCATTTACTTGCGCTCGCCAAGAGAGATTGCTGTCAATAGTGACACCGAGATTCTTGGCTAAGTCAGAGTATGCAATAGTTGAGCCGTTGAAAGATAAAGGCGACAAAGAAGAAATATCAAGCGCATTGCGATAGTAACGAGTGCCTATGATCATGGCCGTAAGACTTGGCCCACTGATTAATACTCTCCAAGTCACGATTCATGGCATTAATCGCTGAGTCTGCCTCAGTCACTAAGAATTGACGATACAGCTGCAAATCGTCTGCGTAGAGATGGAAGTTGAAAGTGATAACTTTAGTAACAGTATTTATGAAGATAGAAAAGAGAAGAGGAGAGAGAACGCCACCCTGAGGTACACCAGCAATGAGATCACACCAATCAGAGAAAGTCTCTTCAAGGCGGACACACTGAGAGCGACCCCGAAGATAAGAGTCAAACCATGCTAACGCTGAGGAAGAGAAGTTAATAGAATTAAGAACGCCAAGAAGTATGTCGAAATCCACCGAATTGAACGCACAACTAAAGTCAAGCAAAACAAGTAAAGTGAGAGATTTGTTGTCCATAGCCCAGCGGATATCGTCAGTGACTTTCAAAAGCGCAGTTACAGTGCTATGACCAGAGCGGAAGCCTGACTGGTAAGGGGAAATAATAGAGTATGTCGATAGGTACCTGGTGATTTGGCCATGAACAATGTGTTCGAGAGCTTTAGAAAGGAAAGGCAAAATGGAGATGGGTCTGAAGTGAGATAAGGATGAAGGATTGTGAATCTTGGGAAGTGGTATTATGTGAGCTTGTTTCCAGGCTGAAGGAAATGTACCAGAAAATAAGGAAAAATTAAGAATGTGAGTGAGAATGGGGAGCAGTTGAGGGAGAATAGGAATAATCATTCTTGAACACAGATTATCATGGCCAACAGCAGAGGAGGAGATAGCAAGAAGAGATTTTTTTACATCGCCTTCGGAGACAGGACTAAGATTGAAAATTGGACAATTCGGTAACGACATTTTCGACAGCTCAAGCAAAGTGGAAGCTTTAACATCTGGATTAAGGGAGACAGGAGGAAGAGAAAAATGTTTATTTAGAGCGTTCAAGTCTAAATCTTTACAAGAATGTGAAGGAGATTTGCCGATACCAATTGTCTTTAAGAATTTCCAGACTTCAGAGGACTTGCGATCAACAAGAGAATCGTGGAAATAGCGTCTCTTTGCATCACGACACAGACGATTGCAGTGGTTGCGCAGATTTTTAAAGTAAGCAAGATTCTGCTCCGTAGGTCTACGTCTGTACCTACTCTTCGCTTTGTCCTTACGAACAATAGCGCTCTTAATTTCAGCAGTCATCCACGGAGCAGGATCATGCTTGATTTTCACTCGCCGACGTGGCGCATGTTTGTCATAGAGACTCAGCAGTTTGGAATTGAAGCAGGTCACTTTCGCATCGACACTGGTGCTTTCAATTACCGAAGTCCAATCGACATCACATGCATCACGCGTCAACGCCTCAACATCTATTCCATTAAAATTACGGAGAAAGCAAAAGTGAGGTTTACGTTTGGGAGGTCGGATACGATAAGATAGATAGATGAGGTCATGATAGGAAAAGGTTGCAGAGAGCTGCCCAAACTCAGCAACATTATGAGGTGAGGATACAATCATTAAGTCCAGGAGAGAGGGCGTACAGTTTGGAGAATTATGAGTCGCAGAGAGAGGAAGAATTTGAAGGTTAAAGGAGGATAAGAGAGAACAGAGTTTGCGTGAACGGGAGTCATCTTTGAGTAAACAGGTATTAAAATCACCCATTAAGATAAGTATGATGGACAAAGATTATTTAGCGATGATTCTAAAGAATCAAAATAGTTGATATGTAGATTAGGGGAGTAGAATACCGCAAGTAATATTTTAGAATGGTTTAAGGTTATTTCCAAAAATAAGGATTCAGCCGACCCAGAGTACTGAGATGGTGAAGCACTAACAATTTTGTGGGGTAGGTCAGCACGTATGTACATAGCGACACCACCACCTCCCTTACTTATATATGTATATTAGATAAATTTTTCAGTTGAGCTACACCAATACTGATAAATGTTTGCTCTGACTGGACAGGTTCATTTAAATCTGTGCGATTCTTTTCTCAAACAAAAAACCATCTGAGACACTAATCTGCATGATTTTGCAATGGTCAAATCATACTCGTATGAGACTATAGACTTTAAAAGAGACTTTGATCCATAGTAGTTAGCTAGGAAACACCGGTTTCATCTAGTTTAAGATGACGAATATAATGAGTTGACATCCCTTTAAGGTGCGTGTGGAACACTACACGCCGAACGACGAATGTGGAGTAAACTAGACGTTAGTTGGCAATTTTTTACGGTCATATTTTTTCTTTACATCACTTTAGTACCTAACCAGATTTTGTATAAATACCTTCTCCAACCCTTGCTGCCTTAGTACTCCCTCCACCACCCACCAACCCCTCAGTAGGTACGTACGTCTTGAACCAACTTTCCATAATTAATTATACTCATTATCATTATTGTTTGGAAGGCAGTTTTGCTTCGATAATGAATTGTTCGCCTCCATCATTAATTAGTTTATTATAATAAGAACGTAAACTTTCTTGGTAGATTAATCAAGTTTATCTGATGCCCGTTGCGTTTAAAAGTAGGTATTATTTTGCTTAACTGAAGATTCACCAATTTATTTATTTTGATGGATGGTTCAAGTTTTTGTAGATTGTTCGCTGTTTTCTGTTTAGGGTATTGTTGTATGATTTTTGTTTTGTTTAGTACACGAAACATTTGTTTGAAATAATATGTTTCATTACGCCTGTATTTCCGAAAGGCATGCAGGAGTGTAATCCATTACATCTAAACTGTTAGTTTAAGTCACTATAAATCATTGACCCCTGGCAGTAGTTAAGCGTAGTCGTAGAGTTTAAACTTTCATAGTACTTGGATGAGCGACGTAGAAATAATATAACGACGTGTAAAAAATATATTTTGTAGTTGCTACGAAGCGTCTACGTCGCATCTGCTACGCTGTGTCTATGTCGCATCTGCTACGCAGTGTCTACGTCGCATATGCTACGCAGTGTCTACGTTGCATCTGCTACGCATCGTCTACGCCGCATCTGCTACGCAGCGGCTACTACACAACGTCTACGGTGCGTCTGCTACACAGCGTCTACGTGGCCATTTCACGACATCTACGACGAGCCGGCTACGCGGCATCTAAACGCGACTGCTACGTAACGTCAACTAATTAACGATATTTTTGGCGTCTACGACACATTTTCTACAAAACGTCTACAAGTCACCTACGACGCAGCGTCTACGACGTGACTGCTATCTTAAATGGACAACGTGAACTCTGAACTTACAAGTGCTACTGAGCGAAAAGTTACTTCTAGTAGGTACCTAAGTAACTGTGTGTACTATTTGTGTAGTCTGTCGGTATGTATGAACCACAGCCACTACGATAACCCTTTGGGAGTTAACCGGAGATGTTTAATCGAATGTCTACCCGTGATCGCTTGCATGTTTACACATCAACATGACTTCGAGTTTAAGGGGACGGGCATTAGCGACCTCTCTATGACAATGTTTATGTTACTGTCTGGAAAGATTCAAGAAGGTACTGACTTTCAAGTTATTTCATTGTAGGAGTTCGGTTGTCTTATTTAGGGGATGATATGAATTTGCTGTGAGCAGTACCCAGTACCTGGGTAGTCGAGATATCGACTGAAATATAGTCACTCGGTGTATTAAACTGCAATACTGGCAATCTGTTTATTAGTTTTTTTTCTATCGATATTAATAAAGTCTGTCTAATAAGTCATACAAACTCACTCACAAACAAAATTACTAACCGAACCACATTAAATAGATCAAAAAACTTTTTCATTTAATAATACTTCATTTACTATCTGCGCTCGTATTTCAAAACTTTTAACTGTCCAGCGAGTTTGCAATGGAAAAGCCTAGTTCGATTTGTCTTTCCCGATTTTTCCAAATCCGTTTAAATGCTTAGTCTATACCGGGATGTGTGTAGAAACGAAACATTGGCTTTTTGATTAACGTTCAGTGTAAAAAGAATCATTTTGTTCCTATCTATATTTTTAAGGGTAAATCAACAAGGTGGACCGATGACCTGGTCAGGGTCGCGGGAATACGATGGATGCGTGACGCACAGGACCGGTCGTTGTGGCGACGCTTGGGGGAGGCCTATGTCCAACAGTGGACGTCTTTCGGCTGATATGATGATGATGATGATGAGATTGATCTTAGTCATATAATATACAACGCTATTTTAAAGTTTTTGCGAAAGGTGAATATATTTTTTCCAGAATCAGTAACTGAATGGATTCCAATAGTTTTTTTACACCATGTTATATTTGTTTGTTTTTGTTTGTTTGTTTTTTGTTTGTGTTATTTGTTTGTTTTGTTTGTTTTTTGTTGTCGAATGTCTTAAGTTACACTGTCCGACATAAGGTAATTGTCTTTCTATTGTGTTTCTAATTACGACATTCAAAGAGTTAATATGGTCAAAAATTGGATACCACCGACACAAAGTACAACACAGGTCACGGAAGGTCATAGTGGGTACTAGACACTACCAAACAGGGTGTAAGTGCAAAACTACCCCTCAGTCGCCTGGATGGCCCATTATGTATTATTTAAAAAAAAATAGCGTTCATGTATCATGTGTGTGTACGTGCTCATGTATGCGTGTATTTATATATGTATTTGTATATAGATTCTTTACATAAAAATACTACACACGTGTAACCCGAAGGTTTCGTATATACTAAAACTAATGTTGTATTTAAAAGGAGAAACTGACTGACTAACATATCAATCATCATCATCATTTCAGCCGATACACGTCCACAGTTGGACATAGGCCTCCCCCAAGCGTCGCCACAATCAACGTTCTTGTGCGTCCCGCATCCATCGCTTTCCCGCAACCTTCACCAGGTCATCGGTCCACCTTGTAGGAGACCTTCCAACATACTAGCCCAGCCAAAACTACTAGGAACTAGGAGCGTGAACTCTTTCACAAGGTTTCCTTTTATGACGTACCTAGGTCAGCACTAAGAGAAGATTTTTCAAAATTCACCCCCTAAGGGGATGACACGAGGGGCCCAAAGTTTGTATGTGTAGACATTCACGAGGGTATCGCCGCTACTAGTAGCTAGTGTCACAAAATAGATAGGCACAGAAGTCAATCTACATACAAAGCGCGCTCGAGCAACGCACACACAGACATCGCTCACGGACACGATAATCTCGGAGCGCCTTGGTCCGCTCATAGAACAGTTCTGGCTCAAACGCTCATTAGTGTGCGTCCACCGAGTGTAGGTATAAAAAGTGAAGTACATACTCGTACATAAGATTGTCTTTGTACCTATCTATTTTGTGCTGGTGTTGTATATAATTTCATTGTTTTAATCTAACCAAATCTCATCGATACTTATTTTGACTTTGTAAAAAAGCAGATTGAGTTACTGCATATTGCTTTAGCAGCTCGATAAAACCTTACAATTCTTATTCCCTTCTAAAATGATATAACTAAAAAAACCGCAAGCTATGAAAAACACTGAACTTTTTTTTATATAATTTCTAAGAAAACTCTCTCCATTTATGCAAATCCATGGACGATTTTATTAAGTTACAAATTTTAAAATAATAATTACGTATTGTAAACACTAGGATCGAATAAAAAAGTTTTTGTTCGCAAGTTGTTTAAAAGATTTTTCTCTTTGGTCCGTCTCTCATAATTTATTCATGTCTCGTTAACCCATTCTACAAGTTTTTGGGTTCGCGGTTGCCATTTTTTTTTTCACGTTCCCGCCTTTTTCTTTATGGTTATATTTAATGTTGACTTAATTTCTTTCAATTTAAAATTAAATCTTGCTTTTAGTATAATAGTTAAGATTCTATTTAACTAGGCTAAGCTGAAAAACCCTTGTATCGGAATTAAGAACGCAGGAAAATCAGGAAAGACAGACAGTCCCCTCATTTTGCGAAGCAAAGCGAAGGAGGAGGCCGCATGCGTGAGGAAACGAACGTCCTCACGCTCCAGCCACCAGGATCCCAACTCAGACTTCCAGACACCGCTGCACCGTAGGCGCAAGCTTGCGATCGTCGAGCAATCAGTAGCTCGCTGTCCTACAGTCCGATAATCATCAGACCGAGCCCAAGTCATCGAGGGCGCGTAGTGTTCCACGCGCGCCATCTCAAAGAGATGTCATCAAAACTGTAGGGACCCAGCAGGGCCGAAACCTACTGGCGCCATGGGTTCCCTTCCGGAAGGGAACCCTATAGTCCAGGAATACAAGGGGCAACTGAAAGGACATAGCTGTGGTTTTGTGTGAGTCATTAGATGATTTCCCACCTTAAAAAAGGGCTATAGTTACGGTTAAAGTAGAAGACAAATAACAATGCTTTTTGACATTAATGTTTTCATGATGCATGATGGCAGAGGGGTAGCGTGGACTAATTTGGACATGGGCGAAGGAACATCAGCGAGGCCTTTTTCATTTATAAATTCGAACAAGACAGCGACTGTCGCAACCCAGTGTTAGACCACATTGACGCTTATCGTAGGTTTCTTTTTTATTATTGTTAGGTTCGCGCTTAACCCCTATCTCACGTGATGGAAAGCGATAATGCGTTCGACGATGGAACGCGCTTACCTAGAAGAAACATAATCACTCTTGACTTAAAGATTCCCGGATTGTAGCCATTGTTTACTGATGACTACAACCTAGGAATCTTTACCAGATTCCGGCAAGGAATTCCAGTCTTTAACTGTACGCACAATGACTGTGTTCCCAAAAAGTTTTCCAAAGGTGAAATATTTGGTCAAACGCGAACCTATCAATTATAAAAAAAGACGTGTGGCACTCGGGGACTGCCGCGGTAAAGCTATTGCATAGCATTTTTATCAACTTATGCAATTATAATTATTTATTTATTTTATTTATGCAGTATTTTTTTTCCTTTTTTTTCTTTGATATTAATTGAAGTTACACTTTCACACATTGAATTGAATTTTGATTGATTGTTCACTCATTTGTTTTTTTATCGGTCACCACGCTCAAAAAACAAATGAGTGGGGGGGGTGTTAGGTTATTTTCGTTACGGAATTTCTGAATTCGATCTCCACGCTCAAGGCCCGCGATAGAAGCTATGCAATAGCTTAAAAACCCTCGTTCCTAAAGAGCACACAAGTGAGGCCCCTTTAGTTGCCAGGCCGCAGGCGAAATCCCACTTCACCTTCGCCTATCTACGCTACTGCTTGGTGGAACATCAGATGGTAAAATTTGACAGTCAAAATTAACTTTGACAGAAATTGTAACGTTACTCTTGGTGCAACCCGCTCCTAATCTTCCGTATGTAGCTATAGTGAATCGTTTACGCGTACTTAGAGGGCCAGACAGCTGATTGTCATTGTCTGCAAACCGTAGAGGTCAGGTCGGAAAATGGGTCATTGTGGCGCTGCAGACAATTGACTGACTATCAACACTTAACTATGCACAATCTCTACTACAATCATTGTTGTGCAGTGTGTAACTGTGTACTACTTTATATTGTATACCAAAGGCGTGTGACTCATTGTGCCTTGTCTAGTACTGTACCACTATTGATGAAGTGGTATTAGCATAAATAATAATAAAAGCAGGCTTTAATATTACATACTACAAGTCACCCGTCACGCTATCACTAACTCCTTTCTTTCCATATTATTTCTCTGTTGTCAGTTTGAATTAAATCGATCAATTAATTCTATACTTAATACTTTTTAAGGTACTCGTAGGCAGGAAATTTCAAACATTTTTAAAGTTTTTTTTTTAATTTTGCGACGGTAACAAATATGGTTTCAACTTAACAGCCTCATCAAAAACTATTTTGAAACATGAATGAAAACTGTCTTGTAGTAGAACAAACTTGAATCGACGTCACAGTAACATGGTTCTAGATTAGTAAATTTTTAGCTCGACCTCGGCACCAGAATAAAATACTCGGAGATCTCCCACTTACACCTGTTACGTGTTTGCAAAGGCTATTGCTATTGGGATAGCAGTGTAAGATTTTGTTGTTTCTTTTATTGCCCTCTCTATATTTAGTATCTCAATCCTTGTCATAAACAGGTTCTCACTAACTCATCTTTGTTCTTTTACATCACTTCTCACAATAGTGTTAAATTGGTTAATTCATAAGGTTCCATACCTCAAAAGGAAAAAACGGAACCTTTTTAAGATCACTTTGTTATCCGTCCGTCCGTCCGTCTGTCTGTTTGTCAAGACCATTTATCTCGCGAACTCAAGGAGGTATCGAGTCGAAATTAAATTAAACCATAAAGGTACTTAAGTCTGTGGTCCCTTGAAGCTGTGAAAAAAACAAACTTGTAAGTTAACGAATAAAAAAGATAAGGCCAATCTGAAAACTGTAAATTACGTGACAAAAAAAATGTGTTTCGGAAAAATCTTCGTAACTCAATTCGGAAATTTTAACTGTTTTCATATGTAAGTTTGTACGGAACTCTTAGTGCAAGAGACTGACTCGCATTTGCCCATTATCTCACGAGATAATAAGCGATGTTGTGGTCGAAACTGGAGTACATCACCATCATGGTTTCAACGACGTCTAGACATAGGCCTCCCCTAAGTGTCGTCACCACAACGGCCTGTCCTGTGCGTCTTACCTATATCGGATTCCCACGACCCTCATCAGATAAAATCGGTCCACCTTGTGGGAGGCCTAACTATGCTACGTTTTTCGGTATGCGGTCGCCATCCCACAACCACCACCACAACCATCGACCACATCGACCCCATCGAACATTAACTCCCTCGCAGTGCTCGGGAGTTAATTATATTAATCCCTTACTGCTTTCGGGATTAAAACTATAATAAAAATAATTCTACATGCTGCCTACGACTTTAAGACACTGCTTTGCACCCCAAGCACAGAATTCGTAGATATGAGGTGATATTAGTGATACAACAGAATAATTATATCATTCTAATGCTGACAGACGTCCACTGTTGGATATAGGCTTCCCACAAATTATGCCACTACGAACGATCCTGTTAAGATAAGATAGATAATTTTATTAGCATAAAAAACATGTACAAATACAGTGAGGCCCTGACTCCTGTGCTAGGTGGGACACCAGTGTTACAGGAATCAGTGTCTTCTCCCAATTATTTAGTGCAAAAAAACCATTAAAAATTGAAGAAATACATTATCTTATAAATCCTGTGTGATCCTGTATGTTTACCATCCATCGGAATCCCGTGTATCTCGCCTGGTTATTGGGAGGCTTTGACTTTAGAACTACGAGTATAAAGGTGGTTACCACAAACAAAACACGTACGTCAAAAATAGCACCTTTTGCCCGACCCGGGAATCACTCCCCAAACCCCAGATCAGCAGTCACGCTTGCGACTACGATACCAATGAGGCAGTTACAACCCCCAATACAGAAGCATACGACAACATTTATACTTTTATGCATACAGGGCCACAAGTTTGCTATTACAATAGTGTCAGAATGGTCTATCATTGATGTCATAATTGTCGATTTTGACAAGTTTGGTTATCTACTAATACAATGGCGTCATTATGACTTTCCAATGGTCACCCACTGACATTCCATTGAAAGAAGTGGCATAGAATAGTTATCTCGTACATATTGACAAATTAATATTTGACGTAGGTATGCGGTAATCTACTAAAACTTTGACAGTTTATTTTATCAGTGTTCTACCATTAGAACTTTATTGTGCAGTTATTGGTTTTAATATGCTCGATATTATCATACTAGCACAACTCTATTACGATACCACTGACCGATCAATGACCGATCATTATGAATTAGCAAATTACGAACTTTTATCAAAATGACAATGTGATCGTGTTGGAATGACGAATTTATAAAAATAGCAGACTTGGGCCCCAGGTCAGCAGTGAAGGGTTGATTTTAAACTTGCACGTGTACATAACCTGTTGAATTAAAGATTACGCGTGCAGTGACGGTGATCACCGCGATTGTGTAGCAGAGGTTGTGTTTGAAAGTGTGCGTTTCTGTTTTGTAGTGGATGAGGGAACTATAGAAAAGTACACTAATTTTATTTGAGTCTGCTTGGCTAGAATCTCATGGCCTAACTCAAGGAAATGTCAAATGCTTATTTCTTCGAGGACGTTAAGGTTAAGAATTCAAGTAGGATATCGGCAGCCATACTTATGAGCTTTTTTTTTTGAGGTGCGAAACTTACTAAGTGGTTTTAGTTTTTAAGTTAAGCTAGGACTACGGCTTTCTCTTTCTCGCCTTTTTGGCCTTGCACAGATTTTAAAGTTATCTTTTTTTTATAAATCGAATTCTACTGTATGTGTGAGGTACGAATAAAAGATTTCTTTCTTTCTTTCTTTCACAAATTCGTATCAGATTTTTACGAAGTAAAGCCCACCCATGTTCCTTCAGTTGATCTTTATGTATACCGCCGCGGTGGCTGTTTCGAACAATTTCTCGGTGCACGCCGACGAATAAAATGGTTAATATTATAAACTAGCTGCTGTAAAAATAGAAAACTGTCCCAAGGAAACATATTCCTGAAATAAGAATTCTACGTGTAAAATTCTAGGACATGCTCTACCCGTGTGCAAAATTTGGTCCCAATCCGTACAGCCTTTCAAGCGGGAAGAAGTAACAAAAGTACAAACGTTCTAACTAACGTTTTGCCTTTATAATATTAGTGTGATCACTCCATACAAATGCAAATCAAATATGCCAAGATGAGTTCTAATCTGAGTATAATCACGTATATCATTTACATTTAATGAAATGGTATAGGTCAAGGTAGCATATTTAAAATTGCATTTTCCTCAAACACTATATTACATCTGATTCCTTAAAGTGAGTTTGACGTATAGTCCCATGAACATCTGGCCGGAGTTAAATGCACACATACTCGTACTGCCGCGTGCGCCCGCATAGAGCCCCGCTGAGCTTTAAAACAATTTTCTTTGCGAAATAATGTTTGATTCACGTCTGTACCTTCTGAAGAACATTTACCCGGTTATATTTTTTTTGTGAAAACAAATTTTTTTAAATCAAAGTCGTTTGAAACGAGTAGGGAAAACAAGTGAAAAAATATCATGTAAGATATTTTTTTTTGCAATAGACAATATTAATACAACTAAAAAAACATAGATATGTTGATAATGTTGTACATGAATCTATAATAATAAATATATTTTTTTCATACCTATTAACGTAGCCGTTACCGAGGAGTAGGCTTCAGAAAGTCACTGCTTTATGGCACTGCTCCGACGCTAGAGCTTTATCACGATGGACACTTTCATGACGTGTAGCGCTCCGATTGGTCCGCTCCAAGCTCTTAACCAATCAAAGAGCCAAACGTGGTAAACGTTTCGATCGCATTAACGTGAAAATATCTCACAGCTCACAGATAGCAATTCCTCAACAGCACACGTAACGTTCACTGAGTATCAATAATTAATAGAACCGGCAACTTTTGTCTGCTTCAAGTTGGTCGGATTTGAAGGCGTGACGTCATTCAGCTATTTATACTCAAAGTGACGTGTTTGCCGAGAAAGACGACGTCTCAATTCTTTATACGATTTGTTACTGATTTAGTTTGGATTCGATTGGGTTTTGTTCTGGTTTAGTTTGATTCTTGTGTTGAGGAGATTGGTTTTAAAGGTTATTGTTTTGGGTGGATTTTAGGGTTTTGTATCTCAAAAAGACAAAACGGAACCCTTATCATTATCATTTGGCTGACTGTCGATATGTCTGTCATGACCCTTTATCTCGGGAACGTGTGGAGGTTACGAGTTGATATTAAAACCATATAGTATACGTACTCAAGTCTGCGGTCCCTTGAAGCTGTAAAAAATCAAACATCTACGAAAAACAACGATTAGAAAAAAATGCTATTTATTATATTTCAACACTCTCAAAGAAAACAAAATTCATAGATTACCTTTCGTTGATACAGAATCCTGAAATTTAGGGTAAAGTAACAAGCACAAGTATATAAGAAATCAGAAAACATTTTAGTTCATCCTAGTCCCAAACTAAGCAGAGCTTGTGTTATGAGTACTAGACAGCTGATAATAATAATAATTTATTTCAGTACTTGTACAAAGAAAATACATAAAATAAACTTAAGAATACTTAGTAGTACTATATAAGTTCTAAGAAGATTAGCTTAGTTACCTAATTATACAAAACTAGTTTAATTCACTATACCCTACCTATTGTTATAATACTGTTATAGTTATAGTACTGCTATTAAAGCTTGTAGCGACTTGCCTGAACTCGGTTAATAAAAACCTGTATTTCAGGCCATCAATCTATCTCTAATATATATATTTCTAAATACATACATATTTATAGATAAATCACACCCAGACCCAGAACAAATGATCGCTCTCATCACATAACGGTTTATCTTGGATGGGAATAGAACCCACGACCTCCAGCATGGCAGTCAGGGCCACTGACCACTAGACTTATATATAGGTCAGTCAGTCCCAGTGAATAATAAAAACCTTTCAGTTTATATTTTCACTACTATATTTTGGACCCCGTATAATAAAGTAAAGGTTGAGAAGGTAACTATCAAGTTAATAATAATAATATTTCACAACTGTCACACAACGTCCATCTCGTCCTAAACTAAGCGGAGCTAGTGCTATGAGTACTAGACAACTGATAAAACATACTTATATGTTTCTAAATATACACCTAAATATTATATAAAAATGACACCCAGACCCAGAATGATTGTGCTCATCACACAATGTTATTGTAAGCGTTTGTCTTAGGTGGGAATCGAACCCACGACCTCCAGCCTAGCAGTCAGGGCTACTGACCACTAGACCTATAGACCAGTCACAATGGATAACAAAATCTTTTCAGTTTGACTATATCTTGTGCCCCGTTCTCATTTAAAGCGGGAACTACATTAGACCGACGCACTCATTGGCCACGCCGGCTTTGGACGTAAATTTGCGTCGCGTAGCATGGATATGATGTAGCTCTACAAGTTTAGTTGCCACTTAAGGCTATATTTCACCGGGACACCATGGCGTCCATGGTAAGCTACCAAACTAGACACCAGAGTCGCCACGTGTCCGAGCTGGTCGCGTGACCAAATTGGTTGTGCAACCAAACGGACACCAGGTGAGTAACTCTCTTTATAGCTGTATACATTTTGTTGGCATCAGCGACTAGTCGTGCCGCCATGGTGTCCCGGTGAAATAATAAGCAGAAGCATAATCAGCCTTTTAAATGTTCCCACTGCTGGGCCACACTTTCCTTCACCGTTTTGAGACCAGTGGTGATGAAATAAATAAATTCATTAAACCCCAAGCGAACGCGCACCTATTGTCTTTCCATTGTGTCTGTAATTTCCACGATTGAAAGGTTAAACAAAGTAATGCGCCTGACTGGGTTTGAACCCGCGACCTACAACTCGTAAGTCGGGGCTGTTACCACTCGGCCACCACTGCTCCCAAACCCCGGCGGTCCTGGTGAAGTATAGCCCATAAAATGAATAAATACCGACGTACCCAGGTCGGTGTATGCGACCCACGTGTGCCCAATGAAGTTCTACTGTAATAAAGTACAGGTTGAGGAGCTAACTATCAAGTTGATATGATTAGGAAGCGATGCAGTGTTCGCTGCTCGATAGTGATTCTGTTACCGCGATAATGTGAGGAAAATGTACTAACAAGGGTTAAGGGGTGCACAGATGGTACTGTACTGTCTCACAGGTGCCCGATATTGCGTCTACCACAAAACAGATGAAAGAGATTAGAATGGCCAAAGTAGGGCAATACTCATAGTTCAACTACCAATAGCAAATTTGCACGTTCGTATTGGTTTATTGCCTGTAGTGGAGTTAAAAGGTGGGACAAAAGCGGCGACACTCGTTGTAGTAGAAATCAAACAAACCATTGCTCACTGTCCGCAAGCCCGCGCCTACGGTGGCTGGAAATCGGGATCGGAATCCCGGCGGCGGCGAGAGTGCCGTTGCCTGATGCGGTCGGCCTCCTCCTTAGCGAGCATTACTGCTTCGCAGAAGTCGGCGACCGCCTGCCACTCCTCCTCGCTCCGGAATATGGCCTCGACCAGGGCCCGGTGCGAGAGGTCTCCGCCGCCGATCACCCCCACAAGGGACTCAGGCCTCCTATCTAGGAGAGGGAATGAGCCACTGCTTCATTCATCACGCTAATAATAATACAAATACCTCCGCTCCATATTAGCGTCTAAAAGGGCCTCTGCAAGTTGGTTTTGGCTCCTCGTAAGCCTTCTAAAGGTTCAGAAGCTCAGGGTACAGAGATAAATAAATGTCCACTAATATTATAAAGAATGAAAATTTGTATTTTTGTGTGTATGTTTGTAATGAATGAACTCAAAAACTACTGTGCCGATTTCAATAATTCTTTTACTATTGGAAAGCTACATTCACCCTGAGTAACATAGGCTATATTTACTGCCGTTGTAAAGCCGGGACGGGCTTCTAGTATATAAATAAAGGCGGAAGCTTGTATATTTGTAATTGTTTGTTTGTAACTCGTTCATGCCCAAAAGTATATTCTTGGAATAATTTTCTTATTTCATTAAGCTAGTTAATAAAAACTACATAGATAGATGGGTTGTGAATACATTTTGATACCGACCGAGGCGGAATTGCCATTGAGCCGTGTCAGTGTTGCTGTGACAAATTTCCACGTGTAATGAACGATGTTTTTCAATACACTTAGGTATGAGGAAATAAAATAATGGGGGCTACAATGGCGACTCGTGGGTGTTGCTTAGCGCAGCCTGATACTATAAATACAATAAATTGTGGAGGGAGCGAGCTCATGCACTTTTCCGGACTGATGCAGATAACAGTAAATTGCGTGGCAAAATAGGAATAAGAGCAGAGTTAGTAAGTGTATTGAAAATGATTAAGCGCGTTTTCTGGGTAACGAAGATATTAAAAGTGTGAGTGTGTAAAAACAACATAATAAACCATTGAAGAGATATCATGATTTGGCGAAGTCAAACTAAGCCAACCTTGATTTTTTCCACGTATTAAAGCATAGCTGTGTCGAAGTAGTAGTTCTACATGAATGAAGCAAACAGGAAGATCTTCGTCTTTCGTGTCAAGTGAATTAACTATTTTTATCTCACTTTAAAAAATTACTTGATAAATAGTCACAGTAGATTTCAACCTATTTTATTTGCTTATAGGCACGCGAATGACAACTACTCTAGATACTAAGCGATTGCGTCGATGATGGAGCACGCCAGCCTAGACGTAACCTATTCATTCTTGATTTTAATATCCCTAAGTTGTAGCTATCTGGTACCATAGACTCCAGCAGGGAATCCCAATTGTTATGGTGTGTCCAGAGGTGGCAAATGCGCCGCACGCGAGCCGCACCCGCAAGCCGCTAGCGAGCCGAACCCGCAAGCCGCTCGCGAGCCGCACCCGCGAGCCGCTCGCGAGCTGCTTGCATTTCGCACACGGTTCGTTCGTACGAAGCCCCTCCGCCGCAGCCCGCGCTTCGTACGAACATGAAATGCACCCAAAACGTTCTAACGGTGGGATGCTACCATATAGATACCGGTAGCTCATTGCCATACGTCTAGCGATCCGATGATGGACGGGTTTCGCGGAATTAATCTATACATTTCCAACACACACTCCCCGAAATGCAACTGACAACTGACAGGCTATCAACTCGGCTTCGATGCTCAAGACTTTGAAGCTTTTGATCTATGAGTGCATCATTGCTGACCACTTTACCTTGCAGTATTACTAATTTTACCCATGAGAACTTGCAGCATCATTTTGACTCACTGGGACATCGTCACCCCGGGTCACTGGGAGAGCACCACCCCGACTCACTGGAATAACACCACCCTGACTCACTAGGGCATCACCGCTGATAATTCTGACTCACCGAGAACTATACAGCTTCTAGTTCCGACTTCCTAGAACCAACCTATCGCTCCCTCAAGAACCATCGATGTCCGATCTCCGGAAGGAATTGAAGGTAGCGATATCTATGACGTCAAATAGAAGTTTAAAATTATTAAGTCCTGCATCGCGGTATTATCGTTTTCCATGCAATTAGAACATATACGAAGGCCGAAATCAACTATCGGATCACCCGAAGTTGGCCGAATTAGACATAACACTCGAGTACCTGTTCATAGGAGGTTTGCGGACTTTACATTATTTTCTGCATACTTTTAAAGCTCAAATATCAGTAAGTTAATGACCAGAGGATTTTTTATTTTTTTCAGGTGGGAAATTATCCAATGACTTTTTCGCTCTTGGGCAGAGGCCGAGTGTCAGACTTTAACTGACTAAAACCACACCTACGTTCTTTTAGATACCCTTGGCGTTCAGGACTATGGGTTACCTTTTCAGAAGTCCTCCTCCTAAGGCAACTAAGATAAGTGAGACAACAAAACACTGGTCGATATTTAATTTTTTTTTCTTAGCTAACATACTTTCAGGAAAAAAAAAGTAACATAAATCATATTATAGGACATGGTTAACCTATCTTTTTTAAATGACATCTCTTACTGACTTAAACCCAGTCCTGTTCCTTCTTTGCCTTCATTCCAGGGTCCCGGAGTCCTCTTTCGCATAATGACCAGAGTAATGGGACACCATCTAAACACGGCTTTAGTATCTGCTTGATATATTGGCAAACATCGCCTAATACAATTACTAAGAGCTTTTGCAGTTAGAGCCTTTGATATGAGAGGTCAAGCAGATTATTGATTAACTAGCGAACGCCCGCGGCTAGGCCCGTTTACGGTGAACTAACGTACGGAGTATAATGTCTTGGCATTTGGTTTGAATATATTGATATGGAATTTTAGGGTTAATAATGGATCGGACAAAACCAGTTTAAGTTTAAACGGTTTGAATGTATTTTTTTTAGTTTACGGGTTTTTAATAAAAATTGTTTTTTTTTTTATGTTTTGTGGTTAATTCCAAATGCAGTATAGTTCTTTCAGATGGGTTCCACGCGCCTCGAGGAGTTGGTAGGAAACTAAGGAGCCAAGCAAGGTCGAAGCCTACTGGGGCTATGGGTGATGCGAAAGAGACTGCAATGAAAATTTTTCACATGTATCAAGTAATGTTTTTCTGCACACTTGTAAATCAGCCTTTTTTAATGTTCATAATGCTGTGACTTAGGTCTCCTCTCTATATGAGACTGAATGGGCCGTAACGCACCACGCAGGTCCAGTGTGGGTTGGTGAATTTCACATGTCTTCGAATAAACACGCAAACTTACCTACTCGAGAATGAAAAGTGAAACTTCTCAGACATAGGACCTAATATTTTAAGTTATTTAATTTGTCTTGGGCAGCCCTCACTGCCCGGTGATCAGTTGGGGTCTATCCGAGGACCAGGCTGATTCACTATTTGAAATTGTCGTGAGGCCTGACTTCTTTTTTCCGCACTAGTGTGAAATAAACTACATTGCTAACTTAAAAGCGGTAGGGGTGAGAGCAAAATTTACGAAAATTGTGTTAAAAAAAAAATCAGCGATACAGAGAGGAAACAATCACGTATTAACTTATTTTACTTTTCAAATAAGTACATGTCCAGAATCATTGCAAAATCACAGGGCGAAGGTGGATGAGATTACTTCAAAATCACACGTGCCGATACGTATCGTACATGTAGTCTTGTACACATGTCGGAGAGGGCAGACTGAGATACAACTATCTATAACAAGTTATCAAACTTAGTCCCTTTAGGATAGATGAATTTTTTTAATACGATTCTTTGGACAATCACAGACGGTTGAAATGAAAATATACTTACAATATAAAATTCTAAAAGCATATCTTTAAAGAAGTATATTAAAAATTGACTGCTGAATTAATTTTAGTTATTTTTAAAATAGATTTTTTTTTGTATCTTAATAGGTAAGCCAAGAATTATCTACACTAATATAATAAAGAGGTAAAGTTTGTTTTTTGTTTGTAGGAGGTAATCTCTGGATGACTGGTCCGATTGTTAAATTTTTTTCATCGATAGAAAGCTGCTTTATTCCTGAGTGACAGGAATTACTAAAACACATTCCAGAGAATAGGCTATATTTTATGTACTTACGCGGGCAAAGCTGCGGACTAAAGCAAGTTTTTGATAAATTTCGAATCTTCCCTAGTGTGTTTCTGTGCGCGTGAGTATCTACTCTACTACTCTACATAGGTATTGCACTACCATTAAAGCGTATCAATTCCTGTATTATTTGCCTATAATTAGGATAACTAATTTCTTAGGAAAACGCTATATATGTACATTTTTATCAAGTAAATTTTCTGTGCTTGAAATGTATATCTAAATTTTCTAAATGAGGTGTAAAGGGACGCTTTGAAAGTCAGGCTTTAGGAAACAATATTTTTTACCATTGCTATGTTCATTTCACGGATTTCCTTCCTGGCTATCGCTCATTTATTCCTTGTCTAACTAATGTAATAAGAATCATTGAAATAGTCCGATTGTGTGTAGGGTATAAAATTTTTAAGATATAGTCTGTCTAAAGAGTCGAGCGACTTAGAACTTTTTAAACAAATTTAAAAATCTGATATAAATATATCAGAACACAGAACGTTCGTACGTTGTTTGTTTCAGGAACGTTCGATGTGGCGAAGCTTGGGGGAGGCCTATGTCCAACAGTGGATGTGTATCGGCTGAAATGATGATATATAGATATTTCATGCAATACTTTTAATAAAATTGTACTAGTAAATAATGATCATCTCTTTACAACCTTGATTGTGCAATCAGTGTTGACTACATCACATTTCAGAAATTTGATTAGATTACCCAAGTCTTTTGACTTTTTAGATAAACTGTATCTCTAATTATGTTTGTTTAATTTGTAGATTTCTTGTAGTTCCACCTCCATTAGGTAATTGAGGAATACAGTCGGCTAAAGTATCGTAAGCTAATGAAAGAGATTTTGCATGCGTTAGAATCTTAACTTTATACTCAGGCAGGGACAGTTCTAATCAAGTTTCGAATTTAATATAATAAAGAAGAACTATTATTTTATAGTGATCAAACTAAGAAGCAGGTGATTTACTTTGTCTATACTAATTTATTTCATCACTGCTCCTCTCACAATGGTGAAGGAAAACATCGTGAGGAATCTAAAAATCAAAAATTTGAAGACGTGTGATATCCATCAATCGTTTTCTGGAGAGAAAGTCAGAGTCCCAGTAGTTGGAACATATAAGGCTGACCATGCTTTATAAGCTATAATCAATCTGATATTGAAGAGGTTTTCAAGCAAAATGCAATAAAATTGTCTAAATCTTCCATTTAGAAACCAATGATAAGTTAATAGAAATTTATGACTACAAATTTCTAAACTTTTTCGATGATGAAGTATGATCATGCAAACTAGAAGACGTGCAGATTGAAAAATTTAATGGAAATATTAATTGTACGACCCAATAATGGACACAATAAGTTAGAAAAAGTTTAAATAATAGATATCAGACCATCCAGAAACTCAATAAATACATGAAATTCAACTTTATAAGTGCATTGCACCTGTGATTTTTCTAATCCAATTAATCATCCTTTTTTTAAAGATCAAGAAATCAATTCGATGATACACCCAAATCATTTTATGGCGTATTTATTGATTGTAACTCATTTGTGGTACTTAAAATTGAAATCCGTGAAATTTTTAATTGCGTTTAATGCTTTTTGTTACTTTTTTACTACAATGTACGTAATGTTTATCCAGAATCATTTTGGGAATCTATTCGAAATGCGATAAAGCTATTATATCACCGGGCTGGCTATATCCCATTCAAATCCAGTTGTTTTCGAGTTCAAATGGGCCACTAAGGTGATGCGTCCGATTCGCCGGCACTGCTCGATAATGCATTGTCCAGTTACGCGAACACCCCCGAAAATACAGCATGCGAAAAAAGCCATCCTCACCACCTCCCGCCAGCATTAATGTCCCCCCACCTCGCACTAAGCTTCTTTTTTTAATACATAACTTTTTTTCAAGATGCATTTTTACATGTTTCGGCCTAAAACTTTACACACCCAGAAGTGAGAGCCGATGGAAACGGTAACGCCTCTCGTCGCTCGGACGTCTCGCTCGCGCGCGCGGCCCAGCTCGACCGGACGATAGTGGCGCGAGCGAAACGAACGCATCCGTGCCCACTGCTGCGTCTTAAACTAAGATTAAGGCTCTATTCCGCTTTTCCGAACGCAGATTCTTAGTTCAAACGCATGTAACGTCAACGTTTCAACACCAAGACCCGATTCTCGGTGCACTACTCCGCACTGCATTAACCGAAACAATTAAATTGTATTTAATGAAACGCAGCCACTGAAATAAGGCGAAAGCTATACGTCTCACTCTAGCGTCCAGTGCGAAGGCATTCGCGCCACGACAATTGAGTTGAGTTGAATTGAATTGAGTCGGTTAAACCGTAAAAATGGTCGGGCGGGTATAGCCGCGCGAGAGAGAGACGAACGAAAGGCGTGTTGGCCGAGACCGCTGCCTTCTTCTCCTCGACTTACGCCGAGTCGCGACTAGTGAACGTCAGCATACTGACGTGGACGGCCGTATCTGCGTTTGTTCGTGTCACGTTTGACAGTTGAAAAAAAAAAACGTTTCGCGCGTCTTCTGTCATTTTGATTTGAAACTTTGGAGTGCGTTCGGATATTGAACTGAGTGTTGTTATAGGTTATTGGATTTTATTTGAAGGAAACTGGTAACGTGTTTGGAGTGTAATAATTAACTATTGGCTTGAAGTAGCCGCTGAGACGCTATAAAGTGATGAATCAGCGAGCGCCGGCTAATTAACAACGTCACAGCAACGAAAACAAATCTAAAGCTCGACTACCTACTATAATTTAGCTTCTGGGATATTGTAAGTGTTGAGTTTTGTATTGTTATTCAATGTATTTTATTGCTTTTGTGTTTTCCTGTAGAAATAAGTTTTGTTTTCATAGTTTTACTTTACATTTTTTATCTGAAAAATAATTATTCCTGAAACCGTTTTGTTTTTTAGTTTCAAGGAAACGGTTTTTAATGAACAAAACGTTTCCTTTTTATTTAATCAAACTCGAAAGAAAATATAATTTGTAAGCGGCGTGTCCGCGTCTAATAGACTTAATATCCATCAGGAAGTTTAAGTAAGAAAAAGAGCAAATGTGGGACAGAGAGCGAGATAAAAAAAGAAATTGAATACCTTGAAAAAAAGTTTATCACACATATCGGGAAAATGATGGAATGGTTATATTTTTGACGTGCAAAGAGGAAAAGTTACGCGGGGCGGGGCGAACGAAGCCAACAAACAGCTGATTGGTTCGAATACATGTGTCGCGTTTTTCTGTAGGTATTTTTTTTACTTTTTTTCTTTTCTTTGGCGAACTTTTTTTGTAGGCTGTATCGATTTTTCATTTAAAGTGCATCATCATGCGTGTATCCGAACGAGTACTGAATAACTTTTTGTAGTTGAGGTTAGTTTGTTTAAAAAAAATATTTTGATCGTAAAATTATTTGAATATTCATTTCGACAGCTCAACACCTAATTTGAAAAGTAATTTGATTGTAACGATAAAAACAGGTGCATTATCATTAGAGCATGAATTTATTACTACATCATTAATTTTCTCATTATTATGATATTAAGTGGATCGTTATTCATTACATCATTTTATTATCACCCACTTATTTTTTGATAAAATCACTATTATGTTCAAAATGTAACACCTAATTTGTGCTTTAGAATATTTAAATTAATTTATGTTACAACCATAAAATATTCTAATAAGAAAATTAACAAATTTATGGAAACTGTAAATTGAATATAAATAGACTCATTATTTTTTCTTATGAATGAGAACTAACGCACAATCTCATTTTTATTCCATTTACAAGTACTGATCCAATTTTTTAAAGCTCAAAATGCATATATGTACTTAAACCCTTTAATTACTATTATAGTACAATAAATAAAACCTACTTACTTTTTAAGTTTGAAAAAAAAAATAAGACTTAAAAAAAAAGTACAGTTCCACAACTGTCATTCAAGAAAATACGGGAAAAAAATTAATCGTTATATGAATTAATGAAATCGATCATTATCGAAGATCGATTACCATCACCGTGAATAATGGTAATAATAAAAAAAAAACAAAAGAAAATACTCAATAGACTATCGCAACACATGGTACAATAAAAATATAATTATATCTAAAGATTGATTGCACGATAACTTTTTCTAGACAATGTTCATGCTCCTGCGCATACAAAGTTATTTCTTTTTGTTCCTATTTTCCCTTCCTCTTTTTCCATAATAAAAATTGAAGTGTGTTAACTCTTTGAAATTATATTTTTTATTATCTTTTGATATCTATCTATGTCTATCTATTAAATGATAAGTTTTTAATATGTATTCTGAATAAATATCAAAACGGAAATTTTTCTGGAGTTTTCTTACCAACCTTTTTTTTCTATATTTTTTTTTATTCGTATTTCCTGGCAATCTCTAATTATATTTAATTAACTAAATCTGTCCTTGTAAAAATAATATGACAGGTATAATTTTAAGAGTGAAAACTGAGCAAGATCTCAAGTGTATAAAATGACTAACATGTAGGTAATATATACCAAAACAAATCTAAAAAAATAAATATGTGAAAATATAAAATCTATAATAATTTGATAATAATGTAAATTACTTGATCTCACGTGTGCGGACACATTTATATTCGATTATTGGAGAAAAACAAAAAAATATATATATATATTCTCTTTTTATCAAAACTAAAAAGAAGGAGAAAATAAAAAACAAAAAAAAAAGACAAAAACAAAAATGGTTTATCTCTCACACAAAAACACCCACCAACATAAACATCAAATATTGCAAATTTAAAAGAAAAAATGTAAAATATACTATAGTTAATAAGAAAAATAAAAATAAATGAATTTTCGTCTAGAATCATTAACATTTCGGTGTGTACCCGCGCAAAAGTCAATCATAAGCCCCTCGCGCTGTCACAGACTAATCTATTCGTTAGTTGTATTTAGACGTGATCGCATCATTTTATTCCTTTGAATTCTTCGTCCATTGTACCTAATTAGAGTATATCACGTGACTCATTGGTATCCCAACTTCTTTGCTATGAATCAGTCATTTTAATTGTACACGCGGTCATTAAAATTCTGTGGCTTTGATTAATATTTAGATTGTTCAATTGTGTCAGCAACCATAATCGTCCCCGACTTGTATATTGTATATACAACTAGGTCTACATAAATATATTTTTTTAACATTAAAACGTTGGAAATGGAAACATCTCGCCATTTTACGACAAACAGAACACCGTCTCTGACATCAACTTTTATAACCGTTCAAACAATTACATCTGATCGTGGTGTCTCCCGCGAGCCGACCAGAGAGCTAAGTGCGACAGAGACAACCATAAACTACTCAGCTACGCCCATCAATGTCTAATTGCTTTTATTATTTTAAGGCATCGTAATCATTATGGCCGCAATAAAAATTGTAATTACTTCTCATTAGTTCAATTAAGAATTTTCTAGACACGGTTTAGTTGATATGTTGATTGCAAAATGGTTTAGTCTAGTGATGCATTGTGTTGAGAAAGCGGCTCTTTTATTACTATTACGTTATTATTAATTCCCTTGTCTGTGGGTGAAATCTGACGTCGATAATCAATAAATTTTATGAGTGTTAGACACGGCTCGTATCAATCAATATTAATGATCATTCCGAAATTTGGAACTAATCGACGTATTTTAATTTTTAATATCCATAAGTTCTAATCTTTCCGAATACGTACTTTAACGGCTACAATTTGAATATCGAAAACGGTTTCGTTTAAACCGACAAAACGTTTTCGAACAAATTCAAAAATTACGCGCATTTAATTTTCAAATTATCCGTCTATAAAATGTATCGTAACTGCACAAAAATGGTCTATAAAACAGTCAATACCACTATTCGTAAAGAGAACGCGATTCGGAAAAAAAAACCGCGGTGGAAGTTGAGCTCTCAATAAAAAAGGAGCGCCAAACGCACGCGAGGGAAAACTTCTCCAAAAAGTTTCCATGCACGTGGCTAACACGTGGTCTTGGTTGAAAAATCGCGCAGCGCCGCGCGTTCTTTACATCCCCCTCCCACCGCCTCGACGGCACGGGAGGACGCCTGAGGACTCCCTTCTAAACTAGGCGGGAAGATTATACCGAAGTGGCGAAGTTTATACCTTGACTTTTCCGTTCTTTGCTTTACTTTGTCTAACATGGTATTTCTATAGAGTTTCTTATTGTTCAGTTGCGGCGGCAGTCCCCAGGACGGCGGCAAGCTGTTTTACCCCTACTTGAAGACGTCTTCCCTACAAAGGGACTTCCTATTTGCCAGTGGCTCCGGTACGTAGCTTGTAGTTAGGCACAGTTTATTTGTAGATCACGATAGACTTGATGAACACTAAGTGGACTTTGTCGAAGCCATTAAGATTGAACTAGTCTTTGAAGTAACATTTAGAAGTTAGTACTTGTAAGAAGGATTTTCTTTTAAACGTGATCATTTGATTTCACAATTTAAATTTAGAACTGTAAAGTATAAGCCAGACAGTAAATTGAGTTTATTGAAAGCTTTGGTAGAATTATTTTAGCAACTCATTTTCTTAATACAAATTTTTAAAATTCGAACGCTTAAAAAAGAAAAGAAACGCAGCACTAGCCACTAAAGCAACATTTCACAGACTCCGAACAACACGAAAACTTATTTTAAACATAATAATTAAGGTGAAAGTTAAATTCATTCGGCTTCATTATAAAAACCAACTTGCATACGGTTCAGGTAATTAAAATTGTCAATGCATAAATTATGTGAAGCGCGTAATAACAGCTTTTGTACGCATCTGTAAACTATTTTATCTTAAGTACGATCTACGGAACGACGTGTGTAGCATTAAGGGCCAGTAAAAACTATTAACAATCCACTACAAATGTTTGTTTATGTAAGGTTAATTCTTTTGACGAATTCATCTTATTTATCGATACGTTAGTCGATCGCGGGGATCAACTGAAGTAGTTTGTACGTAGTGATGGCCCCATTTGACATATGGTATCGATTAAATTTAATCGATTTTACGATGCAAGCTGTTTGTCAAAATCAATTATGGGATTAGTGTGGACCACACAGCTTTTTAATGGGTGCTTAAAAAATAAAAATATTTTTTGAGCTATTTTCAAATTTTAATTATTTTTAAGTAAAGGTGAATGATTTGTTCAAAAAGCGTTTTTTAGATGAACAAGCAAGAAAAAGCTTTTACCACAAAATAAATTGCGGTACCTATTTATTTATTTGTTAAAATTAAACAAGAATAAGATAACATAAACACAGTGAAACTATTATTTTCATAACACAAGTCTCCATCACTAGCTCAAGCTTTACTCTCGAATGCATCGTAAGTTACTCAAAAACCATCATAAATATTCTTAACCGAAACTAGAGCAATACAATAACACATTCACATCAAAATTGAGTTATCATTACTCCGGTTTTGCTTCAGAGTCCGGCTGAGCTCACGAACACACTCATTGCATAGTTTTATAGCAGCTGAGGCGCCCGAATTACATCGCAAACAAGCCCGATTAGATCGACTCTCAGAACTGCCCATAAATTCAACCCTAAAACAACTGCTCTGTTTAGTTTGGAAGCACCCATCCCAGTAATTATACAATAATTCATACTTTAATAAATACTAATAAATCGTGCCCTCACTCCGCCGTCTCGCAGCATTATCGACCATTATTACACGATGTAATTACAACCAATAAATTACCAAATAATACATCAATCAGATGTGTTATAATTTTCTTATTATTACTTTATATTTTTTTTTACTTTTTTATTGGACAACGGGCAATTTTATTAAAATTGTAATGCAGCGGCCGGCTCCAAATTGGGGTAGCTTGAGGCTAAGATTCGGTTTAATTATATATGTAATATTTAATGATATATTCTTATAATAAGCTACCTGATGCTTGGTGGGCATAAATCAAATATTTCATTAAAATTCGGAGAGCTTGCAACCCTTCATTTGGTAGTTATTAGTCTGGAATACGATTGTTCGCGAAATCCTCTAAGTGTAGGTGAGTGCCTAATTTTGTGTGGAAATAGCATTTTTGTGGTGACGTTGATGAATGGATCCATTTAATCCGTTCGTTAATGTATATTAAGTTGGAGTATCGACTTAATGTTAGTGTTGAAGTCGTCAGTATCGACTTTCGTGCTTTTATTTTTTATTTATTTTTGGTACGTTCAGCGTCGTACCGACTTCGTCCCTTTTGAGGAAGAACATCGAAAGCGACAGTTAGCGTTTCTTGCTGGAATAAGTTTTCTTTACAATAATACTTATATGTTTATATGTATATTAAAAAAGTACTTATTATAATATTCAGAACCTGAGGATCTTAAAGTCAAGAGTAATAGGTTACTTCTAGGCAAGCGTGCTCCATCGTCGACTACGTTGTCGCTTTCCGTCAGGCTCGGTAGCGGTCAAGCCCGACCCTATCAAAAGTAAAAAATAGCATTATTCACAAAAATATAGATTTATTCATATTTCAATATCAATATATTCTCATAAATAGGTACTTTTTGTATTTCCATTTCTGCAAAAAAGGAGGGATGTAAGTCGTAAAATAGATCGCTACGAGCTTGTGATAGGGCCTCTGAAAACCGCTGATTTAAGCTCCTGCATCGACTTTCAGCTTACACTAGACAGAGTGAGTATCTAAGCAATAATCTAGCTTCATTCAAAACATATTTTTTTATCTGTTGTAAAACGTAATTCTGTTTTCCTTAAACCGTAAAGGCCCACCAGCGTTAATGTCCACTGATGCCTTAGGAGGACTTCTGAAAAGGTAACCCGTAGTCCGGAACGCAAAGGGCAACTGAAGGGGCATATGTGTAATTTTAGTTAGTAATCATTTATTTATGGAAACTAGACATGTAGAGCTACTGTGACTGTTCCAATAAGACCCTAGGCTGATAAAATTTTCATTTTTCCTGAATTTCCCTACATGAAGGTATGAAGGTCGGCTTCCCCCTAAGGGGAAGAGGGCGAGCGCCACCATTCGCCCGCCCTTGTAGCTTTCAACCAGTGACTTGGACAAGCTCCCACCGACAGTAATGGATTTCCAAGGAATTTGTCACCTTCTCCCGACTTAGAAAGCTAGGGGATTAGGTGGGGAATTGAGAAAAACAAGGTTAAAATCAAATAGGGTTGGAAATCCAAGGGATAAGGAAGGATAATCTACTTTTCTTTTGAGTTATGAATATCATGAGACTGAGAGGGCTGCAAAAGGATATATAACACGTGACGCTTGTATTTGCAAGTTAAATTATTCTAGAAACTACTTCAATCCGTTTCGCTCGTGCGTGTCCTGACCAATCCTACGGCAAAGGGTTGTGAGGCCTCTGCTATTGGATAAGACACACTTCTTCTACAATTGACTCCTTATAACGGCCTACTCACTCTTCACTAAGACAATACAAAACTTAAACAAGCGTGACGTATCGTCAGTCGGTCGCAGAACTATTTACAGTTGCCTTGCTAGACGCCGAAGTGGTTTATCGACACTTCTCACTTCCTTACTCTACCCAAAGGTGAGGACATCAAAACCTACGTGTCTCCGAGCTACGTCTAGCTTGCGGAGTTTCCAGAGATGAGTCCAAATTACGTGTCTCGCTAAATATTATTTTTTGTATCAGTAAGAGGCCCGAAGACCGGTGTGTTGTTTTAACGAGATACGTTCCCTAGCGTTCCATAGAACGACTATCAATGCAGTTTGGGGTACTTGGTGAAGCCTACCCCCGCTCCCTGGAAGTGTGCGTATAACAAGAGCAATGTAAATCACTCTACTGTCAGTCAGTTCTTAGGGGGAGGTAGCCGTCGCTAACGTTTGGTGGTTCGTGATCTCAGTGTGGCTCAAACTAGCCTTAGCATGTAGCGAATGTTTATTCGGTTCAACCTTCAATTGGCAGTGCTTCAGTCATGGTTGCGCCAAGTATGGCTGGAAGTGTCAAGTCCTCCCGAAGGAAAGTCAATGTCATGCTCACTCCAAAGGAAGGCCTTCTCCGAGTCCCTAACACCAACCGCAAGCTCAGGTTACCTTGTCATAGGATGGAGTAAGGAAGGATAAAACACACAACACTCACCCATTCAGTCTTCAACACAGCCGCTGAGATTCACTCGCGTACTTACACATTACTCACTAGATCACAATCAACGCCCATCCATTCGTACTCTGACTCACACGCACAGACCTGTACTATATATATTTGACAAGCCTAAACTGGACTCAGTCCACCTATAATATCTAGTACTGTATCACAATAGTGGCACTCCTAAGAATTACAACGAGACCTAGCTCTACGATATACCGAGTCAGATGGCTTAGCTGGACGTGCGTCCTCTCTCGGGCCCTGAAGCCAAGTGTCCCTAGGCGTGTGTTCCCTACTCGGCCCTGACGCTAAGTCTCTCGCCATGTGTCCCCTACCAGGGTCTCACGCGAAGTGTCCTATCCTGCCGATTCAACCCCGTGCCTCCTTTCTCCTTAAGGCTCAGTATCGCTTGTCAATTACTTATTATTGCTTTTGTTTTTGTAAAGTTTCTAAGAAGTTTTGGGTCGCTTGGTTCTCACGACTTGCTTGCACGTGTTGGGTCTTTTGGTCATTTCTTTACAATTGTGCTAAAATATTTCCCTTTTTTGTAATTGTTCCTTTCACATTAAAAGGACAATTTATGAGGGTCTAAGTGGCCCATGACGCTAGACGTGGTGTTCAAAAACAAATATAATATTTTGTTATTAATTTGGAATAAGTGACAGACAGTCACATTCCCCCCTCTGAAAATCAGACGCGTGACCTAGTACAGCGGATGAGCTTTCACATTAGGATCAACTGTATATTCTCATTAAAATTAAAATAAAGTCCTCTTCCCAATTGGCGGGTTAAAATATGAGATAATCTAGTTGGACTGGTTACTTAGTCCAATAAGACAAAATCCTATTGCATTCTTAGTTGGTGTGTTAAAATAATCTAATTGGACTGATTCCAATAAGAGAAAACGCCTATTGTACTAGACGTCAATATGGAAGCATCCTCTGGTGAATACATTCACTCAGCCTTATATCATTTATAATCCCTTAAAATTGGCACATTATAAAATCAAATTAAAAGACAAGTATGTTTATAGTCTTGTTTTACATACAAGTCATTTTAAAATAAGATTTATGTAATAAAACATAATTATATAGAATCCTAAAGATTTTTACCCTTCCGGTATGTTAAAATAATCTAATCATTACAATTATTGCAGCAAGCACATTAATCTATTAAGTCTGGATACTGGTTATCATTCAGTAATGTGTTGCGGAAACATCCCTAGGCTGTACAGAACCGTTAATATTTCGACTTATAAGTCCATCAATTTTATTAAGCTCTTACTTTTTATCCTAGTTCAGTGTGACGACTGTTTGCTATTGTAGTTTATCACCAAGACTTTTTCTCAGTCACTTAAAACCGTCAACACGTGCTCGGGCTCAATTGCTTTATTGGCCTCTTGAATTTTAGAAATCTTTAAAAGACCCCTTTTTTTTTGTTTAATATTGTAAGGGTCGGCCACATTTCGATAACTGGATTTTTTTGTCTCCTGCCATATTGTACGTCAGGTCATTTCGACATAGACTTTTAGAATTTATGGAGAGTTTGGCATCTCAATTGACAAAAATTATTGCTTCCGTCAGATGACGAACATATGTCTGTTTCGTAAAAACACAGGCCAAGTGATTTTTTTTTAAGAGGCCTATTATTGTGTTAAGCTGTTCCAAAACGGATAGAATTTGTTTTTCTTAAAACTAAGTGACAGGCTTTCAAGTCGTAAAACACACATTTAAGGTACGACTACTTTGAAGTGGCTCGATGTAGAAAGACTATGTAGTAAATATAATTGGTCGTCACGAGCAAATTTTATATCGATAAAACCTAGTCAGCGCTAGAATTTCTATATAAGTGTCACAAGAAATGAAACCCTATAAATATTATCTGGTAGGTTTGAAAAAAGAAGCTAATAGTAATCATAATCGTCCGATTTGGACCATGAATCAATTAAGATTATTATATTATAATGTCAACTATTGCATTATGCATAATAGAATTGTCATCACCCACCTAGCGTTCATCTGATACCTAGCTGGTAGTTTTGAACCTATTTCTTGCCATTGCTCAACCAACTGCATTTCAGTAGACCTGTGCATGCTTTTATAGTTTAATTTTACATACCAGGGTCTCTTCTAAGGTTATTCGTGCGGTACCTACAGCGCTCGCTCGCCCTACACTCAGCCTGTCGCAGTTGTTGCAGGACAAAGGCCATTTCCTTACACACCTCCACGCTGAGTCAGCTGCTGAGGTCAATTTCAGGAGCAGCTGAAATAGTTCGCACATAGGAATATTAGATTACATTTCAAAGATGCAATGACCCCCCTCCGATTTTAAGAGGTTATAATAGTTCTGAAATGCAACAAATGTTAGGAAGTTATTGATACTGATTCTGCTAGAACAGATAGTTTTGGATATCCTAGAAGAGTCAAGACGAATATCTATTTATTAGAGATCATCTATTTCCTATACACGTGGACACTTTGAGAAATCTGATAATGATTCCTTGCCCTTAATAGTATTAACGAAATTAATCGCTGGTATAAATTTGGAAGCACTTTTACTTCTATAACCCTAATCAATAATATTTAATGCCATAACAAAGATCATACGCGGAGTACCTAACGACAAAAGTCAAATAAAAGTGGAACTTAGCTTCGCAACATAGACCGCGCTACTGCAATCACTGGAATCAGGTGGTATCAGCCCTCAGATGAACCACCGGTCAAGCTCAACGTAGAAACCGTAAGTTTAGATACAGCGTATTGCGCAACGATGAGTAGATTTAAATATCCTGGAATTTATAATAAGGCCACACAAGTATCTACTCAAATAACATACACACACGTATATACACACGTTGCCAAGTTTGCAATAACTACAATATTCTACGATTATAATCACTAATACATATACCTACTAGTGACTTATAAACTAGTTGCCATTGTGTAATAATTTACACGCTTATTAGACCTAAGTACTAAATATTTCATGTTCATTCCTCTCACTTAACACACATACAAATCTCAACCTTAAAACCACACTTCATTTTCACAAACATTTATTTAGATTTAAAACTTATCAATAATTGCAGGGAGTCGAACCCATTTTGACATTAGCTCAGGGCCCTAGTTTTTAAACTATTAATATTGTGACTAGTACATAACGTTACCTTCTTATATAAGTATGGGGATCGAACCCATTACTAATACCATATTTATTCAAACACACTCAGCCATACATGTTGTAATCAGCTTACAAATATTTTTGTGTTCATGGGAATCGAACCCTGATAAGCACAAAAATTAAATTCTAATAACTCATTATAAGTCAAGCGGGAATTGAACCCACAGTCGTGACACAGGATGTCCAGGACTTATCAACCAACGAATCAATCGGGAGTCGAACCCAAAATTCATGTCTATTATATTCACTTAAACCAACAAACCATGCAGGAGTCGAACCTGCTAAATATTTTTTTGTAATTATGTATTTGGTTGAAGAATTCAACTTCATACTAAACACAGATCATTACCTAGCCGTTGTAATTCTTCCTACATCTAAATAGTCCTAACAGTTTATATCTCTAGAAAATTACGTTGTGTTTTTTTTTTTTAGTAGTAACCCATAAATATCGTTTCTCGTTGCACTGAAGTGAATCAGTACATTTAATGACGAGAATCCTGGTCACGGCACCACATGTGACTGTTCCAATAAGACCCTAGGCTGATAAAATTTTCATTTTTCCTGAATTTCCCTACATGAAGGTATGAAGGTCGGCTTCCCCCTAAGGGGAAGAGGGCGAGCGCCACCATTCGCCCGCCCTTGTAGCTTTCAACCAGTGACTTGGACAAGCTCCCACCGACAGTAATGGATTTCCAAGGAATTTGTCACCTTCTCCCGACTTAGAAAGCTAGGGGATTAGGTGGGGAATTGAGAAAAACAAGGTTAAAATCAAATAGGGTTGGAAATCCAAGGGATAAGGAAGGATAATCTACTTTTCTTTTGAGTTATGAATATCATGAGACTGAGAGGGCTGCAAAAGGATATATAACACGTGACGCTTGTATTTGCAAGTTAAATTATTCTAGAAACTACTTCAATCCGTTTCGCTCGTGCGTGTCCTGACCAATCCTACGGCAAAGGGTTGTGAGGCCTCTGCTATTGGATAAGACACACTTCTTCTACAATTGACTCCTTATAACGGCCTACTCACTCTTCACTAAGACAATACAAAACTTAAACAAGCGTGACGTATCGTCAGTCGGTCGCAGAACTATTTACAGTTGCCTTGCTAGACGCCGAAGTGGTTTATCGACACTTCTCACTTCCTTACTCTACCCAAAGGTGAGGACATCAAAACCTACGTGTCTCCGAGCTACGTCTAGCTTGCGGAGTTTCCAGAGATGAGTCCAAATTACGTGTCTCGCTAAATATTATTTTTTGTATCAGTAAGAGGCCCGAAGACCGGTGTGTTGTTTTAACGAGATACGTTCCCTAGCGTTCCATAGAACGACTATCAATGCAGTTTGGGGTACTTGGTGAAGCCTACCCCCGCTCCCTGGAAGTGTGCGTATAACAAGAGCAATGTAAATCACTCTACTGTCAGTCAGTTCTTAGGGGGAGGTAGCCGTCGCTAACGTTTGGTGGTTCGTGATCTCAGTGTGGCTCAAACTAGCCTTAGCATGTAGCGAATGTTTATTCGGTTCAACCTTCAATTGGCAGTGCTTCAGTCATGGTTGCGCCAAGTATGGCTGGAAGTGTCAAGTCCTCCCGAAGGAAAGTCAATGTCATGCTCACTCCAAAGGAAGGCCTTCTCCGAGTCCCTAACACCAACCGCAAGCTCAGGTTACCTTGTCATAGGATGGAGTAAGGAAGGATAAAACACACAACACTCACCCATTCAGTCTTCAACACAGCCGCTGAGATTCACTCGCGTACTTACACATTACTCACTAGATCACAATCAACGCCCATCCATTCGTACTCTGACTCACACGCACAGACCTGTACTATATATATTTGACAAGCCTAAACTGGACTCAGTCCACCTATAATATCTAGTACTGTATCACAATAGTGGCACTCCTAAGAATTACAACGAGACCTAGCTCTACGATATACCGAGTCAGATGGCTTAGCTGGACGTGCGTCCTCTCTCGGGCCCTGAAGCCAAGTGTCCCTAGGCGTGTGTTCCCTACTCGGCCCTGACGCTAAGTCTCTCGCCATGTGTCCCCTACCAGGGTCTCACGCGAAGTGTCCTATCCTGCCGATTCAACCCCGTGCCTCCTTTCTCCTTAAGGCTCAGTATCGCTTGTCAATTACTTATTATTGCTTTTGTTTTTGTAAAGTTTCTAAGAAGTTTTGGGTCGCTTGGTTCTCACGACTTGCTTGCACGTGTTGGGTCTTTTGGTCATTTCTTTACAATTGTGCTAAAATATTTCCCTTTTTTGTAATTGTTCCTTTCACATTAAAAGGACAATTTATGAGGGTCTAAGTGGCCCATGACGCTAGACGTGGTGTTCAAAAACAAATATAATATTTTGTTATTAATTTGGAATAAGTGACAGACAGTCACACTACACAAGATCAACCTTCGACGCCACGTGACGTCCTTCTACGTACAAATAAGGCGTGATCCACTTATGCATCATCACATTTGCCCTAGTCCCGTTTTATTTGAGGTCGGCGCATCACGTTTTTTTCTTCCATTCTATCCTGTCACTCGTCACGCTATCACTAACTCCCTTTTCTTTCATATCGCTTCTCATACAATCCATCTATCTTTTCTTCGGCCGCCCTGCGTGCTCCACCTGTGCATCGGTGAAATAGAATTCTAGCTTTTCACTGCCGACTAACTTTTCGCTCTAGGGTGGAGACCCTAGAGTGGGAAAAGTCATTAGATGACTTAAATTCCCTCCTACAAAAAAAAAACCCTATTTTCCTTGACCAACAAAATTTACAAAACTAATATTAGCAGACGAATCATTGTAGTTCTTTATAAACAGTTAATAGCCACAAGTTCCTGTTGGAACAAAACATGAATAGTATCAGCTGCTCATAATCGTGTAAATTATAAGGAAAATAACTAATAATTATAATTGTTTACCTTGTTCGACAAAAATCCAATACGTTAAGTAGCAACAGGAAAACGGTAGTACGGGGGCAATCAAGGGATTCTATACGAAGGATTGGCCGGAAACATAACCTTGTAGGACTGTGTAACTACATTCAATATCAGACACGTGGTCAAACTTATTTTTAGGTTATAAAGTTTATTTTTATAATTCGATGGCTCGCGTTTGACCACCATCTCACCAGATTGTGAGCGATGAAATGGTTGACGATGAAGCACGCTTGTCCAGAAGTAACCTATTCACGTTTGACTTAAAAACCCCTAAGTTGTAGCTATCAGGAAACACAGACACCGGCAGGGAATTCCACTCCTTGGTTGTACGCACAATGAATGTGTTCTCAAAACGCTTTCTGCGTATGGATAGGATGTTTATCGTGTACCGGTGGCTAAACGCCGTACCTACATCTTGTGGTCCGATGATGAAACGGACTTAGCGGAATTATATTGTGCAATCCCAATGCACACTCCACGAAATGTAAATGATAGAAAATCGACCGGCTAGCAACTCGGCGACGATAGTCAAGGCTTTGGAGCTTCGACTCTACAAGTGCATCATTGCCGATGATTCTCTTGGCTTGCCTCTCAATCGACTCCAGGGCATCAAGCTGGTATTTGGCAGATCCATCCCAAAGATGAGAACAGTACTCCATACACGATCGAACTTGGGCTTGATAAAGATTAATTGTAGTTAGCAATGAAATATTAAATTATTAGGAACCTATACTCTAGCTCAGCTCAAACCTATAACTGCCAGTGGTTTATTTCAATTTATATTTTTTAAATACTTTTTTTTTCTATATTTGTAGCACAATGTGTACTCAAATAATAGAAGCGATAAAAAAAATGGTTTCTTACACGTTCTTCTCCATAGAGATAGTTACGCTTTGGATGGTGCAATTTAGCTTCACATGTTTTTTTTTCACTGGCCGACATTTTGTCAATTCAAAAGTGCCTGTTATTTGTCTATTTGAAATAAAGTTTCTAATTTCTGATTTCCAGTCGCGTCAAGATTAGACATTAAAATTATACTGTTTTTGCCGTCCGATCAATCGATTTTGACTTTTATTACATTGGTAGAGATCATGAATGAATTCAGAATTTTTGTTAAAGCTTTCATTTTAAAGTAAAGTTGGACAGTAATCCAATTTTGGGCAGTAGTTCGAAAGAATCACCTCAGACTTGGAAGGCAAAGGGCAACTAAAGGTTGGTTTGAGTCACTAAAGTCTGACAGTCTCACTCCGCCTAGAGCTTGAGTTATTTGAAAATTGCCCATAATATACATAATCGACCTTGTTATTTTCTCACTGTGAGTCCCAGCAGTGGGAAATGAACAATGGCCTAACAGTGGCCTCCTCTCTAATATTGGGAATGGGCCATAGTTCACTACACGGGTCGAGTGCGGGTTTGTGGATGTAACTTTTCTTCGAATTTTTGGTCTTCACCTCACGATTTTGCCCACCCTAAAAAAAGAAGCAAAATATGATTTTATTATGGTCTTAACTGCTAATACTCAATTCCGAAATCGGCTCTTAGTCGTCAGATTTGAGAACACAATTTGGGATACTTATAATATTAATTTTATATGTCATCAAGTGGTGACTATAAGGCGTGTATGAGATCGTACTTTTTTTGCAAATAGTTTCACAACACCTTGAAATACTTAAGTATAATATTATGTTACACAAGGAAATATTCATTAATAAACAAGAGACAGCGGTCAAACTCGAGTCTATCCATAATAAAAAAAGACTAAATTTATCCTCACACCAAGATTAAAAAAATATGAAGACGACTTCAATGTTGAAAATTTAAAAATAACTTTAATTTTGAAAGTCATTGTCCAAAACATTTCAGGTAAAAATTAATTTTCCAAATCTGTTCATAAATGACGGAGTTCTGAGGTCTTCTTCCTTCTTCTTCTTCCTGCCCTAGTCCCGTTTTGTTTGGGGTCGGCGCAACACGTTTTTTTCTTCCACTCGTCACGCTTTCACTAACTCCCTTTTCTTTCATATCGCTTCTCACACAATTCTGAGGTAATGAAAAAAAATATATACTATCCGCCATATTTTAAAGCCGGTTAAAAATAGCACGCCAAACATTATCGCCATCCATACATTGACACTGTATTTGGTGCTAAAACTAAACTGGACAAATTAGTTCTATTAATAGAACTTTTATATCACTTAGTACTTACTAACTAGACAATAGATGTACAATACAGGATGATTCATTTCATTGTTCTAAAATTAGGACAGAACTAATTGTCACTTGTTTTTGAGTTCCAAAATCCGTTTGTTAGTTGAATGTAGCCAGATGGCTGCGTGATGTAGGTTTACTGTGGATTTGTGAATGAGTTGTGTAGTTAAGATTTTATTTTATTTGATAGCAGTGTAAGCATAATCAGCCTGTTTGAAACATGAGCCATATGTTGGAGTGACCTAAGTGCCTATACACCTGGACCATGCAGGATTTTTTGAGTACCACCGATGTTGTAGTTAACGTAGCCATCTACTGGGCTCCAACGGTTTAACAAGTTTACTATCAATTCGAAAAGAAGAAGCCTTTTATAATGTTCCCATTGCTAGGAATAAATCCTTCTCTTTTTGAGACAGAATGGGCTGTAAACCACCACGCGAGCCCAGTCCGGGTAGGTACTTGTCACATGTTTGTTTCCTCACGATGTTTTCCTTCACCATTTTGAGTGCTCTCTCTTGTAAAGCGCATGCCTTGATAACTAGAAACTCATTACATGCAACGAGTAAGTTGAGGCCGTTACCACTGCTTCTTTTGATTTGGTTTTTTATTTTACTAAAGGCGAAAAAGTAACCCAAACACCCGTTTTATTTTGTGTGGTTTCTTTCATTACCATTTTAAACAGTCTAGGAATACATCGTCAGGAAACTGGTATGGAATAAAAAACTTAGGCACCACCACCCACAAGGCAAATTAGAATCCACTGTCTGTCTTAAGCAGTGTCTTACGTGGGCGATCTGGACGCCAACGCAAATTTTTGCAGTGCGTGACGCAAAAATAACAAATAGTTGAAATATTTTTTTTAAACAAAAAAAACTCCCATATATTAAATCGAAGGTATATCAAAAACCGTAGGTAGGATACTACTTTTCGTGCCATATCCCGCACCGCTTCGAAATCTTTACCTGTATTTTAAATTACTAAACCGATTTTAATGACATTTGGTTCGGAGTAAGCTTGGATGGAGTAAGAAAGAAAGAAAGAAAAGAAAGAAAATACGTTTATTTGGCACATAGGTACACACAATGAGATAACAATTACTATGGTATAGAAACTTAAACTTAAAGATATCTACATAGTATGTCTCACGGCTGCGCCAAATGGGTCCAGTTCAGCATGATGCCAGGCCACTACGTAGCAGTTGCCTGACACTGAGTACTTTTTATCTGACTTCATCTTCCACTTTTACTTCGCGTCTTCAATAACTAACATTCACTCGTGCAAAGTCAGGTGCAAAAGCCAGTTACTGAATAAAACCGGTCTGGATTTATGTAGCTCTGAAAACTAAAAACATGTAAAAACTTTTTTTTAAATAGCCTATATTGTGTCATACAGCTGGGCAAAGCTCTCTCTTTTCTTCTTCCAACCCTCTCTTTAGTGCGATTCAAAAACTTCTAAAAGGAACCGGAAGGAAAGGAAGGTTTTTTTTTAATATTCCCAGTCAAGGTGTTAACCCTACAACCTATAAGACTACTGTGTTATCATCAGATATTAAAACTTTAGCAATAAATAAAGGCAAGTGAGAAATAAAACACGGGTATTTATCACCTGCAAAACATCTTGGATAAAGAATTGTATAAAATGCGTGTGCGTCATTATTAATAATAAGCGCAGAACAAAAGGGGTGGAATTACTAGTGACCGAATTTCTTAACTTCCTTTTTATTGTTATTGTTAAAACTATACTTTTAAGTTATTAAACATCAGTTAATTGATTGATTCCTATCTTTAAAATAATTGCGACTGTAAAGTGTATATATGTATGTCGTGGCCAGATCTAAGAATTGATCTTAGAATTGGCCATATCACTTCATGATATAGACAACAAAAACTGGTCATATCATGAAGTGGCCAATTTATAAGATCTGACCACGACATACAATGTTCACATTCTTACTCATAGCGTTAGAGATGAATACCTTGTTGTACTCGTAATAAACTGAAGCCTGAAAATCGACATGCTTAAGTGGTAGTGAGCAGAGCATATTACTCGCAGAACAGATGGTCGATGGGGCCGAAAGGTTCTTCAGCGCGATCACGTACCGGAAGACCGCGTTAGAAGACCTCCAACAAGGTGCACCGATGACCTAGTGAGAGTCACGGGAATCCGATGGATGCGAGACGTACGTTATTTTGGGGAGGCTCATATCCAACAGTAGACGTCTTTCGGCTGAAATGATTATAATGACGATATCTGTAAAACATTTTTGTTTAAATTATTCATAACTAATTAAGGTTTTGCATTCTTTTCGTATAATCAGAAGCCAGGAAATCCAATCATGAACATGAACTCCGATCATGCTGGGTTGGAGAGGTGAGATTGGCCATTCACTCAATAAATATTGATATCCTACTGATACTAGATCGGTTTAACTGCTAACCGTTTTTAATATAGATGGCAAGAAAGCAAATCGGATTGATATAAGATTTGGTAAGGACTTGTTAAGTACTAGTCAGACTTTAAGATAAAAGTCTTGTAGGTCAAAAGTGATTAGGATACTTCTAAACAAGCGTGATCTATCGTCAACCAGGTAAGACAGTGGTCAAATTGCAGCATCAGTCTCACTAAATAGTCTTCCAAAATGCAGATGTATGTTCTCACTTGGAGTATCCCAACGTATGGTTCATGTTCTGGGGTGCTATTCTCTAAGAAAACAGCCTTGAACTCAGCGCTGGCACAGCGACGAGTCGTGAGCGCAGTACAATGAATTAACAACCCAATGCCCCTTTACATTGGATTGTTAATTCAATGTACCTGCGCTCACGACTCGTAGCTGTACCAGCGCTGAGCTCAAGGCTGTTTTCTTAGAGAATAGCACCCCTGAACAGGGACACCGCACTCATATTGGAATGCCCAAAACCTGCTGCATCTTTAATAGCACCAAGACAGTCTACAAATGTACAAGCTACACTAAGTAGGTACATTATATTCTAAATGCTGGCTCTGCAGTGAACCGACACGAAACAGTTAGCACTGTAATTGACACGACTGTCTTCAGACAGTCCAGAAATAGAATCAGTCTTGTGTTCAACTCGATATCTTTCAAATTCTACATCGTCTGATCAACTAGTCTCTGTATTGTCAAACGAACCGTGTTTTTCATAGTGCTCTCTTGAATAAACTTATCTGTTTGTTATATACATTTGTGAATAAATCTATGATGCATAACTTATATTATAGCTAATTGTAGAGGCAGACATTCTAAAGTCTCTAAACTCTCTGGTCGTCTATCAAACCGACTGTTAAAGACAAAGGCCTGTCGGTCAACCGACTTCTGAAGTTCAATCTCAAAACTCTATAAGCATATAAATTAAAAAAGTTCCACGAAGCTAAATGCTCTGACAGCAGAAATATAATACAATGCTAAGGTATATGAGATATATTTCTGTCACCATATTTAGACATCACTTCAACACCGTATTTGCGGGATTGACCAAAGATTTACTGCGGTTCTGGAACGCAAAGGGTAATTAAAAGAATACAGGGGAGTTTCAATCAGTAAAATCTTCCAATCCCTCTCGCTCCACTGGGGAACTGGTTTGGTGAATTCCCGTGGAAAAAACAACATCTTACTTTTCCGGTTGTCAGTTATCCCGATAGCTTTTTACCCCTTTTTTTCTAACACGGTATTTACTACATTATCATCATCATCATCATCATCATGTCAGCCGATAGACGTAAACTGTTGGACAAAGGCCTTCCCCCAATGTATTACATCGCACTTCGAAATACTCAACAAAGAAGTTTCCCGTTTCAACTAGTCAGCACCACATCCAAAGATTGGCTTCATTTCCCCGAATAAACGCATCATTTGTTTGCTTCGAACCTCCGAGACCGTTCCTCCTCTATCCTTGTTCGCTTTGTCCTCATTCACTCTTCCCTCCGGTATTCTTTCAACACGTCCCAGCCATTGAGATTTGCTCTTTCTTATTTTCACAAATATTTTCATGGCTTTTAAATTTTTCGTTCGTTCTCGATGGAACTTCGTTTTGGTGGTGTCTATCTGTTGTTTGAAAGCGGATTTAATTTTCTTTCTTTTTGACGGAATAAATTATTTTAGTAGTATGAAGCAATAATTGTTTTAATTACTTCTTTTTTTCTTATTCAATTTGGTTTTCAATTAACTGTTGTTTTACATTACTAAATAATTACCGTAAAGTCACCATTTTTTCTTTAGTGATATTAGTATATTCTTCAATTGTTATAAGTGAGTCTTTGACAAGGAAGATTAAAAAGAGTACAGCCCTAGCTGCAGTTTTAATTAACAAACATAAATCAGTAATTAAATTAGTTCGTTACTTCCTAACCGCATCGTCCTTGATAAGCCCATACAGCCAATTGAAGCATTTTCGAGTGTATGTTAGATTCGCGGCAAGCACAGAGGGATGTGGCTACTTATTATGATTGTTTAAACCGTCTCCCGTCGAATCGTTAGTATAATAACCTTGTTTAAATCAAGTGTCTTCTTCCGAGGAGGGGGATAGAAGCGGAAATATTTTGCATGGAAACTAAGAGGGATATTTGCTTTACGATTGTATTGTGACCTATTTAGAAGTCTTTGTGGCAAGGACGCATAAAATTTATAAATTTTCTGATTAATCTTTTCGTTTATCTTAATCTTCTCATCATCTTGCTACTCTTGTCCCATATTACTTGGGGTTAGCGCAACCTGCGCAACACGCTTTTTTGTTGCATTTAGTTCTGTCACCCATCATACTATCACTATGTTCCTTATCTTAATCTTCTTATCATATTCTTAAACTACTCATTTTTAGGATCCCTGAATTCCCTTACCCGAGATGCCCTGAAAAACCTGAGAGGCCTAATCTGTTTTTGGAGAGAGGTGCCCCTGGTTGGAATAAGCCCACCTAAGATTATGGCCGCTATGGCCAAGATCTAACTCTTTGATGAGTGAGAGAAAGGAAAGTTAGTGTAATATGGGACAAGGACAAGAAGATGATGAAGTTTATTAATATTTTTGTTTCTATTTTATTTTATGGATTATAGAATCCGAAGTAAAGATTATTGTTATTATCACTAAATAGGCAGTCCCACATCAAGTGTGGTTTCCGATTTTGTAGTGCCATTTCAAAGAAACTTGTCTATCTACCGATAACGAATGGTCTTAATTAATTTAGCATTCTACAATATGACATTCCTTTTCTCAGCTGTGAGACATTAATGGCCGACTACACAAAAAAACGTGTCAAACATGGCAGTGTTTTTTGATAAAAATTTGTTCATTGTAATTATGCAAATTATGTTTCCAGTTCGTTACATTTTAGAGTTATGGAGCACTACCACAAAAATAATAAAAAAAACAAACATTCTAGTCATATCGCGCCTTAAATATAATAACTTTGTAAAGTAAAGCGACATTTTAAACACACCAAATATAGTTAAAACATTCAAAAACTTCCATAACAAATAAAACGATCAGTTTTTCAGTATCTCCATTCGTGTTACAAGAACAATAATATCGTTCAAGTCTAATTAAGTATTAATGAGGACTCATTAGCGGTACAAGGAAACTGCTAATCAATCGCTTATCTATCCTAATGTAAGACCGCAGAGTTACACAATGTTTTATAACGCTGTTTTCCCAGTGCGTAACTTAATTATGAAAATATTACGCCTCATTAATGAACGGTGCCTTTTGAGGACAGAGGGCGGCGTGGAGTCGACACTGTTGTAAAAATTTTAAACTAGAAAAATAAACAGTTTGATTTGCATTAAACATGGGCATACTATAACACATAAAAATAATAATAACTACAACTCAGATATATTGGGAAGATATGCGTCACAACCGCGCGAAACGGCTAGCGCTCAGCAAAATGCTCGTGTGCAAGACAGAGCCACAGCGCTGATTTTTAGCGTCTGCCTACAACTATTTTCTCGTTTTATGATATTTTAACAATGCTTACTATGATCTATGGTGTTATTAAAGAAGCCATTATTCAGCAGTTATAACACAATCTTTACATTGTTCTCAACACCTCATAAAGAATTTTGATTAGCATTTTTGAGTCGTTTGATAAACATCTGTTACTTTGTTTTTACTTCGATAACGTCGCTACTTTTAAACAATATTTCCACTACATCTCACTTTTATAAATTCAGAAAGATTCATTTTTATTTTCACATTAAATTAAATAATACGTATAATAATTTTAAAACTAGCGCACCTTTTTTTTTTTTTTTTTTTTTTTATGGTGGGAAAAATCATGCATTGACATCCCCCGCCCTTGGGCGGAGCGGGAGATAGTGTCAGACTCTTACTGACTAAAAGACCCACCCCGTTCCTTCTAGCCTTCATACCGGGGCTCGAGCGCCCTCCTCCCCTTCAGCGATTGCATCACTGCCTACCATCAGATGGGATCGCAGTCAAGCACTAATTTAAATCAATTAAAAAAAAAGTCGATAGGCTTCTTATAAACTGGTGCACCTCACCATCAACGATTGCATCACTGCTTACCATTAGAAGGAAGCGAAATCTAGCACAAGTTTATATAAAAAAAAAAAACTATATTTTCGAGGACGTCTCTATGGAACCTTGTTCGATACTAGCGGAAAAAAAAACATCCGATTCCACAGACTCCTACCTAGAGAATGCCTCGAGAGCTCAAAACTCGTACAAACAAACAAAATTCTCAGAAATATTTGACAAATAGTTCATAATGCAGCGCTGACAATAAACAGCTTCGTTATAAATTCCATCATTGAAAAGGTTACTGTATAAAAAATCAACAAAACAAACTAATTAGTATGGCGCGTTGTAATTACTTGTCGATCTTTGATGTATCTTTTAATTAGCCGTTGCTTATACCACGATAACACAGGGCTAGCAACACTGTCCGAATAATAATTACTACCTCATTTAATGACGTCACATTACATTATAAAGTAATAATAGCCCACAATCTTGTGCGGTTTGTTTGAAGTGATAATTTTAAAATCATTAACATAATTATTAACGTTCATTTTTTAGGGTTTCGTACTCAAAGAGTAAAACGGGCCCCTATTACTAAGACTCCGCTGTTCGTCCGTCTGTCTATCTGTCCGTTTGTCACCAGGCTGTATCATAAAAACCGTGACAGCTAGACAGTTGTAATTTTCACACATGATGTATTTCTTTGGCCCCTATAATAAAAAATAGTAAAAACAGAAGAAAATAAATATTTAAGAACGACTCCCATACAACGAATGTAATTATTATGCGGTTTTTTGCTACTGGTGATACGAACCTCTTCATGCACGAGCCCGACTCACACTTGGCTGGTTTTTTTCTTTCTGTTACAATATAAGTTTTATGTCTTTGCCGAAATACGAAATAATGTTTTAATGGGTTCAATGGTAGCGCTAAAATCTGCTTTAATTTATGGGCGTGTCTCGTCTGACTTTATGAATTAATCTATGATTAGCAGCAGGGATATGCGAAGGCGTTTGCGCATTAAAATAATAATTAGAGCTTATTCGCGCTCATTTTGAATTAATACTTTTTAAGAGTTACATCTCAATTCAGTCTAGATCTATATCTTGAAAGTTTATTATAGGTAGATTATAATCATAATAAGATATAAATTACAATTAAGAGAGATGAAATAGGAAGGCATTTATTTTACTTGCTCAGTGTAAAAATTTAATTAAAGAATTCGTCAACTTGCTTAAAAAATCTTACTGGAACACGATGCAAAAGAAGTTTTTTTTTTTGTCACAAAAAAATCAATCAGAAACCCGTTTATTCGTAGATAAACATTCATAAGAAGTTAATTTACTACTAATGTTAGTTACCCTTAAAAGCCTTTTTTTAGGTAGTATATCATTAAATAACCAAAGAACAAAACTCTGACTTTTTCTAACTAAAAACCACACGTGTCCTTCAGTTGTCCTTTGCGTCTTACGGCCGTGGTAACTCTTTCGAAACAGCCAGCAGCCCACCAATAAAAGCTCAACTTACTATCTTTACTCAAACCCACGGTGCAAATCTAATTGATAAAATCCCAGAAACCAAGTTCAAAGTATCGTAAACGAAACCTGTATAATTTCTAACCAAAAATACAAGGGAGAGGCTTCATGTCGGGGGTGTATCCTTGACCGAAAGTTGTGCTTTGTTGCTCCTGTGTCGGTTAGGACCGACAAGCTCTCATGGGGGAGCTAGGGTGGCGTGAATAGGTCGACTCAAATGAGGATGATAACTGATCACCATAGACCAATATAAAAAATAATTTTTAGTTTATACGAAACCTGAATACACCGCTAAATTTTGATCGTTTTAATCCCATGGAGGGTCGATCCGGTACATGAAACACTATCGATTTATAAAGATAAAATTAAACAAAAAAGTACCTTTTTTAAAAACAAGTATTAATTTACGCATGTACGAAATTAATTTCTTTAAGAAAACGTCAGCTGAGCGAGTCCAGTGACCTGTAGGTAGTAGTCGGCGTTGCGTACAAACTTTCTACAGGTCATTGGACTACATGCACTGTCGTACATAACACAGGCGTGGTCCATAAGTGCGTCGGTCTAATATAGTTCTAGCTTTAGTTTTGTTTGTGGTAAAAGATGAAGGAACTTGGCATTTGAAGACACGTGGAAGCATTTATTTGTGCCCACAGCTAAGGAGTGGAATTCTTTGCTGGACTCTGTGTTTACTAATAGCTACAACGTAAGGGTCTATAATTAGGCTGGTTTCTAGGCAACCGTGCTCCATCTTCGACCATATCAACCATACCATCAGATGAGATAGTGAACAAGCGTAAACCAATAATATTATTAAAAAAAAGACATTTAAACGTTGAAAACCTGATTGAAAAGTATGTAATGTATTTTAGTTCGAAGTCAAAGAGTTAGTCTGCAAGATTTTATGAATGAAAGCGTTCAAGAAGAAGGACTAAAAGTCGCCCGGGCGAGTTTTAACCAATATAAGTTCGACACTTCCTCTCACTCCACCTTGTGTGGAAGATATTTGATGATTTCCAACTCTAAATAAAATAATCTACTGTTCTTTGTGATTAGAATGAAAATAAAGCTTTTTTTAAACCAACATGGGTGTCTAAACTAACAAACATCTTTGTATAAACCAATAAAATAAAGCTTGACTTTAAATAATAATACATGTATCCAAAATAAAAATCAACAAAGTTATCGAAAAATATCCTACGACATAATTCCAAGCTATACTTATGTACATTAAAATTAATATAAACTAAACTTTAACAACTAAAACAGCTAAGTTTATCGTTCTTCAGCTAAACAAACAAAATACAAACTACAATGGCGATATTACGATGGCTCGTAAATGTTAGAATCGCGATGCCAATCGTAAAATGGTAGTCCAACTTATAATTTCAACAGAAAGAAAAAATAGACGATTCAGAATTAAAATCGCTAATGACTAAGACCATTAAGTTAATCATTTTAATTAGACGTTGGTGTACGCTTGCGTTTCTATATTTTTTCGTGTAAAGGGGAGAGCGGGGTGATATTGTAACGGGTTGCTGACTATTCGACCACAATATAGTCAGACACAGTGTCTGAATCAACACATTTTATTTTCAAGATTTTTTCGACGATTTGGACATCATCAAATTTTTTGAAGCGGTTTAGTACAGCTAGATAAAAAAAAATCTTAAAACATAATTATAAAGTTTACTATCCAAAGGTGCTGCCTTAGGATTGGTACAGCTTTTTTTTCTCTTATATTTTAAAACTTTTTATTTGACTGTATTAAACTGCGTGTGTCCAAATCGCCACTAAAAAAATATTAAAATAAAAATGTGATAATTTGGACATTGTGTCCGAATCATCCGCAACTCATTGTAGCGGGTATCGCAATCATTTTGCTGTGCTGCCTATCCAACACCACTGCACTTCATTATTTCCCATTTAAGCTTCTGTTTAAAGCAGCAATGTATTATTACAAATGAATTGGAGCTTTATTTAATTAGTTCACTTTACGGTAGCCACACTTAAATCTATCAAACGTCATAAATAAAGACACAAACGAGTCCGAACCGGGCTTGTCATTTATTGGGGTGATAAAATTAGATGTACTGTTTTTTTTGTAATCAATTGAACGAGCTACTTAATTGAATTAATTAACTTTATTATACCTTGTAAAGAGAATGTAATTCATTAACAAAAAATTATTTGAGAGAGTAAAAAATAATGTAGTCGGGTTAAAATGAGCTAAAATTCTGCTTACCTTAAAATAAATAAGAAATTCGCAACTCAATACACTGATTAACGAAAGGCTTCTAGATTTGTAAGTATTACCATTTCACTGAATTAAAAACCCCTTCATTTAGTCTCTGTCTTCGTCAGTCGTGATTTCGTGAAGGATGTCTTTGGGAGTTATGAAAGAACATTTCGACTCTAGATCTTCCAATGTTTTATTTATAAACTTAATAGGATTTTCTGTTACTGCACCAAATAGATAATTTTAGGTGAGATAGCAGTCAAACCCGAATCTACAAACAATAAATAAAAAGATTTAATAGAAATATTTAATCTTAAGAAACTTCTCTTGTTTACTGTTTAGTGTTGAAAAAACGTAACATATTTTAGATCGCGATCGTTATAAAATAATATTTATTTTCCATTTATTTTTGTAGTACTTATATCTATTTATTTGTTTGTTAGCCTGCTTTGTCCCACTCCAAGGCAAAAGCTTCTCTCCACTTCGTCCATTTTTCGCGGGTCCGTACTTCTTTCTTCCAGTCTTCATTGCGAAGTCTGTCTAATCCCGTCATTTCTTTCGTTGTCTGCCGCGATAAAAAAATATTTTTATAAAATCCACACATATTATTACTTCTACACACTTTATTGATGAACATTTTATTACTAAAATGTGTTGAATTTATAAAAATATTGCCGTAAAAATCTCTCCAAAATATGCCGCATCCAACGGTTCACAGCTGAACACGTCGAAAAGATCCAGACGGACATCTGAATAGCGTCTCATTATCTTTAATTATATACTGATTCTTCGGCAGAAGGGTGCCCGCTTTACTTATTGCTGCGTTCCCAATTATAAACTGCTATATATTTAGTTTTATACTTAAATGTATTAAGGATTCGTAATCAAGACCTTTAATTTCTGTTTTTGAATGAGTCTTTCTTTTTATTAAATAATTAAAAGAGGTTCGCAATATTGGCGTCAGTGTTGGATTTATTGTGCTAAAATACGATGGCACTATTTTTTTTTTAAATTAAGTCGGGGTCGATGTAAACTAAGCAGAAGAGGTTTGGACGACTTGGAAAGAATTAGAAATTGGAAAGAAGTGGCTCAGAGTCGGTAACAATGGAAGGAATGGAAAGAGGATTTGACCAGCAGTGGGAAGTTATAGACTAGATTATAATGATAATAACTAATTGAGAAATTCTTTGCAATAAGAACAGATACTGTATATTACCGTTTTACATTTGTTCTAAAGTGAATGTAATTTCAGTTCAGATGTTAAGATATTGATATTTGAAAGTGGCGCCAGTGACTGAGAAGCTGAAGGGGAATCGTTTGTCTTGCTATGGTCATGTAAAGAAAAGGGATGAAATGCATGTTACCAAAAGAGTTATTAGTATACATGTGGATGAGTGGAGAGGAAGAGGGATGCCAAAGAAAACAAGGATGAATTGCGTGAAGAGCGATATGAAAGAAAAGAAAGTTAGTGATAGCATGACGAGTGATAGGGTAGAATGGAAGAAAAAAATGTATTGCGCCGACCCCAAATAAGATGGGGCAAGGGCAGGAAGAAGAAGATGGTAAGATATTGATATTTATCCTTTTTTAACCAACTCGCGGCAGGCTTGGTGGATTACAGCCCATTCTCTCGCTTAGCAAGAAGAGAGCAAAAACAACATTAAAAGCCTGATTATGCTATGCTATTCTTTTTTGATTTGCAAAATAATCAAATAATTGGAGTGTCTGACTTTAACTGACTAAAACCCACATGCGTTTTTACTTTCCCTCCCCTTCAATTGATCATAGCGTTCCAGGGCCACGGTGACTCTTTCTGACATTCACACAGCTCTGACAAATTGACACTGACCCTCATAGCTCAACCTGACGTCAAAAATCAGTAGCTTAATGATAAAGCACTTTGTATCAACCCTTTTTAACTGTCCTCTTCAGAGGATTATTGTCAAAATGTGTAAGGTTAATTCTTAATTTTGCTGTGACTTTTTTTGGTCACATTTCCGATTTCCACCCTTAATACACGAACCACCACAAACTGTCATCAAAAACACGAAACTGCGCTTCAACTATCATTTTCATTAAAAAAAAAACTTCGATATAAATAGAGAATCTTTTCGACGGCACTTATTTGAGGGTGAAAAGGGGATGCCAAGGTAAAAAGTGTAATTATGTTGATTATTTAGGCCTTAATGCGCTGACTATCCCGCACCTCCCCGAGCCGTCATTAATCGCTCCCCCTCCCCCCTTTCCTTACAGCCTTTATTATTTCGTTTCAATTATTTTTGTGATTATCTTTTTATGGCGGGCGCGCATTAAAACTCGAAAAAATAACAGTGGACATTAAATGTAATTAGAATCGAAATTACGAGATGTCACCCAGCGGTGTTTGTGTTTTTAATATTATTAGGGTTCTGAGCGTTTTAAGTAGCGTTTGTCGGTTTACGGCGTGTTTTAGCTGTCGTCTTATGTTTTGTTATTGTTGGAAGTGGGATCGTGCGAATTTGTTCTTGTGTCGCTTCCAGTAGTGAGCATTTAGTGATTTTTATTTTACACCTTTGTCGTTTTTTTTCTGAGTCGAGAGAGATTTTATGAACACATAAAAAATGCAATAACGTATGTGCTTTTAAACTGACATTACTTCTCAATTATTATAGTGGTGAGCACTTATGTTACAGTCTTTAATTCTGTTAGGTGAAATAAGTGAGTTTACATGCTTTTTTTACTTAAAACCTTACAGAAGAACCAACAGAAAAAGTAAAATCATAAATAAAATTGATCAAACCATTCGATACACTCTGACATCTTTCTTAAATGTGGCTCTGGATGACCGAGCGTGGGTACAAGCCACACTTCCTATTCGTTCTAATGCATCAATCATACTTTTAATATCATCATCATACCAGCTGGAAGACGTTGACGCTTATGTCCAGCAGTGGACTGCTGAACATAAGCGTCAACGTCTTCCAGCTGGTAAGCTTCTCCAAAGCGTCGTCACAACGACCAGGGCCTCAAGTTTGCTATTACAATAGTGTCAGAATGATCTATCATTGATTTCATAATTGTTGATTTTTACAAGTTTTGGTAATCTACTAATATAATGGCGCCATTAAGTATGACTTTCCGATGGTCAACCATTGACACTCCGTTGAAAGAAATGGCATAGAATGGTAATCTCGTACATGAACAAATGAATTTCGTTGAATATCTGACGTATACGGTAATCTGCAAACATTTTGACAGTTCCTTTGATCAGTGACCTACCACTACGACATCATTGCGCAGTTAGTGCTTTTAATAAGCTCAGTATTGTCAGTCAACCACAATTCTATTACAAGACCATTGACCGATCAATGATCGATCATTATGAATTAGCAGATTACAAACTTTTATCAAAATGACAATGGGATCGTGTTAGAATGACGAATTTATAAAAATAGCAGACTTGGGCCCCTGTTCTGTACGTCACGCATCCATCGGATTTACGCGACTCTCCATGGGATTTATCAATAAAATGTCTATCGGGAGAGTGAAAGAGTGGGATAGAGCTACAAACCTCATATAGCTCCATCCCTTTAACAGTCCAGTTTAGATCGTAAAATGGATAGCATTAAGACCTGATGAGTCATCTGTAAACCGATATCTACAATACAATATTCCTAATAAATCACTATGACGAAACGTTATAATAAGCACAACTATTAAACGTTTTTTTCTACAAGCATAAAAAAGCCCTTATTAAAAACATCAAACATCTACACAAATGTAAAGCATTAATTTCTATGGTAACGGAAATATAAAAAACACGTATACTTAATACCAAGTTAGACGCGTGACTATTAACAATAGAAGTTGGATTTGCCAACCCTTTGATTCGAGTCACTAATGAATAGAGGATACGAACAAGGAATTAAGAACTTTAACTTATAAATTATAGAGTTCATAATGAATTGTGGGTAGACGTTAATGCATATTATTAAAGAACATTTTACGGATGAGCAATTTTTATGATTGTACTTGTATTGTGCGCAGTAGGTGCGTATTGCACAGATGTTGACTTATTGTTTAGTTAATCGTTCAAATCTTTGGTCATGACTAAAAGCACGGCTTTTAGTTTATAGTCATAGTGTTATTTGATTTAAATGACAGACGGTCTCTAAACATATAAAGTCTGATTATTGAATTGAGAATTAACGGCCAGTTCACGACCTTGGTGCTATGGCGGCATGCGGTAAGAACAAATGTATGAAAATGTTTGAAAGACGCCACGAGATCGACTTACCGATGTCGCCCCGCTCACCGCACCGCTTTTAGCTAAGACTCGTGAACAGGCCGATAGAGTATAGAACGAGTGTTGTCCTGATAGATGCGAGACGTACAGGACCTGTCATTGTGGTGACACCTGACGGAATCCTACGTCTAACAGTGGACGTCTTTCGGATGATGTGATGATAAACGAGTCTAGCCAGTACATTCATTACAAAGATAGTCAGTTTTTAGGCTATAGTCATCATACAGCCGAAAGACATCCGCTGCTGGACATAGGGCTTGCCTAAATGTTGCTGCTACAACCTACCCTGTGCTTCTCACATGCATCAGTTTCCCGCGAGCCTCACCGAGTCCATGTGGGAGCTCTTCCAACGCTACATTTTCCACCATCGGTCCTGCGAGCAATGTGCCCCTGTTAACTGCCTACGGGCTTTCACTGACCGTGGTTCTCATTCCTGATTTGATCACGCAAGGAAACTCCGAGCATAACTCAATTCACTGCCCGTTGGGTGAATTTAAATCTTCTGGTGAGGTCAATATGAGCGACTAAAGCAGACTTAATTAAAAAATACTTAGCTAAAAATTCTTAATTTTAAAATCGGATAGAACAGGCCGTATTACCGGCGCATTTACCCCCTGTTTCCCCTCAGTAGTATTGCTTTGTAGTGGCGAATTTTGAATTCAAATTTAAATAGGCAGTAGCTCGGTATACGTTGATATACATAGATTCCTGATATTTTCAAGCAGTGATGGTCGCGGGAATGAACCCAGGCAAGTATTTGACTTTGTGTGAATTAAATTATATTATATAATCGCCACAATATCCAAAAACGGCATAGAAAGTCCTGTGTTCTACCAATATTCAAAGATATCGATCGACCCACCTTTGTCCCGCATGCGGACTACAGTACACTTTTTCTCATAGATGACTTATGCCCCATAAGAAAATTATAAACTAATTGATCATAGGTATCATAAATGAGATGAGTCGTCACTCATCTACTTTAAGCTCACGATGTCTCTGTTTTAGAAGCATTATAACTTTGACTGACTAATTATTCCTTATAAACTTACCTCTACTTAACCTTTAATTAAATGTATTCCCCACCATTATCCGTCAATCCAACAACGGAACAAAAACAACAATTTAAAATTGACATTTAATATAAAACTGAAATAATTATCCACATTTTACGAACGTGTGGTCAGCGGCGATCACGCGGGATTGGCAGGGAACGCCGGCGGTAGAGTGACCATGCATCGCGGTGTATAAAAACGGGACGACGCTGTTCAATTATTTTGCGAAAACAATTGAATATCGCGAGCGTAAGTCTATAGGGTTATGGATATCAGTGATGGCTTGTTCCGAGTGGAGTTTAAAACTGTTTGTCAATTTAAAGAGAGTGTAGTGGTTTTAATACAGCATATAGCAATAATCAGCTTTATAACATTCTCACTGCTGGGAATCAGGCCTCGTCTCTAGGAGAGGAAACGGGCCGTAACATACCACGCAGGCCAAGAGCTGGTTGGTGCATGTCACATATCTTTGAATGGTTATAAATAATAATAATAAATAACATAAAATAGCGCCTGCTTGGCCTTAACCTGCGATGTGTTATTTGTAAGTCGGGGTCGTTATTACTGGGCCGCTACTGCTCCAGAGTTTAATACAAGAGAAAATCCTCCTCTAAAAACCTTCGACAATACTACTCAATCTGAAGTAAAAATATAAAAATAATTTCATATTATGTCTACCTTTCAAATCGATAAGTTAGACACACTAGCAAGGCTTCCCAGATCCATAAACCAATTACAACTCCCAAAAACTCACCAAACAAAAAAAAAATCAAACAAGTCAAAATCTGAAATCTGAAAAATAAACATCGAATTGCAATTTCCAGTAAGCCAAAATCATGGCTGTCCCACAGGGTGAAATTGAAAGTGCCCGCCCGAAAACGCAGTGGACATTCATTGATGTATCTCTTCATCTATTATTATATTTACGAATGCGTTTATGCCCGGCCTCAGTGAAAGTGAAACCGTTTTCAATTGTTATCCCTCTCACCGCTTAATTGACCGATATTTGTAAAAGCCAGCGGTTAATTTGTGTTTTCAGCGATACGCGATGAGCTTGCGCGCTGGAATGTTTTTGCGCGGTGGGATAGTTTTGGGGATAAGTTGTAGGCTAGATTGACTAGTACGGTAGCAACAAAATTGATCTGTCTGGTTGGAAAACATAGTAGTTTATTCACACCGTATTTTACTGGTAGGTGATTTGTGAGATCCTGGTTTAAGTCTTTGGATGGACAGGTGAAGCCACGTCTCCTCTTACAAAGTCAGTGTGTGCTAATATTAACCCTAACAAGCCATGTTACTTATGCTGACATTTCTTTGAGGTGCGCGTGGAACACATGGTATCGTCGACTCCAATTTGATCCTTTTTCAAAAAAAAACATGCATTGACATCCCGCCCTTGGGCGGAGCGGGAGATAGTGTCAGACTCTTACTGACTAAAAGACCCGCCCCGTTCCTTCTAGCCTTCATAGCGGGGCTCGAGCGCCCTTTCGGATAACCCTGGCCCCAGTAGGCTTCGACCCGGCTGGGTCCCTGCTGTTGCTGACAACTCCTTGAGGCGCGCGGGAACACTGCGCGCCGTCGACGACTTGGGCTTGGTCCGGACGGTTTGGTCCTTACCAGATGAAAGCTACCCATTACTCGCCATCTGCATGCCCGCGACGGACGCACCACGTCTTTCAGCAGCGGCGAGGTTGGGGGAACTCCTCTCTTGGTTTCAGCTATCTCCTTTGCTTTCATTACTGCTTCGTAGAAAGAAATGACTACTTCACATTTCCTCTCGTCCCATACCATACCATAAACCAGGGTCTGACGCAAAAGGTGACGAAGACATTTTTCACCCTATGGTTGAATCAATGAAAAATATTATTTTACTAAGACATTCTTATTAATAAAAAATCAGTACCTATCTATGTAAGAATAATAATATAACTACGGTGGACACAAAATAATTTACTTACTAATAATCACGTCACCCTCAATACAACGTTAACTCAATTTCCGTATACAGCATCCGTTTGATCATGGATCTATTAGAGTAAAAAGGGACGTCAAAGTAGTTTATAATTGGTCATCGGAAAGAGTTACTAAAAATCTATTTTGCATAGACAATTTATTATATCAGCTAGTTTCCAATTTAAAATAAAAAAGCCAATCAAGCCTATAAAATATATCGCAAAATGACACATCTCATGTATGTATATGATAAAAAAAAAACTTAAGATTCTGCTTGGCATGCTTACAACAAAACAAGTGAACCACGAAACAACTAAAACTCATCCTTTGACATATCTAAATAATAAGACAGGAAAGAAAGTCACGTAAAAATTCAAAATCAATAAATAACATAACTCAGAACAATATTAAATACTACGCATTTCACTTACAAAACCAAGTAGTCTATTAATGTAACCTACATAGATCCAAAACATGAAACAAATGAATCCCGTCTACAAAACAGCGAACATCATTGTCACCGCAACTCAAACTTTTTACAGCTCATCCCTAATCTCGTTTGCATTCTAAACAGGATGCTTTTATTATAGCAAAACACATAATCTCACGAAGTGTAATAAACAGACCATTTCGACGGAGTATTGAAGATTATTCCATTGTGCTTTGTGCTGAAATACTTTGATTGTCCATGACGAGAGTGCATATAAAACTCTTTTTCTTGGAAGTTTGGTGTATCGAGGTGTTGGCTGTCATAGAGTGTGGTCTACTGATAGACCACCCGTAATTGGACGATGGGCATTTAAAATATAGGCACAACTGATCTTATCATGTTCCCACCGCCGGGCATCAAACATCCTCTTTATAAGAGACAATGATGAGACTTAATTCAACACGTGGGCTCAGTGCGGATTGGTATACAGCTATCATCCTAGCTTTTGCCCGCAACTTCGCCCGCGTATTTAAAATATAGGTTAAGTCACTCAATAATAAAACTGCTTTCTATAGGTGAAGAAATTTTAGCAATCGGACTGGTACTTTCAGAGATTACCTACTACGACCAAAAAAACAAATTTTACCTGTTTGCAACATTTGGTATGTCTTAAATTTTTGGTTAGATATTCCGGATTCTTTACAATTCCTTCCATGGTCAGAGGACAGTTGTGATGAAATAAAGAGTACAAAATAAAGCGTTCTCTTAAGTTTGAACCCATTGCATACAACTTGTAAATCGGGGCCACTACCTGATCCTGTGGAGGTTTGATTAAGATATAGAACAATTTAAGGTCAGCTTCGACACCTGTCTCTTTTGAGAAGTTCTGTCGAAAATTATTGTCATAAAGAATTGAAATCTATCGCAGAGAAATGCAATTAAATATGTACGTGGCCTTCAATGTACATCTATACAGCGTCTGTGCTACTAATGATGATCTGTTTCAATATACAAAGCTTTCTTAATGATAAAAATATTAGGATAAACATTATCTACGCTGTAAGTGCGTTGAACTACACTATCGATAATGGATTTAGAAAGAGCGATTGCAACCATAAGACTTTCCACAAGATTGCAACCAACGTGTTAACTAGTACGACGTTATCGAATTGATAAAATCCTTTAGAGTTTGTTTGGTTTCGGCAAAAAATGCCTATTATTTGGCAGTTGTGAGTTCTCTAGCCTAAATACTGACTGTCCCGTACGTCTATGTGTGTTATATTTTAAGCTATTGCATAGCTTCTATCGCGGGCCTTGAGCGTGGAGACCGAATCCAGAAATTCCGTAAGGAAAATAATCTAACACCCACTCATTTGTTTTTTGAGCGTGGTGACCGATAAGAAAACAAATGAGTGAACAATCAATCGTTTTTTTTTATATAATCGACGATTTATTTATTTATTATAGATATATTTATTTATTTCATCTTCATGCAACACAAAGTACACAGGAGGACTTAATGCCTTAGGCATTCTCTACCAGTCAACCTAGGGTTGATATAACCATATCTATGAAATTAAACTCAAAGTTAAATAAAATAATATTTAAATATTCTTTAAATTTTTCTATTACGACTTTAGTTTCCTTAACGGCTGATAAAAAATCATGCAGCATAATTCCCAATCGTACTGAGTAACTTCAAACAAGAAGCCCAAATGAAGTTAAGCTTTAACACTCCTTAGCAACTGCCACCGTGCTTAATAACAATACCATCATGAATTTACGCGCTTAGCCGTCTCTAAATAACACATTAGAGGGAATTTTACGCGTTCGCAGCATTTCCTTGACCATTACGATTGTTCTTGTGATGTGTTTGCAATAAAACCTCAGTTTCTATGCCGCCATTAATATTTAGTTCAAAGGAGTTGTCGACGCTTCATCTTATACTATTATTTGCTACTCGTAGACGATTAAGTTACGATTTTTGTCTATTTTTCTTTAGGTCGTTGAGCTATTGTCTCGTTTGGGTAGTTCTAAGTTTGCAATAGTTTGTATGTTTACTGTTTCATCGATAACTTTACTTAACCTTTCGGATATCGTATTTAGAGACACTATAGAAAGACAATGAGAGTGCGAACGCACAGTTTGTCTGGGGTTTAATGAATTAAACCTTTATCATCGTTAATACTAGTAAAAACCTTAGGATAGAATAAACTTTATTGTCCCACAAAATAGTAACAGTTTTACAGAAACTTAAATATATGGGTACAATGGCGGTCTTAGTCTTAGTTCAAATATTTAAATCATGGATTTGTTTTTACCTTAAAATTCCGTTCCATCATTTTCCTGTTTATAAATGAAAATATATAACCATCAGCAACAGTTTAACTTAGTCTGACATTTCTATAAGTGATATCTCCCCAAACATTATCCACAAGTAAAAAAAAAATGTTTAATATAGACGACAGAAAAAAAATTCAAGGATTTTTTTGGTTTTGTTTCAATTTCTTCCCATTCCCTGGGAAATATTATGTAATTATTTATTTTTTTATATATTTTTTAATTTAATTTCTCAGTAAACTGGGCTAAGAGAAGCTACTACATTCCATGTTTTTCTTTCATTCCCAGATCGACATGGATATAACGGGGTCTTAGAGTCGAAATATAACATGTACAATTGTGCATATCCTTCAAAAGATACCTGGATGCTTACTGCTCTGTTTACCCACTTCAATCAAAACCGTGAGTATACTTCTTAGTTCCATGCATATGTCCATGTTGATCTGAAATCAGAGATAAAATTAGGTAATCGCACACTTTTTCGCGTAGAATTTTAATGTTTTTATAGGTAGGTAACAAGTCTAAGAAAAGTCTTAAAATTACCTGTTTATAACTCCTTTCGACGTTTTTTTCAAAACCATTTACAGTCACAGTTAGTCAGAGAGATGAAACTTATTTTTTTTAAACCGCAATTATTACTTATAATTTTATTTAATTTCATTCTCTATACGCACAAAAGTACCAACAAAGTTAGACCTAATTTCCGTAAGACGTCAGTTCGGTTAATGCAGTGTATAAATAAAATGATAACTTTATAAACAATATTAAATCTTACAAAGCCAATAACTTGAAACAAATCACAAAAGTCAGCTGTAAGAAAACCATAAACAAAAAAAAAAACAGCGACTCATCTTCCCGCCAAAAATGTAAAATGCAACTGTGGGAATCGCTCCCGTACGAGCGATGAACGTCAAAATGATCGGTATGTCGGTGTGAAAAGTTAAATAAACCGACAAATAAACGATTAAACTGATTCCAATTCAATGAAAGAGGTTCATTATAAAGATAATTTCGGGATGACATTTCGTGGAGGATTTTGACAGATGTCATTTGGGTGTTGTATGAAAGTTTTAGGGCTGGTGGTGCATAAAATGGCGCCGATTCTCTTGTACACCAACAAAACAAATTTTAACTCTTTCACTAATAGTTAAAACTAGAAAGAGATGGTAATTTTACTCCTGTCAAATTAATTTACGTTATGCACTGCTTTGTATTCTTATCCAACTGTTAATCGTTCTGAAATCATGTCTAAAATTGTATGGCAAACGAAATTCTGACTAATTTGACAGGTCTATCCTGTAAATATTGCTTAAAGTAAATTTGCCTGCTGCGGTCTTCCCATCCGATTATAATTAGGATGTCTTCAAGGCTAGAGTGAATAGGCTCTTAATAAACTAGTACTAATCGCCATCAACGATTACATCACTGTTACCATCAGTTAGGATCGCAGTCAAGCACTAGTTAATAGCAAATAAAAAAAAGTTTAGTCAGTGCAAAAGAGAATCGGCGCCACTATCTAATTATATTGCTACTTTAACTAACATCATTCAGGTAAGAACCAAATAAAAAAAAAATGAAACCGTCAGATACAACAACGCGATCAGAGCTTTAAGAAATTTAAATTTTCGAATCACCTAATTCCATTAAAGCTAGAACTACACAGTGCACACTTGTGCCACGAACGCCGAACTGGGCGCGTCGGTCTCCAAACTTTTTATATGAAAACTAGACTTGTAGAGCTACACTTGATTCACGCCACGCGACGTCGTTCTACGTACAAATCAGGGGCCTAAGTCTGCTATTTTTATAAATTCGTCATTCCAACACAATCCCGTTGTCATTTTGCTAAAAGTTTGTTATCTGCTAATTCATAATGATCGATCATTGATCGGTCAATGATCTTGTAATAGAATTGTGGTAGAATGACAATATCGAGCTTAATGGTATTCGTAATGGTAGGTCATACTGATCAAAGGAACTGTCAAAATTTTTACAGATTACCGCATACGTCAGATGTTCATTTGTCATCATGTACGAGATTACCATTCTATGCCATTTCTTTCAATGGAGTGTCAGTGGTTGACCATCGGAAAGTCATAGTGACGCCATTATGTTAGTAGATTACGAAAACTTGTCAAAATCAACAATTATGAAATCAATGATAGACCATTCTGACACTATTGTAATAGCAGACCTGAGGCCCTGGCGTGCTGTACGTGTGCCTTGGTCTAATGTAGTTCTATCTGTAGCGTAACTTCAGGTTCACACTTACTAAGTAGCTTTGAATGAGATACCCCATTTGTAGCAGTAAAACAAAAGTACCATTTTTTAAATTTCCTACCTAGTCAATTTTAAATCAACCCCAATTCTCCTGTCAATTCCTTCAAAACTCTCCACTCGTGTATAATAAGATGCAATACAAAATTACACAAACCCTCCCGTGCCCGGAGGTGTGTCCTCACGAAGGGTCCTCGTCCCTCTCACGACAATGGCACTTCAGCATCATTCCTCTCGCGTGAGCACCGATCACTTATTATTTCCTTATTATTATTGTTGGCTTCACGGTTCACGCTATTGTTTGACATTTTCCATTTTGATTTTGTTAGAATTTTGTTTTCATTTGGTGTTGTGGAAGTTTTAGGAATCTTTTTGGGTATATTGACTCTAACGTTCTACTCTTGTAAACTATTTCTTAACATTTTGGAAATCTGTAATAAAACATGAGAAACTTTCATGATGTTTTAGCAGATCGATATTTTGTGAACTGTTTACAAGAAGTGCTATTGTGACAAGGACGAAAGGAAGAAAATATGGAACATCAAGGGCATGAAGACGATGATAAAAAAAGTGCTGTCCCCTTTTTTTCACGTTGTTGGATTTTCCACAAAACTTATTTTCAATACACTTACGTACTCGAAAGCCCGCTCTTATTCCTGCCGCTTTTGGGCACACAATTTACTGTTTATTGCACTAGTGCGGAAAACTGCGAAAGCTCGCCCTTGCCTGGATTGATTGATTGTGTTTATCGTATCAGACTGGTCACTAAGCGGCTTTTATTTATATCCTCGTGAGTGTATTGAAAAACATCGTTGGAATTTGTCACTGCAACACTCGGCTCTATAACACCATCGCTCATGGCTCGGGCGAATTTTACCTCTCATTAACCTATATTACTAACTAATAACACAATGTAATATCCACAATGATGCTGCAGTCTCTGAAAATGCGAAAATGTTAGTTACAAACAAAGTCCACGAACGAACACCATTAGATACTAATCACGATGTCAATATCCATTGACATCTAACAACAGCTAGACAATAATTGACATTTTGCATTAGTACTTCGTGCATTGATACTGGCAGGTGTGATCAACTGATTGGACTCCTAGCGGATCTAAATGCTAATGATTTTAAACTAGTGATAGGATTTTGTTAACCAGATTTGACTCAGATTTGAGCATATTAAGCAGGGGTGTAAGTCTCGATATATAGTCACAAAGCTTGGTAAAGTTGCGAATGAAACTTCACAGCTTCATGTATAGTAGTCAGCAGGGACCCAGCCGGGTCGAAGCCTACTGGGGCCAGGGTTATCCGAAAGGGCGCTCGAGCCCCGGTATGAAGGCTAGAAGGAACGGGGTGGGTCTTTTAGTTAGTAAGAGTCTGACACTATCTTCCGCTTCGCTCAAGAGCGGGGGTTGTAATTGGATGATTTTTCCAACCATAAAAAAAAAATGTACTTTAGTGGTATATAGGCGGACTTAATGCAATAAGGCATCTACCAGTCAACCTTTGGGTTAATAAAGATATATATACACGACACCACATATATTTACACCTTTTAACGGTGGTTTGCATTTTCTGCTTAGACTGTAGGATATTGTGATGGTAATTCCTAAATATTAGTACCCCTTGTGAGAATTCCTTTCAACGCTGCATCTTTCAGTATGTGCAGTCGTCTAGCTGTCCGTTCTATGAGCAATGCACCCTGATCATTTCTGTTCAAAATTACTTTTCGGACGAGAATGGATTGGTCGATGTGGCGATACTTGTGGAACACCTTATGTGTAGCGATTTGGCTGAAATAAAGATCATTCAATAATAATTAATATTTTATCAGACTACATTTTACTTAAGGGGCCGGCGACGGATGAACTTCCTTAAAAACGTTTCATAGAACCCTAGATAAATATTGTCTATATCCGAATATCATCAGAATATGTTGGAAATATGCTCCAACTGCAAATGAGCGTGGTATTACGTTTGTATGGAAATTCATCCGTCGCCGGCCCCTTAATGCTTTGTTTAGAAGTTTAGTTTCACTAATAGCTTAGTTAAGTAGAGAAATGCAGGATCCTTTACTATATGTTTTGTGTGCTGTTCAATTGTTCGGATTCTAGGTAAATTGTCATCACAGACGATTCTAAATTCGATTGTTCAACATATATAACAAAAGCGTGGATTTTTCATTGATGGACGAAATTTTTTCAGTCGTTTTATTTACATATCGGAACCGAATTTTATTTCTTGGATTTACTGTGGGAATATGTCCGGATTAGAAAATTCTTAAAAATTGTAATGGATAATTTTGGAAAAATAATTTCAATACGTTTCTGATTTAGACCAATGCGTAGATTATGTGAATAATAACTATTATAATCTCCTGTTTTGGCCTTGAGAAAGTTTGATATACTGAAACCAACAGCAACCTATAGCTACTATAGCAAATGTACCGATCCTACTTGGTTATTCCGATTGCCTCGTGTTAGCCCATCTTCGAAGAAGATCTGAGTTATTTATTGAGCAGAAGTTTATAATATTGCGTCCATATATGAATATACTATTGAGGTCACTTTGTTCTTGACTGCGCTACTGCTTGTTGAGAAAAGGTGTTGAGTACTGTCACTTCCAAAAAATATACATGCAATGTAATACATCAACAAAAAATAGAATTCATAATTTCCCCCTTACCTAACTGCAAGTATAAAAAGTTACCTGTGCCTATGTTTGAATATTTCAGAATGTATAAAACAAAATCCAATTTCGCATATTCATACCAAAACAAAAAAAAATCATAAGTGACTTTCGGAATAAACCCTCGTTAGAATTAGAAATCAACCGTCACTGGCCGAAAAAAAAAACAATAATTATAAAGCGCGCGTAATTCTAATTCCGAATTCAAATTAAAGCCGCTTAATGCGCGGGAGCGACCCCGTTAAAAAAAAAGAGTTGACGAGTGCTCGGAGGGTGGTAATTTTTCATTAATTTAAGTTCACCATTCCCTGTTTTGTTTGCTTTTAATCGCATTTCTAATTAATCCCGTCGAGAATAACGTGACAACTGTCGACTATGGCCGCCATTTTTTCGAGCCGAGTATAGCAGATGTCGGCCGATTTCCATTTGTTTCTGAGATTAATGATTCGGTACGATTGTGAATTTTTCCGGTCGGCTTTTGTTGTTTTAGAAGCAATTTGTCCGCTTACTTTTGTAGAGAGGCAGTCGTTAAAGCCTCCACAAATGATATTGGAACGGAATAAAAAAGTCGCGACAAAAAGGGTTTCATGTATTCGATTTCAGTTGCATGCCAAAGGAATCCTGGTTGATGAAAACGAATTTATACATCCAGGTTTCTAAAAGTAATATTCAAATCATTTATCGTTCAAAAATATCTAAGATTATGATCATTATTTATATTAATATATATATATCTAAGCCTAAAATGTTCGTAACAATATCATCACTGCGTAAACAAACTTGAAATATTTTAATAAACCTGGCTCATATAGAAGAAAGAACTGAGTAGCAGCTAAAAAATTTTAAGACTCAGTCACTATGAATATAATCAATTACAAAACCATTGATACAAACAAAATGGAAACTAAGTTATTTCTATGCTAAATAATAATAATAAAAATCATTAACAGATCGCAAGTTAATGAACGGAAACGTAGGCAATTGTCCATTTGCAATTGTTAGCACTAAGGGACGACAAGTTAATGTCGCTAACATATCTATAAAACGAACCAATAGCGATGTATTGAATGTAATTTAAAGTAAGGAATCACTTCCCTCTGTATAATTGTGATGCATGTAAGGATCCAAATAAATAACTGAGTTGTTAGTAGGAAAAATAATTTTGAAAGAATGTGTTTATTTGCATGAACGAGTATTTAAGAGAACGTTTTTATATTCAAATATATTGTTATTCCTATATCGTCACTTGTAGTTCATCAGTTGCTCTCTACAAAAGTATTTAATGTTTTTTTTATTGGAAATATAGAATATCTGCAAATCTTTTAATTGACAACATCATCTTCAGCAACTTCCTGTCTATATTTCATGAGGTCAGTGCAACACATTTTTAAACAATTTTATTTATTTTGACCTATTTGTGTGGGTCAAATCTAGTGATTGTTTTTTTATTTCTAAACCCAATAAGAAATAATAGCAATCATGCTACCATTTCTTTGTCTGTATGACAGTTTTTTATTGTTAAAACTGAATTTATTCGGTTCAGAATTCGACTATACTACATTCCTCGTTCATTCTTCGTTTAAAAATAAAACGTCACCAATAAATCGACCCCAAAATCTCAATTTGAAAAGAATTTTAAATATTCTCCCAAGTTAAATATTCGATGTGACTTCCATCCGATGTGGCCCTAACCGCACGCGATACCAACCCATCAAAATAAACCGTCACAATATTGAACAATATCCTTCACATATCGCAAAAATAGTTTCATTTCCACGAGTCACTGTGTCCCCTACGGAACAAGCCATACTCAATAATGCAAGAACTCACACCCGGCTTATAACACGTATAAATGACACGTCGATTTAAAAATCTACCAACCGTGTCCAACCGTAACTAGTGGTAGGTTGTGTAAAGTCATATCCACTTAAATGTGTTGCAAAGAGTTACTTATTTGTCGGTATTGGAATTTATAGCTGTGTGTATGTTCATGAATATCAGTGTAAAGGTATGCATATGCGGGATTGTTTGAAATTGGTAGAGAGAGGAGCCCCGGAATGCAAAGGACAATACTGCCTTAGGAACTTAGGTAGATTTTATCAGTAAAAGACAATCTTTCTCTCTACACTCAGAACAATTCCAAAATAATCTGTCATAAGGATTGGGAAAATAAAACCGTGCTCTTTTATCAACGACTTATTTTCTTCTTTAGCACACGTTCATGGTAACAACACCATCCTCGTAGTGTGTCCTAATTTTCCCCGTCTTTCTTCTTTCTCACACTTACCCGTTCTGTATTCAAATTCACACATTTGTCGTTATTTTCTTACGTTAACTCTGGCCACACAAATCACACAATCCTAAGACTGGCCACATACACATCGTCACTCTGAAAATTTGTAAGCAAAAGATACAGGTTAGTTTTACTACTACTGCAGATATTAGGCGATATTGGATCTTTTAGTGTTTCTTTTTTATTTATAAAGGATATGCAAGCATGATTTTGTCGAAAAGGCAAGATGATAAATCAACTGCTTTCATTTCTATGTCACTTGTAATTTTTTCTATGTCGTTTTCATTTTCGTTAGTAACTTCACCAGCTATTGCTTTGTATGCTCACAAATGTCCCAAGAATAAAGTTATCAAAAAAAAAAAAAAAAAGATTCAAGATTTTTTTTATTCTATATCTTTACATGACGCGTGACAAGACTCACTTTACATATCTCTCTGCGATATCTACATATTATTTATGTTGTTTTGACAAACGTAGTAGATTGACAAGTAGGTAGACTTCACCGTTGTGAAGCAAAGCAAGAGCTACTTACAAGTGAAGAAAAAAACAAAACGATGAGAGTATTTCTTCTATCACAAACTTAAGTTTTACAGGCGTGCTTAAGTTCAAAGGTGAGAAACCTTTAATAAATGAAGAACCAACACGAAGATCCCAAATCGCCTTAATATCAGCAGAGTTAGTAAAGCTAGCCTCTATATTGTACTACCATAAGTGTCTGCTGCCTGTAAATTTTCGCAGTGGCGATCTGTGGCCGGTCTTTGTGCTATTAATTTGTAATGTCCCCCTTGCCTGCTAGATGCATAGCTCGGGTATACGTGAGAGCGTATGGGGGGATAAGTCGACAGCTTTGGGCTAAGGTTTTGAGTGCGTACGCCGTTGCTTGTTGCGAAGTTAAGTTTTGGTGTGAGTGGATGGTTGGATGATCTGAGGATAGAAGTTTCTTTTTTTTGGTTCGAAAATTTATTTGACATTGGAATTTTCAAGATGACGTTCCGTGTTTAGAGATTTATTTTAGATGTTTGCTAAACAGTTTAATTAGGTACGATTTTTTTTAGGTCAATGTGTCGAAAGAATCGACAGAAGGATTTGTATTTTTTTTTATTTATTTCTCGTTGTGATTTGTTTTAAAGACATAGATGCATCAGTCAAAACGTAGGTCAAAATGTTCCGAAATAAATATTTACAAAACCCAACATCAAAATTGTTAAACTACATACACCGCACTCATATCAGAGATCGACACATCGTTCCCCAAACGCCTATCGATGACACGCAACATATTCGAAATCTTCAGACATGTCGTCGTTTTAGTACCTCGTGCTGAGCCTTTGCCGATCTTCAATGGGGGTCCGCGTTTCCGATAGGATTAAGCCAGACTTACTGCTCGGTCAGGAACACGGCGCGACGCAGTAACCCACCCCCCGCACACCCCGCCACACACCCTACTGCCTAACCTCACCCCCTCCCTCGCCCGCCGCATTAGGAGCAATCATATTCGACGGCTGCTAGGTTTTGGCATCGGTCTGTGTTGCTTAGCCTCGGCCAGCTATTTGTGGAACAATGATTGGTCTTGTCTTAGTTTGTAACGTCATTTGGGCCCATTTTCGTTTGGTAATCACAGTTTTGCAACTTTTAATTTGGTCAAAGCAATTGTAGTAATACACAGTTAAAATGTAACTAGAACTTCTATGAATCCGTTTGCTATGTTAAAATTTTCTTGAAATTCTTAGGTCCCGTTTAAGTCACTTCTCAATCAAGGACTAGACTCTGTTTGTGAGCTTAGGTGTGACTTGTCAACCTTAGACTAGTGCCGTAAGCCTAGCTTTGTGCGTAAGTTTATTACTTACGTTCAAAGGTTTCTTGTGTGCCATGTGGTCGTACGTAAAGACCACCCTTTCACTCGCTGCGTAAGAGGTGACTAAGGGAATAGCTGCGGCAAAAGGATGGGACGATGCATCCTGATTATGTGGACGTCGCCTAGCCGTCGCCCGTTGTACAGCCTCTATGCTTGCATATATTTTCCTCTCCAAATACTGTAGTTTCGTAATTCGTAAATTGAGTCTTCATCTTTAGTTTGTTTTACAATTCTATGGAATATGAAGACTTAGGCCATATTCGTAGTTGTTTTGAAAGTTTCCTCTACAATTGATCTTGTCGACATGACAACAATTTTGTCAAGATATATAAATCTATCAACTTCATTGATTCGAGTGCACTTAGAATATAATAAGGGTTAATTAGACCTTAGGGCCGATGTCTGTCAGAGCAATGAGATTATTCGAAAAAGTTACCGTGACCATGGTATGTAAAGAGCAACTGTTCTTTTAACATAATAATGTATTATTTTAACACAATTGTTAAAAGTTAAACACTCTTTATCTCCACTTATAGCAACGTTTTTTGATGATTTCTCGTTACCAAAAAATACTTATCTGGCCTCATACATGACATAGACCTCTATAACGATCAAATGACACCAAATTAAAATGTTTTCGATTAACCGACTTGCCAAGTCAAAATAAATCACAGAACGAACCCTCCTGACACGCGTCCGCTCCCGCTGCCTGCCACGGTATGTAACGCAAATAAGTTGGAATACAACCTCACCTGCACTAGTGACCGACAAGCTGACTAAATGCTAGCTGTGCGTTCGACAGGCGAGGGCCGTCAACATTTTTGTATTCTATATATTCCCCGTGACTCGTTTAAGGGATTGATGTAACAGAATTCATATAGATTCTGTCAATGTGAAGGTTAGTTTTAAAAAGTTTCGTTATGCAAACTAAAGTTATAAAGGCAAGAGTGTGTGTGTGGATGGATTTAGACTAAGTTTAGCACAAGGTTAGACTGTGTCTTGGGATAGGTTAGGTTAGAGAAGTTAGTAAGGAGATACTGTTTATCTCAGGACTGTGGTTCCTTGGAATCATTTTCTATTTTCACAGAGTCAAAGCCCATGACAGAATTAAATAATGTTACTGCCAGTAACCAAAAAATCGGACCCCAAATGTTTGTTCCCATTTCTTGCTGAGAAGCTCTAAATTTTTCTGAAACTCTATTTGTGCTAATAGTTTACATAGGTATTAATAAATTTTATTTGCTTTCTTCTTTTTTCTCTTTCCTGTTTTCATGATTGTAAAGTTAACAGACCCGACTAGTTAACTTTTATATTTGTTCTATTATTGATAAGCTTGCACTTACCTACTATCCCATCTTATGGTAGGTAAGCAAAAATATAACTGATGATCTCATTCACTGTTGGCTTGTAGACTCCCAGGTTGTAGCTACCAGAAAACACAGACTCCAGACAAACACAGGCTGTAAGTTCTAAAGTCAAAAGTCACAGTCAAGTCAAATTCAAAGTCAAAGTCAAAGTCAAAATATTTTATTTCACATAGGCCTACATGGGCACTTATAAAACGTCAAAAACTAGTGCATGGTTCTAAATTGGTCGAATCCTATTTAGAAGAACCGTCAAGAAACTCCATGGTTACTCTTTTTCTGCGCCTAGATAATCTGTCCTAGGTTGTTCAGAATCTATACCCAAATAGACATTGTTTAGAACTACACTTCTACTTGATATTAATAGGTTATGCTTCAAAATAATCACATTAAGATAGAACTACACTGCTCTCACGTGTGTCACACATGCAGATTTAAGCGCGTCGATCTCCATACATTTTATATAGAAACTAGACTTGTAGAGCTACACATGATCCACGCCATGCAACGCCACGCGACATCGATCAATGTACAAGTCAGGCGTGTTACACGTGTGCGTCGCTCTAATGCAGTTCTAACTTTAGTCTTCTGTGAACGCTTTTCAGATTGAACGAATATCGAAGATTTACCATAACCTAACCCCAGCTTAATCAGTACAACACATTCCAATTTTATTGTTCGTTACTCAGAATCTATAGTTCACCACCGCAATGATATTTGAGCATCGCTCTCTAATGCATTTCCAAGTATTGGAGCTTCTGCGGGCTAATAGCAGTATGTATGAACTTCCATAAACATTTACTTGGATCATTCCAGGTATTATTACCGCTTCTGGTAGTTTATTAATATTAGCACTATTCATAATTTTGTTTTGTGTGAAATTTGCTAGACAATTCATCAGAACTGTTGGAACATAGTCACATCAAGTTATTTGATCTGTTGTAAGAAAAAAATATAGTACCGACTGGTATTCGTTTACCATGCATTTACCTGATAAAATGAAAAGTGCTGCATTCGGTTATGGATTAATTTTCTGGTATCGTCATCATCAATCATCATTTCAGACGAAAGATGTATGCTACTGGACATAGGCCTATCACAAGTATCGCCACATCTACTGGTCCTGTGTGACTCAAATCCATCAGATTCTCTCGACCCGCTCTCAAAGTTATCAGTCTACTTTATAGGAGGTCTACCATCACTGCGTCTTGCAGTACGCGGTCGCTACTGAACCAGAAGTTTTTGGTCCCATCGACTATGTGTTCTGCGACAAATGTGCCCTGGCCACTGCCACTCAAGCTTGGCGAATCTTCGGGCTTCAGTACCCATAGCCAAGTTACTAATCTGCAATAGTTAACGCTAGTAGAAAACTTCACAGGTACGGGAATGAAGTCGTCTCAACGCTCAGTCACGTGGTCAAAACAAAAGAATTGACGACGCGGCCAACTCGAACCGTTCGACGCAAGCGAAACGGTTGTAACTTGGCTAGGCGGGCAGTTTCTTCTAGATAAGCCTAATATTATCATCTTCCTACTCTTATCCCATAACACTTGGAGCGGGGACAAAACGTAATATTCTTCTTCCATTCTGGCATAGTCCGTAGGATATTTTTTTTGCCGGGATAATTTTCTGTTTTCATACAGGTGAAATCGTTTTCAGAACCTAGTATTTGTATGGACCACTTGCTTAAAGACCTGCAAAATCTACCAATAATTATCAAACTATTCTGGACACTTAAATCTTAATGCACATAGCTGCAGTAATAATTAAAGTATTCGCAATCTTAATTTACCAACAAGACCTAATAAAAAGGATTTGTAGACCGGTATTGGTGCATTATTAGTTACCCACCCAACTCTAAAGCCGCTTGTACATAATCGGTACTATGTTACCTCTGTACACGGTATTATACCCATAAGATACAGGATCAACATATCTTGTGTAGAATTTAGTCCTGTTAAGGTCTTGTAGTAAATAAGAAGGAAATGTAAAGGAAATACATATGAAGTTGAAGATAATTAAAGTTTGTTTAGTTATTTAACACGTTCAAAACCGTTTTTTTCTCTCCCAGCCCATCATTATAGCTTAGCACTCTTGTGTATCCGACAGCGTCAAGTTTTATAAAGATATAGTTTATTTAGTTCATTGTGGAGACACTTGGGGGAGGCCTATCCAACAGAAGACGTCTTTCGCCTGAAATTATAATGATGATGAACGTTTATTTCGGGCGGTTTGAAGAGAAAAGTAGGGCAACATTTAAGGCAAAAAGGAAAAGTAAAGGATTTTGGAACAACATGGATACAGGATAAGGACTGTATAAAATTATAAGAAAGGTTATTCAAAATATTACATCAATAAAAAGGACAGAAGCCTGTTGAGATACAAATAAATGTTTCGACGCTTTCCTGTAAAGTTTCCGTAATGTTGTTTAGTAATCTTTGCCTTTCAGCGTCGATTTATAAATTTTTACAGATGGATATTGTTACCAAAAAATAATAAAAAAGAACACTACACTATTATATATGGAGGGTTTAAAACCGGAATTCTTCGTTATTAAAGATCCCACCGAACTGTCAAGGTGACATTCGGAAACGTCACTTATTCAAAAGTAGAACAGGATCAAGGTTTTAAAATGGAACTAATTTTATTGCCTTTATATGTCTGACAAAACAATCTTTGAATCCAGATTAGAATACATTAGAATTTTTCTAGAAATGTAGGATAGATCATCTCCATATTATTTTCCCAACCAGCTTGGAGTCGGTTTCCTGTCCAAATATCGGCTGAATATCGATGTTTTATATGGTGCGACTGCCTATCAGAACTCCAAAACCCACTCATTGGGCAACAGGAAACCCCATGCTCTGACTTTCTAGCGTCTGTAACCTGTGATCAAAGATCTAGGGAAAAAATACTGGACCAAAAATCCACAATTCAATTCTTAAAATAAACAAACAGCATAAAAAAAGAACGCGACAGCCCTAATGCAACAAACAAACCGTTCTTCCCAACGCCATAATAATCCGTCCTTCAATTGACTCGCGATACCAAACAGCTGATACACTTTTTCTTCTTCCTACTCACAACACATTTAAAACACCACCTTGTTGCTGAGTTGCTAAGGTTCATTATCGTGTGGATAGATAGAATTTGAGCGAAAGAGGGAACAAAGGAGACGGGAGCACGTGTCTTGACCTATTTGTGTCGTGCGATTGGTGTAGGTCGTGTTTACTATGTCTGGAGAGAGTTTTTAGAAGGTTAGGAGCATTTTAGGGTTAGGAAAAAAGATAGGACATTTCTTTTTTCTGATTTCGCACGTTGAGAAGTAGTGTTGTGAAATGGTGCTTCATTTGGGGGTTAACAAAGTAAGAAGCAATTATTGGTGATTTTTTTGGTGTTTTTACATTGCTGATCTTTTAAAGGCTTTCATTGAACTCAATAAATACAGATTTAGACGCGATGAGATACTGTTGCGAAGCGATTTACAGGTCACATTTTACAGATTGTTAACAAAAAATTACAGTTTTTATGCTCTCGCTTCTAGTTCTGGATTTAGGGCTAAGACAAAAATTATTACATGTCTATCATTAGCTTAAGTTACATTTTGACGTAATGACTGATTTTTAACCGTCACATAAGTTTTATCTAAGATGTAGCATTTTAAATTATTAAGTATTTTGTATATCAATACAGTCAGACAGCCATATTTGTCGATTGAAAAAATTTGCCTCTAACCCTTTTTTCATATATATTTTTTTGTAATTAATTTTTACTTGTTTTGCCAACAGACGAGTCGGGATGCGAGGCTGATATGCTGGAGGGCGCGGAGGTGGGACGGCACTCGCCGCCCCGGCCGCAGCAAGAGCCCATCAACCTCAAGAATGAGGTGAGTCCTCTTCATAACATGTGTTTTGTGTAGGACATAAGATTACGACGCGATGTTCTTTATTTAGGACAAGGTACATTGAAATTTTAAACTTACAAAAAAAATCCCTGGTCTGTTTACAAAATGCTTTACGTAAGGCAATCTATGAGACTACCTATTATAGTTTCATAAGCTGTTTTCAGTTTTTCGACTTTGAGAATGAGGCGAGCAGACTTACTCGTCCTTTATTAAGGACACAGTATTAAGACACAGTGAGAGACTTTCGTTAGGTTATTTATTGTTCTTAATTTAGGACAAAAATGAAATAAGTTACCAAAGTGAAGATATCTAAAAGTCGGCACATAGACTTATGTAAAACGTTAGTAGTTACTGAAGTATCATTCATTGATAAGTCTAACATGGCACGTGTCTAATTTTAGACATTACATAATACACCAGTCGTCGTTTTTAGGCAATAGGTATAAATAAATTATATTATCAAAGTATACAGAAACAATAATGTAGAGCATCACTCCAAAAATAAAGTCACATTGAAATAAAATAAAAATAAAACCATTTTATGAAAACAGAAATGATCTGTTAGGCGGCAGCCCTATGACTAGGTTAGTAGTGGCTAGTCGGTGGGGCGTATTGGCAACACAGTACAAATGTTTATGGTTCTTTTAAAGTGATGTGATAGAGATTTTTTTATAAATTGTATTGTGACTTTTCCTTATCTTGAAAAAATGAACACGCAGACTGTTGAAGCAACTGGTGCTGTAGGAAAATCCGTGTCCAAATTCAGAAAGCTCCACTAATTTATCTTCATTCCGACAGCTTCAAGTCCCACTCTGGACTCTAAAAAACAAGGCCGTCAAGCTCACCACTGCTACTTAACTAACACGTGGCCTTTAAATTGAAAACGCGGACAAAGTTGAGTGCGAATAAACGCGCCCGGTCCTCAAGTGGCCGCTCGGCTCACCAAAAAGACGACGACCTCCCCAGGCTCAAAAGGTCCTCGCAAAGACCAAACATTCATCGCTTCGTTAGTGCCCCCGCGAAAAAATCGCCATACGATCCGACGCCGAGCAATCTGCTCTGCACTGCCGCAACCTACTTGCCTCAGAATCTATAGTATCGATTAGTGAGCGCTTTTTTACCCACACGCACTCACACACCGCCGCGGCGGGGCCAGCCTTTTTAACAATCTTTTTTTCGTCCACCCCTCTCTCCCCCAAAACCGCCATGTCCATTGCGCGGATGCAAAGACCACCCCTCTCGCCCCACCCCTCATATGGCAGCACTGAAAATGGAATTTCCATGAGTGATGGAGTGTCAAACGGGAAGTGAAAAAACGGAGAAAAAGTACATTATGTTAATTATTGAACGCGTGCTCCGTCCGAGTTTAAATTGAATGTCATGTCGTACGCGTCCGTCGCGTCGTCGAGTCGTCGTGTCGTGGAAACGCACGCTTTTACTCTTCTATTCCGTTTCGTGTGTACTGAATAATTTTTAATTTTAACTCTCTGTTCGTGCTAAATTAATAATCGCACATGTCAAAATTCGGACGAGCCGTATATTTTGTACGTAGCGAATTTTGAACAAAACTCGATTGGTAACTTTTGGCCTGCACACGTGGACTTAGCGGAACCATATTATTGGCTTTTAATCAAAATTGCGCTCTATTAACTAGAGAGTAAAGTTGTTAATGCTGGTACGGTGGTCGAGCTAAACGCCGGTAGCTAGAATGACTTTTATTTTCATTCACTAAGTACGGGAAGACAGTGTGTACACTAGTTATCTCTCCAAACTTTGTCGATTCTTTGGTTCTTGTTTTCTTCGCACTACTTCTCCGAACTTTGAGAAGATGAGTATTAGTAGCACTAAGTTTTAAGAGTATTAGTCGTTTTCTTGGTTTTTATTACCCTCAATTTTATTACCGTTTAGCTAAACATAGATGAATGACGTCAGATCGCGACATTACTTAGTACAATATTGTGAGTTCCAGTTTAATTACTGTCTGTCTCGTCAGAATGACCGAGAATTGCATTAAAACTAATGTATGTTATGAAACAATAATACTGAGACCGCTTGCTCTGTTTAACTTTTAATGAAATCTACTATCTAAGCGGGCATTGCACAAAAAGACCGGACAAAGCACTTATTCACCGGACAACACGAACTATTCGGACAGTCGCATTGCTAATGGAAAATCCCGAAAAAATATTGGCGGTGAAAAAAATAGTTTAAAAAAATCGTCGAGCACATTTGAATGAAAATTGGGTGGTGAAGGGGAGGCGCGCGCGGCCGCCGATCGCCTATTATTATTATTATTACTTGCATTATATCTGCATTTTTTTCACGCACACAGAGGCGGGCGCGCACGCCATTTTTATTTTTTCTTCTTTTTTTCTTTTTTTCGGGAAATCGGCGGGGGCGCGGCGCCCCCACACGTGGAGCGGGCTCGCAGCGGTGCTCACCAGAATCGAACTATGCGATGTCTACAAGTGGACGAACATTTAAATTGGCTCTCATCAAATATTGACTGCGTGTAGTTTTTTCATTAACCATGGGCTTTTTGTGAGGCACGTTCCCGACCACGTCGGATGCCGATCAATTTGTATCGACTTCCTTTGAGCAGGTACGAGAGTGCACGATAAGTTGATTTTTAGTTTCAATTCATATTTTTCTAGTGCATCACTCCGCCACAATCGATTTTTATTTTAAATGAAACTTGCATGATTTGCTTACCATTTATTGTGCGTACAGCTAAGGAGCAGAATTCCCTGTTGGCGTATGTATTTTCTGATAGCTCCAATCTAAAGGGGACAAGAGCGAACAGGAGGAATAGATAAGCGTGCTTCACAGTCGACTACAGGTGAGATAGTGGTCAATGGAAAAGAAGTAGCCTATTACTGTCTCTCTTGACTTAAAGACCCTTAGGTTGTAACTATTAGGAAACACAGTTTAAGTATTAAAAAAAAAATCGTTCAGTAACCCACTCCCGAATTCCTAATATAAAAAAGTCCAACTGTGTATTTAACACTACTAACACGGAGTCGCCGTAATTAATCATTCGTAGGATTTGATGGCGCACACGGATATTCCATGTTTCCATGTCGCTTTTATCAAAATGTTTTAATAAAATCGCAACAGGTTGGGTTGGCTGGTTAAGAAAACATCAAAGGTTTCTTTATATGGTATTTTCGCTCTTTTAATTTAAACTATTCAGTTACTTACATTACTAACTTGATTAGGTGCACTTACAAAAGAAGTAAAAGAAAAAAAAAGAAAGAAAGAAAAATAAGAAAGAAAAGTAGTATGTTATGTATGTTACTCAATGACGCTCAAACCGCTAAATAGATTTGATTGTTATGTCTCACAGGTAGATCAAAATCCTGGGACATAGAAAACTTTTTAATTTTGGGAACATGTTTTTACGAGTAAGTACCTACCTAGTCTCTAGGATAATTTTCTACTCTTCTCTTGAAAGAAAAAAGAAAAAGAAAGAAAGAAAAATATTTTATTTGGCACGCATGGATGCACACACCGTAAAAAAACAAAATTTTAGACATTTTAATATAAAAAAAAACACTGACACAATGTTCGTTTCACGGCTGAGCCTGCTTCGTGAACTTAATGACTTTATACACTTTAACGATTTTCTTATCAAAATTAACCGTGCTCTACATCAACTTCTATAAATCTATCTCCTTCATTCTTTTTTTTCAGTTTTCTCGACCCAATGCCAAGGTTGTTACAAAAAAAAAAGTTTACCTACTCATTTCGTAGGACGTTCGGTCTTTCTTTATGAACCGTTTTACGTTGACCCCTCACTGCTGCCGACTGACTTCACTATTTGAGTTGAAAACCTTGTCTGTAGTCTACATTATATGAACATGATTATAGGTATCTTGGTATTCTTAACATGTTTTGGAGTTAGTTTTTGTATTGCTTCATCTTGATGCGACGAACAAAGCACAGGTTGTCTGTAAAAATCGCTTTTAGCAATAAGACTGCCAATTGTTACACCCCATTAATTTTGTCGATGGCGCGCACTGTTCCCGCGCGCCTCAAGGAGTTGTCAGCAACAGCGGGGGCCCAGCTGGGTCGAAGCCTACTGGGACCAGGATTAGCCCCGAAAGGTAGATCGGCCCCGATATGAAAGGCACGAAGGAACAGGGTGGGTTTTTTTAGTCAGTAAGAGTCTGTCACTATCTCCCGCTCCACCCAATGGCGGGGGATATCATTTGGATGAATTTTACCCACCAAAAAAACACCTTATTAATTTTTAGCTCGCCATACGGCTATCCAGACCGAACTGAACCTCAGTCATCAACACCGCGTAGTGATCCACGCGCTTCTCAAAGAGATATTAGCAAACGATAAGGGCCCAGCAGGGCCGATGTTCGCTAGGACCGCGGAAATCCGCGAAAATTTCTGAAACCCGTAGTACTAGAGCGCAAAGGGCAACTGAAGGACACAGGTGTGGTTTTCGTCAGTAAAAGTCTTACACGCCCAGACCGGGAGAAGTCATTGGATGATTTCTCACCTTAATAAACCTTAATTTAATTCCTAATGTAATGTTTGTATGCTGTACAATAAAGAGTATATCTATCTATCAAGAGAATCTAAGACATCATATGAAGGTATCATACTCAAATAAATCAAGAAAACTTATCAATAATGAACAAAAATTACAATAAGACACGGAATAATGCACGTCGCACGTAGAACAACGGACGCCACTGCAGTCAAGCGAATTTATTATCATTAAAAAATGCAAAAAATCATAATTAAAGGGGTGGCTGTGGGGTGCATCCCATTTTTTATTTTAATTGGCTTGTAAATTACAAAAGTTATAGTGAAAACGTTGAGACCGTTTTTTCGGTATCATTATGCGGTTTTAAATTTTGTCGCTTACCCAAGGTAAAATGTATTACTATGGAAATAAGTTGCCTCTGATTAAATAAGTTATGAGACTGTTTTGAGTTCGAGAAGTCTCGTTTGTGGGCTTCCTTAAATTTTGGGGCTAATTTACCAGTTCTTTAGCTTCTTCTATGATTCTCGTTTGCTTGTTAAAACATTTTTAACTTGCACTTACAAATGTGAAATAGGGGTACGTGCGACCACCATTCTCAGGATATAGGAAAAAAATCAGTAAATATAGTGATTTTAAATTAAAACAAAAACCAGTTTGCCTTTTCAAAATCACACGTATACTACACGAAGTTTCTGCTTATAAATCTTCAGGTTAAAATATTCTCCCTTTCATATTTATATGGGTCTCTGTATATCATTTTGCATCTGTGGTTGTTTTCCCAAAGTCAATAGACATATGAATTTAAAAACAAAAAATAAATTCAAAAAAAGAACAGAACGCAAATTCAAAACGATTTCGATTAAAGCAATCGCATCATACATGAAAAAGAATAACATAACATACTGGCTGAATATTATGATGCAGAGTGAAAATGCGCTCATGATCAGAGTAAGAAAAGTAAAAAGGATGGATTCATTTGAAATCGATTCGAGTTGAAGAAAAAGAAGATTTGCAATGAAAATATCATTATCATTACACGATCTCAATATAATAGATAGATAGATATTGAATGAATTTTTTAAAGCTATGATTTAATTGCTACGATTTTTAAATGTTTTAGCGGACAAAAAGTAAACTGTAATTTTTAAAATGTTTTGCTCAATAACTCTTTAAACTGATGAAAACATAATTAAACATTTCTTTTACGGCCCATAAGCTCAACAAACAACATTAGATTATGCAGCACTTCTCACGTCATAAAACAATATCCTACGCATAAACCCATCGGATTCTCACCAAATGGTTATCCAGAAACTTTACAAAAGATCCCACCATCTACCATAAACGAAACAAAACGTTAAAACAAGATACATAAAGTTCAAACTTGCATCAAAATTAATATTGACAGCGGTAAATACGGTGTAGCGCCTCGGAAGCTAGGGTTGCTACAAATATAAATCTCGGCGTCGCAGCCGCGGCCAGGGCTACCACGGAGGACGGACGTGATTGATCAAAGTCGTTTGTCAGGCTCGCGTCGCGACTGTTGGTAGCCCTGTGCAATTAGCACATGATTCTGGGCGTCTAATGCACGAATTTGGTTTTAATTATGGAATGCTGTTGCCATGGAATCTGGCGTTCTGTTATATGAACTTTAAATGGTTTTTGATTGTGGTGCCAGTGTTTAGATATCAAATTGATAAAGTGATTGAATTTATGTTTTTTTTTTATTTTTTATTTTAGATGCCATATTTTAGGAGAGTTTTGGTTATTTTCCTTGACTCTTTCATTAAGTATCACAATGGAAAATACTACTATAAAAGATATTATGAACAAGCAAAACTTTTAAACTTTTCGTATATACGTAAAAAAGACCTTTTTTTTGTGTTTGAAATTTATTCAAAACTTAAATGCCAATTAATTTTAACGTGATAGTATCTAACAATAAAATCGTTAACAATGAGTATAACAAAACAAGAAATATTTAAATGCCATTTTAAAATGCAATCGGTTTCTTTTATATGATAAGTTACTTTGTGCTTACACATATTAATAAGTTTTATTATTACATCACACAAATTCGATTAATTTTTCAATTAAATTATTTTTACTTTTTAAAAACACAAATGTATAGTAGACACTAAAATATTTCTTAAATTTTTATACGTAGGCATTTTTTTATTGTGGATATGCTTGCGTTTGACCACTATCTCACTAGGTGGTAAGCGATGATGTGGCCGACAATGGAGTATGCATGCTTAGAAATAACTTATTTACATTTTTGGTAAAACTGGAAGTATAAAGCTCTGCACTGACGCGTGACGCCGACGATGTATGTTCTCACACCTTTTGTTCGAAACTTGTTAGAAAATTCTCATGGTATTAATAACCAAGCTAAAGATTCTAGGTATAGTCACAAAATAGATAGCTACAGAAGTCAATCTACATACAAAGCGCGCTCGAGCAACGCACACATAGACACCGCTCACGGACACGATGTCTCGGCCGCGTCTCGGCCCGCTCGTCGAAAATTTCCGGCTCAAACGCTCATTATGTGCGTCCACCGAGCGTAGGTATAAAAAGTGAAGTACATACATGAGATTGTCTTCTGTAACTATCTATTTTGTGGTTTAAGTGACAGACAGTAAAATTATACAACATTAGTTTTAATATTGCGAAACCCGAAACACGTGTCTAGTATTTTTATATAAACATCTATGTACAAAAAAAAAATATAATTGTATAATGAAAAATCACAAAGTTATAAGCTTGATATGTCAGCAAAAATACATAGTCCCGGGCTGCCTGAAGGGTGGTTTTGCACTTGTACCCAGCCGTTTGCTGACGCCTAATGTCCGCCATGACCTGTGTTGTACTTACTGTCGGTGGTGTCCAACTTGTGGCCTTTTTAAATATTTCTGGGAAAAAAATTAACATGGCGTAAAAACTAGGTATTAGAATTCATTCAGTTACTGATTCTGAACAAGCTATATTCAGGTTTTGCATAAACTAAAAAATATGTTGTATATTGGTCTATGGTGATCAGTTATCATCCTCATTTGAGTTGACCTATTCACGCCACCCTAGCTCCCCCCATGAGAGCTTGTCGGTTCTAACCGATACAGGAGCAACAAAGCACAACTTTCGGTCAAGGATACACCCCCGACATGAACCCTTACCCTTGTATTTTTGGTTAGAAAACTATACAGGTTTCGTTTACGATATTTTAATAAAGAATCTATTTACAAAAAAAATAATAACTGTATCATGAAAAATCACAAAGCTTGTTATGTTAGCAAAAATACATAGTCACCGGGCCATCCAGGCGACTGAGGGGCTGTATCGCACCGCACCCAGCTATTAGCTAGCTCATCTAGTTTAACTTTTCAAATACCTACCGTAATTAAAGACACAATAAAAAGACAGTGAGAGAGCGAACGCTGGCGTTTACTTGGGGTTTAATGAATTAAAATTGACGTGTAAAACTGTTACTAGTACAACATATTTGTTATGTTAAGATAATATCGTGACCATTTAATCACTTCTAGAATGCAGAGGATTAATTAAGGAACTCTGGTAGGTGTCCGACACTCTCTCTCACTCCACCCAGAGTAGGAAGAACCCCTTGATGTCTTACCACAAAAAAAATGCAAGGTAATTTTTATTTTGGGGCTTTTCTCGGCATATGTCAACCACAAGGCCCCAACGTACCGTGTTACAAAAATTATACTAACGAAATGCAGAGATAATGATTACAAGATATATGTAAGTTAAAAATATATTATAAATCAATTAATAAAGAAACTAGAGCTATTCTTATAGAACTGTAATTAAGTGGCACAACTTTTGAGCCATCTCCGACGATGGTACAGATAAGATGGATTGTGTTATGCCTATATTTAGTCGATTTGAAGTGCAGGGTTACATTCTCTTTTTGTTTAAGAATTGATTGAACGAAAACAAGCAAGTAAGACCGTCAATTTTTAGTTATTCCACCAAAAACAATTATACATTAAGACAGCTGTCAATATGTGAAGAATTTGCCAGCCATAACCATAGTTCAACTAGTCTTACTGATACATCACCCAGCTTCTGTGAAGACTTAGATGCTAAAACACGGTAAACACATTACATAAACATTACAAAAATTCCAGAAGATAATTCACGTAACTTTTACGATCTTAATAACAGAAATCCAATTATTAATTTATGAATATTCAAAAGAGTTTACGACAGCCACGCATCGATCAAATAATAGCACAATAGTATTAAGTTTATGTTATATCTGACGCCCATGGGTTCCGATGCAAAGTGCGCGTAGATATGCAAGCGTACGTGCGCCCTCCAGCTCAATAATACGCGAAGAAAAAAAATACGCAATAAACATTTAAAAAGGGAGATGTCCCAACATTACAGGCGAATTAAAATGCGAAATCACGTACATTACAACCAGTTTCGATACTTTTTTTTCAATACACTTATAAATTCGAACAGCGGACTGAGTGGAGTGTCACGATTGTATTTTTTTTTATATTTTATTTGTAATTGTTTTTTGATCATGTTTGCCAGAGTAACTGTTCAGGATATCGCGTTTTGTATCATCAGGTTTTTAATTAAATTTGCTATAACAGTATGTTGGTAAGTTTATTAAAATTATGAAGTATCCATTGGGAATCGTTTATTTGAAATCGCGTGCGATGATTTTTATTATTGAACGCGTTTAATGTTTAGGAGTCTCTATTGCCTTTTGTTCCGTAATGTCGGCGGTTCACATTAAAATTAATGGAAACACTGCTTAATGGTCGGTTCTAATCCAGTATTTATTTACAATTTTCATTTTTATTGAATGTTACTGATAAAAGACATGGCCGTTGCTTTAATTTGTTGCCATACTTAAAGGTATTGTTTAGTTTATTACCAAACACTGGAACATATTTAAGTTTCATCCTGATACTAAAGTTGCAATAAGAAAAATCGAAATCAATAATAGCTTGCAAAATGTATAGCCCGTTAAAAATCAAATGATATCTGTCAAAACCAATCCAAACACCACAACCATTCTACGTACACAAAAGAGATAAATTACAAAGTCTATTAAACAAAAATAAAAGTGTTGCAATCATCAATTTATTCAGCAATAGGACATCTCCCATCGCAACTCGGATGCTGGCCAGAAACAATACACTTCACCTATCACACCCAACAAAGAACCTATTAACAATATGAGTAATGCACAACTTAGATCGAGTGGCTATCTGATATATGAAACCGAAGGAGTAGACGAGCTGTTAGCAACGACGACACAAACTCGCAAAATAAATCCTTTTGAAATCCTTCCCACTGGAAATTATACTTTGTTATTAGGCCATGGGGTTGAAAATCTGATTAATAAAGAATGTGGAATTGCACACTCATAAAAAAATTAAAGCAAAATAAAACTAATCTCCGATTTACTTAATTGAAACCGTGAATCATAAACGTTCGTTAACAAAAATTTCTGACAGCCGATTACTAATTAATAATTGTGTTTGAGTATTTAATTCGATTTATTATTTCAATAAAACGACTGTGAAATTGTTTTAGAACCAGAAATTGTGTGAAATATCTTAATTTTATATATATTTTTCGATTAATAAAAAGTTAACCTCGAATTCCTCGTTATGGTGAAAATTTTTAAATATGTGTAATAAGATCGTTACAAAAAATATAAAACTTAATCACTTCCTCGCTCAATTAAAAATTCGGATATAGTACCAAGTTTGATTATGATGACTTGAGTATTGATTGATTTTAATATTTTTTAAATGTCAGCTTTTAAAACGCGACGTTTTAAAAGCTCGTCTGCTACTACCGCTCTCCACCCATCCTCTGAAAATGGAGCGACCGATAAAAAAGGTAACGAATTATAAAAAAAGCGGAGGCGCACAATCGCGAGCGCGGACGTGTGGGCGGTGGGCGAAATGAAATGAAATAATGAAAAAAATGGGCAAAAAGCAGTACAAACATGCATTGTCCTCGCCACCACCCCCCTTTAATGAGTGGGTGCGGGGAAGCGGCCGCCCCCGTACGCGCAACGTGTGTCTGAAGTGGCTGATTATCACCTGATTCCATCTGCGTCAATTGTTGGGCCGCTAAATATGTAGGTCGTGGAATTACGGTACGGATTACAGACAAAGACTTGTATAATTGTTTAGCCCGCGAAGTTTTTATCAAATTCTTGGCTTGATCGCAACTTTTCGTCAACTTTTTCAGCTGTTTTATACGTGCAGTCAAAATCACAATAGTTGTCTCCAAAGGAAATGAAGCTATTTGGAGACTTGGGTTTTTATTAGCATTCGTATTCTTCCTCCTTTCACTTAAGATAAACCAAAGTAACTATAACATTAAAATACTTTATAAAATTCACAGTATTGACGTGAATTGTTTGTTCTCCTGTATAATGTGATTTTTCTGCTTCTGCTACTGAAAAAGACTTATCACACCCGTAAAACAAAGAACAAGTACGACGTAATTACACACGATAGCATATAACTTAATAATGCTCCACTCAGAGTTTTCTTTTCACCCAATTGGTCTCACACGAAAAAAAATCCCAATTTTCGAACATATTAACCATCAAAAACAGCGTCCGAAATTAATTTGTTTATGCGAAACAAAGGTGGGTGCCGGGCGCATGCACCCGCGTCACCCACTCCCCGAAAAAAAAGGAAAAAATAGGAAAAAAGGGGGGGAAACGGGGTTCCCACACCCCTCCCGCGGCGCGATCGGCATCAGACTTCTTTTTTTAATCGCGTCGCATTCAGCATGGTCGTTTTTGGTAAGCACACACTGCGCATTGCCTATTTTCCAATTTAGATTGCTTTGTATTACCGGTTGAGCGATGCGCAATAGTTTTTGAGGCTCGTGACACGTGAGTGCAGGAAATTAAATTTCTGTGTAAAATAAAAACAAAGGGGAAACCGGGGTTTGAGGGTATGTGAGCTTTACTCGCAAGCGACGGATGGTAAGAAAAACTTTTGTATTTTCTTCAATCCGTTTTCGTTCTTTACTTTTCCTTCCTCGACCTATTTTCACCAATTGGTGTATTCCTATGTCTTCTCGCGTGATTTTGTCATCAATTTTCAACTGTTTTCACCTCTTTTTTTCTATGACTTCCTTCCACAAAAAAAAAAGTCGAAGGAGTCTCTAATCCTGGCCCTGTTCTAATGACTATAAGAATACCAAGTGTTGAATGAATCTTACTTCCTGCGCTTGTTACTTGAGCGCTATAGGAGTTCAGAATAAATATACATCACATTTCACATTCATTCATGCTCTGAGAATATTAATCTAACATTTTTCTGTTCTACACAAATGATGTACAAAATCTAGATGAACTTTTCAAAAAGTTAAAAAAAAATGATAAAGTAATAAATCTTGTTTTCTTATACCTATCCTTCTCTCATAATTATAAATCCAATAAGTACTTAAAATGAGATTTCTTTATATTTCTCGGTATTACAACTTTTATCTAATCTTGAATTAGGAATCTTAAAGTCTTTTCTAGTCCAATCATCCATAGAACTAAGCCTCGTACTAGACGTCAACCATGTTTTGCAACAAGACAATCTACAAAGAAATTCAAATAAGTTCTAACATCTTGCCTTTTACCAAACGCAAAAAATAAGGTATTTTGAACCTACTGCTAATGAACCTACGGTGTCCGGCTGGTATTTCGAGCGTTGTTTCTAAGCGGTTTATATGTCATTTGAGGGGTCAAGTAAAAATAACAGTAAATCATTACTACTAAAATTTAAAGCTTCACAAGCTAATTAACTCACCCCAAGCCCTGATACAGGTCATGGTCCGGAGCTAGGAGTGGCAGGCGGTCGCCTCCTCGTAGCAGTAATGCTAGCGACGATGTCAGCAAAACCATAGTGGCCCAGCAAAGCCGAAACCTACTGGGGCCATGGGTCCATTTCATTCGTAAAACGCAAGGCAAAGAAGAATCAAAAGAGTGGGTTTTAGTCAATTAAAGTTGGACACACCCTTCCAACCCGGCTAGACTGTGAAAAATCATTGGGTCATTTTTTTACAACTAAAAAAAAAAGCACTAATTAAACAAAGCATGCACCACTTAATAGCAAAAAACCTTTAATAGACCAGCCTTTTACCATTTACCAAGTTCCAGTTTAACTCTATAAGATTTCAAAACTATCATTCACGGATCAATTATTACAGTATTAAAATTAAATATAATTAACGACTTACCAGGCTGTAGACCAATAACTCAGTATCAAAATTCCTTGATAATTAGCGCGCTAAAGCAATAAATATTGCCAAGACGATTATTAAGCGGCGGGTACTAATCACAAGAAGTTTATAGTGACACCCTGTAGACTAGAGACGTATCTCAAATTATATAGGGGGTTTTAATTGTGGAGGAAAAGTGTGGTATATGTTTGTGATACCGCTGGGGCGATGATTGGAAGATAATGTAATCTTTGTTTGGATTTAAAGATGAAGCTAACGATAAAACAAATTTTTAGCGTTATGTAGAAACTCTAAAAATTCAAATGAAGAACAAATATTGTTAAAATATACTGTTACTAATATTTTTTTTAGTTTTTAAATGGAACTATCTACTAGAGCGATTAGAATAAAGTGCTTACCAGTTGTATTGGACTGATTTTCATGATATGAAACCTAATTAAAATGACACTAACAAAAAATTACACTAAAATAAGAATGATTTTGAACGTCGCTATAAACGTCTAAAAAAATGTTCCTGAACTTCACAAAAACCCTCTAGACACAATGTATCTAAAAGTTTCTACAACCATCAAAAAATTGCCTCCTCAATGCATCTAAAAATTGCCAAAACCGTCTAAAAACAATGCATTTACAAGGTCACTAAAGCCATTTAAACACAATCATCTAAACGACGCTAACATCACTTAAACACACTGCATCCAAACATCACTAAAATCGTCTAAATATAAACAACAACTACAAAGCTGCTCAAAAATCCGCAATCTATTGCAAGAAATAACCTAAACCGAGAACCGGCTTAACCAATACCCAAGAAAGTCCTAAGTCCAAAGCTACCCCGGTGGCACTGACCACGCCTCAAGCAACGCCAGTTTTCTGCACCCTTCCATATAATTAAAATACACTACTTTGTGTAATTAGAGAGCACAAAGAAATCGTTTCTGTATAGATAATATCACAAAGAACAAAGTAGCATGAAGTTATTAATGATATGAAAGTGCCCTATAAGTGTGGGCTATTGAAATTATTAGGACGTGTAAGATTTGAGATACGACAGTTTGGAATTGAGATATTTGGACTTAATTACGTTAAAATTGTGAATGTAGAGAACATTCAACATAGAATTAAAAATAATGTAACATAGAGATAGCCGACTTTAAGCTACCGACAAACTTACTGTATCATTTAGGTGGACTTCGCTATTATTTGAAAGAGTCACTGCAACACTGGAATACAAGGGACAGCAAAAGTCTGACACTGCCTCTCGCTCTACCCAGAGTAGGAGGAGATATATAAAAAAATGTTTTAAATCTTCGTAATACAATATCTGCGAAAGAAAACAAGTTTACTGAGTAATTCAAAGAAATAGTTTCAGCTACCAACAATGTCGATCTAATGAGGAATGGAATCGGTTTCTGGAAAGCTATTGTTTTGAACCCTAATCCATTCTTATCATTATTCCAAGGTTTACCTATTAGGTTAACCTATTGGTCAGCCAATGCATTGGATATTTAAGTTTCTCTAACAAAAATGTAAGGGCTCCTAAGCCGTTTACACAATGAATATTTAGTAGTAGAATCATTCATTGTGTAAACGAAAAACTCAAGTCAGAAACTCTTTTCACCTTACACCTACTGATAGTCGTAACTCCAAAGCATTGCACACTTCTCTTTGTACCCTAGCTACGGGCAATCCTTTTGAAAGGCGTCTAAATCGTCACAGCAATGCGACCGAGGCCTGCTTAACCGATGATGCAGGGAGAATAACGAAAGAGCCTGGAAATGTTTGCTGGTAAGCTTAGAACACATAGTGACGACCTTTAGGACTGCCATGATTAGGCAAGGTTTGTCTTTTCTATAGAAGTGAAGATTACCGCGAGGTGGTGTTAATTCTGAAGAGAGCTGAGGACGGTAGTTATCAATACTCACGTGTAATAAACAGCGTTTTTCAATACACTTGTGAAGAAAATCAATTTAACTGCTATTAAAATGGTAATCAAAATGTCACAGTTTGGATAAATGGGTCATTAGGTACATACATAACGTACTTTCTGGGCGAGTGTGTTCAAAAGATACTTTATATTACAAGTAGAGTAATATGTGATGACGGAATTTTTCGAAAGAGATACTGCGGTCCTGAAATGCAAAAGGCAACTGAAGAACACGGTTCGATTTTAGTCAGTAAACATCTGACACTAACTCTCTATTTCAAAATGGCATACGTTGCGATGGTCTATACTCTATACCAATGGGAAGATAAGTATCATATTTACAATTTTAAGAGTTAAAGTATAGAAGAAATCGTAGCTGAAGAAACATACGAATGAGGAAGTTTAACGATTTTCCTGTTTCGTCAGACAATCTACCAACAAAAAGAAGCCACATGAAAATGGGTCTTAAAAACACAAAAGCGTGGCTTTTATTTCATTATTACAGGCAGGTCTGGTTAAGGACGCCACAGTCGCCAACCTTAGAGATTGACCCGAGTCTAATAAAAAAAAAAAATAAGACAGAATTTTGAACTAACATCTGCCAGTTTTGACAACATCCATCGCCACCACATTTCTTACCGATCTTTATTTTGTTCGCCTCTCTACTTACTACTTTTGTAAAACGAAGGAGACTAGTTTACACGACACAGAGGATCCTAGTGTGGAGACTAGTGCCATTTCAATTTGTGAAACATTTTTCTTACCAATAAAGATTATTGTTATTACCAAAATTTTGCCTAGGGGGAACTTCATAAGCAGCTACAAATGCAACGATATAAAAAAATCTGTGCGCGAATTCCCCATCGGCTTGTATGAAACATTCTTAAAGGGCCGGATGGGTAAGTGTACGTTTACGAGGGATATAAATGTGTATCATTAATCAACGTAATTAGATCATTGCCGGGATCGTGTTGCCTCCCGACCGTCCCCGACCAGGCCCGAAGCCGCCCGAGAAACTATCAAGAATTCTTTTTTTAAGTAAATCGAGTTCGGGTGCTTATCTTTTGATTATGAGGATAATGAAGTTGAATTTTGAATAGCGAACGAGATAATACTATATTATTTAGAGACTTCTTAATTAAAAGTTGGCAAAATATATTGTGCGTGTAACTTTTACTACCGGAATCTGTGTTTCCTGATAGCTATATAACCTAAGGGTCTTTCAATCAAGAGTGAATAGGTTACTTCTACAAAAGCGTGCTCAATCGTTGACCTTTTAGTCGTAATCAAAGGCGAGTATATCTTCAAAACTTAAGTCAATCAGACTATTGACTATACTAAGACAAGTATAAGATTTCATCAGGTTAAAGTAAAAAAACTCATAAACGGGAACAACCGCATGTAGGAAAGTGCCAATGCACTTTCCTACATATTTTTTAATCGAAGTTTTTCTCAATTTATATTGTTAAGCGATCATTGACTATACAGGGGATACAGTTACTTTTTCGGAGGAAAATTATCAATAACCCCTTTCGCTCTGAATAGAGTGAGAAAACGAAGAACCCGCCCACTTGATCCTTCAGTTACCCTTTGCGTTTCAGAGCCACGGTAACTCTATCGAACAATTCAGTAGCCCTAGACATCGGTCCTAGTGGGTCCCATCCCTTAACTAACATCTCTGAGTTCCGTGTAGAACACGACGCGCCATCACCCCTGGCCTAGTTATCAACGGACAGTGAGCTACTCATTACTCACCATCCGCAAACCCGCGCTTACGGTAGCCAGGAGTCAGCCTGTGACTTGCTGGAGACAGTGCGGTACCCCTGCTCCGTGACACGGCTTAGTACCTATAGCCTCTATAGCGTTTTCCTTTAGAAGGAAATACTCCATATTCTATACAGCTGCAAGCTAATTTAACACGAATATATAGAAAAAAACTAATATCTCCAGTCTTAAATCACTTCATCGTTTTCTTGGTAGTAACTAATGAAGCAATTAAAACACTGAAGCTATAGGAAAACCTTGTGCAAGTCTTTACGACAAAGAACAAGACGTTCTGTGTGAAAATGATACTGTATTGTTTATTCAGTCAGTTTAAACTGGTCCGATAAAACTAAAGAAAATAGTTTATAATTTTGCTTACGAAAAAATTGTATGCTATCATATCATAGGCATCCTCCAAGTGTCGCCATTACGACCGGTCCCGTGTGTCTCAGTGCGTCGCGTCGTGAGTGTTGTAATGGCTGAGTGGTAACGACTCCGACTTACGAGTTTGTAGGTCGCGGGTTCAAACCCAGCCAAGCCAATTTATTTCATCACTATTTCTCAAAAATGGTGAAGGAAAACATCGTGAGGAAACCGGCATGTCCTAGAATCAAAAATTCGAAGACATGTGACATCCGCCAACCCGCACTACGGCCTATTCCTTCTCCTGGGTCCCAACAGTGGAAACATTATAAGGCCGACTATGCTATGCTATCCTATGCCGTGCGTCTCACATCCATCGGATTCCCGCGATCCTCATCAGGTCATCGGTCCACCTTGTGGGAGGTCTTCTAATGCTGCGTCTTCTCGACGATCGCAGTGTGGTTGCTGTAATACACAGAGAATGCTGCTACCCATTCTCTGGTATATCTCTTAGTCGCCTCTAACGACACATGAGAAGAGATGGAATAGTGCTATTCTTGACGTCCGACCACCATACGGAACGATGAACGAACTATACGGATGCCCCTTGGGGTCAACGCAAAACGTATTTTTCTTCCATTTTTAATCACAGGACTATGTTCCCTTGGCCAAATTTTCTAGTTTTACGTGGGTTCTGTCTACTTCATATATTTCAACAATTCATCGTAATCGTAAAATTACTGGCAGAAGCTGGTACTAGAAGCCACAGAAGCGAAACCGCTATTAATAAGCAGAATAATCCAGTATTCAATATATTTGTTCTATCCCGTATTATATCTGTTCAAGCTTTCCCAACAATACTATCGATGAATGAATTATTGTTCTCCTCGAGTGAATAAGAGTAAAAGTTAGATAGATACATAATTACATTTAGAACAGCATTAGAACTAGTTTAATTTCCTTGTCTTACGTAATTTTATCTCTTACTAATACAACTATTTGAGACCATAATTTATATTGCTTTACTGTCATTATGTTTGAAAAGATCTGTCTTTTAAATAAATCTAATACCTTTTTTTTATTTACAAAAATAACCTGAGGTAACCCTAAGTTTGTTTCGGTGTTTCTTCTCAGGGTAGTCAGCTAGAAAACACCGGCCTCATCTAGTTTAAACTTGACGTAGAAAGGTGTTTTCAAAAAATCCTATTTGCAAATAAACATCATTTATCATTTAACAAAATTAAAATCAAGTGTAATTTTTCCTGTCATCGACAAAACCAGAAGTATTTATCGACTTAATCACGGCACTAAAGCACTGAAAAATCTTAATATTTCCAATCGAATAATTAACACAAAATGCTTTTTCCGCGTTCTTAAGTAATTTTATCCGATCTAAAACTACCACATAATTGGAACACCTATGATTTATTATCAGTTAATTTTATGATAATCAGACTATGAATAATCTGCGCGGGAGCCGTATTCTGTTACCGTTTTAGTCGGTCGTTAATCGAGTTACGTTTATCGATGATTATACGTTGCTTGTCATTCATGTTTTTTAATAAAGATCACTCAATTGTTTGTCGATAAGATCGAATTTATTTACGTCGCGCAACACTAATTTTCTTTTGATGACAATATTATCAATGTGATATTGTTTAAAGATAGACTATTTTGCTACGTTGTGTAGCAAAAGTCTGTTTTTTTACATTCTGTAGGAAATATCGATTAGTTATATACTTATACTTACTAGCTTTTGCCTGCGGTTTCTTTTACGCTAAATTTAGGATAACATTGATCTACTTTTCACGATATAAAAATGACAGACTTCTATATAAGCTTTTTCACAACCTCAGGATTTTTTTAGCTTTTTAAGTCCAACAAGACTTTAGTAAAGGTGTCGATGAGTCAGTGATTCAGATGATCTGTTTTACATATACTTATATCCTCATAGACAAAAAGTATTTTCTACGGGTGTTGGTAACCTCACTAAACGTTTACTTTGTCTCTAGACCGTTTGAAAATACATTTGGACCGAGCTGGAGGCGCTGCAATCGGGTTCGCTATTTTTTTGTAACGAATCCAGTTTTTGGGTTAAATATATTTTTTCTTTAGCATAAATTATATTTTCTTTATAATTCAAAACCTAAATAAAACTTGCAGTATTGCCATCCACAATACTTAACGGACGCACAAAACAGCTTTAAGTCTTAGCGAAATTCAAGTTTAAAAGAAGTTAACATTATCTTTTCATCCATAGAACTCACGTGTCACGTCCGTGTTAAATCGGAACTATCATTATGTCCGATCATGCACAAAAGCAAAGAATAAGCAGATGATCACAAAAGTCTTCATTAATATTTTATTTGTTACTGTCACATTATGAAAAGATCGACATTTAAGTGTCCCATCTCTTTTTGTCTTTGTATTTTTTTTTTTTTTTTTGTTATTCGGTTGAGTTTATAAATTTATTTGCGAGGTTATGAAACTTAAATAATGGGGGAATGATGATGAATGGTCCCTTTTAATTGGAAGTGTAGACTTTTGTTTAAATACGTGTTTCTTCGAAAGAGTTACCGCAGCCCCAGAACGCAAAGTGCAAATGAAAGAACACAGACAGTTAGTCAGTAAAAGTCTGACACTCCTTCTCTCTCCAGCCAGAGCGGGAGAAGTTTTTGATGATTTTCCAACCAAAACCAGAGTTGTAGTTGATTGCCCATCGGTAAACTTTCATAGGTTTATTTAAATTCAGTTAAAGATCGAATAAATTTAAAATTTACAGCCGACATCACTAATATTCATTACATATCTATACATTAATAAATCTGTATAATTTTTAATTGTGCGCGTATCACGTAAACTGTACGAAATCGATGTAAATAACTTTTATACATCAAAATTGTGTGTAACTTGATGTATTACTTTGGCTTAGTTTCATCGCAATCGGTTAACTATTTCGAAAGATATATTCATTGACTGATAGGCGGTACAAAGTTCGCCGGATCAGCACGTAAGAAACATGAATAAAACCACAAACTTTTCATTAAACTAGTGATGTTCCATCTTATCCGGGATTCATAATACAAACCGGATTTAAAATAACTTTATCTGATTATTATCTAGTTTATCTGATCCATTGCTCTTAATAATATTCGAATAATCTCATCACTAACAGAAGAAATGGAGCTAATTGGCTGATTATCCAAATGAGTACGGCAGTAATACCTAGCTTACTTAATCTTCTGTTGAATAGCATTAGCTAGAATTGAAATAATCGGGACTACTCCTTTTCTGTGTGCGAAATCATTCATCAATCATGACTGTTCGCGCTAGAAGGCAGAGCGGAATGAAAATTCAATCCTGTTTCTTCTTTGCCTCCGTTCCAGGGCTCCGGAGCTCTCTTTCACATCACCTATTTTTTTTTTTTTGGGCGGAGCGGGAGATAGTATTAGACTCTTCCTGACTAGAAACCCACCCCGTTTCTTCTAGCCTTCATACCGAGGCTCGAGCTCCTTTTCAGATAACCCTGGCCCCAGTAGGCTTCGACCCGGTTAGGACCCTGCTGTTCGCATCAGCCATGACCCCAGTAGGCTTCGGGATAAAGATATAAGACGTAAGTTTCATATACCGTCGACAGCATTTGAAAATGATGCAACTCTTCCCAGCTTCTCAAAACATAGTAGTAATATTTCATCCAATATAATTACAAGACCAAATAAATTAATTCATGCAATAAAACATAACTTATCAAAATAGTATCTACGGTGATATTGTTTAGGATACGATCTGAGTAGAAGAACGGAAGCTATAACTTACTGAGCTCACAAAGCAGCTCTCACGGTGTTTGTCTTAATTATATACTGATCATACTTTTATGTATTGCTGGCTGTGACATTATAATTAGAGAGCTCAGATATTATAGATTTATATTGTTACTTAACTTCTTTAAGTATAAGCCAGTGGCTTAAATAAAAGGATGTTGCACGGTTCACGTTTTCAGCAATAAAATACACGTGTAGATTTAGGCTTTGTGTGTAAAAAAGTTTGTTTTTGAGACGTGCTTTTAATGTTTAGGTTTTGATGAATGATATGTTTATGAACAATTTTTTCCTTTGAGAAGCATTAAAAAAATATTATGCTCTTCGTACGAAATTTCATACAAACGGATCTAAACAGATGTTTATACGGATAATCTTTGATACGAATTTGGCAGAAACTTTTCGAACTTCTGTATACGTGGAACCTGTATAAAATAGTCATCGCATCGCTATTGGGGGACAAAATTGACGTTGTCATTACTCCAAAGTCAGTTTTAAATCTCTAATACTAAAATATCAGCTGGTGATACGTTTGTAGAACATAATACCAACTCGAGTCAGCGTATGTCAGAAGTTAAGTAATAAGAAGCTGACATTTAGCTATTAAACCAAACCCCATTTCCGGCTCTTTGTTTGAACTGGTCGTATAGAAGAGGGCTTTTAAAACCCTGTCCTATACAAGCAGTTCTTCAGTACTTCTTAGTCTTGTAAAGACTAGTGTGAGCAAAAGAATCATCAGAAACCTTAGTACGCGTTCTTTTTAGTTTAACGCAATCGAAACGTTAACTGTACTTGGCTCTCTGATAGGTTAAGAGCTTGGAGCGGGCCAATCGGAGCGCCGAACATAATACACGTGTCGATCATCATCATCATCATCATCTCAGCCGATACACGTCCACTGTTGGACATAGGCCTCCCCCAAGCGTCGCCACATCGAACGTTCCTGTGCGTCCCGCATCCATCGGTTTCCCGCTACCTTCACCAGGTCGTCGGTCCACCTTGTAGGAGGCCTTCCAACACTGCGTCTTCCGGTTCGCGGTCGCCACTCCAAAACCTTTCGGCCCCAACGGCCATCTGTTCTGCGAGCAATGTGCCCTGCCCATTGCCACTTAAGTTTGGCAATTCTTTGTGCTATGTCGGCAACCTTAGTTTTCCTGCGGATATCGATCGATGGTGTCGATCGTGTTAACGTAAAACAAACTCGTACTCAGATCCAGCAGTCAATTGTTTTTTTTAAAGAAGACCGCAACCGCTTTGCTTATTTACTGACAAGATTTCTGAGAGCTCCGGTCGAAAATGGAACAAGATTTTTAAAGGACAATGTTGACATGTCTTTTGGAGATATTTTTTTCTTTTGACCTGTTGTAGAAAGCAACTCTTGCAGTTTTGTAGAAGTTTGATCATTGTGAATGTGATTTGAGATGATACTTTATTATCTTATTCAAGGAAATTGGACTTGTTAGTCTAGTGGTTAGTGGCCCTGACTGTTACTGCTGTTGACCGGAGGTAGGTTCGATTTACACCGAGGACAAACATTTGTGTGGTGAGGACGATCATTTGTGTGTCACTGGGTGTAATTTGACTATAATATTTATGGATTTAGAAATATATAAGCATGTTTATCAGTTAGACTAGATGGCGTTGTGTGAAAGTTGTGGAATATTATTACATAGAGAACGCGCGTGGAGGCGCGGGAATGCGGTGATGAGTGACGCACAGGATCGGTCGTTGTGGCGACGCTTGGGGGAGGCCTATGTCCAACAGTGGACGTCTTTCGGCTGAAATGATGATGATGATTATTTAAAAGCTTCGGTGGGTAAAATCATTCAAATGACATCCCCCGCCCCTTGACGGAACGGGTGATAGTGTCAGACTCTTACTGACTAAAAAACCCACCCCGTTCCTTCGTGCCTTCATACCGGGGCTGAGCTACCTTTCGAAACTAACCCTGGCCCCAGTAGGCTTCGACCCAGCTGGGCCCCTGCTGACGACTTGGGCTCGGTCCGGACAGTTACCAGACGGTCGGACAGCGAGCTACCCATTGCTCGCCGTCCGCAAGCCCGCGCAATTTTGAGGATTTCCGTCGTCTTGTCTAGATACTCTTTTGTAACAAAAAGTTAATAATCAACATTTAATACTAAAATATCAGCCGGCAACACGTCAGTACATAATACCACCTCGGGCCCGCGTGTATCAGGAGCGGATTGTAATAAGTCGCCATAATTTATGTTACAAGCAATTAAAGTAAGATTGTTGCTCAGTCCGGCGGCGGTAGCGCAGGAGTCGGGCTTTTGTTTTTGATTGCTATTATTGAGTTTAATGTAGTATCGATGGTTTAATTATGGATTGAACTGGGTTTTAAAGGTTAAATGTAGTTGTTATACATACTTGCAAAAGCTTTATGTTTGTAAAGATTTGATTTAAAAAAAAAGAATGTAGAATTTATAGGGCTTCAACTGAAGGATCACAGGTGTTCCACCCACCTGTGTTCCTTCAGTAGTCTGTCTCGGCCCGCCCAGAGTGGCAAAAGTTATTTGTTGATTTTTTACAACAAAAAAAAGAAATAGAAATAAATCTAGCCGATCTGTTTATAATATTTCATTAATTCTGAGTGGCAAATCTGCTTAATATGATGTTGTTGAGCTTTATAGGAAATAAATAAAACAGAAATTTTCTACTACCACTACTGCAATTTATTAATTTCCCACCTCCAAAAACTGTTAAAACTTCACTTACCGCTTGTGATCGTAGCTATAAGTTTAATTTTTTTTATAAAGTTCCACTATTCTAATATTTTAGGCGTTAAAAGTAACTAATAAACAGTTCAACAAAATTACACAAAAAATATTAGCAACTCGACCATGTTTCTGCCCTTTTTCCATGTAACTCGCATCCGGCGCAACATGCGACGCACACAACAGAAAACTTTTATCTGTCATCAAAATGAAAAGAACAAAAACAGAAGAGCACAAAGGCACTGCTTATATACAACTAGCGCTTGCTTTTATTTATTTAGTATTCCACACTATACAACTCGTCAAAAATATTAAACTCCAGCTAAATAAAAATAAAAACAAAGCTTACTTCATAAAAAAATTAAACACGAAAATTAATTCAGTCTTTGTAAACGCGCTATAAATAAACAGTCCACGCTCCCGGCCTATAATTGCGGTTCTGTTACTAGGTTTCCTGTCACTAAATGAGATTAAATGCACCAGAGAATGTTTCTCAATAGCATAAGAACATTTAATGAAGCCAGCCCGTTTTACGACCGCATTAAGGACTAAATACATTTGTAGTAGATAGACCGCAATGTACAGGAATTGATGACTTGCGGTTTATTGCTGGACAAATCTGTACGCACCTGTTTATCTCTGGTTACCATAGAGAAAGGCAGAAAAAAAAAATGTCGTATCATAAAAAATATTGAAAAAAATAAAACCTATTATTGCGTGCAGTGAAAAAACCAAACGCAAGTCAGACGCACACGAAGAGTTCTGTACAACTGACTTGCACTGATTGGACACATCCACTCAAATCCATGTGGTATTTAAGGGTCCATGCTTCAAAGGAAAAACGGATCCCTTATAATTGTGATCATTTTGTTGTCCATCTGTCTGTCTGTCAAGACCCTTTATCTCGGGAACGCGTAAAGATATCAAGTAGAAATTAAAATCATTTACTAAGGTCTACGGCCCCTTAAGATTCATAAATATTTTTTTAAAATTGATATAAACTAGTGCTTGACTGCGATCCCAACTGATGGTAAGCAGTGATGCAATCTCTGATGGTGAGTCCCACTAGTTTAGTAAGAGCCTATTCACTCCAGCCTAAATATGTTAAAAAATCAAACTTCTAAGTTAACGAATAAAAAAGATAGGGCCGTTTATATGGCATAGCAAAAATCGTATATTTCAATACTCTCAAAGGAATAAAAGTTCATAGGTTACTTCCCGTTGACCCATATTCCTGAAATTGGCATTATGCGTCTCACACGTATAAAAATCAATCTGAAAATAGTAAATTTGTTGTCAACAACGTCACAAAACATGTTTTCTGTACGGAGTATACGAGACTTTTACCCCTGTCTTTGTTTCAATATTTCTTCTCAGGCTAGTCAGCTAAGACTAACCGGCATCATCTAGTGTAAATTGATGTGTAAAAGTGGTTTTTTTAAAAACCTATCTATTTGAATATCAGGATGGCAACAAGCCGGTTTTCTTTTAAGGTGAAGGCACATGAGCATATTCGCAAAATGTTGGTAGAATCATCACCGAGCTAATTGGTTGGATTTGTTTTTTCACAATAGCATTGTTTTTGTTATATGTATGTATCTAAGTATGTATTTACTATTGTATATATTTGTTTCTCTTCTGTTTTGTCTATTTATTAAGTTGCACCTGCCATGTTTTGTTTCTGCACCACCCTAAGGTCGACTGGCAGATAATGCCTAAGGCATTAAGTCCGCCTTTGTACAGTTTTTTGTGCATAAAGCTTTAAATAAATAAATAAATAAATATTTGCAAAATAATTATCATTTATGTAACGGTGGCTATGTTCGGCTGAGAACTGCATTGACCGGACATGCTTATCGGCTCTGTAATGGATTGCAAGGCAACGGAAGCCTACAGCAAGTGCAGCCGGAAACACTACCAAGTTTGTCAGAGACCACAGCTCAATATGCTTCAGAGCTTCTGGCCTACATCAAAAACGATCCTTTAGATTTAGAATCTTATTTTACAAGTCAAACAATTGTTATGCTAGATGCTACGATGCTGGAACGTATGAAAGAGTTACCGTGGGGCTAGAATGCATAGGGAAAATGATGGAACGTAAGTGGGTATATGGATATTAGTTGGTAAAAGAATGACACATCCTTTCACTTCCACCTTAAAAAAAATCTGAGCAGTATCAGATCAGCCACGTTACAAGAGTAGCAAATGTTACGGGCCTCGCGTATTGGAGTGAGCACCACTTGTACATATGAAAACAAGAACCTAAAGATATTTGAGCCATGTGAAATCTTATCAGTTCCGAATTCTCCATAAAGACAATGAAGGCAACTTTCTTGGACCCATCGCTTTATAAGAGTGTTGCGGCTTTTACTTCTAGGCAAGCGCTGGCCACATCATTGCTTACCATCAGGTGAGATGGTTTTTTTTTTATGGTGTAAAAAATCATAAAATGACAACGCCCGCTCTTGGGTAGATCGGGAGATAGTGTCAGACTCTTACTAACTAAAAGACCCACCCCGTTCCTTCTAGCCTTCATACCGGGGCTCGAGCTTTCTTTCGAATAATCCTGGCCCCAATAGGCTTCGACCCGGCTGGGTCCCTGCTGTTGCTGACAACTCCTTGAGGCTCGCAGAAACAGTGCGTGCCGTTGACGACGACGGACAGCGATCTACCCATTGCACTGTCCGCAAGCCCGCGCCTACGGTGGCCGGAAATCGAGATCAGAAACCCGGCGGCGGCGGCGGCGGCGGCGAGAACGCCGTTGCCTGATACGGTCGGCCTCCTCTGTACCGAGCATTACTGCTTCGCAGAAGTCGGCGACCGCCTCCCATTCCTCCTCGCTCCGTACTATAGCCTCAACCAAAGCGGGCTTTTGAGAGGTGAGATTGTGGTCAAACCAATCCATAATAAAAAAAAAATTAAATAATTTTAATTTGTTAAGATGTAAAGGGTTTGTTAGGGACCTATCTAAGAACTGAACTTAAAGATAGTAGACTCTAGGTAATTTTAAATTAATATAATTCTCGAAAACGTGTGATCGATATTGCTAAGCGTTAAGAGTGCGCCCACGCGGCGTCTTCAGAGATGGGTGGCGAAGCGTCCCTTCCACGCCGCATATCTCGCCGATAATTTTCGAAAACGTGTGATCGATATTACTAAGCGTTAGGAGTGCGCCCGCGCGGCGTCTTCAGAGATGGGTGGCGAAGCGTCCCTTTCTCGCCGCATATCTCGCCGCCTTCTGTTGTCTACCGATAAATTCTACCAAGGCACCCGAACAGGGCCCCTTAGTAGAATTTGTTTTAGGCCCCACGTTAGCCTAATCCGGCACTGCTTATAAGTCGGAACCGTATAACAGCCGTTTCTTATAAGTCTATTCGCTCCTTAGCCCATATCAATATGATTATTATATTAATGATTGTATTTATCGTACCAATTGCTTCCTTGTTATGCAAATGTTCATAAATGTCGGTAGGCAAGTTACATAAAATAATAAAGGTACTACAAATATGGTTTAATGACTGGTAAGCTGTGTTGACTTATCTTCATCGGTTTATTAAGTAATGTATACTGGATTATTAAGTATGTTAATTAATAAATTTGTTGTGCAAAAATTTATTAACTTAGGTTATGAAAATCATAATTAGGTTAACCCCTTCTTGTTTTAGGTGGGGAATCATCAATTAACTTCTTCTGCTCTTGGTTTTTTATTTGAGGACGACGCAACACGTTTTTTTACCTATCACCCGTAACACTATAACCGACTCTCTTTTATTTCACATATAACCTACCTTAATTAAATATAATATACGGCTCTTATATGTAACTAATATTTCCCAAAACACTATACTCAGGATCATACTTTTACCAATTAAATTAATTAAGAAATACCAATTGAACCACCTAAATAATATTACACTTACAACTACAATTCAGTACCCGTAATTACATGCAAATACAACCAAATAAAATTATCACAAAACACTATTAGCAATTTAATCTAATTATGCCGAACCTAGAATGTAATCTCATGAAACCACAATCAGGTTTTGTTCCTTCCCTCCCACTCTAGCCGAGTTTGAATGAGTGTGAAAGAGAAGGGAGATGAGTGGTTGGATGTGTGCTTGCGCAGAAAACTGCGTAGCTTACATAAATTGTTTAAGGCGTAAAATACAGCTACTGTTGCCCGCGACATGCGATATGACGCGCGATTTTCACGCGTTTTTATTTATATGTAACCTTATAGCGTTTTTACAAATGCCTGATTTTTTTTGCGTTTATAACTTAGTCAACACCGCAGTAAATTGAGGAGTTTATTTAATACTAGCGGCCCGTCCCGACTTCGTACGGGCAATAAATATAGCCTATGTTACTCAGGGTGACTGTAGCTTTCCAATCGTGTAAGAATTTTTGAAATCGGCACTGTAGTTTTTGAGTTTATTCGTTACATACAAAAATACAAATCTTTCCTCTTTATAATATTAGTATAGATATAATTTATTATTTACACCTCATAATGTGGACAGGATAAACGTATTTATTTATTTTATTCTAATAAGTACAGTGACAGACTACAGACTAAGACAGTCTACACAAACAAAAAAACAAAGTACAAAAGGCTTATCGCACAGAGCAATCTCTTAAGGTAGCCGTACACGCCAAGGTATACCTGAAAGATTTGCCTGCACAGTTATACCTGTCAGGTAAGCTTGTAGGTATGGAAACCTGCACAGTTGCGCTACATTCACGCTCCTGTATACCTGTACAACTCACCTGTACAGGTATACCGTAGCGTGTATGGCAGGCATTACAGACCACCTTAGGATGGACTGAACGAAAGGACAAACATATTACAAACCTACAAATCGCTTGTCAACACAAATCGCTTGCAACAGTCTTGGAAAAACAATTTTAGAATCATTATTAATACCACTTTGCCGGAACGATTGACTGCTGCGCTACGTGCCCCGGGTTCGATTCTCGCACGGAATAAATATTTGTATGACCTACAGAAAGGTGTACAATACCACACCAAAACTCAGGTGTATTGTGTATGTGAGTTCACAAATATGTAAACTTATTTCTAGCGTGGCGTTAAGTTCAGTTTCAAAAAATAAATAAAAACATGGTTCTTTTTCCGGTTTGCTTTTTAAAAAATACAAAAAAAAACTTATAGTCAAGACAAACATGATCCTAAAACGATGTACGTGCAACCTATTGCAGTATTTTTATAAAGCTTACTTGTGCAATAATTCCACCACAACTAACCAGCGTCACGCACGCGCCAATGTCAAATGGTTCACGAAAGTCACCCGATACAACTTTCAACAGCGATCCTCCACACTTTCATAGTAATAAGTAATCGCTACAAGATTAGCGTCTTGTCGCGCGTTTGTCAATAACCATAGATGCAAGAAGCAGCAAGATGGCCGTGCGGCCTCTGCCATCTCTAGCAAAACTAGCGACAAGAACCAAGCGTGGGTTATCTTAGAATCGACGTTTCGTGATAATTTGGTATTCATTTGTATTTATTTTTTTAAACTACTTTATATAAAACTAAAATACGACCAAAATTAGATCTTTTCTGAAAACCACATCCATCTTCGACCACATCATCGCTTACCATCAGGTGAGATGGTGGTCAAACGCGAGTCTATCTATAATAAAAGAAAACCGTAATTGGCATTTCAAATATCGGAATGACAAACAGTGGGAGCGTGGTGAGAACATCTCACTATCTTTTTTACGTGCGTAATCTAATGGCGGTGACGTCAAATTTCAGTTTGTGCATCCTTTTTTGGTATTTGTCAGTTTCTCTTTCCCACAGACATGAATGTTGCCTAGCCGACTTCATTTTTGGATGAATTTGCGATTTTGGATAAAGCTAACTGCTGAAACTTCTACTGTATCACGCCGCAAAAGACGCCATTATCAAACTCCTGAAATCTAAAATCAACAATGGCAAAAACAGTCAACATCTTTGATTAATATATATTATTATTGTACTATTATTATAAGTTTTCTTAACTACTATTATAAAATATTAGTTAAGAATGCTTTTGCCCGCGGCTTCATCTGCGTACATTATGTAGCCTACGTCACTTAGGAATAAAGCAATTTTCTATCAGTGAAAAAATTTCAGCAATCGGACCAGTACTTTCAGAGATTACCTCCTACAAACAAAAAACAAACTTTACCTCTTTGTAATAATTTTATTATAAGTGTATGATGTCGGCTCTGTCTCTGCAGTGATTCCTCGTTCTATGCGACAACCGGTAGCTAGTGCTGAGCCTACGCAGCCACAGCTCCCGCGCCGCACCGCGCTCGCGTCGATCGACGATTCTAATCAATATGCTAAGTGGCGATACGAGATCGCGTGCGACCGCGAAATACTAGCTCTTTGTTTAATTAACCATACGATTAATGTTACATTACGCGGATATCTCATTGCCACAGTTATAAACTAGAACCTTTTTCTTTAAGGATATCGTAAAAACGTAGATCGAGATTATTTATAAGATCTGTCGAGCGGTGTGAACTTGACTTTTGAAATTAATTTACTTGATATAGATGTCGATTTTGTAGTGATGAGTTAAGATAGTGTCCACTCCGTGACTGCACATGCAAATTAAAATAGATAAATATGGAGCTCTATTTACATCACTCTTCTTTTTAAACTTTTTTTTTAGATGTCACAGCAACATGTAGAGTACTTTAGATAAATTAGATGACACGGTTAACTACTGTGCTGCGTGGCGCGGTTTGGATTCCCTCACTATACAAATAATTTTGTATGGCCTACAAATAGTTGTTCCGGGTTTGGTTGCGTGATGTAAAGAATAATCGCATTCGCATTCGCGAATATTCTCAAAATTTATTGACATTCGCATTCGTAGTAACAAGAAACATGCCAATGTTTGGCAAATGTTTGTTTGTCAGAAAACCAAAAGGAAATAACATATGGATTGAACGGATAGAATGATTGAATGCCTAAGGCATTAAGTCCGCCTCTGTACCCATGTGCATAAAGTGTTAAATAAATAAATTTATAAATAAATGACAATACATATAATTTTTCACTTTTTATATTTAAATCATAACAAATCTTTCGAATGAACTTAATGTGAACGACGCTTGCGTTCAATCAGTCTGTAACGGCTTTGTTTTGTTCAGTTGAAACTTGTCTAACACGAAATGTCAAATCTGTATGACATTTTGGGCGCACTTTGTTTGAAAGTCAAACTTCGTATTCGCATTCACGAATATTGAATTTAAATATTCGCAATCGAGAATGTGAGAAATCTAACATTCGTTTACATCACTAGGTGCTACGTGATTTTCACATCACCCACAATACAGGAATAATTTCTTGGATGAGCAACATTTAAAAACGAAATCAGAATCGAGTTTATTTAATTTTAATGTATGCTCATATAAAACACAAACAATCACACACAAGCAGGCGCCAACTCCATTCTTAAACACAAACATCAAATATAAATCACAATTAAAAGTAAAAACAGATGAATATTTTACTTCATTAGCCACTCAAGATTAATGCTTAAAGAAAACAACATGGTGCTCCAATCAAGGATCCAAAATTTTAGTTTATTCTTTTTGACTGGCCCATATCAGAGAGAAACACTTATGGTAGCAAAGATGCAATTTTATTAATTAATTTCGAGATGCATTTATCTTCCTCGCATGATGCAAGCGTTTAATAAGGCCGAGCCACCATTATGGGGATTGCGTTTGAGGGAAGTTGGGGTGATTTGGACAACGGGCTGAGTGGACGATAATTCATGGCTCGGGAAATTAGAAGCGCTCTGTTTTTTTGCAACACCTTTTCGTTGGCGCTGTGTTCGTCTGTGACCTTTTGGTTTTGGATTTTATGCGAATTAGATGATTTGTTTTTGTGGTACCGAATAGATTTATAGTTTTGTGAAAAAAATGTATTTTGTTCGCGAATTAATGATGGGAATCGTTCTATAATTTACATCAATTTGTTTACTTAGTAAGGATTGAATTGGTTTTTTAAGCGTATTCTACATAAGTAAATAATTCTTGTATCATGGGTAACAAACAAACTTACATTCAAAAAACACCCAGACTTGAAAAAACTTTCTGAGAGTCATACAAATATTTTTTCAGGGCGGGAATCGAATCCGCGACACACAGCGCAGCAAATAACCGCTTAACCACTGCACCGTGCTTGCCGTCGAATTAGTCTGTTACGATTTTTATTATTGCTTTATTAAAACGAAATATCTCGGAACTTAGTTATTGCTATGTTGAATAGTCTAGTTTATTACTTCATTTTTATACACTTAGTACTTAATTACCTTTAAATAATAAACAACTTATACCGAAACAGCTGGTGTTCGCCACTTTATTCGCATCAGCCTATTCAAAAGCACAGTGCTACTTGGTCACAATTTCAATATATAATATTTTTACGCGATACCCTAATTCTATTTCTAAGATAAAAGTAGCTTAAGTTACTTCTTGTAAACATTAGTTAGCAAAATCGGTGCTGCTATTTCGAAGATAAGCCCGAAAAAACAGAAAGACAGTCAAAAATAAAACATTTTTATTAAAGATGACGAATAAACTTTCAGTAAAAAATGCAAACAGACGGTTCAATTTTGTTTATATATATAAATGTACCTACAGATAACATCAGAAAATTTATTAAACACTTTAATATCCCTGAAGAAACTTATCAACACAAACAGATTGAGTTCTAAATATGATATTGGCATAACAATAAACAGGCTCATCGATTTACACAATATTAGTATTTTAAAGCCCGTCCACGCCGCCCGGGCCTCCCCTAATTTGAATAATAATCTCGCCATCAATCTGTTTGGTTTGCCTTGCTCCTTGATTATTAAAACAAGACCTCATTTAGATTATGCGTTCAACATTAAGTTAATTGTATGTCGTATGTATTTCTGGTACCTGATGGTTACCAGTCTCAAAGAAAAAACACAATAGTTACAATAGGCTAGTGGTCGTAAAAAATGTAATTAGTCCGTCTTTTAGATTATTCAAAAATAAGAGACACGTATTTTTTTATTTGTAAATTGAACTAAAAATGACAAAGATATAGCCTATTAAAGTTACGTGTAACGTCACGCCGTGCTACATTTTTTCGCACGGGGTGACGTCAAACGTAATTTTAATGGGCTATATCTTCGTTATTTTATGTTTAATCGAAAAAAGAAAAAAACGTGTCCAATTTTTTTTTATAATCTAAAATACGGATTAAATAAAATATAATTATTTTGACCCTGGATACTACCCTATTTTCAGTGCCTACCAAGCCACACTTTTCTACACTTGTAACACGATTAGTATCTGCCAGCGGCATCACCCGTCTGAAAAAAGAAAATATAGCCTATGTTTGTCAGTGATAAAGAATCATTGTACTGATGAAATATTTTTTTAAATCGGTATATCTAAAATAGAAATCATATTATAAAGAGGATTTTTTTTTCTGCTTAGAATTATGACATCTTTTGTATTTGCTTGCTTAAAAAAGTACACCAACAGAATCAATATCGTCATGTCTTTAAGTAATACAGCCATTCTAGCACTCCCAAATAGATATTATCTGCACCTGGCTGCTATAAAATATTCTCGCAAAATTGTAAATATCTGGTTCTTTAATTACCTACCTTTAAATACTACAAAACGCTATCTAAACGATACTATAAATCTGAACAAGAAATCTGGCCGTGAAAATAATATATATTGCTACTGGCGTTGATATGTTTAAGAATAAAACACTGACAGTGGGTAAATTTTCAATCACTACTTATTTTAACTTTTGTAAATTCTGAAGAAGTGACCGATGAAACCGATGTATGCGGGACGCGCAGGAACGTTCAATGTGGCGACGCCTGGGGGAGGCCTATGTCCTGAAATGATGATGATGATGATAACCGATGACCTGATGACGATTGCGAGAATCCGATGGACGCTAGACGCACAGGACTGGTCGTTATGGCGTTCCTTAGGGGAGGCCTATTTCCAACAGTGGACGCATATCAGTTGAAATGATGATGATTTTAGGTTCTACACAAACTTGCATACTTTTATCATAGTCAGTTACCAAAAGATACATCAAATCAGATTACTTGCTACATTTAACCTGCTTCTTTATAAAAAAGACTTGTAAAAATGTTCTAATTACACAGTCTGTCACCCTCTCATAACAGTACGTAACCCCAGGTAGCCCTGAAGCTGTTTACGACCGGCAGGAGATACGTTGCCGATAACTGATGCTACACCAATGTTTTGATGGGGATCTTGTTGCTACTTGTATGGGAGCTTTGATTTTTATTTGAGTTAACTAGCTGCTGCATACAATTACCGGAACGGGTCTTGAGCGCCCGGCGCCAGAGTTGGGATCGCTTGCAGCAACGCAGAGAACGAATCACGAGTGACGTCTATCACTGACACCTCCCGCCGCCGCGTCTCACTTCGCACCGCTATAGAGACCAAATATTTGACTTCTGCGCAACTTGAAGCCAGCGCTCAAGATTCGTGCCGGTAATTGTGGTAGACAATTATTCCAAGAGATCATGCTTCTGGAATAAAAAATATCCTTGATGATGTTTCAGGAATTGGTCTATTTGTGAGCCAAATTATATTCAAATCCGTTCAGAGGTTTGAAGGTGATGGAGTAATAAACATTCGCACAACAAACTATAGCCCTTATGTGTATTTTACTGGTCCTAAATTTCGTTTTTTTCTAGTCCTTTATTCAGACATTACCGCAACCCTAGCAGGACTTTCACAGTTCTACCGAGAGGTCTGGCCTCATATTTTTTAACTTTTACTTTAAATCTGTATTGTTTGTATTTAAAACTTTAAATACCATAATTATGTATATGTGAAATAGGATGGAAAAGGTAATATAAAGACTAGGATAGCCCATGGTCTTTATTTTGTCAAAAAGCCGCAGAATTGAGAACGAATTAGTAAGAATAGGTATTATCAATAATTTATAGGTACTTACTCGTCCTATATATTTTTGTTCTCAAATCAGGTCACTATTATCAAAAAACATAACTACATCATTCACTTTTTAACAGAAACTCAAATGCCAATTTCATTTAAATACAAGGCAATTTTAAACCTTTTTATTATAAATTCAATTTGTTAAAATAAACGACTAGGTACTAACTAACCCGAAAGTTGTCGAAAGTATATAAAAACGTTAAAAAGGGTTGAAAGATAAAGTCAGCGGCGACTTGAACAATAGAGGTAATCACAAAAAATTAAAAACGTTTCACAGAAGAAAACTTCTTAATTTTGTATTGCAGATTAGAATTTTTGAACACCGTGCAATTATTATAATTTGACATTTAAAACTACTTTTACTTTGCAAAAGATCTTGAAAACTCTTTCATTCGATTCAAGTAATCAAAAGATAAAACTAAGTTACTTAAATTAAACATGTAAATTAAACTCAAAGAAGACTCCTGTAGAGTCTGAGTTTCCTGATAGCCTCATTTGATTTCCATAAGCAGAATCTTGACTTGATTTTGTAACATGATTTTCATCCATCCTCTTCATATGACCATACCAAAAAAAGCGATTTCCTTTTAAATTTTCTTTCTTAATTAAGTAAATAAAATTAAACAGGTAAATGGCATGTATTTTGTGACTGTAGTTTGAGCCTACTGACATAGTTTATACTTAAGTTCCAACTGTTACTTACCATTATGAATCACTGTTATCTGAATTAAATAAATAATTAAATTCATTTACTTCAGGCTAGAAAACTCACAGTAAAGTTACAGTTTGAAGTTTGAAAAAGTAAAAAAAAAAAGAAAAGGAAAAAAAAAGAAATTATTATGAAACAAGCTGCAGAAGTCTGAGTTTCCAGATTTTATTTCCATAGGCAGAATCTAAATTATTTTAATAACATACATAAACGATTCCCTTTTAAAGTTTTCAGTCATCAGCGCTACTTTCAAACTTCTTCTAAAGGGAGAATTTATAAAGTGAGGAATGAATCTTCACTTCATTCATTCTCGTCACACCACAAGTCTATCTCAACCATGGAACAGCTCGTTCATATGTATCGTGATCTCAACATTCTCATCTCCACTAGGTACATGCAATATTTTTTCATCCGTCAAAATCAATATCATTTATTTCAAATAGACCATTTGCATCCACTTTTGAATAGTCACATGTCGGTCAGTCCAAGAAAAGTGAAACTAAATTGCACGTTCCAAAGCGTAGATCTCTATGGAGAAGAACGTGCAAAAAACTCCATGGACACACTTTTAAATTTTTCACAGTCCAACATTCACCTTTAATTTACTAAAAACAGGAAACATTTTAATTCTAGCTACAATGTTCAATTCAAAAGACAAGGAAACCTAATTCTGGTTTACCCCCAAAACTATTTGTGGTTATATACTGCGGTTTTTCAATTGTTTCTTTAAACAATGATAAGGAAGTTATAAAAACTGTTAAAAGGGACGAATTAACATGGAATTAAAGAAACACTGTCTTTTGATATAGACCTTTACCAATTCCGTTAATACTTTCGATTTAACAACAATTTTTGCAACCATTATAATCGAGATATAAAGTTTTCTAGTGCACCTTTTCTTTCGGCAGGAAATACTCAAATAATTTAAATTGTCTCCGAGTGTAGCTAGAAAAGTGTCTGACCTTTGCTGACTAACACTCATCTGTGTTCCTTCAGTTGTATTTTGCGTCATAATAAGTCTTTCGAGCAATCCCGAAGGTCTAGCAGACATCGGCCACGGTGGCGCTAATTATTACAAGTTAAAAAGTAGTATTTTTTAACGGCTCGCATTTGACCATTATCTCTCCTTATAGTAGGTAAGCGATGAAGTAGCCAACAATAGAGCAAGCTAGCCTAGAAGTAACCTATTCACTCTTGATTAAAGATTTCTAGGCTGTGACATAAAAAAGTAGTTGCATTACAATTTAATGTTCAAGAAAACAATAATTAGAGTCTGATGTTAATTCCCATGTTTGAATAAAATATCAATATATTTCAACTAATCTTTCTAACTAATCTAAATCCACCTCAAGCTGCAAACATTATCTTAACTTTTATCCTCGATTAACCCAAGTTCACACTTGCGAACCGTACACCGTTCGAGTATAATATCGAGTATATAAATACTGCTTTCTTCATTCCCGACGGTATTAACATACTTATTAATTGCTGCCTCCGGGGTACACTGGTAGCTTTATAATATTTCTCCAATGCTTTACGAGTCCACGACTCCGCCCTATGCGTTGGACTTGTAGACATTAATGCGTTGCCATCGTCGTCAGACAAATGAGTATGCTGATTAAACTCGTGTGTTCTATTCTTTATTTTTCTTTTCTCGTATCGGCTACTTATTTTAGTTCCAAGATGGTTGGTGTAATGTTTATGAGTTGTGCTGATATATCGGACTGCAATTGTGTTTTTTTTTTTTCTTTTTAAATTTGATTAAATTTACAGTGGCAGTCGAAGTTCGAGTTATCTTTGACGTTTATGTTTATGGATTAACTAAGATAAGACAGGCATTTAATTTGCATATGCGCAATAATAACAAGCTGAAAATATATTATTGTATCCTGAAATGTTACATACCTACAATAGCCCAAAATCCTCAATTTACAATCCAAACATTCTCAACTGAATTAAACTAACAAAATCTAATAAACCCTCTTTTGTTTCAGGTAAAGTCGCATTCCACAACACTAGTAAGTTAAAACATAATCAAACATTTTCGCACATTATGATAACACAAACAAACTATTTAACGAACGTTAGCACGCACACAGGCGCGTCTTCAATCAAGACAAGTCGCATTTCGAAAGCAAATTATCAACCTAGAAAGGGGGGTAAAGGGGGGAGGTATAATTAAAATCCGTTGATTAATATGTAAATGTAATAAGATTACCCTCCCCTGAATAATTTAAATGGAAGCCCGGGAGATGAGTTATATACGGCGGACTCTCATTATACTGTAGTTGTATCGGCCACTATAATGTATGTTGCGTCCCGTTTGATAAATGCTGTCTAGATGCGTGGTGCGGGTTTCGCTCGTGTGTCCGCAGCTTAGCTTTGACTTCTGAGTGCATTGTTTTGAGGTTAATCGGGTGGTCAGTGGAGAAAAATGGAAGGGTTGGTTTTGGTATAGTGTGGTTCTTGAAACTTTGTTAGAGCTAATACTTTACTTCGTATCGTTAAGTAATATATTTGTTGTCCATTAAATATTTCTAATAGAACATGACTTAAAAGTGTAGAGATATTCTATTTTTAAAAGAAACAAATTAACAAACAACGATACATAGGTGTGTCATTACTAACATGTGATGCTTTCTTAGGTAAATATATGTTAATATGTATATGCCTAGAGTGGTACTTATATATACCAAACCAATACATACCCCAATACCAATAATCGAATACAATGTGCAGTACATTGTATAATCAGTTTACCACCGACCTCGCACAGCCAAAACGGCCATGTTTCCGCCATCTTTATTAAGAACGCATGGCCACCCGCCTCCTGGCGTTGGTCAACAGCCAGCAAGGCGTTAAAGGCATCAGCTACACCACCCACCACTAGCAATAGACCTTCCCACCCTCTCTTATACCCTACTGTTTCTACAGTCCGCGGGGCGGTGAGACGACGTAGACCGGTCAAGTTACACTAGTCCTAGGTGCTTGGCTCACTTGTCTAATGGCTTTGATTAAACTGCCAGTTTATTTGACGGTACGATGCGTGCGTGCGACCACGTATGAATTTATGTTTAGACGACGACCGAATATGGAATTATGATCGAAGATTTAGGATCGGGAGAGGTATCGTGGCCATTCGTAGGCGATGGAGTTCTAAGGATATTTCCTTGACTTAGATCTTTGAAAAAAGTATTGCTATAGACTTTGTAATCATTGGTCCATAAAAATGACTGAGTTCTAAGAAAATCAACATTAAAAAAAGTACAGCCCAATTTAGAACCTCTTCCTATTTTGAAGTCGGTTAAAAGGATAGCCTTTATAGTTTTTTATTATGTGAAATAAACATTTTGTTGTTTTAACCAAAAGGATATACTTCTAGATTATTATATTGTCTCTGCACCACCCTAGCTTGATTGGCAGAGAATGTCTAAGGCATTAAGTCCGCATATGTAGATACTTTGTGTTGCGTGTAGATTAAATAAATAAATTAGTCTAATTTCTGTCAAAATGTAGTTCTGATGATGGGATCCATGAAACGCCAAGTAAATTAATCAAGGATCTCTAGAGGAAATTATTTCGATCAAAGTGTTTTTCCTGGTATTGGAAGCGCGAAGTAAAAAGTGTACTTTAAAGGAGAAATTATTTAAGTAACTTTGTTAATTGTAGCCCATTAATTCTTTCTTAAAGACAGATTTGAATAGTAATGAGATTTTAAATTTACATATTATTTACACTAATATTACAAAGAGGTAGTTTGTGTTTTGTGTTTGTAGGAAGTAATCTCTGAAAGTACTGGTCCAGTCGCTAAAATTTTTCCATCAATAGAAAGCTGCTTTATTCCAGAGTGAAATAGGCTATATTTTATGTACGCGGGTGAAGCCGTGGGTAAAAGCTAGTGTAATATAAACAGATAATTAACAATTATATCCAAACTTGGTGGTCAGCGTCACTTCTTTCAAACTCAGAAGGTCCCTCTAATCCAGTGATTCTCAACTTTCTTAAATTTTGTGGTCCGCAAGAGCTAAAATATATTCAGTGAACGGTTTAAAATTTCAATCTTACAAACTATAAAAGTTACTTTGATTCGAACTGATTTTTATTTATGTCTGAACTACTGTTACTTTTGATATATAGAACTGTGTGTTGCATGTTTTAAATTTATAAGATTGTGGCCAAATTTTTCAATAGTCAGATAACTGTTACATCTAAAGAACGAATATGGCGGATTGACATATTTTCTATACGAAATCTGTCAAACTGCTATTTTTATTTCAGAGTAAAAACATATCTGGTTGTTGAAAAATCAGCCATAACTTAATAAAATCTTCTGGACATGCTTAGTTGTAAAAGAGAATTCAAAGAGGTCCCGGTTTAAAAAATAGTTGAAAACCACTGCTCTAAACAAACATTCTCATTTATTATCTCTGTAATTCGAGCTACCCTTCTGTAGAAGAAGATAGGTATTATGGTTAATTTGATTTTATTTTAGCTATGATAAATCTAATATTTGACAACACGGTTGGCCCGGTGCTTGAACGATTGGCTGCTGCGCTGCATGTCGCCGGTTCGATCTCGCACGGAATAAGTACGTGTATGGTTTAGACCGCGTCTGGGTGTCCTGTGTGAGTGTACCTACATAATTATTTGTTTTTAGAAAGGAAATCTTGATCCCTATTTTTAAAACCAACGCATGTCATCTTTGCATTATAACAGAAACTAAAATTTTAAATAAAGCCTCACACTTGGTGAAAAAATTCTCACATCAGAGTATCCATCAAAAGTTCTGGTCGTTATCTAGTTAATCATAACCTCTTCTCATTCCGTTATCATCAACGATATTATACTCGCCTTATCTACATTATTATCATCTATAACTAAAGCCATAATTGTAGCCAATTGAGCCCAGGTTCATAGACTTACAAACAACAAATTATATCAATAATCCCGTCTATGGCCGCCTAAACGTAGTGGTTTAGGCATTTGGGTGGCTAACTTGGGCGCTAAGTTCAAATAGCTGCATGTTATTGATCGTAAACACTGAAAAGATTTGGAACACTTAGGCTTTAGACATAATTTCTTAAATTTTAACCACGTTGGTACCAGCACCATATTTTCAAGTGTTTTCTGTGGACACACTTTAAAAGCCCTCGGATTATAATTTAGGTGTCTTCAAGGCCAGAATGAATATGCTCTTAATAAACTAGTGAAATAGAAATTGCATCACTACTTTCCATCAGGTGGGATCGCAGTCAAGCACTACTTTATATCAATTTAAAAAAAAAGGTATAAACTAGTGCTTGACTACGATTCCACCTGATAATAAGCAGTAATGCTATTGTCGATAGCGAATCGCACTATGAGCTTATTCGCTCTTGCCTTGAAGACATTCAAATTAGTTTTTCGACGATACCATTAAAAAAAAAATATTATTTGATAAAAATCTATCAGTTCGTTGTTCTTTTTTGCTTTTAATGCGTCCACTCAGAACGCCACATTTTTTAACTGTGTCTCAAAACATGTGCCAAATCTGCACCGATTCCAACAAAATCAATCCCAATTAAAGTCCCGTTCAAACTGAATACAAAATCCTGACAATCTTCCAAGAAACATCGCAACAGTAAAACACAAAGCAATTATTATTGGTAGCGGACGCACGTCAACAATAGTGCTCAACTGAGCCTTCCCTGGCCTCTCAATAATTAGGATAGTGCATCTCCGTTTACCGAATGAGAATAAAGCCTACCCTTTGTGCCTGTGTGAGAAGACCCCCTGCTTCTCTGTGTGTGCATGCATCTTGATTCTCCGTATTTATGTGTGCTTGTGGGGGCACGTCGGCGTCGTCCTCCGCATGCCACTCTGCGATAGTAATGTCGTATATTTCGGTCGTGCGTATACTAGCTGTCTTATTATGTTTCAGCTGGACAGAGTGACTTAACCAGACATTAGCGTGTGTTATTAGTTGGGAACTAATGTATTGTTAAATTAGAACATTTTCGACTATGTTGTTGCGTCTTTCTTGGTACAGTTAAAGTTTTAAGCAACGTCTATCGCCCAATCAAAACAGTACCACCAAATGCCAATAATATCAAATACCGAATTCTAAATTCGTTTTAATTTTTGCCGGTCGAACATTTTCTAATCAGAAATCCTTTAGAGACTTCAATTTTTTTTTATTGAAATTGACGTTTCGTTAATTAAAACCAAATCGAATTAATTACAGAGTGAAAATTATTCCACCCCTTTCCAGCGACCTTAAAAACGTAAGACAAGACTGGGGTGAATGTACACAAAATCGGTACATATGTACATATTGTTGGAAACACCGCATGCCATAAACTAATATTCGCTCGGACACTACTTGGAGTTATTGGACAATGTAAATGAACGCTATCTCCTATAATGCCTGCCTTATTTCCCCCTCAGCCAGGCCAGTGCCCGCAGCGACCCCCGGGGGGGCGCCCCCACCCCGACCGATGTCTCATCAGTAAGGATTGAACCCTTTAATGTATTCACCGTAACTTCGGGATGAGTCTTGTATTAGTGTTATAATGAGACGTGGCCCTAAGGAATTATGGCTATACTTGTGGATCTCTGGGGTCGGGATTAACCCCAACCTAGTTTCAATTTCTATATATGAGAGGTTTCGTGGGAAGGGGTCGATAATATCATATCTCAATGTTTTAAATCTGATAGCCGCTATTGTTTTGATTTTAGTGCAGATGTTTATGATTTATCGCCTGGCCTTTCTTGTGTTCTTAACAAATCTCAGATCGAGACATCTTAGACGAGGCTATGAATAGGGCTTGCAATTTTTCTTAGTTTCAAAAAATGAAAGTCTTATTCATAGCCTTGTTACTGTGTGTAGTGAAAGTACTAAGAGTACTTCTTTAACAGTTCAAATTATATTAAGAAACAAATCTTGAAGCACTTTAAAGAGTGCCCTCTATTAAAAACTTCTTTGATTAGATACCATTAAAGGAGTTACTGTTCAAAATTGTGCTTTAATCATTCGCCAATAACCGAAACGGTTTCGTTAAAAATGTTATTTACTGGAGCTCCTTGAGTCGCCAACAGATCGATAATGCTGCCAATTAGCCGGTACCAATTTTCCAATAAAACTTCAAACTGTTTTCCATTCCATTATCTCTCACCACCCTTTATTGCTGGCAAAGTTAAGCTACGACTCCTCTTTCCACTCCGCTCCGAAATTATTACAATAATAATATTATTATATTAATAATTGTATTGATAAGGAGACTCTCGTAATAAGGGTAAACCGTCCCCTTTCTGCCAGCCATCCTCAATAGGAGAATTTATGTAACTAATGAAATAAGCGAAGTGGCGCGCCCCGCTCCCCGCGACCCGCCCCAACCCGCTCCCATCCACCCTTCATTATCGGAAAGTTTGAAATATAATTTGAAATTATGCTCAATGTTATATTGAAGATAAGAGAAACACAAATTCCTTTAATTGGACTTGTTAAAGTGAGTCAAATTAAGTTAACACCGAGTTGATGGTATTACTTTTGAAGTTGGAAATTATGACGGACCGTCCGTAGGTTTCTGCGGAATTCATGGGGTGATTAGCGGTTGAAAGAACAGTTATCGGTTCCTCGACCCGCGTATTTTATTTAACGGGCCGACTTTTATGGGAACTTATTGCATTGTATTATTAACTTCTAACTACGATAAGTAGAGCGGAGAAATAGCAAGTCGTGTGTACTGACTGCTGAATCAATACAATAGATTTTGGTGCAATCAATTATAGTTAATGAATTGCAATTATCGTTGATTATTCAGTGATTTTTAATTTATCTAATGAATTAAAAATCATAATCGGGACAAGGGCAGGAAGAAGAAGAAGAAGAAGAAGAATCGCTCTAAAATGTTTTGCTGATTATAGTCTGTCTAAAAAGTCAAACGACATGGGTATATATAATTATATGGGCAAAATAAAATCTGACGTAGTCAGTACTGATTCAAGTGAAGGTTGATTAAACATTATCAAATTTTCTAGATATAAAAAGTTTTGCAAATGAAACACCAGTATCTATACAAGAACATCTGAAAAGACAAGAGATTTTGTTTGAGGTAGCATTCATAGACAATAATAACTATTTAGCTCTATGGACGGCATGGCATTATGGAGAATGGTAGTGTGGTTTGCAATTAACCTTTCGAATACTGTAAATGATAAATGATATTTATTTTGCAAACAGGTTTTAAAAAACATTTTACACGTCAATTTTTTTTTTCGTCATTTTAAATTAGATGATTCCGGTGTTTCCTTGCTGACTACCTTGAGAAGAAACACTGACACAAACTTAGGAGTCAAAGTTTCTTTTAATGTAAGTACAGTAAATAATTATGTAATGGTCAAAATCACATGAGAACTATGCAGATTTGTCTGAGATATGGTCTTTTGAAGGAAGAACCATACAGATTTAAGTGGACCTGTCCAGTCAGTGCAAACATTTGTCAGTATTCGCGAAGCTCAACTCAGGACTGCTAAGGAGCTCAACGACTTGATGAACAATACTAAGGAAATGACATTTGTTTAGGCCGCAGAAAGTACTCAACAGTAAGACATTATAGAAAGACAATGAGTGGGTGAACGCCTGCGTTCGCTTGGGATATAATGAATTGATAAATCGATTAACTTTATAAGCTAAAACAACAAGTAACAAGCATCATGTCCAAAGTAACAAGCATCTAAAACTTAAAATTTTCTCTAACAAAATTAATTATAAATCATATTTCTATGGTTGATCCTTAAGGGGCGTATGTTAGGTCCACTATTGATTTTGGCGCACGCCCGCACGGACCCGCAACTTGAGACCATCACAATTAGTACCCGGTCTCAATCTAATTATATTTCTGATTGGGCCGGTGGCGACGCATTGCTCCGTGTGGTGATTTACACCATGTGCCTCTGTAACTACCACTGGCTGAGACGTAACAGGACACCGTTGCCTTGGAGATTTTGATTACTGATTTTGATTTATGTCATCCGAATTAGTATTTATCGTGGCTCTAATTGAATGATTTAGTAATGGCAGAAAAATTTGAATCGTGTTACAAGATTTATTTTGACAAATTTGTTGTCTTATTCGAATCTCGTCTAGACATTGAATAGAAAATATGCTTCATTTTGATTTCTTTTTTCAATACACTTACTCGAAAACCCGCTCTTATCCCATCGCTTTTAGGCAAGCATTAGACTATTTTCCGCACTAGAGCAGAAAAGAGCGCGTCCTCTCCCAGCCACAATTTTATTATATTTATAGTATAAGGCTGGGCGCGCGTAGACCCCACGAGTCGCCGGTCAACCCTCGTTTATTAATTTCTTTGTAAGTGTATTGAAAAAAGTCGTTTGATACACGCTCTAGGCTCCATAGCACACTCGTCTACGGCGCGAATTCCGCCTCGGTAGCAATGACCAACACTTTTCTACACTTGTATCAAAAAAACTATTTCTAAATTTTGCGTTAGACTTTGTCACGAAAATCACCAGTAAACAAGTACTCACTACAATATTTACGTACTTATTTTCCGTATTGATGGCACCACGCCCACCGTTATATAATCAATCAAACTATACGATATAAGGACTTACAGTCATACCAATTAGATGCAGATCGAGATCTAATTATTCGGATTCGGCTTGAGCTGGCGCAGCACTATTCTGATTGTCGACAAGCGATTTCGGAAATTACTAAGGCGTCGACGCCGCCCCGCTCATTCCGACCACCCTGTTCCTTGCGTTTTGGTTAGACGGTCAGTCAATGGTACAGTCACCCTATAAATTTTCATAGAGTTCGCAATAATGTTTTATGGTCGGTATATGTATCATTGTTACTGTAATATGGTTTGATCTATAGAATTTGTTTTGATAGTGTATTGAAAGTAGAAAATATTTTTACTTCTAATATTTTTCTTTCTTTTTTTAGTTTTTCCTTTTTTTTTTTAAGTTTTGTTACTGTTTTTGTGTTCAATAAAGTTTATTCTATTCTATTCTACGTTTGTCCTGTCAGAAATTTATTTTTCTTATCAGATATTTTTAGTCAGATTTTAATTAGTGTTTTCGATATTTTGGTCTTTGTAATTTGTAACTTTCTAGCTTTTGCCCGCGACTTGGCCTGCGTACTCAAAATATAGCCTATGTTACTCAAGAATAAAACAGCTTCCTATCGGTGAAGAAAATCTAGCAATTGGACCAGTAGGTACTTTCGGAGGTTATGTCTTAAAAAACAAAAAAAAACAACATAAAAGCAAAGTGTTTGTAAAAAAACATTATAACACTGTTTGATTATAATTAGGGACCTACTTAAAAGTACTTAGAGTAGAGACCACAAACACTAACACATGTAGGTAAAAAAACCTTCACTAAAATTGAATTCACCTCCGAAATTCCACATACCAAAAAACTTTCTATCACTACCTAAATCATATTAAAACACATAAATCCAACTCCCACAGAACAGACGCCACAAATTCACCAAATAGGGTAACTAACCCAATACTCGGAAAGACGCTGACATTTCTAGAACATAGTCATATCGACCAAAAATCCCCGCTTGACATTAGCATAACAATTAAATTAATCAACCCACTCCACATTAAGATACGGAGCTAGTATTTTACTTGACTGGGAGTGTTATTGTACTTATATGAGCTAGTATTTTACGTACCTATGTACTATCATGTTAGATGAGTTGGTTGATATAAGTCTTTATTTAAGAATGTAATATTATAAAGGCGAAAATGTGTATGTGTATGTTTGTTACTCCTTCACGTCCAAACGGCTGAACGGATTCGGATGAAATTTATCACAAGGGTAGACTATACTGGAAAATATCGATTACTTTCTATTTCGGGTGAAAGTTCCCTAGGGATGTCATAATTTTCTACTTTCACGCAAGCAAAACCATTAATGAAGAAGCTTGTCATGTGTTAAAGTTGAGGTAATGACTGTATAAAAAGTTCTGAGTTCTTCGCAACAAAAAGTAACTTACTTCAAAATACAGAGTACTTTCTAAGTCAGAATAAAATTTATCAAGTTCCGTTCAGCCATTACTGAGTAATTGAGTGACACATTCATGAACTGCGAAAAATATTTTGACATTTATCCTTTCAACACTGATTTTGTTCTGGTCAATAAAGCTACAAATTAAAATAAACTCAAGCCAAGATGCAATAACCACCATATTCTTGTATTGTTAGTCTTATGAGATTCTTATAGTATATTCAATAAAGCATGTCAGTAATCTAAGATTATGCATGAATGGATTACATTAATGTTTGCAGACCAAGGATGTATGCTTATGTGTGCTAGATTTATTTCATGGGCAAACGATATTGTGTGATAAATACTACCACGGTCTGGCTCAATTAATTTACTTACCTCTAAAACTGTTATTTAGGATTCTAGGTTAAATAAACTCTTTTGTTTTAACTGTATAGACCTCTAATTTTCTCTACATCAATTCTGATTTGTAAGTTGAACTTTTCTTTTAAATAATTATTTATAATATAACTACGAGTAAGTTTTGCCAGTGGTTTCATTCGCTTGAAGGTAGAAATTGTATAGCCTATGTCACTCTGTGATAAAGTAGCTACTGGAGAATGAATTTATATAATTAGTCCACTAGTTTTTGAGCTTATTCTTAAGAAATAAAAATCTTTCTCTTAGCTTATGAAAATGATAATCGAAAATTTTGCCAAGGAAACGTAATTTCGGAATAAAAAGTATCCTATGTCTTTCTTCAAAATCCAATCTATCTTTATATTTATTAGTGTGATAAGTATTGCACAGTTTTCGTGGTATTCCTTCCAATATCTTACATACATCATATATACATTTCTAGTTTAAAATAATCAAGGAAATGTTGCTTACTTGTTAATTCATACCCATCGATACTGTTTACAAAATTAATTCGTTCGCTTTGCATACATTCGGTACAAAGCTCGTGCGGCCAATAAACGCGCGTCCCACCCGCCGCGCCGCGTCGCCGAGCGTTTCCTCGCGTCTCGCACGACTCCCCGAAGACCGGCCCACCCCCACCCTGGCTGTACATCATCTCATTTGAATTTCTAACTAGGAAACCTCCATGCAATTATTGGATTAATGTAAATTACGCAGTCTACAGCTACGGTGCACTATCAGGGACAGGGTTTAATTAGAATCCGGTTAAGTCTAATAATTCTATAGTGTTTCGCAAACTCGCTCTTATGTTCACTTAAGAATGGTCGAATTTGGAAAACTTCGGCCACGACGGCAATTAGAATAATTATTTTCGCAAGTAGACGACATTTGGGTCTGTCACCCTACATTACAGGGAAACTAGTCAATTTCAATGTGGAAATAATGCTAATTTATTTCTGTTTACTTGTTATGGTACGACGGATTTTAAATACGAGAAACTTTATGTCGACCCTGGCTTATGACTATTCAGTAATCTTTAAGAGAATTCATGCTTCACAAAAGTGGCATAACTAAGATTTTCATACAAGCAAAATGATTTTAGCATTTTCTTCGACCATATAACTGTCATCCATCTATAATTTCAATCAGTCTTACACAACGATCTTTTTAAAAATAGAACGACTAGAATCGTTATTTCCATAAAACCGTTCCGCTACACATTGTCGCATCTCCCTTAGCCCAAACACCCAAAGACGGGTTCACTCAATTCCCTGCGAACACTCGAAAACATAACCTAAAACATTCCCGCCGTGACCTCGAAAATGCACGTAGGTGAAAGCCCTCGGGAGTTTCACGTAGGGGTACAAAAAAACCCCTAACCCCCGCGTAAGGAGCGAGGGGGCGAGCCGCCCGTGAATGAACGAAGGAGGATTGCGTCCTTGGAGCAAAAAAGTCACGTGACCCCGTTCAACAGGTGGCGCCGTGAGTGTGTCCTTGCGCGCGGATTAGAAAAAAAAAGTTACGTTCGAAGTTCGAATTCTTTGACGTTTCTTTTTTTTAAGGTGCGTCCTGTTATTGGCTTTGGTGTGACAGCTTGAGTTCTGAATGAGGCTGTATGGTTTTAAGACCTTTTTGCTTATCTTGGTAAATATGTGTACGTGGCTGAACATGTTTATAATTTTATTTAAATTAAGTATTTGAATAGTCATAATAATATGTAAACTGCATGCATATTGATTGCTAGGCAATATTCTCCACATAGTGAGGGGTGGACAACACTGAAGAGACCGACGAGTGCCAGAACTAGTTGAGAAAAAGACACCTGGAAGGATTTGGAAAAAAGTCTATTTTAACCATTTGGAAAGTAAAAGCATAAAAATAAATCGATTAGGCAAAAATTTAATGCTAAATTAGACAAAATCTATGGCTAAGACACCAAAAAAACCCAATTTGAATACAGAGGGACCGTATCATATATTTGGGGTCAGACTCGTCCGGTATATTTCCTCTTCAAACAACAATATTGGTTTGCCCTGTAGATATTTGTTCGGAGTCTGTCTAAATGTGACTTGTAAATGCAATGACATCCACATAAACCGTGGAGAAGAGACATGAGTATATCGTCAGGCTAACAAAAACATAGTTGTCAGAACAAATACTTAGAGTAGTTCTGTACAAAATGGTTTGAATTTTCATCAATCAGTCACTTCTCATACTGAGCACTCTCTAAATTTAGATCGAAAAATCATCCTGGACATTGTTGGTCTGTAAAAAGTAATTAAAAAGAAAAGTCTAGAGACCCACTAAATAGTTCACAGGCTACTAAAGGCTTTACAAAGCTAACGCTAAAAAATACACAAAAAATATCTTCATAGTCAATGCAAAGTGCCTGATCAAACAAAATTCCTATCCATTGAGCTATTTACCTCCAAAAACAACGCACAAAATAACTGAACAATGAGTATAGGCTATGGTGAAACACTTTCAAAACAGGCCGGTAACAAAGCAAAGTTCTGTGCAGCCAAAAAGCGTGTATCCAAAAAGTTTACTTCGAAACAAGTAGTAGGTGGCTCGGCTCCTTTATGAATGGCGGGCTCCCTCGGCCCCGCTTAACACAAATGTCACGGCGCCCCGACGAGCCGGAAAACTCTCTTTTCTTCCTGAATTACCGCAGAAACGATACACGCTAAAACACACCTTACAACCCCAAGAATAGAACGCAAATCCTCTCACAGCTCCCGGGAAAATTTAAGGAATTTTCTACTTATAACAGTCGTTGGATTTTGAGACGTGTTGAAGTTGAACAAGGTTGGTTTTTCAATGGTGCAGTCGGCGTCGAAGGCATGAAATCTTGCGTCTCCCGCGGCAAATTGTTTCCTCGCTCCGCGTGTTTGTATTTTATTATACATTTTTATTTCTCGATAACATTAGCTTAACCGACTTTTCATTGCCTCGCCTAGGGCTGCCTCGCGTTGTGTTGATGTCTTTTTATGGTTGGCACTGAATGTTTCTACTGAACTTTTTCTTGTTGCGTGTTTGGCTTACAGCTTACATTTTAAATGAGCTGTTGTAAGTAAATTAAAGTGGCTTGCAACATGATATGGCTTGATAATGTTGTGTGTTTTTTTGTAATATTTAGGTACAAGTACAAATAATTGCGTATATACAGCTGCTTCAGTAGTTTCTTGGGTTTTTTATAAGTGTTAGTCTACATTGAACACTATTAAGGACTTCATTGATGCTTGTTGAAAATAAGCATTAAACTGTTCAGCGGGTATACTTTCAAAGTTCAATAAGTTTTTTATACATACTTAGCTCTCTGATAATAAAAGATGTAGAAAATATCTTAAAACATTATTTCTGAGTCCCGTCCAATCATTTAAAGTTTTACAGAGACATATTTTACGAAACCATACTGTAAGAAAAGATAAAAATATTAACCCCTCTTTATTTTCAGTCAGTATCCAACAAAATTAAATCGACACCCTCTCAAGGTCTCAAATCCTTTTGCCGAACCCTAATCAAGTGCAAAGAGCGCGTAACAACCCTAAGAAAAGTTGAGGCGAGGTAGGAATGTCAAAAACGTCGGGGCGCGAACAAATATGTGCTTTGCCGACGGGCCGGCCGCCTGCACCGCGGCTTAAACGGAGCTTAACCGACGTTTACAAAGCCTCACAGATTTTGTTTTAGTTTTACTTTTTATTTGTCATTTTTTTTATGTTTTAAGAGCGTTTTAGATAAGTGGTTGGAGTTGGTCTTCGGTTTTGGTCTTATTTAGACAGTTAAGTTAGGTAAGTGCAGTTATTTTGATTGGATGGTTTGAAAAATATGTTATTTCATGACCAGTTTCAATTGCTTATGCGGATAATGATTGCATGGTAATGAATAATCATTACAATGCAATTCAATCTTGAACTTTTATGAAATTATAAGCTTCAGCTTCTCCGATTTTATGCTGTTAGTTCAGTCTAACCTTTTTCAGTCCTAACCATCATTTGAAACAAAACCTGATTTATTACTCATACAGATCTTCAATATGCGATACACAAACACAACAAGTAACCACCGTTACACGATCGTGGCACCGGGCCGCTCAGTGAGACCCCTCAACGGCATCCTTTGCATTTCCCTCCGCACTTTACCGGATTTTTTTTTCCGTTTTATTTACTTTGGCGCGAACGTTAGACGCCTCGGGCACCACTTACTACACTTGCCTTTATCCGGACGTCGGCGTCGGTTGTGCCTCGATGTTTCGGATGGTCCGAAGTTTCGGACAAATTATGTGATTTGTAGAGAACTGTGGAACTTTAACTTTATACATTCTTTACTTGTGTGTGCGAGGTTTTTGTCTCATACATTTGAGGTTCTGTATTATGTTTGGCTGGTTTGTTTGAACATTGAAATATACATAGGATCTTCGTCAATGTGTCAACTGAAGTCCGGTTGTGGTAGGACGTTTAGGATGTTTTGATTTTGTGGAAACTTTCTTTGATTTGGAGTTCTTTAAGTTGCAGCTGTCGTAGATGTGTCAAGAGGTTATCGCCAAATCACTGTTATTGGCATATGTAGAGATTGTCTAATTTATTTTAAAGCTATGATTCGATTATGATTGATTGATTTAAAGTAACGGGTAGGTTATGTGATTTGTAAGCTGAAAATATTTTTATCTTCATAATTTTCTTCTCTTTTATTTCCTTGTTTATCTAGACGATTCATTAGTGTTTTGATATTTTAGAATATCTGAATTTTCATCAATAATTATTTAGTACTAACTGTCTCTTTATTCGTTTTTCAACATCATTTTCAATTGCCAAGTGTTCTTTGTTTTTTGTCTCAACCCGACTGTTAAGCTGTGTCCCAAATACCGACGAGATTTGAGCAGATCATGCGAATCAAATAATTCGAAGTCTTTATTTGCAAATATTTGCAATCGCAATAACAATTGAATTGATGTTATCGATATTGAGAATTCTTTGAATGAATGCTTGGATTATGAAAGTTGTAACTGCAATTGGCAAAAACCTATTAAGTTTTATTAACAAATCAAATACATTTTCTGAATATGAATGTAACCAATCGTATGAGTCTTCTTTTATTCTCACAGTGTTATGTCAGTTTTATTTTTATTAGGCACTTGTTTTAATTCATTTTTGTCTTAGCTTATTCGACACTTCAAATATTATAATATCATTCATGTTTTCTTTTTAATTTACTTAACTAAGTTTTTTGATAGTTACTTAAAGTTTGTACCTGATCATTTCATTTATGTTATATTTGAACTTTAAATTGAATTGGTTTCTTAAATAAATTAAACTAGCCATTTGTTAATTTATTATGACTGCGATAGTAATATATTTAATTAAAACTTTTTACTTAACGAATCATTTGATTTCCCTATGCATGTTTTATTTTTCTGAATTATATTGACTTTGCATGTATATGCCAAGTCATAGGTAAACTAAATAGGTAGTTTTTCATTGTTTATTTGAATCCGCTAATCTCAGGAACTATTAGCTTGAATTGAAAAAAAACTTTAGCCGTTGTGGGTAGCCCATTTATTGATGAAAACGATAGGCTATGTAATATTATGCTACAACCAATATGACAGAAGCAGTAACCAAAGACCCGGATGAAACCGCGGGAGACAGCTAGAAACCATAAAACCAAACTACAGTCTATTTACAATTAGCACGATTGTAATACAATATCATAATGTAATGCGTTACTAAACTCACAAGTTTTAGTATGATATTAATCAACCAAGTACTATTGGGCAATATAGATCAATGTAATTATTCCTGGTAGTACGCATTCTGTAGTTACACATTTGAGCGTGATAATTATGTATTTAGCAGTAATAACCTAAATGCATTCTTATTAACGAAGTCCGACTTGATAACAGAAGAATTTTATGAATAGTTAAATTAATATATTGTTAAACATCGCAGCAATGAGTGCTTAGTTTAATTTGCAGCACTACAAAGAATTTCAATAAATTTTGCATAATTATTGTCCCACGATATTTACTACAAAACAACATCAACTTCAAATAATTTTTAATTTGATTTAAATTGTGACACTAGTTAATTTTATAACATAGAAAGCATCTTTATCCTTTCAAAAGTACAAACTACTAAGAAACTTTTAAAAAAATCTAAAAATAAATAACAAAACACAAGAGAAATCACAAATAAAACAATAGTTTAATCACAAGAGGCTGCAACGTAGGTTATCGGCCATTGTTATTAAGCCTTGCATGTCTCTAGTCCAGTTTCTCATCCAAAATCGATAGCTACCCCCCAGGGGTGCACCCCCGGTTGTTATATCTAGAGACGGCCGCTCCTAATTCGTACTCCGTACGTACGTCGATCTTTCTCGTGTGTACTGTGGCAGGTGGAGTTTTGTTCCTACGTGGTATGCTTGCCTAGTACCTTGCGGGTTTGTGAGGAGTTTGATTTTGCATGTTCGGGTCAATAACTTTTTTCTGTAAACAACATTTTTCTTTCTGAACAATGAAGATTGCTTTGGCTTTATCACTTTCTTCTTTACAAATTAAATGGTAATGTCAGATAGAGTTTGTTCTTACATGATATGCTTGCCTAGTACCTTGCGGTTTTGAGAGAAGTTTAATATTGCATGTTTGGGTCAATAACTTTTTTCTGTAAACAATATTTTTCTATCTAAACCATCAAAACTTACTTTGGCTTTACGTGGTATATTTGCCTAGTACAGTACCTTAAGATTTTATGAAGAGTTTGATATTGCGTGTTTGGGCAATAAGTTGTTTGTGTTAAACAATAACTTTCTTTCCAAGAATCAAGACTAGCTTTGACGTCATCGTTTTCTTCTTTATAACATTGTCTGTCTCTACGTTTATCCGACTAGATAAATCAGTCATGTTTCCTAAATACATCAGGTAGTTATAAATCTATATTTTCTCATAATTGTGTACTCTCATTGTAGTTTGTTTTAAAGTGCTCTGATGTTTGCCTGGTAACTAGCAGAGTTAAAATACTTAGTTAATTTAACTTTGTGGTTTAGAGTTTTGTTAATGCATGTAACTAGTTACTCATTTAGCTAGAACATACAGAAAAACCTGTATTTTTATCCAAGTCCATTCTTAAAAGTTGAAAATTAAAATATACCTGGTCCATATCAAATTTACAGACGTTTAAGAGATTGTTAGTTATTGTTATTGTGTAGGCCAAATAAAAAAAAACTTTCTTTCTTTCTTTCTAGTTAGATAAAGTTAAGGTGGTTATGGAACGCTATTAATACTGTAATATGGAAATATTGTAACTACAACCACTTTTTTAAAAGAGTAACTATGGAGATTCTTGCCGGTTCTTCTCTATATAAGAAACGACCAATTTCGAACCGTGCACTAGCTTCTGACGTTTTATAAGTGCCCATGTAGGCCTATGTGAAATAAAAAACTTTTGACTTTGACTTTGAATGCGCCACTAAAGGAAAACAAGTGGGTTTTAGTCTATAAAAATCTAACAGCTATTTTCTCTCGATCCAGAGCGTAAAAAAATTCCGCCAATCACTGATTTACTTAAAACACGCGGTGTCAATGAGTTATGGGGATAAAATTTGATCGCAAAAGTAAATTTTTTGCCGCTCTACTTGAACGCATGTTTGCCTACCACTTGTAACTAGGGGAGAAATAGTAATGTCAATCAAAATCAGCTGTTTAACAGAACGGTAGCTGGCCGCGTTTTAAGGGTGAGTATCGTTGAGTTAATTCTATTAAAAGCGGCAAGTTTTATCAATGTTTTACTTGTTATCCGACATCACACTAATATTATAAAGGCAAAAGTCTGTGAGTGTGTCTGTTTGCTATTTCTTCATGCTTCAATGACTGAACGGATTTCGACGGAATTTGGCACACCGGTAGGCTAGGTCCTGTAATATAAGATGCTAATGCTGATAAGATTTTTTATCAGAGAAGTATAAGAGTATTCCCCTTGGGACTATTTTCTTCCTTTACTCGGGTAAAGCCTTTGGAAGAAACTAATTGTTTGTACGTATAGGAAAGATTTTGAAAAATACCTATTTGATAATGTTAATTAAAATTTTGTTCTTTTGAAGTAATTGTTAAACATGATATAACATCTACTGCTTGAAAAATAAATATGTTACCCAAATTCAACCCTACCGCCATCAATTTTGGGTTAAACATTTTTTTATTGCGTCAATGTATCATCATAATTATTACAAAGGCATGTTCTCCACAGCTTTATTATACTAAGCCGATTATTATAAGCTTTATAATTAACGATTATTAATCAATCAAAATTAATTATACTGTCGTAACAAACTGCCTATAATGATATAAAACCGAAGTCTGTCTAAAAAATCGATAATCCGTTGAAATTTAAAATCTCTTGCTCCGTAGCAACGGTTTGGCGAACGGCCACCGTCATTATCTAGCCGGGTAGCATTCTGAACTACATCGACCTCAAAAACTTATTACAATCCGCCCTACCCAGCTCATTATCTCTGGCCCATAGTCTCAATCGATACTACCTAACTACAAACACATACAAACTATTAACACACACAAACACAAAGTAAATGAAAGTCTACGCGTACCCGTAACCGGCGCGTCAACTTAAAACTTAATTATAATTAATTAATTCCAATTGGACGTTATCTCTTTCTAACACACTATATCTTGAATACATCCATCTCTGTCTGTCGCAAAGGCGAGGGTAGACGCGGTATTGTGTTTTCGAAGACCTTTTATCACGAGGCATTTCACGAAGTAAAGTAGTCGTTAGTTCGATTCCAATACCATTTTATTAGTCCTCAGATTTTAATTGGCATCCTATTTTAATTATTTTTTTAAGTCTGCTACTTATTGGTGGTTGATTTTCATTAATATTCCGATGGGATGATTGAGAGAGGCCACTTAACAAAAGAGTGAATGAGTTAGTTGAAACGCTCTCATTAAAATTATGAAGTGAGAGATATAATTGCAGACGCGGTCCGCGTATGGAAGAAGAGTTTGTGAAAAGTTGTTACAAAATGTAGGGTTGATTCTTGATAGAGTTTAATTTATGAATTGCTGTATGTGTATGTATAACAAAGTTACGTTTTGAAGTCGCTTACTAACTCGAAAAATACAACGATCTTGTGTGTGTTGTGTACAAAGTCATAATCATTGCATAGAGTTTCTTGCTCATAATTTTCTTGGTACAATGTCAAAAATGTTCTGTTCATTTTCCTTGACATTAAAATGTAGGCCAAAAAACTACTTGGAACGAAGCAAAACAACAACATAGATCGCACAAAAGGGGGTATAAAAGCATTAAATCAGAACAAAATGGCCGTAGCGCCCTGAATGGCGTATAATTTAATTGTAATCATCACTACATCGGCCTGTGACGAGTATCAACGAGATGCGACTAGAAGGGACCTCCCTCAACCCCTTGACGACGACTTCAACCCCCCCAAGAAGGGGTTTAACACCCCCCTCATTACCATATTTCATTTACTCAACGAAATTATGCTAATTACTTATATTGCTTTGTGTAAAAAGGAAATTTATAAGGATTAAACTTACACCCCCCTCCGCCTCGAACCGGTTGGATCCAGACATAACTAGTTTGGGCGAGTTCGGCGGATGAATTATTTAGAAGATGATTCTTCGAATTAAAAAATCGGGCGGTCCGAAGGGCTCCCGAATTCGCGTTCGCTTGATTATAATCGTACGCAATTAAAATTCAAATTGGAGAATTTTTAATTTTGTTATTGATGACCCTCTTTCGCAGATGGATTGAATTGTGCCTTGTTGAAAACTTTTTTGAGCGAAGTTGAAAGCTATGGTTATCGAGAGAAAATTGCTTGTTTATTTTATTTTCGTATTAAATTCATGTAATATAGTTTGTTGTAAATATGATTAGATTAAAACTTGTTTATTGGATCTAGAAGTTAATCAGATCAGAGAGATACTTATCAACTAGAAAGGCTTTGTCATTTATTTAAGAGGTACAGAGGCTACGAATTATAAATTTTCATTAATTTGGCATCCTTAAATTCTCTGAAAAACTCTTGTTCTAAAAAAAGATGATAATAAAGAAACTGAATTTCAATGCCCCCATTCATCAATATGTACCGTTAGCGCATCAAACACGCGAATGTATGTGCAACTTACGAATTGAATTTTAGTAATGAAATAGTCCGTTGCTTTGGGCTAGCGAGCGCCTCTGGCCGGTAGTTTCACAACTTATCCCGGCTAAGGCGAGTCCTTATTTAAATGTAAATTAGGTTCATTTCACGAAATTAATGTCGTGAACACCCCTCCCCCGGTGCGCGGTGACCATCCTTCGCACACTTCTCAGTACAAGTCCTGTTAAACTTATTAAGTTTTATCATTGTGTCATGTTTAATGACTGTTTATGATCGCCGTTTTAATTTCTTCGAGTTTCTGTTCGTGATACTTTGTATTTAATATTTTTCATGGTGATTTGTACGTCGAAGTTTGATTAAAGTGCTCTCGTAAGGGTTTTTAATTTATTTTAATGTGTCTCGTGGTGTGCATTGGACCGATTAATATTCGCGTATAACAGTAACTTGCAGTAAGAATTAGTTACCGAAGTGACACAGAATAGATAGTTCTTCAACTTTTTTATTGAAACGAGTTTTACCTGTTTTCCCATTGTGTATTTTTTACTATTGTTCTATTTATTTTGAAACCGACCTAAGCATCCTGACAAAATTCTGGATTGATTCTCTCTTTAAATATAAGAGCATGCATTATTAAAGCCCATAAACAAAGTGTTTGAGAACCAAGAACCTACGTTCTTGTTTCCTTCGGAACCAGTCCCAAAGAAGTATTTGCAGCAAAGCTAATTTTTTGAGCAAAGCATCTATGCTTGTACTTTAAATAGATAGGCAAGAAAATGTTTTTAGGAATTATTATTGATGGTGTCACGTTTGATATAGCAATAGTAAACGATAATGTGGTCAACGATGGAGTACGCTTGCCTAGATGTCGCGTCCTATTCACTCATGATTTAAAGTCGTCAAGATTATAGCTACCAGAAAACCCGTACTCCGGCAAGAAAATACACTTCTTAGATGTACACATGATAAAAGTGTTCACAAAACGTTTTGTGCATAAAGGTGACATGGTAAATAACATGTGCCGATGGCAATATACGTCTTGGTCTTGGTCTATGGTCCAATGATCATGCCATCCAATCATATTTTCCTTTCAAATTTTATTTATTACTAGCTGCTGCCTGAGAATTGGCCCGTGTATTAGTAGAATTATTATTCTAAGGGAACATACTCCTTGGATAAAATGTATCCTATGTGCTATTCCCGGATATGGCTTACCCGTGTACAAAAATTTATTTTTTTAATGAAATTAAAAAATAACGTTTTTTTTTTTAAATAGACCAATTATTAGCGTAAATTTCTATGGAGAAGAGCATGCAAGAATTTCCATGGACACTCTTTTAAATCATAATATGAATTACATATCTACATACATGTTTCTTGCCGCTTTTATTATGTGAGCACAATGTAGGTAATAATTAATAAAAAAAACCTAATATAAAAATAGAAATTGAATTAAGCTACTGGCAGCATTTATAATCGGACTTCTTTAAATTCCTTCTATTTCTAATCCGTTTCAAAGCGAAGAGCATAGTCACACTACTCCGAGGGAGTAATGGCTGCTCTATGACTATATGGACAGACGAGTCATTACTCCTGTGTAAGTGTTGTTGCGAATTGCTAATGTTGTGCCTTCACAGTTTTACACACACAAATTAATCGTTACTTTAACTTCAATTACTGTTTTGGGGCGCTCACCTAATGGCTACATTATGTACGTATGTGTTGTGAAGTTTACTGAGTTATATTGAATGTTTTTGTGTGATTCTGTTAAGCTTATTGAGGAGTCTGATAACAATACGATTAGTATAGTAACTAAGCGTAATTTTTGAACTGAGATGATGGTCGAAAGATGACAATGCTGCTTTGGATAGAAATAAATTAGCATAAATATTTTAGCGAACTCCTTGGAAGAGATATTGTTGTTATTTTTAGCATTGTTGCTTTCTCGAAAGTAATCTCTTCCTTGTGAAAAGACTGTAAGATTTTGCCAACTGTGTTCTTCCTTTGGAGTGGGATATTATCAAATAACTTTTCCTGCTTTGGGCAACTGGACAGGGTGTGTATTGGGAAATTTATGGAGTTATATTGTATGTTTTTGTGTGATTCTGTTAAGGTTATTGAGGAGTCTGATAACAATGTAGTATAGTAAATAGGCGAGATTTTTGAACTCGCATGATGGCTGTAAGATGATGATGCTGCTTTGAACCGAAATAAATTAGCATAATTATTTTAGCGGTTTTCTTGGAAGAGATATTGTTGCTAATTTTAGTACTGTTGACTTCTCGAAGGTAATCTCTTCCTTGTAGGAAGGCGTTAAGGAATTACTGGGAAGGGAGGGGTTGGCCAAAAAAAGATAGATAAATTGTGTGAGGAGAGATTTGAAAGAAAATGGGTGAAAGTGTTAGCGTAATGGCTAACAGAAATAGAACATCGCAACTGCTAATTTAAAAAAAATGCAGATAAAACGTTACTCTTCGCCTCCGTTAACTTGGAAGTCATCATAATCATCTTCTTCCACCATTGTTTCATATAAGTGCATCATGTCCACGTTTATTTCTTCTATCGTATCTTGTCAACCATCATGCTATCATTTACCCCTATTTCATTCACTTTCCTGTCTGCTTAACTCGTAACAGACTACAGCGTAATACTAAATCCTTTCTAAAGCGAAGCAGATTTATTTAGCGTCTCATTTAACGTTTTTGCGTATAGAACAGAGGTGTTTACGTTGAGAAGCCGCGGCCCTCAGTGGAAGCCGACACAAATAGAAGAGGTCCAACTTTTTGCATTGCCGACATTCCCAGCGAAGTCAGTGACACAGAATATAATTGTACAGAAGATCAACTTCATAACACGCAGCTGTTTTTGTGTTTTTTTTTTAAGTGGGAAAATCATCTAATGATGTGTCCCGCTCTTGGGCTGAGCCGGAGGGTGTGTCAGACTTTTACTGACTAAAAATCCAATCTTGTACCCATCGTTGCCTTGTCAGACTTTTACTGACTAAAAATCCAATCTTGTACCCATCGTTGCCTTTCATACTAGAGCCCAGTTTTCCTTTCAGAAATAAACCTTTGGCCCCAGTAGGCTTCAATCCTGCTAACTGTGTTAGGGTCAGCTTTCAGTCTGACCGAATGTAGCTAAACACTAATATTTTACTTTAACATGAAGTAATTGCCTATCTTATCTCCACAACCCAGAACTTTAACTTTTAACCCCTTTGTAAGACTGTTTGTCAGATTATTATCAAAGGGTCATCTTCATAATGCCACTGGAAAGCGCACACACACATAGATATGCATCACGTACAGCTAATGTAAACATATTAGCGAAACATTCTTTTACAGCATCAGCCTTTAAACTTTTAATGATAGTTATTTCTCTATAAATTTAGATACTCCATTTTGAAAGGCCCTAGCTCTATCGGTTGAATAACAGCTAGCCCTGATAGAAATACAACTAATCTAAGTTTCGTCTTTGTCTAAAATAGCGTCATACCTTCAGCATAAAGTCAGATGTACTGACAGAAAACTTTCGAAAACATTTGCTTATTATAGATATTTGAGGTAGGCATTTAAAGGTTGATACCCAGATATTGAACTGAGAATTTGAAGTTAAAAACGTGTTAAACCCTACTTTTATGCAGGATTACTGGCTAAAAAGTTTAATAAACACTAAACTTCAAATTATTATTTAAAAACCGGGTGTCGATAGTCGATTGTTTCAAAATAATTTGAGATCCCCGTTCGTCATTTGTTTTCAGTCTTTGTATGAAGTCGACCTTCTGTGCCATCTACTTATTCTGTGTCAGTGTTTTGAGCACTTTCGCACTCACTGCACAGTGTCCCGTATTCCGAGTCTGTAGTCACAAGGGGATGGAGAGTTGAGTTCACTGTCACATTTGAACGCTCATTTTCATTATTGAAGAGTAAGTAGATTTAGAAGTGTATCGATTTTGTTTTATCGGCCTTTCCGTGGCACTTTTGCTGATAGAATTCGGGGTTTTGCCTCTCTGAGGACAATCGTCAAAAGAATAAGCTGAGCTAATAGGCAGCGCCTAAATGGTCGTGGATGTAGGGTTATAACTATTAGTCTCTGCTTCACATATTTTAGTTGATGATGAAATATCACCATTTCTCTAAATAAAAAGATTGATCATATTTTATAGTGAAGAGCGCTAAGAGCTTTGACTAACCTGTTTTCTGTTCCAGTCAGCCTTCTTACCCTTCTTATCTATATTTTCAAATTCAATTTCATCAAGATCAAAAATTTCCGATCTACCTATAATCATTTACTGCGGGACATCGCACATCGCTCTGGGATTATCCACTCCTTGTTTATCCAGGCGATCTCTCTTTAGAATGGCCTCCCGCTGCTCATCAACAGGCCTAGCCTAGCCTAGTTTCTGTGAAATTGTTACTATTTTGGTGTACAATAAAGTTTATTCTATTCTATTCTATTCTAGCCAAATTATGACCGTTTCGTTTCGAATCTGTTTCTATAGTTCGTAACGCCTCCGATTCCTTTGTTCTGACCACATGACTTAACATTGAGATGATGTCATTCCCATACATTTAAAGTGTTGTACTAGCGTTAACGATTGTAGATTATCAACTTAGCTAAGTCAGTCAGTTCTCTTTTTACATTACTAAACATTGGTCATTAGTCTGCATCATTATTACCAGGTAATATATTAATTACTTCAATGAAACCATAACATCCAGACGGGGATGAACCCTCATCGAGCTACTTAACAAACACTACGGAAAATTTATTAAAACACCTGCAATCTCTTAGAAATTATTATCTCCTGTGAACTTAGTGAAAAATAAGGAGCAAACGAAGTGTGGATAAGCAGTAAGAAGTTTATTTAATACCTACTTACAAACCTATGCCATTCAGTTTGCCTGCGTGAATGTGGAAAATTATACCAAGGGAACATCATTATCATCATTACAGCCGACTTCCACTGTGAGACATAGGTCTCCCCCGAGTGTTGCCACAACGACCGGTCCTAGATGTCTCGCATCCATCGGATTCAGCGACCTCCACCAGGTCATCGGTCTACCTAATGAAAGGCCTACCAACGCTATGTCTTCAATATGCGGTCGTCACTCCAGAACCTTTCGGTTCTTTGGTGCTTTGAAATCGTTCGATGTTGTCGAGGCAGACCATGAAGGAGATGGTGGGACGATTTCAATATCTTCCTTAGGAATTGGCAAGAAGTGGCTCATAGGCCAATAGTCAGAATATCCCAGTAGTTCGATAGTATAAGCTAAATCATTATCATCTTCCTGCCCTTGCCCTTAATGTAACATATTACTTGAGGTCGGTGCTCGGTTTTTTTTTCTTTCATTCTATCCTATCAGCCGTCACTCTATGATTGACTCCCTATTCAATCACTCCTCACACAATCCATCACAGCGTAGGCTAGATTCAAAGTTAAAAGAAAATATAGACAGTGTTCAAGGTTCTGGAGTGACGACCACAAGTCGCAGCGTTCCTACAAAGTTGGACCGATGACTTGGTGAAGGTTACGGGAATCCGATGGTTGCGGGACGCACAGGAGCGTTCATTACGGCGACACTTGAGGGAGGCCTAGGCTACGTCCAACAGTGGATGTCTATCTGAAATGAATGATTATGGTAGACAGTATTGTAAAAATGATGTAACAGCGACGATTATTGAAACAGGAAAGCATGAAGCTAGAACTAGAAAAATACACACGAACATTGGTATTCAAAGTTCCTAAGCCATAGGCTACTCCATAAACTTCATTTGCTAAGGCAAATAAACAAATAAAACATCCAATAAGAAAACAGTAGACAATCTACAATTACAAACCAACATTAGTACGTAAAATAAAACAAAACACAAACTAACACATTAATCGTGATATTACGATCGCGATCAGTTCTCGACGCGATATGAAAGGGTTAGCCTACCCCTACGGCACATAATTACACACACACATGTGTTTGTACCCGCAACACTACGATAAAACAACGCAACTACTTAGCATTTTCAAATTAAATACACTAATCACTTGTATAAACGCAGTGTGTACGGACAGGCTGGAAGGATCGATACTTTGTGTGTGTGAGTTAGTGATTATAATGAAGGGTAGAAGGGTGATATTAAGTGGCTCTATTCGTGTACCCCTCGCCGCTACTTGCTGTGTAGTCATGCTTTCGCCACTTCATACTTCGGTAGTGATAATTTTGAATTTTTAATGCTGTTGTAGCCTCGCTATGGGTTAATGCTAGCGTTAAAATTGTCTTGCTTTGAATTCAAATTGAGATTGTGTTTAAGATGTAACCACGACCTCGGCTTTTGTAAAAATATAACACAGAAAGCCGTTCTCATCTCGTCAATTTCTGTCGATCGTATTTATAATAACTAGACTGATCTATGAAAAATATCACTCTTACCTAATTCTTTGTATTTGGTGTTACTGAAGCAGCAATCTTTTCTAATAAGTTTTGTGAAGTCTACATATTATTAGTCTTGTCCCACTGTTGAGCAAAGGCCTCCCTCATTTCTTTCCAACGATCCCGTTTCTCATTCCAATTCCTAAAGGAAGACTTCCAGTTCATCCCGCCATTTCGTTCGTGGTCTGCCAAGGCCCCGCGTTGCTGTGACCGGGCACAAATCCTGTGTTACGGGCTCACAGCTCCCACTTAAGTTGGGCAGCAAATATATGAAAACATATTATTATTTTTCTGAAAATGTTAACCTACATTCGCAAGCAACGCTCAAAAAACCAACCGTAACACACACGTGTGTGTTCAACATAATCAACACCGATAATTTCGTACCGTCGAGGCCACTCGAAATTCAGAAAAAAGTCCTCTTACCCACCGATCGATTAATTAGCGTTATTACATGTACAGCCATCCATCTGTCGTAATTAGCCGATCCCTTTTCCAGCGCAAAAATAATGACGCACCCCTAAAACACTTTCTTTTTTTTCATCATTTTTTAATCCAATTTGCCGAGGATTATGTACGTAATTATATTTTTCCAATTGCCCCGTTTGCTGGTGGAAATTTGTTCGCTTGATTGCGAAACGAAAAATCCGATGTTGATTAGGCTTTTTAAACTTTGATTGTGTGGGTGTTAATGTGGGTGTGTGTGTCGTACCTACGTAGAGTTACGTCATTGTTTTGTACGTAAGCTTGAGGTAAATCCTTTGGGGCAAGGTACTTCCCGAATTCATGAGGAATTTATAAGGAAATAGACTGTAATTTATTTTAATTCTGTTATTCATCTGTAAACAGGTCACGGTCAGTAGTTGACCTATACAAATGGCTAAGTTATTTATTTTTGGGTCGAAAAATCATCAACGAAAGATGAAGTAAAATCAAATCAAAACATTTATTTTAAATAAACTGCACAATAAAAAAACATGACAAATGATCCCAATTGCAGATTCCAAAGCGTAGATCTCTATAGAGAATGTGCAAGAATCTCTACAGACACTAGAGTGTCAGACTTTTATTCAATAAAATCCACCCGTGTTTCTTCAGTTGCCCTTAGCGTTCCAGTGCCGTGGTAAGTCTTTCGAACAATCTTACAACCAAAATGGCAAAGGCCGAAGCTCGAAATAAAAATATCTTTGAGTAACCATTGACCTAAGACACTCTTCCACTTTTGAGATCAATGAACAGTAAGGTCAAAGAAAGAGTTCTTATTTGACCTCCTTTGTTTACATCCCAGAGGGAAAATGTTGGTAAAGCTAAAGTACATTAGAGCTGACGATAAAAATAGGCATTTGTCGAATATTTCCAAGAAATAGTGAGTTGTGAGTGCCTTCGTCATCTCGGCGACACTGAGTCGACCGACATGTAACCGCAAGATTTTATTTTTATACTCCATTAATTTCTTGTTAATTAAATAAGAACTATAAAATCGTTAGTACTTAAATTACAATGTAGGAATAAGCATCGGTATAATTAGTAATAGGAATTCTTAATAGTGCATAATGTATTAATTTACTATTTAAAATCAAATTAACTTAATCATTTGATGACCACCCATGTTTTAGAAAAGTTATGATTTTTAGAAATGTGAGTTAATGAGTAAAATATGTCTTAAACATCAAGTTTAAAAATCTTGGGTTGCGGTACAATTTGAAAGAGTTACCGCGGCCGGTGATAGTTACCGTCAAACGGGGTGGAATAGACACGAACGGTTGAATACAGAATTACAGACTAAATTTTGATTACATTTTTCTCCTTAATACCTGACTATCAGTTTCTAGTAAAGTATCGATTTTATAAATTAAAATTATTTAGGGTACCTAGTACCTACTAATCAAATGCTGAAAACGATATAAAAATAATGCAAAAAAAAAACTTCAAAATTTTGATCAAATTGATCCCTACTACTGTAGTGTGATATGTGGGTTTTTGTCAATAAATCTAACACTCCCTCTCACTCCACCTAGAGCTGAAAGAGATGTCTTTCCACTTCAAAAAATCATCTTATAGCTTCCCAGATTAAACTAAAGACAAAAAACTAATAAAAAGACGTTTTTATTTAAATCAAATACCGATTAAACTGCCACTATTACATTTCAAAGTCATATCATAAAGAATGCAAGCCCTCACAAGTCCCCTTCTAAACATGTAACCTGAGGATAACAAAAAATAAAGACTGTTTTCCACGAGCTCACACCCACCCTCACCGCAGCCCAGTCTAGCCTAAGCTTAACCCCATAGACGCCAATTTGCGGTTACTTTATTTGAACAATAACATACCGCTTTATTTCCTTCACACCAACTTAAGGGAACACACTTCTTACAAAGAACTTAATATTTTTACAGCAGAGTTTTGTCCACTAGTTTTATCGTTTTTAGGGTTTCATACCTCAAAAGAAAAATAAAGAACCCTTAGAGGATCTCTTTGTTGTCCGACTGTCTGTTTGTCTGTCTATCAAGACCTTTTATCTCGGGAACGCGTGCAGGTATCAAGTTAAAACTCAAACCTACTCAGATCTGCGGTTCCTTGAAGCTGTGCAAAGTCAAAAATTAAAGAAAAAAAAAGTATGTTGCAAAAAATGCGTATTTCGACACTCTCCAGGGACACTAAATTCATAGGGTATTTCCCGTTGATCCACAATCCTGAAATTTGGCATAAAGCAAGGTCTTATAACACAACTATAGGAATAAATCTGAAAACTGTAAATTTGTTTTTACGTCACAATTATTTTTTTTGCAATTCGGAATAATTTTCGAGAGTTCATTCGGTAATTGAATTATATTAACATAGATAAGTTTGTTCGGAAACCTCGAGTCGTACTTACCCAGTTTATTTTTTTACTACTGATAGACCCACGCTTGACCACTATCTCACCTGGGTGAAAAGACGATGTGGTCGACGCAGCATGCCTAGAAGTAACCTACTCACTCTTGACTTAATGACCCCAAGGTTGTAGTTATCAGGAAACACAGACTCCGGCAGGGAATTCCACTCCTTAGCTGTACACTTTTGGATGTGTTGCCAAAACGTTTTGTGCGTGTGGGTGAGATGTATACTTTATACCGGTGAACCATCGCCGTACGTCTGGTGATCTGATGATGGAACGGGTTTGACGATTACTATACGACGATCTCTATATAATCATACTTAATAAGTATCTACATATTTATCAGCAACATAGTAGCTTGCGAACACAAATTCTTTAATATACTACCATTCTTGAGTATAACCTGACCGAATTAAGCCGTATTGATCAGTCCAGTAGTTCTGGGGTGGCAGGGGGCATCTTAAACGGGTCGCGTTGGCCAATTAATAGCAAGTTATTGTCATTAACGCCCCAGCAAGGAGCAATGGCTGGCACCTCCGAATTAATGGTAGTTTCCACTGTACGGTGCACAAATAAATAATTTAGTTCACTGGTGTCTCATAGTGGAGACAGGTAATGTTTTAATCAGTTATGGTTTTTAAGTTTGCTGTTTATGCCTCAATGAAGATACGCGATGGTTCGAACTTATTATGATTTTATGAAATTTTTAAGAAAAGTCGAAAGGTTTTGGAGTAGTGACTGCGGACCGGAAGACGCAGCCATTGATCTGGTCAGGGTCTCAGGAATCCGAAGGATGCGAGATGCACAGGACTGTTCGTAGTGGTGACACTTGGAAGCCTAGGTGTAACAGTGGACGTCTTTCGAATGAAATGATGATGGGTATGCGTCAGCGATGAAGCACGCGATCAAGATACCAAAGCTTTAGCAAACTCAAGTTTGACACCCCCCTTCTACTAACCTTTCCCGTCACGTCACGTCACGTCATTCCCGTGCGACATTGGACCCGCACTATTATAGGACCCGCTTAGATGCGGCGATCTCTCCCGCATACTTAGGACCATTAAGCATCCAACTAATGAGCCACTGCCCGTCTACACTCACACTTAATAAGGTGTATCTGTATTGTTTGATAGTTTGTGTAAACTAAATAGTGCCGCGAAAGTGTGAAATTTTACGATAAAAGTGAGGATACGCCACTGTATTGAACTAATATCGATACAATAATTTATCGATCCTCAAGTTCTTCGGGCATATCAACCGTAATGAGGACTCGATGGAACGTTTGGTGGTGCAAGGGAAAGTCGAAGGCAAAAGATCTCGTAGACGCTCTCCAACACGGTGGACGGGCCTCATCTAAAGCGTGACACACTGCAGCGTAAATGGAGACTCCCAAGCCGCCAAACACAGAGCTGCATGGCATCGTATCGCGAGTGAGGCAGTGGTGTGGAACACGACCGAGACATGACCACGACCACTCTATCAGGACTGTACAACTAAGAAGAAGAATTTGTCGATAAGTGACGTTCGTGGTTATGTCTCTCCAACACAGTTCTTCTTCTTCTTTCGTGTCGATCTGACTCTGGTCCAATCAATATTTAGCCGCTCCACGCTCTTTCGTTGGCCTCGCATAAATCGTGGAAGGTACTTATGAAAGCTGGGCAGGAAAGGAGGTGATGCATAGTCTGGAGCTCCACATTGGCATTGTATTTGCGACTAGCTATTGCCCGCAGCTTCGCTCCCGTACATAGAATATAGCCTATGTCACTCAGGAATCAAACGGCTTTGTACTGGTGAAAGAATTTTGGCAATAGGACCAGTACTTCCAAAAATTACCTCCTACAAACAAACAACTTTACCTCTTTATTATATTAGTGTAGATGGGTCAAGGATTCCCCATTTGGCCAGGTTATCAACAACATAGAAGAGTTAGAGAAAACTACTGCAGACTGATTTTAAAGTCATCAACATCATCATTCCCCAAACCCCCAAATGTCGCCACATCGACTGATCCTGTGCATCTCACACGATTGCCGATGCCGTTTTCTTCACTAAACCATATAAGAACTTCCTTCATGGCGTGATTTTGAAGTGGTTGGTATAGAGTACAATACTACGGTACAACAATCTATCGACACTGTAAACCGTTGAAAGTTTAACAAAAAAAAAAATTGTATTAAACAGCCATTTTCTTCCCCAATAAGTCAAGTTCCAATCTTACTTAACCCCTCTTAACCCTGACTTTAGAGTAATGCCCTCATTTGAAATCTTCACTTTAAAATCTTGGCTAAAACATCGATATCGCTTTGGTAGACAAAGAATCGAGCTTTGTTTTACAGATAAATCATTGCTAGATTTTAAATTTTTTTATACTACCTTTTGCCTTCGGTTTTGCTCGCGTGATTCTCGAAAGTTGACTAAAAGAAACAAATTCCCGGGAAAAAGTGCCCTATCTCCTTCTCCATAGTCTAGTTTATCTGCACACCTAAATTCATGATCATCATCCCTCTAGTTTAAGCTTTGCATAATCAGCCTTTTAATGGTTCAAACTATCAACAAACAACATCTCACAAACAATATGGTCAACGATGAGCACGCTTACCTTAAAGTAACGTATTCGCACTTGACTATCTACTACTAGTATCCGAACCCAAGGTTGTAGTTATCAGATACACAGACTTCTCGCTGTCCAGCCGTCCGGTAACTGTCCGGACCAAGCCCAAGGCGTCGACGGCGCGCGCTGTTCCTGCGCGCCTCAAGGAGTTGTTAGCAACAGGCAGGGGCCTCGAAGCCTACTGGCCCCAGGGTTATCCAAAAGGGCGCTCGAACCCCGGTATGAAGGCTTGAAGGAACGGGATGGGTTTTTTAGTCAGTAAGTGTCTGACACTATCTCCCGCTCCGCCCAAGAGCGGGGGTTGTCATAGGATGATTTTTCCCATCGAAAAAAATATATATATATACACAGACTTCGGCATGGAATTTCACTTACAATTTCACGCATCATCTCTCTAGCATAGGATAATCAGCCTTTTAATGTTCCCTGCTAGGACTCAGGCCTCCTCTCTAGGAGAGAGAATGGGCGAATACGCGGGCTAAGTGCGGGTTGATCATCCCTCTAGCCTTTCCCTAATCATCTTGAGGTCGGCTTCCAGACTCACTGGATGCGGTTGAACATCCGTATACATGGAGTGACTGCCTATCAGACCTCCACTACCCAGTTACTGGGCGACACAATACGCTTTGAATAGACTAATGGTCTTCTGGCATCTGACTATCTATAACGACTGTCTAAGATAAAGGATACCCATTTATACCCAGACACAAAATGTTCCGGATACAATTTCTCTGTGCGAACAGCTAAAGAGTGGAATTCCCTGTCGTAGTCTGTGTTTTCTGACAGCCAGAACCCAGTTTTATCTTTATCCAATAAGTCTGGCGCGTAAACTTTACAAACAAATAAACAGATATACAGGGTGTCTATGATTTTGGACCTCCCAGTGGTGGAATTTCTTGTCGGTTTTTTTTTCTTCAAATTTATTTTTACATTTTTTAAATTTAAATTGTACAAAATTGTTATTCTAACATTTTAGTGAAAAAAAATGATCGAATTGCTTTTGAAATAAAAATGTCATCGGGGTTCATTAGAATAACGATTTTATTTACCCCGATGACTTTTTAGTTAATTAATTTTTAACTGTATTTTTGTTTTTGTTTTTTTACTAAAATATCATCGATGTTGGTTAGAATAGCGATTTTACACAGTTTAAATTTAAAAAAAGTACAGATTATTATATAGAAAATTAGGAAAAAGCCGACGAAAAATTCCACCACTGGACGTTCCAGAATTATGTACTAGATCCGTGGTAAGTATTCGTTTTTACGTTGACGTCAAAGAAACCGTGTATACAGAGTTACTTTCGCATTCATTATGAATTAGTAAACATCCACTAAATGACACAGGCGTAATCTTTAGCGATTGCCATTCAAAAGTTCGCGTGACCCTTCACACCATCACACGTCGGTCGACTGAAGCCAATTACTCATATCCATTGCACTATCACTTTTACTTTGACAGACCTCTTTAAAACAATTGCAGCAATGGTAATGAAACAATACAGTTTTGTCGGGTTTGCGTGTCGCATTTGTTATGAAAAGAACGTAGGATATTGTAAATGATGTCACTTAACTAGCACGTGTATTGTTGTTGCGATTACCTCATAATAAAAACCTATTGGTAACTGTCCTACTAATTAGACCATAGAGGATTCTTACTTAGAGTTGAAATAGATATAATGCTTCGTCACTCATCTACCTACACATAAATTTAAGTTTATGTATAAGCTATGTTACTTATTTGGGGTACAATTAAGTTTATTTCATTCTACTCTACTCTACTCTACTCTACCCTACTCTACTCTTCTCTATTCTATTCTACACAAAATAAATCTGTAGAAGTTTTTAGTTTGTAGTGAAGTTTACGAAATCGATGAAGATACCTTTTATACATTAAAATAGTGTGTAACTTGATGTATTAATTAGGCTTTGTTTCATTTCAATCGGTTGACTATATCGAAATATATACTACATTCATTGACTGATTAGGCGGTATGAAATTCGCCGGGTTAGCTAGTATAGTCATTAATATTATAACTCTACAACCTAGAAGCTTTAAAGTCAAGAGTGAGTTGGTTGCTTCTTGGCAAGCGCGATCCAACATCGATCACATGACCTTATCGTCAGATGGTATAGCAGTCAAACACGAGCCTATATAGTTAGGAGGATACTAATAATTTCTGAAACTACTGAACCAATGTGTAAATATCATTGAACCGTAGACAGGCTCCATCGGTTTGATGTCATTTCTTTGAGGAACGCGTGAAACCCTACGTGTTGTCGATATGGGCTCGGTTTGGACGACTATCGGTCGATTTGACGGGGACTTACACATTGCTCGTCGTCCACAAGTACGCGCCTATTGTGACTGGTGGTTGGGGCGGGGAGTAGGGACTGTTCCCTCACGCGAGCTGTCGTCGCCTTCGGTAATTAGTTTTCCCCTCAATGTTTTACTGATGATGGCAATGGATTCCCTATTCTCCACCTAAAGGCTATCATTACTTATTCTGTTTAAATAACTTAACTCTAATAAAAAACCATTATCAAAATCTAACAAATAAAGCCTATTAAAACGCAATTACCGATCACAATCGCGCACAAAATGTACAGACGAAAAAATATCACAAAAATAATACACTGCATTTTTACTCACACATAGGTAGATAGGTACACACACACTAAGAGTCTCCTTGGAATACTGCGCTAGTGTGGTACCCTAATTGCTTTTGTCATTAATAGTCGCGAATACTTCTTACTTGTGTATTGTACAATTAGTTATAATGATGTATAATTAGCTGGCGGTGTCGGTCTGAGCCTGTGGGAGTATAAGTGATGTGTGAGTGTGTGTGTGTGTTTGTATGTTCGGTCGCGAATGTTGCCTACTTACGTTTGCGGGTTCGTCTGTAAGCTTTAATATAGTTAGTTGATGTTGTGTAATATGCGGAATTAAGGTATTTCGTTTGTTTTGTCTTTGTGTTTAATTAGTTTATAGTTATGGACTTTGGATTTAGGAATGTTAAAGTGTGTTATTATTATTTTTTTTTGTAGTTTTCACCAAATGTGTCGTCGCTTTTTGAGTGAAGTGAGAGGCAGTATAAGTTATAGCTGACTAAAAGCCACCTGAGTCTCTTTTGTTGCCCTTTGCGATCAATTGTGTCTCAATTACCTAGAGATGTTCAGCCAGATCACATAAGCTCCTAAAATTGCCAAACTTAAGTTGTATCTTTCCTTATAATGGTAGGCTTTGTTGTTTATGTCCTTTTCCTCAGTTATGGCTTTTGTCTTTTGAGGTGTGAAATCATCAAATAACCCCTATCGTTCTGGGTGGAGTGAGATGCAAATAACTGGCCGAAACCCATCTGTGTTCGTTCAGTTGCCCTTTGCATTCCATTACCATGGTAACTTTTTCGACAAAAATCTTTACCAAATTATTTAAACGTGCCAACCAGTGTAACGTACCTCCTTAAGTCCTTACACACATTCAAAACTCTATCATTCCATTACGAAAATAAACACGTTCGCGAAACAACACAAGTATTGGTACCAAAACAAACCCGGTACATGCCATTAATGCTTAAAGGCGCAAAGGGCCACAGCACACTGAACGCGTCGCGAACAATGCCGCTATAAAATATGCAACACCTCGCCGCGATCATAATCGAAACGTTATTAGCTGATAATGCATTCGACGCGATCGAACTCGACACTTAGATATAGTGTATAGCTTGCATTGGAATGGTGGGTTAATATTTATTGGTGTTGATGTTGTAATGGACCGTATTTAAGTAGCGTAACTCGCACTGGGCCCGCGTAGTAACATTCAGAAGGCTGATTATGTCATATTTAATTACAATGGACCAAAGGCATCTTATACTGAGTACCTAGCATAATAGTATAATTAGCCTTATCATGTTTCGGGAGTTGCGATTCCCGGGCACCGTAGACGAGGGGTTGCGGGCGTCGAGTGTTAGGAAGCTCACTGTCCGGTTGTCCGGTAAGAATCAAACCAGAGTCGACGTCTTGTTGTGGTACACCCGTGTCTCAAACAGTTGTTAGCAAAATTGAAAGGGGTTAGGGGGGATGAAAAAGTCACCGTGGTTGTGGAACGCTAAGAGCAACTAAAGGATCGCGGATGAATTTTTTTATATTAAATTTCATCCAATTCCACTCAGACGTTTGAACGGGAAGGAGGAACAAAGATACATACAAATGGTCGCCTATAAATTATTTTTCTTCCCGTATCTACTTTTTTACACCGACAATCTACACTAATATTCGAAAAAGGTAAAGTTTTTTTTTTAATCTCTGAAATTGCTGGTCCGATTGCTAAAATTTTTTCACCGATAGAAAGCTGCTCTAGTCCTGAGTTCCGAGTGACATAGGCTATATTTTATGTACGCGGGTAAAGCCGCGGGCAAAAGCTGGTTTGAAATAAAATTTTAATTTTCTCGTAACCATTTTTAAGTCACCCTGTATAATGTCAGTATTGTAATTTCTCGTACTTCAAAACGGATGTACGTAATCGTCACCTCGTTAATCCCCTTAAACCATTAGCATATCGCTATAAGTCACTCTCTTGAGACAAGCATCTCATTACGTACTGTATTGATGGATTTCTTAGTAAATCATTATAATACACGTTCTTGTTTACTGGAAATAACCTCGACACCTTAATCACATCTTAACCGCGTAAATGTTGGGACAACTTTAATTTATTGTCATTAATTATCGTGATAAAGTTTTTTTTACAGTTTTCTAAGATTAGGCTTGTTTTTTTTTCACGTCACAACTTCTATTGTGCTATGGAATAGAAATAATTGAGTTAAAGTTTGGATTTATATTAGCATTTGATTATAGCATTATACTAATCTGTAAAAATAGTTTAAAATGTTTAATAAATAAACATTTTAGCATTCAAACTCTAAAATTGATTTATCAACAGAAAAATCCTTCATCTTTTAAGATTATACCTACGAGATAAAATTGTATGAATAAATAAAATAGAAAGAAATAAATAAATATCAGCCTGTATATCAATAACCAGTTCCGCTTTCATTCAACTCTCAATTATATTAAACGAATGAATGAAATAGAAATAAATTACAGCCACTCGTCAACTTGACAGACCATGTCAAACATAATTTAAGGATGCCATCACGTTGTTCCAGAAAACACGTCTTGTTTCAACTCCTGCGCATATGATAATGTATTGTTGTTGCTTTGAAAAACGAGAAAGTGATAAAGCCTCGATAATTATTCCGCAAAATGAAACTGTTTGTGTGTTGTGTGCGTTTATCAGTGGTTTTAACTTTAACTCGCGGGAATAAGTGAAATTTGACTGGCCTGTTGCTCTAGTGGTTAGTGGCCCTGACTGCTATGCCGGAGGTCATGCGTTCGATTCTCAATCAGGACAAATGTTTGCGTGAAGAGCACGATCATTTGTTCTGTGTCTGGGTGTAATATTTCTATATAATATGTATGTATTTAGAAATAAGTATGTTTATTAGTCTGTTATCTAATAGATACTCATTTCACAAGCTCTGCTTAGTTTGGGCACAAAATAAATAGGTACAGAAGACAATCTCATGTATGTACTTCACTTTTTATACCTACGCTCGGTGGACGCACACTAATGAGCGTTTGAGCCGTAACTGTTCGACGAGTGATCCGAGACGCGACCGAGATATCGTGTCCGTGAGCGGTGTCTATGTGTGAGTTGCTCGAGCGCGCTTTGTATGTAAATTCACTTCTGTACCTATCTATTTTGTGGTTTGGGATTACAAGGCGTTGTGGTGTGAAAGTTGTGGGATATCATTATACCTATTAAATTATTTCACGTGACATACCTGTTACCTCGGGGATTAGTTTCCTATTTCCTAAATTAGGCTAAGAAACACCCGTTCAAAATAGCCAAGTTTTACCTAAATCCTTTAAGTTAATTGAAGCGTAATTGATTACCAAACATCCAAACACAGATTTTCAGACAATTAACAGCAGTGGCGGCGCAGTGGTAGCGGCTCCGATTTACGTGTAGGTCGTAGGTTCAAACCCAGCTTTGCGTTTTGCTTTCTATAATTTATTTATCCACCATTGCTCTGTAAACGGTGAAGACAAAAAACAAAATTGGAAGACACCATCCTGCATCGGGTCAAAACAGTGAAGGAAAATATCCTTTTTTTGACTTTTTAATTTGATATCTTACTTGACTGTGATCCTGCCTGATGGTAAGCAGTGATGCAATCGTTGATGGTAAGGCGCACTAGTTTATTTTAAGACCCTATTTACTCTAGCCTTAACGACATCCAAATTATAATCGGATGGGAAGACCGCAGCAGGCAAATTCTTCCAATCATATAAATGACAGGGCGAAACGCTTAGATCGGACCGTAGAGGTTTCAACAACGTAAGGGCGAATACTCGCCGTACTCGTCTTAGAACCCAAACTTGTGACAACCACTTACCCGGACTGAGCCCGAATGGTAGGTAGCTTATAGCCTATATTGCTTTTCCTAGAGAGGAGGCCTCAGTCCCATCAGTAGGAACATTGTGAGGCTGATTATGTTATAATTATCATGTATTAGAAAGCAGAATAAAGTTTATCAAAACTTCAAAACTAATATTATAAATGCGAAAGTAACTCTGTCTGTCTGTCTGTCTGTCTTTGCTTCACGCCTAAACTACTGAACCGATTTGTGTGAAATTTGGTACAGACATAGTTTGGAACTTGAGAAAGGACATAGGATAGTTTTTATTGCAAAAAATAAAATAAAAAATAAAATTTATTCCGGACATACAGCGCCATCTATTGGTCAAGAGTCGGCATCAATTCAGTACTGAAATTTCCGGAAGTCACTATTCCATGCGAACGAAGTCGCGGGCAAAAGCTTGTTTATTATATATTTATGTACACACACACATACTTAAAAATGAAATGGACAAATACAGATAAAAGAGTACAAAGGTTACTGCTTAGCTTACTTTCAAATGAAATTTCTTCCAGCAGACCTGCGACAGGAGAGTTGGAAGAGAGATGTAGAGACACACAGAACTTTGTACTTCCTTTCTTTTTAGATTAAGTCATTGAATGCTGCGGGGCCTTGCTTGTGGGTTGAGAAGTAAAATAATGACACGTACCTTTTAACTACCCTACATACTTATCGCAAGTCATAAATGTCATCACTTGAAAAGGGTTAAAGGCTCTATTCACTTCCGATGTTCCTACGCTTTATATCGCCTTAAGTGGAGCATTCTTTATAGACTTAAAAGTAAATGGTAAAGTCTTGGGTGTTTTGTAAATACCTACTTTTGGTCTTACCAAACTATTTTCTCCCCAACTTCTTTTATAAAAGTTTTTATAATTGTTATTATATTCGCGCTTGATCACTGGTAAGTGACGATATGGTCGACGATAGAGCACGCTTGCATGGAAGCTCTTAATTTAAACACCTAGAAGTTGTAGCTATCTGAAGACACAGACTCCGGCAAGGAATTTCACTCCTTAAAACTGTAGTGGTTTTGTGCGTATTGTGTGCGCTTTAGGTATGTCTTGAATAATAAGCCGAAAATAATAACTAATTATCATCATCATCATTGCAATAAAAAAAAAACGTTTACTGTTGGATTTAGGCATTCTTCAAACGTTGTCAAATCGACCAGAGCATACTGCTTCTCAAATCCACTGGATCTTTTCGACACTCACTAGGTCAAGATTATTTTTTGTGAGGCTTTCCAACGTCGCGTCTTTCGCTGTCGCTATCTTTAGAACCGATGGGTTCAATGCGCTATAATTATAACTAATGGCCATCACAGAGAATGCGCACATTGTATTATATTAGTGCAATTAACCCGCAGGGCAACCCGAAGAATCGCTAAACTTAAATGACAGGGAATATTGCTTGCAAAACAGATGAGCATTGGGGCTGAAACTTTCTGGAGTGGCGATCACATACCGGAAGATGCAGCGTCAGTAAGTCTTCCACAATGTGGACCGATGATCTAGTGAGGGTCGCTGGCATCCGATGAATGACAGACGGTTGTTGTGGTGACTCTTGGGGAGGCCTAAGTCCAACAGGGGCATCTTTCGGTTAAAATAATGACGATAATGAGGGCAGTCACGATGGAGTCATCGTCACAGCAAAGTTTCCCTAAGTGCGATACATGTTTCCCCAATGCAAACTTAACTAAGACACCTGACTACGTCAGACATAACCCAGTAATTGAAACCTTTAAACAAATTAAACAGGTAACAAGTCTAAGTTACTGTGTATAAACGCATTATACAATCAGGTACACATTCAAGCGATTATCATAACTTAACCCAGATTAGTATTCAAACACCTACCGCACGTTCGCAAGGAAAATATAATTATCGATAATTATTGAAATTATACAACGTTGTAATCTATATTTAATGATATAAAATAGTTCTAACCGGACTCTGGATTTCCAGATAGCTGTAATATGAGAGTGTTCAACTCATTAGTGAATAAATAGGTCACTTTGGGCATGGTTGCACCATCATCAACCGAATCATGATTTAATCTAAGGTTAGTTACTAGTTAAAAGAAAGACTTTGTGTTAGAAAAAACTTTAATATCCCAATAAATGGGTGGCTATTACAGTGAAGATAAGCATGATTTTTTGCAATATGTATGTACGTATCAAAACAAGAGTAGGTAAAGCTGCACATAAAAAAAAAATGTTTGAAACCAAAGCGGGTCAAACAGGGTTGAAGACATAGAAGTTAATTTGCAAACAAAGTCGTTAGCAGCGACTAGTAATCAATAATTATTGAAATTAAACAACATTGTAATGTTTAATAAATTATAATCAGCATTCTGATATTTGAAATCAATATGTAATTTATTTAATATCCGACCTTGGAACGACTATTAATTATATTTAACAATTCACGATTATGGCATTCAAATTGCAAATTATGTGTTTTTTTTTTAATCGTTCTGCAATTATATGTCTAATTATGGAAGTGTGCTAATTAGATATATAATTAGTATGTGGGAAGTTGTTTGTAATTAAATGTTTTAAATCCAGACACGTAGATGTGTATGTGATGCAATCAGTGTTAATGATTGGTAAAAAATATTTCTGTCGTCATTGGCTAATGGGCAATGGAATTATTTGCGCTTGAAATCCTTTGAGAAGCTTTAGAAGGAATGGCCCATAAAATTGTGACGTCAGAAAGCTAGGAGGAGTTATACAAGTTAATCTCCCGTTTGGGTTCGTGTACCCAAACGTTTTTTTTTCTTGAACGGTTTCAGATTTGGTGTCACTGGCCATGCAGTTTCTTTGATTTCAATTGAATGAATTTATTAATGTATCGATTTATGTATCTTTAATATACCATAACTTATTTATCACCTCTATTTAAAATTCTTCACTTAATTCTGTGCATGAAACAAGTTATTCACGCCATTCATCACTCTTCTTTTATTGTGACATTTTAAATCGATTAAATTATGAAGTATTTTAACTTATTTAATTTAATAAGAGCCAATGATTTGATTAATCCGATTCTGTTTATTATAGATAAATACTAATGATATCATAGATTAATAAAGTCTAAAAAAATGTAGCGAAATAATAATAGTAGCAATAGCACTGTTGCATAGGACACTCCGGCTCCAAGGACCTTGGGAATGAATAATACTTGTTCTTTAAAAAAATACCATTTGTAACAATGAATACCGAACATTATTAAGAAACTAGCTGCTTTGTTGATGTAAAAGTGGATTAAAGATAATAATAATATTCCACAATTATCACACAACGCCGTCTAGTCCCAAGCTAAGCAGAGCTTGTGTACTAGACGACTGATAAACATACTTATATATTTCTAAACACATACATAATATAGATAAATTACACCCATACACAGAACAAATGATTATGCTCATCACACAAAAATTTGTCCTGGGTGGGAATCGAACCCACGACCTCCGGCATAGCAGTCGGGGTCACTAACCACTAGACCAACAGGCCAGTCGTTATAAATACAATTTCCCAAAAAGATTAGTAAGTTTCTTTGGTGATACAAAACAATCATAATGTTCTTTTCTAGGACATGGTCTTACGATAATGTTCAGCAGTTTGAGCGTGAAAGAGTAACAAACACAAACACGTACTGTCACTCATATTTACTTACAAGCCTTTCTAATATTAGTGTGACCGAGCCTTTATCTAAAAATGAATAGTGCAAATCAAGTGACGTTTAGTTTAAACATATCCAGATAAAATGCTAATTAGGAAACCAGAAATCAGTTTTTTTTGTTACTAAATAAGACTACTAGATTCTGTATTTCCTGATGGCTACAACCCGGGAACCTTCAAGTCAAGAGTAAATAGGCTTTTTCTGGATAAGCGCGTTCTATCGTCGACCGCATCGTCGCTTTCCATCAGGTTTCTATCAACAATAATAAACGCCTAAGGTTTTCTTACTAAATAAATTCCCTTTATAATTTAACACGAATAAAACAAAAGACTATCTCTTGAGAAGACTCGTCACAACTCGTTAATCACATGACATAATCGTATCTATAACTCAAACCTACTTACCCACAATTATACCATATCCAGAAAGCATTTAAGACTCCGCGATCACATTCTATAATACCAGCGTGTTTGTGCGTATAATGTTTAACACGCATTTTAATTATGCTTATTAACAATTAAAGGCAATACACGAATGTAGGTCAAGTCGGTTAAAAGGAATAAATCAAGCACCCGGTATGATCTCATGAATCACCATAAAGATTTTATGTAGATCTTACTGTCTTAAAAATAAGGTTGGTTTTTGTGTAAACATGGGCCGAGTTAGGTTAGAAAACGAGTTAAGGCCAACAGTATCATTACGTTTTATATTTAAGATCATTAAATCGGTACATTGTGAGTATACGTGATTGATATAAGTAGGTGTTATTGATATCCTTATTGGGATTTGCCCAGTTAACAGACTGGTCGTTTGTAAGTAGAGATGTGATCGTGTGAGCTAGATCTTCTTAACGAGGGCTTGTCTGTTTGTTTGTCTACAAGATTTAATGAGAAACGGATCAGAATGGAACGTGGAGATTATGCTGTAAGACTATTATTAAGTAAATCTGGTTAGGTAGTCGAACATTATATGAAAATGACATTATACAGGGTGTTTTCGTATAAAAGTTATATTAAAGATTTAAATACGTACATCATATTTGAGTAAATATACCTAATTGTGTGTGGATAAAATAATACAGATACAAACTCAAATATACCAACGAAATACCTAATGGACAACTGGTTACTATGGATAGTTTCAGCCCTGTAAATTATTTAACCTCAGATCCGAAAAAAGTTTTTTTTGGGCGCAAAACTTTATTTGTGTTGCAAGATGCTAGTTTTAGAATGTGGGTTTCACTGTGTATAGAATAGGTACCTAGTGCATAAAATATATTCGGTGATTCTTGAAACCGATAAAATGTCTCATTCTTCTTTCCCAGTTTTTTCTTTACATTTTGATATTTTTATTTGCTTAAGTATTAGTTTTCAATTGGATACCATATTATTCGCTTCGAATAAAGTATCGACTTTTTAACGGACTTCAAGAAGAAGGGAGTTCTATGTTCGGCTGAATGTATTTTTTTAGATTAACTTCAAAAAAAATCAATTCAAAATCAATTTCAAAATCGAAAAAAAAAAATGAAGCAAAAATTTAACGAAAAAAAATTGAAATGATGAATGATGGCGTGAATTATTGAAAATTTTTTTGTTTTATTTTTCAATTTTTTTTAGAAGACAATGACAGCGCGAATGCGGTCGTTGGGGTTTAATGAATTAATACATTGATATAGATAAATGCTGCAAAAAAATATTCAAATATCGTGAAAATACCCTTTGAAATTTTGTTTCTACACACCCCTGAGTTTCTATTCACCCCATTTGATAATGGAGCTTCTTATTTTTCAACAATCTCCGAACAAATTAAATAGTTACATAAAATTAACATAATGCAAGAAAATGATTTATAATGCGTTTCATTCTAATTAGTGTTTAGTTTATTATAATTTATGGAAATATTTTACACCTGGTAAAAACCCTTGACGTGTTAACAATTAAATTGAATGGAAACGTGACTAATTAGAAAAATGTGTAATGTTCTTACACGGAACAAAAAGGTGTAAGTGGATATATTGTGGGTACACACTTCATAATATCAGCCGAAAGACGTCTACTGTTGGACACAGGCCTCCCCAAAGCGTCGCCACAATGACCGATCCTGTGCGTCTCGCATTCACTGCATTCCCACTACTATCACCAGGGTCGTCGGCCACCTTGTGGAGGAGGCATTCCAAAGTCAAAGTCAAAATATTTAATTTCACATAGTCCTACATGGGCGCTTATAAAACGTTAGAAGCTAGTGCATGGTTCCAAATTGGTCGTTTCCTATGGAGAAGAACCGGCAAGAAACTCCATGGCCACTCTTTAAAAAAAAAGTGGTTTATGTTACAATATTTATAGATATTTTCAAAGCTGCGTTTTCCGGTGCGCAGTCACCACTCTAGAACCTTTCTGCCCCATCGACCATCCGTTCTACGAGCAATGTGTCCGGCCCACTGCCACTTTAGATTGGCGAGTCATCGGGGTATGTCAGTGACCTGGGTTCTCCTGCGGATATCTTCATTCCTGATGTGATCCCGCAATGAAACTCCAAGCACCTTTCCATGCCCTTTTCTTGGGTGGAGCATCGCCGTACCCTCGTGGGGGCGATCGGCGGTTGACACCTCTCTCGGTTGAGGCCATGGTCCGGAGCGAGGAGGAGTTGCAGGCGGTCGCCGACTTCTGCGAAGCAATAATGCTCGCAAAGAAAGAGGCAGATCACATCAGGCAACGGTGCTCTCGCCGCTGCCGGGATTCCGATCCCGATTTCCAGCCACCGTAGGCTTGCGGACAGTGAGCAATGGGTAGCTCACTGTCCGGCCGTCTGGTAACTGTCCGGACTTCCAGACCAAGGCCAAGTCGTCGACCACGCGCACTGTTCCCGCGCGCCTCAAGGAGTTGACAGCAACTTTTAAATTTTTATTTTATTTTACATTTAAAAATTTATATTAGTATCAAGTTGCTGTCAGCGGCGTCGCCCATGTGATAATACAAAATAATACAAAGAGAACACAGTCCCGGCATAAAAACTATCTTATGTGCTATTCCAAGACATAGTCTACCCGTGTGTCCAGTCAGCCGTTCATGTGTGAAGAAGTAACAAACATACACTCACGCACACACCATCACAAACTATCGCCCTTATAAGCTTGACTATCACTGATGGTAAATGACAATGTCTACTAGGATAGAGCACACTTGCTTAGAATTATATGATAATAGTATTCCACAACTATCACACAACGCCATCTAGTTTCAAACTAAGCAGAGTTAGTGCTTGTGTTAGGTTTGTGCATATGTCTAGACAACTGATAAACATATGTACATACATATCTACACTAATATAATAAAGAGGTAAAGTTTGTTTGTTGGAGGTAATTTCTGAAAATACTGGTCCGATTGCTAAAATTTTTTCATCGATAGAAAGCTGCTTTATTCCTGAGTGACATAAGCGGCAAAAGCTAGTTATATATAAATTACACCCAGACACAGAATAAATTATTATGCTCATTTTTTTTATTTTATTTGGTGGGGAAAATCTGCCAATGACAACCCCCGCTCTTGGCCGGAGCGGGAGATAGTGTCAGACTCTCACTGACTAAAAAACCCACCCCGTTCCTTGAAGCCTTCATACCGGAACTCGAGTTCCCTTTCGTTCACATTCACTGCAACTGTATTGTATGTCTGTACTCTTTTTTTATTATTTTTTATGTTGTTGTATATTGTGTTGCTTGCGCCGAATAAATGCTATTCTATTCTTTCTATTCTTTCTATAACCCTGGCCCCAGTAGGCTTCGAGCTGTCTGGGCCTTTTCTGTTGTTGACAACTCCTTGAGGCGCTCGGGAACAATGCGCGCCGTCGACGATTTGGGCTTGGTCCGGACAGTTACCGGACGGTCGGACAGTGACCTACCCATTGTCCACTGTCCGCAAGCCCGCGCCCACGGTGGCTATGATCGTGCTCATCACACAAACATTCGTCCTGAGTAGGAACCCACGACCTCCGGCTTAGCAGTCAGTGCGACTAACTACTAGACCAATAGGCAAGGCATAAAACCTATTCACTCTTGATTTAAAAAGACCCTCAGGTAGCAGTAGCTTTCAGGAAACACAGACTCTGACAGGTAATGCATAATATGAAGACATCTAATTTATGAATCTTGTGGAGAATAGACAGGCTATCAATAATTTCGTCTCAAAAACCGTCGGTACACTCCTGTGGCTGTACTGAATAAATAATTCAGCCTTGTTACCGGCATTCGACTATTAACAAAGCATAAATTGCACATGTCCGGGCTGGCTATGGATTTATTATGGAAATTTATTGATCAGAACTAATAATTATATGATCTTACATTATTTAGCAGCTAAGCTAAGGTATGTCACAGAGTTATTTATTAGAAACTTTCTTGACTTAAACGTTTTTGACTTAATTATTTTTTCATCATAATCATCATTAAGTATCATTTCAGCCGATACACGTCCACTGTTGGACATAGGCCTCCTCCAAGCGTCCCCACATCGAACGTTCCTGTGCGTCCCGCATCCATCGGTTTCCTGCTACCTTCACCAGGTCATCGGTCCAGTAGGAGGCCTTCCAACACTGCGTCTTCCGGTACGCGGTCGCCACTCCAAAACCTTTCGGCCCCAACGGCTATCTGTTCTGCGAGCAATGTGCCCTGCCCATTGCCACTTAAGTTTGGCAATTCTTTGTGCTATGTCGGAAACATCGGTCGGGATATTTTTTTATTTTAAATGATAATATGAACTAATGCTTGACTGCGATCCCACCTTTTATTTTTTGGTGGTGAAAATCATCCAATGACAACCCTCGCTCTTGGGCGGAGCGGGAGATAGTGTCAGACTCTTACTGACTAAAAAACCCACCCCATTCCTTCACGCCTTCATACCGATGGTAAGCAGTGATGCAGTCGTTGGTGGTGAAGCGCACTTATTTATTAAAAGACTGTTCACTATTATGTATTAGGAACGACTCAAATCGTACTTCTAAGCCAAATTTTGACTGGTTTTCAAGAGGAAATCAGCAGAACTTCTTCCGCTCTGGGTGGAAGTGGCAGAATTACTGATTAAACCTACCTGTGTTTCTTCAATTGATCTTTGCGATACAGGCCTGTGTGTGTGAGGCCGACACCTTTTTTTTTCAATATTTTTTCACTGACGCTGACGTTATGAACACCATCAAATTTATTCTTATTTCATAAGAGTATAAAAAAGTTTTAGCTGCCGCCTTTTAAATCGACCCTAAAGTAGTTTTGTAACGCTGTATTTCCCTATATTACATTATATCATATTTTAAAACTTTTTATATCTTACTGTACTAAGCAGTGTGTGTCCAAATCGTCAGTAAAAATATATTAAAATAAAAATGTGCAATTCGGACACTGTTCGAATCATTGTTCGAATATATGGTGTCCAAATCATCAACAACTCGTAAGGCGGGTAGGATAAGTGCCACATTACATTGCACTAACAGACAACAACTATCAACTTTTTGTAAACGACAATATTATAATGTTGCCAGCCTCAATTGATACATTGCAGAACTTGAGAACCAGTATTGCGTTAGGAAATAATACAGCGCCATGTTTTATTGTTCAATCCGCATTGATTAATGTAACTCTGTCAAAAATTAAATATATTAACTGGATTATCTGTTCTTTGGCCAAAACATGATTACAAAAATGGAGAAACAAGTAATTAGCCCGTTTTGTACTCCAGTTTAATCACAATCACTTTGCTAAAGGTCAAAATATGCAAATCGCAATTAATTTCTTAAGTTGTTAATTTAATGGCACTTAAGTTTTGTATTTTGAATATTTTCTAAACGATTATGACGTTTAGTGCTTTTTTTTATGTTAAGTGGGAAATCATCCAATGGCTTCTCCCGCCTTTGGGCGGAGCGAAAGGGCGTGTCAGACTTTTACTGACTAAAACCCACTTCTATGTTCCTTTCTTCCTTTCCTTGCCTTACGTTGTAGGGCCGCGGGGTTTTCTTTCAGAAGCGAACCCATAGCCCTAGTAGGCTTTGACTCTGGTGGACCTCTACGGTTTAGCTGATGTTATGACGTTTAATGCTGTATTAGCCCAGTGATGACGGTCCCAATTTACAGGTTTAAACCCAGCCAGGAGCCTTATTTTTTTTAGTTTATTTTATCACCACTGCTCTCAAAACGGTGAAGGAAAATATCGTGAAGAAACTGGCATCCAAAAATTCGGGACGTCCACCGACCTGTATTGGGCCCGCGTGGTGGATTCCGACCCATTCCCTCTCCTAGAGAGGAGGCCCGAGTCCTAGCAGTGGGAACAGTGACGTTTACTTTAACGCTAATTTAAATGATACTCAATGAAATTAAAAACTCATTCGTAATTATAGCTCGTAGAAGCTTTGTGACGAAAAAATGTAAACATAGCAAATAATATGACACCCACACGATATTTTATGTGGTAATTATATGGCGCTAAACAACAATTATAGTTTCAATAGAAAAAAACTTAAAAAAATAAATACCTAACTACTGGCTAACTAACCTATTTTTCATAACAATTCGTAATTATAAAGCACACGATAAGTTTTTAATAAACGTTTTGAAAAAAAAAAATCTTTAATTGGTGAAATCGACTAAAATAACATGTTAACAATCAATTTCAACTAACTATTATGTTGAAAACTAACCGGACGGCTATAAAGAACTCGATAAAATTACAAAAGAAATCTATAAAATGATTAAAATTTCTAATCGTGCCAATTAGGTGAATTTATGGTTTCACTTATAACAGCCGCGTTTTACGGGTTACAAGTTTATAAATGCAGTCTACGGGTGCGTGAGGAAATACTCTTTTTATTCTCATTTTTACAATGTAACGCTATTGAGCTATTATATTCTCGATAAACGTGGAAGAAGCTGCGTCGCTGACAAGACGCGCTCGATAAGTGCTCAATGAACGTTTAAAAACAATAACGATTGAATCTAATAACGCGTTAATTTCCACGTGAGAGATTCTATTTCTGTTATTTTCTCATGAATGTTGCCGCAGTTTGCACTGACTTTATAAAAAAGGCAAGATTAAAAAGATGTCGACTTTTTCATACCTTTTATTTTGCAGTTAATTATTGAGAAGCTTTATTTGATACGCCTACGCCTCAGATAATTAAATTTCTAAAATTATCAGGATCAGATTTAGGAAAGTAAAATTCTAATAAAACAAGACCCTAATCAGAGAGGATTAGTTTCAAATAGATAATAATTATTAATTAATTATTCTAAATAACAAGATGTCGTTTAAGAAAAATAAATTGGTACGCGGACTGGTAATTCTATGCGATTCGAATTTAGAATTAAGCGCGCGCGACGCGACGGCGCGTACATAAGTGCCCCTACACACGTACCCACACAAAGCACCGCACACACCCCAATGCTCATAATTTGCTGACAAGAAAACAAAAAAGGAAAAAACTCGGCACCCGTTCTAATTAGGTCGTCGAGTGAGAACAGGGCGTTCGTCAGCACAATAATAATTAACACTGGCTGTAATGAAGCGTACCATAAAAACTAATTGGAGACCCTACGATCGTTGTGTCGCGAGGGTGAGAGAACTTCTCTACGATTTTGATAGGTTCGACTTTTGTTGATTCCGGTCTATTCATTCGTGCCACGAAAATTAAATCACAATCAAATCCAGCGTTACTTTATCATCAACATCATACCTACAGAGTACTTTTAATCAACTTGAATCAAATCAATTAATCAACGTAGTTGGCGACGCAGTAATTTTAATTAGAATCTTCTTAATGTATTTATTATGCATAAATTATTCTCCGCTAATGGTTACATGCGCTCAATTATTCAAAAATGCAGTCGGTAATAAAAGTGTAGATGTCAACAAAGAATAATGAAAGCACAATAATTACCGGCAATAACAATTTCATTTTAAAAAGCGCTGTATTCAAAAACATTACATTAGCTTAGTCACGATGGACAAAAAAAAACTAAACATCAAAATGTAATCGATCAAAGCTAGCTAATGCAGTAAACATTCAGCCAGCGAGTATTTTAAATCGAAAAGCTGACGCGAACTGCCGTCTATCAGCTAGTTGAAAAGGGAAATCAGTCAATAATGCACTAATTTCCCCTCCTTAATGGCGCAGTCCGGCCCTCTACTCAGACACTACGAGTATTACGACACAGCAAGTTAGTGTTTAATGTAATAACTTGGTACACACTACGAACATTTTCATGTAAAGACTTTAAACTTTTACGAGTTTCAAGCCTCGTTACGGATTCTTATTTGATGGTACTTTTGTAATTATTTTAAGTGATAATTGCTGTAAAATTGGCACTTAGTTTTAGTTTTTTAATGAGAAAAATGAAGCTTGTTTCATTGCAACTTATAATTTGTTGGCGCAATTATGTTAAATATTAATTATGAATAAATAGCACCTTAACACTGATAATCTCAGTCTTGCATTTTATTAGAAAACTTAAGCGTAATTACCATATTAAAACCTTTTCCTATATATCGTTAAACATTCTTCTACAGTCAAAAGAAAACTCATGTTTTTCTTCATTTTATTTGTGATTAATTTAGAGAAGTAAAAATATAATAATAGTCAGTTGCTTCGTCTTTCCACTCAGCAGTACATCACTAATTGGACTTAAAACATTACAGGTCTTCACAGTCAAGCCTAACAATTAAGTCATAGCAAAGGACAATTAAATGACCAGCGATTGTTGGCAGACTTTAAGTAGTTATGTGCAATAGTTACTCGGACTCGCAAGTCAAACACACATGCTATTTTCCATTTGACATGTCTGTACAAATACCACATTATTGAACAAGCTGTCAAAACGTCTTACGATATGCGATAGGCTATAATTACCGCTTTACGATACTTGGTAGTTAATATCAGGAATATGGTAGAAAGTTGAATAAGAAAATTGCTAAATGGTACTGCTGTTTTGAATTGAGAGCCGTGCTTGTCTTTAGCATAAAGTAATTTTGTATTAATTGAGGTTTTATGGGATTGAATCATAATTTAAATTGTATTTATGAGAGGATTGAGTACATAGGTATTTGCATTTACATTTCTGATGGGAAATATTAAAATAATATAACTTTATATTTAACATTTTCATCACCACTTTTTTTTTGGTCGTCTCGTGAAACGTCACCGTTACTTTTTTTCCGTTATCTTTCAAAATTACATTAAAATATTGTTTCTGGTAATTCGGCCATAGTAATTATGCCTTACTTTAAATTTTGACTTATCACATTGTAATCGCAGTGTATTAGGCGCCTTACACACTGCCGACTAATACCCACGTAAGTGGAAGGCCCAATTATTTCCCCATTAGAACTTTTGCTGGAAAGAAATTGCCTATTTGGATTATTAAAAAGTAGGGTTTGGTAACCATATTTGAGTTTTGTAGCTGTTACATTAGTTCGAATATTTAGTCATGTCTTTCCAATAATATAGCTGGATGACTAATTCATTTTCATAATTTTGTGTGATCCGGTTACAAAATGTACTTGGGTAATCAAACTCTTGTCGTCATATCAACCCTCTTGCCACCACCACCATCCACACCACAATCGGGGTGGTAAGTTCCCTCTTAGCTCTAAAGATGCTCCAACAACTTCATCTTCTGCATGACGTATTTTCTCACCGGACATAGCACATTAGGGAGATTTCTGTTTCGGATCCAAGCGAAAGAAATGCCTGGGTCGGACGACACGATGGAGTAGATGGTGGAAGTGTGCCCCGTTTAGGTGGAGTACCGCTGTGTCCTCGTGGAGGCCATCGGCGGTGGCCTGGGCCCTGGTTCAAGCCAGGGTCCGGAGCAAGAGAAAAAATAATGCTAGCGAAAGAGATGGCCGCAGCCGTGCGGAAAATAACACCCTCACACCCCATTCACTGCAACGTCAGACGCCCCGGGTGTCGGGACTCGGTACCTAGTCACTGTAAGTGCAGGCTTGCAAACGATAAGCAATGAGTACCTAGCGAAGAGATGAAATACCGTAGGAGCCCAGCAGATCCAATGGTCGCTAGGGCCACGGAGAGTTTCTGAACAGGGAACCTATATTCTTAGAACGTAAAGGGCAACTAAAGAAAACAAGTGTAGTTTTAGTCAGTAAAAACCTGACACCAACGTAGAGCGGCAGAATCCATTTGATGATTTCCAAGTTGGGCTTGCGGACAGTGAGCAATGGGTAGCTCGCCGTCCGGCCGTCCGGTAACTGTCCGGACCAAGCCCAAGTCGTCGCCGGCGCCCACTGTGCCCGCGCGCCTCAAGGAGTTGTCAGCAACAACAGGGGCCCAGCCGGGTCGAAGCCTACTGGGGCCAGGGTTATCCGAAAGGGAACTCGAGCCCCGGTATGAACGCTTGAAGGAAAAGGGTGGGTTTTTTTTTAGTCAGTAAGAGTCTGTCACTATCTCCCGCTCCGCCCAAGAGCGGGGGTTGTCATTGGATGATTTTCTCCACCAAAAAAAAAAGCGTAGCTTAACTCCGAATCTCAACCCTTGCAGCTGTGATTATTTTGCTCATCTTACTTCTTACGAAAACCTTTCTGATTCAAAGTAGGTCTCAGAAATCCCTACAAATTGACAAGGTTCCCAATTTCATAATGTCATAAACAAAACGTATAGAATAAAAAATATAAGCATCAATTAAAGCCACAGTTCACAATTAAAATAATGGCCGTCACACCTATAAGACAATTAGTTCGTAGGAAATAAAATTCTATGTTTTGGTCACAGTCCGCCATGCTTAATTAGGGCTAATCAAAAAAACTTAATATACCATAATGGTACATAATAGCTGTTTTAACGCGGTCTCCTGATACGTTGATAATTATAATGTATGCTAATACTAATTATACGAGGTTTGTTGTGTCATGCTAGTTTCTTTACTCAACAATTTTACGAAAATTTTAAGTAATTACCTACACCGTTTTATTTTTCATTTACTTGTGACAATTATGACAAGTAATTTTCATTGGAAAATTTTTGAGGAAAATGTGCGTGAATTTATCTTTATTTATGTATATTAGCTGACCGGAACTTTGTACCGCCTATCAGTCAATGAATGTATTGATTTACCTTTTAGCAAAACTTATTGAACGAATGATTGAATGATCTATAGCAATGTATTTGCTGTAATTTTTTCGATGTTTTTGGATATTTTTCTAATTTTAAATTTTTTCGTTAATTTATTATTTACCTATTTTGCTCTTCGGCGCTGAGACAAATCTAATAAAGCATAAAGATCATTCAAATCGGTCCAGTCGTTCTTGAGTTGTAAATGGCGTTAATTAACAAGAATTTGTTTTTTGTATAGATAAAACAAACCTTACAAAGATTTGACACTTTTCTTTTTTTACTGTGGGCGTAGACACAAAAATAATAATGTGAATGTGCACACATAGTCAAAACTCTTTAATGGAATTAAATATCTATGCCCACAAATTTTTCTTCACGTTAACATTAATAAAGGAAATAAAATGTATAATAAGTAAAATTACATCAATAAAAAATAAAATAACTATGCGATAGGTGGCGTGACGTATTTCGTGTGTAAACAGCGGTGGCGGTTACGACGTTTTACCGCGAGCGATGTTGAGTGAAGCAAAAGAATTGTTGTTGCCAAGTTTCCTCGTGTTTAAGTACGGATTCTATTCTCGACACCTTTGCTTTGGAACTTTATTTTCCCTGTTCCAATTTTGAAGGTTTCTACTTTTTGTTTTCTTTTTTTTTTCTTGGAATTAATTGACTTTGTTGTTGATATGAGAAAGGTGGCAGTTATTTTAATATAGACATTATTTTAAATAAGGTAATGGTTTTTTAAAGATGTAGTTGTTACAACGTGTTTTTTTTTTCATGCGTGCGATACTCAAATACACGATTTATTCCATAATCAACGCTTAAAAAAAAAACAATAAAAGCTGCATTATTGCTGGTTTAATTCGATAGAATGTAGGAAACAACTAACTTTTTTTAAGTATTTCATTACATAATACTCGCATTTTTTTATTGATGCTTACTAACTTAAAAAATAATTCATAAAAAAAAATCTTCCAGTATGAATTCAAAAACAAACAGTAAAATAAACATAATTAGTAGGAACACTAACACTAATTAGTTTACACTGCAATTGACGCGATCGGCAAACAACAATCGATTTAAGTCGACTAAAAAGAGATGCACTTAATTATATAGCTGTCCCTCTCTCACATTCCACATCAAAGTTCATTGCACACCCTCTGAACTTAAAAAAGAGTTTAATTTGCTTACCAACGACTTGCTATATCGTATAACTAGACTGGCAATTACTGCTAATGATAATAGCCTTTATTACTTATGTCCATTATGTTAGGTTGGCACCATTGTGAACATTACCGACTACTTGCGACTATAGATGCGTGTTGTTAAGTTGGCGGTTTTTCTTTTGTATTTGGAAGGAGTTTGCAAATAAGTTGTCTGTGGAAAATGTCACTGCGGTCATGGTCATAAATTACTTTGGTTTTTGGCGGTATTTTTCGAGAGAAGTTCAGTAACTTATTCGTTGATTGATTCATTTACTAGATATTGTGATGCAAAATTAGTGTAGTTCTGTATCTCAAATATCAATCCAATAGGATAATCTTTTAAGTCGTGCACTCTTGACACAGTGGTCTTGGTTATGTCTCTGTGTTTGGCGGCTTTCAGTTTTCATTTACGCTGCAGTGTGTCACCGATTTGACGAGGTCCGTCCACTGTGTTGGAGAGCGTCCACGTGACCCTTTGCCATTGACTTTCCCCTAGGATAATACGATATAGATATATTCGAATATGATTATCCTATAGGATAGGATAATATATGTGGGGTCATTGAAACAGGCGAAATTCCGGTAAAAATGGACCTGAGTTTTTTACTGTGGTATTAACTCCCTTAGCAAAGCTAACCGAGAAGGCTGATTCGATACATTTGCAGCCAAATTCTCTACAAAAACATTAGAATGTGTTATATTAGAAAACAAAGTAACTGTATTTTTTATCAAAATCTAAATTTATACAATATTGTAAAGAGGTAAAGTTTTTTTTTGTTTTTTTTCTTGTTTGTAGGAGATAATCTCGGAAAGTACTGATTTGATTGCTAAAATTGTTTCACCAACAGAAAGCTGCTTTATTCCTGAGTGACATAAGCTTCTTGTATATCCGCAGGTGAAGCCACGAGCAAAAGCTAGTACTTTCTAAAATTCACAAACCATGCAGAGCCAACATGAAAAAAAAAGTTGAAAGTTGAAAATGTCACTACAATGATGCTCTAATTAATATTTTAGGTTGCTTTATTTAAAAATAAGTCAATTAATAATATAGTAGAAAATACTCATTCCGATATCATTCGCAGGTTAACATAAATTTGTCGTTGTAACAAATAGAGATTTTAATCATTCATAGCGTTACTTGTTATTATAGTATATCTAGTTTATATTCAAATAAACTAGATATACTATAATAACGATAAAATATTAAACTATGGGTTATCTGTAAATACTACAGTAGGTCTGTTGTACTTATTGGTTGACAATAGCTACAGACACAATCAATAAGATACAATATTTATCTAGGTTTCTACGTCGAGAATATTAGAAATATTGTTATTTTTAATACAGGAAAAGCCAAATGGCATGTTTTGCCATTTACGATGTAAAAAAGTGCGAAATACAATTCGCTTCAATTTCTTTACGTTTTTTTTTTTTTAAAGAAAGACGTAGAAACCTAGATAAATATTGTCTAACCGAATATCATCTTAATAAGTTGGAAATATGCTCGTATATATATACGTTTGTATGGAAATTCATCCGTCGCCGGCCCCTTAACACTCAAGTAAATAATTTAGAAAATTGATTCTAATAGGCCATACATATATTTCTTGCTAACTAAACATAAACTTGTTATAGAAGGTGCAAAATAACCGTGAATTAAAGTACATTGTACATTGACCTTATCCTAATATCTCTCCGTACGTACCCGAAAAACGAACAATAAACTGCTTCTCATTACTAGATCATGTAAAGGATCGCGATACATGTCAATTAAAGACAGCTTTATGTCTTTAAATCCATTTTTTAAATTAAGAATGTCAACAAATATAAGAGCATCAATGACCGTTATTCCGCGATTATCTGACGCCTACTTTAGTGACTTTATAATTCGTAATAGACTATTTTAAGGCAGATGCACTTACACCCTTTTACTAAGCTGTCGGAGTGTCGGCTCGCAGTATGAGACATTAAAGTCAATACGCGGACATACTCAGAGTAACAAATTAGCACGGGTGGCAAAGGGGGTTCACATTCGACGCTATTTACCATACGTGGGCCTACTATTTTCATGGTTTTTTTTCGTCGAGTTTTTACGCCATTTTCCGTGGCCCCACCGGGCGACCGGCCCACAGGCGAAGCCTTCTTTTTTTAAATCAGTAAATTGCATATTTGAAAAACTACTGCACAGTGGACGCGATGTCGATTGAACAGGTGTACTTAGTGAGTTTCGGCTGTTGACTCTTTACGAATACGAATGTCGATTCGGTTTAATCGGTACGCGTGTATCGATAATCGAATCGTATTTACTTGGCTTTTCAATGGAATAAAAAAGGAATTCTGGAAGAGTAACAAGATGGAAACAATTAAAAAAAAAAACATCAAAAAGTAAAAGCAAAAATAAAAAGTACAAAAAGTAAATTATAAGTAGGTACATACATAGCTCATCCAACTAACATAAAATTCGTAGTAAATAGGTACGATCATCATCATCATTTCAGCCGATAGACGTCAACTGTTGGACATAGGCCTCCCCCAAGTGTCGCCACACTAAACGATCCCTGTGTGTAAGTAGGTACAATACCAAACCATTATTATTCGCATCCAATGAATTCAAAAATGCAGTATAATTTCTTTTGTCTTAAAATTACAAAAGCATCATAATTACGTACGCTCTAATTGCGTCGTCGATCAAAATTTTAAATAGAATATAACAATGGTGGATTGAAAAATTTAAATTTAGTCGATTATGTCTGAACAATCGAGTGTGTTGAGTCGAGTGCGCACGCGCCGCGCAGTGGGGGCTGCTTGATTCAATATCGGTGTCCCTGTGACGTCGGCTAAGTGTCGAAAACTTGAGGGTTACCGAGTATTGTGCAAAAAAAATAAACAGTGGGTATAGTCGTTTAATAATAAACTCGAATTTTATAATCATGATTTTTTTTTCAGGCGATTTTATGGTTCTAAGAAAAAAATATATATTTACTGAAATCTTCATGGTAAAACAGCTTACCAAAAAAACCTAAAAAAAAAAGAGAAAAAAAAACACAAAATCACAGGGTGTAATTATGCAGTCATTAAACAAAAATGTAAAATCCAAAGCACAAAACCCGCCCAAAAACAAAATAAAAAATAATAATCCATCAAATAAACTTCATTACACACACAATTATACCGGATACGCTGATAGCCACGAATTTATCAATCTAGATAACATCGTCGAAACTAATCGACTTCGTTATTAAAAACGCTCAAGTCCGTAAACGGCCTTAGTACGAGTACAATGCAAACCGGAATTTGAAAATCGAACTACATAAGAGTATGTAAGTACAATCGAACAAATTCATTCATTTCAAAAAGTCTTAAGTCCAATATAACTAATTCATTCCTAAAAATCTGCAGTACAATCGTAGACCTAATTTAAAAAAGACATCATCATCATCAGCCTTTTAAATGTTCCCACTGCTGGGACTCAGGCCTCTTCTCTAAGAGAGGGAATGGGCCGTAATCCACCACGCCTAGTGCGGGTTGGTGAATGTCACATGTATTCGAATTTTTGGTTATAGGGCATGCCGGTTTCCTCACGATGTTTTCGTTCACCGTTTTGAGAGCAATGGTGATGAAATAAATTGCACGAAGTAACGCGCCTGGTTGGGTTTGAACCCACGATATACAACTCGTGAGTCGGGACCATTACCACTCGGCCACCACTGCTCCCAAAAAAAGATCTAAGTAACATCTAATCATTCGCAGTAGACCTAAATACTATCAAATAATTCAAAAACCAAAAATTCAATAAGTAATAGACAGAAACATTTCGAACGTTGATCACATCTGTAATCCAGTTACAGAGCGATAAATGAAAGGTAATTGAAAGGAAATTACGCAATAAATGGATGGTTATTATTGAATTTAATGTTAAATTAATCGCGAACCCCCTTCTAACCATCTGTCGTGTGTACCCCCCACTGAACAACCATTTTATATTTTCGAGATGTACTTCGATGTTACAATGAATTTGATTATTTTGTTATTGAGTGCTTTTATAAATTAATTGAACTGTTTCAAGTGTTCCGCAAGATTTTGAAGGTTTAGCTTCCCTGGATTGGTATTGGCCTCAATCGTTGAAGATATTAGGCTCTTTAACTAAGGGAATAAGAGCCCAAGATTAATTAGCTATAGATTAGAAAAAATCTTATTTGATACTGGAGCAGAAAGAGGAGTAAGTTTTTCAGAGCTTTATACGGTATCGGATAAAATGAAATGTATGTAAGCATAGGTGCTTACAATATCTTAGAAAAACAATAGAGATGACCCCTAATAATCTTCTAAAAGCCGATAAACTAATTTCTATAAACGTCTCGAAAGCAACAGAGATGTCGGGCAGCATTTGACAGAACAATCACAGAAACAATGTCGGCGAGTCGAGCGCGGTGTTCGACACCGACGCGCGTGTATTGGGCAGCGCGACACCCGAGAACGTGTCTGCATAATACATCGCTGTACGCTGTTGCTGTACGTTGGACTTTAATTATATATCTGCTACAATTTCGCCTTTTTTCGAGTATTTTTCACATTTCGCCTCCCTATACACCCCTCTTCACCCACTGCCGAACGGCCGCGGAAAAAACGCCCCTTGCATGTGTGTGTACCGTGACAGTGTATTGTTGCACTACAAACGATGCCCCGCGCCGCGACACAAGAAACTACAGACCCGACGAATAAACAAGACAATTAACTTCTCCCAAGTAATGAATAGAAAAATTGTCGTAATAAAAATACACTTTTAATGCAATTAAGCTTGTAGAACACGGACAGGAGAGGCCGATAAGCCGCGCTCAACTTTTCCTGTAACAGGCTGTTATTTCACGATTTAAAATCGGTTCTCAACCCGTTAATGACGCGAGGTACAAGTGCAGATCGGCGGCTCCGTTCGGCCGCGGACCAATCTATTTAATAACCCCCGTCGGTGACACCCCACCCGGCGGCCATCGCCAATTTTCGCCCCCCTCGGCCCCCGCAGGTCCCCCTAGCACCCGCCCTGAAAAAAATCCGGAGCGTTTTAAAATTAATGAGTAAAAATCTACACACACACCCGAGCGGACAATGCGACGCGTGTGTGCGCGGACGCCCGATAATGACCCGCGCTTTGCGCCCAAATGAGGACGCCATACAATCACATGTTTCCTTCGTTGATCGGAGGCCGCGGTTCACATTTCCACTTTTGCGCACATCCTCTACCCTAGAGGCGACTAGAAAACCGTTAGCGCGCCCGTTGCCCGTTTCATACGGAATCCGTGATCGCCTAGCCTTTTCCATTAGGACCAACTATCCGAGAAAAAAATGGAGTACAAATTGAAATTTCGCCGGTTCGGGCGCTAATTCAGAGCGAAACGGCGCCGCGACGCGAAACGAACGCAGTTAGATAACATTTGTAGAGGCGAGGGGGGACGGGTGTCACCCCTACGCAACGCCGTTTTTATTTTGGCCGGCCCTTGCCCCCTTACCCCCTTCGTTCGTCCAACTTCATCTGAATAATTACTGATTTTTTCCGTGTACCGCTGATTATTCCGAATGTTACTTGTTGATGATAATTTTTTTTTTTTCAACTTTTTTCATTAGTCAGCGCCCGGTGGAGTTTTGATTGTGCTTTTAAGCTTTTTGTATTCAATTTGTTCCCAATGTTTATGTGTTCCAATATAGAATGTATGAAATAAATTGTATTTGTTTATTCTGTTTCAATTTAAAATAACTGTGTTTTGTTTAGAGCTTTCAGCTGAAAAGCCTGAAATTACCTTCAGCTCCTTCGTATTAATCTTATGTTTACGTAAAAGAACTCAAGTTACTTTAAAGTTAATATCACAGTAACTTTTCATAAAAATAGGCTCTATTCCAAAAGCATCCCTGCCCCAAAATTTCGATACAAAACAAACAACAACTGTAACAAACTACCCACACCTTCCTACTCGTGACAAAGCCCCTATGGCGTACGCGACTGCACTCGTAGTAAACGGAGCAAAAAAGTCTATCCACCTACATTTACCCAATATAGTTTCAATTCGAAAAAAGGAATATGGGATCAATATAAAACTTACTAAAGATACATTTGGAATTCCTTTAACAATAAGAAAACATAAAGAGCTAATTAGACAGGTCCTTAACCTATCTATTTAAAATCAATCAATCTAATAATCAAACCAAAAAACCTCAAGATGAAAAGTTAATCAAACGCTAACGATTAAAAATCGGATCTAGTTAACTGAAAGTGAATTTGCACGCGACACGTGCTGAAAGCGAATTTGCACAAGACACGTGCACGAAAGCTCTAAAGAAATACGAATGAAAAAACTAATCGAAAACTTTAATTATCATGCTTATTCGACAAGTGACAAGTCGGACCGATGCCGATCGCTTTGGCAAGGATTTCGGTGGGACCACCCAACGCCCCGCGGGGCCGCATTTTTTCCACCCACCACCGAAGGGGTTGATTTTTTAAACTGATGACGCGCTTTCATTCCGCGCTGTGCAACTTGGCCGCGCGGCTGTATGTGTTACCGGCCGTTGATAAATAAATTTAAAAAAAAAAAGAAAAACGTGAACGCTTTGTCGATAGTGCGCGGCGTTTCTTTTTCGCGGGCGTTATCTATGTTCTATTTTTCCGTACTAAATACAACTTTTATAGAGTAAAGAAAAAGTTTTTCGCGCGTTCGGATGGAACATATTTTTTTAATAGAACATTCGTCACATACCTACTTTGATCGGGCGTTTGAAGTTCGTCAAAGTTTTCGTGAAGTTTCGCTAAAGTTCGCGTTTAGAATATTATCGTGAATTTCAAATTTTTGATCAAGGAATGTTAGTTTTGTAGAGACAGTGATCGTGAAATTACCAGGCCTGGAGAGAATGACATTGTCCTTCGTGAGTAATAGAAAATAGTAATATTTATTTTATTTTACAGAAAATTAAAAGTATGTGATTTTATAAAACCTTGTTTAAAATTAAGAACGATGTAAAAATAATCTTAGCCATGATTTAATTGCCTTAACTTGTTTTTACAACGGCTTTTTAATTAAACCAAGTTGCAATTTTTAAAACATTTCACTTAATAACTTCCAAGCGACCGAAGGACCATATAATTACTTTTCTAACATATATTTTAACTAAACGTGTGAATATTTATTACAAAGTTGCGGTAACTGTAACAGTACCGACCGGCTATAATTATTACAAATTAAAGAATTATTATTAATTATTATTCAAGGCGTTTCCTTACACTTATATTTTAATAGTGGTTTAATAATTAAAAGTCAAGTAGCCTGACCTTATTCTGTACTTATAATAATTGCAATATAAATAGTTTATGACTTTACAAGCTGCACAATTGTTTATATGAGAATCGAATAAAAGATGGTTTCCTTAATTAAAATATTAATAGCAGTCAGTGTATGCGCGTATTTATTTTGAGGTAATAAAACATTATTTATTAATGTTGTGGTTTTTTCAAGTTATTTTATGGAGTACTTTTTTGTACTTGTTATCTGTTCTTTTTATTCGATTATATCTACGTGTTATTTTAAATCGATCATTAAATTGAAATGAAATATAATAATAATAGAAAAAAAAAACGAGAAATATCCCATCAAATATACTGTAGAAATAACTCATCGGAGACTAAAGTTACGAAAAAGAAATTATCATCAAGATTTTTTTTTAACAAAATTGATAATAATTACGTAGAATGAGACAAGTATATTATTACAAAATATGCGCCTTTTAACACCTTATTTTGTAAGGGTAATTTATTACATTTAAACTTTAAAGTTAAACACAAATGTTTGCCTAACGGACCAGAATTGTATCGAAAAATTTACTTAGTAAAATGAAAAGCAATTTTCTATGCGTGATACGTATAAATCAATCCTAGAATAGTATACAAAAAAGAAATCAAAATCTTACCAAAGTAAAGTAAAAAATAATAATTAAGGAAACTTTGTTTGAGTGAGAAAATGTCGTAGGTATAGGGTATTTGCTTCTTAATAATAGTATTTCAATTTATTTCTTTATTGCTATATCAAATGTGTTACAAAAGATCTTAAAAATTCTTCATTCGAAAAAAAATTAAAAAAAAACAATAAATTAAAATTTTATAATCTCTATTTATGATCTTTATTTAATCCACAAATGGATTAACAGGCTAATTCATTTAAAAAACTTAGATACCAACTATGCTAAAGTGCAAACACAAAAAAATTACTTACCACCAAAATGTCTTACCAAAGTCGCCGATAATTGAAAATATGCTTCATGAACCAATAATGGCGATACGCTTACCCTTAATTACGTTCAAACCTGACGCCGTAGACAAACGGAGGGAGAATAATGCCCTACGGACCGCGACCTAGGCAGGGCCCTTCCTGCGGTGCAATGTGATTTGATGTGGTGCACGACACAAAAACGTAGGGTAAGGACGAGTACACACCAAGGTTTGTGAATCCATAGCTCGCACTTGACTGCTATCTCACCTGGGGCCCAAGTCTGCTATTTTTATATATTAGTCATTCCAACACGATCCCATTGTCATTTTGCTAAAAGTTCGTAATCTGCTAATTCATAATGATCAATCATTGATCGGTCAATGGTCTCGTAATAGAATTGTGGTAGAATGACAGTACCGAGCTTATTAAAAGCACTAACTGCTCAATGACTTCGTAGTGTCAGGTCACTGGTCAAAGGAACTGAAATGTTTGCAGATTACCGCATACGTCAGATATTCATTTGCCATTAAGTACGAGATTACCATTCTATGCCATTTCTTTCAATGGAGTGTCAGTGGTTTACCATTGGAAAGTCATAATGACGCCATTATATTAGTAGATTACCAAAACTTGTCAAAATTATCAATTATGAAATCAATGATAGACCATTCTGACACTATTGTAATAGCAGACTTGAGGCCCTGATGGTACGCGATGATGTGGTCAACGATGGTGCACGCTTGCCTAGAAGTAACCTTTGTACTCTTGGCTTAAATAGACTGTTATTAGTTAGATACTATGGATCAACTAACATTATAAACACTACTAGATTATCCATTAATTAAAACTAAAACGATTCTACTTCTTCGCCATCGTCGTTCGTCTACGTCATAAGCTTTACGCTATAGATAACTAGTTATTATGTATTTTTCTATATGCTTCAACTTCAACTCTTAATTAATGGCCTTTGTGGAAGAGACACCACAATTTTGCCAATAACACGTGCGGACTGTTAATAAACCATCAAACATTGGAGAGTATTTAAGTAAAAAAATATCTTTCTTTTTAATGAATTATTCTAGAAGCTTACCTACATGATTAAACTTAACTTAAATACAGTGACATATTTTTGACATAGGAAATCATCAAATATTTTTTTCCACTCTGTATGAAGTCAGATATTTACTGACTAAAACCAACTTGTACATGGTCCTTGCGTTTCAGGGCCGCGGTAGGTAATTCTTTCAAAGGATCCCGCAGTCCTGGCAAGCATCGGACCTAGCCTCAAATACAATGACATGCCGACACAATTTTATTATGTCATATTACATAGTTATCTCACGTTTTCCAAGATTTTTACTATTTTCCCACTAATTACTAACTAAACAGAAACGGGAACACATCTTACCCAAAAAACGCAATGAACAACGTTTATATTATTAACTCATTGGATGCCGTAATTAGAGACACAATAGAAAGACAATTGCTTATGTCGAACTGTGTAACTTAAGACATTCGAAAAATGCTTACATAACATAACATCACGTTGGCTTTTTTAAAAGTAGGAAATCATCTCTTCAGTTCTTCCTTTCTAAAACGAGGCGGAAGAAGTCATTAGCACACCTAGGTTCCTCCTTTGCTTTGCGTACTAGGACCCCGGGATTCCCTTTCGAATTATCTAAAGCACGTGACCCAGCAGTGGGGATATTATAGACTAGCTTTTGCCCGCGGCTTCGCCTGCGTACAGAAAATATAGCCTATGTCACTCAGGAATAAAGCAGCTTTCTGTTGTTGAAAAAATTTTAGCAATCGGACCGGTACTTTTAGAGATTACCTCCTACAAACAAAAAACTTAAAAACAAAAAAGCTAACTTTACCTCTTTATTATATTAGTGTAAATGATATCTAAGCCACTCTTTCCCAAAAGTTGGGAACTTTTATAATGATTTAGGAACCTGAGTACTCAGTGCGAGTTTGTTTTATGTTAGTGTGATCGACACCTTTATGACGTTCGGCGCTTCGATTGGTCTGTTCCAAGGTCTTAACCAATCAGAAGAGAGTTAAACGCAGTAAACATTTCGATCGCATTAATGTAGCAACAACTCGCACTCAACTTACTGTATTTGTTTTACCACGGAACAGTGTTTGCTCCAGCATCTAATAATCCACCTCTTCCCCAGGCGGAGTCAGACCGGGAGAGCGGCGCGAGCTCGCCGGAAGGGGGGGCGACGCGCGCGCAGCACGCCGAACCACGCACCCCGTCACCGCGCGCGCGCACCCCGCACCAGCAGCCACATCTGAATGGCTCCAGTGAGTTCGTACTACATTCATTTGTTTATTATCTTCTGTTTTTGAATTTGGTTGTTCTGGCGCATTTTTAGATGAAGTGTCTAAATACTTAGAAAATTAGAATGTTCAATATCTCGGCCCAACGCCCATTATCGGCATCGGCAAGGGAATAGTAAATTTTGATACAAGTGCAGAAAGTTTGCGTTTTCATTGCAAACGACTTGAATAAATGGGGGTTTACCGGCGACTCAATAAAATTGTGGCAGGGGAGAGCACGCACCCTTTTCTGCACTAGTGCGGAAATAGTATATTCTGTAGCAGAAAATAATAGACTGTTTTCCGCACTAGTGCAAAAAGCGCTAAGTGTATTGAAAAGGATCTAAGAAACTATGTCTTGGCATGCATGTAGGGATGCCGAAGGATCCTTTTCTTTGTCGATACTGATAATGGCGGCGAGCCTTACGGTTTGGTGGTCTATGATTCTAAAAATTCTAATTGAGATTTAATCACTTTTATCTAAAAATGCGCCAAGATAAGCCAGCCTAGTGATTAGTCAAAACTTAAATGGATAAATGATAATCTTCGTCATACATGTTACCTCTTTCAGGGTCCCCAATTTACTTTTTTTCTGATTTTACTTATTTTGATGTTTCTAATCTTCTTCTTCATTGTCGCCGCCACTTCTTTTTACGCAGTTTTCTTAATTTTTCCGCACTATACAAATGCATCGCGCATTTCACAAATGGATCGTGAATAACTGCCTTGGTTTTAAAATAATAGTAAGCTTACGAAATAGGCTCTTAACTTTTCGAATACCATCTTTTCTTTAAGTCGAGAGTGAATAGGTTTCTTCTAGGTCCGCATCGTCGCTCTCCATCAGGTGAGATAGCGGTCAAGCGTGAACCTACCAACAATTAAAAAAAAATAGATACAATAGAAAGACAATGAGAGCGAACGCCGGCGTTCGCTTGGGGTTTAATGAATTAATAAACTAGTGTGTCTCACCATCAATGATAGCATCACTGCTCAACATCAGGCGGGACAGCAGTAATTAAAGCACTAGTTTACCTATATTATTAAAAAAAAACACACGTGTAATTTTTTCTTAATAAATAATTTACTCTATCCATTATATGGATATCACTAATCCGACTTATTGATTTATTTAATTTCAGTGGTAAGCATCGTCATATATGTGAAGCCATGCTTTTCTATGTCATCCATGTGATTTGCAGTCTATTTCTCTCTATCTTTCTCTATTCTGTAACTATGGAAAGACACTTTTTCATAATATGCTCATCGGGTCTACGTATCTATGACAGATTTGTATATCAAAAGGCATTAAAAAAAAAGAATGGAACACACGATAAATCAATTAAACTGGAACAGCAAAGTTTTGTTACGTTATCTCATGACGGTTCAATAGATGACACAATTAAGAACTGCATACCACCCAAAACATTTTTAACCATATCTAACTATATCTAAATAGTTGAATTCAATAATAAAATTATCATCACCGTTATTTTTAACTTCTCAATGACTATCTTAACATGATTACCAACAACGTCATCCATAGTTTTAAACATACGTTGTTCAATAGATATCAAAGCGATTAAACTCAATTAAATTTTAAACAGTTATTATACAGAAATCTTTACGAAATTCATTGAGATAACATGGAGTAATACAAAGTAATGACGATATAATATTTTATGGTAAACCTTTATTGTTATGTCTATGATGTATTTGTTCTATGATATGTGAAAATAGTGGCGAGCGCGCACATGCAGCGACACTTGGGGAAACTTATATCCAACAGTGTACGTCCTTCGGCTGAAATTATGATGATGGGAAAATAGCGTTTCATAAGAATTTTTAAATGATTTTAGTGGCGCTTTCGAAGCTCATACGTAAAATCACGCATATAAGCGTTCGAAATAAAAAGTAGCCCATAATATTTTGAGATAAAGGATATTTCTTTCAATAAATGTAATCAATATTTTTATTTTAGGATCTGTACCCCTAGCCAAGTTGCTAATCTGCAATAGGTAACGCTTGTAGAAAGCTTCAAATGTACGGGAATGACGTCGTCTTAACGCTCAGTCACATGGTCAGAACAAAAGAATTCGCGGCAAAGTCTACTCGAAGCGTTCGGCGTAAGCCAAACAGTTTTAACTTGGCTAGGGAAGCTGGTCTTCAAGAGAATGCTTCCGAAAAACAATCAAACCATTTTATTTATTTGTTTTGTTTTTATTTTATTTTATTGGGATATACAAACACTTTATTAAAATGTTAGTCATAAAAGTTAAAATGACGAATCTTGCGACCGTCAGAATTGACGAATACGACGCAAGGATGGGGATTATAATGTTAGTATAATCTATACTCCACAATCAGAAATATTTGATCCTTCAACTTCATTTTTCTAAAACACTTTTTAACCGAATATTAACAAATATAGGAATCTGAATCCTTAAAAACTTCAACAAGTCCAAAGTGTTCCACGCGCGACTCAAAGAGATATCAGCAGGGCTAATGTCCGCCAAGGCTACGGGGTATTTTTGAAAAGGAAATCTGTGGTCCTAGCACACAAAGAACAGCTGAAGGACACAGGTGTGATTTTAATCATTAAAAGTCCCCTTTACTCCAAAGCGGGAGAAGTTAGTAGATGATGTTACACAAAAAAAAAACCGTCAATCAACATTAAGAATCGCGCAGTGTCTTTCTTCCATTATTATTTTCTAGTGAGCTAACAATGTAAACTATAAAAACATTATACCATTTTATAAAACTTATAATAAATATTAGCTATTATATACGTAGGTACTTAAAATAGTAGGTGCAAAAAAATTTGCAATATATTCACTTACTAGAAATATTTCTCTCGAGGCATATCATTTTTGTAAATATGAAATGGACGTTTCAATTAGAGCTGGTTTGATAGCTGTCAAATTTTGCGGAATGTAATTTATGTTATTTATAAAAAAAGGTTCAAATTCAATGCACAGGTTATGTTAAAATATAAAAAAATAGTGATACTTGAGATAAGGTGTCGAGGCTTTCTCATCATATTTTAGTTATAATAAATTATTTAACAACAAAACAATTGGGAACCGCATAACCAAGTAATGATATAGCACTGAATACCATACTTGACACTTGCTTAAAAACTTCATACTGAATAATTATATTATATACCTACCTACTGTTTTTCCGACGTCTCGTTTGTTTTGTATAGGATATACCTATTGTACTAAAGATTTTAACATCTGTAGACGAACTAGACAAAAGCCTGTATTTCAGCCAATCCACTCAAATAATAAATACATATTAATAGCATAACTATCGAGCAGAATTATAATAGTTAAAAAACGAAATCAATAAAATAAAAAATAAGTATAAATTTATGAAATATTACTTATCACGTATTAAAGCCATTATTATAATTTGATACTTACAACATTAATTGATATCTAAAAATAACGTTACTAAAAGTGTATCTAACCGACTTCCTTCTGAATCCAACTGTGTCATAAGGATGTGAATTATGTTGTTGCTGTGACAAGACAGATACAGTTTAATGTTAATCTTTTCCAATGCAACTATCGATATGGTTTTTGGTAGGATTTTTCTGGCTGTTTCAAATTGGTTTTTTTTTAATTTATTACAACTTATTAAAAATCTGATTAAAAAGAAAAACAAAGCTTAGCTAGCTAATTACAAGTCCGTGTCAAACTTAAAATTGGGAAATGAGCATAAACAGACCGTAACACAATGAACTTATTAAAAGGATAAATACACAAAGTCAATGTGACTTTAACAATGGTTAATAACATTAAAAAAAAAATAGGAAAATAATTAGAAGGTTACTTGAAAAATCGGAGGCTGATTACATATATTATTGAACTGTCCACTTACACGTATAATAAAACTTTTCTGTCTATAATTTGCAGATAATATAAAGTATACAAAAATACCTATCGTCTACGCTAATCAGAATATAGTGCATGGTTATAAGATTAAGTGTAAATCTGGAAGATCCTTATCGTAAATCTGTACCTTTGACATCGAAAGGGAAACGAGAACGTCTTTATAAAAAACTACAAAAAACAATTCAGAGAAAACTAAAGTTTCTTGAAATATATCGCCTTAATTTTACACTAAATTCATATCTTTAGATATTGTTGGATTTTTTATGAGTATTTGGTCAGAAAAGAAATACAATACGATTTCGATACAGCATAACGATAATAATATGTTAGCAAATGTCAGTGATATTATTTGCTCACTATTTGTTTCCCTCGTTTACATCTTTGTTGATCCGCTCTCTTGGGCCTCAGCGTGATTTTATAATAATAATATAGCCTATTGCCTTCCTCCATAAATGCCATGCCATCCAGCACTAAATTAAAAAATCTATTCGGATCAGTAGTTTCTTAGATTAGCACGTTCTAACAAATAAAGTCTAATATTAGTATAGATTTTTAACCGTAAAGTTCTATATCACACAAAAAGTGTGATTTGGCATTATTTAGTGTTAGTTCTTCTATAGCTCATCGTATATGCCCAGGAATCAATGAACAGAGACTAAATTATTCCAACTTCATCGTCCAAGAAAAAACCACAAATGAAGACGATCTATATGTTTATGTATACTTTTGTACATTTCAAATTGGCAATTTTCTTAAGGTGTTCATTACTTCTTAGAATTTGATCCATAACAGCATCACTCTCGAATGATGTCATAATAATGTGTATTATGTGTGTTTCATTTTCTGAAATCAACGGATTCGATTCCTAGTTAGAAATATTGATTTTTCAAAAACCCAAATGAGCAGTTTCACTTTTCATTAAAATCGGGCCCGAGATTCCGAGTATATTTTTACTTTTTATTATAGTTTTGGATATGGCCATCTACACCCACATGATCAATTAACCCTGTATTGCTATAAAAACTTGAATTATAGATTTATGATCCGAAGCCTACTCAAATTCCCCAGTGATATAGTCCTATTAGAACAACTCAAATACCGTATTCATAATAATCATTGACCTTTCTTTGTCCACAGTGGCGTCAATGTTCCAAAACCTGCAAAACCTGGCGAACATGCAACAGAACATGCCGCCGATGTCGCAACAGCTACAGCAACAGATGTCGCAACAGATGTCACAACTTGCCGCCAATCTTCAAGGCTTATCTTCTATGCCCTCCAATCCTGTCATCAACTCGCCTTTAAATTTGAGCGTCAGTGCACCTGGTAAGGACATGTTGAATATTTGAGTTATGTTACGCAGAATCACTTGCATTACAAATCACTAAATGCACTCAACGCTAAATTCTATAGACGTGTTTAATTAAATTTGGGGCTAGTTTTACGCTAATTCAGAGATCATTAATACTTCTGAATACTACAAGTTCCTTAAAAAAAGAGAGATATCTTTTAAAACAGATACAATTGAGGCCCCAATGTACTTCCTTGAGGAACACTACAAGCAAAGCCATTTTGTCACTCAAATATCTACACATAAAACTTTATCAAACTTAAATTTAGATTGTGCATAAATAGATGTTTACTAACAAAATACTCTTAGCCTAAGACAAGTTACTTATAATATATATTAATGTATCCCCTAAGGACATCGTAATCATTAGCTTCCGTTTCTTAGTGCTCATGGATATGCTCTATTGAATTAGAATCTACATGGTTATCTCGTCTCTCCGATCTGTAATTTACTAACTTAAGTAGGGATTCCAATATAAAATATTGTACTACTAAAAAATGTAGTGTTGCACCTTTTAATGTCTTTTTTTTTATTATATATTATCACCTCGTTGGTCTCGTCGTCGCAAATGCGCACACACCTTGAAATAAAAAACAAGGTGTGATATCCTTGTGTCTCAGAAAGCTAGTAAAGTAGTTGGTCCTGTGAGTGATCTCTCTTTGGTCGAGTCGGATTGCCATCCCATCGGACCATGCGAGTTCAAGAACAGAGAATGCATCTGTATTTGCGCTCACACTTGAGCTCTATATTTCCTACGTACCCGGCTAATCTTTGTTGAGATTATCTAACTTGATCAAAATACGCATAATGTTGTTGCTGGACAATTATTATCAACTAAAATAATGTCGTCCACCATTCCGTAACGTACCTAGAAACTCCAAGCCACAAAAAACTCAAACTTATGAGATCTTCCATTAAAATGCTATAGTTGGTCACTTTTTGCCACTTTATGCAAAGTAGATTGTATTTTTGCATCATCATCATATCAAGATAAAACAAATATTCAAATCACGACTAAACTCCGTTGACAGGACAATATGGCTGACTAATGCAGACAGGAATACGGAAAATATATTCTATTTAAGCTTATAAAATGCAATTGAAAGCGACACGATTAAAATTTTTCAGAAAATTAGCATTTTAAAGCGTCAGTTATTCTTCCATGGAGGGTATGCCACTAATTAGACTGAATTAGACAGATTGGGATAATCAGAAATACACGGTTCGCGCATTAAAACTCTTAACTTCGAAATCACGTGAGCCGTAATTAGGTGATTACCGAATCCAATCGATTTAATGAATTCAAGATAGCGGCTTCACTCACCCGCCCATTAAAGCTATGCCGTAATGGACGAAAAAACCTATTTAAATAATGAGTATAATTACATATTTTTTTCACGAACGCACGGATATTACGACTGTTGCGGTATCATTAAGAGTTTTATTGTCTTAATAGAGCTAATTATACATTTTTTTCGGTTCTTAATTGATGCGCCGTAGGAAAGAACATTTATTACAAAATGTGAAATGTCATGGTTTAAATGAATACGTTATGTTAATGTCGAGTTTAACGGGCTTGTAAGGCATGCAGATAATATTTTAGGTTTTCTTTGTAGCCGTTTTGTTCGCAGTGAATTAGTTTTGGTTGGTTGCGTATGGGTTTTGTGTAATTTTCTATCGTTACTTTCCGTTCGGTAAGGTGCAGTATGGGTTGGTTATAATTACAATATCATTTTTATTGTTCAATGTCTCAAGTAGAAAGTCGCTGCGGTCTGCGCTTGCACGCTTGTTTCGTCATTCACCGACACCATGACCGATGCGTTAACGTAAGATGTAGTCATCGATAATCACATGTTTTATTTACCAAGTCTAATTTTTATTAAGTTGATAAAAACATATTTTTACGATTCTTACATGTTTATCGATTTAGTATGAACTGGCGTACATTTAAAGTACTTATAAAAACGTCGTGTCAAATTATCAACGCGCATTAAGTTGGTCTTTTTTCTAGGATTATGTAGTAAAAATATGCATTAATATTAATATTCCACGATCATGATACGTGACTAAATCTTGCAAAATGATACGGACATAATATTGTTAAATACATTAGGTTAGGTTTAAAAAAGTTAATCGTTTTGCGAAAATAACGACTTTGTCTTGTTTTACCTAGATCAGACAAATAATATACGTGCCGACATTATAATCTTATATAAAGTGATTGAGAAAATCACACTATAAGGCTAAAGTTAGTATTTGTTTGTTGCTTGCTTCACTCTAAAATGACCGATAGAAATTTATCCAGTATTAGCATATAGACTTTTATTTATAACGAAGTGAAGTACTACTTCCACACAGGCAAACCTGCTGGTACCAGCCAGGTTGTAAGATAGCATACATTTCTCAGACAAAACAAAAAAAAAACCGGCCAAGTGCGAGTCGGACTCGCCCATGAAGGGTTCCGTAGCAGCAAGTAACATAATATAAAAGTTCTTGTAATGTGTTGTAACTTTGATCGATGTTTTAATAATAGTGTATTTTTTTCGATTTATGACGCATTTAAAAAAAACTTCTTACTAGATTTCGTTCAAACCAATTTTCGTTGGTAGTTTTTATAGTAATGTACATCATATATTTTTTTTAATTTTATCATTCTCTTATTTTAGAAGTTAGAGGGGGGGGGGACACACATTTTACCACTTTGGAAGTGTCTCTCGCGCAAACTATTCAGTTTAGAAAAAAATGATATTAGAAACCTCAGTATCATTTTTGAAGACCTATCCATAGATACCCCACACGCATGGGTTTGATGAAAAAAATATAATTGAGTTTCAGTTTTAAGTATGGGGACCCCCAAAATTTATTACTTTTTTTCTATTTTTGTGTGAAAATCTTAATGCGGTTCACAGAATACATCTACTTACATAGTTTCAACAGTATAGCTCTCATAGTTTCGGAAAAAAAATGGCTGTGACATACGGACGGACAGACAGACAGACAGACATGACGAATCTATAAGGGTTCCGTTTTTTGCCATTTGGCTACGGAACCCTAAAAAAGTTTAAACACAAACACAAAGAGTATATACAAAAATGAAACTGTACTTGTAAGGAATCATTTGTTTGCACAAATCTATGCTTTACAAAAAAAAAATATTTGAGTACAAATTACGGTTACTTTCCTGTTTCTATGACCCAAAATCTCGAACTCATTGATCGCTCAATAACTCTCAAAACACCTCTTATCAAATTCATTTGTCCTCCAGGTATGGGATCACCAAACCCGGTGACCAACAACAACATGTTACCACCTGCGATGCCGTCCCCTATGCCGCAGCTCATCCTTGCCTCTGGTCAGCTGGTGCAAGGCATCCAGGGTGCCCAGCTGCTCATACCGACTTCACAAGGTAAGTCACATGGTCATTATAACCATCATCCTCATCGTTTCAGCAAAAACACAAAAAATAAACTGCACCTCACCATCAGCGATTGCATCACTGTTTACCATCATATGGGATCGCAAACAAGCACTAGTTTATATCAATTAAAAAAAAACTTCTGCTGTTGGACGATGTAGGCCTCCCTCAAGTGTTGCCACCTCGATCTCGCTTCCATCGGATTCCCGCGACCCCAATAGGTCATTAGCCCACCTTGTGGGAGGCCCACCAATGCTGCGTCTTCCAGTACTTTTCCATCGACCATCTATTCTGCCAGTAATGCATGCGACCACTTAAGTTTGGCGATTCTTTGGGTTACGTCACCGACTTAGATTACTTACTACGTACTTAATAAAGATGAAAGAAAGAAATATAATTTTTTGAAAGGTTAAACTAGAAAGTGATCGATCGATACACAGTGATATACACCGATAAATTTTAATCGTTTTAATCCCGTGGAAGGTCGATCCGAAACACTACCGATTTGTAAAAATAAAATTAAAAAATGAAGTGCCTTTTTTCAAAACTCGTATTAATTTACGCATGTACGAAATTAATTTCTTTAAGAAAACGTCAGCTGAGCGAGTCCAATGACCTGTAGGTAATAGTCAGCGTTGCGTACAAACTACCTACAGGTCATTGAACTCGCTCAGCTGATTTTTTTATTACGTTTGGTGAAATGTTTAAGGACAAGTGACATATTTTTAAATAAATATTGGAACGTAGAGAACAACTGAATTTTAGTAGAAGTCTGACATTGCTCTATCCGGAGCAGGAGAAGTCACATGTTAATAACCCACCTTAAAAAATGGTGGCATGTGTATATATTTTTTAAGATAAATGACATTAAACAAAAAAAAAACGAGGTACATAATTTTGAGACACAGTTGGCGCAGTGGTTGAGCGATTGACTGCTGCACTGCGGGTCCCTGCGCTGGTTCGATCCCTGCATAGCACAAATAGGTATTTTTATGGCCAGAGATAGGTGTTCTGAGTCTGGGTGTCTTGTGTATGGGAGTTTACTTGATACAGTTATTCCTAGTGTAAGGCAAAGTTTGAAAAAATACATTGACTGGTCAACGTCGATCGATCACTGCTTTAGTTAAAAAAGTGATAATATAACTGCATTTTAAACGCTTGTTTAACTGAACAGTATGTAAAGGTTTGGTAACCAGTTGTATCCGAATCTAATCTTATTTGTTCTACACTTAATTTAAACCATGTCTAATTACGATAATATCTTTAAATATGAACATACTGTGTCTGTTTGAGTTTTGTTAAACACAAGGTTTATTTTGTTAGTATGAATTCAAACAGATTAAGGGCACCATGTCGATTTTATACATAGTATCTACTTCCGTATCGTAATTGTTTTCCACTGATTGGGTAGCATTACAAAATTATGTCAGCTAGACCATATTTCTTAGAATCCTTTCTTTCTACAGGCATAGCAACACAAACGATCCTCACAATACCAGTCAACCACGTTAACTCCAACGACCAGATGGTGAACCTAGCCCTAAACAATGGCCAAGTCGTGTCCACGTCGCTCGCCAACCTCCAAGCTATGGCCCAACCGCACCAGCTGCTAAACTCCAACCAACAACAGACGGCCAACATTCGGCCAAACATGTTGAACCCAACATTGTCGAACGCGCTTCTAAACCAAGGGCTGCCAAACTTTTTGTCGAACGGGGCCGCCAATGCGCAAGAGCTGCTTCAAGCGTTGCAGCAGCAGCCTCAAGGGAACCACAACCTTCTGCAGACGGTGCAGCAGAACAGTATGCCTCAGCAGATGCAAGGCAGGCGGTCTTCATCTCCTCGCCCTGATAGGCATTATAAGGAGAGAGAAAACTTTGCCGAAAGATTTGGGGGTGGTTCCAGAGAAAGGAACGAAAGGGAAAATTCCGGGGCTTCAGCTATGAATAGCATCAACAGGTGAGTTTTGTTCTGTGTACTTATTTAGTTTTTAGGTGTATGCGACGCGAAATGCGTTCGTTTACGAGTGTGTAATTAGGACGTAGGCACGTGTATGTTTTCAGTGATACTCGACTAGTTTAAATATCAGCAGTGGACTCATTAACGAGTGTACTTAACTAGCCCTCATTCCTGTGTTAAAAGTTTCTAGATCTAGATTATTTTTTTATCGCTTACCATGGGGTAAATTACAGAAAATTATACCAAGTTCATGTCGACCGATTTAACGAGCAATTCAACGAATTATCGACAATTATAACAATAATTGATTTTTAAAATCAATTACATCATAATTGTCCAAGTCTAACGTTGTTTGATGTGGATCACCAAGTTAGTTGTACATTTTCGTTATTGGATAACCACCCCTATTTTGTGGGTGGTAAAGTTGATGTGGAGTGCAGATAATGTGTTTTAGCGTGGGTGCACCGACAAGTGTTGTAGTAATTATGTGACAATGAATGTAATTACGTGTGACGCCGGCCGTGGATCTTGTGCGTGTGAGTGAATTACTAATCAACGTTTTGTTGTGTTGGTTAGGGAAGTTTTTCATCCCTAATTAGTGATGAGTTTTCATTATTTTGATGGATTTGCCAACATAATTGGTTGTAATGTTGAGCATGTGAGATTATGATCACCAGAACAATTCGTATTGTGAACGAAGTTCATGAGCGACTGGATATATATTCTCGTGCACTTTGGGTGAATTCGCAAGAGTTTTATTAAATATAGTTAGTTATGTGTAAGACAATGTAAGTATTATTTATGTTAAAGTTTTGTTTTGAATAGAGATTATATACATATTTTTATTATTTTAACATTTTTTCATAAACTTATGTTTAGGGTTAAGTATAATTGTTAGCTACACTGTCGCATTAGGTTATAAGACCTGTAAAGATAGATGTAAAGAGGAATAATAAATAAATTAATAAATAAATAAATGATCAGAATGCATCAGGGAATCGTAAACAATTTTTTTTTTTAATTATTTATAGGCACGCGTTTGAATACTATCTCACGTGACGATAAATGAAGATGTGACCGATTATTTTGCACGCTTGCCTAGAAGTAACCTATAAATTCTTGACTTGAAATACCCCTAGGTGTAGCTATCAGGAAACACAGACTCTGGCAGAGAATTTAACTCCTTATCTGTACGCACAACGAATATATTCCCAAAACGATTTGTATGCATTGATGGGATCCAAAATTTTCCGTAAAAGCAAAATAGCAATTTATTTTTTATTTTTGGAGCCCGTAGTTTGAAAATAGTAAGTTTTTTTTTTAATAACATAATAAAGTTTCCACTGCTGGCTCTCTAGGAGAGGGAATGTGCCATAAACCACCACGCATGGCCAGTGCGCATTGGTGACGTCTCGTCTTTGTTTTTTGACCTAATATATACACTAAATATTACGAGTATTCATGTATTCATATTAAATTATTTAGTGTATTGTAATTCGATTTTCACATCAAAAGAATTATCTTAGATAAATCTCCATAATTCAAGACATATAAGTTTTTCCTCACAAAAGGATATTCCCTTGTCCAACATATTCATATGTTATTTTTCTTTCCTCAACAAATTACGAAGAGGTGACGGATGGTCATTAAAAAATAAAACCAATTAATTAGTAATTAGTCATAAATATAGTAGTAATTAAAACTATTTACCTGCTACTCAAGAAAACACTAATAGTGGTAATAAGGATAAAAATAAGCGGAATTGAAATTAGTCATACATACATAGGTATATACAAACTCAGGTCTTTTCTCTAAGTCTCTGAGTCTACCTAATTGTTTACCATTTGTATTAAGCCATTTTGCACTTTAATTTCGAGAATAGAAACCAAAACATAAAAAGTGACAAAAAAATATATACATTTTTATATAAAACTTAGGTTCTGTAAAAAAAAAAACTTAAGGTAACATACTCCCAAGATAAAAGGTTTAACATGTCCTATTTCAAGATGTGTTCGACCCATGCACCAATTTCATCTAGATCCGATTTAGCCGTTAGAGCGTCAAAGACTAACAAACAAACACACACGATTAGAAACACCACCTTTTTATTTTATTTAACAACAAAATATCGTAACTACACTTAAAACTGACGTAATCATGTAAGCTAAATTAATTGATAATAAATATTGTGGTTTTAAAAATCTAATCTCTCAATTAAGATATCCGAAAAGAAATATTTCCTTCCAAATGGCATGCATTAGCAGCTAATAATCTCGCTAGCGGATCAACTAGATACGAACCTAGATTGCTCGGTCTATTAAGGTCGCATACTTATTGCAATCTTTAGCTCTAACTCCGATAATTAGGTATAATAGGAATGTATAACTTGCTGTATAATCGTGTTTGAAGTGTATTTAGTTTAGTTGATTCGTTCAATAGCTTTGGACTGAGATTCTTAAAGTTAACAGGACCGCGACCCCAAAATCGTTCGAAAATCAAAATTATGCCGTTAAAAAATGTAACACTAAAATATTTTTTATAGTTTTTTTTCATTTATTTATATATACTTACAACATATTTTTTTTTTGTTGAACTTTACATTTAAAATAATTCTAAAATTATTATGCAGAAAAATTTATAGAATTGAAATTAAAATAAAATAATTTAAAATATTTTTATTATTTTTAGATATTTTTATTATTTTTAGATATTTTTATTATTTTTAGATATTTTTATTATTTTTAGATATTTTAAATATTTTTATTTTATATTTTTTCAAATGATTAAAAATATGTCTAAAAATGAATCTAATGTCAAATATAAAGTCAGATGTTTTGCCATTTTTTTATCTACATGTACAGTACTTAGAAATCTTATGAACTGCCTTTAAATACTGTATTTATTTAAGGATACTCATGCATAATAACGTCACATAAAAATACAATATGCAGTCCACAACTATTAATCGATTCATATAAATTCGACGAATAGTGTCGTAACTACTTATTTTAAAACAACACTAAACAAATGCTTTTCTTGGAACATTATTATTTTAATTCCGCTGTCATTTAAACTCGATTCACATTTAATTAGTGTGTATTAATTAATTTGATGACTAATGCCCCACGTGAACCCATCACGCGAATATTATCGTTTTTAACACAAAAAGCTGTAAAAACAGATGTTATCAAGCAGGGGTAATGTCCTTTATTACACGTAATTATGCACCAAGTGCATAATTGATGATATGCTTGGGGAAATACATTTGATAACAGACAATAGTGTATTAAAAGTTTTATTGAAAGAATACAAGAAATTATTTTTATAACAGTCGCATTTAATAATCGGAAGCAATTGTTCAACGGTTGAGGCGTTGATGGACACAATTGTAGGCTGTAACTCGATTGGGGTGATGTTTCCGATCGTATGTCAGTAATAAAGAAAGTTATGTAACACCAACAGGCAGTTACTTATAAAAAGATTTAGTTATGTAGTACGAAGTTATTGTTGCTATATGTAGAGACAGCAACAGCAGTCTGCATTAACCATGCTTTGTAAGACAATATGATTCGTTCTTTTCCCAAAGAATTAGCATTACCATTCAACATGGCAATGCTGCCAGTCTTCTAGGCACATTTCTAAATGACAGCAATGTTGAATAATACTTAGATACCTAAGTCTATTTTATGTTTTTGTATATAATACAAGGTTAGATTTATACCTAAATATGTTATATGAGTTTTAGTATGACGCCGTTGTGACTTTATTCTTTGCAATTATCATTTAATTACTTTTGACAGATTCTTGAGTAATACAATTTTTTTTGTAGTTTTATAGTGCTCGCATTTTGTCACTAAAATCTTAACTTAATTACTCTTAAGCATAACAACATCGCTTCTAAAATTAAAATATAATTTAAGAGAAAGGAACACTTTATACAATAACTAAAATAACGCTAACTGCCCGATATCCTGTCACAATTTAATTAACGAAATAGTTAATAGTGAATGCAAACTCCAATTAAATACAACGAGACAGTCTAGAGCAGTTAATGTGAGTTGTTTTAGTATTTACCTAATATTGTAATTATGCATTTGATTCTAATGCTAGTAACTCAGCTATGCATATTCGTTACTGCTTTAATACTGAGAAAAAATTTAAATTCCTGGTTTTACATGTTTAGTTAAATAATTTGTCAGAATTGAAAATTTCCCTGAAAATTAAAAAAACGCATTAGCTAATAGCTGCTGCTGTTGGTGTGTTTAATCAGATAATAATAATTATTATATTATAATTTAAACACGTGGTACACTTGTCTAGATTGCCTAAGACAGAAAAAAATGGAAGGAGAAAGAGACTTTTGGTCAGTATTTCGACGAATAATAAAAAAATGAACTATACCAACATTTATCATTTTCTTTTATCTATAATTTAAAAAAAAATCAAGAAGTTTCGTCTATCGTATATTTTAATCAAAAGTAAAAAAAAAACGAAACAGCTCTAGCGTAAGAATTAGTCAAATTTTAATACATAATTTGAATAAATAATTTCAGACCATTAGGTCCCTCTGTTTCTGTTATTAGCTAGGTAAGTACCCACAGAGGCGTAATAAGGAAAACGTAGGAACATCAGGCTATTATCTACTTTAATGAGGTAGGTATTTAATGTTAATTATATACAGGATGTAATGTAACTCGTTGTTACTGATATAATTACATAAATAATGCCATGTTCACGCACTTTATAAACAATTTTCTGGTGTTGGTAGTGCGGAAAAGTAATAAAAAAATGTTGGTGAATGCGCAAGCGCGACATTACCCTGCTTAGATTTAATTGTGAATTAGTACTTGTGAGTGTGACTGTACTTCTGGCTGTGACTGTACTTACTTGAATTTACATGTGAGTGTGAGTGCTTATAATGGTGTAAGTATAATTTTGTCTTAAGGTATTTGTATCGTATACTTATAGATAGTTTCTGGTCTGTGATTCATTAAAGTCGATGTTCAAGGAAAAGTAATTAAAACTTATTGATTTATTCTTCTCAAACAACTTTAAAAAAAGTACTTTTTATTTTGCAAAAATATAATTTATAAAGTGTAGTTTTAATTAACGAAAAAAAAAATAATCTAAAAGGTATAAAACTAAATATAGCCGAAAACAATACAAAAAACTTTTATAGCGTCCAGTGTCGCGTAATTCCATAAGATTTATTACAAAAGAAACGGGAAAATCAACAGTTAATAAATTTCTTGATTAAAAACAAGTAGAGCATTCTGGTCTGGCCCGGTCGCACACTAGCGTACACACACACACAGATAGTGAACGTACAGAAGTTAATATATAATTACTTTTGTATTGCTACGCGACGGAACAACCGCTTTGGGTATTTGTCGGTTAGTGTTAGATTTTATTGTGGTTCCTGCATTGTATCCTAAATGTTGCAATGTAGTTTGAAAAACTGTTTGGTTAAAATATTTGGGTATATGATAATTTGACATATATATAGGACAGTATACGGCTCGTACATACGACGCTTATAATTTTTTTTTATTATATGCTATTAATCAGGTTAACATGAAAAAAAAAACTAATAAATCAGCGCCATACAATAAGGTAGACCATTGTGCTCTTGCTTATTATTGCAAATGAGTATAATTTAAAAAAATATTTTTCTCATATTTGTCCTGTTTATATAATGTGGTGTATATTAATAATATGCATTCTAAAAAAGCGAAAGGTATCTAAATGAGTTCTGCTAGTTGGCTTCGGCACCTCGTACGCCCTTTAGAGGACCAGGACACCAGGACCTTTTATTATTCAGGAGGTTTTTATTATTGTATAGGTATAATAATAGAAATCAAGCGCCACTTACTACCTGTACCTGCCTAATAAAAACTTATTTTAAAATAATGATGTACAATTATCCCATACTAAAAATAAGCTAACAAACAGCAGTACACTAATTCACGGTAGACTTACAAAGTTTTGCAGCAGACATTACGAAAGTCAGCTTCGAGCAAGCGGAGAGATCCAGCTAATACGATATATAATTAGGTGGCGCATTAAGTATTCCGCCTATAATTACCGTAGCGCCTGTGACGCGCCTAATCCGGCAAGTAATGGTGATAAATAGATCTATACGGGGATATCACGCTGAATATATTAGCGTACTGTAGTTCACTACACTGTGTTGTAGAAGATCGACCCGTATAGCTACTATTTTTAAGAATAGAATAAACTTTATTGTCTACTAAAATAGTAACTAAACTTTTGCATAAACGAATATATGGATACAATTGTGTTCTAAGGGCCTGTGCATACCATGTTTTATAAACGCGCCGTTGACGCGCGTTTGTAGTGATACAGATGATGCTAGCACATTAATTAAACATAATTTTTTTTATTATTATTTATATAAATTTTATATTATTTATTGGATTATAACTCCTTATAGTTTATAAAACAATCAATAGATAGAATGATTCATGAGGAAGGATCAGGAGTTACATACTCACCGTAGGCGCGGGCTTGCAGACAATTAGCATTGGGTAGCTCGCTCTCCGGCCATTCGGTAACTGTCCGGACCAAGCCTAAGTCGTCGACGGCGCGCACTGTTCCCGCGCGCCTCAAGTAGTTGTCAGCAACTGCAGGGACCCAGCTGGGTCGAAGCCTACTGGGGTCAGGGTTATCCGAAAGGGAACTCGAGCCCCGGTATGAAGGCTAAAAGGAACAGGGTGGGTCGTTTAGTCAGTTAGAGTCTGACATTATCTCCCGCTCCGCTCAAGAGCGGGAGTTGTTATTGGGATATTTTTCCCACCATAAAAAGGTGTAACATGCTTTAAAGTAAAGAATATCGTAATAAGAATATCTTTATTAAAGAAAAGTTCGAAAATTATAAAGTCCCGTGTAAAGCTGAAGCAGATCACTAATAGTTACACTATATTCACATTCTATAGTTATATAAAAGAAAACAGCCGTTCTCTATAAAAATCTGTTTCATAGCGTGGCTAAATAGTAATAGGAAAAAATCTGACGTTATGCAGTTAGGGCTGTGGAGGTTAGATAGGCAGTTTTTGCGTGCAAAATACTGCATCCAGTTAGATCGGAAGTCGACCCAAACATTGGAAAAAGCCTAGGCAGGTTGATTGACTGCAGTTCATTACACTGTGGCTTGCGAATGTGACTGCGTAAACAAACCTAACTTGTGTTGAATGAGGTGGTAACTTGTAAATTGTAGGGACTTTTGCTGAGCAATCTTTTTTTTTGACTAATGTGTAACGGACTGTTGTTGTAATTATTGCACCGATTTTCATTGATATGAAAATGGGGTTCTACAAAATTTGAGGTGTAAACCATACAAAGGCAACTTGTCTCTTGTTCTCTTCAACGCATTCGGTTTTAGGACTACTAAAATTTTTAAACTAGGTACAAATCCACTGGAACCTACTATGAGGTATCAGACTTAGGTAAGTACTTAAAATAAAAGGATCTTTACTCGATACCTATTTCGATTAGCATTTAAACTTAAATGGCGTTTATAAACGTTTGAGTTATTAAAATGCCAGAAGTAATGTATTCTTAATTGACCAACAAACAACGTTAGAGCATAACCAATAGTTTAGGGCAGTTATTCCCAAAGTGATTCCTGGACCCCAAGGGTCTCCTTCATTAGTACCTGTTCCAATGACTGTGCGTGCGATTTTTTCTGTTTATGATAAACCCCCTTCGACCGTTTTGCGCGTATGTGACGCATAATTTTCCTATAATTATTGTAAGTTGGTTTTAAGATTGGGTCATTTTGCGCAGATATTTTTCTTTTACTGTAACTTTTTACTATTGAATCGATGACGCGTAGGTACTTATATTTTGTGCCAATTACAACACACAAGATGTCCAATCTCTAATAAAAGTTTAAGAAATTCTGGTTTAGGTATTCATAATTAAGTACTTTCACATTCAATTATTTTGAGTATAGAATAATATCACTTAAAGCGTTCTACGCAACAGCATATTAAAATGAACCCAGTTTAACACAACTGCTTACTATTAATGCATTCTATTATTACAATGTACGTTCATAAAAGTATCATTTTAGTATGTCGCATTATGTTAACCCGTAAAACGCTGCGATTCGACATCACTACAATAATTATATTATTATTATTATTGTCGTATCACGTCTATTATTCCTTTGTATGTAGTGAGTAGGTTATGTGTGACTGTGTGTGTAGTCAAAGACATTAACTTAATGCCACCTCATAATTACTGGTTGGAAGCATTAATTCTCGCATCCATAATTAAGTTTAATACCTCATTTCTGTTGGCCTACAATCTAGATAAATATTGTCTGTCGTTTGACGTCTATTAAAGTTACATTAAAATTGTAAATCATTGTAAGTATAGATAGTCGATTTAATATGGAGTTTTATAATGTATCTAGTTCTCAAGGTTGTACCATTTTACATTCATATTAAGTAGATACTCAGATTATTAGCGTATTTATCCTTATGGTTGGTATGGTTTACGACTTGGAGGTAATTTTTCAAGTTATAACAACGCTAAATGGCCGTCAGTAAGTTTGAGCGCGTGTAATGAATATGCCAAAACGTTCCGCGAAAACTGTTTAAGTGGGCGTGAAAACCGGCTGAAAATCCGCACGGCAGTGATGATATACTCGAATATAAGGACGGAAGTGCTTCTACATTGTTTTATAGTAGATAGATATTGAGTATTTTGAGAAAATTCTTTAAAAGTAATAAGGCAACTCTGTATAATTTTTGTTTACAATAAAAATAATCAAGTAGGTACCTACCCCATAATAACTATTATACATATTAATTAATTCCCATGACTCCAAATGTCAAGTAATAATTTCATAATTATTTGCGTCTTAATTAATAAATTATAAACACAATAGTGTGTTACACTGAAGGGTTAATGCCATTGTAAAGAAAGTTCATGTCGTTGTAGAATGAGACGATAAAAAATTATTATTATTTGTAAAGTAGAAGATTGTTGTTTAATTAATAATATTTGCAACTAAATGAATTAATAGCAAGTACTTATACTAAGTACTAACTGGTTACCCGTCTTAACGTGATATAAGTACTTTGCGCCGTTGCAAACGGAAAATGTAGAGTCGCTATATTTTTAAATATTTTGCGGTTTTAAAACAAAAAGTTTTCAGTGTTAATCGTAAAACCTAACTATAAAAAAATAAATGGGAATATTTTCAATAATTCTTAAAATAATTCTCTAGGTTTATAATATCACAATTTTTTCTAAGACTAACACTACCTCACAATAATTATAATATAAGTTTCTTAAAAAGAAACTTATCATTTCACCTGCAAGAAAAGACAACCTATAATAAATTGCTAATCGAACCAAAAAAATAACGTCTATCGTCCACTTATTACCTTCATTGATAAACTCTTATGTAATAGAGCTACGCGTCATCGTCAGATCAATCATATGGAAGGCGTAATGAATAAAGAACATAACATATTGTGAAATCGGTTAGCAATTTGTTCCTCGCATACAACTATTACATAAAAAGCTTTGTCGTATATTTTGTTCATTGAACTAACGTTTAATATCTGTTTTAGTTAGTTGTGTTGTTTTGAGATGTGGCATTTATTTGTGACAATTAAAAAGAAAATGTCATCTTAAATGTTAAGTGAAAGTTTCGCTCTTACTATTAATTAAGTTATTATAATGTTACGTATAATAATTATTTATTGTCAGTTAGAATATTGATCCATCAAAAAATGTTTTTAACATTCTTCGACTCCATTAATCCTTGTGCCCTTTTTACTTTTAGAATTGAGTGCAAACTTTTTATCTACGTTTTTCTCTTTAAGTTAACACTACTAATTCACAGTAGAAAATATTTATAGAGTTGCTTTATTTAAAAAACTGTTAAAGTGGTTTAGTATTTTTTTTAGTGGACTTAACGTAGCTGTTTGGTTTCTAAGATAGTAAATCTTTCTTAAATTTAATTACCGACTTAGGTAAATAATAAACTTTTCTTCAACGATGTTATGAATATGAAATTTCGGATCTGGACACGGATACAGATAAACGATTAATATTATACGGGTTTCGAATACGCATAAATATACTCATCATCATCATTTCAGCCGATAGACGTCCACTGTTGGACATAGGCCTCCCCCAAGTGTCGCCACAATGATCGATCCTGTGCGTCCCGCATCCATCGGATTCCCGCAAATATACACATATAATAATAAAAATAGTAGTATGACATAATAGTATAATAATATTATACTAGTTTCGGATACGTATAGTTTCGGTTAGGGATATTAGAATTATTAAAGTAATAAACAAATGACGAGATATTGTATCTACCTTGTTTGTTTTTACAATCAGTGATGTACTCGTATTTAAATATTGTTTTACCGTTTAAGCCACCTTTTATCCAAAACTATTGGAAGCTTGTAGTTTGTTTATTTTTGTTTTTATTTCGTGTATCAGATATTTTCGGTTATGGAGCTACATTCCTACTTTTCTAAAGAATGGCTTCGAGTTAGCAACGAATTGAATTAATAATAACCATGCTTTTTGAAAGTATAAAGAAACAATAACAAGTCATTCATTCAGGAATTCTGTCAATATTTCTCACCAATATGCCTAAAAAATTGTAACATTCTGACATTATTTCGATTTCGGCGCTCCTGATCTGTCGTCTAAGCCCCTTGCTTTTTGACGTCCACTAACGAAATGTCATTGTCGTCAGGCAAGACTGACAGCTTAGAACGCGCTCGAATTCCAGCAATGATTGTCAATACTTGATCTACTAGCTACACAGGTGTTGATCTGACGGAAAAATGATGATAGCTATTGATTTTTCATAAAGGAAATATTCAGCACTTGATCATCAAGACATTCTTACAAAATACCATTATTGCAACAATTAAGGAGAAGTATTATTTATTACAAGCCCGAAAAAGGTCGCAACTCCAACGCAAAAGAGTTAAAACTCAAATAATGACGTCACCATCATAATTCCTTGTAACCGCATATATTTAAACAATAATTATCGCCATAAACATGATCGAATCTCGCCAACTACGCAATATAATTATGCCTGACAATACGTACTGACAAGAGTGTTCCATTTTTTCCTTAAAGACGATTTAAGTTTATTAAAAAGCAATTATTGACCTTAATAAAACATTTTCCATTTTTATAATCGTACCTTAAGGCGGCCGTTATATTACTGGCCATATTCGTTTTAAGACAATTCCATTTTTAAATAAAGAACGGGCTGTTTTCTTGGGTAAGCAGGAAGATGACACAAAAGTGATTTTTTAAATGGTGTTTAGTGGTATTATTTTATAATAATTCTGGTAATTTATGGACACAAAAACTGTGGAGTCGATTGTTTCCAGAAGTTGACACAAATTTTGACTCTTGTGTCAATTTCAGAAAACAATCACTCAAATCGACAGATTTTGTAAGAAGTAGCCATTATGAGAAGCTGACAATTATAGAGCATAGTTGAAAAAAAGTTCTATCTTAATTTTGGTGTTCTGCCTACTAAAAGGTTTATTCGGCGGTCCCTTCGTATACAAACACGTCATGTTCAAAATATATATTTTTTTATCATTCATTATTTACTTTGTTTAATTGTGTAAGTAAATAGTATTACATAGGTACTTTATTTGATTGATACTATCAATTAAACAAAGTGAATAATGAAAAATTTAAATGATATTTTAGACATATCTTAATATACGTATTGACCGTCGAATATCTACTATTAGGTTCAGCCAGAATTACCTACCCATCTATATACATTAGTATGGCGTGATATACGTCCACTTTTTTCCTTACTTGATATAACATTAACCAACATAGTTAAAGAGTACTAAAGTACAATATCAGTATAATAACGCTCCCAATAATAACCTATTAAAACAGAATCATTTGCACCATTTATTAAGACCGACCCTTAACACGCACGATAAAGGTCACATACGAATGACAAGAAAATAAATTTGTAATTAAATTTGCAACCGAACGATTATTATTTTTTTAAATAATTATCTTGCAAAGGCGTAGTTTCGCTGTCGGGCTACCTCTGATAAATTTGTAGGAACAATAAATGAAATGTGTGTAAGCGTGGGTTACACTCATTCATATACGTTCTATGTGTGTGAATGATCTCATGCTCGTATGAAAGTGTGCGTTATTATCGTACCACGACATAAACGTGCAGTATTTATTTACCGCTACATAAAGGGTGCTAGTTTAATTTACATATTAATTGATTACGAAGAAAAGACAAATAAATTAACGCAACGCAATAACCTATGATTAAACGTCTCCAAAATAGAACGATACAACTCCATGGGACTTTTAAACTTTTTGCCTTCTTGCGATCTTATTTTGTAATTGGTTTTCCATCATTACTTTGTAGGTAAACTTTTACGATCGTAGATTGAGAAGCATTAAAAGTATTCTTTAGCAAATAATTTACCGCCACTTATTGCTAAGCTCAATGGCTTGGCGACAGATGAATTAAAGCGAGTCAGTGTAGCATCGCGTCGGCTGCACGTTCACAATAATAAATGTGCACGAGTGTGTGTGTTCGTTGCAACGGATGAGGCCCTAATTAGCCAGCAATTACCGCTAATGCAGGCGCAGTTAATGAAGCGCGCACCTCATCTGTACCGCACTTGGGTGAGACACTCACAACACCATTGTTACATGATACACGGCAGTTTTACAGAATAAAAATAGAAGGAAAATATGATTTAATTTTAAATGCTAGATTAGTTGGTGGGGGCCTGTTTTAACGAGGTTTTGTTGATGCATGCAAAAGGAAAATGTGTATATTATATCTTATTATAGAAGTACCAACATAACTGATGCGTAATTTATTACAACAACGCAGTTTCACATGATAATCTTCTTTTTATTTAGCCTATAGGTCAATGGCTATATCATCTGAGGCCCATGGCAAATTCATTAGATGGGGCCCCCGATAAATCACGTTACGTTGTGACTTCATTTTAATATTTTTTTTTAAATATATTTTGGGTTACTGCTTCTGAGCTCGCGGTCTCTAAGACTGGGGGCCCCGTCGGCCCTTGGGCCCGTGGCATTTTTCCAGCCTTGCCACCCTTTAGTTACGCCACTGCTATAGGTACTGTCTAACTGCTGGGCAAAGTCTTCTCCAATTTTCTTTCAGATATTCTTTTTTCGAACCATCTAGAACTAGCCTTTGAACCTACTAACCCTTTTAGAATCGCACATTATTAAGTAAATGTACAACATCTGCATGATTCTCGTGTGATTTGACCATTACATATTTACTGTATGAACCAAGCAACCAGATGTTTATTTTGTTTTTTTGTTTATACTTTTATGGACCTATACGGTCTTAAATAAAGATTTTTTTTACAAGGTACACGATTTCTTTAGGCTTCCTATTATAAAAGGTAATTAAAAGAAAAATAAAAGTTTGTTCCACACATTTTAAACAGGTTTCTCTTATGCGAAATTTTACTCTTTACAAAAAAGTTCAAAAAAGTTCAGACAAATAAAATAAGGAAATTCCGTTGTTAATTAATATTTCTGCTTTTTATTTGTTTTATAAACGTGAAATAAGTGGCTATTCATCTTGGGGTTAGAGAAATACAATACAACATCTAACATGTGACTTTTAAGAAAGTTTTATAAAAGTGTTCACACTGCAAGATTTAATTGTATCCATAAAGTAACATGCACGTGCTTCCGCCTTAATTATGTGTATTTTTAGAAACACTAGGTGGTAACGTACCTACGGGCTATTCAATTATAACGTAACTTGTATATAAATGGAGCCCATTAAGATCGATGCCCACAGCGGTTGCAGGATTGTTCCAAAAAGTCACCTTGGAAAGTAAAAGGCAAGTGAAAGAATACGGGTGGGTAAAAAAAGTAAAAGTCTGACACTTCCCCACCCAGAGCCTAAGAAGTTAATTGATAATTTCAGAATCAGATTGATTTCAGGCGTCTTTAAGTCAAGAGTGAGCAAGAGTGAGTAAGAGTGAGTGAGTGAGTGTGTGAGTCTTCTAGGCAAGCAATCTTTATCGTCAACTTATCATAGCTAACCACTAGGTAAAAGAGTGGTATAATGCGATTCAATAAAAAAGAAAACTTTATTTCGAATATCACATTCAACATACGAGTGGTTCCCTCTCCTGAGTCAAATCACAGGAAACAATCCAACATTACTCAGACCATGAACTAAATTATATTCTTATTCATATAGGTACTAACTTAATTACGTATACCTACAATGACCTACATCTTATAATATGAGTCACGAAAAAAAAAAACCGGCCAAGTGCGAGTCAGACTCGTGCCTGAAGGGTTCCTACTATATACCGTCAGTAGCAAAAAAACGGCAAAACAAACCACGTTTGTGGTACGGGATACTAAAAACATTTTTTTTTATCCTTACATATTTATTTTAGAAGTTGAAAAATACATCATCTGTGAAAATTTCAACTGACTATCACATTCGCGTTTGTCGTTCATGAGATTCAAGCTGGTGACAGACGGATAATCAGACGGACTTTACCCCCAGAGGATAAAGTCCGTCTGGGTATGGCTTGTTGATTGCAGTGTACCTAAGTCTTCTTCTTCCTGCCCTGGTCCCGTTTTATCTGGGGTCTACGCAACACGTTTTTTTTTTCATTCTGTCCTGTCACTCGTCACGCTATCACTAACTCCTTTTTCTTTCATATTACTTCTCACACAATCCATACATCTTTTCTTTGGCCTCCCTCTCCCTCTCCATTCATCCACATGTAAATTCATAACTCTTTTAGCAACATGCTTCATCTCCCCTCTTTACATGACCATACCAAGACAAACGATTTCCTTTCAACCTTTCAGTCACTAGCGCCACTTTCTAACTTCCCCTAATGTACTCATTTCTCACTTTATTCATTCTCGTCACACCACACATCCATCTTAATATTCTCATCTCCGCTACATGCAATCTTTTTTCATCCGTCTTTTTCATAGCCCAACATTCTGATCCATACAGTATGACAGGCCTTATACGAGTACCTACCTAACTACGGAACCCTAAAAACGACAAACGCGAAACGTTACTAGATGTCTTATCTCGGTGGTGATTGAGAAAAATTGGCCTCCATTGTTAGTGACACAATGAACAACAGCCTTGTCACTATTTAGTGATAGGCCCTATCTTCCCCTTCAAGTTACGGATGAGTTCGTTTGGTATACTGGTACTTTTAACGTAATTGTAGCACTTAATGAAGTTTTAGAGGAGCTTCATTCTGCCAAGCTCGTTCCATCATCGAACCATTAGATGTACAGTTGCCATCACGGATCTTGAACACTTGCGCAGAAGTCAAATGTTCGGTCTCTTTAGTGGTACGAAGTGCGACGCGGGGGCGGGGACTATCAGTGATTGGCTGGCCACGCCATCGCGTCATAGACGTCACTCCTCATCCGTTCACTGCGTGCTGCATGTATCCAACAACTATGGAATGCGCAAAGCGATCCCCACTCTGACGCCGAGCGTTCAAGATCCGTGATGGCAACTGTACGGGATTATGCCACCGGTACACCGGGTACACGGTGGACATTCCACCCAAATGAACCAGTTTTAGGAACACATTCATTGTGCGTACAGCTAAGGAGTGCAATTCCTAGATGGAGTGTGTTTCCCGGTAGCACCTACAACCTAAAAGTTTTTAAGTCGTCAAGAGAGATAGATTAGATACTTCTAGGATATATAAGTATGTAGTATGCCATCAAAAACATAACTTGCAAAAAAAAAAGCTCTCGACTTAGTTCTTCTGCCGTAAAAAGTTGTGAGATCCATGTAATACCAAGTCGGTTACTTTATTCAGTCCTTAATTGAGGGACCTTTTGCAACCTCTTATAAATTATAAAAAAAAATGGATATGGTCACTATCTATTTTTTTTATCACAACTCTCACACAACGCCATCTAGTCTCAAGCTAAGCAGAGCTGGTGTTATGAGTACTAGACAACTGATAACATAGATAATTTACACCCACACAGAACAATTGATTGTGCACTCTCACAAACATTTGTCCTGGGTGGGAATCGAACCCACGACCTCTGGCATAGCAGTCAGGGCCACTAACCACTAGACCAACAGGCCAGTCTATATTTAAAGTACAAATCTTTTGTTTTAAATAAATAGATTGATTTGCCAATCGCATGAAAACAAGTAATACGTACCTACTTAAAATATTAATTTAGATTTGTTTAATAATCATTATTAATGATGATAATAGACAAATCTTTAGAAAACCGCATTACGGCAAAGATACTTATCATCATCTTTTTGCTCTTGTCTCGTTTTATTTGGGGTTGACGCAACACGTTTTATACTACCATTCTATCCTGTCACTCGTCACGCTATCACTAACACCCTTTTCTTTCATTTCACTTCTCACACAATCATCTTTTTTTTTTGCCTCCCTCTCCCTCTCCATCCATCCACGGCAAAGATACTAAAAAGTATGTTTAATAGATACACTGTAAGTGGTTTTCGAGCAAACGAAACATTTCTGTCGAAGTAAGAACAAGAACAAACTACAACAGAGATATCTCTTCACAGTTTGAACACGACAAGATTTCTTTTAAATTTAAATGTACCCGAGATAAAAATACCAACATCTAATTGACTTTATCCGACATTTGTCTACGATTACCTTATAACTTACGTTAAGGTACGGTCTTAATACGACGAATGTTTAAATTAAAAATACAATGATCGCTTCACGGTGATCACCATATGTACGTGTGGTTCGATGTGATTTTATACGGTAACATTATGAAATATTCAGTGGATAGCTAGAATTTTTGGTCAATGATTCGCAATTTCTTTTATTTGCCTATTATAAACACGCAGCTCCTGATTTACTTTTAATATTAATAAAGTTTAATTCAGATAAAATCCATAGTACTTACAGGCATGATCAATAGCCAAAATAAAAGTAATACAATTATATTAAAATTGCAACTATTGATTAAACAATTGCAATAAATAAAATTAAGTAAAATTTCACGTAGTCAACATAAACACAAAATTAAATTAGGTAAATGTAGGTACGTCTTATTATTATAATTAGGTTATAAATTATATATAAATAGTTTGACGATCGCTTTGAAACTTTTATTACATGAGCTCGCATAATTTTAATGAATCTATGAAACTTATAACCACATCTACTAAAATACACAAACTGTAGGTAATTACATAATTGGCATACAAAAATCCATGTCGTACCCAAAAATTTTAAGCTTCTATCATGGAGTAAATGTATTTACTTAATAATGACTTGATGATACTAATGTTACGCAGGCTGGCGGCGTCGAACGGTGAGATAACAATCACTACATCACACAATGCGAACGCCGGGCCAGCAAGCAGCGCCGGCAGTGCCGGATCCGGCCCGATTCCGTCGCCGCACGCGCCCGTGAAGATGTCACCCGGATCTGTGAAATCACCATCGCAGGACGACAGCGATCTGCTTGCTGATTCGCCAAGTAAGTGTTCATTAATTTAAGATGAATCTGTTCCTCTCAAAATGTATACAAAGCATATGATAGAGCTTCTAATTTGTTAATATTAGAAGGATAAAATTATTCAGTAATCAATTAGTTTTACATTTTAATTACTATATGTGTGTTTTGAAAATTAAATTTATCGTAATTTTCAAACCCTTCCTAAAATAATACGAACATAAATATTATGTCTGTAAACCTTACCATAACCCAAGTGTAAACGGCAACTAAATACACAGCACCCGATTCATTATACAACCAACTTACCATTGCAACTTCCCTAAAACATTTTGACAAACTCTCATTCGCTATTTCAACACAACAAAAGCAGAACCAAGAGTAACTTAAACGCTATTTTCGACACAACTACTAACTCAATTCTACTTATCCATAAAAGTTGTACGTTCTAAGCATAGAGGAGCGATCCATTAGCTTGGCGAAGTCTAACAGTGTCCTAGGAGTTATTTTACCTAATACTATAAAGAGTTGTTATAGACTGTCCGTGTTCTATTTAGAAGTTCCGAGTTCCCGAGTGCGTTCGGTGACAGTCGAGTTAAGTTGATTAGCTCAAAGTAGCTCGCCCATTCGACGTAGCGAGCCGGCACTTCGCGATCTTATCACGACATTGTAAAGTTAATTTGGTTGCGTTTCAAAAAAAGGTTTGTTTAATTTGATTTTTAACTCGGACAAATCTAATTATATGTTCAAGGGAACGTTTAAACATGTTCTAAATAGTGTTCCTTCGTTTTGATGTAAATTAAGTAAAGTTTTCGAGAAAAAGTATTGAGTTTCTGTGTAATAAAACTATAAGTATCTCAACTTAAAGCCTTTTAGTTGTGCCAGATAATATCGCTTGCATATTTTATTCGTACTGCGTGGTATCTCTTAAAGATATGTTAAGCAATAATGTATTGGAATGAAGTGCATTACAAGTGGCAGTTTGTCGGGCCTACTTAGTACTTAGTCCAAAAGGAATCTCTTTGGGACTTTTATATTTAAATAATATAAAAACCACCTGATACGGAGAGACTGGGTGGCCTGTTCGAGTACCAGATGGTTAATTAATTAATTGGTATCGATACAAATTACATGCTGATTGCCGATAAAAAGCAATTTACTTGTAAACATATTGTAGCGGCATCTATCACAAATTCTGTGTTTCCTGATAGCTGCAACGTACCTAGAGATCTTTAAGTCAAGTGTGAATAGGTTACTTATAGGCTGGAGGCCACATCATCACTTACAATCAGGTGAGATAGTGGTACACGTACGAATAGTGGTCACATGGAGAGCTTAGTCTTTCCTTGGCGACGCCAGTAGTTAAGCCACTACGTCCCACAGATTTTTCCAAAATACACCTTGTCTTAAGGGCAAGGCCCAATGAAACGGAGTCCAAAATTTCTTCATACAAACTTACTTTACTTAAAATCTACTTTCACGCGGATAAAGCTGCTGAAAACAGCTAGTCTATAGCTACAGTTTTATTTTTTTGTTAATAGAAGGTAATCTCTGGAAATACTCGTCCGATTGATAAAATTTGTTCACCGATAGAAAGCTGCTGTGTTCCTGAGTGACATAGGCTATATTTTATCTACGCGGGCGACGCCGCGGGCAAAAGCTACTTTTTTTGTATTATTGATAGGCTCGCGTTTGACCACTATTTCACCTGATGGTAAGTGATGATGTGGCCGACGACTACTTCAGTAACGGCTAAACTCGTTAAAAACATAGGATATTTTTAATCCAATAGCATTTACTAACTTACACAGCACACACACAACCTAATTGAGACTAATTCAGCTATCCGCCCAACAGACGATGCCAATTTATTTAAGACGAAGTTATTTTTATTGGCCCATTTCATTCACTTTTAGAACGAAACAGCGCGATTTTTACAAGACTAGAGAGCCAGGCTTTCTATATCTGACCTAATCGAATATAGATCAAAGCGGGACTCAAGTTATTTTGGTCGGCATTTAGCTTTACTTAGCTGGATTCGTGACCTCTTTTGGGCTAATGTTGTGACTTGTGAAGTTAGTCTGTGAGTTTTGAGAGATAGTTTAAACTTGGACATTATTAAGATAGTATAACAGTTCTATTATGGCTATCGTTTGTCTTTAAGAACTTACTTCTGTATTTTTTTTTAAGTCGTCAAAAAATGTAAGGCCCGTTTTGACAATTGTATTTTGACTACCTATCGACTTGTACTACCGGATACTAAAATTGCTAAAATATACATAGGTAGATACTACTGCACCAGGCCGTAATTATTATTTCTTTCAGTTTCGTTCCAAGTTACATTCTAGGACCTTTCACAAATGTCAAAAAGGACCTATTATTTTTAAACGAGTTTAATGAGTATTTATGGTTAAAATTAGGTAAGAAACTGACACATGTATGTTAAAATGGTTAAAAAAAATGTGTATTACATAGTTGAATTACCTACATGTGAGTGTGATATTTAAAAAAAATAATTACATACTTCGTATAAAAAAATACAGTCTCCCGTGTGCGTCTGTCTCAAAAAATATTGTACGTATTTTCATAAGGTTTTCAGCTAAAGACAAAGTAATTCATAAAAAAAGATTCATATGCATAATATAGAAAAGAAAATCGAAAATTTCGAATATTTGAAACACCTAAGTGAAGCTGGGCGGATCACTACTTTACCATCTTGGATAAAACATAATTGAAAAATGACTGAAATTCACCGACCGATTTTAATTAATACCATCAGGTAGGTTTGCAGTCAAGCACTAGTTTATATAAATAAATAAAATAAAAAAATAACCTATACGCTTTCCCCTAAGTTTACGCGAGAACGGCGTAGAAAAACGCAGGTACCCGTAAAAGAGCCCATAGGAAAAAAAGTCATATCAACCAAAAAGTGTTTAAACTTTAAAATTCAACCAATACAATCAATCTATTTAGATATCAACGCAACAGATGGGTAGTGTTTCACTCGGCAGAATAAAGCTAATTCCACATTGGACATTCGTTTTAGGCCGTCACTATCCTGTCCGTAGGGAACTTTAACTGCTAACTAAAATGTTTGTAGTTTGATGTAGACGGGTGTTTACTAAGCTTTTTCAGTTAACAATCTTTGTTTAATGTTAGTAGTAGCAAGTTTACGATACTCGTACATTTGAATGCAAGATTATTATTTTTTGCATCTAGTACCATATTACTTAGAATCAGCTCTACCGTTTTCTTCTTCCATTCTATTCTTTCATCAGTCATGATATCAATAATTCTCTTTTCTTTTCATACCACTCAAACAATCCATCTCTCTTTTCTTTGACCTCCTTCTTCACAATCCATCCCCATATTCATAACTCTTCTAGTAGGTAACATACGTTACATCCCTCTTCTCTACATGAACATATCAAGACTTCCAAACTTCTTGTGATGTGCCATCAAAGACACTTCCGCCTGACCACCGCTAAGTTCATTTTGCTTGCACTCGAAACGAAAACTTCAAAGGGTTTGGTTTGGCGTCGTGCCGCAGGATTCAAGCGATTTTTTTTGTTGAGTAATCAAGCAGAAATTACCGCGATGGTACCTCATTTCTCTCATTTTTATATCCATTCTCGTCACACATATATCTAACATTCTCGTCTCCACTACATATAAAATTCCTCACATTGCATTATAAAATTCGCCTGCGTACATAAAATATAGCCTATATCATTCAGAAATAAAGCACCTTTTTATTGGTGACAAAAATTTAGCAATCGGACCAGTACTTTCAGAGATTATCTCCTACAAACAAAAAAACGGAAAAACAAACTTTACCTATTTATAATATTAGTGTAGATAATTTTCGGTACGTACACAATAGATGCTACTTCCGAAGACCATTTTAACCACCAAAACCACCAAAAAAAAAAACCACCACTACCAAAATAAACCATTAAATGATCCATGATCCTAACTTATGATACCAAACATTAAATGAATTTCAGATACTGAATATGTTCATATATTCCATTGGATTATTACTCAACACCACATAATATTATTAAAATAAATTACCATCTATTAAAAAAAAACCTATTACAGCTAACATTCGCGACCTACTCGCTTAATTGTTCCATAATGAGTCGATCGATTCCTTGCTATTTCTGAACGAGGCGATCCATCGCTTACTACTAATTGTTTGTTGGTACTTCACTATAACTGAAAGAGGTGGATATCTGCGAAAAAGATAAGTCCGAGCTGAAAAGGAAGTTTAGAGGCTATTTTAATTATTCACAAACTGATTCCTAGATGATATTACGATATATACAGCAAAGAAGGAACGTAGGAGCGGTTTTTAGTCAGTAAAAGTCTGACACGCTCTCCCGCCCCACTCTAGAGCAAGAGAAGTCATTGGATGATCGCCAGGATTCTGATCCCGATTTCCGGCCACTGTAGGCGCGGGCTTGCGGACAGTGAGCAATGGGTAGCTCGCTGTCCGGCTTTCCGGTAACTGTCCGGACCAAGCCTAAGTTGTCGACGGCGCGCACTGTTCCCGCGCACCTCAAGGTAGCCTACAATAGGGGCCCAGTCGGGTCGAAGCATACTGGGGCCAGGGTTATCCGAAAGGGAACTCGAGCCTTGGTATGAAGGCTAGAAGGAACACGGTGGGGCGTTTAGACAGTAAGAGTCTGACACGATTTCCCGCTCCACCCAAGAGCGGGGGTTGTCATTGGATGATTTTTCCCACAATAAAAAAAGTCATTGGATGGAAAAAAACCTGTCTACACAACTGGACAATATGGGTAACTATTGAAACAAGCACGAAGTGTGGATTTACCTCAACGAAGCTAACCGAGAAAGCCAAATCGATACATTTGCTGGTAAATACTACAAAAACATTAGAATTGGTGTCATTCGCATCCTAAACGCACTCAAAGTAACTACTCCATTCAAAAACATAGCTTAAAAGAATAATCCAAGTCAAAAATTTAAAAAATGAGGTGAAATAAACACCTGGCCGGAAAGACTACTTTTTTTTATTAAAAAAAAGGATAATTGCGTATTACGTCGAAAGCAAAACAATCTTGATCTGGGATTTTTTTTTTATTAATTGTGATATAAAGTTTACCGTGACATGATTCAAGCAAAGTGTTTTTGATTTTTTTTTTTTGTGAGAATGACTGCCAGTTTTGTAGGCTTTGTGTTTAACTAGTTAATAAATGACGAGTAGTGCCTGACAGAGGTTATGTGTATCTCTTTGGAGTTTTTTTTGCGCTTTTAGATTTCACTTACCTATGCCCTAATAGGTAAGTATATATATTATAAAAGCGTATATTAAACATAAAACATCGTCATCATATTCAGACCGTCATGCTGTATTGTTTTTTTACAATTTTCCAGAGGTGTATCTACCAATATTTTTATGTTTTTTTTTTTTGTTTCCATCCATATTTAATCAGTGGCATTAGCTAAGGCAACAGACAACTGATAAATGTATAGATTAACATAGTAAACATAGCCCGAAGGATTGGAACAAACTTAACTAGCACTGGGAAGTTCACACTGCTCGCAGGACAGATAGTCAATGGGACCAAAAGATTCTGGAGTAGCGACCGCGTACCAGAAGTCGCAGCGAAGAATGCTCTGCCACAAGGTGGACTGATGACCTGGTTAGGGTAGCGGGAATCCGATGGAAGTGAGACGCGTAGAACCGGTCATTGTAGCGACGGGAGTAGTAGACGATGATGATAATGAGGTTATCATTGACTTAAAAAGTAAAGTACCCACAAACAAACTCTATATCTATTTGACTTAGAAATAAAATGTTATAGTTAGAAACAGCAGTAAATAGTATCTAAGTCAATCTTACCGCATTATTGCGTAAGTCTCAAGGTATGACAATACATTTACAGAGGCCAACATAAACCTAAACACGCGAAATTAGGCCCCAAACTTTAAGCGTAAGTACCCATTTAAAACAATAGCCTCGCAAATCCATCTATCGCTTTTAGTATGGCAGATTTTTAAGAATTGCTTTCTTGGATTATAATGAAGACAGAGAAATCGAACCGAGATCTATACTTTACTAAAGTTGTATGGCGATTTTGCTTTTGGAGCAGTCCAAATGCGTGACTATTACAAGTTCCTTAAAGTTGATTGATTGTCCAAGAGTAGCCCATTCTATATCTCAAAAAGATATGTCAGATTTAAGAATTGCTTTCTTAGAGTATAATGAAGACAGAGAAATTGAACCGAGATCTATACTTTACTAAAGTTGCATGGCGATTTTGCTTTCGAAGCAGTCCAAATGCGTGACTATTGCAAGATCCTTAAAGTTGATTGTCCAAGAGTAGCTCAATCCATGTCCTGAAAAGATAATACAGGCCGCAAAGTATATTTTTAAGACACGATGCACTTGTATCAATACAGGGTTATTTGCAAAACACTGGCAACCTCTCAGGACTATAATAAGAACATCATAAAAAACAACTTTAGTTCTATGACTTTTAAAAATTCATCACACATTGGTTCATCAGATTTTCATACAAAAATAAAAATATTTAGATTAAACGTTCTAATTGTTACGAAGTCTATACAAAGCAAGCGATAGTAAAATAGCGGAGGTCCATTCGCGGGAGGCGTAGGTGGCTACAGCAAACACAGAGTTGAAATGTGTTAGAACAACGAAATCTTGAAAGTTTGTTTTTGGTAAATGAATTATGTTTTGTAAAAAGTCATAGAACAAAAGTTGTAGTTTATAATGTTAGTAATACACTCCTGCAAGATTATTAGTGTTTTACAAATAAGCCTGTATATTACTAGCTGCTGCCAACTGTTTCGCCCGCGTTAAAGTAGAAAATTATCTTACGTGTTATTCCTGGACATGGACTATACATGTGCCAAATTTAATGCTTTGTTCTACCGTTCGAGTGTGAAAGAGTATCAAACATACTTTACACACAATAAGAAACTTTCGACTCTATAATATTTATAAGCTTTAACCTGCGACTTCGACCCAACCCCTACAGAATTCTCTTTTTTTTTTATATATATAAAAAAGTTGTAGCCTCGAGTACTATACATTTTTTTTTTCTTTTAATTGATTTAAACTAGTGCTTGACTGCAATTCTACCTGACGGTAAGTAGTGATGCAATCGTTTATTGATTGATTAAGAGCCTATTTCGTCTAGCCAGACGCCTAAATTATAAAATTGGACAGGAAGTTCTTCGATATATGTATATCGAAGGACTTCCTGTCCAATTTTATAATTTATACCATGTGGTATAAACGACAATACAATAAAACCCCGAAAAAATTACAATCAACTATAACTCTTTATAATTTAACTTTAGATTAATCGATTCCAAATCGTATCGTCCCCGTCCCATTCTCACTAAAAGCACGTGAAGGTTCGTGCCCGGGCCCCAGTTCTATTGATTACTATTTAATTCGTAGTTAGTGGATACAATTACTAAATTACTCAGTTCCTCTCTGCTGTGTTCTACGCCAAACAGTATTTATAAATCTATTTGTTTATAAGGTTAACACGCGTTCTCTTATTGGTTAAATGTTGGTTAAGGAAGAATTAAACTTGGTTACTGAAATTATGTAGTTTTAGATTTATCATCATTATCCTCAACATTCTTAAAAATATCAACGCATTCACCGAGTCTATGATTTTCACGCGTAGCGGTCACCCGCAACCTTTACGTATGAGTCTACCTTGCGGGGAGCCTTCTGTTGTTTTGTGATTAACTAGCTATTACCCGCGGCTTTGCCCGCCTCTTTCTCCTCCGTTTCTCACTTTAAAAAAAAATTGCCTATGTCCGTCTCCAGGGTCCTATCTCTGTACCAAAATTCATCAAAAGCGGTTTTGCCATTTAGGCGTGAAGACGTAACAAACAAACAAATAAACTCACTTTCGCTTTTAATATTAGTAAGGATTTCTATTAAAGATTAAAGCAATAATTATCGGAATTTTTAATGAAGGTATTGAATATTCTTTTGATTTTATATGATGCTTTGAGATATTTTTAGCTAGCTTTTATGGAATACGAGTGTGGCCTCTATGGACACAACAGTATTGTCAGTAAAAAAAAAAACATATTTTCGACCGCTATAAACTTAAAAGCTATTCAATAGGAATCGTATGTTTTCGGCTGCGTCTCTTCATAAAAATCATGTGACTTTATCATATTTTGACGGACTAATTACATTTTTTACGACCACTAGCCTATTATGTACTCCAACTATCTAAAATACCAATAGCAAATATAAATGTGTCCCTAACAAAATCAATTCAATAAACAAACCCCATGACAGTTCCACACGATAGCACAACAATCTGACATGAAAACTTTCCTTAATCCAATGAACATCGTTAGTTTCCGACCGGGGATGCATTGACTGAACGTGATGACCGCGGGGAGGGTATGACGTCATCGACTACTTTCAATCATGCTGTAATTTATACACTAATAGTATTAGGCTATTAATGTTTTGTATAGATATATGATGTAGGTAAAGAGAAGGGATGAAACGCATATTACTAAAAGAGTTCTGAGTATACATGTAGATGGATGGAGAGGGAGAGGAAGGCCGAAGAAAAGATGGATGAATTGTGTGAGAAGTGATATGAAAGAAAAGGGAGTTAGTGATAGTTTGACGGGTGACAGGACAGAATGGAAGAAGAAAACGTGTTGCGCCGACCCCAAGTATTATGAGATAAGGGCAGGAATAAGAAGAAGATAGATAATAATATAGGAATTGTTTCTTCTTCATAAACTACTTATAACATAGTAAACTGGAAGCTATTGAATCAACTTCAGTCATTTTTAAATTAGGATTGTTTTTAATCCTAAAATAATTCTTGATTATTTTATGATTAAATATATATACAAGGTGTAACGGACAGCCCTTCAAACTTTAAGGGCTTGCTCAGTAGACGATACTAAACCACATTCCACAATTTTTTTTTGAAAAAAAAATTCGGCCTCTCCACACAAACTGTCCAAATTTTACAATTTTCTCAGCTATTCAGTAGGTACATTTATGTTTGCCTAATGTACTGAACAACTGATATTTTTTTCGCGATATCGGCTTTGCTCCCATAATAAAAATTGTTTGTTATCATGAGCACAATCACGTGTTTAAGTATCGTACACTAATTGCCAGTCACCCTATATAGATGACATATTACTTCGCAACATAATTTGTATTTATACTAGAGCTTTGATCTCGAAAGATTGGCGCTGCAGGTGTGACCGTGTGAGTAACTGGAAACAATGACGCGATCGTTTTGTGGAAAGCTATTGTAAATGGTATACCCAGAAAAGTATCCCTGATAACCCATTTATCAGAAAAAAAAACCCACAAAAACCACACTTCCTGGCGCAGGCCCTGGCTTACAAGTAAATCAAGCACCGAAAGGCAAGCCGCACTCAAAATAATAAAGGATCCATTCCTAAAAGTACAACGGGTTATTAATTCATAATTAAACATAATTCCCCGTAAATATACTACGTAGTACTAATGACACTAAAATGTACAATACAAAGAGCCTCGACCAAAATAAAGGAAGTTCATGTCGGCTTCAAAGAAACCGACTAACGACCGTGCCAGCCGGCGTACCGAACTAAATTAATTAATTAACTAATTAAAATCCATTACAAATAATTAACGTCGTCGATAAAATTGAACGCAATCGATAACGTAGCGAAAACAAAGAGTTGGACCGACTCGGATAGACTCGATAAATAAGTGAACTTAAAATTAATTGGCATTAGTGGAAAATGTTAGAAAAGGGCATTTTATTACTACGATTCTAAATTTTGTTTTTATTAAGCAGCCAAGAAACTGTGGGATTGGTCGAAAGAGTTGCTGCGCAGCAAAGGGTAACTGAACAAAGGCGGGTTTTAGTCAGTAAAAGTCTGACACTCCCTCTTGCTCCACCCAGAGTGGAAAAAATCATTAAAATTTGATGTTTTCCACAAAAAGACAACGAAAAAATATTTGATGCGACTTTTTTCCGGAAATTCTTTTTATTTCCTGATTGTATGCCACTCATAATTTTTTCGAACACTTTTTTGATTACCGGTCTTTTAAATGTCATCTCTTTGCTAAATGTCTTTCTTTTTTATTTATAGTGGACCAAAACTTGACTAATCTGGTTTTAAATATAAGTTATTTGCCAGTCTACGATATGGATATATGATAACGAGGATTGTGAAAAAAAAAAATGAGTGAAAGAAGTGAGAAATGAGAATGTCAGAGGAAGTTAGAAAGTAGCGCCGACAACAAATAATACGGAACAAAGGCAGAAAGATGATGATGGCCATAGTTTCTTAAATAGTAATAGTTTCTTAGTTTTTTTTAATTGATATAAACTAGTGGTTGACCGCAATCCCACCTGATGGTAAGCTGTGATGTAATCGTTGATAGTGAAGCGCACCAGTTTATTAAGAGCTTATTCACTCTAGCCTTGAAGACACCTGTTCGTACCTGATTCGATTCTTCCATAATCACGTCTTTCGTAGTTAGCCTTTTGAATGTCTTAAGTTACATAGTTCGACTTAAGCAATTGTCTTTCTATTGTGTCTCATAATACGGCATTCGATGAGTTAATTCTCCTGCACTTCTGATTTGGCAGACTATTTCACTTCAACTAATGTTACCAGCATCAAACTAATGTAATGACATTAGGTCAATACTGGCTAGAAAAAAAAAAAAACAAAATTATCGCATCAGATTTTATTTTTCTATATTCACGCCAGTCGGGGGCATTACCTGTTGATTCAGCTAGAAACGTGCCGTCATTACGTGATCTGCATGAAAGGACACTGGGGACCGAATATGTTGAAACTAACATAAATAATCGTGTTTTAATAACCTTTATTTTATGAGCCTTAGGACATTTTCACCGTGATGCTTTAGATAGCCGACTTTGGCAACTTTGGAGAATATAAAAGATTTCTTCTACTTTAAACTTTGGATTATTGAATGGTAAAAATAAGTTAGATATAAGTATCGTTTATAACCGACTGAGAATTTTGATAAATGTGCAGAAAAATAAAACATCCTCCGCTCCAACACGCTCCGAAATAATACGTTACGTAAAATTTACTCAAAAATAATGCGAGTTAAACAATATCAAATAAAATTCCTTTTGAATTTAACGTGTGTAATTCACGTTTAATTGCAAAATTCCATATTATGCAATGCATTGACTGTTCGAACTTCAAATGTAAGAATAACGTAGGTATGTGATATAATAAATTTTAATTTAATGGTGGTGGAGAAACATTCGAATTAATTCTAATGATAGACAATACAAAACGAATTTACAAGAAAACAAGTTAATTTCTTTTTAAAGACAAAAGTAAGCTATTTCCAATAATTCCTCTTTTATTCGACAAACCAAACGTCAGCTACATTATACACTGAGGAGCTATTTTTAAAACCATTCGTTACTGATTTATCGATCAATGCTAAAACGCTCGACATTCATTTAGTATCGTAATTCATAATTGTTTTATACATTAACTTAAAAATATAACGCCCAGGCCTTGTTCATGTCAACCCAATTACAATAAAATATGTAATAAATAATCCAGGTATTATATTAATATTTTATATTATATTATTTTACTTGGTAGTGTATAAAAAAATATGTACTGTACTTACTTACCTTAATATGACTGGAAAGTTACAACTTCCCATTACAGTACAGTAGGGCTAAACTTAAAAATAAAACTCTTCGATTTCTCAATGTCTATTTACTTAATTATCAAGCTACACTTAATATCGGATCATTCACGAAATGGGTTTTTAATAATAGGACAAGCAAATGAAAAGCCCTCGATAATATTGAAGAAAAGCTTAAACTTTTACCGAACAACGCTTAAATTCTTCAAGAAACTTGTTCAAAAGTGCTTACAACCGTTACTTTAATAATACGCGTTAATTGTAATTGATAACGTATTCGATTCTACATCGTAATCGTAACATGAATCGAGACGATTCGGCGCCCGTAATTTCACCCATTACATGAACTCACAAATTTGTAATTTGCGTGTCCCGATATGGTATTTATACGATTCTATTTCTTATGTCACTGACATGAAGAGTGGTTATTGGAAACTTTATGAATATATGGCTGTATATATTAATACGTGATACAACTAATCACTCGAAATCTTTAATTAAAATAATGTAGCGTTGAATGTGAAATGTTTAGAATAGAGTTCCGATTCGATTGTTATTAGCTATGACGATTTTATCATTTTGTGGTGCCATATTGGGGTTTGATTGCTAAATTTAAGCAACTGTAGTTCATCTGATGTCTTTAATTAAATGTCAAATACTAATATCTTCCTTCATAGAAAAATAATAGGCACATTTTCATTGAATTATTTAAAATCTCGTAGACAGGTCAGTGGCTAGGAACCCATATTTCAACACTTTATCTATTATATTGAAGTAACATCTAAGGATAACGTCACAAAGGAACTAAAATTTAAAATTCCACATCACTTCTTCGTGCGATTAGAACACATACAACAATCTCAAATCAGCTATCGGGTAGTTTCCCGGACCAGTCATAATATCCGTCTGTATCCGTCTGGAGAGAGGACCAGCGATGATATTCTTCAAAATATTATCTCTAGTCCTCTGTCCTTTTTTAATGACGTTTGCGGGACTCTATTCCCTCCATACACCTAGACTTTACACTGTATGTGGGACAGACCCTAACTACTAAAATATAAGCATTCGTTTGACCAATGGCTATACTTACTTGTACAAAATAGTAGAAATTGTATTATGGATCCAAATAACTACCCTAATTTTTAGTGTTCTTTTCAATTTGCATATAGCTGGCATGAGAGCTCCACATTAACAGTCTAAGCAAACGCAAATCTCATATTAAAGGATCATTTTCAGTAGGAAACGATTACCCCAAGGTACTTCGATAAGCGAAATTTGGTAAGCAATGAAATGAATAGCTGTTGAATAAATCAAGACGTGAATAAGTTTGGACAATATTAGGTTGTGTTTTGGTCTTAATCTTTGTCGAATCTAGCTTTAAATTAAGGCAGAATTAATTTAAATGGTGCACGATATAAATCTGAATGTAGGAGAGAAATATTGTTATTTAATGCTTAAATGACATTTATGTTTTGTTTAGAACATTCAGCACAAACAAGAGCTGTCTGTATTTCAATATAACGAAGGTATTGAAAAAAAATACTGTAAAATTGACAATAAGAAATTGTTAGAATTTTATTGTTATAAACCTTGTGACAGATAGATTAGATAGATAGCTTGGGGAATCTTCAGTATTCTTGCACCTTGCACCATTGCATATAACTTCGTAAAAAAGAAGTGAAGTTAAGTTTATGTCGTGTAGTCATAAGCAGAATATTCTATAATGTCTTTAAGATAACAAAGCAGTCATGCTAGAAAAGAGATGGGTGCAAACACCTCGAGCGTCGGGAGTTGCTGGGTGATCCCCGGCCACCGTAGGTACTGTGGACGAAGAGCAATGGGTAGTTTGCTGTCCGTCATTCCGGTAACAGGACTGAGCCCGAGTAGTGAATGGAGCGTAGTGTTCCACGCGTGCCTCAAAGAGATGTCAGCATAACCGTAGGGGCTCAGTAGGGCCGATGACCGCTAAGGCCACATGGAATTTCTAAAAAGGAATCTTTTGGTCCTAAAACGCAAAAGACATTTTTTTTTACTGATCACATGTGTATTTGAAATAAACGTTTCTGATTTCTGACAACTTAAGGACACAAGTGTGATTTTAGGCACTAAATGTATGACACTCCCTTTCGATCCACCTTAGAGAGAGAGATGTCATTGGGTGATTTCTCACTTTCAAAAATAAAACTGTTTAAACTCGGCATTGCAACATCAATGTTTCTGTGAATGTCAATCTTACTTAGACACCTCTTTTTCAACGTTCCCTGGTTTACTAAATACGGCATGTCCGGGATGTCAATCGAAGTCTTCAAACAAACACAACACCAGTTCATTAGGATATACCTAGTGGCTGCTGAATTGTATATTTTTAGAAAAGCCATTTAAGCAGTAAAGTATTTCAAATAGAAGAAGAAAGTACTGTAATTTTGATAAATAGAAAACTTTTAGTTTTGGAAAAGTCTCTGTGTATAATTATTACAAATTGAAACCTGATTATAATTAAAAACGAACAAAGATAAGGGAATAAAATAACCAGGAACAAATTATTACAACAGTACTGCTTTTTGTTACTAAAATAGGTGTATGTATGAACTGTAGTCAACTGGATATATTTCCCATTTGTACTACACCATCCAACCGTCCCATTGCGTTTCCACGTCAATATTTTGTTAAAGAGCCTTTCAATTAAAATTAATTGCATCGATATGAGAGTTTCATCTCAAACATCCTCTCTTTGTTTCTTGTGTAAGAGTGATTCATCCTAATTTAAAATGAGTATTGAGCAAACGAAAATAATTATAGTATTAAACAATAAAAACAGAAGTTCCGTTGAATCTTCAAGAGCTAAATGGCTAACACCCGTGTAATACGTAAGTAAGCAACTACTGCAAGATAATAACAGTAAATTACCGTGTCGTGTGACGAAGAATAAAGCATATTACATTTAGGCAAAGGCCACTGTCAACCATAAAACCAACAGTGATAACGACCCTACATGAAACTCAGCCTATTACTTTGTAGAAAGTATCAAGTAAAACACTTAATCGCCATAACAAATTTCGTTAAAAGAAAAAGCAGAAATACATACACGTAACTCAGGTCATACAGACATACGTAGAGACACGCAAACTTTAATTGCTTCTAATTAATTTATTACATGTATTAAACAATTAAGCGTGCGGTATCTTGATGTATTGTTATCGAATTCAGGACGCCATAGTTACGAATGACTCTTTGCCCAATTGACTTATCTTTGTAAGCTAATTAATGGGTTTGCTCATCACGCGATGTGCTCTAATTGGACGTCGAAAACAGACGTCATTTCGTTATTACTTTTCCATTTTATAAAAAGGATATGTGTGATGGCTGATAGGGCATGTCGATTGGCGAGATCAATATGATAATTTGGACAATACACAATTGGAAAAGTGACTGAAAAGAAAAACATGTCGTCTAAATTATGTGTGTTTCAATTTGCTCAATGCCCTTAGGTACGTATGTTCTTTCAGAATACAACGATATATCTAGACATGAATAACAAAAAGACATCTGTTTCCAATAACTGATTCTGGAATACTGGAACATAGTTTAACCACGAATAATTTTGCATAACACTGAAATCTGGCAAAAAGCTTTTGCCAAATCTTTTGTGGAAACATAAAAATACCTTGCGGTTAATCTTAACATTTCTTCCCTTGAAAGCCAAAGCGAGAGGCAGCTTTTAGGATATTAGTACTTACAAATCATTCTTATAAAACTTAGTTTTAACCATAATAATTTGTCAGCAACTACATATTGACGATAACTTTGTAAGGCATAGAGAGGTACACAAAGGAAAACAATCACAACATCGGATATGAATAATATTACATTAACAAGCTCCACTAAAAATCACCCCATAAACTTATTACGTGCGGTAATAAGATTGCCGGAACAACACTATGTTCTCGTACATAACAAAACGATATTAGAAATCGTCTGAGTTACGAACACCGGTAAATGGTGAAACGATTGCCAATTTACCAACCCTACCCTGTCTTAATTGACGCAGACTACTCCTTAAACTAACGGGGGTAGATAGCGAAAGTAATTTGTCATCGGTTAGCTAAGCATGGTGGGGGGGAGGGCGCACTCGCGGGCCAACCTCCGCGGAGGTAGCACGTCTCCACACTAATGACATCCCGCATAATTAGGAACCGCCACCATCTACTAATTACATAAATTGCCCACTAAACTTGGCTATAATTTTGCTTCACGTTTAAACGGGGTAACTGCTTGAGAGTTGGTACGGACTGGTTTAAATTATTACAATGTGATATACAGATTTGTTAACATATGTATGTGTGTGCAATCCAGTTTTATTCGATATCGAACTGGTTGCATTCAAGTAGTATACTGAATATAGTAAATTCTAAAGTGTATTATGTGGTAGCGACAATGGATAACGCTACCTGTAACATTGGAAGTACACTACGGGCGCAACTTAGACACCCGATTCCAACTTGCGAGAATTCACGTCAATGATTACACTCGATTGACTCTGATTCCCTTGAGGGGATGTGAGGTAGACACTTATTACATAGATAGTGCTTTCGACAAAGGAACGCAAACGGTACGAAACACATCTCACGGTTTTCAGCGCAAAGTTTTATGTTTTTTACAATACCACTTAAGGAACGAAACAAAACTTGGCAATGGGTTTAATTTATTCTAAAAAAATCGAACGTTTTCATCAAGGTATAGCTTAAAGATTACGTCACTTCGATTGTTGGCATCGAAAATATATACTTAACATAATAATATTTACTTTCATTAACTTGGATAACAAGCGCTCTAATTCAGATACTAGTTACTATTCTATCCACATAAAATATAACCCTAAGTAACTTTACCCCAATCATCAAAAAAAATCTTTGCGCAACAGATCAACCAACAATCAGCCAGTCATCTAGCAACGTTGTGGACGGCATCAACTTGGAAGACATCAAGGAGTTTGCTAAAGCTTTCAAACTTCGGCGGCTTGGCCTAGGCCTAACTCAGACCCAAGTCGGCCAGGCCCTATCCGTCACCGAAGGCCCCGCTTACAGTCAAAGCGCGATTTGCAGGTAAGGAATAGCATAATTTTCATATTTGTTGTTGTATATGTCATAGAATCTATAGGTTTTGCCTTTACTATACATATTTTTTTGCTGGACACGACGACGTGGTGCACCCAAGAGACCGTAAATAGATTGTCACTACAAGCAGCATTTAAAGGTCCCGTAACATTTCCAACATGTAATTAATAAACTGCCAGTAACGGTATCTTGCAAAATGTATGCGTGTTCCATTTTGCAGTCTTCCTTGAATATGAACACAGAACTGAAATCATCTTTTTGTGTAAGATCCAGCAATACACAAAATAAATATTGTTATCCTTGTTTTTCGTAAATGAATCCATATTAATTTCCAAAGACCATAAAAATTCAAATGAAACCGTCATGGCATAAAAACTGATATAGAATACACGACCACAGCTTAAAAACTAATGTTGCCACTTAATTGTTGTTGTTAATACAGTGTCTACTTTGTGAAAGAAGAAAAAAATATATAAAACACGATCTGATGATATCTTACTTGTAACCGAAGGAGATAAAGTCGCACGCTTGTCAAAATAATGTGATCGTTTGCTGGCAACATCGTGGGCTGACAAAAAAAGGTTCAAGAATCGTTTTTATAAATGTCGTCACGCAGGTCGGCGCTCGGTTATCATTCCAACTTTTTAATATCGTTAATTGAAGTGATTTGTAAAACAGCATGACTCCTTTCATTGCTTACAATTCCTTTAATTAATTACCATTCGGGTGGCTTCCGTTCCGCTCACTGTGTCGTGGCTTACACCATTTTTTACTCACTTAGGCGCGGGCGCGTGTTTCCTAATTATTTTTTTTATTATTACGAATTGATTCGTGTTTAACCTACCTTGTATTTTAACAGTTACACTCGACTCTCTTAGGCCATTAGAACTTACAAAAATATATTGTATAGAGGTCAACATAACTCATTCATGCAAAATTTTTAGGTGCGACTCTCCAGTTTTTAACAAAAAGTACACGAAGCACCAGTCCGAATTTCTCACTCCATTATTTAGTTTTTTCCCATCAATATTTTAAAGCAATTAATCGCTGAAGTGAACCCATTCACACGTCAAACTAAACCCGAAATGTAAGATTTCAGACTTTCTTAATTGTTCTTCCTATATCTTGCAATTACATCATATCACAAATTGTAAGATTTTATTTTAAAATTGCCACAACTACAATTATACAGGTTTGACGGCCGATCGAAGTTGGAAATCATATTTTTTTTCTTACGTTACCTTATACTACGTAAATCGACAAATTAATCACGCTTCAGCACAGCTTTACGCTCATAATGTTTAATTGAATCAAATCACTCGAAACAACGTTGCCCGTGAACAAATCGAATTTCGATGCAAAACGGAATGCGACCGGCACAAGCCGAAGGAAATTTCAATTCCAAGCCACCCCCCGACGACCTCCTTCGTATAATAAAATCATTAATCGTTACTTCTGTTCCAGTTAATTAATTATCTTGCCGTAATTACTTTTTTCGTGTAATTAAAAAGAGTAGAATTCCCCTGTCTTTGTTCTGTCGTGATTTCATTTCCCATTAATTTTTCTTTCGTCTCCCTCCAATTTGGTGTCGTGACGTCGCTACATGGTAGTTACCCCTTTTATTATACTGGACTTAATTAATTTGCATTTTAATTAAAACATATTATTGTTTTTGAGAAAAGAATTCCATTTAGTATCCCTCGTTCCATCTGACTGAAGCTTTTTGTTAAAGTTCACAATGAACAAAAGTCAACAAAATTATTTTTAATCATTTTCACAAACTCAAGACGTTTAGCTACCCAAATCTAATTTAACCAAAGAATCCTATAAAAACATTTCAGAATTGTAAGAACAATACTTTTTTGCTCTCCATTAAAAGTGTTACATCGAGATTCACGAAGAACTATATTGAAACAACAAAATTTTAAAATGGTTCCAAACGTCTACCTTATTGATCTGTTTTGAAAACAATCAAGCGCATGGTCATTGCCACTTGGAACGATGTCAATAACAAAATATTGAATTAACCATTAACCCGAGTCCGAGTGCATTACAATTTCATATGAAGCACAATGCGTCAGGGCATCTTAACCAGCATAACATTAAAGTTAAATAATCAACACACAAAACGTCCGACGTGGACGACTAAACCCGAATAATTTTGTTATGAAAACTGAATTTCCTTTTCAAATGATATTGATCAACAAAGCGTGTCGTATTGTTTACTTCATTATCTAGCGTAAGATCATGTAACGTTTGTTTAGTGACATCGTAGCGTGCGACTTTGTTCCTAATCTTTCTAGATTTGTTGAGATGTAGTGATGTTGCTCCCGCTCACTTCGCCGGAGTACCGTCACCGCCACTGGCTACGACATAATCTAACATAATATTTGTTACCGTCCCCAGTGCCCTGGCTTCGCAGATGCTAGCAGCTCAGCTGTCTTCACAACAACAAAACATGTATGTGTTTTGTTTTTTATCCCTACACACAATATCTCCAAATTTATCTTCATCAATCCTGCATCCAACTGCATGCAGCTTGCATTTACTTTGTAGAAACATTTCAAAATGGAGCTAAGATAATGGAGATAAATTCGTAGATACTTAACATACATTAAGTACACGCTTTGGCTCACTTATATCGGCCGAGTCCACACGCAGAATGTCTTTAAATCAAAATGTTTCAACGCTGTTTAATGTAATCTTATCTTGATCGGCGATCCGTGCATACCTTTTGAATGTATGCCGTATATAATTATTTGTAATTACCGGTTTTGACGTTCTTTCTTTTCCTTTTCACACGTGTACGGTATTTGCATTCGGGTAATTACAGCGAAGGCGCCATACATCATACGGCCGACTTACATTTTGATGTTAAGACAAACGCGCTACACTAATGTGCCGGCTACCAAACCATGTCGATTCGACACTATGAGTAATCGCTGTGAGAACTTTATCACTTTTATTATTTGTAACATCTCGATGAGTAATATCTAACTTTCCATCTAATATAGCATGATGTATTATTTTCATTACTCTTATTTTTATTAATATTCATTTTGCGCAATTCAAAGCCAGGGCATTGGCATACGTTACCTTTCGTTTCTAACTGAATCCGTTGTTTTATTGTTACCTTGTTCGGTATTAATCAAACTGATTACCTCGGCAGACTAAATTGCCTATTGTTTTTTTCTCTCTCTAAAATCGTTAACGCAATGTCAATGTCCTGTGTTTATGCTTCTGTTAATTTGGATCGGGTAAAAAGTTACATCGCGTTCTAAAGGTGCTTCGCGTTAGATTTTCATTTGACCGGTGCTCGCATAGCAAAGTCTAACATTACATTTATGTTCGATACAGATTTGAGAAATTGGATATAACACCAAAAAGTGCGCAGAAAATCAAACCGGTGCTCGAACGTTGGATGAAGGAAGCTGAAGAGAGGTAAATATTTGTTTGAGTGAGTTATGTTCGTGGTTATGTGCTACACCGTGTTCGTGAAACATTTGGCCTATAATGCTTAGCAACGTTGTGAAAGACATTTCTCAAATCTGGACTAACTAATGCTTTTACGGGCTAGGCTTTATGTTTATTTGGATCCGCTGTACGATTAACATTTAACACTCACCGTTACCTGAAATTAGGAATAACTAATTTCTTCTTACCCGTTCCTGAAATCAGTTGTTCCTAATTCCTGCTCATCAAAGACGGGTTTAACACACACTGGCTATATCATGCATGTTTAGTGTATATGGTGCGGTTGCTTAGTTTGAGCGTGTTTTGTTATTTTCTGCGTTTCGGTTTTCTTCTTTTTTCTTGTGTTTTGGTTGTCATTAGGAATCATCATCGTTATTATTGTTTTCGATTAAGGCGTATCTCACTTGGATCACAACTAACACATTGTTCTTAATTTCGTGTCGACTTTCTAAATCATCAACATTAATGTAACTCACCTAAATATTCTCACCAAATCAGTATTGTTGATAATATTATGGGAACTGTCATAGAAAACTATGAATGACTCCTGAAAACGATTTCCTCTCGTCTTGTTGCGTAAATAAAATAAAAACGTCTAGAAAAGTAGTAACACTACAGAATATACATATAAACATTTACATATATATATATTTATATTTATAATAAAAAATGTGATGTCTACATTTAGATTATCTAAACTTAGTATTGAAGTACAACATCAAAGTTAGCCTATACTGAGCTAAATTGTTCAAAACACCTGAATTATTAAACTAATCTCACAGCTCCTAAGCATAGAACGACTGAAGAAGATCTTAAAATATAGTGAGCTCAACAACTAATTTGCTAACAAACATTTTTGATTAACTTACAGCCTCCATAAAGTGATAAATACAAACGAAATGATAAGATAAAGGCATTAAAAATAGTGACACTACAAATTTTACTTACTTCACATAAACAAGTCTCGAAACAAACATAATCAAAACGTTCTTCGTTTAACTCGAACACTTAACCAATCAATGAACTCCTTTTTTCCATAACATTTAAAACTAAACTAAACCAGGTGTCACTTAAATCTTCAACGAAGACGTAATGAAGTCGTAAGATGCCAGGAGGATCCATCGATCGACATTTTGCATCATTAAAATGCATTATCTGAATGCAACGCTACGGTTTAACATTGCAAATGGGTGCATTGAATTTGCAATCGGTCCCTCTTGGTGGTAATTTTTAACGACCGCCTCTGTTGGTTATAGTACTTGAATTAATTCCTGTATAACTTCGGAGATCTCGTTAATTTATTATTATGAACTAGGTACATCTATTATTGTGTCTACCTACTAAATTGTAAATGGAGCAGCTACAAATTAAAGTCGGAAGTCTACTGAGCTGTCGAATGAACTAGATAGACAGCCTTTGTCTATTTTTGTAAAGAGGGCACAAGTTAAAAATGTAACACAACAGTTAAAGAACAGAATAGTTTAAGTAAGCCTAATGGAAAGTTTACGTTACTTTCCGAAGTATACGAAGAGACACAATATTTTAGAAGAAACTAAATAGTTACACAAGAACCTAAATTGCGATTAAAGACATAAATAGCAATATCTTAGATAAAGATTAAGCCTCTCAAGATAAAGCTGCTGATAAACAACATAAGCCTAACAGAAGCTTAATTATTTCTATAACAGAAGAAACCTGGGAAATAAAAGATAAAATAAGAAAATTCATTTATGTAAGATAATTCCAATGACATTGGCATTATGAAACCAGAGCAAGGCTTATTATTACTAACAGCCGTTTAATATTAAAGTTCTATGAACATGAATAAGTTGACATAATCCGTATTATTTCCATTTATGTAATCGTGATCGATATTTGTTATATCGATGCATAGGAAAAGCTTTACGAAAAGCCAAACATTTTGTATCTCTTGTTAAATAGAAAGTATAAGTTCTTCTTTTTCTGCAGCCCTATTAATTTTGTCTTCTAAGACTTCAAAAGTACTCATGATCTGCAGGTCTCCGGCTCGAAGTGTTTTTTTTCAACTAAACCATTTACAGGCACTTTTTAACTGCCGAAGAGTCAGTTAGTTGGTCAGAAACTTGACGCTTTGTACGTTCCTAAATGTATGTAGATCTCTATAGAACTGGGGCCTTATCATGACGTATTAAAATTTCAGGCGTGCGAGCGAGAAAGAGGGGTGAAATTATACACTTAATATAGCTTTGTTTCTTTGAGAATTTAGTTCAGGTCGCGTTCAGAGCTCATGGTAGGATCTCTGATGGTTTCAACAAACTATCGCGAATTTTGCACGGGATTCGCCTCATTTTGTTGGTTCCATTATTTGCACTTAGCATTTTCGGTGCTTCTTTAAGGTGAATGCGCCAGGGTAGCCCACGAAATTAAAATTTCCTTAATTTTTTTGGTATTTTGCAGGTCAGCATCAAGTTGTATGTTGATTAAAATATGACGGGCGGCCGAAACGCTTATTTATTTATGGAATTATAATTATTAAAATCTATAATATAATCCTCTTAGGTCGTCTAACTCTATTGAATGGCTATCATGAGAAAGTCCTCAGATAGGGTTAGCTACCCATTATTACCTACTCTGGAGCATTTACCTTAACTAAGAAAAATACGTTCACCGAATGTGTAGCATGTATACCCACTGAAAGTTCGAGAAGCGTATTTTCCTTCTAGGTGCGAATAAAAATCTGCTTACAACATGCCTTGAAAATCTTAAGATTATGTCGTTTTAGCAACATAATCTTAGGAAATTGATTAGCATCACAAAATAACACAACTAACGCTTGCTTTATCACCTTTCTTCAGCACTTAAGGATACAGGGACACTACACAAAAGACCGGTCGAATGCAAAGTTCTTACAGCAGCTCACTTAAAATCCTGTCTTGGATATCTGATATTAAAGTCCAAAATTGTGGTCATTACAGGTACGCTTCAGGGCAGAACCATCTGACAGATTTTATAGGCATGGAGCCAAGCAAGAAGAGAAAACGACGAACTTCATTCACACCGCAAGCTCTGGAACTGCTCAACGCGCATTTCGAAAGGAACACCCATCCTTCTGGTGAGTTTGACAAATATTGTCAAATATAGTCCTACTTTAGTGAGATTTTATTTGGTTTAATATTGGAGAACCTTGAAGTTCTCGTGGCTATGAATTAACTGTTACTTTAGGTTTTAGTAACGCAAAGTTGGGATATGGAGTCAGCTTAGCACTACCTGTAGATATCCTAAGAAATATATAAATATTTTCGTGTCAATAAGTAGGTAAAACAAAAATAGGGATGATATAGGCATGCAGCTAAGAAGTTTGTTTTTGGGTGAAATGTCATTTAAATAACTTCTCCCGCTCTGGTTGGATCTAGAGGGAGTGTCAGACATTTACTGACTAAAAAAAAGAAAAGAAAGAAAAAAAAAGAAAAGAAAGGAAGAAATTGCCTTGTGCAATAAGACCGCCACACACACTTATTCACTTGTACACTTATTCTTTTGTAAATTTTTACCCTGTAATAAGCTAAAATATGCAATAGAGCTGTAAATAAAAACCCAGTCGTGTTCCTAAATTTAAACAATCTCGCAGCCCTGACAGTATACTAAGAATGCATAGAGTACACATATGCGGTGGTATAAGAACGAACACAATAAAAAGTCGGTTAAAAATTTAGTAAAAGCAAAGAAGTAAATATCGTGAGGAAAGTTTTGAGCATGAATGTGGACATACTAATAGAAAAGAATCAGATAAACGATGAATGCTAAATAAAACGAGAGTCGATTCTGTGAGGCAACTAAGTAATTGAGATATAATTATGCAACAAAACTAGTTGCATAAATCTAAAAATAAACCAATGTTAGAACAGAAAGATGATGATAAAGAATTAAATAAAGTACTTATAATAGAACACCTCTGTTACAAGAGGTGAACTTGACTAATAAAACGAAATATAGAGGAAGGACATCAGGCCAATCAGCGAGGAATTGCCACAATACCTTGTAAAGAAGGCATGTCTATAAAAAATACACAGTTTTCGGCGGTGGCCGAAGTAATTGGCGCCGCGAGTTCGAACAAATGTTTGAATTGTATAGCCTATACATAAAATCTCTTGGTCCACTTGTTTGTACATGTGCGTAAACATTCCCATGATACAACAGAAAATTCTAGTGCATAGGAGCACACTAGTATGTATCATGGGTTGTATCATATGAAAAAAAAAAGAAAACGAAATCCGAACATTTATCAGTACAATATATACTCGTACACTATGTCTGGCTGCGCAAACAATTTGGTGGTGCGACCAGCTCGGACGTGTGCCACTCTGGTGTCTGTATGGTGTCTAGTTTGGTAGCTATATTTCACAGGGAAACCACCACCACCACCACCACCATGCCTTGTCTTTAACGCGTAAATAAACTGTTTTTCTTTCTTTCTTTCATCCCGGTGAAATATAGCCCTAACAGATTGAAGGACCTTCCTAGCTTGACCCTCTTTGGGGTTGATATGTGTAGTATCAAATAGTCATATGAATGTATCAGAACTACTAAAACCACGAATTTATCAATAAGAGTTTGCTGCATTTCAATGAACCAAATTTTCCTTATATAAGGCATTCTTATTCGTCATATAATGTCACATTGTAACAAATAAAAAACTATATCTACATAATTATCTGATTTAGTAGTTTTTGTTACCTTAAATAACAAAAGCCTGATGCTATTGTTCTCATTTTTTCAGGCACCGAAATCACTGGACTGGCGCATCAGCTCGGCTACGAACGTGAAGTCATTAGAATATGGTTCTGTAACAAACGGCAGGCTCTCAAGAATACCGTCAGAATGATGTCCAAAGGCATGGTCTAAACACAACAGTTATTGAACATTTCATCTGGAAAATCCCGTACACAACTGCGAATATTGGACACATTCCCAAGTCCATAAGTCCATTAAAAAGGTCCATCATGTTAGTTAGAAATCCATCAATGGACATTGAATTTTTATCCAATCTTTTTCATTTGTGTACAGGAACCCATACGAAAAATAACGACAAAAAGATAGAGTTTAGTGATGGGGTGCGACCGTGAGACAATCCTATCGGTATCGATGGTTTCGCTTTAAGATCTGCACGTAGATTCGTGATCTCGTCTCGATATTCAAATTAATTATAATTTGCATCGATAGTGTCTTATTTATGAAGGCGAATGTTTCTTTTGTTTTTATTAATGAAAAGTCTGGCCTTAACCGCAAATCTTTATGCGATTCCAGCCAATATGAAACATGGAAAGTAGATAATAGTATTAAGTGTAACGTAAATGTATTATAAAACAAATTTCGACTGAAATATTCGTCTCGATGTAGTTTACAATGATATGAATGGAATGTCGTAGCGATTAATGTAGGTGTTTACTAGTACAAAGTAATAAAATTGAATTGTCAAAATCACTTAACCATTTCAATGTTTCCATTCCCATTATTTGTATTTTTAAAATAAACTGATTATAAAAGAAAAGAAACTTTGATGAAATAGGAACTTTTACTCTTTTCATAAAGGTATCGGTCTAGCGAAACTCACAAACATGGCAACTTATGTTTCATACATGACAAAATAGTGTAGCTTCCAGGTTTTCTTTTGTATAAAGATTGCATTTTGTAAATAAGTACAATATGTTTAATTTTCGTCAATAACAATGTAATGTAGCTGATACATTAATTTATTAAAATACTCTGAGTTGTTTCGTTCTCTTTAGCGAATGTTGCACTTTTTAGATTTAAGATTAATATTGATATTATGAAAGTAGTTAAAATGTGTCGTCAATCTTAGTATATCCTACTAAGATTTTTTTATTAATCTATAGTAGGTTTTTGTTGATAGATAGGTATAAAACGATATGTATAGATTAATTAAATATAATTATAATCTACTATTGCCGTAAACTGTAAATATTGTTTTCGTAATTTGATTTTAATGAAATGTATTATTAGTTTTATGTATTAAGTATAATTTCATAGCTTTTTAAAAAAGTTTTATTGTAATTAGGCAGTATTCAAGTTGGATTTTGTGGCGATATTAACGATATGGTTTCGATTTTCATCCAGCAGTTTGTTTATAATTGGAATAATTAATATTCACATTTTCATAGAAATAAATACATGTAACAGGGGGTCTTCAAATTAAAGTTAGATGATTTTAATGCGCATATTTCTCGCACGGTGACTGTTAAACTAATAAAATTGCCTCGCATTTGGAAATGTAGATTTTGAAGAGTATACTTATGATATGTAGATTTTCCAAAAGTACTAAAATTTGACGTTATATATAATTATGTTTTAAGAAATAAACTTGTGCGAGAAATATGCCTAAGTAAAATTTATATGATAATCTCGGTGAAACTCACGCATAAGAATACTCGATGTTACTATTCGGTGCACGCACAGTGATATTTAAAAATATTTGAGATCATCGACAAACAAAATTTTTTTATTTGCAATTGTGTCATTGCATTATATCACCACGTCTATGGAGACAGGTGCCTTATCGATATTTCGGAATACAAAATTAAAAACCGTGATATTTGCTGATTTCTTTTAGTTTTTGATGGTTGACTAGGTATATATTTAAATCCTTTTGAAAGGTATACTTTGTATAACATTATTATACTTCCAAAATCATACCTCTCGCAAAATATCACATACCTATGTAAATAATTTAGTTAGATAGTTTTCAAATAAAGACCTGCTGTTAACTGTATTACCAATAGAAATAAGGCTGTAATTGTAATATTGTATGTTAATGACCAATGAAAACCAACTTGTGATCATTAATATTTGTACTGTTACCTACTACTTAACAAGAGTCGTTAAAAAAATAATATTATAAAAATTGAACATATTTTTCGGCTGTTGAAAAATTGTAAATACAATATTAAGGATAATAAAACTATTTGGATTAATATTTAGGAACAAAGGGAAAAAATATTATCAAAATTTATATTTTCAAAAATATTACAAATGCAAAAAAGCGTATTTAAAAAAAGGGATGTTTGGCCATAAACTAAAAAATCATATTCACGGAAAGGGTTTTTTATCGACTTAAACACACCACAACACTACACAAGCCACGAGCAGTAAGGTAAACAGTGACTTAAAAAATTGTGCGATGCGATGTTGCACGTAATCTGTACTTATAATAAAAGGAATCAGGTTTCTCATTTATAAATCAATTAGATTACCCTTGTTATTGCAAGCAATTCCTTTAAATGAACCTTCTTTACACTTTTCTAGAAGACAAACGCCAGCAAATGTCGTTTCATGTTTTTAAATGTATAGTAATAAATCTCCATACAATTTATAGCGTATGAAAAATCTGATTCCCATCAAACATTAGCGTAATAGAAAGAGCATAGAATGCTAAGTACAAATGATATAATTTAACGATAAACTGCTAGTCCCGTTAAAGGTATAATTAAAATAAAGAAAAAAAATACATTACCATGCAAAATCGCGTTGCACCCTGGTTTTCATGATCCATCATGTATCTATAATAATAATAGTAATACAATTATAAAATCTACACATACTTCAGCTGTAACACATATTCAAACCAAACTGTAACAATATGTAATAGTGTATTAATTTTTTCTTCCTATAATGGTACCGAACGAATGATTATGGCTGCTGGTTTATGAAGAGAAGCAGAATAAAGGCAGATAACTGTTTGATTGCTGGTTTTATTCATTATTGTCGATCCCTAACCCTTCAATATCTCCTACTTTCATCTTTTTGTGAGAAATCTTCAAGAGCTCATAAAAACTTGCTCGCCACGGTCCTCGCGGCTGATTTTTTTGAGATTACTGGTTATAAGTGTATACGACTTGTTTTAAACCTTTACATGGAATGACTCATTGACAACCAATAATCTAAACTGTCGAGTCTGACCTTTCATAACGAAAGTACCTACAAAAAGGAATATTAAATAAAATAAATTTGCCCATCATCATCTGTCTTTTTTAATGTTCCCACTGCTGGGACTCAGACCTCCTCTCTAGGAAGGGAATGGGCTGTAATCACGACGCGGACCCAGTGCGGGTTGGTCCACGCAGGCCCTCCGTTGCCTCCTAAAGGAGTGAAAGCGCCATGGACTTGAAAGTATCATTATATACCCAAGAAAATATTTTCCTACAATAATACTTTGAACAAAACGGACTTCGACTTTCAAATTGGTCATGCGGTCATTGATAAAGAATGAATAGACAGATGATTAGGTGCGTAAGTTAGTAGGTTGGTGCTACTACATTAGCCAAGCAAGGAACGATGCGTAGGTACATAGTTTCACGTGCGCCTCAAAGAGATTTCAGCTAAACCGTAAGGGACCAGCAGGACATCGTAGGGGCCCAGCAGGGTCGAAGCCTATTGGGGCCAAGGATCTGATTCTGAAAGGAAGACTCGGCCCTGGTATGAAAGGCGACGAAGACACAGGAGTGGGTTTTTAGTCAGTAAAAGTCTGCCACACGCGCATAGCGGGGCATGTAATTGGATGAAAAAAAAAACAGGGGTTCCCTGTTTTTTTTTTTGCAGGACCGAAACCTGAGGTCCTAGAACACAAAGGGCAACTGAAGGAACAAAAGTATGGTTTTGTCAGTAAAAGTCTGACCCGCTCCGCCCTAGATCGAAGATGATCTCCCACCTTAAAAAATAATTAGGTACCTATTACCTACCTACTACATATTATATTACTTATTTGTCTTCTTTCGTTAGCTCACTAAGTTCTAGTCACATAGTAGATACCTATATACCTACTATTTTCAGCAGAGTCGCTGCTCTGGTGAGGTAATTAACCGACCCAGTTCGATCAACACCGGATTTGTTGGCACGAAACTCTGCGAATACCTACCAACCTTCCTTAAATTTTATCTACTATAGGGGTGACTAGAAGGTTGCAAACTAACATCCCAACTAAGGTGACCTTGCTAGTTTCAATCTGTCAAATATGTGTAGACAGCAGTTGTAATCCATGATCTTCAACACCTTAATTGTGGGGCACGTTTTTCCAACCATCGAATGTTAGCGAGTGGTTTACCATTAACCATGTAGCGCAAGTCCACAACACAAACCAAACGCATGAACCAAGGTCACCTAGGTTGGAACACTAGTTTGCAAACTTCTGCCCCCCTAGCCAAGTTATAAACGTTTCGCTTGCTCCGAACGCTTCGAGTTGACCTTGCCACCAATTCTTTTGTTCTTATCACGTGACTGAGCGTTAAGACGACGTCATTCCCGTACATTTGAATCTTTCTACAAGCGTTAACTATTGCTGATTAGCAACTTGGCTAGGGGTACTGGTCACCTCTTTAGTATGGGCTAGTCATTTTAAATAAGCACCCAAGGCAAGAGTCTAAACCCACTGAAACATTTATTTTAAAATATGATGATAAATGAAGCTGGTGCAGCTTTAAACAGTTACGAACGGCGAAGTTGTAACGAATCTGATGGTACCTACTTACTAATTTTATAATAATAATAATAATAACCCCATCGCCGTATCTCTACGTTGACGTCGTGGTGGGGCTTGCGCGCTCCAATGAACCTTAAGTCTGTGTCATTAGAGCGCTTGCATAGCCGTAACATGCCTAGAGTGACGGGCCAGACCAAGAGAGATACAATCCGCAGGGCAGTTTTGTGGCGAACTGTTGGGCATTAGCGATCCCACGGACCCGATCTCCCGGGAGAATTCTTGTTCATCTCCGGCTTGCCTTTATTGGCCGGCCGTAGTGAACACTGACGAGGAACAGAGCTCCTACCTCTCTCTTGCCTTTATTGGCTGACTTGAGTGGAGATTCGCAAGAGCAAATGCGCTCGGGAGAAGGATGTATAATCCAGTAAGGTGCTGGTCCGATCTTGACCGTACTTCCGGGATTGTCCTGATAGCCGTGGTATACCTCTCCGCTCCTCAAGCACATCAGGATATGTTGCCCTCTTGTTGCTATGCCCATTTGTTGAGTGTGCAAGTCACCCCTTGCCTTTTTATCGATGGAAATTAAAGACATTGTTTAGGCAGGGGCCATAGTCTCAACATAGTTCCTGGTAACCAGTCCACTTAAGACTCCAAAAACTATAGCCTTTTATTAGTTTTTCACATGTTGCAATAGTTTCCCTTCAACCGGGGGTTGTCCTTGGATGCACTAGCATAGCGCATACAGGGATAATCGCCGGTGTGTACCACGTTCCATTAGAAGCAGCTAAAAGGGCCTCTGCGAGTTGGTTTCGGCTCCTCGTAAGCCTTCCAAATGTCCAGGATCTCATGGTCCTGAGATAAATAAATGTATAAAATAATAATTAACTGCTGTTGATCAGCAGTTCAATAAAATTTATTGAATCATTGGTGTCACGCTCACGATCTTATTAAAGTCACGAATTCAGGATTCGTCATTTAAAAAGCCCGCCATTTTTGCGCAATGGCGCTAACTTTGTTAACTGCGTTTCGTAACTACCTAATTTCATAATGTTACTTTTTGAATTAATATTGTAATTACGCTTAGGATTTAAATTTTAATTTAATTTATTATAAATAAAAGTATGTGCCTATTGGATTATTACAGAAAATTTAAATGATAAGAGCAAGAACATGTGATATAACTAAACGCACAGTCGTCACTAGTGTTGGACGTTTTGATATCATCGAATAATATTACACCAACTTGAAATTTCAAATGTTAACAAATTGTCATATAGCTATTACTGTGCATAGGTAATTTAGTAAAATAATTAGATGATTACTATTAAATTTAAATATCATTGAACGACCGGTCTTTTTCATGGTTTTCGTCTCTCGGTGGTTTAAATATCCAAAAAAATTACATTATTCTATTTAAGTAATAATATAACACTAGCTCGCTAATACCAGCCATACACGGTCAAACCTGTCGTCCAATCTATATGACGCTACATGTTTGATCAAACCTGTAGTTCGTCTCTAAACGAACGACATGGTCAACGAACGAACGAACGACATGGTGACGTTTGACATGGTCAAGCGTCATGTCGTCCAATCGTTAGGAAGCTACATGTTTCATCAAACAGATTTGACCGTGTATGGGAGTGACAACATGTTGTCAATGGGGCTGTCTAATCGGTATGATCAAACCAAAAGAATTGAAATTCGATTGTGCCATCAAACATGTTGTCAACATGTTGTCACTCTCATACACGGTCAAATCAGTTTGATCAAACATGTAGCGTCATACCGATTGGACAACAGGTTTGACCGTGTATGGCTGGCATAAGATTCAATCTTATCTCGAATAAGTTATGTGATAAACAAAACTCGATTATACCAAATGTCACTCAAGAATGCTACGCTTACCCATCCCTAGCACTTCTGATACCAATATGGCGGAATTTCTTATCAGCGATACAGTGAATTTGTAGAATATTTGACGAAAATAGTAGATTTATAAATAGAAATTAAAACAAGGACAACCTATATTAAGAATAAAGGATCTGTTTAGCACAAAGTCGTGTCTTCAACTGTATACATTGGTTATAAAAATAACCGCGCACCGAAATACATAATCGAACATCTGACAATAATAATAAACACGAGTTTATAATGTTTGTAAAGCTTTCGGGACGAACGATTGCGTAAAATACTACTCTACGTCGGCCTCATGTGTTGGGAATACCGTTTGTTCATTGTAAAGATACATGTCGTCGCGAAGGTCCACTACAATGATTCATGAGGTTAATTGAAGTTTTGCCTCGATAATACGTAATTGGATCGTCGTAAGTGTTGTTACGCGATAAGTGTAGTTTCGCCTTCGTCGGGCGTTGACTCGTCGTCTCATTGGAATCCGGTAGAAACGCGGCCCGCGGGTGACTAATTGATGAGATGATCGAGAGTGTATCAAGACGAGCCTTCAGCAGTTCTAGTGGGACGTACAACGTGCGTGCTTCGGAACTGGCGCGCGAACGCAAGCTCAACATCTTCAATGTCACTGTGCAATTTTTGGATGATACACAGCACTCATTTCAAATCGAGGTAATTGATTTATCTTTTTTTTTTATTGTTATAAATTAGTGCTTGACTGCGACCTCACCTGATGGTCACTAGTCCATTTTGCCATAAAAGTTAGGGTTCAGTTCCTGAGATGCCATGGATGTGGTATACTTTGCATCTGATAACCTGACAGTTCCAATAGTTTTGCTGTTAATAAACATACAGTGCTTTCTGCTATATCCCAAAAATATAAAATATAATATGACTGTCAAATGTTTGCATCAAAAACAATAATTAAATCTTAATTAATTTAATATTTGCAAGTTCTATGAGTGTTTCATCAACGGAAGTGTTTATCAGTTCATTAAGAAAGTGATAGTATTGCAAACATTCATTGATAAACTATGAAATTATGTAATAATTCAATGATTAGTGAATGAATGTTGAAATTATATGTTATTATTTTAAGAATTTATTAGGATGTACTTATTAGATTCTCATATTTTTGTTAGTTGTAGCTATCTTTTTTTTGAGTGTAATAATGCATTAATTCTCAAATAATTCATTGTCAGGAAACATTGAAAGGGAAGTTGTTGAAAAGAGAATTAATTTTTAATGTTGAATTAATAAATAAAACCCCAAGCGTACGCTGGTGTTTGCTCCGTCATTGTCTTTCTATTGTGTCTCTAATTATGCTATTCGAAAGGTTAATTAGAAATTCTCTGTGTAACAGAATAGGATAGATAGTCTTTCTATAGGTTTTTAATAACTAGTCTACTAAGATACACAAATTAAGACACTCATCAATAGCCAAATAACTTTTGTTTCCATATTTTGCTACAGTCATAACACCAACCAGGGCCTGCTTTTGGGTGCATTTATATTATAATCATTTGTTGGTTCCCCATCCCATTCAAAGTGTCTAACTAAACCTCTGCAAGTTCCTAAAGGTCCTGGACCCGAGAGACTCGATTTCCAGAAATTGGAATAGCATAAACTTTATTGTACATCAAAATAGTTACGAATCTTTAACACAAACTTTAATCTAGGGGTGCAATGGCAGTTTTATCACTCTCAGCAATCTAATCTGACCTTAAGATGGACTGAAAGAACTTAAAATAATAAGGGGGTCAACTATCGTAATTAGAGACACAATAGAAAGACAACGAGAGAGTGAAGCGGTGTTCCCTTAGGGTTTAATGAATTAAATATCAAATTTTGCTTTAAACTTATATATATTTACTAGACTATTCATTTGTGTTAAATGTGTTAAAGTGAGTATGCTAGACAAGCTCAAATTCGTGCAGTGTCACTTATGTATAGCTTCTCTAGATTTGGTCCACCCTGCACAAATTTGAGCTCAGCTAGTTTCGCTCATGCTTGTCTTCTCTAGTGTAGATTAGCCTTAAAATCCTTTCAGAGTGTGTTCTTTCATTTCAGAAAAAAGCTAAAGGAAATGTTCTTTTAGAACAAGTGTATCAACATTTGGAATTAGTTGAGAAGGACTATTTCGGACTGCAGTTTACGGAGAATGGAGCACCACCTAGCGCAACAAACACAGAAATAACGGTAAGTTATTGATGTTTTAATTACTCTATACTCAGAATTAGTTTCTTGAAGAACGTTATTCATTACTATGGCCTAAACCTGTATTTGAATTATGTTCATCTATTTAGATTGTACTTTGTAGTATATTATTATTATAATAATTTTTATTACATAAACAAAAATACAGGACAAATATTTAAAAAAAATAAGTGTTCAATGGGCGGTCTTATCGCACGGGGCAATCCCTTACAGACAATCTTTGGATGGAATGAAAGGAAGGAGATATATTTAGGGTTGTCAGTGTACAAACATCAGAAATAATACTAATAAGATACATTAACACAAATACGTATATACTATACAAAAAAATATACTAATAAATATCAAATATATAATTGAACCAGGAGAAGGAAAAAAATAATTTATCAAAGAGAAAGCCAATTTGAGTTAGAGTTTGAGCACGCGTCACTTCTAAGGGTAACGCATTCCACAAACATGCAGTTTGAATTGTGAAAACACAACTGTATTACTAACAACATAGACAACAAAAATACAGTCCTGAAAGGTTGTTAGTGTTTTACAAATATTCCTGTATATTGGTATATATGTAGTTATATTATTAGATAGTTATATATGAGCTGTACAATAAGGTGTAAATAATGATAGAGGTAATAAATAAATATTACTTTTATTAATATGGGTTAGCCATTAAAAAACATAGCCATGCTTTACAATTAAAGCACATGAGAAACAGAATAATATTTTATGTTCAACCACTTTTGTGAGGTGGAAAATAATCAAATTCTTTCCTCTATACACACTTGTGGCTTGAATACTAAGATTATACTAGATTACGGATAGTATTACACAATAGTTTGAAAACATAGGTATAGTTGCGACGGTTTAGAACAGCCCTGCCCCAGCCCACTGTCTCACTGTAAAGACACGGACGCTCCCTCCTGCCCTTCTTGGTATCAATCAATCAATCAAAGCATTTATTTCAAATAGACCATTTACAGGCACTTTTGAATAGTCAAATGTCGGTCAGTCCAAGAAAAGTGAAGCTAAATTGCACATTCCAAAGCGTTGGAAAGCTGTTTAAAACAATCCTGCAGCCCTTACTTCACCTCTTCATGGTTATAATCCATGAAGTAAGGGTTTAAACAAATTAGGTAGACGAGAGTCAAAGAGCGAACGGTCTTATAAACTTTTTTTATACACAAAAGAGTGTTGATTCAATTTAATTTTGTGTGTTTTTTATTGCATTCAAAGAAGACGTAATAATTCAGAAACTTATGCCACAAATGATTAAAACAACTAAACAAAAAATATAAGTGTTAAAATCATTATTTCTGAATGTTCTAAAATTATCCTTGTATAAATTTAGGACAGTCAGTCATGTCTAATAGATCATGATTGCATAATTGCTTGAGATTTATAGGTTCACTAACAAAGTAGGTTAATTGTTGATGCAACCAAGCCCTTCTTTTTTATCAATATAGCAAGGATGGCATAATATATTGTTTACTTTTAGGCTTGTTCCTTGTTGCCACAATATTTTTGTTATGTATCAGTTGTATTTGCAGTAACAATGACACAACAATTTTTTGTTATGGTTTTGATTGATATAAAATCCTACAACTCATTTTAGTTGTAGTTTTTTTTTTTTCGGTGGGAAAAATCATCCAAATGCCATCCCCCGCCCTTGGGCGGAGCGGGAGATAGCGTCAGACTTACTGACTGGTACTAAATCCAGTACTAACCCGTCAAGTGCAACTGTATCACTCTAAGAATTTTAAATCTTCAGTTACTGTCCTTTTTCATTTTTTATGTTAATATTATACACTGCTTGCTTTTCTAATTTACTTGGACATTGGCAGAATAGTCGACATCGGCTCTATTTGCCATTAACTAAAAATATAATAGAATAGAATAGACTGGTACTAGGTGGACCAATGACCTGGTGAAGGTAGCAGGAAACCGATGGATGCGGGACGCACAGGAACGTTCGATGTGGCGACGCTTGGGGGAGGCCTATGTCCAACAGTGGACGTGTATCGGCTGAAATGATGATGATGATGAGACTGGTACTAAAATTAGACTTGTAAGGGTTGCTAAAATTAAAACGATTTTTAAAACAATTTACATATTCAGGTGTAAAATATATTAAAGTTGATGGCAATATTGCTTGATCTTGCCCATCTCTTGGTGGATTCACACTCACACTCCCCAAGTGACGTCCTAAGTCGAAGTTCTAGTACATGCCGGTTTTCTTGTAATGTTATTTATTTATTTATTTAATTCAAACAGAAGGGCCGAAACCAATTACACTATTTAAACACATAACATAAAAAGAGAAAACAATAAAACATTAAAAAGAACACAGACAAGTCATATACGCGATGCGACATGTCGCACAGGACATTAGTGGTAGACACTATTTATGTAATAAATAGTAGACACAGTCATGCATTCATCTCACAGTATTTCATACATTCTGACAGTATCGTCTTCCATTCTTCCCTAAACATATGAAAATCTGTGTTTTTGTTAAGGAGAGCATTAAGCGTTATGAAATAAATTATACAAATTAGAGCTGACTCTTACAAACAATCCACTGGTATATTATTGCCTTAGTTTTCATACAAGAGTTAAGCATATTTTCATTGTATTGCTTGTGCCTGCCGAAGTCTGTGTTATCTAGCTATAACTTATGGGACTTTAAGTCAAGAGTGAATAGGTTACTTCTAGGCAAGCGTGCTCCATCGTCGGCCACATCATAGCTTACTATCAGGTGAGATGGTGGTCAAAAGCGAGTCAATTAATACTATGACCATTACATGTTTTGCTGTATGGATTTTAAAAGAGACTTTGACCCCTGAGTTTGTTTCGGTGTTTCTTCCCAGGGTAGTCAGCTAGGAAATACCGGCTTCATCTAGCATTAATTGACGAAAAAAAAAAATTAAAACCTACTTGCAAAATAAAGATCATTTATCAATAACAAAAAGTATTACAACTACATATTCTATCAAAGAGCATTCAAGGAATGAATCTGCTAAGTTTATTATGCGATGGAATGCATAGTTCATATTATTATCCTTATTAGCTAAGCTACTGCCAGCGGCTTCATCATCATTTCAGCCGAAAGTCGTCCACTGTTGGACATAGGCCTCCCCCAAGTGTCGCCATAATGACTTGTCTGTTTATTATATTTGTGCGATTGTTTTATTTAAAGTTAAAACTTGAATGTTCTTTCTGCGCAGTAGCAAATGTAGCAATGCCGCAACATACTTCTAATATAATTAAAAAAAAAATAGCTGTCAATTATTTATATTGCACTGTTTTCCTGTGTCCTCCAACTAACATTTATTATTATAACAATTTAATTGGATGAAGGATTTTCTTTAATTTGACTAGAAATTAGCTGTTAATATGAAACTAGCTTTTGCAAGCGGTTTCGCTCGCGTGAAAATAAAATATAGGCGCATGTTCCTCGGTAATAAAGTAGCTTCTACTGGTGAAAGAATTTTGAAAATTGGTCGAGGAGTTTTTGAGTTAATTCGTAACATACAAACAAAAAAAACAATTATCTTTTCAAAAGATATTTATGTTTTTTTTTAGGGTTCCGTACCTGACGTACGGAACCCTTATAGGATCACTTTGTTGTCCGTCCGTCTGTCTGTCTGTCTGAAAAACATTTTACGATTCGGAAAAATCTTCAAGACTCCATTCGGGAATTGTATTTTGCACGGAATCCTCAGTGCACGATTCCGACTCGCACTTGCCCAGTGTTTTTTTTTTATGACATAGGTTTTCATTAAGTATCTGATTTCCACTATTACGGCTACTATAACCCATTGTGTGAAGACATGCGATTGTACTGTTACATCAATTAACAATAACGTTTATTCATAGCTCCACTCAAGATTTGATAAATAAAACCATTGTTCATGATAATACTAGAGCTACACAACACCGATGCACACGTGTAACACGCCTAGATTTGTACGTAGAACGTGACGTCACGTGGCGTGTATCAAGTGTAGCTCCACAAGTCTAGTTTCCATATAAAATGTATGGAGATTGACGCGCCCAGACCGGCGTGTGTGGCACACGTGTGAGCAGTGTAGTTCTACTTTAACTCCGACCGTACTATTCATGTTTTGGTCTTTAATCTATAGGTACTATATAATATTATACAGAGGAAAGATTTGTATGTTTGTATGTAACGAATAAACTCAAAAACCACTGTGACGATTTCAAAAATTCTTACACCATTGGAAAGCTACATTAACGCTGAGTAAAGTGCGAAGCCAGGACGGGCCGCTAGTAATTTATATGATGGAAGGCAGCTATTACTGACTGACTGATCTATCAACAGACAGCACAAATCAGTGAACGGATTGCGCTGAAATTTGGGACGCAGATAGTTATTATGATGTAGACTTCATCCTTTATGAGGATGAAAATAGTGTCAAAACTTATTTAGGAGAAATGTCCTTTCACGCAGATGAAGGCGCTAGTAGAAGCTAGTAGACATACCTATTTAGGAGAGGGAGTGGGCAGTACTCGACCACGCGGGCCCAGTACGCGTTGCTTATAATGACGTATTGTACCACATAAAATTAGACTAGATAATAAATTAGACTAGGAAATCATGTCTTTAGTAAACAAACGAGATAAATGTATGAAATAATGACTGATAATAATCAGCCTTATAAAGTTCCCACTGCTGGAACTCAGGCCTCCTCTTCAGTCGAGGGAGTGGGCCGTACCCCATCACGCCGACTTAAGCACGCAATGCTAATAATAATGTATTGTACCACTTGAAACTAGACTAGACAATAAATTAGACTAGGAAATAGTGTCTTTACTCTTTAGTAAACAAACGCTGAGATAAATGTGTGAAATAATGAGTGATAATATGAACTAAATAGCACCAAAATAGACTGATATCTGGGTGATTGCATTGAGATGGAACTTTAATGAGATAGATATTGTAAATTGTGGAGAGAATAGAATAGAAATATGTGTGTTTTATTTGGTACAGACGAATTTGACAGCTATAAAATCGGTGGTGCAAATCATTCTTAAGTAAGATATGTGCTGCGCCAAACTCAACACCACAAACGTTTAAAGTTACCGTGTCTCTGGAACACGGGTGGCGGGTTAGTCAGTAACAGTCTGACCTCTTGCTCTAGCTGGAACGGGGGAAGATATTTGTAGATTTTCCACCATCAAAAAAAAACAGTAGCCTTATGTTACCAAAGACAGATTTTAACGTTTTTGGTTTTTTAAGTTGGGAAATGATCCAAGGACTTCACCTGCTCTTGGGCAGTGCGGGATGATTGATATGAATACTTATCAGACTTTACTGACTAAAACCCACTCGTTTATTCCTTCTTTGCCTTGCATTCCAGTTCTAGAGCCTCGGGGGTTAATATTCACTTAACCCATGGCCCCAATAGGCTTCGACCCCGCTGGACCCCTTCGTTTTGCTGACATCTTGAATACAACCAATTTGACGACCTAAACTGAATTGTTAACTCAACTATATAGGGTAGCTCCATCTATTTCTCGCTCGCATTCCTGACATTTTTGTACGTCATGGTAAACCCCCTGAAAGATTAAAACAATCAACAACCTTGTATAACAATCAAACAAAATAGATAGAAAAACTGTGACAGATTATGAGATTGCCGAGCCGTTAATCACTCTTTAAAACTAATTGACCTAATTAAAATTAGCACTCACTAAGTTAGTTTAGTCCAATTAGATCTAAAATCATAAATAACAACGTGCAAGTCTGTTGAAATGAATGAGGCATATTAATAGTCGTATATCGGTGCAAATCACACTAAATCGTTGAAAGTTCCTGCTCAAAGATTATGGACACAAAATAGATAGGTACAGAAGTCAATATCTCATATACACAGTTAAATTTTAATCGTTTTAATCCCGTGGAGGGTCGATCCGATACATGAAGCACTATCGATTTGTAAAGATAAAATTAAAAAATAAAGTACCTGTTTGTCAAAACTCGTATTGATTTACGCATGTACGAAATTAATTTCTTTAAGAAAACGTCAGCTGAGTGAGTTCAATGACCTGTAGATAGTTTGTACGCAACGCCGACTACTAACTACAGGTCATTGAACCCGCTTGGTAAATACCAATACCTTCTTACTGACACTTTTCGAGAAAATAACTTTTTAGCGCTTATAATTTAAACGTGTGTCTCCGCATGTTTTAGTGAAATCTCCGAAGCAGATATTTAGTTGCAACTGTATCAAGATAATTCTGGAAACACTTCCTAACTAAACCGACGTGTCAATTTATAGTATTACCTCCTAACATTTTTAGGACAGAACATTTTTAATTCGATAGTTAGGAGTTATTGGCACTTCGCCGTCGATATACTTTACTTTTTATACCTACCCTAGGCGATCGCACTAGGGTCAGCGCGTTGCGCCGAACTGTACGAGTGCGACCGGGCCATTGAGCTGAGATATCGTGTCCGTGAGCGGTATCTATGTGTGCGTTGCTCGAGCGCGCTTTGTATGTAGATTGTCTTCTGTACCTATCTATTTTATGGTGTAATTCTGTTGGAAAGAATGAGTCATATTAATATCAGTGCAAATCACACTGAATCGTTGGAAGTTCCTGCTCAAAGATTATGGATTTTTTAAATTCTATAGTGTCATGCTATGAGTCATCCGTCAGGTTTTCCTAGTAATTTATGATGTCTTGAACAGCTGTATTTTACTGTTCGTTCGTTGAATTTCCATATATGGTGTAATGCACTCTACTCGGGGCTAGAGGATATCCATATTGAGATACGCACTTTATACTGAATCGCCACCACAAGTTTTTTTTTTTTTGTTGTGGGTAAAATCATCCAATGACAACCCCCGCTCTTGGGCGGAGCGGGAGATAGTGTCAGACTCTTACTGACTAAAAGCCCACCCCGTTCCTTCTAGCCTTCATACCGGGGCTCGAGTTCGCTTTCGGATAACCCTGGCCCCAGTAGGCTTCGCCCCGGCTGGGCCTCTGCTGTTGCTGACAACTCCTTAAGGCCACCACAAGTTGCTTATTGGATAAAGATGTTGAAAATGCCTTGGGGTTTTTTTTTTTTCAGTGGGTAATAATCATCCAGATGACATGACTCCGTTCCTTCGTTGTCTTTCATACCAGGGCCGAGCTTCCCATTTAGAAATAGCCTAAAAACCCTTGGCCCCAGTGGCCTTCGACCCTGCTGGGCCCCTACGATTCCTGACAACTCCTTGAAGCGCGCAGGAACAGTGCGCGCCGTCGATGTCGATGACTTGGGCTCGGTCCAGACGGTTACCGGTCGGTCGGACAACGAGCTAGCCATTGCTCGCCGTTCGCAAGCCTGCGCCTACGGTGGCCGAAAAAATTACTTGAGTGCTGGATCCCCTGAGTTTGTTTCCGTGTTTCATCTCAGCGTAATAGCCAGGAAATACCGGTGGCATCTAGTTTATATTGATGAAAAAATTGAGGTTTTTTTTTTAAAACCAGTTTGCAAAATAAATATCATTTAAATTATTTCTCGTTCGCAAAAGTTACCTTAGAATACACAGGACAACTGAAGGAACACAGGTGGGATTTAGTCAGTAAAAGTCTGACACACCCTCTTGCTCTACACAGAGTGAGCTATTTGTAATGACTTCCCACCTTAGTAAAGGTTAAATATAACTTGCACGTTCTTACCCTTTAGAATTTTTGTAAAAAAGTTATTTACAATATATTAATCTGACTAACAAATACATTTTTTTTCTCCGTGCATGGCCTTGTCACTACTACTAGAGTTGGTACACTTAGCTTGCGCAAATAATCAGTTTTAACATTGCATATTTCATAAAATGCGATTATCGAATTATGTACGCATGCTGAATATATAAATTTCGAATTCGTTTATTCACTGACAGATAACGCACACCAAATTTATTGGGTCTATAGAATAATTTGTACTAGAGTTCCTAATATAACATGGCAACGATTCTTGAAAATTCATCATCATCAGATGAAAGTTTTTATGGTAGTTCCTAGTTTTATTCGATCGGAAATCGCGTCGGATCGAGCACATTGTTTGTTATAAATAAAGACTTAGCATAGCGTCTTTTGGAATCACAAACTCTATCATTTTACAGTTTCTGATAAAAAACTGTACTACAGAAATAATTCAAATCATCAAAAAAAGAAAGACGTCCATATTTGGAAGCAGGTCTCCTCCAAGTGCCACAACGAATGTTCCTATGCGTCTAGTATCCATTGGATTCCCTCGACCTTAACCAGGTCATCGGTCCATTTTGTAAGAGGCTTTTCAACGCTATGTCTTCTGATACCCAGTCGCCATTCTAGACCTTTCAACCCCATCGACCATCTGTTCTGTAAACAATGTATCCTGCCCTCGACGTCTTTTTTGTGGTGAAAAAAATCATCCAATGACAACCCCCGTTCTTGGGCGGAGCAGGAGATAGTCAGACTCTTACTGACTAAAAGACCCACCCCGTTCCTTCTAGCCTTCATACCGGCTAGCTTCATACTCGAGCTGTCTTTCAAAACTAACTGCTTTTGCTGACAACAGTCTGTTCTCGATAAACACAAGAATTACTGAACGGGGTTTCACGAATAGTAATAATTCACGAGGAAGGTTTAGATGTATTATACATGCGTATGTATTTAATAACCTAGTAGGGAATTTCAAAGATTTATAATAACACCCGTATAAAGCTGGGGCGGGTCGCTAGTTATCATTTTTTCCAAGGTTTTACTGTCCCACTGATAAGCAAATAATCTTCAAGTTCTTTGAGCATATCACCCGTAACGAGGAATCGATGCAACTTTTGGTGGTGGAAGAGAAAGTCGAGGGTAAAATACGTCGTGGGTGCTCGCCAACACGGTGGACGGACCTCATCAAATCGGTGACGCACTGCAGCGTAAATGAAAATCCGCCAAACAATGAGCTGCATAGCGTCGTATCGCTAGAGAGGTGGTGGTGCAAGACTCGATCGAAACAGGACCACGAACTCTCCTGTCAAGAGTGCACGACTTAGAATTCTGGGCAGTGAAAAAAAGAAAGAGAAACATTTTATTTGCCTGAAAAGTCGCAAAAAAGGCCTCCCCCAATCCCTTCTAGATATTTTTCTCCCACGCTATATCGAATGAATGAATTATAATTTATTATTAGTTTCCGTTAATGATATGTACCTACCTAAGACTAAGGCCCGCATTACAAAACATCGCACAATACTCAAGAATTACTTAAAATTAGATTCAAGCCATTTGATTGGTGGAAACTAGTTTTAAGTAACGCTTGAGTTTTGAGTGACGTTCGGCATACGGGCCTTAATTATCGGAAAACGCCATCAACTTGAAATATTAGGTGCAGTAATAAAAATTGGAAAGTTTCAATCATTTTGAGCGAGATCTTCCCGTCTGCCGTTTTTATTTGCATTGATTCAAGGTGCACTAAACGGATGTGTGCCGTGTTAAAATTTGTTGAACTAGCGTTTGTTTAATGTTCTTTTAAGGAGCTAGTTTCCTTAAAAAGTAACATTAAAATAATGATTTATTAGCGGTTGCGTGATGGCATAGTTTAACACGTTGTTCAGAAACATAGTCGGTAATTTGTTTCATGTACCTACTACTGCTTGTGCTTGACTCGCGTGATGAGTTCAATTTCTGGTTTGCAAAGTACGGGTTTCTTGTATTCCCCTCGCTATGGCCTTCACAAAGAACAAAGTGGAGCTTCAGCTAAAACATATCAGAACTAGCTTCTGCCCGAACTAGGCATGGGCTTGCGGACGATGAGAAACGGGTAGCTCGCTGTCCGGACCGACCCGGAGTTGTCGACGGTGCGAAGTTGTTCTACGCGTGGCTCAAAGAGAAAGGGAAACCCGTGGCCTTAGAACGCAAGGGCAGCTGAAGGTGTGATTTTAGACACTAAAAGTCTGACAGGCCCTCTCGTTCCGCCATAGAGTGGGAGAGGTCGTTAGATGATTTCTCACCTTAAAAAAAACTTAGCGGCTTCGCCCGGTTAAAATAAGTTTCTCCAAACAAACTTAGAACCTCCGTTTCATCCCCTTAGGAAATGAATTTTGGAAAATCCTCTTTTTATTCTTTGAATGCATCATAAAATGAACCACTGTGCTTTACAGCGTTCTAGGTCTAGGGTAGAGTTTGGACTGGGTGCTGATGAATCAATGAGTGACTCAGTTGCCTTTTATATAAACAGATTAAAAAGTTTGGCAACTTTGCAGTGAAAATATATCTTACAAATATATGCAGAAAACTCATGAGAACTCTGATTCATCTAAAAAATGACGTTTAATACCTAGTATAATTTTGTACTGAAGGACAACTAATGATTACCTGCAATAATAAATGTAAGCTACTAGCCCGCAGCTTCGCCCGCGGACATATAATATAGCATATTATTATGTCACTCAGGAATAAAGCAGCTTTCTATCGCTGCTAAAATTTTTGCAATCAGACCAGTATTTTTAGAGATTTACTGTACCTCTTTATTAATTAATTAAGTGTAGATAATTATTAGCAGCAGCAGTAAAGAGCAGTGGTGGCAGAGTGGTAATGGCTCCGACTTACGAGTTGTAGGTTTAAACCTAGCCGGGCTCATTTTTTTGTGTAATTTATTTAAAATATCGTGAGGAAACCGACATTTCCTAGAACCAAAAATTCGAAGACATGTAACATTCACCAACCCACATAGCTAGGCCCCCGTGGTGAATTATGGCCCATTCCTTCTCCTAGAGAGAGGAGGCCTGAGACCCAGCAGTGGGAACATTAAAAAGGTTGATTAAGCTTATGCTATGCTAATTAGCAGCATTATGCAACACCTTTAATATGCAGAAATAACATCGTTATCATCGTTTCGATAATTAAGATGAGAAAATTGATATTACTAAATTTATGTTCAAGACATTTGAAGAATCAATTAACTGGAGATCGACAAGATTAAATCTTCGACACGTATTTATGCGATTTTATCGTTCAGGTCCAGTGGTTTCATCAGTTTCGTTGGATTGGTTTTTCGTCAATCTGGATCTCTAATTTCGATTGAATTTATTTATTTATTTTTATAAGCACATACAATTGTTTTAACAGGTATACCTACCCAAGGTAACAAAAGTAGTCGCAAAATAGCCTAGTACTCAGAGATACCACCCACAAACTGATCAAATATCCATTAGTGCATGCAACATACAAACATAATGAACAGTCGATGTTCAGTCTCAAGCAGCACCCTAGAGAATCGGCACAAGTTACATAGAGGACAACACACTTAGTGTCACCCTCTGGAATTCCACCAATGTGCAAGAAAAAATGTATGAATTTGCACGTTGTATGCTAAGATGCTTTTGAATTGCAGTTAGTTTGGTGTTTCACTTGATGGCAAATTCCTCCCTTTTTTTCCTCCACTTTTCTTTATTCGTAGTTACATCTGGCCAATTCTGTAGGTAAGAGTATATGTTTAATGTATTTGGGTAAGGGCAAAGAGAATTAAAGAGATTTAATGTCTTTGGGTAAGAGCAAAGATATTTAATGTCTCTGGGTAAGAACAATGAGATTTAATGTCTCTGGGTAAGAGCAAAGAGATTTAATGTCAATGGGTAAGACTTAAACAACAAACATGTTGCAGATGATGCCTGCCCAGTTCCATTTTAGTTTAGTGATTGAGTTACGATTATCATTCGAAAGTAAAATAGAGTTGCTTTTCTATTGGAGCTACGGTTCTGCTTCAATTGGACGACCAGTAGAATTAATTTTGGTGTGCAGTTTGTAGAATTGGATAGGCAGTAGTAATAAATACGGAAACGTTGATTTTATTCGCAAGTCATTCGTACTAAGTTTTTAATATTCATGCAATACTTTCACCAACTCTCAACTCAAGAATTTCTTTCATTCACAATTATTTTTGGCTTTTAGAATCCAGTTTTGTTGCTATGAGGACTTTACCTCAAATTATCAGCCGTCAGTCAATGTGTGCCTTTAGAAATGTTTCCTTCCCTGCGTTCAAATTTGAGTTTAGAGTTAACTCTAATAGTCATTAGAGTTCAAGAAGAAGAAGAGTTCAGAAGTCTCATAGGGTACTCTATCCTGACATTTTTGTAGAGTTCAACTGTCAATGTCAAGCATATGCCACTTACTCCAACCTGCTCAGTTACCGTTAGTAGGGTTAACTCTAGGATCACTACACGAGTTATAAAAGAATGATGCTGGGTTGCAACCTACACTACTCTGGTTATTTTTTAACGCAGGGCTGTCATCATTAACTGTCATGAATATCACCGTCATCGTCACACAATCAGGGCCGTTTTATCCATTAGGCAATGTAGGCAACTGCCTAGAGGCCCCGCCAGGTTCTAGGGCCCCGCGCTTCAGGAGAAAAAATAGACTATGTTGCATAAAATTGATTGATTTGTGTTAGAAATAAAATATTTTAAGAAGTTAGAAGAGGGTAGGGGGGGGGGGGGGGGGCGAGACGTGCATTGCCTAGGGGCCCCGACATGCATAAACCGGCCCTGTACACAATACCAGAAGCTGAGTGACCCACTAGTCTTATGTTTTAGCTTATTAAACAAATGGGAAAGAGGACGAGAAGGAATTTCCCCGCGGTTTGCCACAAAAGGGTGGCAATTCTAAGGCAATTGGGTTTTTTTCCAATATTATTTTTTGTACAATATTTTACAGTATAAATAATAACAGTAATATAACTCTGTAACATTATTGAAATTGGTTATAAAATGAAGTAGCAATTAGCTTTTCAAAAATTTGTAGTAGGAAAAGTAGGTGTGTGGTTTTTAACGCTTATAACCTAATGCCGATGACGTCACATTTCCTTTAGTGCATCATTCTTTGACAGTTTCCCTTTGGACCAGATTTGTAAAAAATTGAACCTACTTAAATTATTGAACAGATAACTTTCTATTTGCGATTTTTGATTAAGTAAATAAAAAAAAAAAATAGCCAAGTATCAAATTGTGTACTTCACTCAGTGAAAAAAGCTTCCGTATTAATTAGTATTCAACTTGTTTGTTATACTAAACTTACATATAAGACCCATCATCATCAAGATGACACCCAGATCCCAGGTGTCTTTAACCCCTCGAGCGCCAGAGTTTAATGACCCGGAAAATTGCCGTGTTTACGTAAATAACCAATAAAATAAATAAATAAATAAATAAAATATTTTTTTGTTTTTTTCTAGGAAAAACAAATAATATAATAAATATGGAATAATATAATATAGAAATTAAAATTTTCGGCCAAATAAGTTTCGTATAGACGTGTGTGCAAAATGAAAATTAAGCGTTTTTCAAGGTCTTCAAGTTGTACAGACGTATGTACAGTCGGCGCTGGAGGGGTTAAATAAATAAGCCGTAGACGAGAATGGTTTAATTGGTTTACTACTGACATTTGCCCGCGGATTCGCCTGCATACATAGCCTATGTCACTCAGGAATTAAGCAGCTTTCTATCGATGAAAAAATTATCGCAATCGGACCAGTACTTTCAGAGATTACCTCCAACAAACAATAAAACAAACTTTACCTCTTTATAATTTTATATAGTGTAGAAGTGTAGATTATATCATGTGGCCCCAGTACTAAGTTAATTGTAAAATGGCAGTAGCTAGTGAAGAAAAATGCTCCTCCATGTTCATTTTATTTTAAACCTAAAAACTAACCGCATAAAGCGCAATTTCCTAAAAATCTCTCTCTTCTTTCACAGCGCTGGTTAGACAGTACAAAATCAGTAAAGAAACAAGTCGGTGCCAACGCACAGTTCTGGTTAGCAGTCCGGTTCTATCCGCCGGAACCGTCCCGATTGGCTGAGGAGTATACAAGATACCTGCTGTGCCTTCAACTCAGGAAGTTACTGCTTGATGGCAGGATGAACGCGCCGAAGAATACCGCGTTGTTGCTGGCTTCGTTTACTGTCCAAGGTAAGTTGACGATGATAGGAGACGGCCTGCCCCCCACCGGCCACCGGAGACACACCTGGCGTCGTCGGGAGTCGCAGGACGATTACCCGTCACCGTAAGTGCGGGTTTGCGGACGGTAAGCCATGGGTAACTCGCCATAGCTCGCCGTCCGACCGTCCGGAAACCGTCCGGACCGAGCCCAAGTCGTTGACGGCGCATAGTGTTCCTCGCGCGCCTCAAAGAGGTGTCAGCAATCATAGGGCCCCAAAATCGGTTGAACAGACAGTAAAAAAAGTTTGTTAAAATGTCTAATCTTTTTGTCAATGGAGTATAGGTAATATGTTATACTAGCTTCTGCCAGCGGCTTCGCCCGCCTTAAATAGTTTTCTCCAAACAAACTTTGAACTTCCATTTCATCCCCTTTGGGGGTGAATTTTGGAAAATCCTCTCTTAGTGCTCGTCTACACCACAAAAGGATACTTTGTGCAAAATTACTTGTTTCTAGTCCCAGTAGTTTAGGCTGTGCGTTGCTATGTTCGTCAGTCAGTTTCTTTTTTTATGTATATTTAGCAAATAAAAATATTAAAAAAAAAGAATAATAAAAATGAATAAACGGAAAAACTATTATTACATATATCATGTTCCGTTGACGTCATAAACTGTGGGTGATTTTAAAATCAATTATTTAATTGTGTTATTTGTTTTTCCGTGAATAAAACACAATAGCTTTCAAACGAGTATTTTTTTAATATTTTGCCTACTAGCTGACCCGGCGAACTTCGTACCGCCTAACAGTCAAACTCGGCTGGGTTTTAGTCAGCAAAAGTCTGAAACTCCCTCTCGCTCCACCTACAGAATAGACATTCGATGATTTCTACAGAAAAGTAGCCCATTTTTTGTGCCTTAGGTCTGATGTGATAGGTACATTTATGTTTTTGTTTAATATAATTATATATACAATGCGTTCCAAATGAGAATAGGATCGATCGCCATGTTGTGACGTCACGATTTACTGTCAAATCGAGGAAAGAAATTTTTAAATTAAATGAATTTACGAAAAATTTAATTTATGAACTGTGAATGAAAAAAGTTTAATCAGAATCCAGTTCTTCAATTTTACTCATCTCCGGGTTCTTCAATTTTTCCTCGATTTGACAGTACGACGAGACGTCAAAACATAGCAATCCTTGGAACGCATAGTATATCTGAATAGGGTACTACTATAATTATTTCATAAATTATTATGTATGGTTCTGTTAGGTAGAATGAACTAACAACAATATTAAACATATCAACAATAATTATCCTCAAAATTTTCCTACAGGGAAAATTAATATTCTTCAAATAAATTAATTCAAAACGAATTATGTTTTGAAAGTATTCATATCCTTATACGACTTATGAGTAATTATTTGAACAATATAATAGGTATTTTCGTACCTAGATCTATATGACTAAGTAACCAATTTAACCTTTCAATTGTGATAATTACAGACACAATTGAAAGACAATAGGTGCGCGAACGCCGGCGTTCGCTTGGGGTTTAATGAATTAAATGGTTGTTATTATAATGCATACCCATCACCTCTTTGCAATCTATACAACACTAGCTGACCCGGCAAACTTCGTACTGCCTGATACTCTTTAGCTAAGCTGTGAAAGGATAACGCCATCTACAGGCATTACCAACATAATTAATTTCAAAATGACATTTTAATTAGAGATGGCGTTCTATTCGATTTTTTTTTTTCATGAGTTTTTCCATATTTTCTCACCGTTTAAACCTTCCCTGGACTTCCACGAATATTTCAAGACTAAAATTAGACAAATCCGTTCAGCCATTCTCGAGTTTTAGTGAGACTAACGAACAGCAATTCATTTTTATATATATAGATTATTTTAAACTTGAATATAGTTTGTTCAGAATCAGCAACCGATGGGTGCGTAATGCACAGGAGCGGTCGTTGTGGCGGCGCTTGGGGGAGGCCTATGTCCAACAGTGGATGTCTTTCGGCTGATATGATGATGATGATGATGAGAATCAGCAACTGAACCGATACCAATATTTTTTACACCATGTTATATTTTTTTTCAAAAATATCTAAAAAGGTCACAAGTTGGACATTATCGACACTAAGTACAACACAGGTCACGGTAGGTTATAACGGACATTAGACACTAGCGTACAACTGGATGCGGGAGTAAAACAACCCCTCAGTCGCCCGGTGATCATGTATTTGTGCGGCCGACCGGCTAACATCACAACCTTATAACTTCGTGATTTTTCACCGTAGAGTTATGAAATTTTGTAAACAGATTCTTTACATAAAAATATTAGGTATATACGTGTTTCGGATTTCGCATATTATATACTAAAACTTAAATTACAGTAAAATGGGGTGAATAGAGACATACGCGTGAATAGAGACAAAACTTTAAAGGGTATTTTCTCGATATTTGAACATTTTTGCAGCATTTAACTATATCAATTTATTAATGAATTGTAATTCTAAAAAATCGATGCTTTGTTAGAGGCCAATATTGTGGTATCAAAGTGAAAAACCAAACCAAAGTTTTGCCTCTATTCACCCCTAAGTCTTTATTCACCCCGTTTTACGGTACGAAATACCACTCACTGATTAATCACGAAATCTCAGAAACTATAACATCTACAAACTTAAAATTTGGCAGGTAGGTTCCTTATAGGGTGTACGGATCCGCGGATTTTACGAAACTCCACCCCTAAGCGGGTAAAACGGGGTTTGGAAGTCTGTATGGAGAAACCTACTATAACGAGGGAGATCCTCGAGCCCCGGTATGAAGGCTTGAAGGAACGGGGTCGGTTTTTTAGTCAGTAACAGGCTGATACTATCTCGCGTTCCGCCCAAGAGCGGTGGTTGTCATTGGATGATTTTCCTCACCAAAAAAAAGCCACTGGCAGATGCTAGTTATACTATATCTGCATCCAAAATGGTCAGAATGGTTTGCCTATCAGGGCTGAGGAACTGTTTAAAAAACTGATGAGCTGATTTCTAGAACTGATGTTCAGTTTCTTGAGTTTTTGGCACTTGATTTTTATACATTCTGGATGTCCTTTTTTTTAAGGGTGGAAATCATCCCATGGCTTCTCCCGCTCTGGGCGGAGAAGAACCGGCAAAAAAATCCATGGTTACTCTTAAAAAATTTTTGATCCTACAATATTTCTTTATTATTAATATTTCGAAAACCGTAATTAGAGACACAATAGAAAGACAATGAGAGAGCGAGCATTCGCTTGGGATTAAACACCAATTTTATAATTAACTAGCTGTGCCCGCGATTTCGCGTTACAGGATTTTGAAGGAGATTGAATAAAAATAGCCTATGTTACTCCTTATTACATCAGCTACCTGCCAAAAAAAAATCCCGTCAAAATCGGTCCAGCCATTTCAGAGATTAGCCCGGACAAACAGGCAGACAAAAATTGTAAAAAAAATATTTTTCATATGCATGTAGTAAAAAGCAGTTATTTCAATATTACAAACAGACACTCCAATTTTATTTATATGTATAGATTATAAATAGGTAGATGACAATAAAAGAGAGACAGTGTAGTAGGTAATAAGAAGTAATTTGTCTGAAAATATAAATAAGATTTGACTGTAATCTTATTTTCATCCAGGTCCTTCGTCTATGACCCTCGCGTCGGTGAAACTTGATCAAAACCAATGTAATACCTAGTTACCCATTTAGATATCACTCTGTACGTAAGATTTTAATAAATACGTGCCATCTGGCCATGAGTTCGACGTTTGTGGGAATATTATTCCGCAGTTAATAAATGCATTGCTTCAGAGTTTATTTTTAAAGACATTAATTTTCCTGTCGAACTGTAAACCGATCTGTTGTATCATTCTTTCTGTGCCATTTTTATTTCTTTTAAAAATCTTTTAGTTTTACTATTGTGTGTATTTATATATACTACGAGTATAGATATAAGGATCTTATAAATTAATCGCTTCTTGATATGGCCAAGTAGAACTCGCCAGCACGTTTTAAACATTAAATTTTGATGATATGTCAATCCTCGTTGGGCCTACTTTCTTTGGACCTTTTTTAGGGTTCCGTAGTAAACTTAAGAACCCTTATAGTTTCGCCATGTCTGTCTGTCCGTCTGTCCGTCCTCGCTTAATCTCTGTGACCGAGTACTAGAAAGCTGAAATTTGGTACCAATATGTATATTAATCATGCCGACAAAGTGGTAAAATAAAAATGGGAAAAAAAAATGTTTTATTAGGGTAGAGCCCCCCTATATGTAAAGTGGGAAGTGATTTTTTTTTAAATTTCAACCCTAACGTGTGATATATTGTTAGATAGGTATTTAAAAATGAATAGGGGTTTACTAAAATCATTTTTTGATAATGTCAATAATTTCGGAAATAATCGCTCCAAAAGTAAAAAAACAACGTGTGTGTCCCCCTCTAACTCTTGAACCATAAGTTTAGAAAATATGAAAAAAATCTGAAAAGTAGAACTTTATAAGGACTTTCTAGGAAAATTATTTTGAACTCGATGGAAAGAACAGTTTTTGTACAAAAAAGACAAAAAGGTTGGACCGTGGTAAAAAATCGTTGCTTCTTAAATATATTCGTAATTTTACGAGTGCACAATCGCTGAAATTTTCTACTACTTGCATACTGCTGTTTTAGTTATCACCGTCCTTTGTGGGCCCGTTTTAAGGGTTCCGTATTTATTAGTTCCGTACTTAGTAAATCAACGTAACAAATAACCTTTTTTTAAACTCATAAGTATGAACACTTATTGTGACGGACGGGAAACTACGGAACCCTACACTGAGCGTGGTCCGACACGCTCTTGGCCGGTTTTTTTTATCATTTAATCCTACATGGCCAAACGAAGTTAACATATCATTAAACGTTAATGTTTAAAGTATCTGGCCGCTTTTAGTTGGCCATTTGATCAGTTTTAAGATCAGGCCACGACATACCTGTATATTTAAAAGCAACATTGCCCTGCAATAGGCACATTTTATCGACGGTGAAGTACCAATACCTTCTAACTGACACTTCGAGAAAATTACCTTTTAGCGCTTATAATAATTTAAACGTATGTTTTTGTGTAATCTCTGAAGCAGATATTTAGTTGCAACTATTTATAGATAATTCTGGAAACACTTTCTAACTAAAACAACGTGTCAATTTGTAGTAATACTTCCTAACATTTTTGGGACAGGACATTTTTAATTCGACAGTTAGGAGTTATTGGCACTTCGCCGTCGTTATGTATCGTGAGTAGTTGAGTATCCATGGAAGCTACATTTTAAAATCCAACCTGATAAACTCTTCTATATATTTTAAAGCTTTGGTAAAACTATCTTTAACCAGTAATTTTCAATTTCCAGCGGAATTAGGCGACTACAACGTATCGGAGCATCCACCGAACTACCTGTCAGACCTGTGTCTCCTGCCCAAACAGAACGCGGAAGACGAGCGTCGGATCAGAGAGCTCCACAAGCTGCACAAGGGGCAGTTACCCGCGGACGCTGAAGCGAATTTCTTGGAGCATGCGAAAAGATTGGATTGTTATGGTGTCGAATCGCATCCTGCTAAGGTAATACAGTTATTCTTTAAGGGCCGCAAATAAATGCACAGATTTGTGTACTGCCGCCTAGGCGAGTGCGAGACTTGCGCAGTTTAGTTTCACATAATTTCGGTCAGATGGTTCAAGGGACTATACGCCTTAAGAGGACCTAAAGCGCGGCCTCTCTCGTACTGTTTGAATAGAAAGAGAAGTGCAAAAGCACAATGCTTGCAAATATGAAGCATTTTAGCGGTTTACTAAAAATTTACTTACTGATTTGATTATAAAATTAAAACAAACGTTAAAACGTTGCTTCATAATCATCAGCCTTTTTAATTTCCCCCCTGCCAATTTGCCTCCTCTATAGGAGAGGGAATGGGCCGTAATCCACCACGCGGACCCAGTGCAGACAGAATGATTGCATGTATATTGGTCCGGTTTTTAAATTGATAAGAATTTTTATGATTCACCTCCGTGATTTTTTAAGTTTTACCAAATTAGCTGTATTATATTATATATGTTATATCTATGAAATGAAATGACCTCCTTGGAAATGACTTTTTAATTTTTAAGCTGTGGATACGGGGTGACGTATGATTCAATGGCAGATGATGTTTAGATTATTTTGTGCATTTAATTGATATAAAAAAAAAAAACTTGTAGAGAGATAAATAAAAGGATATAATTGAGGAGGCGATATTAGTGAACTTTAAATTAAAAAAAATGAAACGTCATTTCCAAGGAGGTCATTTCATTACATCTATTATATCTTGTAAGTTATGTATTGCTGATATTGTTTATCTTTGACTAGACCCTCCCCAGCATCACGCGGGTGAAATTTTCAATTTTTTTTTCAATTATAAATCTTATATCTCAGGAAACATACCGTTGACTAAAGGATTTTTATCAAATCTGGATTTCCACACATGTCAAAGTGTGTACTTTAAGGTACAATATCCCTTTCTATTATTAATAGGCTCGCGCTTGATCACCATACCACCTGACAATTATAATGACGCATGTGGGCTTTTAAAGTCACAGGTATTGTCATTCGTAATAAACCCATTTGCCTATGACACAGTAGGATTGTGGTTTTCCTGACAACCATAATAATTGTTCCTTATTAGGTGTCTGGCGAATTATTTGCGAACTGCTTTATACCCGTGAATATTGTATGAAACGGAGAAAAATGAAACACCTGTCGAACTACAGAATTCATTTCTGCCAAATTACTATATCACTTTAATATTTATAAGACTCGGGCCTATCGGCTTGATAGCCGTCTTAAACTGCTCTTTTAAACCTCTCTACTAACTCATACATTAAACTTCTGTAACTTATTTTTTTATTTTTTTTATAAACTCCTTGAGATGCACGGGAATACCGGTATCACCGGTATCGGTATATACTTGGTGTATATCTAAGCGAATCATGAATCTGAAGGATCAGATTCATGATTTTTTTTTTATGGAGCCATCTAATTTATATCATGTTTTGATTTTTACCCGGCGGCGGTTGGTCAATATGGTCAATTTTAATAAAACAATTTTTCATGTTGTTCTCTTTTATATTTGTGGATTTCCAGTGGTTCAAAAAGTTCAAAAATTATAGCAAACTCGACTTAAACACGTTGTGGTAAGGCCCCCGGCCAACATTAGCTAACACAGTGGCGGTAACGTATTGAATTATCCTGTGGCCCAAATATGACGCAAGGTATATTATTAAATACAATGTCACTGTCGTACTGTGGATTGAATTGAATGTACTATCATCGTAAAATATATACAGTTATAAAGCTGCATTTTCCTCATTTTCGTTTTGGTAACGCTTTTCAGGAGTTTCAGGAGTTTGAATGTAATTTCGCGTTTCAAAAGTGCGCAAACTTGTCTAGTTTTCGAAATCAAATGACAAAATAAGCATTATTATGTTTCCACTTTCCACTGCTGGGAAACAGGCCTCCTCTATATGAGAGGATGTAGCAACATCTATGGCGTCACATAAGAGTCGAAAAAGTTCGAAAAGTTCTCTAAGCGATTTAAACATATTATTATGTAACAGCAATAAATCATCAATCAGACATTACCCGTCTGGTCGAAGTATGTTCTCTTTTCAAAGGAGGTGTACGGGACTTTACACTCTGTTTCGTATACCCTTTTTTGTGAATGCTCGTAATCCACCGACCAGCCATCCACGTCATCGATTTTTTAATTCTAGAACGTGCTGATTTCCTCATGATGTTTTCCTTCCTCTTCCTTGATTCGTATTCCTCAATGCTGAGGGTCGGGACCTCCCTTCTTCATCACTTTGACTTTTATGATATTCCTCCATTTGTTTCTGTCTCTGGCGGTGTGAAGGGCATTGTATATCGTAGAGTCAAGAGCAGTGCGGACTTGGTCGGACTAACGGATTGGGCTGCGCCCGCGAAGCCTTTTCTCATCCATTTTACCGGTCACAATGAGCCTTTCGAGATTGCGTCTATCCTTGTAATGTGACCGAAGTATTGCAGAACCTTGCGAAGACACTCTGATGTTTTCCTTTATCCACGCTTTTATTTAAATAAATTCTTTTAATTTCAGGATTACAACGGCAAAGACATATTTATTGGCGTAACGTCAATAGGTATCGTCGTGTTTCAGAACAATATCAGAGTGAACACGTTCTCTTGGAGTAAGATCGTCAAGATTTCCTTCAAGAAGAAACAGTTCTTTATACAGTTGAAGAGGGAACCCGTAAGTACTTTATTTTGTTAGCTAGCTTCTGCCAGCGGCTTCCCCCCGGGGCTAAGTGGGAAATTATTTCAACATGCTTTCTTATTAATCAGTCTTCAAGGTGTACTGTATCTCTATTCTATAATACAACAAAATTGTTCAGCGGTTTAGGCATGATAATAAATAGAAAGAAAGACAAGTATTTATTTTGGCGCACAAAACATTGTAGACAACAAAATCAAATAATAAAAAAAAGACGTGTGGCACTCGGGGCCTGCCGCGGTAAAGCTATTGCATAGCATTTTTATCAACTCATGAAATTATAATTATTTATTTATTTTATTTATGAAGTATTTTTTTCCTGTTTTTTTTTCTTTGATATTAATTGAAGTTACACTTTCACACATTGAATTGAATTTTGATTGATTGTTCACTCATTTGTTTTCTTATCGGTCACCACGCTCAAAAAACAAATGTCCCCCCCCATTTGCATCATTGTTAGGTTATTTTCGTTACGGAATTTCTGGATTCGGTCTCCACGCTCAAGGCCCGCGATAGAAGCTATGCAATAGTTTAATAATAACAGTTTATTTTTAAACTGTTATTATTATTATTTATTACTTCACTACCATTTTAAGTTAATGAAATCAAAGCTAGTTAATTAATCGCGGTCAACACAACTTGTGTTTAAGGAAAAACCTCATAAAGAAACCAAGGTAAGTAATTACCAGCACAAAATGTGTTACTTGTCCTTAGCCATACTAATATTATAAATGTGAATGTAATATTATTATGTATCACGATTAAACTACTGAACCGATTTTTATGAAATTTGGTACGGAGTAAGTTTAAACCCCGAGGACATAAGTAGGCTGCGTTTTATCTGGCTTCAACTTCGACTTAGTAAACCGACGTTCACGCGAACGAAGCCACTGGTTATGCCCAGTGGCTTCGTTCGCGTGAACGTCGGTCCCTTGTATGAAAAATATACTGTTTTCCTGCTATGCCTGCGATGTATAGCGTTCCTAGCGAAGGCATGTTCATTTGATTTCCTTAGTTTTTACATGTTTATTGGTGCATTATTTATCCCTGTCGCATTTTTAGTTCTTGTGCCGTAAAAAGGGGTGAATAGAAATGCAGGGATTAATAGAAACAAAACTTTAGTTTGGTTTTTCACATTTATACCTTATTATCGGCTTACATAATAAGTCGATGACGCTTATTTTACTTTATTTAAGACTAGTTGTGCCCACGACTTCGTTCGCGTGAACTACAGGATTTTGAATTAATTTTTTTCTAAAATGAAAGTAGCCTTCTTATTACATCAACTACCTGACAAAAAAAAGTCCTGTCAAAATCAGAGATTAGCTCGAACAAATAGACAGACAATAATTGTAAAAAATGTTATTTTGGTGTATGTACCGTATATATATTCATATGCATGTAGTAAAAAGCAGTTATTTCAATATTACAAACAGACACTCCAATTTTATCATTTGCCATTTATTTATCTCTTTTCTAACCAAAGTACCTTACTTCCACAGTCAGAATCCTACGACACGGTTCTCGGCTTCAACATGCGCTCCGGCAGAGCAGCGAAGGCGCTGTGGCGCTGCAGTGTCGAACGTCACGGCTTCTTCAGACTGCGGGCCCCGAGGAGAAGGGCCTTGTTAGCCGCATTGGGGGCCCTGGCTGGGTTAGCCGCCCCCACTGTGCCTAGAACTGAAACCATGGCCTTAGAAGACGCTAGGAGATCTAGATCGAGTAATAGGAGTTTTGTTAGGTAAGAATAATTTGCAAACTATTTAGTGTCTTCCCGTCTAAAAGGATGCAGCTGAATACCAGCATTTTATACACCGTTAAATTTTGATCGTTTTAATCCCTTGGAGGGTCGATCCGGTACATGAAACACTACCGATTTGTAAAGATAAAATTAAAAAATAAAGTACTTTTTCTGAAATCGTATTAATTTACGCATGCACTGTAGTCGGCGTTGCGTACGAACTACCTACAGGTCATTGGACTCGCTTAGCTGACATTTTCATAAAGAAATTAATTTCGTACATGCGTTAATTAATACGAGTTTTGTAAAAAAAGGTTATTATGCTATCCAATGGTAAAATTAAGGTAAACATTCGGCCTTTCGACTGTTTAAAGTAGTATTAAACACCTTGACTTCTTTAGACTGAGGCCCCGAAAAAAATTGCTTTGTTGATCGCACCCAGCGCTGGCTGCCACCAACTCTTGATAAGGTATCATTTATTATCTTGGTGTACAATAATAATAAATTAAAAAGTTAGATCACACAAAAAAAAAAAAATATTCTAGTATTTCTTTTTCTTTCGCAGACGAAGTAGTTCCCGCAATCGCGAGCGATCAGTAAGCTGTGCTTCTCCAGCCGGCATGCGAGGGTCACGTGTCACCGCACACACGGAGCCTCCGCCTCGGCCGGCCTGGACCGATGTCAGCAGACCTGTGTCGGAGATACAGTGAGTATAGCAACAGTCCTTGTGTATTTAAGTATTCGGTCAAAGAACACAACACAAACAGTGATGGTGGTAGCGGTACTACTCATGATTTTAAATATAACATTTTTATTTAGTATCTTGTTTATACTATTGACTTTCTACCGTTTCGTAGAAATGTTGAAGAATCATAAAACAGAAGTGGTATGATTCCCAAATCGAGCAAAAAATCTTGTTTCTAATGCCGACGAATTCGTTTAAAATGATCATCTCGCTTAATTTTTGTCCAGACCTCCATATAAGGGTTGGCTTCCAGTCTTATAAATGTAGCTCAACACCAGTATGCCATCCTTAAAATAATGATTTTTTCCAAATATAGCGAAGGCGACTTCCTAGAACGCGTCCTCCGCATCCCACTGTCGTATGTGGACGAATCAGAGTCGGGTTCAGAGGGAAACGAGACGAATGAATGTAATGGAGGAGTTCGTATTCGCTTGGAGGCGGGCTCGGACGGGCTGTTCGGCTTCAACGTGCGCGGCGGCGGCGGCGCGCCCGTGCTCGTGTCGCGCGTCGCCAGCAGGACCCGGCTGCAGCTGCAGGAGGGCGACCAGGTCAGTGCTGCCGAACCTACCGCGCACTATGTCACGGAGGGGGCGGCCGACGACGGGCTGCTCTCCGAAACGTCTGGGCCGATATCTGATGCAAGGAAAAAACGAAAAAAAAAATGCAACACCTTAAAATTAAACAAAAAAAAAAGTAAATTGAGAATTGCCAATAAGGCATCAGCTCATCATAATGCCAAATGGTAACACAAGGCCACCACCTGACGCTGATTTTCAGCTGCAGCTCTTGGGTGGCATATGCACAAAAACACAGTATATTCATTTAAAGTCAAAAAGGCCTTTTATGCAGAAATCAATTAAAAGAAAATGTTGCGATTCTTATTCATAAAACAGTACAAAAATATTTTTTTTTTTTGGCCAATTTAAAACAAATAATAAAACTGAGATATATTAGAAACAGTTAAAAGACAATAAAACAACAAAAACGTGTAAAATTTATAAAAAATAGAACATAAATTAAGTGTCAAAATAGATTACAATGTTAAAATCGAAACAGGTAAATTGTTGATAAAATATTGCATTTCAAATGGATGACATGTCGGCTCGAACATCTTGAAAGACATTTGATGATTCAATAAAAATAACTTTTATTTTGATTTGAAAGCCGAACAATTTTTACTGAATTTTATAGGAGGCGGGATATTGTTCCAACATTTGGAAGATGTGTATCGAAAACTACCTTTAAAAGCCGCTGACAAATACTGGGGAGTGGAAGTCAAGTCAAGTCAAAGCATTTATTTCAAATAGACCATTTGCAGGCACTTTTGAATAGTCAAATGTCGGTCAGTCCAAGAAAAGTAAAGCTAAATTGCACATTCCAAAGCGTTGGAAAGCTGTTAAAAGCATTTTCTGCTCCCACGACTCATTGTTTGTTATGGTAGAGCCCAGGTATACAAACCCGCCTAAAACTAATGTCAAAAATATCTATTTCAGGTAATATCAATAAACGGGCAAGACGTGGAAGAAATGACTCATGAACAAGTAGTACAACTGATCAGAAATACTAGAGGTGTTCTCACGTTGGTCGTCAAGCCTAATGGTATGTTTTTTTTTTTTATATAATATTTGTTTGATGTAAGAACCTGGCCATACTTCCATAGCAATGCCCCTGGTGGGAATCTACAACATTTATTTTTAGTTTATGCGAAATCTGAAAATAGTTTGGGATCGGTAACCGAATGAATTCCAATAGTTTTTACACCATGTTATTTTTTTCCTAAAATATTTAAAAAGGTCACAAGTTGGACGCCACCAACACTAAGAACAACACAGGTCACGGTCAGGTCACTAGGTGCCAGCAAAAACACTAAGAACAACACAGGTCACGGTCAGGTCACTAGGCGCCAGCAAAAACACTAAGAACAACACAGGTCACGGTCAGGTCACTAGGTGCCAGCAAAAACACTAAGAACAACACAGGTCACGGTCAGGTCACTAGGTGCCAGCAAAAACACTAAGAACAACACAGGTCACGGTCAGGTCACTAGGTGCCAGCAAAAACACTAAGAACAACACAGGTCACGGTCAGGTCACTAGGTGCCAGCAAAAAGCTGGGTGCAAGGGCAAAACAACCCCTCAGCCGCCCGGATGACCCAGTCTGGTTAATTTCATTCTTCATTTTAGCCAGGCAGTTAGACTCAGCGATTGTATAATTAACTAGCTTCTGCCAGCGGATTCACCCGCGTGGAAGTCGATTTCTCTATACAAACTTTGGACCCCCGTTTCATCCCCTTGGGGGTTGAATTTCGAAAAATCCGTTCTTAGTGGATGTCTACACCCTATAAGGAATCTACCTGCCAAATAATTAGTTTGTAGGTGTTATAGTTTCTGAGATTTCGTAATTAATCTGTGAGTGGTATTTCGCTTTTATATATATACAATATAGATTGATTGATTTTGAAGTTTTGGGCCTTTAATAAAAAGTTAAAAGCCTTAAGGGCCAAGCGCCCGAAAAGTGCCATAAAACAAAGATTTTCTGAGGCCTACTCCTCCGTAACGGCTAGATCAATTGGTTTGAAAAAAATATATGTTTATTATAGATTCATGAACAATAATATCAACATTTGATTTAAAATATTTAGCAATTTCGCAACGTTTCCCTACTCCTTCGAAACAGCTTGGACCTTTAGAAACATTTTTACACATAAAAATTGGTTGTTAAATATTCTTCAAAGTGAACATTGCATATGTAAATCAATCAATATCTCGCAGAGAAAATGGATTTAAAGCGCTTTCCGGGCGCTGCTGGCCGCAAATAAATGCACAGATTTGCGTACTGCCGCCTAGGCGAATGCGAGAGTTGCGTTCACATAATTTCGGTCAGATGGTTCAAGGGACTATACGCCTTAAATTAAAGAATGCCAGTTTTCTGCAGACCATGATGCCTATACAAAACATTTACAAATACTTACGTCATTTATAAAACTACTTGTTATAAACACTAGATATCTTTAAACTTGACAGCAGATAACTCAAGTACCTACTTATAGCGCCATATTGTCACAGTATAGACTGGTTGGATACATATTTTTTTATTGATTCTTGATTTAAATTCGTCAACATAATGTTATAAAGTGGTTCACTTAGTTTTTTTTTTTGTTTTTGTGTGAAAAGCAAGCCATCTTAAAAGTCAAGCAATGATAACAGGTGATGAAGTGCTAAAGTAATTAAACAGCTAGAATCGGTTTAAAAAGTCAAACGACTTGGGTAATCTAATCAAATAATCTAACTCTTGAAATCTGATGTAGTCAACACTGGTTGAATAATCAAGGTTGCTGATCATTGTTTACTAATAGAACCTTACAAAAAGTATTGGATGTAATATACAAGATGTAAGGGACAGCCCTCCACAAACTTTAAGGGCTTGCTCAGTAAACGAAACTGAACAACGTTCCACAATTTTTTTTTTCAGGAAACGAAATAAAAAATTTTTCTCTCCATACAAACTGTCCAAACAAGTTTATCATTTTGTATGGTGAGGCTGATTTTATTTTTCGTTTCCTGAAAAAAATTTTTGTGGAAGGTTGTTCAGTTTCGTCTACTGAGCAAGCCCTTAAAGTTTGTGTAGGGCTGTCCCTTACACCTTTTTTTTATATTACATATTTTTTAATTTGTTTAAAATTACCAAGTCGTTTGACTTTTTACACAGACTATAATGTCTTGTCCTTCCATGTCAATTCTGACATCAAACCACTTTCTGTGTGAGTTTAAAGCTCCTTAACTTACGGCTTAGTCACGAGTTCGTTCTTACTGTCCCCGCACATGGGCCAAAAAAAACGCCGCTACAAAATAAGCTAGAAGCGGCCTAAAAATACGTTGAAACGCGACACAAAAAAAGCCCTCAAAAAGAAGCTTGATGCGGCTTTTTTTTGTGGCTTGTGTGCTGGGACACTTAGCTGCGCGCGACGTGACGAGCGGTGCGGCATCGGTAAGCGCGCGCGTTTTTGCTATGAGCGGCATCTCGTGGCATGCCTGAAACATTTTCATAATTTTGATCTTACCGCTTGCCGCTCCGCGCTTAGCTACCGCTCACAGCGGCTAGCTCGTGAACGACCCGTTTGAAGAGATTTTGTACTTACATCCTTAAATAACTTGAACTCAATTTTCCAGCCGTCTACGCGCCCGAAGAGCCAGGCTCCGAAGAACCAGAAGCCTGCTTCGTCCCCCTCTGCTCCGAAGAATCTCGTCTCTCAGGCGACGCTTTAGAACAGTCCATACTCCTACTGGGCGACGGGCTGGCCAGCGGGAATGCTCTGAAACAGTACGAAACGCTGCTCAGGAGGCTGCCGGACGAACCCACCAATGTGTCCAAGCTACCCTGTAACTTGAATAAGAACCGGTATAGGGATATTGCACCTTGTGAGTTTTTCATTTGTTTTTTATTTTTTATTTAGTGGTTGTATTAGTAGGAAAGTGCGTATAAAAAGTAGTACTACGCGTTCCAAATGAGAATAGAACCGATTCCTATGTTTTGACGTTTCGTCGTACTGTCAAATCGAAGAAATTTTGGCAAAATTGAAGAACTTAGAGATGAGTAAAACTGAAGAACTGGATTCTGATTAAACATTTTTCGTTCACAGTTCATAAATAAATTATTTTTTTTTGTAAATTAATTAATGTTTAAAAATTTCTTTCCTCGATCTGACAGTAAATCGTAATGTCACAACAAGGCGGGCGATCCTATTCTCATTTGGAACGTATTATAATGTTATGCATTCCTGAGTACTGGTAAATGTGAATATTGATTAATGATTTTCATAGTTCAATATGGTAGAAAAGAGAGTTAATAGCGTGACGGGTAACAGGACAGAATGGAAGAAAGTGGAAGAAAAAAACATAAAAAAAAGTATTTCTACGTTTCCTTTTACAGATGATTCAACGAGAGTGATACTCAAAAACGGACCAACGGGAGACTACATCAACGCGTCGTATATCAATATGGAGATACCAAACTCTGATTTAGTGCTTACTTATATCGCAACACAAGGTAAGGGATTTTTTTTATTACCAAGTGTATTCATAATTTGACAAATTCTTATTGAAAGAACGTTTAGATCGAAAAACATATTCGGCGCTTACTAGGAAGCATCGTAAAAAGGGCTACTACGAACTACTACAGAACTCAGTAATCTGCATGAGTTCGGAAATCCTGTACCGTTTTCTTAAACTCTTTCATAGTATCTAAAAGACTTTTTCAATATACTTACCCGAAAACCAACTCTTATAACACCTCTTTAACACTAAATAGACATTTTTCCGCACTAGTGCAGAAAAGTGCGGTTGCTCGCCCCTTCACAATTTTATTACATTAATCGTATCAGGCTGGGCGCGCGTCGACTCCTACAAGTTGTAAGTGTATTGAAAAACGTCGTTTGATACACGTGCAAATTCGTCGCTTCTTCTAGGGCCACAGAACACAAAGGGTAACTGAAGGACACAGGTGTGGTTTTTGTAAATAAAAAATCTGACACCCTCGTGCTCCACCCTAAATCGGAAAAAGTAAAGAAATGATTTACCACTTTTAAAAAAACTGCTTTTAATTTTACAGGACCTTTATCAACAACAGTCGGCGACTTCTGGCAAATGGTGTGGGAATCGGAGAGCAATCTCATAGTAATGCTGACAGTCCTCACAGAGCGGGGCAGAACGAAGTGTCACCAATATTGGCCGAAGGTTGGCAACACGCCGCTGAAGGCGACCAACAGTCTCACGATATTGACGACCAGTGAACAGAACCATGGACATTATGTTAGGAGAGAGATGACTATAAAGGTTGGTTGGCATTTCGTTTGTTATTGTATTAGGTCCAGAATAACATTGCGGGCTGGCGGCCGGCTCATCCGGGCCGAGCCCAAGTCGTCGACGGCGTGTAGAGTTCTACGCACGCCTCAAGGAGTTGGCAGCAACCGTAGGGGCCCAGCAGGGTCGAAGCCTACTGGGGCCATGGGTGATGTGAAAGAAATCCCCGGGGCCCTAAAACAGTGGTAAAAAAGGAACAAAAGCGAGTTTTTAGTCGGTAAAAGTCTGACACTATATCACTCCGCCCAAGAGCGGGGCATGTAATAAATATAATTTTTCCACTTAAAAAATATACCGCAACGATCGCTTTGCACCGGGAATGATCAGGGGCGGGTTATTTAATGATTTTTGACGGTTTATTTATGACTTTTTGTATTTATTTTTAAATTCCAGGAGAACACAGGAGCCTGTCGCAACGTGACTCAGCTACAATACACAGCGTGGCCGGACCACGGCGTGCCCGAGGACCAGTCCGCCTTCATCAGCTTCACGCAGCTGTGCAGCCAGCTGAGGAAACATACGGCCTGTTGTGAGTGTTCATACTACTTACTGATTATGAAAATATCGAGCCTTTTCTGGAACAACATCGTAAGCGATTTGAAGTTTGACCAGAAACGGATTTGAACTTCCGTATTTAAAAAAGTGCATTTTTATACAAGTGCAGAAAGTGTGTCATTTACTACAATGACAAATTTGCACGTGTATCAAATGAGGTTTTTCAATACATTTGGTCGACGTGCGCCTAGCCTGATATGATAAATGTAATAACATTGTGGCGGAGAAGACGTGTACTTTTCTGCACTAGTGTGGAAATATTTAGAAGCTTACAACTTCATGCGAATATCGACTTTATTATGTAAGATGGAAGGTGTTAATTCTTTGACGATAGAGATACCTTCGGTGCACTTTCCTCGAATTTTCTAGATCTTGGTACGGAGTTCGATTTTTGAGACATGACCTGCCGAAAAAGTACGTAGATAGGACGGTCGCATTGTTTTTCATCTGGGCTATAGTGTGGTTCGTAATCTACACTAATATTATTTGTAGGAGGTAATCTCTGAAAGTACTAGTCTGATTGCTAAAATTGTTTCACCGATAGAAAGTTGCTTTATTCTTGAATGACTTAAGCTTTATTTCATGTACGCGAGTGAAGCCGTGGATAAAAGCTAATACTTATTATAATAAAACATATCTTCCCCAGTAATACCAACCGTGGTAGAATCCGAAGAGATCGAAGAAGAGCGAGAACTGGACCCTCCCATGATCGTGCACTGTTCAGCCGGCGTGGGGCGCACGGGCGCGCTCGTGCTGTGCGAGGTGGCGCTGGCCCTGGCCGCGCGCCGCCAGCCGCTCTACCCGCTCGACCTCGTGAGGACCATGCGCGCGCAGAGACCCATGTGCATACAGAATGCTGTGAGTATTTCCATCACTACCAATTCTACTCCTTTCAAAACTAATTTTCTCACAAACCTAATCTAATAGTCCTGATCCTCACCCTCATTGTCTGTCCTTTATTCCAATTTTGTTTGAGTACATCACAATCACAGCAATACGTCTCTTCTTTGAAGAGTAGCAGTAAAGGCGCCACAGCATCCTCACTTTCTGCCTTACCGAGATATCTCAAGGTATACCAACGCGGTAATTTCGTGAATCCTAAATTTTTATGTAAATTCGCTTGAATCCGGCAGCGCGGCGCCACACCAAACCCTTTGAAGTTTTGGTGTCAATGGAAGCAGAAATGAACTTATCGGTGGTCAGGCAAATCTGTATCTTTAATGGTACCTGCTTAGGGTTCGGCAGAAAGAAACACCCGCAGTGGAGCATACGGTAGAAATTTTACCCGAGCGGACGAAACACTGACGTATCCTTGTAAAGACGTGAGGGGCGAGAAAGAATAGGAAGCAACCACCTCATTTATTATGCAAAACAATAGAACTTGGAAGATGTCAGGAGTCGCAGAGCAATTTCTGGCTTGCGGACGACCATTAACTTATTGTGCAAAAAACCGCACAACTTAAAACCCCAATTCAGGTTGGATTCGCGCAATTTGTCTTCTTCTTTCTGCATTAGTCGACATCTAAGCACATAGTCCATCCATCGTTCCACTACTCTTAAGACATCAATACATAGGCAATCAGACTTATCTCATTATGCCCATACCATAACCGATTTTCTCCAATTCCTCATCACATTACTAAACGATTTCTTTTCTTCCAACAGAGCCAGTACAAGTTCGTATGTGAGAGCATACAAACAGCCTACACACAAGGACTAACGCAGCCCTGTTCAGAAAGCGGGTCCAACTAGTAGTGAGCCCACTCCCTTGCCAATTATGTAGTATACAGTCGATGTAAGAACTGACTGATCGTATAAGGAATGTGTATTTATTGTATACGCCGAATATGGGAGTTGTTGAGTAACGCCGGGGCTACATTATCGGGATTCGGTGAACATTCGCGTTACGGCAACAATTGTGACCAAAGCATTCGGGCGAATACGAATACTCAAAATACGTTTATTTCAAATAGACCATTTACAGGCACTTTAGAATTTTCAAAATGTCAGTCAATTGCACGTTCCAAAGCGTAGATCTCTATGGAGAAGAACGTGCAAGAAACTCCATGGTTACTGCTGATAAGCTAACGCGCATCAAAGGGTTTGGTCGCGACAATAATTCGCTTGAGTGGCTACACTTCACTGCTTCCACCACCATCTTCTGTTTTGTAAATTATACTGATACAAGTGTTATAAATAGTTATTTACCAACGTATAATACAAAGCCATTACTTCTGTCAATTTACTTGGCACGAATTGTCGCCTAGACCCTCGTAAAAATGCGATTGACCGTTAATGTAGACGATTTTAACATGTGTGCCCAAAATACGTTTTTATTACGACAATGTGACACGAATATTCGCGCTATAATGTAGCCCCATCATAAGAAATACTAAGGGCTTGTTCGATTTTGGTGGGATACAAACGAAAGTCAACATTATGTGGCTAGAGAATAAAGCTGATATTGAAAAAACGACGAGTCCTAAGCCATAAAAACCTAGAAAAACAGGTGAATGCACAAGATTTCAGTGACAATGAAATGTAAATTCGTATGCCCTTTTTTGGATGTGCAAGTATGAAATGACCTTAGACTGAGTAGTGTGGGGTTTACTTAAACTTTATGCACAAGTGAAAATCACTTGTACAAGGCGGACTCAATGCCTGGCTCATTTTCTTCTAGTAGTCATGTTCATAGAATGATCTATGAACAAGTTCCATGATTCTAAATATCCCAATTCGGTGTATACGATAAATATTGAATGAAATAACAGTGTGTTCATGGTTTCAAGTAGTATAACAACTTTTTGCATGGTACAGAATGCTGTAGTCAGAATAATATTAAGTTTTAACTAGTTAAGAGATACAAGGCAAAATAAAACGCGAAATAGGGAATATGCATGAAAAACATATTTGTTAACTAACCAGTTTATTAATAAATATACAAAAATAGAATATTAACAGTGAAAACAACATCAAAATTGGTAGAAAAGCAAACGAGATATAACAATTTTAAACAAATATATCTGTCTCTTTCGCCAAATCGCTGATTTCTATGGTGACCGAACGGGTGTCATGGCTGATGACGTCACAAACCATGTCGAACCTATCTTTCGTAACAGTAGTTTTGAAGCTTTATAACTTCGTTGTTGATGAAGATATTTTTTTTTTCATATTTGTTTACCAGAGCTAACAAGTATTTAATTGAACTAATAAAAAAAATTACATGCATATTCCCTATTGCCTGAAAATTCGTCGCAAAAGTTGGTCTATTTTAACAAAACATACTTCGAATGAATGAACTTTTTCTTGTATCTTTTAACAAAAATGATATTTTTTTTAAGAACTTTATTAACTTGTATTTATTTCTAGTGTAATTCTCTACCAGTGGTTTGTATATTATTAATTTATAAATTTTTATAAAATGTTGGTTTCACGATGTTATTCGATTATAAATTATCGATAAACGACTCGAATAATATTAAAATCGATCCCACATATCATTGTTTAACTTAAGATAACTTTATTTTACTGTTTATTATTTATTTTTAGGTTTAGTTTATCTAACGCTTGCTGTGATTTTTCACTACACATTAATACATATAATAATATATGAATCTAAGTAATCTATAGTCTTGCCTTTCCAACGAATTTAGTAATTTATTTGATAAAAGTTGTATAATTTTTAAACGTGTTTATAATAATTTTGATGACAGGCCGAAAGTATTTTCAAATATATATTAAGTGGCGTAGTAATTTAAAATGTTAAGTGTATCATGTTTTAATTGTATTATATAGGGTGACTGGTAATTAGTGTACGATACATAAACACGTGATTGTGCTCATGATAACCAACAACTTTTACTATGGGAACAAACCTGAAATCGCGAAAAAAAATCAGTTGTTCAGTACATTTATGTTTGCCTAATGTGTGTGTTTGTTTTTTCGCGATTTCAGGTTTGTTCCCATAGTAAAAGTTGTTGGTTATCATGAGCACAACCACGTGTTTAAGCATCGTACACTAATTGCCAGTCACCCTATATACTAAATTATTCTGAGATACATATTTGTGAAGCCTTCAATGAAAGAGATTTGTCTTCTCTTCAACTTTGGCTCGTTCGAAGAACAAGAGTTTTCAATCCTAAACAATAGCTTCATGTAATGGTATGAACTTTCTACTACAACATAGCCTGTCATCAAAAAGAAAAAATAATTATATTTTATCGCTTCATTTCCTGTGCCATTTGTAATTATATTAATAAGAAAAAAAAAACTTTAATATATTTCTCAGAAACAATATGTATTTTACGTTATTTTATATTTAACCCAGAATACAGATATTTGGAAACAATTTTAGTGTTCGATCTAAATAAGTTATAGGGGACCCAAAATTACGATAATATTGTATTACGTACCATTATTAATGTAATTGTATAAGTAATGTTTAAGTATAACGAAGTCGATAATACGTAATTTTATTGGAAATATACGGTATTTTTGCACCTTTAAAATATAGCATCGTGTTTGAATGTTCGTAGAATCCTATTTGAATGATAATTATTGTTATAGAATCGTTTACCAAAAAACCCGAAGACAAATAAGATCAAAATTACATTTACTTGGAATAACATTTGAATTTTGACATGCTCTTTATCATCTACCTATTAAAAAAAATCGTAAACTTTTTCAATGACCGCATCATTATCGACGATCAAAAATCGACGACTCGCCTTGAGGAATTATGGTGATAAATGTTTGTGCCTTCTCTTTATGAGAAGTGGGCTTTGTCCTGCAGAATGACTGAAGGCAAGAACTGATGGGCCTACCACACTCCCAAGTTTTACCACAGTTTTGTCTGCGTAGGTTTTGTACATGGAACACTGTTGTGACATCTATAGCGCCACTTAAGAACTACAAAAAATATGAAATCCTGCGACGTACAATTTGACATATACAGCAGCCCGAAAAACATCCATCGGGCAGTTGCCCACACCAGTCATAACACCCGTCTGGGCGGAGGATCCTTCCTTTTCTACGGAGGCTTGTAGGACTTTACACTCTGTTCCGCATACCTCTAAAAGTTTTACCGATTACGCAAGATGTTTCGAGTACAAATCAGCCTCCACAGGCAAAACTGGCGAAGCTTGGCGTGTGGTAGACCAACTCCTTGTATTAAAACGTTTAAAACTAACTTACAAGAAGCAATAACCCCATATTCATCGATTTACCCAAACATATCAAGTACCTATAGATATTATACTTGTATTATTTAGTACAGTTACAGTTAACGAACGATTCGTAAATAAATCGTTTATATATAACTTCTAGGTCACACATTCAGATGGATACTAGTTTAAACGCAACTATTTTATAGTTAAATCTAATTTTCGACCAGTTTATTGCCTCATAAATATTGCTAATCAAAACATCTTTGAATTTAAATTAACAATTCTAGCATAGTAAACCAACATAACATTGACTCGAATCTTTTTCACTTCTTCTTCAGGGTCTTTGAGTAAAGAGTGAATAGGTTACTTCTAGGTAAGCGTGCTCTATTGTCGACCACATCATCGTTTATGATATGGTCACAAGATAGGTGAGATGGTGGTCAAACGCGAGCCTTTCAATAATTAAAAACGTGTTTCCAGTCAAATAAAATAAGGTTTATCCAGGGCCCCAAGTCTGTTATTACAATAGTGTCAGAATGGTCCATCATTGATTTCATAATTGTTGATTTTGAGTAAGTTTGGTAATCTACTAATATAATGGCGTCATAATGACTTTCCGATGATCAACCACTGACACTCCATTGAAAGAAGTGGGATAGGATGGTAATCTCGTACAAATGAATATTATACGTATGCGCCGTATGCGGTAATCTGCAAAAATTTTGACAGTTCCAGTTTTGTAGCAGACATGTTGCTTCAGTAATGTCCGGACATATCCGATAGTGTGAATGAGTGTGTTGTGTAATGTATTTCTGTGTATTTGCTGTATGGGTGCCTTTGGTTGCCTGAATTAAATGCTTTTTATTTTATTTATTTATTTGATCAGTGACCTACCTTTAGAACGTCATTGTGCAGTCATTGCTTTTAATAAGCTGGATATTGTCATTTTACCACAACTCTATTACGAGACCGATCAATGATCGATCATTATAATTTAGCAGATTAGGAACTTTTAGCAAAATCACAATGGGATCCTGTTGGAATGACAAATTTATAAAAATAGCAGACTTGGGCCCCGGTGGCAACTACTAAACTAAAGCAGGTTTCTTCATACAAACTTTGAACCCCTGTTTTATTAACTTATTGGGTGATTTTCAAAGATTAAGTAATAATAATTTATTCTTTGAAAAAAAAAGTTTCTAAGAAAAAAAGTAAAATGTTAAGTACTATAAGAGTTATGAGACATATAGATGGATGGAGAGAGGTAGAGGGTAGCCGAAGAAAAGATGGATTGATTGTGCGTGGAATGATATGAAAAAAAAACGGAGTCGGAAATGGCATGATGGGTGATAGGCCGGAATGGATGAAAAAAATATGTTGCGCCGACCCCAACTAGGGTAGGAAAATAACACTTAAAATATACTTATAATATTGACTTTAACGACATCTAGCGGAAACAGGACCAGGCTGGGGCCCAAAGCTTTTGCCCTGCGTTACTTCTTTCTAAATGTGTGACCTAATCTATACTGTGCCTATAAAATTAGTGATGATTGCCATAATATATACATAATTTGTAGTGTGTAGATATTTACGGTAGTTTTTTTTAGTATTTAGGATTCTATCATATTTTTTTATTAACACCTCATGAAATCCATAGTAAACTTTGTATTATCAGATATAAAATTACCCGAAGGCTTAGCCAAGTTGATAATCTACAATAGTTAACGCTAGTAGAAAACTTCAAATGTATGGGAATGACATCATCTCAACGTTAAGTCACGTGGTCAGAATAAAGGAATCGGAGGCGTTACCTAATAGAGATTCGAAACGAAACGGTCGTAACTTGGCTAGACCTGCGGTTTTTACTAACAAAATTTTAAAACTAACCGAGTATTTTTGTGTATTGTATACTTTTGTACAATATTTTATATTAAATAACTCTAAAAATCTATCTCTGCAAATAACTTCAAAATAGGTTATTAAGTGACTTAACAATTAGCTTTTCAAATATTGGTATGATGAAGAGTGGGGGCGCGTTGAGAACATCTCTCTCTCTCTTTTAAACGCACGCAACCTAGTGGCGGTGACGTCACATTTCAGTATACAACTCTTTTCTGTTACTTGACTAGTTCACCTTTCATCCTGATTTGAAAAGTTTTAAACTTATTTTCGAACGGATTCGAAAGAAAGTTTTCTGTTTGAAATTATGGATGAAGTTGCTCTTAAATATAAGTTGAGTCAACTGCCAATTCCTTTATTTTTCTATGAATAAAGTGGAGCATTTTTTTTATTACTGTTTGACAAGAATGTAGCATTTGATACACTGACTATTTCTTAAATGCATTCTATTTTCGCTATCAATTTTTAATTCTTACTTTTCATTAAATAACGCACGCTTAAATATTTTTAATTAATTTGTAAGTTTAACATTTAATTACTGAGTTTTATTTTTAATTTATTGCATTGTCTATAGGCTTTACTGACGACTAACAATAGATGAAACGGTTTAAGTTAAAAAAGGATATTTCGTTAAAAATATATATATATTTTTTTGTTTTTTCGATTTATTTTATGGTCTTTGTATGTGCTTGACTGAATTTAAAATATGTTGTTCAATCATTCTGTCGAAAAGCTAAAACAATACCGTCTTAAACCGGGTCTAGACAACACTGAAGTTGTAGGTGAAGTTAAGCAACTGTTCAATATGGCTATGGTATTACAAAATAATATTTGTTCTGCATTCACCCTAAATTACGGTGTAACATTATGACGAATACGTAAAAAATTTTAAAAATGGAATTTCAATTACGGTTTGGATCAGGTATGAGGGATTGCTCCGCATTCGTAACCGTAATCCAGCGACGAGTCGAGAGCACAGTATATTGAATTAACAATCGAATGTAAAAGTTCGTTAGGTTGTTAATCGAATGTACTGCGCTCTCGACTCGTCGCTGCGGCCAGCGTTGCGCACAAGGCTGTTTACTTAGAGAATAGTACCCCATGTCATACAAGAATTTATTGTAATGCATGGAATACGCACACGGGACGCGCATTTTTGCGTTTTGAAATTTTCTTCATGCGGAGCAAACCCGCATGCGAGTAGAAATCCGCATGATAATAAAAACACAATAAATAAGTTTTTATTAAATGAAATGTTAGATTTGTGTGAATGACTGATGTAGCTGTAAGTGTTTTAAATGTTCAATTATTTTGTAGGTGATTGTGGATCTTATATACCCCATTGTAATGTTTTCTATCTTGTGATGTATATGAAGTGCTGTGCGTTTTATTTAATGTCAAATAAAAGTTTATTGATTTATACGGGTGTTTTATTTATTGGATAATCATCTTTTTTTAGGGTTCCGTAGTCAACTAGGAACCCTTATAGTTTCGCCATGTCTGTATGTCTGTCCGTCTGTCTGTCCGTCCTCGCTTAATCTCTGTGACCGTTAGCACTAGAAAGCTGAAATTTGGAACCAATATGTATATCAATCACGCCGACAAAGTGGTAAAATAAAAATTAGGGTAGCCCCCCTATATGTAAAGTGGGAACTGATTTTTTTTTAATTTCAACCCTATCGTGTGATATATCGTTAGACTCTTACTGGCTAAAAAACCCATCCCGTTCCTTCAAGCCTTCATACCGGGGTTCGAGCGCCCTTTCGGATAACCCTGGCCCCAGTAGGCTTCGACCCGGCTGGGCCCCCTGCTGTTGCTGACAACTCCTTGAGGCGCGCGGGAACAGCGCGCGCCGTCGACGACTTGGGCTTGGTCCGGACGGCCGGACAGCGAGCTACCCATTGCTCACTGTCCGCAAGCCCGCGCCTACGGTGGCTGGAAATCGGGATCGGAATACCGGCGGCGGCGGCGAGAGCGCCGTTGCCTGATGCGGTTGGCCTCCTCCTTAGCGAGCATTATTATCTCCGCCGCCGATCACCCCCACGAGGACACGGCGATGCTCCGTCCAAGCAGGGCACACCGCTATTGTGTGCTCCACCGTGTCCTCCGATCGTATCATAGACGTCACTCGTGATTCGTTCCCTGCGCTTGCTGCATGTATCTAACAACGACGACGATTGGCTCGCCAATGTATGGAATGCGCAAAGCGATCCCCACTGGCGCCGAGCGCTCATGATTCGTGCCGGTATAGCGGTACCTATATGCGATGATGTGGTCGATAGATAAGGAAATAACCTGTACCCCTAGCCAAGTTGATAACACAACTCTACAGAAAAAAAAATTGTCTTTGTCCTAAAGTTTATTTTGTGATTTTTCTATTCACTATGGTCTATTATGAAGGAAAAATACCAATATTCCTCAAAAAGTTTGCTTTTGTGGTGATTATGACAATAAATAATTTTTCTTGAGTTAGTATAATGAAAAAAGTATTCAATAGTCATCATGATGTTTTTAAAAATACCGCGAAAAAATTAAGATGTGTGATGTGTCACACAGCATCTACTGATGTTACTTAGGTAATAAAAAAGAATTAACTGTTTTTTAGAAGACTCAAAGAGGTTAAAATATCATCTAGAAAGTGTTAATATGAAGCTGATGCATTGAGTTATATAAGTGGTACAGTTATTTAAAGTAAGAGAGATAACATTTTATTTAAATACGTGTGAAAACTTTCTGAAGCCTACGAAGCTTATTTTAAATGCCCTGTTCGTAATTTAGATATACCGTGGGCTCCACATGTTGCTTGCAATAATTGCAAAAGATGTTTAGAAGGCAGTTAAAGAAATGTTTAGTAAAAAAAAAAACATTTCTTATAAATAAACAATTTTGTATTGTTATCTTTATTTAATTTAGGTTGATACCGAGATGAAAAACGGAGTATTAAATTCGTAGTACCAAGAATTTGGCTATGGCCAAAAGACCACGTCGATGACTGTTATTTTTGCGTAGTTAATCCTGCTGAAAAATGCAAAACCTATTGAATATCCTGATCTTGCTTAGTCTTCGGCTCCAATCTCTCATAGCCCACTACTTCCAGCACCTGAACCTCCTACAAAATTGTCTCATTCAAGCTTGTCTCAGAGTTCAAATATTAAAGACGAAGAATTCTCTCACTCTCACAGACTGTTACCGAGAGCTAGTTGAAAACATGTTAGAAGATTTTAAAACTATGGGCTGCAGAATGTCTTTAAGAGTACATATGCTACATGCTTATTTAGATACCTTTAAAAACAACATGGGGGCGTATTCATAAGAACAAGGACCACGTTTTTATGTAGACATCATGAACTTCGAAAGCTGTTATCAGAGCCAATACAACGAAAATATGATTTAGGACTACATTTGGAGTTTAGTGAGACCAAATTCTTATAAACATGAAAGAAAATGTAAAAGAGTCTGCTTTTAAACCTTTTCTACTATTTTTTAATTTGATATGGTATAAAAAGCTGATAAAAATTATACCTACAAAAATTAACTGGTTTCATAAAAAAATTTAACTGTGAATTTTCTAAAATATTGATCAACCATTCTCCTGGATACAAAAGCAAACTTTTTCGGGCTATACATATTTTTTTGGTTAAATTATCGATAAATCTATCGATATTTCATACTCTCTTATGAAAGACAAAATTGTGTTGTCTTGTTGTAATCTGCAATAATTAACGGTTGTAGAAAGCTTCAAATGTACGGGAATGACGTCGTCTTAACGCTCAGTCACGTGGTTAGAACAAAAGAATTGGCGGCAAGATCAACTCGAAGCGTTCGGTGCAAGCGAAACGGTTGTAAGTTGGCTAAGGGGGTTGTCCACTTTTAACTTAATCCCCGATTTCTGATTTAAGAATTCGAGTATTTCTCAAACTACTTTAGCATGAAAATCACACAAAATGACATCTATCCAGAAACCAGATTTTATTTTTTCCCTTTATTTTTAAGTCACACCTGTTTCGAAAAAATATAATAGTTTTTCACGTTAGATTGCATAGTAAACTTCCTTCAGTAGAAGTGCTCAGCGTGAAGACGTTGACGTCTTTACTTGCACGTTCTTTTTTTTTTTTGCTAAAACAGTGGGGCGGAGCGGGATATAGTGTCAAACTTTTACTGGCTAAAAAACCTACCCCGTTCCTTCGTTGCCCTTCGAGACACGCGTGAATAAGTTGACATGTCTAAATCACCGATTTTACAAGACAGGGCGTTTTAAAGTTTGACGTCTTCTGGTATATCAGTAAATTAGTTTACCGTATTAGCTTTTGTAGTTTCGGTGGATATACCGTTACCGTTTTTTCATGACTAGAATAACTAAAAGAGTAGATTCTATAATAATAGACTTATCAAGTCGATCTCCAACAAGTTATCAACTTATTCACCGAGTTGTCAAGTTGTTCACCAACAGTTACCAACTTTTTCTTCTGATTAAGAGTAAGGTATAAGATGAGATATCAAGTAACGAATATTAAGTAATTTTGTTGCTTGAGTATAGGTTGATAAAAAAAAATATCATAATTGTTCTTTCACAAAAAACAAATGAATCGTTAGTTTGACATGGACGACATGGTAAAATACGAAATAGGTAGGTAGGTAATTAGATACAGTTGCCACAAAGGATCTTGAGCGCTCGGCGTCAGAGTGGGGATCACTTTGCGCATTCCATACATTGGCGAGCCAATCGTCGTCGTCGGGAGGTACTTGCTGCAAGCAAAATGAACGAATCACGAGTGGCGTCTATGACGCGATGCGCGGCGAGCCAATCACTGACGCTCCCCGCCGCCTTACGTCGCACCACCTAAAGAGACCCGATTTTTGACTTCTGCGCCACTTTAAGCCAGCGCTCAAAATCCTTTGTGGCAACTGTATCAATATTATTACCTACCTACTAAAAACCATCGTCCACCGAGAAGTCATCGACGACGCGTAGGTACTGTTCCTGCACGGTTGCTGACAACACCTCGAGGTGTTGTCAGCAACCGTAAGGGCCCAGCAGGCTCGAAGCCTACTAGGGTCAAAAGTCTGAAACGGAGGATCGGCCTCGGTATGAAAGGCAAAGAAGGAACGAGGTGTTTTTTTTAGTCAGTAAAAGTTTGACACTATCTCCCGTTCCGCCTAAGAGCGAGGGATGTCATCTGGTTGATTTATACCCATCGAAAAAAAAAGTCCTCTTCTAACCTAACCTGTCCGAGTCCGGGTGAAAAAAAAAAGAAGAAAGAAAACTATTTTATTTGGCATACAGACTCGTAGATACACACATGTAGACACTAATTATGTGCCGGGAATATTGTCGTGAAGTGGGAATATTGGTGGCAATATTGCCCAAGTCCCTTAATAATTGTAAAAAGTCCATTAATATTTGGTGTACGTACAATAAGTATTTTTAGTGAAGAATAAATTGTCGATGCACAGAAAACCTACATTAACGATATGGCCAAAAAACGTAGATTGACTTAACATCAAATTTTAACGTTTAAACGATCTGTACCTCTACCATGAGTTTAAAGCAATAGTAATTTTGTCGATACTCGATAGGTACCGACTACGTAAATATTACTACGTATTTACTAGACGGCGTTGTGGAATATTATTAGATACATATTATTTTATTACTGTGCGGCACGCATCCATCGGATTCCTATCTATGTGACGCACATAACCCGTCGCTGTGGCGACGCTTGGGGGAGGCCTATGTCCAGTAGTGGCCGTCTTTCGACTGATATGATGATGATTATTAAGTAACTGTATCTCTGTCTCTTTGAATGCCGTAATTAGAGACACAATAGAAAGACAATTGCTTATGTCGAACTGTGTAACATAAGACATTCAAAAGGTTAATATACCTAACACTTATGATAAAAGAATGTGAATACGGCTAAACCTTACCTATAAATAAACCACTCTTACCTACCTTTAGGTTTACCGAAAATGTTAACATTAAATCGTGCAAATACATTAGCTAAGCTTATCGAGTTCGGCGCGAAATCGGGCCTTTATTGGAAATTTACTGAGTAGGTACCTATGTCGATTTTACATTATATGGCCGGGTATTTGATGTGATTTTTACAAGCTTTTTTATCATGTCTACTTACTATACAATTTAACTATAATCTTGCTTATTACGTATCTACTTATTAACATAATAAAGCGGAAGAGATTTTTGGTTTGTTTAAACGTGAGAGACAATCTGGAACGGAATACCTAGGTACTTCAGTGCGAAAGTCGTATCATCGGATTTTGTTCCTTCGAAAACCAATTCAACGACATCTCTATACTGCGAGTTATTATAAACATCGCAGTAACAAAAAGTCTGTTTAACAAGGCGCCACATTTTTTTAATTAGTACACATAGGGACTTAAAGGGCTTATTAGAAAAGCCCTTGTTATTTTATAAGTAAAATCTCAATAAATAATATTCATAAACAGCAAAGTTATTAGCGTTGGTTTATGTCCCAAAATATCACTCAATTTATGGAAATATTGTGCAGGCTATTGATTAATGATTCATTAATCAATAGCCTGCACAAATAATGAATGAATAAGTGACAATTAAGGAAAAACACTGCCCGCAGTATTTTCTACTAGCAATTGTTATGTTTGATTGATTCTATGATGAATTTACCTTTTCGTGGTAAATTTTAGGATTTCGTTTTTTTCTACTATTGTTGACTACAAAAATATGATCAGTGACGGGTACAGATAGAGCCCCATTTTTTTTGTGTACTAATTAAAAAGTAGGGGTGTATAGATATCGTAGAAAGGTTTTTCAAGAAACAAAATTCGGTGATGATACAGTTTTCGCACTGAAGTAGGTATTCCCTCTGGAACTACCAATCGGATTGAAAAAAAAAATTAATTACTCCCGAATCACACCTAACACCAGCGGCGTTATGAAACTTATAATAATATAATAACAATAATATATATATATATATGTAGGCTTAATAATAAGTTTATTTAAAATAATTTTTACAGTGTTTCAACCATATTTGTAGGCTATATGTTTCTAATACAAAATAATTAAACATTTGTAGCCGAACTAGACTTAAGCCTGTATTTCGGCGCTTCCCAATTCCCAAATCTCAAACAATAAATAATAATAAGGTATAATATTATTTTCTTATAATTTTATGCATTAGGATCTGATGTACCTAAATAGATCTCATCTTTTATTTAGATGATGGAATACTGTACCCAAATTCTTCAAAATACAATTCCAAAATTGTAAACAAAACCAGTTCAATAAATTGTACGTCTCCTATATTATTATGGTAAAATACTTTGATGTCACTAACCGAACCGAGAGTACAAAATTAGGTATTATAATTTATTTATCATTAAAATATTCCAGTCTGTAGAATAAGAACTCTGTATCAACATTATTGCTAAGGTACTTTGAACTTCTGACTACATTACTGGCATTTCTTGGAAACCGTATTAAGTTTTGTGTTCAATATATCCAATGTATTCAATGCTCATTACAGCCATGTTGTTCTTCAGCAAATTGTCTAAGAAACGAAAAGAAAAACGGTTGCGAAAAAGCGACAATGTGATTCACAGCTTCTCTTAGTGTTTTCGTCTGCATAAAAGTAGAAAATATACCCCAGGAAATAAACTCAGGGAATAAAAAGTATCATTTGTATAAATCCAGTACCTACATGGTCTAACCACATGGTTATTTTTATTTATATTTTTCATATATTATATTATTATTATATATTTATTATTCTATATTATACACCGTTAATTTTTTATCGTTTTACGTGGAGGGTCGATCCGGTACATGAAACACTATCAGTACTAACAGTACCTTTTTTTTAAAGTTGTATTAATTTACACATGTACGAAATTAATTCCTTTAAGAAAACGTCAGCTGAGCGAGTTCAATGACCCGTAGGTAATTGTCGGCGTTGCGTACAAACTACCTACAGGTCATTGGACTTGACTACTCCATCACGCTGAAACTACTGAAGGAATTTGCATGAAATTTGGCAAACGGGAGCCGTATCCTTATATGATTTTATCCCGGCAATACGTTACTTAGGAATAATTTTCTACTATCACGCGGGGCAGCAGCTAGTTATTAAATAATAAGACCCTGTTGGAGTTATCTTTTCAATTTACTTGATTTCAGTTATTTCTGACTTACCTTGGCTCTAATGAGAAAGGGCCCATTCTTTCATTATGAAATTGTTTGAAACGCTTCGCGCTTATGGTGAAGACAATGGATCATCTCAGAACTTTTACATTATCCATACTTCGTAACTTCCATAAACTTATTATAAAATAAAGTCCCCTTTAAAGCGTCTGTTTGCGAAACACTCAAAAAGTACTGAACGGATTGTGTGTGATTATCAAAACAAGCGAGCGAATGCGAGTCGAACTCGCGTACCGAGGCTTCCGTATAAAAGACATTGCTCGGCCTCCATACACTGTTCGCCCTGGAGCCGAGAGCATCGGAAAATTATGTATTGTATTTTCTAACATTAGTAAACTCCTATTAGATCTTATTTTTATAGCGGAGTAGCTTTCAAAATTGATATATTTCAAAATTTTTATCAGATTTTGAGGTTATAATCGAACCATAACAATGAATATGAAGTATGATTTTTATACTTCCAAGTATTTTTTAAGAAAATGAAAAACAATATCATAATACATATAGCTATTTTTCGTTTTTGCAAGCAATCAGAGTCCGTTAACATATTATGCAATAAGTTCCGAAAATCACCAAAACAAAGAGCAAGTGACAATATGAAGACTGTGACTTTGACAACGACAAATGACCATAGCTACGTCAAAATTAGGGATGCAACAAAGCAATTTTACTTGTTTAGACAAATCTGCTGTGATCCTATGAGGATTTCTGTTCCGTATCTTCGAAGTTCATGATCAGATCATAACAATAATTCTATGGGACCAATTTGGAAGCATAACCTTTCAATCAAAATCGGTTCACAATTGACCGAGATATCGGTGAACATAGGTATATAAAAAAGAAACATTCAGCTGATCATAGAACCTCCTCCTTTTCGAAGTCGGTTAAAAGGATGAAAACAAAATTGAAATGTTGGAAATAATTTCGCGGGGTGGTGCCGCTGGAGGCATAGTATACGCGTTTAGTTTTGATACTTTTTATATGATTCATGCTGAACTTCGCATTAAAATTGAGGAAAATCCGATATAATAACTGTCATTACGATAACCTATACCTACACGATAAGCACTTTAGATAAAATGTACTGCTGGAAAAGTTTAGCTTTTTTTCAGGCTTTTACCCAGCAGTGAGAACCAAGTTCTTCCTGACATTTTTCTCCCGCGCTCTTTTGGACCAGTCCTCGTAGTAGGTACGTGTCTAGATCATCTCGCCACTTTCTTCTTCATCAGGTGAAATCAAGTCTAAGGTCAAGTCTTTTAGGAGAAGCTAAGTGATCCACGTCATCATCATCATTTCAGCCGAAGGACGTCCGTTGCTGGACATAAGCCTCTCCCAAGTGTCGCCACAACGAACGGTCTTGTGCTTCTCGCGTCCACCGCATTCCCACGACTCAGCAGGCCATCGGTCCACCTTGTGGCAATCATGCGTACAGAAGAATTATATTCTTACCTATACAATATGACGAGCAATGGTGGCCAAGTGTAACGGTCCCAACTTACAAGTCAAACCCAAACACGCGTGGTCGCGGGTTCAAACGCAGCCAGGCATTACTTTGTGTAATTTATTTCATCACAACTGCTCTCAAATGGGTGAAGGAAAACATCGTGAGGAAATCGGCACGTCCTATAATCAAAAAATTCGAAGACATGTTACATCCACCATCCCGAATAGTACCTGCGCGGTGGATTACGGTCCATTTCCTCTCCTAGAGAGGAGGCCTGAGTCCCAGCAGTGGAAACATTAAAAAACTGATTCTGCTATGTTGTATGCATATAGAAAGATAGTTAATTAATCCCGTGAAGTATTTACCTACTATTACCATTAAAAAAAATCCTTTAAGTAATTGATAAAAAAGTTTCACTGTTATGATATCTTTTGTGTAGGTACATTATGAAACGCAAGCGCGTGAGGCCGCAGCGAAACTTAGTATTTCTATGTAACAAGGGGAGAGCCCTGTGACGTCACTGAGACACAAGTCCCGCCAACCAGAGTCCCTTCCAAGAATTCGTCACGGAGTTGCTCCGTACAATAATTCTAGGAAAAATTTGGCAAAATCGAGGAATACACCTGGTTTTTCCTTATCATCAGCAGACTAGACTGGTACTGTGACAGTGGGCTCATGATCGATAAACGAGCGTTACAAACCCTCCCACAAGGTAGACTGCTGGTCTCGTGACGGTCGCGGAAATCCGATGCGAGAAGCAAAAGTCCTTTCGGTGCGGCACTTAGGACTATAGATATAAAGCTAAGCTACCAAATTAGATACCATACAGACACCAGACTCGCCACACGTCCGAGCTGATCGCAACACCAAATTGGTTGCGCAACCAAACGGACACCAGTCCCCCTAGCAAAGTTACAAACGTTTTGCTTGCGTCGAACGCTTCGAGTCGTTCTTGCTGCCAATTCTTTTGTTCTGACCACGTGAGTAAAGGACCCATTACACTGCGCTGAATATCGCGTGCGATATTCCGACTCGTAATATTTTTCATTCATAGAAAGACAGTCTAACCCTTATTACACTACGCGATACGTCGAACCATAGACTAGACTGTCTTTCTATGAATGAAAAATAGTAAGATCGCACGCGATATTCAGCGCAGTGTAATAGGTCCTTAAGCGTCGAGGCGGCCTCATTCCCGTACATTTGAAGCTTTCTACAAGCGTTAAATATTGCAGATTAGCAACTCGGCTAGGGGTACAGGTGAGTAGCTCTCTAATAGAGCTGTATACATGTTGTTGGTAATGGAATGAGGTAGATTGAAATGTCGCGATTGGACGCGCTGCCATGGTTTCTCGGTGAAATATAGCCCACAGCCTTAGCCTATGTCCAACAGTGGTCGTCTTTCAGCTGATATGACACAGTGAACAGCGGCTATATTCAGCTTCTCTGTTCAGACGTATTTAGATCTCATCTAACGCTTTATAAAAACAACAGTATAATTTAGCGCCAAAAATCTGACATTTTATTTTTTTATAATTTTGATATAGCCAATGTTACCCTTAAAGCCAAGATGAATCGTATGACACATCTCAAGCTAAAACACAACAAATCGTTTAAGCTCAAGGGTGTCAAAAGTATACTCGAAAACATAATCCACCTTTTGATGCAGTTGAGTAAAATTATAGTTAAGTTACAGGAGCGTGAACCTGCCACGAAGGAAAACCTTTGAAGCTTTTTCTACTATGATAAGGAAAAACAGCAACTCATACATTATGGATGGTCATACCCACCAAATAATACAAGGAAGATGAACGTATTCAAACCACGAATCGAATCGAGTTTCCAAGCGACAAATAAACGACTTTCGTTCCAATAGTAGCGCACCAAGGTCGCGGGAACAACGCTCCGTCAGTGTTACCGCGGCTACCGGTAGGGCGGCCCGCCCAAACTCATCCGCCCAAACGTTTCACTAACTGACGACTCATTAAGACCGCAACGAGTCGAAAAAGTCTAAAATAACTAACGTTGACAATGTGAAAAACCAAAAGTGAAAGAGAAAGTTTTTTCGTGAAAATTAAATATTCGTTAAAGTGTTCGTTCGTGTTGTCGTTAAAGTGTTTGTGCTTCGTTATTTATTTCGTGAATTTATAGGCAGGATTTTATCGTTATTTTCCGTATACAGATTCTTAAGCTCTACTTATAACACGCTTAGGTATTGAAAAGCTTTTTTCGTTTAAAGTTATTTGGCCTTTGAAGTGATGGAAGATATTTAATATTCAATGAAAGGAGTTTTGTGAAAATATTTATTTAACATCTTTAGAAATTCGATCTGTTTTTATTTATTTTTCTAGCACCGGCCTAGCTTCGCACGGGTGTTAGAAATAATTACTTTTTTCGGTTTTTCTCTACTATAATATACATGTATTATATACATAAACCTTTCTCATGGATCACTGTGTCAATTGGTGAAACCAGTATCAAAATTCGTTCAGTAGTTTTTCAGTTTATCGCGTTCATACAGACAGACAGACGCAGTGAATGATTTTATTTTTATAAGGATTAGAAATTAACTGTACAGAAATAAAACAGAGCTTTAAAGTTGCGTTTCCTATATTAAAGAGTCTTGGTGAGCCTAATACCGACTTTGAAATTTCAATCCATTAAGATTACGACGCAATTCTCGGTAAGGTACTATCTACCCGGCTAGCCATTTTTTTCAATCGTCTTGGAGTGGACTCTTGTTCTATAAATAGTCAAAGCTTTAGTAGGTACCTTAAGTGTTATAATCGATTTCATTCTATGATATTTAGAACAAACAATCTGAGTGTCAAATATTACCTTTCTTTTATGACAATTGTATATAGTGTATGTGAAATTATATGACACATACACTGTCTTGTGTTCTCATATACAAGTGCCTACGGAAGGGCCACCAGAGGCGCGTGCGAGTGTGGACGTAGAGTACTGTGTACGTGTGCATTGTCGAGCCAGTGACCCTAAGTGGTAGAAGAGGAATAAACCAGACACACAATGGCGACGAGGATGTTTAGGGTGGTCCAATCTGATAATAGGGTTGTCAATGCAGTTTTTAACCCATAGATTTATGTATCGATTGTTTATGGCAAGCATAGCTTAATGTTAGCAGTTACTATGAGAAAAATAGCGTTTGGGAACATAGTTAGCAGTTGCTATGAGAAAAATTCGTTTTAAGTTCACATTCAGTACACATGCGTACAGTCAAAGAGTGAAATTCCCTGCCGGAGTATTTCGTGATATATGTAATATAACCAAGTGGTCTTTAAGTCAAGAGTGAATATGTTACTTCTAGGCAAGCGTGCTCCATCATCGGCCACATCATCGCTTACCATCAGGGGAGATAATGGCAAAATGCGAGCTTACACATAAAAAAGAAATAGAATAGTATTCCAATTAAAACCAGCACTTATATGGCAGCTCTATCGAAAACCAGCATATAAAATGGCGAAACTAAAATAAAATGGCCGGTACCTAGCCCCTATATCTCTTACCCAACTATTTTCGTTTATATGTCGCAGTAAGAAGCGATTCATTACTATCTCACTAGGAATATAGTTATAAAACCAAGTCACCAGTCCAAGTTTAGTGATATACTTATATTACTAGATTTTAGAGTTTTGAGACAAACCCTAATATTAATTATAACACTGAACTTAATCTAGTAATATAAGTATATCACTAAACTTCGACGGTTTTATAACTATATTCCTAGTGAGATAGTAAAGAATCGCTTTCGTATAACTATGTTACGGTATATAATTATATCCCTAGGGATATAACTATATTACGGCTTTATCTATCTTACTGCGACATATATACTACGAGTACGTCGAGTACCTACGAGTATGTACAAATAATAAGGACCCAGTAAGTATATATTACCAGCTAATTACGAGTGATATAAGTAACTCCAAGACTGACAGAAGCAAGTTGAGAGACACTCGGAAATTGGAAGCCCTTATTACAAATTAGCTGAATAAGGGTCGTATAATGTAATTAATTTTTAATTAGTATCTACTTGTACGCAATTTCGACTGTTTGTGTTTGTAACAAGTCGATACGATTCGTGTTTGTTCTCTTTGGGAGTAGATAGCTGTCTTGGTTGACTGTACGAACATAAATCGAGTTATTTGACAGCTTTTTAAAGGTTCTTTATGTAAGTTTGATTGAAACTAAGTGAATGGAAAGCGGTCACCTGTGAAGCAGTAAGGTGAGTTAGTGAATGGATATCTTCACGCCCCAGCCGCCGCCATAGGAGATGCCCCGGGCCTGGGTCCCAGGGCGATTCCCAACCACAGTAGGCACGGTCGTCCGGCGGACGAGCAATGGGTAACTCGCCGTCCGGCCGTCCATTAAGCACTAAGATCGAGTCGTAAAAACTTAGGAGCCTAGTAAGGCTGGTGCTCGCTAGGATCCCGGATACGTTTGAAAGGTTTACCACGATCCTGGAACTGCAACTGACAACTGTGGGATGGGTTTTCCCGTTTCAGTCAGTAAAAGTCTATCACAACCTTCTCGCACTACCCTAGAGAGAGAAGATATATGGTGATTTCTTCTTCTTCTTCCTGCCCTTGTCCCATTTTATTTGGGGTCGGCGCAACACGTTTGTTTCTTCCATTTTGTCCTGTCACTCGTCACGCTATCAAAATTAACCTCATATATGGTGTTTTCCCTCCTCAAAAAAATAAATTCAAGTTTTGATTAATATTCATCAAGTTCTGTTATAATTCTTGCTTGTTAAAGAGGGTTGGATGACGTTGAAATAATGTTTTCTTATTCCTTCACTGTTTTGATTCATTTCGTAGAAGCGATTCAACAACGAGGATGGGTGGTTCGTTTCTACGAAATAAATCATTTCTCCGGGACTTGTTGAGCGTCAGTACTCAAAGATATCTTAGAGGTCGCCACTGTTGAATCGAGTTTTCAGGAATTGGAGTTGTAAATTTATTTGTTTATTTATTTACCTATATATTTATTTATTCATATATAATACAAAATTCCATGGACACCAGATGCAAAGAGGTTAATGGGAATACCGTGGACTTTACGCCAGGACAGTCACCTTTGTTCCTTCCGTTTTCCTTAGCTTGGAACGCTAAGGAAAGCGGCGCTCTGAGCGCCGCCGTTGCCTGATGCGGTCAGTCTCCTCTTTCGCTAGCATTATTGCTTCGCAGAAGTTGGCGGTCGCCTGCCACTCCTCCTCGCTCCGGACCATGCCTTGTACCAAGGCCTGGCGCGAGAGATCCCCGCCGTCGATCGCCTTCACGAGGGCACGGCGATGCTCCGCCCAAGCAAGGAACACCTCAACTGTGTGCTCCACCGTGTCCTCCGGGCGTCCCGACCCGTGTCCCTCCAGTTACCCTGTGCGTTCCAAGGCCGCGATTACTCAATGGAACCATCCCTCGCCTATGTACTGAAGTCTACCTCTTCAAGGTAGACTCTGACCGCGGTTGACCTCTTTCAGGCGTCCAGTGATTGACGAGCCTCGCCCACTTGTCCAGATGCATACTTTTTTTTATATAAATAATATACACCCTTTTAAATTTTAATCGTTTTAATCTTGTGGAGGGTCGATCCGGTACATGAAACACTATCGATTTGTAAAGATAAAATTAAAAAATAAAGTACCTTTTATGTCAACACTCGTATTAATTTACGCATGTACGAAATTAATTTCTTTAAGAAAACGTCAGCTAAACGAGTCCAATGACTTGTAGATAGTTTATACAAATCCATAGTGTTTGTTGTACCGGATCGACCCTCCACGGGATTAAAACGATTAAAATTTGCCAGTGTACCTATATATTTACTGTTGATTGGTTCGCATTTGACCGCTATCTCCTCTGATGGAAAGCGACGTTGCACAAATACAAATAATAAATACAAAATGAGTCTTATAACCAATTGTATATTCCTTGGAGAATTTCGCTGCCTTCCATATTACTTAATGTAATATTGGTAAAACGGTAATATTTACTTTAATTTCTTATGTTACACAAGAATATTCATAAGTCGGGGATTACTTTTGGAAATGCGAGAGGCTTTCATTTGATGTTATCAGATATTTCGTAAACATATAACTCCCAAAATTATGTTGAGATTAAAATTATGTCGAACCATTGTGAGAGTCGCGGGAATCTGATGGTTGCGAGACGTACAGGACTGGTCGTCGTGGTGACACTTGGGGGAGGTCTATGTCCAGCAGTGAAGATTCCTTGGGCACCGATGTCCCTCACAGCTACCACGTTTTCTTGTGCTCGTGACTCGGGGATATAGTAGACGTGTCTTACGCGACACCGACGTGTACGTACTCGTAGGTGGAAACGACGGACACGTTATTAAGTTTTCATTTAACAGTTAGTAATAAATTGAGATATTAAGCTATTGCATAGCTTCTATCGCGGGCCTTGAGCGTGGATACCGAATCCAGAAATTTCGTAACGAAAATAACCTAACACCCCCCACTCATTTGTTTTTTGTGCGTGGTGACCGATAAGAAAGCAAATGAGTGAACAATCAATCAAAATTTAATTCAATGTGTGAAAGTGTAACTTCAATTAATATCAAAGAAAAAAAAACAAAGGAAAGTTGCGGAAATAAATCGCAATATTTTCCGCGCAGTGAAATATCGCTGTGCGGACAGGCCCTTAGCAGCATTCAGTTCAACAAAACATTAAGTTTGTAACATCTTGCATGCAAAAACTACATGTATACCTTTGTTTTGACAAATAAAATGATCTTTATCTCTTTATCTTTAGGACATGTCGGTTTCCTCATGATGTTATCCTTCACCATTTTGAGAGCAGTGGTAATGAAATAAATTACACAATGTATTGTGCCTGGCTGGGTTTACACCCGTGACCTACAACTCGTAAGTTGAGGTTATTACCAATCGGCTACCACTGCTCCTACCACCACTATACTACTTAATTTATTAACGTTTCGAATACCGTAATTAGAGACACAATAGAAAGTCAATGAGAGAGTGAACGATTATCCAAGTTGATTCTACGGAATTCTATAACCACAAACAAATTTTCTAAAAAACAAATGCCGTAGGTTGCTGCTTCCTTAAAGTCAAGGTAAACGTCTCGTTTCCTTTCGTTCATTCAGATCAATGCCCTTACAAAGACCCATCCCATTCTAATGGCAGTCACTTAGGTAGTGACGTTTCTGAATTACTTTCCTTGTCAACTTAAATATAAATTACCAACAAATCAAGATACTCTTAGTGCCTGTTCTCACTGTCTTTTGATCCTGTATCGACCGAGATTTTAATAGTTACTTGTTATATTTATTTTTCTTGACGGCTCGTAATCCTGTGGGAATAAAAACAGAAACAAACTTGCTTAAAATGTCTAAAAATACACTGCTCTGATTTACATAAAAATAAAAACTGGGCAAGTGCGAGTCGGAATCGTGCACTGAGGGTTCCGTGCAAACTACAATTCCCAAATGGAGTCTCGAAGATTTATCCGAATTGCTATTTTTTTTTTGTGACGTAAGTAACAACAAATTTACTGTTTTCAGATTTTTTCCTATACCTGTGTTATAAGACCTTGCTTTGTGCCAAATTTCAGGAGTACAACGGGAAATACCCTATGAATTTCGGTCTTTGAGAGTATCAAAATATACGTTTTTTGCGACATAAATGGCCGTATCTTTTTTATTCGTTAACTTAGAAGTTTGATTCTTTTACAGCTTGAAGGGACCACAAACCAGAGTATATGGTTTTAATTTCAACTCGATACGTCCACGCGTTCTTGAGATAAAAGGTCTTGAGAGACAGACAGACAGACAGACGGACAACAAAGTGATGCTATAAGGGTTCCGTTTTTTCCTTTTGAGGCATGGAACCCTAAAAATGAAGAACCTAAATCTAAATAAGTGTGCTGACAGTTTCACTGCGAGATATTAGCAAACCTATCCTTAATTTTGAGGAAAGAACAACGCAAAGGGCAACTGAAGGCATACACATGAGTTTTAGTCAGTCAAAGTGTGACAAAGTCTTTGTTGGTGCGTTGTGTTCCATGCGCGCTTACGGAGATGTCAGCAAACCGTAGGGGCCCAGCAGGGTCGAAGCGTAGGTACTGGGGTCAAGAGTTGTGTGAAAATAAACCCCGGGACCCTGGAATGAAGGCCAAGAAGGATCATGGTTTCAGTCAGTAAACACGACAGACACATGACAGTGACTCGCACTCTCGCTCCACCAAGAGGTGGGAGATGTTTTTACATGATTTCTCATCTAAAAAAACGCGCTTGTTCAACCCAAAGCGGAAAAAAACATTTCATGGTATAACCTTGGTAAAAAAGCATCTCGACATACGAATGGAAACCTACCCTTATTTATGAATTTAGGTTAAAGTTCGTACCATCCTCTTCAATATCCAATTAAGGTTTTTTCATGCTTTTCCCGGAGTAAAATTTGCTCAATTATTGGTTTTCTCGCAGGTATACACCGTTAAATTTCGATCGTTTTAATCCCGTAGAGGTTCGATCCGATATATGAAACACTATCGATTTGTAAAGATAAAATTAAAAAATAAAGTATCGTATTTTTTGAACTCGTATTAATTTATGCATGTACGAAATTAATTTCTTTAAGAAAGCGTCAGCTGAGCGAGTTCAATGACCTGTAATTAGTACGAAACGCTGACTACATATTTTTAATTTTATCTTTACAAATCTATAGTGTTTCATGTACCGGATCGACCCTCCACGGGATTAAAACGATCAAAATTTAACGGGGTATATCACGCATATAAGAACCTGGTTTACAAATGTTTCATTAAAACTCCATTGTAAAATCTTTAGTTAAGAACTTCCAAGACCATTTAATTCATAAATAATTAATTCCGCAAGTATTTTATGCCATCAAAAACATAACTTGTAAAAAAACCAAGGCTAGTCACTCAGTTCTTCTGTCGTAAAAAGTTGTGAGATCCATGTCACAAAATAGATAGGTACAGAAGACAATCTCATGTATGTACTTCACTTTTTATACCAACGCTCGGTGGACGCACACTAATGAGCGTTTGAGCCGGAACTGACGCGACCGAGATATCGTGTCCGTGAGCGGTGTCTATGTGTGCGTTGCTCGAGCCCGCTTTGTATGTAGATTGACTTCTGTACCTATCTATTTTGTGTCCATGTGTCTAACACCAACTAATTTATTCAGGCTGTACTTATGGGATCTTGATGACCTAGATTGCCTTGGCAATCGGACTAAACACTAACTTAATTACTTGTGATATAATTACATGCGATTGCCTAATCTAGGTTCACATCTGATTAATGCATTAGTTTGGGCCGAGATGGCGTGGTGTGAAAGTTGTGGAATATTTTTTTTTTTTTGTTATTATTATTTCCAACCCAAAAATTAAAGTCAAATCGACACACTTAATGCTGTGATATCTACTGTAGACGTAAACTTTCTGTTGGTTCACAAACGCTAATGGACTCATTTAAAACTTTCTCTGAAGATATTTGTCCAACTCCATTGTAGCCTGAAAACCAGTCAAACATTTTCATTGAAGATGGGTTTGACATTTTCTTAACTCAGAATCTATTACGCAATTTAGTAATTGACCCAAATTCTCGGTTTATCAGGATTATCTCGAAGTAAGATTTTTTGGTTTCGCTACACGCCATAGCCCTACCACGAGCTCTAAATGCGTTCCATTTTACGACCTAAACTGAACTGTTAAAGGCATGGAGCTATATAGCTTCATCCGTCTTTTTCCTTTGTACAACTGACATTTTAATACGTCATTTTAAGGCATCAATAATGTAATAGAATCCATTCTTGTACACATAATACTCTATTTATTTTTATTTTTTATTTATTTTTCTCAGTTTTTCATTTTACATAATTAGTCTAAATTGGTAACTAAGCGATAATCGTCTGACATGAAGTGTGGCAAATAATGTTAGAACAGTACCTATGATTTTGAGTGTATATGTGTAGGTACCTGTAGGTATATGTGTGTGCCGTGGTTGAACCTATCTAGGTAAATAAACCTCTTAATTTATATTCTCTCATAAATTGATAAAAACATTTGTGAAGTACTACTTAGTTATTATATATACCTAGGCAGGCAAACATGATCTTTGATGTTTGCAATCAATTTACTAAGACCATTAAACCCTTAAATGACCTTCCTGACCTTGTCCCATGTTAATTGGGGTCGGCGTAGTATGTTTTTTTGTTCAATTGTGTCCTATCAACCCGTCACGTTTCTACCGACTACCTTTACTTTTAAATCACTCCTCACTCAATACTCCATCTTTTCTTTGGCCTCCCTCTAACCGTTATGGATACTGATCCCCAGGGACTCAAAATGTAACCGTAATAAAGTGTTTTAACACTGTTTTTTAAAACAGTTTTAACAGAAAAAACACTTTTAAATGTAACATATACAATAATTTTACCGAATCAAACTGTAACCTGTTTATGTGTGTTAATATGTGTAACTGAAATAATCAGTTTTAGTGTAGCTTTGTAAATTGTAACTTTGGCAACGCTGCGTTTACCTGTTACACTTATTAACAATGTTAACACTATAGATATGTTAGGGTTAAGCTAGAACTACATTAGACCGACGCACACGTGTAACACGCCTGATTTGTACGGAGAACGACGTCGCGTGGCGTGGATCTAGTGTAGCTCTACAAGTCTAGTTTCCATATAAAATGTATGGAGACCGACGCGCCCAGATCGGAGTGTGTGGCACACGTGTGCGCAGTGTAGTTCTAGCATTACACTTTTGTTACATTGAAAACACATTAATAAGTGTTACATATTTGATTCTGTTACCAATTCAACATTTAACACTTATAATTCTAACCTTTATGAAGGTGTTTTTAAGTCCCTGCTGATCCCTAAGGGTTATTATGTGAAGCTATGCGAAAAGCGACACAAAAATATAATTTTATTTGGTAAACGAAAAGATACTTAATTCATTGTGAGAATTCAAAATGCGTTGCACCACGCAGCGCCGCGTCGGGAGACATTGATATGTAATGTATCTTTTCATGTAGAAAATAAAGTAGTTTGAGAGCGATGGTAGCCGACGAGTTGCTGCGGGTTCAAACCCAGACAGGCGCATTACTTTGTGTAATTTATTTCATCATCACTGCTGTCAAAATGGTGTAGGAAAACATAGTGAGGAAACGGCATGTCTTAGATCAGAACTTCGAAGAATGACATTCACCAAACCACACTGGGTCCGCATGGTGAACTACGGCCCATTCCCTCTCTTAGAGGGAGGAGGTCTGAGTCCAGCAGTGGGAGCATTGAAAGGCTGATTAAGCTAAATAAAGTTATATTTTGAGTCGATCTGCTCGCAGCGTCGCGTCGCATAGCGTCGCGTTTCGGTGTGGACATACCGTTTCAAAATTTACCAAAACCCCGTCATCATTAGCTAACATCTTGAAATTCTTAGAAAAAATTAAGTTTGTCAACGCATCAAGTTGAATTGAAAAGCAATCTGTTTTCCCAGTAATTCCTTGTCGGTTTAAGAAATCACGCGAACAGTTATTTATTAATTATAATTCTTGGTAAAAGCTAACACGTGGCGTCGCAAATTCCCGGAAAATGGGCTACTAACAGGTTTGAACAAGTTTCAGGATTAAAGGCATGAGAATTGATTTAAAAACCGTCAAGGTTAATATCATAAAGAAATACTTTTGATTAATTCACAAACAATTTTTTTTATTACCCTATTGTGTGTCCCACTGCTGGGCAAGAGCCTCCCCTTTCTCCTTCACAAGCTATTAGGGCACACTAAATAATTGAATCTTCGAATTTGGAAAGACCAAATGAATTAGTCGATATTTTTAAAACAACCGATGATTTTGACGTACCGAAACAGTTTTCGGTACGTCAAAATCATATGGCCATGGATTTGGCCAAAGTGATCAATTTGTAAGATTTGCCGCCCTAGCCAAGTTACAACCGTTTCGTGTCGAATTCCGTTCTCCAATCGGTAACGCCTCGGTGTCAGCAATTGTAGAAAACGAGAAGTTGGTAGCCGTGTTGACGCGCCTGAGCTCGCTCGCTAGTTCTACAATGTAGCGTTTTTATGACAAACGATGTAGCGTTGAACATTGCAGAAACGATAGCAATTCATTCTATCTTTTTTAACGATATGAACTTGGCTACGAATTTTCTATTCGTTTGTTCTGACCACATGACTTATATAGATGATGACGTCATTCCCATACATTTGATTAGTTTTCGACAAGCGTTAACGATTGCAGATTATTAACTTGGCTAGGGGTGCAGGTTATAACCGTTCCTCTTGCGTTGAACGCTTCGAGTTGGCCACGCCCCCTATTCTTTTGTTCTGACCACTTGACTGAGCGATGAGAGGACGTCATTCCCGTACATTTGAAGTTTTCTACTTGCGTTAATGATTGCAGATTATTAACTTGGCTAGGGTAGCTGGCCACGATATTTATACAGCAGTTCGAAATTAATTATCGGGCAGTTGCTTAAACCAGACATAGCATGCGTCTGGTCGGAGAATCCTGGCTTCCTAACGGAGGTTTGCGGGGGTTTACAGCCCGCATACCTTTAAAAACATACTGTCGAAATATGTGAGCAGAATTTTTAGTACGTACTGAACAGCTGTTATTCTCATGTATGTAAATCCGAGTTGATCCCACAGTAAGCTCTGATATCTTCATGAGAACGTTCGCCCCTGATAGCTAATTAATTAGATATTAACCTGTAGAGCTGTAATACTTTATCAAATGTTATCTGTCGATACTGATGAGGCAACCGTGGGTATAAACTGGTGTGCCATGGTCCGTTGCGACGAGGAACGGCCAGTGATTCCCTCCTTCCACGAAGCAATAATGCTAGCAAAGGAGGTGGCCCCACGCGTGACGGAACAGACTTCTTCACGCCCCACCCGCCGGGAATAAAAAAATAGGGGTCTGGTTGCTGATTTCCAGCCATCGCTGATTTTCAGACTGACCGCTAAGCAACCCCTACACTACAGGCCATGGTCCGGAGCGAGGAGGAGTCGCCGACTTCTGCGAAGCAGTAATGGTAGCAAAGGAGGAGGCCGACCGCATCAGGCAACGGCGGCGCTCACAGTGCCCCAGCCGCTGCCGGGATTCCGATCCCGATTTCGGGCCACCGTAGGCGCTTGCGTTCAGCGAGCAATGGGTAGCTCGCTGTCGGACCGTTCGGTAACTGTCCGGACCAAGCCCAAGTCGTCGACAGCGCGCACTGTTCCTGCGCGCCTCAAGGATCTGTCAGCAACAGCAGGGGCCTAGCTGGGTCGAAGCCTACTGGGGCCAGGGTTAATTCGAAAAATAGCTAAAGCCCCGGTACGAAGGCAACGAAGCAACTGGGTGGGCTTTTAGTCAGTAAGAGTCTGACACTATCTCCCGTTCCGCCCAAGAGCGGGGCTTGTTATTCGATGATTTTTCCCACCATAAAAAAAAACCCTACACTAGTAGGGGTTGCTTAGCGGTCAGTCTGAAAGTAAATGCAATGTTGTGGTGGGGCAAGCTCACACACCTTTCTGCACCAGTGCGGAAAACAGTGGATTGCGTGTCTAAAAGCGAATTTTTGAGTTATAAGTATTTTTTTTTTAATTTTATTAATGGTAGGCTTGCGTTTGACCACCATCTCACCTGATGGTAAGCGATGATGTGGTCGACGATGTGGTCGACGATAAAGCACGCTTGCCTAGAAGAAACCTATTCACTCTCGACTTAAAGTACATTGAAAAATGTTTTTGAATCGAAATAATAATCAAAGGTTTTCAATGTCGCGTTTAACTACCCACTACTAGGCTCTCATTTGTCACCTGGAGAAATAGGTAACTGGAGAATCCTATCATTTGTATACCTATATGTGTAATTTCAATAATGATATAATTTCAGGTTCGCATGATACCCGTGTTTCGGTTCCAAACTGTGTTTATGGAATGAGCAAACTCGTAAAAAACATGTTTTTTGCTGTCTCGCGAAAGGGGCAAGTAAACACGGGTGTAAGGACATTGTATTTATTCTTCTGAAAATATTAAATTGCAGAATGCTTATATTTGTAAGTATAATACATTCAGAATCACGAAATTCGAATGTTACATCGCGTGGATGAGATTTTTTTTGAGGATGTGGAGCGCGTGGGCGTGGCAGACTTTCTTTGAGTTACACCACACCTGTGTCCTTCATTTGCCCTTTGCATTCTAGGACCACAGTTCAATTTCAGAAAATCCTCGTGGCCCTGGTAGGCATCCATCGGCCCTACTGAGCCCCTACCGTTTACTGACAGCTTTTTAGACGCTGCACAAATGTAGACACTTTTAATTTTCAGTTACCGACACCAAACACTTTTTGATCTGTATTGTATCTGACCTGACACAGGATACACGTTTGCGGCCTGCCTTAGAGTTTGCACAATATTTCTCTCTTAAAACAACTTTCTGCACTAAAAGTTATTCTTGCTCACAAAACTACTAATAATTTTCAAGGAATTTTAAACTTAAAAACAGTAACAACGTTTCAGTTACAAACAACGACCAAAATAAGTTGCTGGGAAAAACTAAGAACAAACGTCAAAAGCATCGACTTCGTTTTTATAGGAAAATACCAAGAAGTTTTACGATTCTTTTATTTTAATGACATATTTTTAAACAATGAACAAATGTTTAATAAAAATAGAATTCGAAAATGTTTAGCGTAAAAAATTAAATTGAATTCCAAAGTTAACGCATCTTGTTTTATGTGTAGTACATTTGTATGTATGTGCAGTATATTTGTTATTTGGCCTTTTTTTTTTTTGAGGTGGGCGAGAAGATGTATCAGATTTTGGCAGGCAAAAATTTTTTATCGTTACTTTTTCAAACGTTTTAGCAGTTCAGCAGGTATCGGTCGTGCTGGGCCCCTTCAGCTTTGTTAAAATGACAACTATGCGCCATCGACTTAGGCTTGTCCTAACCGGCTGGCTGGATAGCTGGCCAGTAGACGTCCTATGACTCCTGACACCGAGGCCTTTTCCAGTGGCGGGCAGTGCGTGAGGCTTTTTTCACGTTTCGACCGTCTTCTTCGCTTGCATTACTGCTTCGCGGCTTGAATCAAGGCCAGACGCGTGTGGCCTGTGTTTATATTTCGTTTTTCACAGTTGGAATTTCGTTGCACGAACGATTCAATCGATCACTCGGTCAATCAACTACGAAAAGAACCGTTTTATACGTCACAATATACTTTTAGGTCAGTGTTTATGACGTCACAATTCCGTTATTTTTAAAACTCGAGTAGGTACAGAAGAAGAAACTCCATATATTTATAATTAGAGATCCGTATTAATTTTGTGTGTTTATTATTGTTTAACATGGATGTAAGTAATTTAGCTTTTGCCAGTAGATCAGATACCTACGTTACGACTACGAGAGTGAAGGTAGAACTACAATGTGCACACGTTTGCCACGTACGCCGATCTGGGCGCATCGGTCAACATACATTTTATAACACAGACGTCAAGCGACGTCGTTCTACGTACATATCAGGCGTGTGACACGTGTGCGTCGGTCTAATGTCCCACGTGTACAATACACTGACTGCGTTTGGGAAGTGATCCGATGCGGTTCACGCGATTTCAACGCGATAAGGCGGCTTTGTTCTACGAGCGGGTGGAGCACCGCTGTAGCCGCCATTTATAAATAAGTCACCGCACTACAAGAGTTCACGTGAAAATGTCAAACTAACTGATAGCGACCACTTCGCTTCACGCTTTAGCCGCCAATTATATAAAACAAGTGACCGCATCATAAGAATTTACGTGAATATATCAAACCAACATTTAGCGACCGCTTCGGTTCGCTTATCCCCGCAACGCACCTACGTGCGCTTGGTCACGTAAAACACTGTAATAGAGTATCAACTGCTCCTGTCATTCGCGCCGCATCGCTTCGCTCACGTGGAACAGACAAAACACACTTTTAATCACTACAGATAAAACCAAACCGACCTATCACGATAATGACATATCATCATAATGATATATCATCATTTCAGCCGAAAGACATCCGCTGTTGAACATAGGCCTCTCCCAAGAGTCGCAAAAACCGGTCCTATAAGCGTCTTGCATCCATCGGATTCCCGCGACTCTCACCAGGTCATCAGTCCACCTTTTGGAAAGCCTTCTAACACTGCGTCTTCCGGTACCTGTAGCCTGTTTCACGTAAAATCACACAAACCAAATATCGTTGAAGTTTTATAGTCGTTCGATCGAAGTCCTACCAAAAAAAAAAGCGGTAATCACGATCTATCGACATATTTCCAGTTACATTCCTATGTATTCTACCAGGATAATGTAATACAGTTACTTTTTTAAATCGACGACTTTCAAACGACTTAAAAATCGGTGTCCTTCAAACTCGATTGATGGATGTGAATACGGAAACGGACTAAACGACTAAATCGCTACGATATCGTTACGGTTTTCATTACGTGAATCGGGCTACTGGTTGCCATTTCAGAATCTTTCGTCTCCATCAACCATCTATGAACTCCCTGACCTTGTTTTATGTTTCTTGGGGTGCACAGAAAGTCTTTCTCTTACACTCCGTTTTGTCATCTGTCAACTGAATAAGAAACATTAAATACAACTACAATCACACTAATATTATAACGCCGGGGCGAAACTCCATGGTCCATGGTGGACAGAGTTCCGGCGGGATTATATGGTGGAATAGTGACAGCGACTGTCGCAACCCACTGCTTGGTACGGCAAAGTCCCCTCTTTGGGAGCTGGCTGGAAAGACATCTTGGCGTCCTCACCTTCCGCATGACGCAGGTTCTCACCGCAAATCTTAGTTCGGGAGGTACCTGAACCGGATTCATGTGGAAGAAATGCCTGGGTGTAACTATTGTGTGGACCGCCTGTAAGATATGGTAGAGCATACGGTAGAGGTGTGCCTCGCTTGGGCGGAGTCCTACCGTGTCTTCGGGGGGGCGATCAGCGGCAACGGTCTCTTGTGCCGGGCTCTGGTACAGGCCATGATCCGGAGCGAGGAGGAACGGTAGGATGTCGCCTTTTTCTGCGAAGCAATGCTAGCGAAGTAGGCGGTCACACGCGGGAGTGAAAGACCCTCACGCTCTATCTAGGTCGCGTTCGATAGGCTCTTAATAAACTAGTGCGCCTCACCATCAAAAATTGCACCGCTGCTTACCATCAGGTGGGATCGCAGTCAAGCACTAGTTTATATCAATTAAAAAAAAAGATTTCCAACCGTCATAAGCAATAAATAGCTCGCCGTCCGGCCGTCCGGTAACCGTCTGAACCGAGGCAAAGTAATCGACGGCGCGTAGTGTTCCACGCGCGTCTCAAGGAGATGTCAGCAAACCGAAGGGGCCCAGCTGGGGCCATGGGTTCACTTCTGAAAGAACACGGGGCCTTGGAACGCAAGGTAAAGAAAGAAAATAGGAGTGGGTTTTAGTCAGTAAAAGTCTGACACGCTCTCCTGCTCCGCCCATAAGCGCGAGAAGTCATTAGATGATTTCCCACCTAAGAAAAAGAACACCCGTGTTCATTCAGTTGCCCTTTGCCTTCGAGGGCCATGGTAACGCTTTCGAACAATCCAACAAGACTGGCAGACATCAGCTCTAATAAAAAAATAAAAATAACAAATATCCTTTCGAATGTCTTAAGTTACACTGTCCGACATAAGGTAATTGTCTTTCTATTGTGTTTCTAATTACGACATTCAAAGAGATATAAATTAAAAAAAGACTCATGAAAATAAATTCAACAAAACATAAATTAAAGTGTTACCATACATTTTGCAACATTACATAAGTACGTTGTATCGGTACAAAACCACAATTAGGATTTAACAGATATCACAAAAACGCGAACAAATAAGACCATTAAATTCATTCGTTTTGTTCAGCTTCTGAATTTCTGCGAAACAAATAACATTTGACAGCTAATGTCAGACTAATGTTAAGCCCATTAAACATCGGTCTAAAATAAGGATGGGCGAAAATAGACATCGATTAAAAATGTTTTTTTTTTGTTATCGATTGGTGTATTGAGAAATACATTGATGTTTCCAAAGCCTCGATTGTTTTTCGCAATGTACATGTTTATTAGGCCTTAAAATAGCTGATTTATATAATTATTTGTTAAAAGTATTTATTCATACTTAAATTACTTACATGAGTTTTTTTTACGTTTTTAATTTAAAAAGAGAAAAAAAGCAAAAATTCGTACAATAGTAATGTTGTTGTTTTGTTATTTTAGTTTTTAACTATGATTTGCCGGCACCGCGGCAAAGCGAACAAAAAGTTAGCCAAACCGATAAATGGTATGCGTTTAACACGAATACCATTCACACAACTTTCGTTTGCGTCTTCGATGAATCAAATAACAACACATTGGTTCAATATCATCGATATACAACGAGAGTTTACAATACATCGATGTATATCGTCCATCCCTAGTGTATAATTGTGTACCTCATGATAAGATACCTAATGTGCGAAAGAGACCGAAGGTGAAAGGTCAAAAGAGCTTTTTCCTTTTAGGCTGAGAATATTTTTAGATGTGGTGTTAGGAGGACCTTTCAAAGAGAATAATCTAAGTAGGTCACCGATGACAAATGAGATTCTGTTTTGTAAAAGGTTTCAGTGTTTTCACAGGGTGACTGGCAATTAGTGTACGATACTTAAACACGTGACTGTACTCATGATAACAAAAAATTTTTATTATGGGAGCAAAGCCGAAATCGCGAAAAAAATATCAGCTGTTCAGTACATTAGGCAAACTTAAATGTACTAAACCAAATTTGACGTTTACTACGATTCTTTTATCTGGCTTCGACTTTGACTTTTAATGCTTAATAGTAAAAGCTATTGTGTTTATTTCATGATCATCATCATTTCAGCCGATACACGTCCACTGTTGGACATAGGCCTCCCCCAAGCGTCGCTACATCGAACGTTCCTGTGCGTCCTGCATCCATCGGTTTCCCGCTATCTTCACCAGGTCATCAGTCGACCTTGTAGGAGGCCTTCTAACACTGCGTCTTCCGGTACGCGGTCACCACTCCAAAACCTTTCGGCCCCAACGGCCATCTGTTCTGCGAGCAATGTGCCCTGCCCATTGCCACTTAAGTTTGGCAATACTTTGTGCTATGTCGGCAACCTTAGTTTTCTTGCGGATATCTTCATTTTTTATTCGATCACTCAAGGAAACCCCGAGCATAGCCCTTTCCATTGCTCTTTGGGTGACTTTAAGCCTTCTGATGAGGCTCATTGTGAGCGACCACGTTTCGGAGCCATATGTCATCACTGGCAACACGCACTGGTTAAATACTTTCGTCTTGAGACACTGTGGTATGTCTATTTAATAAATTGTATTAAATACCTACGAATACATTGCTATAAAGCAATGAAAATAGGTTTTTGAGAAGACTGTTATTTGTGTAGAAAATAATATCTAATTGCTTAAAGGCCTACTCACAGTTGGGTCGTCTGGATATCGAGAGGAAGCACATTCCATACCAGGATGACTCTTAATGCGATTACTTAAACCCTTAGTTACTTGTTATCACCAGCCTTTATCACCCAACCCAGCCACATTTGTGCCTCTCTAGCCAAAAGTACCAATTTTAAAAATGTTCCCTGCTTCAAGTGTTAGTGTATTTAAATTAGTGTTACTTGAATTAGTTTTACCAGTGTTAAATAGTGAGTGTTAAAACTCAATGTGGACTAAAGAATGTGATCACGATGAGGAAATGGCATACGGCAGTGTGCTGCATCCTCGCTTGGGTGATGCCAACTCCGACAGTGAACTTTCGGACCCAAGAGATGGGTATGTTACTGCCAAAGTTCGAGCCAACTCCGAAAGTAGTGACACCGAAAATAAGTGCTGCAAAAGTTATCCACAATTCGATCTCGGGATTCTTCGGACAAACGAAAGAGAAAGCGGGTCTTGGGCCTACTACAGTATCTGTGAAGACTGTAGATGATGCCCAGTTTCTGAAAGACAGAACCAAAGTGAAGACACTCAGAATATCTCATGTGAGTATTTAATTATAGCTTGTAATGATTTTCTGTGTTTGTAATTTAGTTTTAAATCGGTGTAGTAGAATTAACCTGGTTATGTTGGAAAATTTTGACTAACTGAAAGGCGTTTGACTAATGGGTCACCTGTTAAGTGACGTTGTAGTCTACGATGGACCCTCGCAATACTCGGGAGTTAATTATATAACGCGAGCCTACCCATTATCAAAAAAATCCCTCACCAGCGTTCGGGATTAAAACTTGCTTTATCCCCTAGTCACATAATCTACTTTTATTCCAGGAGTTTATATGTCCCTTGGGATAATTGTCTACTCTCACGTGAACCAGAATCCATAAGTAAAAAACTTTAATTTTATGAATTATTGACTTATATGTGGTTGAACAATTGAATGCTGCACTGCGTGTTCGATTCCCGCATGAAACAAATATTTGTAAGGTCTACAGGCATTTGTTTCAGGTCTTTGTGTATTAAATTTACTCGTTTATGAACGCCCTCCATCCTCCTATATGGAATCATATCTTCCTAGCAGGCAACGCTTTTAAAAAAAAGGAAAGCAATCTTCATAATCCTTACTAATATTATAAATGTGAAAGTGTGGATGTTTGGATGTTTGTTAAAAACGGCTGAACGGATTTGGCTGAAATTTGGCATGCATATAGCCTTTGACATGGAAAGAACATAGGCTACCTTTTATTCCGATTCCTTAAGTTCCTAATGCTACGCGGGCGAAGCCACGGGCAAAAGCTAGTAAAGTCATAATTTTGTAGTGTTACAACGATATAACGTATATATTCCAATAATATGTATTATTGTTATAATTTGAAAACACTCGATCAACTTGATCACATTTAGATAAATGCTTCGTTTATTTGTATTGGCATCGCATGCAATAACCAATCCGTTACATAGCAAATACGGATTTTCTAAATTTGGATTTCTATTTAGACTAAACCAAACATTTTGTTCAGTTTACGTTATTCGTGCGGCAACATTTGGATAAAGGTTTATAAAACTCCAATTTTGAAAATTATAGTCATGAACGATATTATTAGGTAGGACGATTTTTAAAGGGAATCAGACTGCATCCTCAGCACTTTTTCTTAAATATGATTGATTTTATTTTGCCTGTACATACAAAATTTATACAGAAATGCTTCGAATCCAAAAAAGGAAGACGCAGAAGAAGCGAGCTCGAAAAGTTTAGATTCTCACCAGATATATATGTATACCAGTTATAATTGAGATAATACTTTATAATTATTAATTAAAATATGAGGATCTTTTCGGTAACCTTGATTCTTCTACAGTTTCCTTCATTCCTTCGAGCATAGCCTTTTGGGTGACTTTAAGCCTTCTGCTTCACATTGTAAACGACTATGGTTCAGAGATATTTATGTCATGGCATCACGCACTGATCATAGACTTTTGTGTTGAAACACTGTGGTATGTTGGACTATAAGATACCGAGCAGTTTTCCAAACGCTGCCCATCTAAGCCGAAACTGCCGGGCATAGCCCTTTAGCAAATGTCACTATTACGACTACTGTACGGTTACTGTGTCTGTGCGTCTCAAATCCATCGGATTTCCGCAACTCTCACCAGGTTATCAGGCCACCTGGTGGTCCCTGGAGAGTGGTGTGATGAGATCTTTCAATACTGCGTCTTCCATCCTCTACGCAGCAGTCACCACTGTATGGAGTGGTACTGTGTGTGTACTGTATTTATCTAACCCGTTCAGATAATAATTATGTTTACACTATATTTGATTTATCTTAGTAGAGTTAATTTGTTGAACGATTTACGCATCAAATAGTTTATCGATAGTCTATCAATGTGTTGCCCTTGGCTTGACAACACTATCTATGAGTATGTTCCGGTCGGATATGTTTAGTATCTATTAGCAGAAAAAAAATGCCTATTGCTGTTGTAACCATAGATGTAAGTTTTTGTACAAGCTATGTTACTTTTTGGTGTACAATAAAGTTTATTCTATTTATTCTATTCTGTATCTTCTTTTGTCTTATAAACAGTATACTGAAAATAAATTTTTAGTTGTTTGTCATTTGTTATTAATTCATCAGCCATTGCACATTTTTACCGTTGCCCCTTTTTTAGAGTTTGAGAAATTGCCAAATATTTTTTTTCGAGTGTTCTTCTTCTCAGTCGTACAGTGTAGTGGTCGTGGTCATGCATGGTCTGGTAGTTTGGTTGCGGCTTTTGCGATACTTCTCCATCTCTCACTATTCATGTCACTGCCTGTGCATTCAATGAGGGAACAATTCGAAGATAATTTAATGAGGTCTGTCTATCTTGTAGGTGACCGGCCGCGAGAACCTTCTTCTACTCTTCCATGTACTTCTAAATGTTCCAAAGAGCTGTTCCAGTTCCCCTAGCCAATTTGCTAATCTGCAATCGTTAACGCTAGTAAAAAGCTTAAAATGTACGGGAATGACGTCATCTTAACGCTCAGTCACAAGATCAGAACAAAAGAATTGGTGGTGTGGCCTACTCGAAGTATTCGGCGCAAGCAAAACGATTGCAACTTGGCTAGGCGGGCTGGGCAACGTTGACTCTTTCGAATAATAATTCCATTTGTCTCTTAAGGACCCTAGTGCTCCAATTTATTTGGCATCGGTTTAGCATCGTCGTCTTCTTGCTTAACCCCTATAACTATCAGCAATGGGTAGCTCGCTGTCCAATCGTCCGGTAACTGTCCGGACCGAGCCCAAGTCATCGACGGCGCGCACTGTTCCCGCGCGCCTCAAAGAGTTGTCAACAATGGTAGGGGCCCAGCTGGGTCGAAGCTTGCTGGGCCCCTACCATTGCCAGCCCTACCGGGGGCTGAGCTACCTTTCGGAGCTTACCCTGGGAAACCGAAAAAAACCCTTAACTATAAATATTATTGAATCTAATGTAAGGTACAATTCAGTCTAATACATTTAGCATTTAGGTTGACGCAGTGGTTGAGCGATTGGCTGCTAAGCAGCATGTTGTGTGTTCAATCTCCAGACGACATGCAGCAACAAATGTTTATATGGCCTACCGATAATTGTTCCAGGTCTGGCGTCTTGTCTGTGTAAGTTTACATGTTCGTAAATGCACCCACGAGACAGGAGTATATTGCCTAGTACAGAGCAACGATTTTGATTTTGGTAAAATGAAAAAAGAACTGGCCAAGTGCGAGTCGGACTCTCGCCCTGAGGGTTCCCATACAAACTTACTTATGTTAGTTCAATTTCTGAATAGAATCTCTGTAGAATTATCCGAATCGCAAAAAAAAAAATGTGACGTAACAATCAATTTACAGTTCTCAGATTTATTCCTATACTAGTGCTATAAGACCTTGCTTTAAGGCGTATAGTCCCTTGAACCATCTGACCGAAATTATGTGAACGCAACTCTCGCACTCGCCTAGGCGGCACGCGGCAGTCCGCAAATCTGTGCATTTATTTGCGGCCAGCAGCGCCCGGAAAGCGCTTTAAATCCATTTTCTCTGCGAGATATTGATTGATTTACATAGGTATGCAATGTTCACTTTGAAGAATATTTACCCACCAATTTTTATATGTAAAAATGTTTTTAAAGGTCTAAGCCGTTTCGAAGGAGTAGGGAAAAGTTGTGAAAAGTTGCGAAATTGCTAAATATTTTTTTTTTGACAAAAATCAAATGTTGATATTATTGTTCATTTATCTATAATAAATATATATTTTTTTCAAACCAATTGACTTCGCCGTTACGGAGGAGTAGGCCTCAGAAAATCACTGTTTTATGGCACTTTTCGGGCGCTTGGCCCTTAAGCCTAATTTCAGGATTTTGGGTCAACGGGAAGTACCCTATGAATTTTGATTTCCTCGAGAGTGTCAAAATGTACGTTTTATGCCACATAAACTGAAGTATCTAATTTTTTCTCGTTAGCTTCAAGAGTCCGAAAATATAGGTAATTATAGTTTTAATCTCAACTCGATACCTCTATGGGTTTCCGAGATTAAGGGTCTTGACAGATAGGCAGACATACAAACGGACAACAAAGTAATAAAAGTAATAAGGGTTCCGTTTTTTCCTTTTGAGATACGGAACCCTGAAAATGGTCGTTGTTTTACCTGAAACATCCTCCAATACATCACTCAACGATATTGTTATTATGATATTGTCCACTATCCACTTCAAACATGTTTCATACCCGAAAATGACGAAACAACAACCTATTCTACGCTCATACGATCATATACATACACCATTTTGTATCTTATCGAATTTTATCAGTTTGCACGTCAGCCATACCTGAATTTTGGCATTATCAACAGATTGGACAAAAATTGATATCAATAACTTATTATCTTAATCATGAAACAATTCACCTATTCGTGTAACATGCGTACGGACATATTTTTGAAAACAAGTTCGGAACTTGTTTATTTAAAAAAATAAAGTTTTGTGCGTGACATTTTGTGAGTGAACTCAATAATGTGTGTGTAGTGAGGCTGTGTTTTAGTGAAAAACATGTGTGTAAGAAATGTGTTTGTGTTAGTGTTGTTGTGTGTTAACTTTCGAGCTCAATGTTGCACGAATTCGTTGATCGGATATCAGAATATATTTGAAAGTACGGATAGGACTCCTCAGTTTGATCCAACTACCGAATCAACAAAAAGCCTCGAAGAGGATCTGAAGGAGATTCAACTTGATGTATATAAACACGTCGAACCGAACGTCGAGGTAATTGGAAATATAGAAAAACTTATTTCGGTACCAGTCATCTATTTTGATTTGAGCAAAGCTTTAGACTTTGCTAACTACGATTTACTTTAACAAAAATACTATATATATAAAATCAGAGGAATAGTGCTTGATTCTATTCTATTCTATATCTATCTGACCGTCAGCAAAAAAATATAAATACGATTATTTAACGAAAATAACGAGCACTCAACGATATAGTTCCGATAACTGTCAAATTAAATAAGGAGTACCCCAAGGAAGTATCTTTGGACACTTACTTTCCTTTATAACAATAATTACTATGTCTCTCTGGAATAAAGCAGCTTTCATAATCATTATTGTTGAAAATGTAAAATTTCAGCAATCGGACCAGTACTTTCAGGTTACCACAAACAAAGAACAAAAAATAAACAAACTTTACCTCTATATAATACTAGCTTTTGCCCGCGGCTTCGATCGCGTGGCATTAAGTACTTAAGGAATCGGGATAAAAGCCTATGTTCTTTTCCATGTCAAAGGCTATATGCATGCCAAATTTCATCCAAATCCGTTCAGCCGTTTTTGCGTGATTAAATAACAAACATCAAAACATCCACACTTTTACATTTATAATATTAGTTAGGATTAGTGTAGATTGGTTTAGATTATAATTATTACTAGTACTTTGCCAGCAACTTTGTTCACAATTTTTCACAAAATTTTTAACATTCGACTGGCCTGTTGGTCTAGTGGTTAGTGACCCTGACTGCTATGCCGGAGGTCGTGGGTTCGATTCCCACCCAGGACAAATGTTTGTGTGATGAGCACGATCATTTGTTCTGTGTCTGGGTGTAATTTATCTATAATATGTATGTATTTAGAAATATATAAGTATGTTTATCAGTTGTCTAGTACCCATAACACAAGCTCTGCTTAGCTTGGGACTAGACGGCGCTGTGTGATAGTTGTGCAATATATTATTATTATTATTCCTTAAATCGTATTTTGAGTAATAAGAATAACCTATGTTATTTATTTGGGTTACTAAGTTTCAAGTAAATGGACCGAAGGAATAAAATTTTGCATACAAACGAAATTGCCTCTATTATTTTTTCTTTAAAGGTTGACTTTGCAAAAAACTCCACTTAGTGCTCTCCTACGTCATAAAAGGAAGTCTTGTGCAGAATTTCATATTCTTTGTAGTTTTGCTGTGGATTGATTTGTCAGTCAGTCAGTTTCTTCTTTACAGAAGATAATTTGATTTAGGTAATTTTTAGAGTTCCGTACTCAAAGGGTAAAATAAGATTCCGTCCATCCGTCTGTGAATGGCACATTCTAAAAAAATCATAATTATTGCATAATGTGCGATTTACGTAAATTAAAATATGTTTACTTCTTGCAGTGGGCTTTTTTTTTCATAAAAAACATACTCACATCCAAATAAAAAAAAATACTGAGTTCGAAATTATATTTTGGCATTATGCGAAAGTGGCATTTTGCGAAAAGTCATTTTGCGAATATGGCATTTTGAAAATATGACATTTTGAGAATGTGGCATTTTGCGTCAATATGTCAATTTGCGAATGTGGCATTGTGCGCCTAATCCGAAAAAAAGCTGAATAAAATAAATATTCGAAGGTTCTTAAACAGCAGATATAATTTTTATTGCCGTTTTTATAGCACCCTTCTTCCCCTGAGGTCCCTTCGTTTGTACGGACCCCGTCGTACACGAGTTCAGCTCGCACTCAGCCGGTTTTTATGGTCATGTACCACTACACACATTTGGCTTTCATCCTTGTTATTAATGATTGTTCGATTACTTGTATGCCAGTAAATGGTGAAATATTCACGATCACAATTCTATAAAACCTTAAATACTTATACTATGTTTTAATGTAAATAAAATATTCTTATTGTTATCCAACTAATATTACAAATGTGAAAATGTGGATGTTTGGATGTTTGTTACTTAATCACGCAAAAACGGCTGAACGGATTTCGATGAAATTTGGCATGCATATAGTGGAAAAGAACTTAGGCTACCTTTTATCCTGATTCCTTAAGTACCTAATGCCACGCGGCCGAAGCCGCGGGCAAAAGCCAGTTGTATAATAAATATTCCACCGCTCACAGACACGCCTAAGTTATCGACTAAAGATTTGCTCATACAAATATTTAGTCGATAACATATGTTAGGTAATAAACAAAAAGATAGACTTTCATTAATAACAGAATACGTTCATTAACGAAGTATTATTATTTTAGGTAGCAGATAGTGATTACTTATCTAGAGTTTTTTTTTTTGTTATTCCCCATACAAAGAGAGAATATTTCTTGTATAGTAAAGGGAGATACAGGCCTCCTACAAGGTTGACCGATGATCTGGTAAAGGTTGCGGAAATCCAATGGATGCGGGACGTTCAGGATCGTTAATTGTGGCGACACTTGGGGACGCCTATTTCCAACCGTTGACGTCTTTCGGCTGAAATGATTATGATGAAAAGGAGATACAAGGTGTAAGGGACAGAACTCGACAAACTTTAAGGGCTTGCTCAGTAGACGAAACTGGACTACCTTCCACAATTTTCTTTTTCAGGAACCTAATAAAAAAAATCCGCCTCACAATAGAAAATTATAAACTTGATTGGACAGTTTGTATGGAGAGGCCGAATTTTTTTTTCGTTTCCTGAAAAATTTTTTTGTGGAAGTTTGTTCAGTTTCGTCTACTGAACAAGCCTTTAAAGTTTGTGGGGGCTGCCCCTTACACCTTGTATAATATATCGGTGATATCAGTAGCTTGGTGATACTTTTTTAAACACAATACATATGGTTCCCTATACATGATGCGTGACTAGTATGAGGATGAGGATATTTATCTTCCTCGTAAAAAATCGCTAGCGTGGTCTCAAGAATGTGTTTAGTTGGCAATGTGTGGTCTGTTTAAAAAAAAAAAATACCAATTTACTTATGTCACCAATATATCTCCCCTTACCCTAAATTGGAATGGACACCGATACTCAACTGGTTTTGTTCATCATAATGTGAAACTATTTAGGTACTAAATACACTAATTTAAAAATTATATACAGGGTGGCCAGAACATTGACGTCCAAAAATAAAATTTAGGTCCCTCGTATCGTGGGGTATCCGAATCACCCCCATGTATGTTCCGCGACTTTTCATAGTTTTCGAGTTATGAATTTTTTTCTGATTTTTTGAGAATGATCGACCAGACCAATCTAAATTTTTTTTTTTAAAAAAGTACATGATTTTGTCGATATTTTTTTTTTGCAACTGAATCATCATGAGTAGTACTTTTATGCATAAAATAACCAGCTTCATAACTGTGATGGAAGTTATGAAAAAGTTGGTCTAAAGTGAAAAAATTACGTTCGTGAAATTATGACTTAGCTAGTCAACTTTAAATAAAAAATTTAAACAGGAGACGTCATGGTTCCTAAGTAGGCTTCAAAAATGCGCCAGACTCTCAGCTTTCAGAATCATAAAAAAAATAGCACCTAATGTGGCTACTTTGGCTCAAATGGGCCTTCAAAAACTGCGAGGTAGAAAATTCTTAAAATTAGCCATATGACGATTTTTTTTTGCCTATTTTCTCGTTCCTAAGGTTAATTTATGAAAACAACCGAGAGAGAGAGAGATAGCAGCAATTCGGTCTCTTATCCTCTCAGCCCATTGTTATTGCAGGTAAAGGAGTAGCGCCTTCGTTTACAACCCATGGTGCACGAGAAAAGATCGCGCGAAGTTTTTGAAAGCTTTCCTTCAAAAACTGCGAGGTAGAAAGTCTTATGCACTGGATTCATGCGGAAGTGACGCCCGGGTGTCGCCACTGTGCGGAACGCCCGGAGGACACGGTGGAGCACACAGTCGAGGTGTGCCCTGCTTGGGCGGAGCATCGCCGTGCCCTCGTGGGGGCGATCGGCGGCGGAGACCTCTCGCGCCAGGCCTTGGTTGAGGCCATGGTCTGGAGCGAGGAGGAGTGGCAGGCGGTCGCTGACTTATGCGAAGCAGTAATGCTCGCAAAGGAGGAGGCCGAACGCATCAGGCAACGGCGTTATCGCCGCCGCCGCTGCCGGGATTCTGATCCCGATTTCCGGCCATCGTAGGCGCGGCTTGCGGACAGTGAGCAATGGATAGCTCACTGTCCGGCCGTCCGATAACTGTCCGGACCAAGCCCAAGTCGTCGACAGCGCGCACTGTTCCCGCGCGCCTCAAGGAGTTGACAGCAACAGGAGGGACCCAGCCAGGTCGAAGCCTACTGGGGCCAGGGTTATCCGAAAGGGCGCTCGAGCCCTAGTATAAAGGCTAGAAAGAACGGAGTGGGTCTTTTAGTCAGTAAGAGTCTGACACTATCTTCCGCTCCGCCCAAGGGCGGGGCAATCAATGCATGATTTTTTCCCACCATAAAAAAGGTAGTAAATTCTTAAAATTAGCCATCTGACGAATACTTTGCTAACCAAAAATGACTGCAAGAAAAGCTAAGATTCAAAAACTTCGCGCGATCTTTTCTCGTGCACCATGAGTTGTAAACGAAGGCGCTACTCTTTTACCTGCAATAACAATGGGCTGAGAGGATAAGAGACCGAATTATTGCTATCTCTCTCACTCTCGGTTGTTTTCATAAATTAACCTTAGGAACGAGAAAATAGGCAAAAAAAAATCGTCATGTGGCTAATTTTAAGAATTTTCCACCTCACAGTTTTTGAAGGCCGATTTAAGCCAAAGTAGCCCCATTAAGTGCAATTTTTTTTTTATGATTCTGAAAGCTGAAAGTCTGGCGCATTCTTGAAGCCTACTTAGGAACCATGCAGTCTCCTGTTTTAATTTTTTATTTAAAGTTGAAAAGCTAAGTCATAATTTCACGAACGTAAATTTTTCACTTTAGACCAATTTTTTCATAACTTTCATCACAGTTACGAAGCTGATTATTTTATGCATAAAAGTACTATTCATGAAGATTCAGTTGCAAAAAAAAAATCTCGACAAAGCCATAAACATTTAAAAAAAAAAATTTTTAGTTTGGTCAGGTCGATCATTCTCAAAAAATCAGAAAAAAATTCATAACTCGAAAACTATGAAAAGTCGCAGAACATACATGGGGGTGATTCGGGTACCCCACGATACGAGGAACCTAAATTTTATTTTTGGACGTCAATGTTCTGGCCACCCTGTAGAATAGTGTACAATTTTGTATATTTATCTATAAAACTGTAGTAAAGTAGTATTAATTTTGGTCACTAGATGGCGTTGTTAGATTACGTCACATTTCTACAACTCGCTATGGTTTCATTACCGAGCTTTTATAGGGTCTCAATCAAATTACTATTAAATGTCTTCGTCTCAGTAACATTGGTTTTATTCAAATAGCTTATTTTGACATGTTTTTAGGGTTTCGTACCCCAAAAGGAAACAACGGAACCAATATACGATCATTTTGATGCCCGTCTGTCTGTCTATCAAGACCTTTTATTGTTAGGAACGCGTGGTGCGTGAAGCTGTGAAAAAAAAAAATTCTAATTTAACGAAAAAAAAAATACGGCCGTTTATGTCGCACTAAGCGAATATTTCCACACTCGGGAATCAAAATTCATAGAGTACTTTCCGATGACCCAGAATCCTGAAATTGGGCATAAAGCAAGATCTACAAATAAATCTGGGAAAGTGAGAACATTTGTAAAGTAAAATTGTTACATCACAAAAATAATTATTTTTATTATTTATTTTGCCCAGGTTATTTTTTTATATTGTATGTTTCTAGGCCCAGTAGTATGTGCATATTATATACGTATAATATTTTTATAAGCAACTTAATTTAACGATACTACATTCTATTTTAAATATCTGTTATTTATTTATTGTGCACACATAATAAACAACATCTTTTGTTCTATGACTTTTAAAATTTATCATATTTTAGTTAGATTTTCGTACAAAATGAATTGAACGTTTTAAATATTACGAAATCTATGCGAAGAAAACACATCGCTCACGAAGCGCGCTCGCAACGTGCATCTGGCGCCCGCGCTACTCACACGCCCGAGGAACGCTCACGTCGAATGTGGGGCCTGCCTTACAAACCCAGTTTTTTTTTTTCACTTGTAACAGTAGCACTATGGGTGCATAGACTATGGGAGCATATGCCATACTATGGGAGCATAGACTAATAGCAAATTTTCAAAACTTTAAACTTCATATACAGACGTGTGTTTTCGAGGTCCTCCATTATTTTATAAACCGTTTACACAAGTACATTAGGCACAGTCTAGCCAGTTTGTTTTCCTTTTGTTCGTCCTGAACACACAGCCTTCCAGCCACAGAAAGCTTTCTTTTATGTACGAATAATATACCATTTATATATTCTTTTATACCTTCTTGATGAAATAATTTGAAAGACAAACAGCAACTGTATTAAGCTCACACGAGTGCTCTCAGGTTATGAGCTAACCGTTGACCCGTTGTATTATGATTAAGAATTGTATTTAGAGATTGCAAACTAAACGTGCGGTCCGATTGCAGTCGTGTGAATTGCACACCAACTGCATCTGAACTGCACCATGCCAACATACCCATCCGCCCGCACGCTCCGCCCTCCCGCACATGGTGCAGTTCGGATGCAGTCGGTGTGCAGTTCACACGACTGCAATCGGACCGCACGTTTGGTTTGCAGTTCTATTGCAGTCCTGTCAACTGCATTTAAACTGCAATTTGCAGTTGGGTCTGTCGGGTCTGTCTGTTGAGTTTGTTGGGCCGTCTGTTTAGACCCTAAAAAGCTTTTTTTTTCATGATTTATTGGTTTTATTATTGATAGAGTCGTGCTTGACCGCTATCTCACCTGATGGAAAGCGATGATGAGGTTGACGATGGAGCACGCTTACGTAGAAATAACCTAATTCACTCTTGACTTAAAGGTTTAAGGGTTTTAGCCATTAGGAAACTCAGACTCTGGCAGGGAATTTCACTCCTTAGCTGTACGCACAATGAATGTGTTCCCAAAACGAGATTGTACGACCTATCCAGTTCTTATGTGCATTTTCCATTCCGCGGGCATTTTCATTGTGATAGGGATGAGTTTAGGGTTGCCATTCGTTCCGATACGTCGGGACATGCCACCGTTTTTAATGATGGTGGCCCGACGTCCCGACGAACAATAAAATGTTCCGACAGACATAGTCGAGCGCAGAGCTACACGTTTAAAAAAAATGTCGACGTAGATAAACGGAATCGCTTGGGAGCCGACACCGTGGAGGCTATTCTTCCATGTAAATTAATTTTCGCATGAATTTTGAAGAATTTTATAAATTCATAAAAGGAAACCAATAACTACTGTCCCAAATAAAATCATCCGAGAAATATAAAAAGGTCTTTTATATATGTAATCCCAAATGGTTTTGTTTTAAAGATTTTTTTTTGCGATGCGTTTGCTTTGTTATTTGCCTTGCTTTACCAACGAACACAGTACATAAAAAAACAGAGGACCCCAAATTGTAATTGTCCCGACGGAGCCTTGAGGATTTATGGCGACCCTAGATAAGTTATACAATGAGGCAGCAACAAGTGGCGCTTCATCGAAGTACGCCAGTTCCCCATTCAGTCTCCCCATCTGGTATCAAATACAGTGTTGTGTATTCTATTATTATTGGTTTTGTTTGTACATACTAATATTATAATGAAAAACGTTTCTGAGTGTGATAATACGTAGAGGTTGATACGGAGAGTTTTCAGCATCATTTGTAGTATCCATGCCCTAGAATTCAATGTCTCCTCTATCATCTCCATAAACATTCTCAGTATTATTAAATTCTACGGAACTTTGGACAGACATCTTAAATCACCCACGAAACCTGAATATAGTTTATGAATCAGTAACTGAATGGATTCTAATAGTTTTTACATCATGTTACATTTTTTCCCAAAAATATTTAAAAAATGTCACAAGTTGGACACCACTGACGCTATAAAACAGGTCACGGCAGGTCATAGCGGGCATTAGGAACTAGCACTCAGCTAGGTGCCGGAGCAAAACAATCATTCAGTCACCCGGATGTCCCGGTGATAATGTATTTGCGCAGAAAAGCCCGTAACATATACCTAAGCTTATAAGTTTGCGATTTTTCATGATACAGTTATGAAATTTTGTACTCAGATTCTTTACATCAAAATACTAGAGACGTGTTTAGGGTTTCGCATATACTAAATCTAATCTACACTAATAAATATAATAAAGAGGTAAAGTTTGTTTTTTTTTGATTATTTGTTTGTAGGAGGTAATCTCTGGAAGTACTGGTCCAATTGCTAAAATTTTTTACCAACAGAAAGCTGCTTGATTCATGAGTGACATAGGCTATATTTTATGTGCGCGGGCGAAGCCGCGGGAAAAAGCTAGTGTTGTATATAATTATTGCTCTTTACCCGGAAATCCGAACTTCAAATATGTATGCATACAAATTGCGACCTGCGTTACAGCTTGCGGCTATGTAAATTTTCAAAAGTAAATATTTATCTATGAATGAGAAACAAGAAATACCTCGTACCGTAAACAAATCATTTGTTAGTTATCGAAAGGGCATAATTATTTCCACGGAAATAAATCGATGTGCTTGCCAATCATAATAGTTTTGGAATTAGCTACTGCGTAATTACAAAAGTTATGATTTACATTGGTTAGTTTTACCTTATTAAAACAAAGTGGGTGTTCATCTTTGTAAAGCTTTAGAAATCCATTCGTCATCATATCAGCCGAAAGACGTCCATTGCTGGACATAGGCCTCCCCCAAGCGTCGCCACAACGACCAGTTGTGTGCATCACGCATCCACCGGATTCCCGCGACCCTGACCAGGTCTTCGTTCCATATTGTGGGAGGCCTTCCAATATTCCAAAGCTGCGTCTTTCGGTACGCATTCTCCATCCCCGAACCTTTCGTCCCCATCGACCGTCTGTTTTGCGTGCAATGTGCCCTGTCCACTTAAGTTTGGCGATTCTTCGAGCTGTTTCGGTAACCTTGCTTCTTCTGCGGAAAAAAGTCCATTATAAAAAGAACTAATGTATATTATGTTTATATTTAAAAAAAAAGAAGAATGTGTATACATAATTTTTTTTTTCTTTCTTTTCTTTTTTTTCTCAATTATATTATTTCTTTCCACCTGTCATATTATCTCTCCACCGCGACTCTCGATTGTCTGATAAAGAATATCTGAGGCATTCGCCTTCACACCTTCGTGGCTCGTGAAGTTTTAATAAATAAAGCCTGGCTTTATTAGCACTATTTTTATTGCTATTCTTCCAACAAAGAGTGAATATTTCAAGTACATTTTAGATCCAAGGTAAACTGTTGAAATTGCTCCCACGCTGTTTTCGTTATTCATCAATGTTTTTGTAGGTGGGAAAATCATCTTATAATATCTCCGCGCCCTGGGCCGTTGCGGGAGATAGTGTCAGACTTTTACTAACTAAAAACCCACTCCTTTTCCTTCGTTCCCTTTATCGAATCATCAAAATGTTGAAGTCACCAAAATAGATCCGAACTTAGATTAACCTAGATGGATTTTACTTGGTATTGATTATAGGAAGTGTTATCGCCACATGTAACAATAACAACTGGCTTTCGTCTAATAAGGTTTTGTCCCCACAACCAATCTTACTCATACACCGCTAAATTTAATCGTTTTAATCTCGCGTCGGACAGGACCGCCGGACAGCGAGTTTCCCATAGCACTTCGTTCGTAAGCCCTCGCGAATAGTGGACGGAAATTAACAACTCCCGATTTTTTCCATTCCCTTCCCCTCTTAACCATAGCCTGAACCAGAGACGGTTGTAATTTGTTGCCACCGCCGATCGCGTCCACGAAGTCACGGCGGTGCTCCGTCCGTGCGGGGCAGACTTCCACCGTATGCTCCACCGTGTCCTTCGGACAATGGTGCCTTCCATGCGTTTTTTCCGCCTGAATCCGAAACAACAACCTCACGAACTGACCCTGTCCTAGAAGAACTTGAGTCACCGTGGCGTCTCTCGAGCCACTCCACAAAGACACTTTTCCACTGTGGAACACATCAAATTATAAAATATAATCGACTCTTGAAAGGCAAAATGATCTAAGCGACATTAGTACTTAATAAAGGAAACTGATTTAAAGATAAAATTTTAAGAGAAAAAATTGTTTGTAAAAAGAAAAGTCGGATTTAGATACTATTTAATATCTTAATCTGACTATTTCAAAATAATTAAATAAAAAAATAAATAAAATAATCTTTAATTCGGATTAGTGACATCCATATGGGTTAGTAAACAATTGAAGAGAAAACTTATAACCTATGTTAGTAACCTTAATGATATAATAATATTATTTTAAAACAAGGTGGTTGTTCCTAAAACATCGGTGAACAACATCACCTAACAAAGGATAATCGTACCTGTCCGCTATGGTCTTCAGGATGGAGTTGGAGCTAGCCCGCACTCTGCAGAGCAGAGAGGCTGATTTCTGTCTACCGATGGCGTAGAAGCCATCGACGGGCGCCTCTGCAAACATACCTGATTAAATAACAATTAAAAAAAAATACTTTAAATTACTCTCCTGTAAAATTTACTCAATGTCGCTTATATCATTTTGCCTTTCAAGCGTCGATGCTCTTTCATGAACGCTCTCGCTATTGGTATCCAGCCAAGCATTGAATATAAGCATTAAATATACAAACTCCATTATTTTTGTAAGCCATTTATACAGTAAGGCACAGTCTAGCCAGTATGTTTTCTTTGTTTTTGCTGAATACACAGCCTCCCAGCCACAGAAAGCCTGCCATTTATGTACGTATAATGTTCACTTTACAAATTGTTTACTTATACCCCTTGATGAAATCGGTTGAAAGACAAACAGGCCTGAAGAAACAGTGAATTGAACTCTATTAAGTGCGCACGAGTGGTTTCAGTCTGCGAGTTTAACTTTGTGTTATGATTAAGAAATGTGAATAATTTAGAGATGTTAGGAGTGGTATCGGGGATTAAGGTTTGTGTTGGGTTGGTAAACTTGAAGTAGATAACACGTGTATGGATTTGTTTATGAGTCTTGACAGTAAAAGTTTTAGGCTTAAGGGGATGCATCTCGACATACATTTTTACTGTTTTTTATACAACCGCTCTTACGCGATTATGACGTTATTACACATTTTTCATTAGATATTTTGGAAACACATTATCTTGTGGATATTATCTAGGCTTCTATGAAAATCAATTTATAAATTTGTTTAAAACTAATCCAGTTAAGACCTCTGAAAATCTGCTATTTTGCATGAACTTTGACACTTCATAATTTAGTCAAAAATTAAAAAAGTATAACATACAAGCCTAGCAAATTTTATCAAGATTTTAAATAATGACAATGTTTTTCAAAAACTTTTAAGGGTTTAAAAAAACGCGTATTTCCTGGAACAAGTTTTGTACAATTTTCGAGTAAATCGCGGAATTACTAAATGCCAACAGAGTATTCAGGTATTTATCACTTTTTTTTCACGTTGCCTTTTCGTCAAACATCACGTTGGATTGCGTTAGATGAAGCAACAAGCGTTTAAACCATGTTCGATGTTTACGATAGACGAGTGGAAAAGCAGCCTCTTAAGACAGCTCTTCAATAATTCATAAATCACTTGCTTATTTTAGGTACTGTTTAAATTAAAAGTGAGGATCAAAGTCTTTGGCCTTTATTTTCTAAACCTAGGGGTATTACCTTAAATATAAACGCATACTTATCTGAGCAGAACGCGTCGAACGAATAGAAAAAAAAATCTCATACTGGAGTCATTCCAGATTCGACATGGTTAGGTGATTTTGAAAACTTGTATTTTCTCGAAACCCATGGATTCCTAAGGGTTCCTTGGGTGCTTAATTGTTACGACCAGCAATAACCCCATACCTTTAACTTACCATATTTAACACGTTCTTTCTCAACGCTGTCAAAGTGAATTGTGTACCGTTAAACCAGTCGCACAGTAATTAAACTAGTCTCTGTCTTGTTCTTACCTAATTTTTAATTTCTTTTTTTCCTCTTGCTGGGCCGAGAGGGAGTGCCAGACTCTCACTGACTAAAACCCACCGTGTTGCTTCAGTTTTTCGGGTTGCGGGGGATTTAGTTTTTTTTTTGGTTGGAAAATCATCTAATGACATCCCCCACTCTTGGGCGGAGCGGGAGATAGTGTCAGATTTTTACTGACTAAAAATATACTCCTGTTCCTTCGTTGCCTAAACCGCCAATGCTTATTTCCTGTTTTCATTCCGCGGGCATTGACATCGTGATCAACATAAGTAACATAGTGAGCAGCAACAAGTGGCTTTTCGTTGATAAGCGACAGGTTGCACCCATTCATTCTCCCCCTCTGAAATTCAATGTATCAGGGCCGACGCTGCGTAAATTGGGCGCCCGCGCGGTCCCAAACAAAAGTTCTCCGTTGCGGGGACCCGCGCGGGCTCCCATCGCGGGGAACTGCGTCCTGCGCCCGTTTTGCTACGTAGGTTTCGATACATTAAGTTCTATCAAAGACATTTCCACCAGACCACCGCTAAGTTCATTTTTGCTTGCACTTGAAACGAAAACTTCAAAGAGTTTGGTTTTGAGGCCGCGTTGCAGGATTTAAGCGAATTTTTTTTTCAAGTGATCAGGTGGTAATGATCGTGATGGTACAGGTACACCGATAAAGTTGAAATAACGACACTGTGCAGTTTAGAGGATGCTATTATTATATACTTTACTAGCTGTGCCCCGCGGTTTCACCCGCGTTTTTCTCGTTTCCGTGGAAATACCGAGATAAAATATTGCCTATAATTGCCTCCCTCAATAAATGGACTATTGAATATTTAAACAGTTTTCATATCAGATCAGTATTTCCCAAGATTACCGCGTTCATAAATGTATTTATTATACTCTTAAAAGATCTTATACTAAAATCATCACCAAATATATTTCGAAAAAGATTATTACAGGATTTTATGTTGATAAAAAACTCTATGGCCCATAACTCATTAATAGGTACCAACTCTTAACATCTTACACACGTGATAACTTTTAAACGAAATATCCGATTGAGATGAAACAAAAAGTATTTTACTTCTACATAAATACTCTTGATAACATAATGCTTAATTAAAAGATTTAATAATTATTTTGAACACAAAATCGGTTATTGTGATTAAACCATGATAGCTAGATATATGTTCTCGCGGACTTTTTTGTAGGTCTTAATGGGATCTACAAACCCGTAGTACATCATTTTGTTCTATTGTCAATAGTTTTTGCAGCGCACGCAAAAATAGGTTTTCGATTTTACACCTTGTGTTACAAATTAGCAATTTTATTACGGATCCCTAATTTAAAAAAAAACAAACATAACCTATAGCCTTCCTCGATAAATGGACTACCTAACACTGAAAGAATCATTCAAATCGGACCAGTAGTTCCAGAGATTAGCGCGTTCAAACAAACAAACAAACAAACAAACAAACTCTTCCGCTTTATAATATTATAATAATATTAGTAATTAGTATATTAGTATTAGTATAGATTGTACACCATTACATATACAAAAAGGAAACTAAAACTAAAACACATACATACAATGGGCGGCCTTATCGTATTCCGCGATCATCAGGCAACCTGGAATGTGTGTTCCAAATATCGATACCTCCTACTCATACAGTAGTCGTCGTAACCTATTTTTGCAGTAAAATTGTATTATTGTAGCGACATGAGCGACATCTATGGTGCCACATGTAAACTGCATCGCGCAATTAAAGTTTTCTGCGCGATTTGAACCTAAACAATAGCCCGAAATCATCTTTGCAGCAGTTGCAAAATCCACCTGGTCGGAGGAGGGTTGACGACGTAGCCTCGATCAGCCTGAGATCAATAGACGGGTGCTAAATGAATTGATTGGAATTGCATTTTAATTTTTAGCACTAAGGTAAGTGAAACTGCTATAAATTTCGGTTGTCGAGGGGTCGGAAAAGACCTGCCACGCACTTACGGAAATATTGTTGGGGGCGCATTTCGACCCGCCGCCTCACTTGACGAAATGATGTTTTCGTATGGCTAATGCATAAGTATCTCTCGATAATGGAACGAACTTCACTATTTCACAAGAGTCAAGGGTTACCTTTACTCTTGTGAAATAGTGAAGTTCGTTAGGAGGCATTGATGAAGTTTCACTACCATGTTTTTCATGCCTTCTATCTTTAGAAGCATTACGGTTGTTGAATCATCTTTTATTAAATTAAAAAGACCAGAGACAAAGCTGAGTTTCCTTATAATTTCATTGTATTCATTACTTTCGTTAAAAGGAATTGGGTCGATGTAATTCGGTTTGGTTGACAACACTCAGAATAGTGGTTTCAGAGAGATTTTGCTGGAAATAGAATGTTTTTAATATCGTGCGGTTTTGATCACGCAAGCGGGATTGCCATTTTTTTTATCCTCAAGGATGATTAATTTAATTTAAGATACTTATACACCACATTTTTTTAATTAGTACACATACTTATTAGGCTTATTTGAAAAGCCCTTGTTATTTTATAAGTAAAATCTCAATAAATAATATTCATAAACAGCAAAGTTATTAGCGTTGGTTTATGTCCCAAAATGACACTCAATTTATGGAAATATTGTGCAGGCTATCGATTAATGAATGAATAAGTGACAATTATTAAGGAAAAACACTGTCTGCAGTATTTTCTACTAGCAATTGTTATGTTTGATTGATTCTATAATGAATTTACCTTTTCGTGGTCAATTTTAGGGTTTCTGTTTTTTCTACTTTTGATTACAAAAACATGATCAGTGACGGGTACAGATAGAGCCCCATTTTTTTTTGTATACTAATTAAAAAGTAGGGGTGTATAAATAACAAAATATATACATACATAAGAAACTTAAATATTAACAAATTAATTGTCACTTCCAGTAGACAGCGATGCAGATGAGTTTTGTGATGCCATATTTTAGTTAAGCCTATCACCGGACACCATAGTGGTGTGACCAGTTGCACTGGTCGCCGTGGTCTCCGGTTGAAATATAGCTCTAAGTGTATATAATGGGTCGGTTTAGCATAAATAATTTGTTAAAGACTATTTACATAACAATTGACAAATTCTTAAAACCTTCAAATTTGAAAATCATTGCAGCAATTATGACCGTCTACAATCTAGATTATAGTCTTTTTTTTAATTTAATATTAATTAATACGTATCAGTTGGTATTATAAAACCAACACCGTCATAAAATCCGATAAGTGGAAATAACCGGAGCGTGAGGAATTACCATCATATTACCAGTTGGTACTTGACTATTGATTAGCGGTAGTGACTGATAACAGCAACAATATTAAGTAGATATACGAGGTGTTGAGTGCGCTGACATCAATCATTAAATGATATAGAGATGCCGTATTAGATCATCTTTGTACGGCATTTATGCTAACTTTTCAGTCGAAAAAGAAAGAAAGAAAAAGAAAGACACTATGCTGTTCGTTCATACGTCAGTCAGTTCATCCTTATAATACTCCTAGAAGACAACTTTAATTGTAATTATTAATTTTAATTAAATTAGTTAGATATTGAAAAAAATTAAGTATGAAAATATGCTGTACGTTCATGAAAGTCTTGAAGACAACTTTCACTGTAATAATTAATTTTAAATGATAAATGAAAAGATGTTTATTTTGCAAATAGGTTTTTTTTTAAAACACATTCACATATCCATTTTTTCGTCAATTTAAACTAGATGGGGCCGGTGTTTCCTTGCTGACTACCCTGAGAAGAAACACCGAAATTAACTCAAGGGTCAAAGTCCTGGATACAGCAAACATGTAATGGCCAAATAAAAATCAAAAAAATCAAAATCATTTATTTCAAATAGACCATTTGCAGGCACTTTTGAATAGTCAAATGTCGGCCAGTCCAAGGAAAGTGAAGCTAAATTGCACATCATATGAGAACCATGCAGATTAAAGTCTGAGATGGTCTTTTGAAGAAAGAATCACACAGTTCTAAGTGGTAATTAAATTAGTTAGGAATAAAAAAAGAAAGAAGGAGAAATAAAGAAAGAAAATATGCTGTGCGTTCATATGTCAGTCATGATATCCTTTTATATACACCTAGAAAACAACTTACACTGTAATAATTAACTTTAATTAAATTAGTTAGGTATCCTTTAGTTTTCCGCAAAGAAAATAATTATGAAAGATTAACAGTGTTTCTATGTTTAAGATAATACCAAAGACATTTCAACTGCAGAGTTAATTCCAGCTCAAAATAAATCAGATACATTTGCCCATCCGTCTCAATCATTCAGTAAATAGCTATTATGTAAGGCATGCAGTAACAATGTTTAGATATGCTGAATATTTTGGCGCCGACCCGTGCGCATGTATTTATAACTCGGCTATCAATCATGGCCTGATTGTAAACTCTGTTTTGTGCATAAAATATACGTCACACCAAATCTTCTCTTCTCCTTCGTACTCCGCGTCATACTTCTAGCCGCTAGGATGACTCCTTTTCTGTTACTGCATTGCATTGGAACTTTCTGTCACACTCTCTTCGCGACAGCCCATCTCTAGATGTCTTCAAGAGGAAACATAAAGAGCACTTCCTTTCATTATTGACATAATATTAGTATATAGGGTGACTGGTAAATAGTGAACGATACTTAAATACGTGATTGTGCTTACTATGGGAACAAACCTGAAATCGCGAAAAAAAAACAGCTGTCCAGTACATTTTTGTTTGCCTAATGTTTCCGAGTTCAATGACCTGTAGTTAATAGTCGGCATTGCGTACAAACTACCAACAGGTCATTGAACTCGCTCAGCTGATGTTTTCTTAAAGAAATTAATTTCGTACATGCGTAAATTAATACGAGTTTGGAAAAAAGGTACCTACTTTATTTTTTAATTTTATCTTTACAAATCGACAGTGTTTCATGTACCAGATCGACTCTCCACAGGATTAAAACGATTAAAATTTAGCGGTGTATATAGTATGTATTAGTATGTATAATATAATTATATATTAGAACTAGATAAGTAGGTTTATATTGTGCACTAGATCCTGTATTCAAATATTATGTTCTCTCTCTGTTACTCAGAGGTTTGCTGGAAAAAACTCTTTGCTGAGTTAAGCTCGCCTTTGTACGTAAACTGTCTGTATCTCCATATGTTATGACGTAATGTCTTTGTGTCCAGTAAGGAATTAAGAATTAACAATAAAATTTTACATGTAACGGCTTCAACTAACAAGTGGTCGTGGGTTCAGACACAGCCAGGAGAATTACTTTGTGTAATTTATTTCATCACCACTGCTCTCAAAATTGGACCTAGAACGAAAACAAAAGGAAGACATGTGCATCCACCAGCCGGCTGGTGGGATGGTGCATGGGCACTGGGCTCTTCGGAAATACCGGGAGGCGCCCTCTTAACTAGACAGTTTGATTAGTTCCTATGGATAACTTCCGGTTCCATCATCAGATCAGCTCCATGTCATAATGATTTCGCATACAAAACTTCAGTTCGATCGGTAACCGGGAAGTGGGTCAAATTTAATTTGCAAGATTTCGTTACAGACAAACATCGGGACAGGTGAAACTAAATAAAAAGCTTGTAAAAATAGTTTGCTACATTCAATTTACTTTTTTATCGCATTTATCATTTTAATTATTGCAGCTTAAGCTAAGATAGGAGCCTTTTTGGCCCCGCAGAGGTTTTTTTTTATTTACTGTTATATTTTTATTTCAAGTTATTTATGGTAAGTTAATATATGTATTTTTAATTTCTTTGTTTCATGCATTTCTCAGTGATGCTGAAGCTCACGTTTTTCTCCCAGGCTCTCAAGTGGACTATAAATTACACCTATGTAACAAATACATTCCCACATCACACGCCAGATTGAACAGTTCAGCTCATCTTGTACAAATAAACGATTTTCTCATTCTCTTGACGTTTACAAAACACTTCAACGTCAGTTTAAACTATAAACTATGCAGAATATATTTTATTACTAATACCTACTCGTTTGAACTAAATATAGGCATTTGGCTAGACTGAAATGTCGAATAGTTAGATAATGTACCTATACAGAGTTATTAGTAAATCACTGGCAACCTCTCTTAACTATGATACTAACATTTTATACAACCACTTTTGTTATATGACTTTTAAAAATTTATCATATTTTGGTTCATCAGATTTTCATACATAAATTTCAATTTAAATTGAACATAAATACTAAATATTGTAAAGTCTATGGGAAGCAAGCGATAGTACAATAGCGGAAATGTATGGCGAGGCCGATTTCTTTTTTCGTTTCCTGAAAAAAATAATTGTGGAAGGTTGTTCAGTTTCGTCTACTGAGCAAGCCTTTAAAGTTTGTGGAGGGCTGTCCCTTACACCTTTTATAGATTGGTTAATATGTATGATTGATTTTATATTATTAGCAGCTTAGTACACCGCGGAGTACCCCGTGTTACGACGATCCATCCTAAGGTTGTCTGGTGGATAAGACCGCCATTGTATCCATAGATTTAAGTTTATGTATAAGTTGTGTTACTTTTTAGTGTACAATAAAGTCTATTTGCGTCTGAGTCGCGCCTGTATCGCTAGAAACGCGCGTCAACGGCGCGTTTAAAAAACGTCATATACATTCACAGGCCCTTAGTGGAACGAACGACTTACTTCGAGTCAAAAGTTTTCATAAAAGCCTGAACAAAATGCCCTAAATCGTATTTTGAGTTTATTTTTTAAAAACAAATAGTGAGACTCTTTAGAATTCTTTTTGATTAGAATTTGTGCCAAGTTTCAAGTATAATAATCTCAACAATAATAATCCACCAAACATTCTAAAACTGCCCTTAAATAATAATTGTTTTATCGAGCGTAGTTTTGAAAAACAAATAATGATATGATATTATATATATTATTAACTAATAATTATAATTATTTACTAGCTTTTGCCCGCAGCTTCGCTCGCGTACATAAAATATAGCTTAGTCACTCAGGTATAAAGCAGCTTTCTATCGGTGAACAAATTTTAGCAATCGGATTAGTACCCCTAAGTTGCTAATCTGCAATCGTTAACGTTAGTAGAAAGCTTCAAATGTAGCTTTAAACTCTCAGTCACGTGGTCAGAACAATAGAATTGGGGGCGACGCCAACTCGAAGCGTTCGACGCAAGCGAAACGGTTGTAACTTGGCTAGGGGGGCAGTACTTCCAGAGATTACCTCCTACAAACAAAAAAAAAAAAAAAACTTAATCTCTTTATTATAATGTGTAGATTGTACACCACATAAACAAAAAAATATTGGACAACCATTATTAAAAATAAGTGTACAAATGTGTAATTTGTGTCCCAGAAACTGGGGACAAACATGTAAATGTAGAAATGGTGAAACGCTTTTAGCCGTTCAAGAACTCGTAGAATTTGCAAGTTTATTACGGATTATAGGGCCACTTTTAGCTTACTACTAACAAATAAAACGGATTTTTTCTCGCATCAAAATCGGCACAAGTCTCGTGTGCAACTCTCCTATAAAATAATATATTAGGAAGGTCAACATGTTTTGTCTAGTTTCCAAATAAAAAACACCTGGATTGCTCTTTGTTGTTATATCATTATGAATACTATAAATGCAAAAGTAACTTTGTATGTTTGTTTTTTTGCTACGTTTTTACATTTAAACCGTTAAACCCACAGAAAAGATGAAAGAGGTTAGAAAGGAAATACTTTCCGATTTGTACTAAGAGTGTCGCCGCCTGTCTCACACCCTTTAACTCCACTACAGGCAATTAACCAATACGAACGCGCATTACGCAACTAACAGACCACGCACACTTAGATCGCATGTTTGCTATTGGTAGTTGAACTATGAGCATTGCCCTACTTTGGGGCATGCCTGCCACGCTCCCATGGTAATTTTAACCAAACCACAGAATAGATGAAAGACCTATTCTGTGGTTAAACCCATATCGACCGTGAGAGAATCTTCTACCAAAACCGAAACTGAATTCGGTTGTGTTTCTGTGAAATTCTGTAGCTCCGACTTTACTAGTTTTCTTCTGCGAATTTCGCAGGTTACAATATATTATAATCAAAGTATTTCTGACAACAATTAGGTTGACCTTGAACCTTAAAATCCAATTAACTTCGTTATTTTTCGTAGAAGAGATTCATTGGTATCAACTCCAACCTTAAGGCTATACGTATTACTAGTATTTTATTTAAGTATTTTTAATTGTTATGAACTAGTGCTAGACTGTGATCCCACCTGAAGGTAAGTAGTGATGAGATTATTGATGGTGAATGTGTGATTCAGTTTAATAAAAGCTTAGCCTTGAAGACACCTAAATTATAATCGACGAACGTGTCATAAAAAAATGGGAAGGTTTTCCCGACGTCCACTGTTGGAGATAGGCCTCCCCCAAGTGTCGCCACAATGATCGATCCTGTGCGTCCCGCATCCATCGGATTCCCGGAACCTTTACACGGTCACCGACAGTGGTCCATCCTAAAAATTGTACAGCTAAGTTGTGGAATTCTCTGACGGAGTCTGTGTTTCCTGATAGCTATAACCTAGGGGTCTTTAAGTCAAGAGTGAATAGGTTACTTCTAGGCAAGCTTCATCGTGGACCACATCATCGCTTATCATACGTGAGATAGTAGTCAAACGCGACCGTGTCCATAGTTAAAAAAAAGATTTTAGGTATATAATTTTATTCGATACTAGCTGCTGCCCGCGACGTCGTCTGCGTGAAGGCTCTACAGTACCAAAAATACTTAAGATGTCAGTGCCGCTATAGTATTTATAAGTAAACAACTTTTAAAATAACATTAAAATATAAGTTTTTTTTGCAAGCGAAGCAAGTGAAGAGAGTGATATGGGAATTCTGCTGAGTTCAGTCATAAGATGTGACTGAAGGAAATAGAGAAAATAATGCAGGAATACATTAGAATGTATTCCTGCATTATATATCCTGGATACAAAAGAGTAAAAATACGTACAAAGGTATCATACCTTACAACGCTTCCCTATAAACTACGTTGGTAGTTAATGCTGCCAGGAGCCAAAATGTAAAGAGAGTCAGGACTGGTGACGCGGGAGCAAGCGACGTACAGTTGCCCGTGTGAGAAGCAACTCGTCCTGAGATCGACACCCGCTGCCCTCAGTATCTGCCCCTGTGACTTATTGATGGTCATCGCGAAGCAATCACTCTCGGAGAACTGTACGCACTTGGACTGGAACGGGAAGTTGTGAGGTATGAAGGGAATGCGTGGTATAAATACTGCCTCGCCTACGCCACAACCCGTAAGAATTTCCGTATCAATGGTGTGTCTATGGAGAGAGATGACTTTAAGGCGGGTCCCGTTATACAATTTCGGAGGAGAAAGGTTCCGAAGAAGCATAATCGGGACACCGACCTCCAACTTGAAGGTATGTGCTGGAAGTCCACTTGCTGACAGAGAGTTCAGAATTCCACGGGCTAATGTGTGGCGTCATCTTGCTCGGCAACAGTGTTTATCGAGGTGTAGACCACTTCATTCCCCTCAATTTCCGAGAGAATGCATTCGTTATTTGCTGCAGCTTGATCATTTTTGGGCGTCGGCGATGTCACTCACACACCCAAGAAGCTGGTGCGGTATACGACTGATGTCCCCGTACACACAGCAAATGAGTTCTTCTAAGCTGGATACCGCTCTACCGAGAGACTCTGGAAGCACCACCTGTCAGAGTGCCTTCGCCAAGACTTAGAAGGATATCGGAGAATTCTTGCAATGCACGTGCATTGCCGCCGAGTCGAGCTCTCATATTAATGGTCAAGCGCAGCTAACAAACTCGTGACCACAACGAAGATCGTTTTAACGAAGCATTTACCTCGTCAGCCCTCGATACCCGGAAGTGTTTGCCGGAAATCGCCACTGAACAGAACTGTGACACCACCCATCAAATGTTCGTTCCTGCGGATGTCCTGCAGGGTTCTGTCCACGGCCTCAACTGCCTTCCTATTGGCCATCGTACAGTCATCCCATACGATCAGAGAGCAATCCTTGAGCACGTGTGCCTTATCGCTGTTACGTGACACACCACAAACGGGCGTTTCGGCGCTCTCTCTAAATCGATGGGAATTTTAAACATGGCATGTGCTGTCTTGCCACCCGGAAGCAGTATGGCAGCAATTCTCGACGACGCTACAGCAATAGCAATTTTGCCTTGCCTCCTGACCTCTGCAAATATGTCAGTGGTAACAAATGTTTTTCCTGTTCTACCAGGAGCATCCAAGAAAAACATGTTACCCTGGTTTTACTCAACGCTTTCAAGGACGGTGTCATAAATTTGTTTTTGCTCTAAAGAGAACAAAGTGACATGGTCATTTCGTATGGTGGTCATTTCGCCCGGATCATAATTTATCCCAGCGTTATACTCCCGATTTCCACGGCCTTGATGCGGTGATGATTGGGGAGCTGGTAACCCATATTCGATCAGCGGTTTGCAGTCGATAGAAATGACTACATCTGGAAGTGAACTGAGACAGGTGTTCAGCACGCGTTCATCAGTTACTTCGTCTTCGTCTCTTGTAGCACGCCTCAAAGCTCGTAGAAAATCTTCAGACAGATGATGGCGATACTTCTCCCACAAAGTTACCTTCTTCCACAAAACACCAACCGATCCCAATTATTGTCACCGTCGAGAAGGTGACGTGCTACGTAGGCTGCGCGGTAAGTGGGATACTCCACGCCATCAAATGTCCCCTGGAAGGCGAAAGATGTCGGGCCTCGGACGGTGGGAAGTAACAACCGCAGAAAATAGCATTCGCTATTATTCGGATGCACGGTAGGTATCCAATGCGGTGTCCTAGAAAGTTCCCGGAAAACCTTCCACAGCACCTCCTTGTCGAAGTCGGTTAAATACACCCCTTTGTTTGTCGTACGTGTAATATGAAGGCACCTCGTCATACGTAAGGGATCTCACAAACGGGTCGAATTCACAGAGCTGGAAAAATGTCACCATGTTAACACCGCATTTTTTTTTAAATTGTCTTCCTCAACTCTGCTCAAGATTTTGTGGGTTTTGTTGGAACTTGAATTTGTCAAAACAAACTATACGATACAACTTTTATGAAGAAAATGCACATCACATCACCATCTATGAATTTTAAGAATAACTAACTACTAACCTCGCCAACATGATCAAATTTAAATTATTAATTTCCAAAAAGTGTTAACATGTAACTTCATTTGATTTTTATGAAATCTCATGAGATGGCGCTGCTTAAAAATTATCTTTATGCTACTAAAATTCATTAAACTATGTTTCTCTACCCAAGTTACTGAAATGGCGTAGTTTTTATAGTGTAAAGCTAGATAATAGCATGGCTTACTCAAAAACAACATTTAAATATGCATTGTTAGATAACACGCTGTCACAGAATGCGTGAGAAAAGTAAAGATTCAAAGCTCCTCCTCCGTAGGTGATAGCGTGATAATATTTCGCCTGTATGTTGACCCGACCTCTTAGTAATATTCATGCAAAATTTGAAGTAAATCCATGCAGTACTTTTTGAGTTTAGCCCGGACATACTTACAGACAAACAGACAAAAATTCTAAAAACTATATTTTTGGCTTCGATATCAATTGTAGATCACGCCCCAAGTATTATTTAAAAAAAATATTCAATATACAGTTTTGACTTTCGTACGATTTTATAATATGTATAGATTCAAATTCGTACGATTTTATCAATACACGAAGAAATGCCTAACGATTAAACACGTTATTGTGGCTAATTTATAAAAGATAGAAATATACTATTGAGGATTTTTTTGTAGATCTATTGGAGACCATCATCTTTGTAATACATACTTTTGGTTATGATCAACGTATGCGAAGATAGGAGCCCGAAAGCGCATTTTCATCCGACTTGCTTCAAATTTATAGTCATTTCTCAGTTCCTATGTATCTTATCGTTATGTTATATAGCCCATAACCTGCCCAGGAGTATGGACCATAATCGTACCAAGTTTGGTTAAAATTCCTTCAGTAGTTTTTGACCCATGCGTGCACATACAGACAGACAGACAGACAGACAGACAGACAGACAGACAAAAAATTTCCTGATTGCATTTTTGGCATTAGTATCGATCACCAATCATCCTCTAATATTCATTTTTAATATATATTCAATGTACAGAATTGACCTCTCTACAGTTTTATTATAAGTATAGATATAGATTATTTGATCTACTTCGCGGAATGAATAAGACATCGCCAAGGACGGGTCGACGGCTCTTCAATAAGATACAAATACCCGACAGACTTTTAAATATTTAATCAAATCATGTCTCTTCATTAGCAGCTAAATCAAATCTCCATCGAAATAAAAATTGGACGGATTCCTTCTACAACTTGAATAAATGTTCAAAACCAGTCAGCAGTACTACCACGAACTTTTAATGCGAAACTGAAGTGTGTCCAGTTTCATTAAAATCCATTTAGCAGTTTTCGCGTAAAAAAGTAACATGAATACATATCATCATGTATCCATATATCCATATATCCATACATCCATACATCTATACATCTATACATCCATACATCCATACATCTATACATCTATACATCCATACATCCATACATCTACAACATTATTTTTAGTAGGTACCTATATGTGAAACCTGAAAATAATTTGTTCAGAATCAGTAACTGAATGGATTCCAATCGTTTTTACACCATGTTATATTTTTTCTCAAAATCAGTTAATAGTTAAAAAGTTCACAAGTTGGACACCACCGACACTAAGTACAACACATGTCACGGCAGGTCATAACGGGCACAAGACGCCAGCAAACAGTTGTGTGCAAGTACCTTAACAACCCCTCAGTCGCCTGGATGACCCTGTGACTTATTATTATTAAGTTTATAAAGGCCGCTGCATACGTGACGGGTTTTTTCACGGACGGGACGGAACGGGAAATTTTGGAAATATCGTTTCATACTAATGTTAACGTTCCCGTCCTGTCCGTGTCTCCGTGACATATGCGCTTCCATATACATTTTGATAAATGATAAATGATATTTATTTTGTAAATAGGTTTAAAAAACACTTTTACACGTCAAATATTTTCCGTCAGTTTATTCTAGATGAGGCCGGTGTTTCCTATCTGACTACCCTGAGTAGAAACACCGAAACAAACTCAGGGGTCAAAGTCTCTTTTAAAGTCCATACAGTAAATAATTATGTAATGTGATACTAATGTTAACGTTCCTGTCTCGTCCGTGTCTCCGTGACATATGCGCTTCCATATACATTTTGTATGAAACGATATTTACAAAATTCCCCTTGCCTTCCCGTCCGTGAAAAAAATCCGTCACGTATGCAACTGCCTTAACTTTGTAACTTTTCATGATACAGTTATAAAATTTTGTACTAAAAATTTAAGTTTCTTTATATAAAAATTACTAGCCGAGTGTTTCGGGTTTCGCATATACGAAAACTATAAAATACTAATATTGTATACGCCCATACATCCATATTTACAAGGCTTACAAGAATCTTGGATTTATATTGCGTGTGTGTAAACTATTTGCTGATACAAATTGTATCAAATTACTTTATTTTGCATACATACGCAGTATTTTAGAGTACTGCAGTAATGTCTGGAGTCCTCAGTACTTAGTTTATACACAGCAAATTGAATCTATACAATCCAAATTCATCAAATATATTAATTATCGCACTGGTTTTAATTCTGAAGATTATCTGCTTGCTTGCAAACATCATAATATGCTGCCATTGGAGAATAGACGTATGATTCTGGACATGCTTTTTCTTTATAACATCTGTAATGGGAACATTGAGAGTATTGCTTTGAATAATTTGTTTCTAGGATTGAGTGCTCCGTCGCGACGAACTAGGCACACACAGTTTTTCGATGTACCGCGCAGTAGGACAAACTACGCTCAAAACTCTGTCGTTGGCAGGATTTTGAGGAACTATAATAAGAAATTCTATCATCTTGATTTATTTAATACCAAAAAACATACTTTCAGGAGACTGCTGGTAACGTCTGTATGCGACGAATTAATCAATAATATTTTTTTAAAAGAATGATGGCGATTAACAACAGTAAAATAGTATTTCATACACTATTTCATACACCACATCAACTCTTCACACTCACTCCAACACACCCACTCACACAGCACACCACTACTAAGCTTGAATGGTACTAGCGTTTTATTCTGTTTGTTTCTGAGGCATAAATGTTTAGATAGTAAATAGTAAATCCTTAATTGGCTGTAATATTAGTTTATCTTTAAGTAAAATTTTTCTAAAAGAGCTGTGGATTTTGTGAATAAAAAAATAAAATAAAAATATTGTAAAACACTTTTTTTTTTTTATGGTGGGAAAAATCATGCATTGACATCCCCCGCCCTTGGGCGTCAGACTCTTACTGACTAAAAGACCCACCCCGTTCCTTCTAGCCTTCATACCGGGGCTCGAGCGCCCTTTCGGATAACCCTGGCCCCAGTAGGCTTCGACCCGGCTGGGTCCCTGCTGTTGCTGACAACTCCTTGAGGCGCGCGGGAACAGTGCGCGCCGTCGACGACTTGAGCTTGGTCCGGACAGTTACCGGACGGCCGGACAGCGAGCTACCCATTGCTCACTGTCCGCAAGCCCGCGTCTACGTTGGCCGGAAATCGGGATCAGAATCCCGGCGGCGGCGGCGGCGGCGATAACGCCGTTGCCTGATGCGTTCGGCCTCCTCCTTTGCGAGCATTACTGCTTCGCAGAAGTCGGCGACCGCCTGCCACTCCTCCTCGCTCCGGACCATGGCCTCAACCAAGGCCCGGCGCGAGAGGTCTCCGCCGCCGATCGCCCCCACGAGGGCACGGCGATGCTCCGCCCAAGCAGGGCACACCTCGACTGTGTGCTCCACCGTGTCCTCCGGGCGTTCCGCACAGTGGCGACACCCGGGCGTCACTTCCGCATGAATCCGGTGTAGGAAACTCCCGAACGAACCATGTCCGGTGAGGACCTGCGTCATGCGGAAGGTAAGGACGCCGTGAGGCCTTTCCAGCCACGCCTCAAAGAGGGGACTTACCGCCATGATTGTGGCGTGCCCAGCACTGGGTTGCGATAGTCGTTGACGCCATTTCACCATGAGATCCCGCCGGAGCTCTGTCCGCCATGCCGTGACCTGTCGCGGCAGCGGACTTTCACCCCGGCGTTGCATCTCCACGCGCATATCGTGCATGTGTGCAAGGACTGTTGCCTCCAGATCCCACGGTGGTAGGCCAGCCAGAAGGCTCGCCGCTTCGCGGGAGACCGTGCAGTATCCCCGCACCATCCTTATCGCCATGACCCTCTGGCAGGCGTTCAGTATGGCCGCCGGTTGCTTTTTCAGCGACGGCGCCCACACCGGCGCCCCGTAGAGGGCCATGGACCGAACGATCCCCGCGTAGAGCCTCCGGCAGGAGGCGTCTGGACCCCCAAGGTTGGGCAGGAGCCGCTTGAGCGCAGCCCCAGCCCGGCTGAGTTTGGGAGCCAGACGTCGGAAATGCTCCACGAAATTCCACCGGCTGTCGAGGACGAGTCCCAGGTACTTCATCGTCGACCCGACACCGATGTGAACTCCTCCTACCGTTAGTTGGGAACTCAATGGTGGCGCGTTCCGAGACCGGCGACCGTGAAAACACATCGCCTCGGATTTGTGAAGCGCCACCTTGAGTCCCAACTCCTGGATCCGATCAACGACCATCGCAACCCCGCGTGTCGCTAGAGCGACCGCCGCCTGGTACGACTCTCCCCGCGCTAGGACCAGCGTGTCGTCTGCGTAGCAAACCACGCTGACCCCGTCAGGGAAGTCGCCGCGCAGCACGTAGTCGTACCCGATGTTCCACAAGGGTGGCCCTAGTACCGACCCCTGCGGAACACCGCACGACATCTCTCGACGTTTCCAGTCTCCCTGGTGACCGGGGTAGACTATAAGTCTCTCCGACAGATAGGCCTCGACCACTCGACAGAGGTAGGTACTCGGGCACCCGGTGGTACCGGAGTGCCCTCCGAATCGTACTCCAGGGCAGGGAGTTGAACGCGTTGGCAATGTCCAATTGTAAAACACTAAACTGTATCATGTATAAACTACAACTTTTGTTCTATGACTTTTATCAAACAAACCTTCAAGATTTCGTTGTTCTATCTAACACATTTCAACTTTGTATTTTGCTATACCTACCTACGTTTGTATGACGCGACGCAAGCGCATCAAGCAGCCCTGCAGTCCGATCTCCGCCCCCCACTGCTAATACACTATTGCTTGCTTCGCATATATGTACTTTGTAATATTTAGAACGTTCTATTTAATTTTTATTGAACATTTTTAAGCTATCGCATAGCTTCTATCGCGGGCCTTGAGCGTGGAGACCGATAAGAAAACAAATGAGTGAACAATCAATCTAATTCCATTCAATGTGTGAAAGTGTAACTTCAATTAATATCAAAGAAAAAAAAAACAATGGTAAAAAATACTGCATAAATAAAATAAATAAATAATTATAATTGCATAAGTTGATAAAAATGCTATGCAATAGCTTTACCGCGGCAGTCACCGAGTGCCACACGTCTTTTTTTTTATTTCTGTATGAAAATCTGATGAACTAAAGTACATTTTTAAAAGTCATAGAACAAAGTTGTTGTTTATGATGTTAGTAACACAGTCCTGAGAGGTTGCCATTATTTTTCAAATAACCCTGTATGTCACACTCACACTGTGTGGACATGCAAACTTTCGCGATTATAAAAAAAAAAAACCGACCAAGAGCGTGTCGAGCCACGCTCAGTGTAGGCTTCCGTAGATTCCCGTCCGTCAAAATAAGTGTACCCACTAATGAGTTTAAAATAATGCTTGCATAATACGATTATACTACAAACTTAGTCCAGAAATTATTTTGTACAACCTTTTTGTCTTTTTTGTACAAAAACTGTTCTTTCCATCAAGTTCAAAATAATTTTTCTAGAAAGTCCTTATAAAGTTCTACTTTTCAGAATTTTTTCATATTTTCTAAACTTATGGTTCAAAAGTTAGAGGCCCGGACACATTGTTTTTTGATTTTTTTGCGATTATTTCCGAAATTATTGTCATTATCAAAAAATGATTTTCGTAAACCCCTATTCATTTTTAGGGTTCCGTAGCCAAATGGCAAAAAACGGAACCCTTATAGATTCGTCATGTCTGTCTGTCTGTCTGTCCGTCCGTATGTCACAGCCACTTTTTTCCGAAACTATAAGAGCTATACTATTGAAACTTTGTAAGTAGATGTATTCTATGAACCGCATTAAGATTTTCACACAAAAATAGAAAAAAGCAATAAATTTTGGGGGTCCCCATACATAGAACTGAAACTCAAATTTTTTTTTTTCATCAAACCCATGCGTGTGGGGTATCTATGGATAGGTCTTCAAAAATGATACTGAGGTTTCTAATATCATTTTTTTCTAAACTGAATAGTTTGCGCGAGAGACACTTCCAAAGTGGTAAAAAGTGTGCCCCCCCCCTCTAACTTCTAAAATAAAAGAATGATAAAACTAAAAAAAATATATGATGTACATTACTATAAAAACTACCAACGAAAATTGGTTTGAACGAAATCTAGTAAGTAGTTTTTTTTTTAATGCGTCATAAATCGAAAAAAATACACTATTATTAAAACATCGATCAAAGTTACAACACATTACAAGAACTTTTATATTATGTTACTTGCTGCTACGGAACCCTTCACGGGCGAGTCCGACTCGCACTTGGCCGGTTTTTAAATACCTACCCAACAATATATCACACGTTAGGGTTGAAATTAAAAAAAAAATCACTTCCTACTTTACATATAGGGGGGCTACCCTAATAAAACACTTTGTCGGCGTGATTGATATACATACAGTTACCAAATTTCAGCTTTCTAGTGCTAACGGTCCCAGAGATTAAGCGAGGACGGACAGACAGACGGACAGGCAGACATGGCGAAACTATAAGGGTTCCTAGTTGACTACGGAACCCTAAAAAATAGTCTAATTGTTATACACTGTAAAAAAAATTCTCTTTATTTTTAGGGACTTTAATCATGCTGTAAGATTCAATCTATTAATCTAACCTTCAGACTGACATCGGTATTTTACATATTTACGTAATATCTACCATTTTCTTTGACCGTGCGTGACCGCAATATTTCTTAGTTCCAATAAAAGAACTGTTGAATAAATCAATTCTAAAATTTCTGTACAATCAATTCCAATAATTCATAGAAATATTGTATTTCTGTTTAGTCTAAATTTAAACGTCAGTAAGTAATTCAGAGCAGTGGTGGCCGAGTGGTAACAGCCTGGACTTACGAGTTGTAGGTCACCGGTTTGAATCCAGCCAGGCGCGTTACTTGTGTAATTTATTTCATCACCACTGCTCTCAAAACGGTGAAGGAAAACATCGTGAGGAAACCGGCATGTCCTAGAACCAAAAATTCGAAAACATGTGACATTCACCAACTGGGCCCGCGTGGTGGATTACGGCCCATTCCCTCTCTTAGCGTAAAGGCTTGAGTCGAATAACGAAACGCCAAACTCTTACTGAAAGAAAAAGCTCTGTGTTCCTTTTGTTGCCCCTCGTGTTCCATCCCCCCTAGTCAAGTTACAACAGTTTCGCTTGCGACGAACGCCTTTAAATGGCCACGCCCCCGATTCTTTTGTTCTGACTACGTGACTGAGCGTTGAGATTCCCGTACATTTGACTGAAGATTATCAACTTGGCTAGAGGTACTGTACCCCTAGCCAAGAGAATCAAAACGAAACGGTTGTAACTTGGCTTGGAGAGCAGGACTGCGATAAGCTCTTTCTTTTCCTATCGATGATCTGTCCTTTTATAACACAGTCACATTTGTTGCAGGACCGTCCAGTGAAGAATGCAGGTCTACCACGGAACCTGAAAGTCTCCGTCCAGGAACTGAAAGGTTCGGAGCATGAGCTGCAGTTCAACGTGTCATGGCTACCTTCTCTAGGTATTTTTTTATTTTTTATTAATGATCTCACTCATCTGCTATATCCATGCTATGTAAATAGAAGTGAAGCGACTGGCGAGGCCAAACGCTACTATAGTTAAAAATAATGGTGAAAGAGCACTACCTGTCACTTTAATTTATCTTCCCCTTTCTCTATTGTATATTTTAATATTTATTTGTTTGTTTTTGGTAATTTATTTATGTATTATATGTTTTCTATAAATAAAAATCCAAGGTGTAAGGGTCAGCCCTCCACAAACTTTAAGGGCTTGCTCAGTAGACGAAACTGAAAAACCAAATGTTAGCGATTCTTATGATAATGTTCATACACTAGATTATTTTCTGTATTAGCAACATTAAATGTATTTTTTGCACTGACAACTCGAACGGACTGCGACTTGACAGCGCGGTGCATTTGACAGTTACAAGAGTTTATAAAAAGGAATGGCGCGCTGTCATGTCTCTCTTTCCGTATCGGTTTTCGGAGCAAGCAACAACTCAGTAACTGCTAGTATATAATTTATTGATTCCTACTGTTATTGTACTGTTATAATATAATATAATAATAATATAATATAATATTCCACAATTATCACACAAGGCCGTCTAGTCCCAAGCTAAGCAGAGCTTGTGTTATGGGTACTAGACAACTGATAAACATACGTACGTACGTATGTTATAGTTATTGTATACTTGTATTATGTGTATGCTATCAAAGCAAAAGTACAAAGGGTGTGGTACCCGTTTTGGTCGTTTTTTTTATTTAAATAACCTGATAACAAACCCCGTAGGTACACTAAATAACTTTCTTAGTCAATCTTTCTCTAAAGATAACACATACAGATAACACAAACATACAAATTTTTTTCAGGAAACGAAAAAAAAATCGGCCTCACCATACAAAATTATTAACTTGATTGGACAGTTTGTATGGAGAAGCTGAATTTTTTTTCGTTTCCATAAAAAAAAATATGGTGGGTTGTTCAGTTTCGTCTACTGAGCAAGCTCTTAAAGTTTGTGGAGGGCTGTCCCTTACACCTTTTATATACAATTTATGTTTTTGTACATTGACAACCCCAAATCTTTTCTTCTCGTTCAGTCCATCCAAAGGTTGTCTGTTAGAAATTGACCTGTGCAATAAGACCGCCTATTATACATTTATTCTTTTTGTAAATGTTTGCCCTTTAATGAGCTAAGGTGTGCAATAAAGTAATAAATAAATAAGCAACATACATATTCAGCTTTTTTAATGCCCCCACTGCTGGCACTCAGGCCTCCTCTCCAGGAGAGGGAATGGGCCGTAATCTACTCGCGGGCCCAGTGCGGTTTGGTGAATGTCACATGTTTCGAATTTTTGGTTCTTGGACATGCCGGTTTTCTCATGTAAATAATAACTAAGTTATCAATGTATATTCTGTTTTTATTCATTTAAGTGTATGTGCGAGGTACAAATAAACGTTTTTCTTTCTTTCTTTCTTTCTTTCAAATCGCATTTGACCGGTGTCTCTTTGTGCAGAACACTGCAATTTCCTCTACAGGTTTCTTTTTACTTTGGTTTCATTTGAAGTTTGAAATCGTCTTCGTTTATCGACATTATTTTTGTCGTTCGACCAGACAGCAATTTTTTTTTAATTGAGATAAACTAGTGCTTGACTGCGATCCCACCTGATGATTTCCTTTTGAAATCATTTGTTAAATACATTAATTTTTTTTTTTTTCGTGTAGTTAACCATAGGTTTACTACTATTTACTTCTAGAAATATCATTGCGGTCATTTCTGCCTGTTCACTTAAAAAAAATTTGCTTGAATCCTGCGGCGCGGCGCCAAAACAAACCCTTCGAAATTTACGATTCGAGTGCAAGCAAAAATGAACTTAGCGGTGGTCAGGCGGAATTGTCTTTAATGGTCCTTAAAAATTATATTATAGTTATTTAGTAATACGGTGTCTGTGAATGATTGTGAAAGTGTTCCAAGTAAAAACGTTAGTGAAAAATGCAAAAAATTCAGTGGAAAAAATATTCTTTCGGTCTTAATGCAGGCCAACATTTTTTTTTTGTATCTAGTGATGTTGATGGTTTTTATCTCGGTCAGAGATTAAGCATTGCCATTCAACGTGGCAATGCCGCCAGCGTCTTGGGCACACTTCCAGTCGACAGCGATGCGGAGGAGTTTTATGACGCCATATTTTAGTAGGAAGTAGCCCTTAGTGTGTATAGTTAGGTTAAGCATACTTAAATATTTTAATTTTAGTTTATTATGTATATATTTTGTTGCTTTAAGTTGTAAATAAATGTCAATCTAGTGATGTCATGTTAGTTTTTATAACAATCTAAGTTCAGGCTCCTTTGAGTATTTTTTGCTATTTAATAGTTTCGCATTTGGCCATACTTGAAAAATTTATCCTATAGATATCTAGATATATTGCGTAGACCACATTTTACTCTATCTTGTCAATACCTATCCGACTTCGAATTTTAAAATTGTTTTTTGCTTATATTGCAAGTTAAATCGCTCCCCCAAGCTTCCATGAGAAATGATTAAACCCTTATGACAGGTATTTTCTTACCACCTAGCTCTTTCTGGCTGGCCGTATCGGCCCCTGTTGTTTCTCAGAAGAATAATCCGTCCAAAACCAGTTACACAGACTTTACGAGGGTAGTCTGAAAAGTTTCCGACTTCTGCGTGTATTTCATACTGGCTAATTAAAGTTAGTGACTTCGAGATAACTGTAACGGGCTTCCAAAAGTCACCGGCCATCGTTGGCCCTTCAGGAAATCAATATTTGATTGTTATTGTAAAATAATCTTTGTTTTAGTCGAAAACATTTCAGACCACCTGTGTAAAGAATGGATTAATATTGCCGTATAGGTACTTATTTATTGTGACTTTTCTTTTCATTTAATTTAATTTCTATTTATTTCTTTCTTGTGTTTTCTTTTAATTGATATTTTTATTATTTTACATTGTAATGTAACTAATAATTTGTTGACTATAATTTGACACGTCCATCACTAGTTTATATCTGTCTAAAAAATCAAACGACTTGGGATTTTTTGTATAATATTGAATCATGTAAAAAATACTTATATTAGGTACTTTTTATAAGTTATTAATAAACAATAGTAAAGATCTCTCAATCAACCTTGATTATTGAACTAGTGTTGACGACATCAAATTTCATTTTACCCTAATAATTACCAAGGCATTCGACTTAGACAGACTCTAACACATTTTTCTTTTCATCGATGAAATATTTGTTATCTTTGTTTTGTAATTACGATGTATATAAAAAATGTTTATCTGTTTCAATTTGTCATTATTTCGATAGATAGTCAAGTGCTTCTGCGTATATACGTCTAATCTAAATATGAGTTTAGTTTAGCTATCGGTAGTGTAGATATCTTTTACAATATCATTGCCACGATCGATAGTAGGTTTTCCCCGTCAGAATAAAATACATCAGAAGTGCTGAGAAATTTCAGCTACCAAAACAATATTAGGAACGAAACAAATAAAGTAGATTCATCATCACTCTGTCATTATTTATTAACGATTGACGTAGTTATATCTTTTGAGAAAACAAAATCAAAATCAAAAATATTTTATTTCACATAGGCCTACATGGGCACTTATAAAACGTCAGAAGCTAGTGCACGGTTCCAAATTGGTCGTTTCCTATGGAGAAGAACCGGCAAGAAACTCCATGGTTACTCTTTTAAAAAAGATATAATAGATATTATGTAAGAACAGTGTAGACCAGTCAAATATTGTACACGAAAGCACAATAAAAATTGTATCAGTAAAAAACAAAGTATGTCGTAATAGGAAGTAGTCTAAGAGTTCGTGGAGTATACAGTGTTCTCACATTCACAATATAAAAAGAGGCTATATAAAAAAAAAAACAGGAATAATATAATAATTACAACTATCAATAAAATGTTAACAAAATAAATTACTAACAAATTTATGACAGTTGAAATATAAATAAAAATATTGCAAAAACAATGTGTCAGGAAAAAAAAAATGTATATATAATTATTAAAACAAAGGTGGAGCAGTTAATAGACAAAATATTGATGATTTACCAGGGGGCCACATGTGCAGAGGTAGTCATTGCCAAACAAGCGTGTCTTCGACATAGTCTTTAACCTTGTAATATGCTTTTTCGGTTAGGACACGCTTGATATGAGATTTGAATTTTCCCTCACTAAGTTCTGTTACCGCCTTTGGCAGCTTATTATAAAAGCGAATGCTGTTTACTAAGAATGACTTGCTAGTCTTAGCTAGTCTCCATTTAGGTAAGTCAATTTCGTGTTTACTACGTGTATTTTTGTTGTGAAAATCGCTTCTGATTTTAAAGAGTCCTAAGTTTTTACGTACATACAAAATGCTTTCCAAGATGTAAAGAGAAGGCAGAGTAAGTATATCGATTTCTTTGAATTTATTTCTGAAGGAAAAAAAAAGAAAGAGATGAAATAATCTAGGTTACTGCGTAATACGCGGCAATTTTTTTATTAGTGGGCTTATTAGAAAAGGTCTAAGTAAGGAATACAATCCCGCATCAAAATCGCGATTCCGCATGCCTGCGGGATTGAAGGCAGCAATCCCGGATTCGCGGGATTTGCGGGATTTGGATTTTTAATTATTTTTTTTAAGTTGTAAAAAACATGAAAACCGTTTTTTTTCCGATGGGAAAAATCATCTTAAATGACAACCCCCGCTCTTGGGCGGAGCGGGAGATAGTGTCAGACTCTTACTGACTTAAAAACCCATCCCGTTCCTTCAAGCCTTCATACCGGGGCTCGAGCGCCCTTTCGGATAACCCTGGCCCCAGTAGGCTTCGACCCGGCTGGGTCCCTGCTGTTGCTGACAACTCCTTGAGGCGCGCGGGAACAGCGCGCGCCGTCGACGATTTGGGCTTGGTCCGGACAGTTACCGGACGGCCGGATGAAAACCGGTCAAGTGCGAGACGTACTTTCACACCGAGTTTCTTATAAATTTACCTACCCTGTGTAAATACTTCGATTCCCGAACCGAGTTTCAAAGGTTTTCCGAATCACATAAAAAATATTTTGTAATGTAATAACTTTGTGGTTTTCATATAAAATCAGCTGCTTTTATAGAACAATAAAATATTTAACGGACCTTCATCTTTTGGAAAAATAAATTCACTTGCTTTGGGAAATCCCTGGTCATAGACTACCTAAACTGACATTGATAAGGTACGTTTCGTTCCAGTTGCGAAGTTGCGATACAGAATTCATACAACACTGAATAGAAATTCAAAAATTATTTTGTTTTAGATTTTACTTTTAACAACAAGGTAAAATCTAAAACAAAATAATTATTTTCCAGACATATTCCATAAAAAATGTCACGAGTTCCATGTAAAGTTGTTTCATCACTTTTTAATGAGGATGAGTTGGGTCTAATAAATAATCAAAACGGTGGCAGGTCGTCGGAATCCAATTTTCTTATAAAACTTCAATCCCGCAGACGTGCGGGATCCCGCATGAGTAATGCCGGATTGGATTCCCTAGGTCTAAGTAAAATATTTAAGTAAAGTCTCAGTAACAATATTCTTATACAGCAAAGTTATTAGCGTTATGATCAAACGCTAATCCGAAAATAACGATCAATTTGTGGAAATATTGTACAGGCATATTGATTTTTTTTTGTAGCCCACTCTGTCTCACGGCTGGTCAAAGACCTCCCCCAACTTCTTCCAGGTTATGGTTAGGTGGTAGTGGTGGGTTATGTTTCTTATTGATTATGAGTAAGAAAAAACAATGGAAAAACACTGCGCGTAGTATTTTTAACCGACTTCGAAAAGGAGGAGGTTCTATTGAAACTGAATTTTAAATTGTATCTTATTTTACTGAAATTTATTTGTTTTGCAGTGCCCTTACAGGGTGCATGTTTGAAACTCTTTATTTTTATTCCAACCACTGTACAACATGTTTGCAATAAACTGATTTGATTTGATTTGATTTCTATGTTCGGCTGCATGTATGTTTTCTAGGAGCAATTGTTATGAATGATTGATTCATTATGAATTTACCAATTATGATTTTTCATGGACAATTATGACTTTTGGGATTTCGTTTTTTTTACTTTTGACTATACAAATGATATGATCGTAACGGGCACGGATAGAGACCCATTTTTTCATACTTATTAAGAAATAGCGGTGTTATATCACAAAAGTAATTAAAATTCTATGCCATTAGATATTTGGGTAGGAATTTGTCGTTGTGTTTTCTACGTGGGTGAAAGTCAAAAGAGCATCAACAAAAACATCAAAGCAACACCACATACACTTAACGAGTCACAAAAATTAAATGAAAGTGTTTAAGTAGTTCAAAGACATGAAAATAACATTGAAGGTAGGGTTGCCAGGTCTTGAAACAAAAAGCCGGACAGTCTATCCTAAAAACGCCTATTTAGCCGGACATTTGTTATAGAAGTCCGACATTTTTTTGAAGTCTAAAATGACTTTTTTATAACAATAAAATTCATTAAATCTTCTTAAATTCTAATGAAAAAAACAATACAATTAAGTGATATAATTGCTAGACTAATTATATGTCCGGTCTGCTTGTGCTAGTGAGACAAGGTAAGGCAGAACTCAAAAGACAATTCTAAACAAAATGGTATTTAAAAAGCCTAACAAAAGCCGGACAGGCTGGACTCCGCTTAATTTGGCCGAACACGCAACTAAAAAGCCTGACCGTGTCCGGCTTCCGTAGGCGTGGCCTTGCGGACGGCGAACAATGAGTAGCTCGCTGTCCGACCGTCCGATAACTGTCCGGACCGAATCCAAGTCGTCGACGGGCGCACTGTTCCCGCGCGCCTCAAGAATTTGTCAGCAACAGCAGGGGCCCAACTGAGAAAAAGCCTGCTGAGGCCAGGATTAGTTTCGAAAGATAGCTCGAGCCCCGGTATGAAGGCTTGAAGGTACGGAGTGGGTTTTTAGTCAGTAAGAGTCTTACACTATCTCCCGCTCCGCCCAAGAGCGGAGGTTGTCGTTAGATGATTTTCCCACCATAAAAAAAAACCGTGTTCGGCTTTATCCGGAAGCTTGGTTACGCTAATTGGAGGTAGTTTGAAACAAACTTTGACGTCACACGCGTTTTCTTCTTAAAGCTCCATAAAACTCATTGTAAACTATCTCCAGCAGTAAGCACTATACTCAGATCTATCAACAAAACATAAATTATGTGTTTCGTATATATCTCACCAGAAGACGGCGTAAAACTTCAGTCTTATTATTCATTACTTGTCTACGTCATTCAGTGATTGACGAATGGTTTGTAGGGTTGGCGATATAGGTATGAAGAAAAATAAAATACGTTTTTTTACCGATTTATTTGTTAAATAATAGTACATTGTAACACTAGGGGCGAAAGTAACCCATTTCGTTTCGAGAAGGAGTTGGCGGGCGAGCGCAGCGAGGTCGCTAATTCGAGGGGTTAAATGAGTTACTTTCACCCCGAGATACACTGTGCTTTTCATTCCGAATACGAGGAAACTAAAAATAAAATAAAAAGTTTGTAAAACCTGAGTCGTCGTGCCTATGATTTTAAGTAGGTTTCTCTCTTTCGTTCTAGGTTTCGATCTTTCTTCTAATTTAAGCGGTCAAATGTATTCCACTACTGCTTTAGCCTCTTTTCGTATAAAATTAGGCGTTATTCACTATTTTAATCTGATAAACATGACGTGTTAATACAAATCTCTGTTGTACGGAAATGTAAACAAAACTCGAAAAAACCAACGACTGATTGCTACTTTCCCGCCATTTTGTTTATTTTTTCTGCGGCCGGCCAGCTATTCAGCCTCATTGATGAAAAATTAGAAATTAATTGTAATCTTTTAAAAATAAAGTATTTTAAAGAAATAGTTGAACAAATAAATCACTTAAAATATAACATTATTTAATTAATATATGTCTTTAAGTTGTTTCAATTTTATATCGCGCTGTGATTGATTGGCTGTATGGAAAATTGGAACATGGTTAAATAGAAATGGGAAGATAGAACTAGTTTTTTTTTTAAATAATTTCACAGCTGTCAGTTGTAAAGTAAAACTCCCTAGGGATGAAAAGTATCACTTTCAGCCTGCTCCTCAGGCAACTTCAGACCTACTTTCAGAGTATGAGTAATGAAAAAAGATTTTTTACACCACCTGCTCGATAATGTCGTTTTACACGTCATACAAACCTCACTTAAAGCAGGTCATTATATGCCTAGGGAGATAATGCAGTATGGCCGATCCCTAGGGAATAATGAGATTTGAATTTGGAGCATCAAGAATTGTCAACATTGTGAATTAAAATGTAGGCGCATCGAACAAGTTGACTCGAAATTCATACCAAAGAGTATGTAATCACTATGATTCAAACTGGCCACTAACAAAAACATGAAAATAGAATAAAACGTACGTACCTACTGACGACACGGGAGCATTATAGAAAATTGAAACTAGTTATAGAATCTTGGAGTAGTGAATTTTGTTTGTTTGATGAACTTGTTAATATAATACTTATATTTCTTTGATATATGATTTGGTCGACCAAATTGTCTTTTAATTATCTCACAGATGGTGTAAAAAGTAGAGTATGCAACACGGGGATAAAGCTGTCTTTGTCTTGGGCGGCTTAAATTCCTCACTTCACTCAGGTTTCTTTATTAACTCCCTCGCAATGCTCGGGAGTTAATTTTATAAATCCCTTACTATCGTTCGGGATTAAAATCAGCAACCTTCGTTTCGTTCGGAAACGAAGCGGCATGCATGTAAGATGCGGGCGGCATGTTAAAAAATGCCGCCCGCGACTTAAAGACACTGCTTTATCCCCTAGTTACATAAACTACTATTACAGTTTTACGATTTGATGATATTCTGTTTAATTCAATTAAAAAATGGACAGACTGAAAACCAGCCGATACCAAAAATTAGTATTACAAGGAATTTTACGGTTTTGAAAATTTATTATTATCAAAAGAGTAAAACATTACTTACTGAGAAAATGCAACATTTATACTTTAGGTAAGACTACATGAAGCAGATTGGGGTTACAAATGGTTACAAAATATGAAAAAATATGTTAGGTAAAAAATAATATTATTAGAAACCAGTAGGAGTGGATTCCCAGCAGTGGGAACGTTATAAGCCTGATTATTATTTAGGAGAAAATTATGTATTTGTTTTTTTTTTGTATTTTGTATTGTTTTAAATTATATTTCCTTTTTATGATGTTGTAATATTGGTGTACAATAAAGTGTATATAAATAATAAATAAATAAATTAGTAATAGAGGATATCATCATCACTTTCAGTAAAATGGTTATACAAAATGCACGACATCGTATGTGCATTGCCACAGCAGCAGAAATGAAGATAACCTCATTATGCTTTTTCCCACGACTTCGCCCACGAACATAAAATATAGCCTATTAAACTCAGGAATAAAACAGCTTTCTATTAGTGAAAAAAGTTTTAGTAATCGGTCCAGTACCCCTAGCCAAGTTGCTAATCTACAATCATTTACGCTAGCAGAAAGCTTCTAATGTACGGGAATGACTGCCTTCTCAACGCTCAGTCACGTGGTCAAAACAAAATAATTGGCGGCGCGGCCAACTCAAAGCGTTCGGCGCAAGCGAAACGGTTGTAACTTGGCTAGGAAGGCAGTACTTTCAGAGATTACCTCCAACAAATAAAAAGACAAACTTTACCACTTTATAGTAGATTCGCTTTCAATTCAAATCTGATAAGAAATTTTAATTTTCGATTAGTTTTTGGCATTGATTGTTGCAAAGGTGAAATTACGACTTTAATTTGAAAATTGCTGACTTTCCGTTGGTAATATGGTTCACCCCACTATATTGGTGTAGTTCTTTACGTAAATGTTTCTTCTTGTGTCCTATGACGTCACCAATCATATATAGATCTACGTAACATGGCAACTTTTTTGGGGCAGACTAACAAGAAAAACGCTATTTATTTTTATTTTTAGAAGGCTTAACAATATACAACTAAATATGGTTCCTGCGCCAAACTTAAGCTACTCATTGCTGGCCGTCCACAAGCTCGCGCATAGGGTCGGCTAGAAATCGGCATCGAGATCCTGGCGGCTGGGGCGTAAGAGCCGTTCCCTGGCGTGTGCGACCGCCTCTTTTGCTAGCATTACTGCCTCGCAGAAGGAGACGACCGCCTTCCGTTCCTCTTCGCTCCGAACCATGGCCTGTACCAAGGCACGGCGCAAGAAGTCGCTGCTACTGATCACCCCCAGGAAGACTCGGTGGTGCTTTGCCCAAGCGCACCTCTATCGCATGCTCCACCATGTCCTCCGGGCGGTTAACACAATGGTGACCCCCAGGCGTTTCCAACACACGAATCCGGTGCAGGAACATCACGAACTTACCATGTCCGGTTAGAACCTGCGTCATGTGGAAAGTGAGGACGCCATGGGGGCCCTAAAGTGCTGGAGTGGCGACCACGTACCAGAAGATGCAGCGTTGGAAGGCCTCTCACAAGGTGGACCTTTAACCTGGTGAGGGTCACGTGAATTCGATGGATGCAATACGCACAGGACCGTTATGATCCGCAGATACGCAGTCGGGTTTTTTTTATTTTTTAAATATTTTTTTTTTATTTTACTCTTTTTAGTTACTATTATAATATCACTATTTCTTCACTATATTTTAGACGTAAAATCACTATAAAGTTCAAAAACTGACCTAGGCATTCGCTTCAGTACAAAATAAATAACAACAACAACAGATTTCCTGTTGTACTTTTTTTTAATATGGCCATGACATAGGTACCACTTTGAAATCTCAATCTCATATTGCAGAATTCTGCAATATGAGTGTCAAATTAAAGGGCTTTTATAAATATATTTTAATATTAAAATATTTTTTTTACTCTAACATATAACATCTCACAGTTATTTTTTTTTAAACGTCACCTATCTAAGAACACTTGGGTTATCAAGACGAATCTAACGATATATTAATTATGAAAATGTGTTCAGCGGTTAGGAAGATATGAGGTAATAAATAATATTACATACATACAAACATACAAGATACGCGCGAAAAACATAACCCTTCTTGCAGTCGGATAAAAAAGGACCCTATTACTAAAACTCCGCTCTCCTTCAGTTTCTCACCAGGCTGGAACTCATAATCCGGCTTGAAGGACCAAATGTTAGTGTGAGGAGTTGGGAGACAAGGAATCTGTGGAGCTTGAAGATGAGGGGAAATGACAAAGACATTGAATATATATAACCAATAGACAGGACATAGCGAACAAAAATCCAAATCCGACACTATTGTTACTTGTGTAGTAACAAGTCGTCTAGTATGACACCCCTAAACGTCAAGTCGTGTTTGTATCCGCTTTAGGCACTAAAAGAAAATCATTTTCTGAGAAAATATGCTGAGTTACGCATTACGCTACTGCAAATCTTGTTATGGTAAAATTATTGGACCTAACTTCGGTTTATTTTCGTAAATATTCCTGGTATTTACGCAGTAATTAATTAAATTCAACAATTTCCATGAATAGTTCTAGAACATTTGCTGATTTTATGATAGCGCCATCTATTGCTAAAAAGTTTAACCTTACCTAGCACACACCAGTGGCGTAGCGTGGATTTTCGCCGCTTGTTCCATGTACCGGATCGACCCTCCATGGCTGCAGACCCCCAGATAGATAGAATATACTCTTTCTCTTCCTTTAACTCTTTTTCTTTTCCCTTACTTTTCTCTGATAGGTAATATATGCTATCGTTGTTTCAGGACGCGCTGCGGAAGCATTTTCTGTGGTGATTCAGAATGAGAAGGACACCAAATACTGCGGATTACCGCTGTGCTACGAAGAGCCCATTCCTGGGGTGAGTTAGTATGATTTTGTTGTCAATGGATAAACACATGCGAAACCTAAATATAGTTTTATCAGAATTAGTAACTAAATCAATTTCAATCATTTTTACACCACTTTTATTCCTATAAATATTTATAAAATAAAAAGGTCACGAGTTGGACACCACCGTCACACACAGGTCACGACTCACGGCAGATCATAGCGGGTGTTAGGCGCCAGCAACAGCTGGGTGCGACAGTAAAACCACCCCTCAGTCGCCCGGATGGACCGCTGATCATATATTTGACAAGCCTGTTGGTCTAGTGGTTAGTGACCCTGACTGCTATGCCGAAGGTCGTGGGTTCGATTCCCACCCAGGACAAATGTTTGTGTGATGAGCATAATCATTTGTTCTGTGTCTGGGTGTAATTTATCTATAATATGTATGTATTTAAAATTATACAAGTATGTTTATCAGTTGTAAAGTACTCATAACACAAGCTCTGCTTAGCTTGAGACTAGACGGCGTTGTGTGATAGTTGTGGAATATTATTATTATTATTATTTGTGTAGATAACCGGGTAACTTATCAAACTTATAACTTTGTGATTTTTGATGATCCAGTTATGAAATTTTGTAAATAGATTTTTACATAAGAATACTAGATACGTTTTTCGGATTTTGCATATACTAAAATTAGTTTCTGCCAGTGGATTTGCACGCGTGAAAGTCGATTTCTCCATACAAGCTTTGGACCCCCGCTTCAACCCCTTTGGGGGTGGATTTTTATAAAATTCTTTCTTGGCGGATGTCTACATCCCATAAGGAACCTACCTGCTAAAAGACATTGCCCTTTGTATGTGGATCCTTACCAACATTCTAAAATGTCCATTTCTGCATGCTAAGTAGGTTACTAACATACCTTTATTCCCCACAGGACGCAACATGGGTGTTGATCCCTATGTCCGCGAGTCCAATAGCTGACAGAAATTGTGCTCTACGTCCCAATTGTTCTTACACAGTGACACTAAAGGCTCATCCGTGGGATCGATACAGCAACTTAACTAAACGTTTGGATCTTGATGGTGAGTAGGTGCAAACCTTGGTTTCTGTTAACCTTTGAACCGCTTAGAGCCAAACCAGAAAAAAGGCGCCGCACCGGCAACATTTCGACGAATCGGGGCCGTACGAAGCGGGGTGGCGTCCCTCGTGCGCCTAAGGAGCCTGCTTTACTAAAACTATTACAATAGTTCTAAGAGTGTGCTATATTATCCAAATCTATTTTGTCCCAGAATGTGTCGTAGGAGTTTGCTCCTGTGAGCACCGGAAGCTCCTGCCCACACCGCACGTGACTACCTCAATAATTATGACTGAAGAAGGTGATATGTTCTCCAATATCACCTGGACTTTGCCCATGCCGAAAGAGCCAGAGCGACTACCACCTGCCAAACACCGCAAGCTAAGCTATGATGTTAGGTTCGTATTCAATAATGACTATGGTTTTTGTAAGTAAATAAATAAAACGAATAAATAAATAAATAAAACGAAGGTATTGTGCACCTTTCGAGCGCTGATTGTATACACGTCAGTACAACTTGAGTGACTTTGAAAAATTGTATACACGGGTGTACGAAATACGAGTATGTTCAACCGGAAATTTGGTATCTATATCTCCTAGAAAAATCCTAAAAAAAAGATTTTTTAATTTCTTTTTTTGTTTAAAACCGCGCTATTACGTAATAATAATACCTCTATACTCAACGCCTTTCATTATATAGAAATATTTTTACAATCTATCACCACCAGCAGGCCACCGGCGGGCGGTCGCATTTGATCCATCCGCACAGGCCAGGTGTAATAATGTTTTGTAATGTTCAATTTTGATAGATTTTAGCGAGGTAGTACGTTACGCTAGCCGCCCATATGACAACACAAAAAAGCCGCTTCAAGCTTCATTTTGAGGCGGCCTTTTCTTGTGGCTCGTGTCCGGCGGTGCCACCACAAAAAACGATTGAAGCGGCTTCAAGCTTCACCGGACACAAAAGGGTCGCGCGCTTCAGCTGTTTTTTGCGGCCGCTTCTAGCTTTTTTTTTGTGGCCGCTTCTAGCGTGTTTTTTTTTTTATTCAATTTTGGTACAGCCACATCACATACATTTTACATAAAAAGAAAATCTTATTAAGAATAGGGACTAATGCACATGACAATTAAGGCGTACATAGCGCTCACCATAGTATTACTGCTGCCTTGAGAAATATATTTTGTCATTACATAACTTTACCGTGTTTTTGTGGCGGCGTTTTTGTGAGGCCCGTGTGCGGGGACAGTTATGATAGTAGTAATAGTTAGGCTTGCTGAACGTATTCAACGCAACATACGCAAATACGGTGGCGTGTCTAAGGCCTTTGCTACACTTGACAAAAATCCCGTCGCGAAAGATTGGCGATGGAACGTCAATAAATTGTACACTCTGCGGAGCGACCGATCTTCCGCGTCATCGAGCGCGATTTTCAACTGTGGCAAACACCCTTTACTCGAAAACTTACGACCTGCTGGTGAAACAGATTTCGGTATGACTGTTAAATATACTTCAAAATGAGCGAGAAACGTACACTATAATTCATCTCATCGAGAAAAATGGACTGGTTTTCTTATAGAATTTTGTTTAGTCTCAGGAGTCACTTAAAAAACGACCAATAACTGTCGTTCTTTAATTCTTTCATTCTTTATTGTACCTTAATACATTCATAATTGACAATTCATGTACAAAGGCGAGCTTAACTCAACAATGAGTTTTCTCCCAGCAAACCTTTGAGTGACAGAGAGAGAGATCACATTCGAGGGTAGGGTTTCGTTGATATTTTTGTCAATTTTTTTCTGTGGGTTAGTTAATATTTTTTTGGTGTCTTTAATGAGTTATCAATTGAATCCTATTAATAGTACCAACTTTAAAATACGGGGTGATCTGTATTATAAAAAACAAACTAAGTATTTATATTCAGCGAGTACTGTTAGACAAACTACTCTAAGTATTATCACATAATCTAAGCAGATTCTATCGATTAAACAGCTCTGCCCCCTATACTCCTACCACAAGTCACAATATGTTTTGCGTCTTCTTTTTTATTACCCATCTTTCCTAGACTACATATTAGAACTGCTATATTTATTTTACAGTCTCAACAAGCAACTGCAAATGCCGTTACATAAACATGTGTTGCCGTGGTATGTGAATGTCAAAGAGGACACAGTTGAATTCGAAGGCGATGTGTTAAAAGGGGACATCACCAGGTCGCTAGTCCTACCACTTAGCGAGCGAAATGCTTCAGGGACACCAAAACCTCCAACGACCGTGATGTTAGCTAAAGTCCAGTTGATAGATGACAGGGGATGTCGTGGACCCGAAGGGAATGCTACCGCTTTTGGTAAGTACTCAATATTTTTCACATAATATTGTCTTTTAAAATGTATTAGTGTACCAGCACATGGGCCACAAGAAAAGCCGCTTCAAGCTTCTTTTTAAGGCGGCCTTTTTTATGGCTCGTGTACGGGGGTGCCGCCACAAAAAAAAGCTTGAAACCTCTGGCGTTTTTTTGTGGCGCCGTTTTCTATAATAATAATAATGACATACGCCGCCGCATGCCTTTCGCGTATTTAATCTTTCTTCGTCAGAGTCCACTATGGTACTGCACGCATGGCCACAAGAGGTCGCGCGCTTTCGGTTTTTTTTTGTGGTGGCCTTGTTTTGTGGCGGATTTTTTTTAAAGCCCGTTTTGTGTATTTTATTCCGTAACTTTACAGTTTCTACAATGTATCTTACACAGAGGTCACCTTTTAAGTATATGAAACAACTGTGCTAAGAGGCCCTACTCTTCTTAAGGTGATTTTCATTGATACAGTAGCTGTCACCAGCACCACTGGATTAGCACTGTATCAATGCAAACATGTTTTAATCCAGTCCAACAAATATTTACATTGATACGGTGCTGATTCAGCATCGCAATCCAGTGAAGCTGGCGCTAGCTACTGTATCAATGTAAATCAGCCTTAAAACTATTATAGTACAATAGTAGTTATAGGAGTGTGCTACATTATCCAAATCTGTTTTGTCCCAGAATGTGTCGTAGGACTTTGCTCCTGTGAGCACTGGCAGCTCCTGCCCACACCGAACGTGACTACCACAATAATTATGACTGAAGAAGGTGACATGTTGTCCAATATCACCTGGACTTTGCCCAAGCCGAAAGAGCCAGAGCGACTACCACCTGCCAAATATCGCAAGCTAAGCTATTTTGTTAGGTTCGTATATAACTAAGGTTTTTGTAAGTAAAATATTGTGCATTATCAATAAATTTGGAACTACTATTTGAAGTCCTTTCAACCTTAGGTTGGTCTTCGTCAGAATTGTTATTAAGTTCTCTTAATGATTTGATATTTTTCATAGTATATATTAGTTTATTATTTTAGCATACAGGGTTATTTTTAAAACATTAGCAACCTCTTAAGTGCTAGTTAAGAACATCATAAACAACAACTTTTGTTCTACGACTTTTAAAAATGTATCATTATCAAAGAGCACTATCTTTCCTCTCTTGTGTGATAATCTTTTTTGTGTATAAATATATTATGTATTTTTAGTATAAGGTATATATATAGTTATATAAGTATTTATTAGTTTAAGATTTCACTAACTCTTCTTTATTTATTTCTGCACACTATTGTCCACATCTCTTCTGATCTTTCCTTTCGCAGGTCTGCTGGAAGAAATTTCTTCATGAAATAAGCAGTACCTTTGTACATAATTTATAATAATATTGTATCTTCTTTTTTATACTGTGTCTACATAAATTATAAAATAATTAAAATAAAAATAAATCATATTTTGGTTCATCAGATTTTGCATGCAACAATAAAAATATTTAAATTGAACGTTCTAAATAATACGAAGTTTATGCGAAGCAAGCGATAATACAATAGCGGAGGGTAGCTGAACATAAACTTGACCTATTTACGGGTGACCCTCACTAGTCGGTCATTCTCATTGATGCGCTTGCGTCGCGTCATACGTGTTCTTGTAGCGAAATTTGGCAGTGCGGATCTTTACATGATAGTGTATCAATATTCTAATGTCGAGTACACGGAAATGATGCGAATGCTTCCTAGGTGTAATTACAATGTTTCGGAAGTCTGCTTACTATTATTACGAAAACAGTTGCAATGTGTTATATAGAACAACGAAATTTGGAAGATTTGTTTTTGGTAAATATGTTATGTTTTGGAAAAAGTCGTAGAACAGAAGTTGTTGTTTATGATGTTCTTAACTAGCACCTAAGAGGTTGCTGGTGTTTTATAAATAACCATGTATATGTATTTTATTGTATATTAATAACTTATTTTTTTCCGTTTAAAGTATTTGTTATTTGTTTATTGTGCAAACCTACCACAGTGTTGTCTTTTAACCCAAAGGTTGACTGGCAGAGAATGCCTTGTTGCATAAAGTCCGCCTATGGACCACTACTGTAGATGAAGTTTAAAGAAATAAATAAATCACTTAACTGAACGCCAATTACTTCAATAGAATTTACAATTCTAGCAAGCCATGCGGGCTGCCGGCGGACGAATTTGACCCATCCGCACAAGCCACACTGTAAATGTTTTAAGGTACACGCTAGGCTAAACCTGAAAGATTTGCTTGTACAATTGAGTTTTACAAGTAAACCGGAGCGTGTATGTTGCACAACTGTGCAGGTTTCCAACTTACCTGACAGGTGTTACTGTGCAGGCAAATTAGTCAGGTACATCCTAACGTGTATAGATTTTAGCAAAAAAGTTACGGTACGCCGGCCACCCTTACCTATGGCTTGCTAAACTTATTCAACGCAACATACAGTAGTGTGTCTTACGACCCTATCGAACCGCATGGCTGTGAGACTATTAAGCACACTTTAAAATGAGCCAGATATACAAGGTGTAAGGGACAGCCCTCCACAAACTTTAAGGGCTTGCTCAGTGGACGAAACTGAACCACCTTCCACAAAAATTTTTTTCAGGAAACGAAAATAAAATTCGGCCTCTCCATACAAACTGTCCAATCAAATTTATATTTTTTTATGGTAAGACCATAGATTTATAAGAACCAGATTGAGTGTACCGTACAAAACGCAACATTCAAATTGAATGCATTTTGTAATGCGCGTGTGCGTGCGGACCGCCCACCGCAAGTGTATTATTATCGTTTCTGCGTTTGTGTGCGTGACTTTTCTAATACCAGCGCAAAATGATTACCCCAAAATATGGGAAAATTCGGGTAGTTTTCTTATTCATATTGACATAGGTAATTATGTAGTTAATATATGTGTACAAAATGAAACCCACCTTTTACATTCATACCGAGTGCCTATTATGATAGTTTTTGGAGATTGTTATAATTTTATTTTATAACATGGTTTTCGTAAACACGTGTGAATGAACAAAAAACTTTTAATTTCATACTAACATTATAAAGAAGAAAGTTTGTGAGTGGTGTGTGTGCGTGTGTCTGTGTATGTTTGTTTTAATAGTATAACACAATTTGTGGTGGATTAGTCTCCGTTAGGAGGCGGTGACGGTAGCAGTCAGTACCCTTCGGCTACCGAGCCCTCGGGACAGTTCAACCCGATTGGCGTATGTTGCTTGTCGCGCTGGTCTCGTACACCACCACGCACCCCTGAATGCGTATGTCTACTTTTATGTAAAACTATAACTTTACACATAAAAAACTTTATAAAACAAAAATGGTAAGTCTCAACTAAAAATAAAGTTGTGGTGAGTATTTGATACAAAACAAAAAACGTAAACATCAGTTTACAATTAAATACGTAATTGAGATCGTGATTATTATGAACTTCAACAACTATGCTATCTTAAATCTATTGTTCCTAATATACTAGTTTAGTTTCAAAACACTAATCAGCTACATAAAACATACACCGATAACGTAGATAAAATATCTTTCAAAATAGTTAACAAACAAATTTACATTTTCGCTAAAATAAATTCGCAATTTCTTATTAATTCTTATCGGAATCTTATTAGTTACTTATCCTATTTTGAACCTTCTGAATAATAAAACTATTTAACAAATGTTTCATTTAATTTGTTTTCACCTATTGTGACAACCCTACCAAAATAGGTAACAATATTACATGTTCTTAGTAAGCTTTCCCTCTGTACGGTTTATCTACTCATGTGGCCGGGACTTCGATTGAAACACGAAAATCGGTTACTGCACATCGACCGTCATGATGATTCAACTTATTTGCCGCGTACTGTACGTACTGCTTTGAGAGTTATCACTACACGAACATACGTACGTTAACGTACCTAACAAACATACCTTAAATATTGTTTTGCTCCAAATCCGTTTGTTGACTCAATAATATCACAGTATTTTAAGAGATGGTAAAAGTATTTCATACCCTTGGCAACCATGGATATCATTTCTTTTTTTTTTTTGTTAATAAAAATGTTAATTTCGTAACATTTTACAATATTAAAATATCACAGCACAAAAAAGGGGTAAAAACATTTCATACTGTAACTTGGCAATACTCAAATATTATGGAGTCGTTTTGTTTTTATTTAGTTTTCGTAATATTTTCAAAGAAATACGTTGAAATTCATCATAAAATTGCAAACTTACCTGTGAAAAGTAATGTCCGTGTCCTTGTCTTTTTTTGGAGTGTAGTTTATACAGGATTTGACGGCACAAACAGTCATTTTTTCTAATATATTTAACAGCGTTAAAACGTAGACGCGCTTTGAACGTCTGTCGCGTAATGGCGGCCTGTGGGCGGGGCTAACGAACGAATACACTATTTTGGTTTCTTTGAATTCGAAGCATTTAGACAGCGCGTACTAGGTATCTGGATGTTCTTATAAATCTATGGGTAAGACGGATTATTTTTTTCGTTTCCTGAAAAAAATGTTTGTGGAAGGTAGTTCAGTGTCGTCTACTGAGCAAGCCCTCAAAGTTTGTGGAGGGCTGTCCCTTACACCTTGTATACTCTATGATCCATCTCATCGAGAAATGGGCTGGTTTTCATAGGACATTTTGCTTTTATCTCTGGAGTCACTTCAAAAACGACCAGTAGGTAATTACTGTGGTTGATATTTTTGGCATTATTTTCTGTGGGTTACTTGATGTTTTTGTAATCTTTAATTAATTATATTATCAATTTAATCCTAAATATATATATCTTTAAAATACGGGGTGCCTGCATTATAAAAAAGAAACTATTTATATTCAGCGAGTACTGTTAGATAAACTACTCCAAGTATAATCACATAGTCTAAGATTCTAAGCAGATTCTATCAAGTAAATAGCTCTGCCCCCTAAAGTCCAACCACAAGTCACAATATGTTTTTCGTCCTCTACTTTATTACCCATCTTTCCTAGACTGTATAACTATTAAAACTGCTATATTTCTTTTACAGTCTCAACAATCAAGTTCCATTGTATGTAATGATCAAAAACGACACAGTTGAATTCGAAGGCGAGGTGACAAAAGGGGACATCACCAGGTGGCTAGTCCTACCACTTAGCGAGCGAAATGCTTCAGGGATACTAAAACTTCCAACGACCGTGATATTAGCTAAAGTCCAGTTGATAGATGACAGGGGATGTCGTGGACCCGAAGGGAATGCTACTGCTTTTGGTAAGTACTTACTCAATATTTTTCACATAATTTCAATGGCGAGTAGGTACATCACTCACCTTCGTTTTTCCGACGACATAGTAGTCATGACTGAGACTACGGAAGAGCTCAGTACAATGCTCAATGACCTCAGTAGAGCTTCCGAAAAAGTGAGTCTTAAAATGAACATGGACAAACCTAAAGTCATGATAAACAATCATGTAGCACTCACTCCTATCAAGATCGGAGACTCAACACTCGAAGTTGTAGAAGATTACGTCTACCTTGGATAACCGTCAAGTTGGGTAAATCTAATTTCGAGAAAGAGGTCAACCGTCGAATCCGATTCGGCTGAAGTTACGCGTTATCTTCTCATCCAACATACCACACACATGTCTCAAAACGAAAGTCAAGACCAATGCGTGTTGTCAGTGATGACATATGGTTCCGAAACGTGGTTGCTCACAATGGGCCTCATCAGAAGCCTTAAAGTCTCCCAAAGGGCAATGGAAAGGACTATGCTCGAAGTTTCCTTGCGTGATCGAATCAGAAATAAAGATATCCGCAGGAGAACCAAGGTTGCCGACATAGCACGAAGAATCGCTAAACTTAAGTGGCATGTGCAGGGTAGGATGGGCGTTGGGGCCGAAAGATTCTGGAGTGGCGACCGCGTTTCTGAAGACGCAGCGTTGGAAGACCTCCTACAAGGTGGACCGATGACCTGGTGAAGGTTGCGGAAAACCGATGGTTGCAGGACGCGCAGGATCGTTCATTGTGGCGACACTTGGGGAAGGCCTATGTCCAACACTGACCGTCTGTTGGCTGATATGGTGACGATGATATGATGAACTTTTAGCAAAATAACAATGGGATCTCGTATTGGAATAATGACCAATGTTCGTCACAACAGCGCCCAAGTCGGTTGATAATAACGACATATTTTTCAGACATTTCACTCTAATGTATATTGTAAGATTGTTTAGATAAATGAGATACCGTGGCCACCGCAAAAAGCAACTGAAGGAACACTGGTGGGTTTTAGTCAGTAGAAGTCTGATTCTCAGTAAATAAATTAATTAAAAAAAATACTTGACCAGTGTTATTTGCTAAGCGATGATTTACAAAACGCACCTACGCGCGTGAGTGCGTAAAAAATCGCACTCCCGCAAGCACCCGCGTAGGTGCGTGCACACATGCAGCGTGATGCGTTGCAGTGTGATAATCGCCTTATCAAACACTCCGTTTTGAACCTTTCCGGTAAATTTTAATTGCGACTGTGGGGTTCACAGAACAATAATTATTGTTCTGTGAACCCCACAGTCGCAATTAAATAATGTCTCACTTTTACAATTCTTAAGGTTTTTTTTTATAGTGGGAAAAATCATGCATTGACATCCCCCGCCATTGGGCGGAGCGGGAGATAGTGTCAGACTCTTACTGACTAAAAGGCCCACCCCGTTCCTTCTAGCCTTCATACCGGGGCTCGAGCGCCCTTTCGGATAACCCTGGCCCCTGTAGGATAACCCTGGCCCTGAGTTGCACCATATAAGTATAACGATAACCAAACCATAACCAGCCGTGAAACGGCCGCCTATTGGTCAATTCGACGATTTGACAACTGTTAACGGGTTTGTAGTCCCTATGTTAAATGGTGCAACTCACCCTTATTGTCGTTGATTAGTCGTATAAAAGCAAGTGTTATAACAAATGGATAGCAAATAATATGTTTAATAGCTTTTCTTTGTTACAGAGCCTGCGAAACCTACAAATAAACAATTCGCATTTATAATTTATGTAAGTAAATCTTTTTAATATATATAATTATTATAGGTTTATCACGTTACATTAATAAAAACTTAAATAATATAAAACTGTGTTCCTGTTACCTCTCCAGGAACAACAATTTATTTTCATCTTATTTGGAGACAAAATTAAAATCGAGTGTAGGTAGAGGTACCTAATGTCTCATGGTTGTCATCCCACGCACATTAACACAATAAAATAGGAAACGGTAATAAAGAGAAATGGAATACTTTACGAACAAATGGACTCTTAATGTCAGACCGTGTAGTTCACTCGAACTGGGAATAAGGGCCAACGCTGCGTTAAGCGGGAGCCCGCGCGGGCGTCCGCATGTGCATGACGCTTAAATCGGAAATTGAGGGTTATCCTCGCTCTGCTCAGCTACACATTGTTTCACAGAGCCGCTACTCATCCTCGCTCTGACTAGTTATTTCCCATATCTCTGTAGGAAACGAACCCTAAAGAGAGCAAGCGGACACTACTCTACTTATTTGCGATGCTCGGGAGTTAATTATATAAATCCCTCACTGACGTTCGGGATTAAAATTAGCACCCTTCGTTTCGTTCGAAATTCAACATGCCGTCCGCGACCTAAAGACACTGCTTTATCCCCTAGTCACATAATATATTTATATATTATTATCTTTGTCTCCACCAGGCGATCGTAGGAGCTCTACTCGGCGTGTGGGCAATGGCGACGGTGTTCGTGCTGAGCACGCGCATCCTCAAGAGCGTGTTGAAGGCGTTCCGCCCCACTCCCGTATCCGCCCCCCGGGAGCCACTCAGACGTCGGCCTGCTTGGTTCCCGTTGCAGCTGCGTACGTGAGTAGTAGGATAATAGATTTTTATTATTTTGTCGAGTTTTTATGAAAATGTTGGCTAGAGTTGTTCTCAAGGTTTACCGTGTATTTATTCTTTCGTCATAGATCTACTATGTAAATACGTTGTTGTTTTTTTTCAGCGATAATTGTAAGTACGTGATTTTTAATTTTATTTATTTATGAAACACAATTGACACTTAAAAAGAAATCGGAACTTTTTTTAATTCTGAGTAAGTGATGTGTGCTAAGTAATGTTAAACACTTTAATGAATGATTACGTTAGCACATAAATTACTTAATCATGAATTTTCTAAAAAAAAATATTTAACGGACTGTCATATTTTTGAAATTGAATTTGACGTGCTTTGGTGTTTGGGGAATCCCTGGTCATAGAGGACCTAAATTGACATTGATTATTACGTTCCGTTCCAGTTGCTATACAGGACTCACACAACACAAAATAGAAATCAAAAAATCATTTAAGTGCAAGGTAAAATCGAAAACTAAATAATTGGTTTCCCAGACTCATTTTATAAAAAATGCCTCGACTTCCATTTAAAGTTGTTTCATACCTTTTTTATGAGGATAAGCTGGGTTAATAAGTCAATATTCAAACGGCGGTAGGTCGTCAGAATCCAATTTTCTTATAAAAACCTTCAATCCCGGTAACGTGTGAGATCCCGCATTTCTGATCCCGCAGAAAAGGTGCGGGATTGGATTCCCTGATCGTGCCAGTGTGTCACGAGTCGCCGGGCAACCCTCGTTTATTCATTTCTTCATAGGTGTATTGGAAAACGTCCTTTGATACACGTGGATATTTTACACTGCAGCATTTGGCTCTATATCACTTTCGCTTGCGGCTCAGGCGAATTCCGCCTCGGTCGAAATGACAAACTACCTTCACTTGTACCAAAACGTATTACTATGTTCGAACTGAAAGGTGTTTGCGGATATTTTTGAAGACAATCGATCAAATTGTTGACGTGGGGTTTACGTAGACGGACCTACTATACAGGTACATTGTTTATTTACCTAGGTAGGTCCCTGCGTAAGCACCTTGTAAGTAACTTAATTTCATTACCTTATAATAATAATGTAACTACTACTCACAGTTAAAGTTTTAACATTTGTATTTTGACTACCGTTTTGACATTTGTTTTTTGACTACTGTTTTGACATTTGTATTTTGACTACCGTTTTGACTTTTGTATTATTACTACCTAGCGGCTTATCCGGTGTAGTGTAGCTACTACTAAAAATAGCTAGGTACTACTACACCGAAACCATAATTATTATTTTATTGTTTCTTTCAGTTTCGTTCCAAGTTACATTCTAGGGTCTTTCTCAATGCCAAAACTTTATATTTCTTAACGAGTTTTACTAAAATTAATATTTTTTTATTTAGACAATGACACAGTCAGAATATTTTGTCAAATTGTCGTTGCGCCTGTAAAAATCGCTATGTGATTTTTGTCGACTTTTGGTTTTTGATGTTATTTTGATTCTTATATCATTACACGCAAGACAGTTAAGAAAACAGTTAAGTGATAAAACTAATAATAACTTATTTATAAAAAATAGTTATGTGACGCTCGTAAATTGAATGCTCCTAAAAATCACTTAGTCAATATACCTAATCACTCCAAAACAGCGATATGTGAACGCCCAGCGACGAAAAGCTTAACAGAATTGTAGGCCATTGTGTTAATTTCACTTTTCGGCACACTCAAATGACGTCTTAACCTATTCTATAAGGCACTAAACTAATAAACTATTACAGACCATATTCCCCAGAACAACTTTGTAACAACTGCCTGATAAAATATTAATAGCAACTCGCATTGTTACGTGAATGTTCCCACAAAGGCCACAGGCGTTCGGTAAGTACGCTCTCACTATTACTACAAGTTTGAGGTAAATTGATTTGAAAACACAAGCGCTCAATTTTAGAGCCCAAAATATAATGACTTAAGTTATGGTAAGGGGTTATTGTTCAATAATAAACTGTTTTAAAGCAGTGTTAGACCATTGGCAACTACGGTCTTCCCGTCCGATTATAATCTAGGTGTCTTCAAGGCTAGACTGAATGGGCTCTTAATAAACTATTGCACCTTACCATCGACGATTGCATCACTGCTTACCATCAGATGGGATCGCAATCAAGCACTAGTTTATATCAATAAAAAAAAAACTCCGAGATCAATATTTTTGTAAATTTGAAGAAAGAAAGTGATCTAAAGAAAGAATGTTTAATTTATATACGCGCCTCTAGTGGAGGCGCGATCTGATAGAATCAAAAAATTATATCTGATAGAATCAATAAAAGCAGTGGGGGTCGTTATGAAGAAGAAAGGGTTTTCTTCTTCATAACGACCCCCACTGCTATACAAATTACAGACAGAATTCGTTCAATAAATTGGTTGACTTTTTTGAACTTGACATATTTACTACTGAACTTGTCAAAAAATAAAAGGCTCTTTTTGAGAAATAATACTTAAATATGCAAAAAGATTAAGAGGCCGGCGACAGATGAATTTCCATACAAACGTAATACCACGCTCATTTGCAGTTGGAGCATATTTCCAGCATATTATGATGATATTCGATTATAGACAACATTTATCTAGGTTCCTACGTCTTTCTTTTTAAAAAAAACAAAAAGAAATTTAAGCGAATGGTATTTCGTACTTTTTTACAGCGTAAATGGCAAAACATGCCATTTGGCTTTTTCTGTATTAAAAATAACAATATTTCTAATATTCTCGACGTAGGAACCTAGATAAATATTGTCTTTAACCGAATATCATCATAATATGTTGGAAATATGCTCCAACTGCAAATGAGCGTGGTATTACGTTTGTATGGAAATTCATCTGTCGCCGGCCTCTTAAGGATCGGGTGCGGGGCGAGTGCGGCACAGCAATCTCAAACATAAGAACTTCATTCGAGTGTCGATACTGGACACGCGGGAGCAGGAAGCGGCGCGGGTTATTCAACGCAGGACGAGTGTGCGCAACTTACGCCATAGGTCGTTCATACAAGTAGCTACAGTGAGTGTGCGGGCGAAGAGTGACAACCCTTTTGCTGCACCCGCGTCGCTCCCTATACCGCGCTGACCATAGATATAAGTATTTCTATGGACAGTGTGGCCAAGCAAATAGCAAATCGTGCGCGTTCCCGCACCCGCATCGCGCTGACAGTCTGGCCAAGCACATTGTGCGCGTTCCCGCACCCGCATCGCGCTGACAGTCTGGCCAAGCTCATTGTGCGCGTTCCCGCACCCGCATCGCTCTGACAGTCTGACCAAGCACATTGTGCGCGTTCCCGCACCTGCATCGCGCTGACAGTCTGACCAAGCACATTGTGCGCGTTCCCGCACCCGCATCGCGCTGACAGTCTGACCAAGCACATTGTGCGCGTTCCCGCACCCGCATCGCGCTGACAGTCTGACCAAGCACATTGTGCGCGTTCCCGCACCCGCATCGCGCTGACAGTCTGACCAAGCACATTGTGCGCGTTCCCGCACCCGCATCGCGCTGACAGTCTGACCAAGCACATTGTGCGCGTTCCCGCACCCACATCGCGCTGACAGTCTGACCAAGCACATTGTGCGCGTTCCCGCACCCGCATCGCGCTGACAGTCTGACCAAGCACATTGTGCGCGTTCCCGCACCCGCATCGCGCTGACAGTCTGACCAAGCACATTGTGCGCGTTCCCGCACCCGCATCGCGCTGACAGTCTGACCAAGCACATTGTGCGCGTTCCCGCACCCGCATCGCGCTGACAGTCTGACCAAGCACATTGTGCGCGTTCCCGCACCCGCATCGCGCTGACAGTCTGACCAAGCACATTGTGCGCGTTCCCGCACCCGCATCGCGCTGACAGTCTGACCAAGCACATTGTGCGCGTTCCCGCACCCGCATCGCGCTGACAGTCTGACCAAGCACATTGTGCGCGTTCCCGCACCCGCATCGCGCTGACAGTCTGACCAAGCACATTGTGCGCGTTCCCGCACCTGCATCGCGCTGACAGTCTGACCAAGAACATTGTGCGCGTTCCCGCACCCGCATCGCGCTGTCAGTCTGGCCAAGCTCATTGTGCGTGTTCCCACACCCGCATCGCGCTGTCAGTCTGGCCAAGCACATTGCGCGCGTTCCAATAAAAAAAAATCTTCCAACTATCACACAACGCCGTCTAGTCCCAAGCTAAGCAGAGCTTGTGTTTTGAATACTAGACAACTGATAAACATACTTATATATTTCTAAATACATAGGTACATATTATAGATAAATTACACCCAGACACAGAACAAATGATCATGCTCGTCACACAAACATTAGTCCTGGGTGGGAATCGCACCCAAGACCTCCGGCATAGCAGTCAGGGCAACTAATCACTAGACCAACAGGTCAGTCAACTTTCGTTGTTATGCTGAAAAGTTACACGTGCGGTTACAGGCAGGTTAACATTTACGAAGGTCAAAATAATATTTTCTCAAACGTAACCGTACCTCACTTCAGACTACATAAGTAAGTTCGTTCTTATTTGTAAATCAGTAAGTTATGCTTGGTTTGTATTTGTTTTTACCGGTCTGCCTCCCTGCTTGCTGGTTTGATATACCTAGGTAACATTGGGCGTTTCTAGGGTTCCGTACGTCAAAAGGAAAAAACGGAACCCTTATAGGATCACTTTGTTGTCCGTCTGTCTGTCAAGACCATATTCGTATCTCGAGAACGCGTGGAGGTATAAAGTTGAAATTAAAACCACATACTCAGGTCTGCGGTCTCTTGAAGCTATGAAGAAATCAAACTTTTAATCAAAGTTTATGTCGCAAAAAAAAACATATATTTTGATACTATCAAAGATCGAAATTTATACGGTACTTCCCGTGGACCTAGAATCCTTAAATGTGACATGAAGCAAGGTCTTATAATAAAAATATAGGAAAAAGTCTAAAAACTGTAAATTAGTGGTTACGTCACAAAAAAAGAAATGTGATTCGGAAAAATCTTCGTATCTCATTGGGAAATGGAACTGTTTTCATACCTATGTAATTTTGCACGGAACTCTCAGTGCGCGAGTCCAACTCGCACTTGGCCATTTTTTTTTTATGAATATTGTTACACCAAATTACTGTTTTAACTTTTCACAATAAAAAGACAATGAGAGACTGTACGCCGGCGTTCGCTTGGGGTTTAATGAATTTAATAGGGGATTAAATATAATGACCACCATAAAACGCTTTGGTACCCTTAGTTCTTTTGTCAAAAATATATTACTTGACACCAAAAAAATGAAATCCTAAAGTTACAATAGTATTTTAGTTACGACTGTACTTTAAATTGTATTCGAACACCAAATGTAGTAAATGATAACCAAATCTTAGCGAGCAAATTAATGCGCTCTTTTTAGCCCCATAGAGCAAGATGATACTTTGTCTAATCAACAATCTATCTTAGTGGAATTTTAGGGCACCCCGGGTCGGATAGATTTAGGTTAGAAGAAGGTGGCGGGGTCGTAGTGAGCGAGCGAAGCGAGCGAACACAGACCCCGTCACCTTCTTCGAGGTTATTTTTTTTTAAACCACCCAGAAGTAGCTCCGTCGAGCTGCTGCTTGGCAGGTAGTTAACCTAACCTCAAAATTTTTACTACTGATATCTCCGTAACCATGGGGTTCTGCCGATGCTTTATTTGGATTCATTTTGCTTAAATAGGATAGCGAGATGTTAAAACTGGTTATAATTTTACATTAAAATGTAGGTTTAATTTTGGTGATCATTTACTATTTTTGTCTTTTATATGTTACTATATCTGGTGGTAAGTTAAACATAAGCCATTAAAAATATAATATATAATATTGCACGACTATCACACAGCGCCGTCTAGTCCCAAGCTAAGCAGAGCTTGTGTTATGGGTACTAGACTACTGATAAACATACTTATATATTTCTAAATACATACATATTATAGATAAATTACACCCAGACACAGAACAAATGATCGTGCTCATCACACAAACTTTTGTCCTGGGTGGGAATCGAACCCACGACCTCCGGCATAGCAGTCAGGGTCACTAACCACTAGACCAACAGGCCTGTCATATAGTGGAGTGTTGTCTCAATGACCATTGCGCCAACAATTTTTCAGATTATCGCTGAAACTGGGTTTTTAAGCGTTTTGCCGAATTATTAGTCTTCCTTATAAGAGTTTTCTCATTTAGAATATCATTCGGAAAAACTCTTATATTAAATTTCTATTTCAATCGCAAGTAATTTGATAGTAGAACAAGAAAAACTTTGCGAAAAATAAAAAATTACTAATGTTCTCACTGGAATGGGCTATAATCCACTACGCAGGTACTACGCAGGTCTTTTTTATCGTGGGAAAAATCATCCAATGACACCCCGCTCTTGGGCGGAGCGGGAAATAGTGTCAGACTATCTGACTAAAAGACCCACCCCGTTCCTTCTAGCCTTCATACCGGGGCTCGAGTTCCCTTTCGGATAACCCTGGCCTCAGTAGGCTTCGACCCGGCTGGGTCCCTGCTATTGCTGACAACTCCCTGAGGCGCGCGGGAACAGTGCGCGCCGTCGACGACTTGGGCTTGGTCCGGACAGTTACCGGACGGCCGGACAGCGAGCTACCCATTGCTCACTGTCCCACGCAGGTCTAGTGTGGATTGGTTGATTTTGTTCTTCATGATGGTTTTACCGTGTTAAGAGCAGGGCCCCAAGTCTGCTATTTTTATAAATTCGTCATTCCAACACGATCCCATTGTCATTTTGCCAAAAGTTTGTAATCTGCTAATTCATAATGATCGATCATTGATCGGTCAGTGGTCTTTTAATGGAATTGTGGTAGAATGATAATTTCGAGCATATTAAAACCAATAACTGCACAATAACGTTCTAATGGTAAAACACTGCTCAAATAAACTGTCAAAGTTTTAGCAGAGATTACCGCAAACTTCAAATATTCATTTGTCAATATGTACGAGATTACCATTCTATGTCACTTCTTTCAATGGAGTGTCAGTGGTTGACCATTGGAAAGTCATAATTACGCCATTATATTAGTACATTACCAAACTTGTCAAAATCGACAATTATGACACCAATGATAGACCATTGTGACACTATTGTAATAGCAGACTTGAGGCCCTGTAGTGATGAATTTTTAATCTGATATAAACTAGTACTTGACTGCGATCCCACCTGATGGAAAGCAGTGATGCAATCGTTGATAGGCGCACTAGTTTATTAAGAGCCTATTCACTCTAGTCTTGGAAACACCAAAATTATAATTGGACGAGAAGACCACAGCAGGCCAATTGTTCCAGTCCTTCGATGTACACGGTATAAATGACGAGGCGAAACGCTAAGTCCGGACCGTAGAGGTTTCAACAACGTAAGGGTCGCAACTCGCCGTGCGTCGGTTTATCCGATGGTAGAAATGAGATGACAGAATCATTTCATGCAATTCCTGCGCTCACTCTCCAAAATGCAACCTGTAAAACACCGAAAGGCTGGCTATCCTACCCCTGTGCTCAAGGTTTTAAAGATTGGAATTAACCAAATCTGGATAACCAATCAGCCTCTTCGCATGCCTTTCCACTGAATCCAAAGCTGCTAGGTTGCACTTTGCAGCACCAGCCGATATAACAGAAAGTAATGTGTCTGATTACAGAAAGTAATGCGTAGCCAAATTTGAACTCACGACCTAAAACTCGTAAGTCGGAACCATCACTGGACCGCCACTGCTCCAGTTCTAAAATGATATTTAGTTAAGTACCTATATATAGCTACCAAAACAAATCACTTATTTAAACAAACTGAACTAATTTAAAAGTTAATTTTACCCTGGCAAGCGGCTGTCAAAACTGCGAAACTGACTTAATGGGGTTCAGTGTGCAAAATAATAGATGTCGATAAGGATCCGTAGGGATCCGTAGGTACATGGCCCACTCCGCTACCTATCTATTAGTTCAAAAGCAGGTTTAACGTAAATTAGTTATTAAGGGATTGAATGTTACCTTTTAATGTGTTAGTTTTTGGGTTCTGAATTTTAATAAATACTTAATAAGGCTGTTCGCGACCCGTCTGTCGTCAACTTGAGTATCTGTGGACGTCGGTCGATATACATCTTATATGACGTCGTTCTACGTACAGTGTGCGTCAGTCAAAAGTCAAAGTTTTTATTTCAAATAGACCATTTGCAGGCACTTTTGAATAGTCAAATGTCGGTCAGTCCAAGAAAAGTGAAGCTAAATTGCACGTTCCAAAGCGTAGGTCTCTATGGAGAAGAACGTGCAAGAAACTCCATGGACACTCTTTTAAATCATATTATGTGTTACTTAGAATGCAGTCTAATGTAGTTCTAGCTTTAAGGGCCAAGCGCCCGAAAAGTGCCTTCTGGAACCTACTCCTCGGTAACGGCCAGGTTAATAGGTTTGAAAAAAATATATGATTATTATAGATTCATGAACAATATTATCAACATTTTATTTTTTCGTGCGATTAATACTTTTGTCTAAAAAAAATATTACATACAACAATTCACATTCGCATCTTTTCCCTACTCCTTCGAAACGGCTTGGATCTTTAGAAACGTTTTTACACATAAAAATTGGTGGTTAAATATATTCTTCAAAGTGAACATAGCATATGTAAATCGATCAATATTTCGCAAAGAAAATGGAAGTCTTCGGGGCTGTCGTAGTCGTACTGTTGCCTAGACGGGTACGAGAGTTGTTACCATTTAATTTCGGCCAGATGGTTCAAGGGACTATAAGCCTTAAAAGGTTGTTGTATCATTCAATGCAGTCCAAACGCAATGTTTGGTAAAGAGGCAACGTAAAAAAAGAGATAACGCTTTGTTCACATTCGATAATTACCTACGTTATCGACTTGAATATTTAACAAAACTTGTTCCAGGAAATACGTGTTTACTAAGGCAAAGTTGAACCTACCTATAAGGTAACACAGAAATTCACAAGTGCCCGAAAATAATAACAAAGAATGTGGAACTAGTGTGTGTAGTGGTTATTTATTTGGCGTACAAGAAAGTTTATTCTATTCTACAACTGTTTTTTATCGATAAGTTTTATTGAAGAGCTTTGTGTCCCATCACTAAAAACTATAGTTGGTACCGAATGAGCAATACAATTTAATATTATTTATTTTTCACTCCACATTTGGCACTAAGCCAAAATACCTATTGGTGCCGAATCCGGAATGTTTGAAAACTCCACGCCTTGCTGCTTAGTTAAGTACCAAACTCCGAGCTGCTAGGTACAGAGTAATTCGTAATCCTTTCAGCCGAAAGACGTCCTCAATTGGACATTGGCCTCTCCTAAAATTGAAGGTCCGCAGCTTCTACGTAAGCCGGTGCTGAAAAGGAACCGTTCTAAATCCTTATCGTCAGATAATATGTTGAAGGCGTATAATTCGTAATAGAAAATCCCAATTGCATTTTTTGCTCGACCCGGGAATTAAACTTAGTACACCGATATACACCGACATGCTTGTAACTACGATATATACGAGGTAGTGACCTAATAAAAGTGTTAACATGCGAACGTAAAATAGCATATTATTGTATTAATTACATTTTTACATCATGGTAATAAACTTGGTATTTAACTGCCATAAACCCATCATAGGTTTTCACTGTCTTACGCATCTATTCTATAAATCATTTAGATCAGAGGCTCTCAACCTCAAGGAGTTGTCAGCAACAGCAGGGACCCAGCCGGGTCGAAGCCTACTGGGGCCAGGGTTATCCGAAAGGGCGCTCAAGCCCCGGTGTGAAGGCTAGAAGGAACGGGGTGGGTCTTTTAGTCAGTAAGAGTCTGACACTATCTCCCGCTCCGCCCAAGAGCGGGGGATGTCAATGCATGATTTTTTCCCACCATAAAAAAAAAAAAAAAAAAAAAAGGGGCTCTCAACCTGTAGTCCGCGGACCAAAAATGCTCCATAAGAACCAAAACACGGTCAGAAAAAATCTAAAAATAACCTATACTTTAGTTACTACCTATACAGATGGAGTATAGGGTGGTTAAATGTAAACAATCTTGATACTTATGTCTTTTTATTTAAAATACATCGTATAAAAGATACAAAGTTTATTTAAATTTAGTTAATTACAAAACTAGGTAAATACCTGATTGTAAACATATTTAGATAAAAGACATGTTGCGATTGTTTACATATAAATAGTTAAATACTTAAACAGATGGAGTATATATGCAAACGTGCTCCATCGTCGACCACATCATCGCTTACCATCAGGTGAGATGGTGATTAAACGCGAAAAAAAGGTTATATTTACTAGATTTTGCCCGCGGCTTCGCCCGCGTACATACTATATAGCTTATGTCACTCAGGAATAAAGCGACTTTCTATCGGTGAAAAAATTTTAGCAATGGAACTAGTACCTTTTTATAATATTAGTGCAGATTATTTATTTTAGTCTCCCAGTCCTTATTATCATCAAAAGCGGAAATCAACTAAAGCGGCCACCGATCTATAAAGGTTGGCGTCCACTGATCTAGACTGACTTCTCATGTATATATTAATTAATTTATAAATTCTAAAACCCATTAATCAATATCTAAACAGGTTTGTAAACTGCTATGTAACTTGATTTACTTGCATTCTTTTATAAATTGTACATAGAATATTTTTTATTGAAATAATAATGTATTCTTACTTAAATAAATAAATATAATCAGCCTTTTAATGGGGCCGCGTGGTAGATTAAAGCTCATTGCCTCTCCCGAGTTGGTGGATGTCACATGTTTTTGAATTTTTATTTCTTGTATTGTGAAATGTCAGTGTGAAAAAGAAGGATGAAAAAAGATTGCATGTAGCGGAGATGAGAATGTTGTGACGGATGGGTGAAGAGACGAGAATGGATAAAGTGAGAAATTAGTATATTAGAGGAAGATCAAATTTAATTTGCAAGATTTGATTACAGACAATGGCAAACATCGGGACAGGTGAAACTAAATAAATGAAAGCTTGTAAAAAGTAGGTAAGTATACTATATTTGAATAATTTCCAACTTAAGCTTCCAGTGCTACTCAATTCGTCATGGTCATGGATAAGTCGACATTTATCATAAAAAAAGCTAATTACTCACAATATGGACCCATCAGTTAAAATGGCATACTTACTTAGTATTCGAAAACTGCACTCGAAGTTAAAACAGCGAGCTACTGGTTTTACTAGCACTTATTGGTCAAATACATATTCAATAGCAACTTAACAAAAAGCCGAACTCATCTGCAAGACAGTCTCAAACGCAGCATGCATCATTATTTCATCCTAGCTACTGGCGCTAGTACTTTCCTTCCTTATTCTGTCCATTATGATTCTAAACGGGGCACGATGACTCATTCTTACATAAACCGGCGTAAGAGTTTTCTAGAAATCTTTGCCGCTTGATGTTTTTAGAATACAAATTGTGAACTATGGTGTTTGTCGGTTGCCGGCTAGACTAATGGTTTAGTTGTATTGAAGTGGGTAGGCACGTCTACCACATATATAATCCGTTTTTGTTATATGTAACTGCTTAGCATACTAAGTTTAACATCAACAAAGGGTGTGCAATATGCATGGATTCTTTTAAAACCATTATACGTAATGGTTATAGCACCATGAGGTTCGCGATTTCCAGCCACCGTAGGCGAGGGCTTGCAGACGGCGAGCAGTGGGTAGCTTGCTGTCCGACCGTCCGCTGAGCGCCCAGACCGAGCCTGAGTCGTCGACGGCGCGTAGTATACCAAAACTGTAGGGTATAATATACACATAAGTCCGCTTCTGATAGCAATACCTGAGATCTGGAATGCAAGGCAAAGAAAGACAGGAGTGGGTTTTAGTCAGTAAAAGTCTGACACAAAAGAGTGAGAGAAGTCATTGAATGATTTTCTGCCTAAAAAAAGCAATATGTTGCCAATGCTAAGCCAATGAAATACACACCACCACCACATCAGATACCAGTGTAATGATAGCTTTATCACGCGGTAAAGTAGTTACTTATCAAAACTGTTTCAAAGAGCTCAAACACGATGGGGTTATATTATACCTATAGTCACTATCCGACTCCATCATGAGATCAGCTCTCCATTGTACCATAAAAAGTTCTCAACATCCGCGCGATTAAAGCGATCTACCATCCAGGCACATATCGCGTGCGGGGGTTATTTGACACCCACTTATAAAATCAATGTACCTAGCCCTGCTGTTTTTGTTTCTAATCGAAATGTGTAAATTATAGGGTTGATGAATAACTGAGCTACTTATAAATAATACGCTTTTAACTTACGGAATTAACTAGATCTAAACTCTTTGGTGACACGCGGAGTAATGATCTCGAATCCCACGGGTAGAACATAAGAATAGAATAGAATATACTTTATTGTACACCAAAATATTAACAAAACTTTTACTCACAAAGTTAAATCTATGGGTGCAATTGGCGAACTTATCGCTGACAGCGATGTCTATCAGACAACTCTAGGATGGACTGTAAGAACTTAAAATAAAAAAGGCGGCGGTGAACTGCAAATTATAAAGTATTACATTTTACTTTAAACACTATATTTTACACTAAACAGAAATATATATAGCTGATATACAAATATAAAAGACAAAACATAAACTTATAAATATTATATACATACTGAAGGTTACACATTTCATAGACAGAAAGAAACATAAAGGTGGGTTTGTGATGGAAAAACTGAATGCAAGAAGATACGTTTTTTTCCTGGGAGATAATTTCATTGAGGATAATTTTCTACATTCGCGGGGGTGAAGTCACTGATAGTACATTAATCAAAGTTCCTTGTAGATATTAGTCGCCTTTGCACTTTCGGTCCTCACCCATTCATAATCAAATCTATCGAGTCCTTCAACTATCATTTGATCTCAGTAAAGGTGTTGGTCTATTTCGGTGGTAACATAATTACATCGTGTTTATTTAGGCTAGCATTGAAAGGCTTTCGTGCCGAGATAGTTTGCTGCTAAATTAGTGTTCTTAACTACCTTTAATATTAACTTATCGTGAAATCTGATCTTATTAAGGTGTTCAAGGTGAGATCTGGGATATATCTTCTTTTGCCTGAAATTAGTGCCTGCGATTATCTGATATTATACAGTAAAATCTAGTTACATGAGACCTGGATACTTGAGAAATCTCTGTTTTTGATAAAATTACAATGAGTTTCCGACAATTTTAAGTGATAAATCTCGATATTTAGGATATTCTTTTTTAAGAGATTTTCTATAAAAGGTGTAAGGGACAGCCCTCCACAATCTCAGTTTCCTGAATATTTTCTTTTTGGTAGGTTGTTCAGTTTCGTATACTGAACAAGCCCTTAAAGTTTGTGGAGGGCTGTCCCTTACACCTTGTATGTACTTGGGACTATTTAGGTCAATAGCCTCAGTAAGTGTGATAATTCAAGAACAATTTAGAACTATGAATATTACTTTGGACAGGTTGCAACACGTTTGTTTGCAAACATTCGTATTTCTTCGCGGACCCACTTTCTTTGAGACAACGTCACTTTAAACCTGGGAAACTGAGTAAATCTGAAGCGTCTCATTATCATCTTCCTGACCTTGTCCTGTTTTATTTAGGTCGGCACAACATGATTTTTTCTTCCATTCTGTCCTGTCACCTATCACGCTATGACTAACTCGCTTTTATTTATGTAAAGCGTTTATAAATGATATATTCTAGGTCGCCTGAGCTCAAAGTTATCTATTTTACATGGATAACTGACTGTTCGGCTCTAGATAGCTTAACTACAGTGAACTGTAGTTTGTTACCGATTAAATTAATTCAAAGTCCATCCGCTTTCAGTTTTTAAATTATAGGCTCGTTATTAGACTATCTAACTTCAGTAATAACTACCTTAAAAAATACCGCGGTGCCTCTTCTATACAATCCCAAAACCCTGTCTCTATTTACCCCTGTATTTCTATTTACCCCGATATTTTTTTTCAACTTAAATACGACAATTAGCCTTACGCCACAAACTCTGGTAAAATAATTAAATTCAGTCTGATTTGGTTAATAACAATGCTTATCCTAACAAGATCTTTATCTGTTAAACATCTGTCATACTGTCACCTTACAAGACGCGGATAAATGAGACGTCAAGTAATCGTACAATGATTGACATTCGATTGAAGTCAAAGTAACCACAAATGTAAATACGGCTCTCTTGTATAAACTTATTATTCAAAGTGTATGTCAATCTAACAAACTGGCTGGTCCTTGTTCTGGCAGTTACACAAGTGATGTTTGTTTGTAGAAATTGTCGAAAACTGCGGCTTTGTCCGATTTTCAAAATTGGAATATGATTTATTTTTCTTTCATTGTATTTTTGAAATCTCATTGATGTATGTTGAAACAGAGTAGAGCCAATGATAGTTCCCCGTAGAACTCCAACTCTAAATACATAATGATGACAAAACAAAAACACAAAATGACAAAACTCTGGCGCCATCTTTTTGTAATTTTGCAGCAATACGAAATCTATAAGTATAAGGAGAACCTGATTGACTGACATATCAACGTACAGCTGAAACTTCTGGACTAGCGAGGTTAACATGACGTTCAAAGTAAGATTGTTTTAATCTTGTTTCAGTGTGGGTAAGAGATGGCGCTAGACAACCTGTATAGCTCTGTCTCTTACCCACACTGAAACAAGATTAAAACAATCTTACATTAAACGTCATTGTCTAGGTCTAGGAACATGAAATTTGGCACAAAGCTTCCTTTTACGATATAGGCGAATTTCTGGGCGAAAGGATTTTTGAAAATTCCAACTTTTAAGGGAGAGAAAAGGTAGAAGTTCGTTTGTATGCATTTTATTCCTTGGGCCAATATACTTGAAACTTAGCATAACCTAAGTCAATAAAAATGGTTTTCACTATTCATTATTTAAGTACTAGGCTTTTTCCCGCGACTTCACCAGCGTGCACTAAGTCTGACCAAAATAAGACTGCCATTATCGTGAACCAAAAAAACTAAAGTAAATTCTAATTATCCTTCTATTCCTAATATTTCTTTGAACCTTTACCTTAATTGGGTTCTTATAAAGTAATCCAGAAATAACAATCATTCTTTGACAAAGTCTATTCAGAGACTTTCAACAACAAACTATGAGGAAAAGCTTTTAGGATCACACAAATACGGTTTATTTCCGTCCCATAATCTACCCGGCTAAAAAAAAAAAACCACCCACACGGGAAGCACAAACAAACTATAGATTAGATTAAGCCCCATAGAGTCGAGGCCGAATATTATGATCACTCACAATTTAACTTGCCGAGGGAAAATAACTTCTGTGACAAAACACAAAAGGGTTTTTGGTATGATTGAAGATCGCTGGATAAGGGCGCGTAATCTCGCATATCAAAAGGGTACGTTTTGCTTTGAATAGTGGTCAAATCTGATGGAAAGAGGTGAAGGTCGGCTATCTCTGAGGAATGAGGGGAGAGCTTCTTATCTATGTGGGTAGACAGATAAAGAAGTTTTTTGATTTATTTATTTTTTAGAAAGCTTAGGCTTACATAAAGCTATGTTGAAAAAATTACTAATAATAGTATGAAGGTATATAATCTAGTCACTGCGTATCTTTTGCCAATTTTGGCTTATCAAATAAAAATGTGTAAATTAATTTTGGTGAATTGACAGTAAGTAGTACACACTACGTGAGCTCGACAAATAGATGTGCGATTAACACTTGTGCGACACACTGAATGTCGGCATCACTCTAATGTAACAAACGATTGTGTGACAGTAGTTCGAAACTACAGTTGCCGTAATGTTGGCAATACGGAAAAACAGTGTTGCTATATTTTTAGCAATGAAATTACTTAATATTAGGGAGATACTGATATTCGTTACTTTTAACAATTGCCTTATAATTTTTCCTTTTAGACTTGCATTTTTTTAAATAAAATCCCATTCCCCTCATTTATTCTCCATAAAGTAGTCCGACTACCGTAAAAGTCGATTAAGTTTCATATTTCGTGCAAACATTTTGGTTGAGTATGCAACTCTTTTGAGTTTTCCCTTCTTTTTTCTGTAGACAGACAGGGGGACAGCCAACATTACGGTAAAGAAACCTCTTAAGTGAAACGCACTCTACAAGTGTACACGGTAGTGCGACACTACGGTAGTACGACAAACAATTGTGTGACTACTACTTTTAAGAGTACTGTAATTTGACAGTACATTGGTGCAGTATTACAGTAGTTTGAATCTTTGTTACTTGCCAAGATACTCGTAGCTAAAAAATATCACGTTTTTTTGTTACTAAATATATGCTCCGGTTCGCGGCCTTAGCCTTGTCACTTGTCTGTGTCGGGTTACCTTATGGTGATTCGCAGTACAATTTTGTCGCACAAACAGTAATCGGACATCTATTTGTCGACCACTGACCTTCTGTTGCCATTAATATCGTCAAGGCTCTTAACCCCAGGAATTCAGTTACCGATAAATTTACAAATACCAACACTTATAATATTCTTAAATAATATAAGTCATCCAACCCTCGTTCGGCCTCGAGACAAACCCAGACAGAATCGTAAATTGCTAAATCACTTTTCAAACCTCAATGAATCTCAATCCATATTTTGCGTTCCACGTTTCTTTTAAAACAAAAAGGTTCAACAGAAAACCTTGGTAGTTAATAAGTTTAATGAATGAAATAATAAAATTTTGTTGAGCACCTCAACTTTTAACCGCTTTCTGATAATTCGGGAGAACGGGACCTCGATGAATGTTTTTGGCAGATTTATAATTGACCTCAAAATGTAAAATCTACTTTAATAAACTTCATTAATTACACTCACAGTAATAATTTACAGGCAAAAAAAAGTGTTTTCCTTTATGCTCGAACAGCTAAACGGTTTTAAATGATTTTTAAATACATGAGTACCAAGTCCTGAAATATATGTACATATGATACATACTAGATTTTTTGTCCTGAAAGTATATTCCATGGGATAATGTTCTTTTAGGTGGGTGAAGCCGCAGGCAGAAGCTAGTTTGTTATATTTTGACGTAGGCTTCTATAGACAGCTTTATTGATTTTATGGCAACTGACATTAGAGAGACACATTTGTGTAGAAAACGGAAAGTCGTAGGCGAAAAACAACACGAACGAAAAGTAAAGCGGTGCGAATGGAACAAACAATTTTATTGACACTGTTGCGGTGTGTAACCGAAGCGAAGCGGACGCAATGAGTTAATGTTATATTTTCGCGCGAAATCCTGCGGTGCGTTGCGATACCGCACGCACGTAAATCATAGCTACCGCGTCGCGTTATATTCGCAAAAACCGCATCAATCGCTTTGCAATCCCATTCACATACACGTAGAATGCTGCGTTAATAGGCTTAAGTAGCTGCTGTGTCAGGATCAGGAGGACTTACTACAAGCTAATTTCAAGACCTAAACTGAACTGTTAAAGGGCTGGGTCTATACAGGGTGTATAACTCCATCTCTTTTTCTCCCTTGTCATTCTAACACGTCACGGTAATACCTCAGATCTTCTGCTCGTCTTACATGACACAGAAACAAATATTGATCATACATATTATTATTATGGTTCACGGAAAGGTAAACAGAATGTGTGTAACAAACATTGTGTACCAATACGTTATGTCAATATCCAACGTTGTTCATAAGATGTTTGCTTATCGATATTTCCCTATGGAAATTATTAGTAGCAACTCGGGGTCTGAAGTCGTGCGTAAGCATCGCAATCTTATTTTGACTAATGCGAAATCTGAAACACCTGTCTATGTAAAAAATCTATACAAGGTGTAAGGGACAGTCCTCCACAAACTTTAAGGGCTTGTTCAGTAGACGAAACTGAACAACCTTCCACAAGACTTTTTTTCAGGAAACGAAAAAAAATATCAGCCTCACCATACAAAATTATAAACTTGATTGGACAGTTTGTATGAAGAGGCCGATTTTTGTTTCGTTTCCTGTTGGTTGTTCAGTTTCGTCTACTGAGCAAGCCCTTAAAGTTTGTGGAGGGCTGTCCCTTACACTCATTATACAAAATTAGCTTATGCCAGCGTGGCTTCGCTCCCGCTCTTCCCTACTCTCCCCTACTATACCCTAATATAACCTTCAGAAAAACTTCTGTCCTTACTTTATATAAATATATATATGTAGTATATATATTATATTAAATAATATTTTATCTATAATTATGTATAACTACTTTTTACTCTTTTTTTAATACCAAAATTTTCTTTTTGTGCTCCTACCATATTGTCTCTTCATCACCCTAGGTTGACTGGTAGAGAATGCCTAAGGCATTAAGTCCACCTAAGTAGGTACTTTGTGTTGCATGAACATTCAATAAATAAATAAATATAACTTACTCTACCCTACTCTACCCTACTCTACCCTACTCTACCCTACTATACCGTACCCTATCCTACTTTTTATATACTAGATTTCAAAACTATATTTAAAAAAATCACAAAGTTATAAGCCCGTTATGGTACCTGGTTGGCGACATAAATACATAGTCACCGGGCCAGCCGGGCGACTGAGTGGTTGTTTTGCTTTCGCACCAAGCTATGCGCTGTCTCCTAATGCCAGTTATGACCTGCCAGTACTTAATGTTACTTTATAGTGTTTTGTACTTAGTGTCGGTGGTGTCCAACTTGTGACCTTTTTTTTCTTTTTTTTGGGAAAAATATAACATGGTGTAAAAATTATTGTTGATTCAGTTACTGATTCTAAACAAACTGTATTCAGCTTTCGCATTATCTATATCTATACTTATAATAAAACTGTAGAGAGGTCAATTCTGTACATTGAATATATATTAAAAATTAATATTAGAGGATGATTGGTGATCGATACTGATGCCAAAAATGCAATCAGGAAATTTTTTGTCTGTCTGTCTGTCCGTCTGTCTGTCTGTATGTGCACGCATGGGTCAAAAACTACTGAAGGGATAACGATAAGATACATAGGAACTGAGAAATGACTATAAATTTGAAGCAAGTCGGATGAAAATGCGCTTTCGAGCTCTTATCCTCGCATACGTTGATCATACACCAAAAGTATGTATTACAAAGATGATGGTCTCCAATAGATCTATAAAAAAGTCCTGGATAGTTTATATCTATCTTTTATAAATTAGCCACAATAACGTGTTTAATCTTAGGCATTTCTTCAAAGTGTATTGATTCTATACATATTATAAAATCGTACGAAAGTCAAAACTGTAAATTGAATATTTTTTTTAAATAATACTTGGGGCGTGATCTACAATTGATATGGAAGCCAAAAATATAGTTTTTAGAATTTTTGTCTGTTTGTCTGTATGTATGTCCGGGCTAAACTCAAAAAGTACTGCATGGATTTACTTCAAATTTTGCATGAATATTACTAAGAGGTCAGGTCAACATATAGGCTACATATTATCACGCTATCACCTACGGAGGAGGAGCTGTGAATCTTTATTTTTCTCACGCATTCTGTGACAGCGTGTAATCTAACTATGCATATTTAAATGTTGTTTTTGAGTAAGCCATGCTATTATCTAGCTTTACACTATAAAAACTACGCCATTTCAGTAACTTGGGTAGAGAAACATAGTTTAATGAATTTTAGTAGCATAAAGATAATTTTTAAGCAGCGCCATCTCATGAGATTTCATAAAAATCAAATCAAGTTACATGTTAACACTTTTTGGAAATTAATAATTTAAATTTGATCATGTTGGCGAGGTTAGTAGTTAGTTATTCTTATAATTCATAGATGGTGATGTGATGTGCATTTTCTTCATAAAAGTTGTATCGTATAGTTCGTTTTGACAAATTCAAGTTCCAACAAAACCCTCAAAATCTTGAGCAGAGTTGAGGAAGACAATTAAAAAAAAAATGCGGTGTTAACATGGTGACATTTTTCCAGCTCTGTGAAGTCGACCAGTTTGTGAGATCCCTTACGTATGACGAGGTGCCTTCATATTACACGTACGACAAACAAAGGGGTGTATTTAACCGACTTCGACAAGGAGGTGCTGTGGAAGGTTTTCCGGGAACTTTCAAGGACACCGCATTGGATACCTACCGTGCATCCGAATAATAGCGAATGCTATTTTCTGCGGTTGTTACTTCCCACTGTCCGAGGTCCGACGTCTTTCGCCTTCCAGAGGTCATTTGATGGCGTGGAGTATCCCACTTACCGCGCAGCCTGCGTAGCACGTCACCTTCTCGACGGTGACAATAATTGGGATCGGTTGGTGTTTTGTGGAGTCGCGAACCCGGTAGCTTTGTGGGAGAAGTACAACAGCAACTGAACACCTGTCTCAGTTCACTTCCAGATGTGGTCATTTCTATCGGCTGCAAACCGCTGATCGAATATGGGTTACCAGCTCCCCAATCATCACCGCATCAAGGCCGTGGAAATCGGGAGTATAACGCTGGGATAAATTACGATCCGGGCGAAATGACCACCATACGAAATGACCCTGTCACTTTGTTCTCTTTAGAGCAAAAACAAATTTATGACACCGTCCTTGAAAGCGTTGAGTAAAACCAGGGTAACATGTTTTTCTTGGATGCTCCTGGTAGAACAGGAAAAACATTTGTTACCACTGACATATTTGCAGAGGTCAGGAGGCAAGGCAAAATTGCTATTGCTGTAGCGTCGTCGAGAATTGCTGCCATACTGCTTCCGGGTGGCAAGACAGCACATGCCATGTTTAAAATTCCCATCGATTTACAGAGAGCGCCGAAACGCCCGTCTGTGGTGTGTCACGTAACAGCGATAAGGCACACGTGCTCAAGGATTGCTCTCTGATCGTATGGGATGAGTGTACGATGGCCAATAGGAAGGCAGTTGAGGCCGTGGACAGAACCCTGCAGGACATCCGCAGGAACGAACATTTGATGGGTGGTGTCACAGTTCTGTTCAGTAGCGATTTCCGGCAAACACTTCCGGGTATCGAGGGCTGACGAGGTAAATGCTTCGTTAAAACGATCTTCGTTGTGGTCACGAGTTTGTTAGCTGCGCTTGACCATTAATACGAGAGGTCGACTCGGCGGCAATGCACGTGCATTGCAAGAATTCTCCGATATCCTTTTAAGTCTTGGCGAAGGCACTCTGACAGGTGGTGCTTCCAGAGTCTCTCGGTAGAGCGGTATCCAGCTTAGAAGAACTCATTCGCAGTGTGTACGGGGACATTAGTCGTATACCGCAGCAGCTTCTTGGGTGTGTGAGTGACATCGCCGACGCCCAAAAATGATCAGGCTGCAGCAAATAACGAATGCATTCTCTCGGAAATTGAGGGGAATGAAGTGGTCTACACCTCGATAAACACTGTTGCCGAGCAAGATGACGCCACACATTAGCCCGTGGAATTCTGAACTCTCTGTCAGCAAGTGGACTTCCAGCGCATACCATCAAGTTGAAGGTCGGTGTCCCGATTATGCTTCTTCGGAACCTTTCTCCTCCGAAATTGTGTAACGGGACCCGCCTTAAAGTCATCTCTCTCCATAGACACACCATTGATACGGAAATTCTTACGGGTTGTGGCGTAGGCGAGGCAGTATTTATATCACGCATTCCCTTCATACCTCACAACATCCCGTTCCAGTCCAAGCGCGTACAGTTCCCCGAGAGTGATTGCTTCGCGATGACCATCAATAAGTCACAGGGGCAGATACTGAGGGCAGCGGGTGTCGATCTCAGGACGAGTTGCTTCTCACACGGGCAACTGTACGTCGCTTGCTCCCGCGTCACCAGTCCTGACTCTCTTTACATTTTGGCTCCTGGCAGCATAACTACCAACGTAGTTTATAGGGAAGTGTTGTAAGGTATGATACCTTTGTACGTATTTTTACTCTTTTGTATCCTGGAATGTATTCCTGCACTATTTTCTTTATTTCCTTCAGTCACATCTTATGACTGAACTCAGCAGGATTCCCATATAACTGTCTTCACTTGCTTCGCTTGCAAAAAAAAACTTATATTTTAATGTTATTTTAAAAGTTGTTTACTTATAAATACTATAGCGGCACTGACATCTTAGGTATTTTTGGTACTGTAGAGCCTTCACGCAGACGACGTCGCGGGCAGCAGCTAGTATACTAATAATGTTGTAAAAATCTTGCATGCTTAACAAAACAAAGGCTTCCAAAAAACATTAATCCTAGTTAAATACGTTTGCACTGATGTTATTTCTCAGTTACGCCTTATATAAAAGATAAAGATCGCAGCGGAAACTATCGGTCCATTGTTCGATGTAACAGGTTCGCTTCCCCGGTCGATTTTATCGTCTGTTCTGTGTCAAGCTCATTTAAATTCACTTTCTACGAAAATATTCTCATACGATTAGATTATTATATTTTTTGTAGCATGTTTTTCGCGCGTTTTGGGAACTCGACATTCATTATGCGTAGAGGTAAGGAGTGCAATTCTCTGCCCGAGTCTGTGTTTCCTGATAGCTACAGCCTAGGTGTCTTTGAGCCAAGAGTAGGTTACTTCTAGGCAAGCGTGCTCCATCGTCGGTCACATCAACGCTTGTCATCAGGTGAGGTACCTAGTGGTCAAACGCGAGTCTATCAATAATAAAAAAAAAACTTAATGTTTGTGAGTTTTTAGCCGACATATTATTTCGTTTCCGACTAGTATTTTTATATTAATATCGATAGGCTCACGCTTGACCACTATCTCACCTAGTAGTAAGCGGTGGAGCACGCTTGCTTAGAATTAACTTATTCACTCTTAACATAAAGACTCCTGGTTTTTTAAATCAGGAAACACGGACTCCAGCAAGGAATTCCACTCCTTAGCTGTACGCACAATGAATACTATGTTCCTAAAACGTTTTGTGCATATGGTTAGGATGTCCACCATATGCCGGTGGCGCATCGCTTTTGTATTCGGGTTATGTAGGTAAACTCGTCACATTGTCGATTCACCAATGAAAAAGTATGTGTAAACTGGTCACAATTTTATAGTGCAAAACCCTTTCTCATCAGTCTTGTCTGTCTATAATTAGCCCGTCTGACTTCCTACCTTAAAAAAAAATGGCCATAATTCTGTTGTAGAGGCGCTACAAGCCGTAAGTAATTAATTTAGTCTCCTGGTTCTAATTTTCATGAAAACTTTCCATATGTTGAAAACTATTTAATCATACGCTTCAAAAAGCAATTTGCATAAACAGGAACATCTATTCGTCAAGTCCCTGAATGGTGTATTAGATACCAAATTAGTAATTTGATTAATAATTAAGTAAGTTATATGTATTCTCTTAATTAAAGGAAGCCACTAACCCAAATAATACTCCGACTAATTATAATTACTTGAGCTACTAATTATAGCGAAAATAAATTATGGATATATACGTCAACTTGTGTATTTTACCCTTTATTTTTCGATGGGAAAAATCATCCTATGACAACCCCCGCTCTTGGGCGAAGCGGGAGATAATGTCAGACTCTTACTGACTAAAAAACCCATCCCGTTCCTTTAAGCATTCATAACGGGGCTCGAGCGCCCTTTCGGATAACCCTGGCCCCAGTAAGCTTCGACCCGGCTGGGCCCCTGCTGTTGCTGACAACTCCTTGAGGCGCGCGGGAAGAGCGCGCACCGTCGACGACTTGGGCTTGGTTCGGACAGTTACCGGACGGCCGGACAGCGAGCTACTTGGGCTTGGTCCGGACAACCTTATAAAGTTTACCCTCGTATTCTTGTACGAGTAAAGTAGAGAAGTTTCTTATAATCATATCAGCCGAAAGGCTTCGTCTGCTGGACATAGGTCTCTCCCAAGCATCGCCACATCTATCGGTCCTGTACGTCTTACATCCAGTAGACACCGGAGCCCTCGCCAGGTCGGCGGCGGAGACCTCTCGCGCCGGGCCTTGGTCGAGGCCATGGTCCGGAGCGAGGAGGAGTGGCAGGCGGTCGCCGACTTCTGCGAAGCAGTAATGCTCGCAAAGGAGGAGGCCGACCGCATCAGGCAACGGCGCTCTCGCCGCCGCCGCCGGGATTCCGATCCCGATTTCCAGTCACCGTAGGCGCGGGCTTGCGGACAGTGAGCAATGGGTAGCTCGCTGTCCGGCCATCCGGTAACTGTTTGCAGGGGCCCAACCGGGTCGAAGCCTACTGGGGCCAGGGTTATCCGAAAGTGCGCTCGAGCCACGGTATGAAGGCTTGAAGGAACGAGATGGGTTTTTTAGTCAGTAAGAGTCTGACACTTTCTCCAACGCTGTCTTTCTGTACGCTGTCACTAATATAGAATAGATATAGAGAAATTATTCCTGCCCATTGCCTTTTACAGTATTTATATTTTTGGTAATTTTCGATGTTTGAACTTTATGAGCATGGGAATGGCCATATCCCATTTATGCCTGGCATCCATTTTGCCCAAATCTGTTACGCCCCTTTTGGAACACTTTAACACCCAGAATGCTGCGCTTTTGCAACTCCAATACGAAACTTTTGCAATTTGGTGAGTAACCTGGCTACTGAGTACAATAATGGCTACGACAAAGGGGGTAAATAGGAAAGCTGGGGCAAGTAGGAACAAAACATTGATGATGATGTAATATAAATATATTATTGATTTCTACTATATCATCGATTTTGGTTATAATGAATAAATAGGAGTACGAAAAAGAAGTTCAATTACTTGAACAACTTTTCAAATTGTTTCTATAAACCAACACAGGGGTAAATAGAAACAATTTGGAAGCCTTTTTACCCCGTTGGACTGTACTTTATTTTATTCAAACCATATTTGTAATTTTATGGTTCCTTAAAAAGTGTATCTATCTCTCAATTTACTTTTTTTCATTAAATAGATATTTCTACTCCATAATCGTACGTAAATTTAAAATCCACAATTTCTCACTTCCGCAATAAAAAGTTTATTATTTTAGTTCAGTCTTTTATAAAGTTATTAGGTAAAGTGTTATATGAGAGATGAGAATTGGCCGAGAGTCCATACAGCTCTGCCCCGCAATCATATGATGTAATGTACCATCGCCGGTGTTTTAGGGCTTTAGAGCAAGCGGGACGATGAGCGGAGCGATTTTACATCATTAATTTTATAAGAGACCTTTTTTTCGGATTTACATCTTGGTTGTGGTGAGTAAGAGAAGTATAATAGAATAAACTTTATTGTAAACCAAATTTTACACTTTGAATCTATGAGCACTATGGCGGTCTTGTCGATAACAGCGATATCTTCGAGATAGAATTGGCCGGACTGTAAGTTGTAAAATGTTGGTATTTTGTGCTGTTTTTAGGGTTCCGTAGCCAAATGGCAAAAAACGGAACCCTTATAGATTCGTCATGTCTGTCTGTCTGTCTGTCTGTCTGTCTGTCTGTCTGTCTGTCCGTCCGTCCGTATGTCACAGCCACTTTTTTCCGAAACTATAAGAGCTATACTGTTGAAACTTTGTAAGTAGATGTATTCTGTGAACCGCATTAAGATTTTCACACAAAAATAGAAAAAAGCAATAAATTTTGGGGGTCCCCATACATAGAACTGAAACTCAAATTTTTTTTTTTCATCAAACCCATGCGTGTGTGGTATCTATGGATAGGTCTTCAAAAATGATACTGAGGTTTCTAATATCATTTTTTTCTAAACTGAATAGTTTGCGCGAGAGACACTTCCAAAGTGGTAAAATGTGTGTCCCCCCCCCTCTAACTTCCAAGATAAGAGAATGATAAAACTAAAAAAAATATATGATGTACATTACTATAAAAACTACCAACGAAAATTAGTTTGAACGAAATCCAGTGAGTAGTTTTTTTTTAATGCGTCATAAACCGAAAAAAATACACTATTATTAAAACATCGATCAAAGTTACAACACATTACAAGAACTTTTATATTATGTTACTTGCTGCTACGGAACCCTTCATGGGCGAGTCCGACTCGCACTTGGCCGGTTTTTTATGTATTATTATCAAATTAAGTAAAAAATACGGCTCATTCCCTCTCCTAGAAAGGAAGAGAGGAGGCTTAAGTCCCAACAGCGGGAACATTATAAGGCCGACTATGCTATGAGTAGGTAAAAAATAGAAGAAAAGGTGGTAATGTGGCCCCCTACTTTCAGGCATAAATCAATCATCATCAGTCAATTCAGATGGCTGAATTGACATGGTCGTCATATTCCGAGTCAGTTTTACTACATCACTTTCAGAGCCACTGCTGCATGTAGACTCTCATACATTGAGCAGTAGCTCATATATTAAGACATTTATCGTACATTTTATATGGTTTCCGGGGACCATAATAGGATCAATTTCAGGGGGTCAAATTAAAAATATTAAAGAATATGTAATCAAGACAAAATACTCATACTTATCTAATGTTGCATAATTACTTTCAAAATCCAATAGAAAAACGTTCGTCAAACACAATGTTCAATAACAATCGAACGTGACACCATCTCACTGATTTTGTTAGTTATACGTGATAGTTATCACAAGAGCTTCGCAGTCCACGCAATTTGTACTAGATAGCGTATTTCTAAATTATAAATATATTTAATTGAGCTAAGATACCAGCAGACCCTTGATTTTTTCCCTACATTTTATATTAAAACCATTCATATCTACCTACTACAAAATTCTTAATAATACTCTGTAGGCTAAAAAGGGGAACTACTTTTGAAACTTCACGCATTGTTACCTTGCGTTCACAACAGTGCCGCATTCCAAATACTTATCTAGTCGATACCTATCTAGTCGAGAAAAATACTTCTCCAAACCGCTAGTCTCGTGGCCATACCCAATCACGTGAGCAATTTTCTCGCTAAACTAACTGCCAGACAGATTATAATGTCTGTAATAGTCTTTATACCTGCCTTAATCATAACACGATTAACAGTAATCGACGCCGGAGTGAGATATAATTAGTTTTTGTGCAGAAATGTCACCTGTCTTTTGAATTGATTGGACCACTTTTTTTGCTTCATATCACAGTATTTTCTTATAAGGAAGGTATTTTTCAATTAAAAACATCATCTTCAGTCTTTTTAGGGCCATACGTCAATAGGAAAAAACTGGCCAAGTGCGAGTCGGACTCTCCCATGAAAGGTTCCGTAGCAGCAAGTAATATAATAGAAAAGTTTTTGTAGTTCATTGTAACATTGATCTATGTTTTAACAATAGTGTTTTTTTTTAGATTTATGACGTATTAAAAAAAACTACTTACTTGAACTCGTTCAAACCAATTTTCGTTGGTAGTCTGTATGGTGATGTACCTACATCATATATTTTTTTTAGTTTTATCACTCTCTTATTTTGGAAGTTAGAGGGGGGGGTCACATTTTACCACTTTGGAAGTATCTCTCGCGCAAACTATTCAGTTTAGAAAAAAACCTCAATATCAATTTTAAGATCTATCCATAGACACCCCATATCCACGTAAGGGTGGGATGAAAAAAAAAATTATTTTCAGTTCTAAGTATGGAGACGCCCAAAACGTATTACTTTTTTTTCTATTTTTGTATGAAAATCTTAATGCGATTCACAGAATACATCTACTTACAAAGTTTCAACAGTATAGCTCTAATAGTTTCGGAAAAAAAATGGCTGTGACATACGGACGGACAGACAGACAGACATGACGAATCTATAAGGCTTCCATTTTTTGCCATTTGGCTACGGAACCCTAAAAAAATGGAACCCTTGTAGGATCACTTTGTTCTCCATATCTGTCTGTCGGTCTGTCAAGACTCTTTATCTCGGGAATGCGTGAAGGTATCGAGTTGAAATTAAAACCACATACTCACGTCTGCGGTCCCTTAAAGATGTGAAAAAATCAAACTTCTAAGTTAACGCAAAAAAAAGATACGGCTGTTTATGTCGCACATAACGTATATTTCAACACTCAACGGAATCCAAATTCTAGGGTACTTCCCGTTGACCCAAAATTTTGAAATTTTGCATATAGCAAGGTCTTATAACACAATTAAAGGAATAAATCTTAAAAATTGAAAATTAGTAGTTCTGTCACAAAAAAGAATTGCGATTTGGAAAAAACATCCAGACTTCAATCGGGAATTGAAATCATTTTCCAAATAGCGTTAACGATTGTAGATCAACTTGGCTTTTTTTATGGTGGGAAAATCATCAATGACAACCCCCGCCCTTGGGCGGAGCGGAAGATAGTGTCAGATTCTTACTGACTAAAAACCCACCCCGTTCCTTCAAGCCTTCATACCGGGGCTCGAGCTGTCTTTCAAAACTAACCTTGGCCCCGGTAGGGAACGACCCAGCTGGGCCCCTGCTGTTGCTGATAACTCCTTGAGGCGCGCGGAAACAGTGCGCGTCGACGACTTGGGCTTGATCCGGACAGTTGCTGGACGGTCTGACAGCGAGCTACCCAATGCTCGCCGTCCGCAAGCCTGCGTAATCAACTTGGCTAAACCTGCTGTAAATGTTACGGCCATACCGTCTCAATCATCATCATTTCAGCCGAAAGATATCAACTGATGCCCAAGCCTCACTCAAATTAAGCCAGTTCGTCGGCCCACCTTGTGGGAGGCCTAGCAACGCTGCGTTTTCCGGTGCGCGGTCGCCACTCTAGAACCTTTCGGCCCCATCGATAACGAAATATGTCCAGCAACAGAATGGTGAAACACCAACCATCCCGTTCCAAACTTCGTTAGCTCAGTGTTTCAAATGCCAGATGAAACTGATTCCTATTAATTTAATGTAATGTGATTAAATCTAATGTTTAAAATAACCGTGAATTGATGTAATAACGTTTCAGTAATGTCTGATTTTAAGATCTTTACTTACTGATTTTGAAATTAGGAACGCTCAATGCCAATTTATTTGATTCTATATTATTTATGTGGCACTAACTTTTGCAACTAGATTCGCTGAAAACTATTTCACAGGACATAAATAAAAACCAGCACTGTAGATTGCTGGATTTGTCCAGCGTCACAGTATAAGCTAAGCAACGGTCTATTCTTGCCTAGATGCGACGCACAATTTGAATGTACAGTACAATTCACGAATTATGGCGGCCGTGAAGTTTGCGCAGATGGCTGCTCAGTATCGTGTTTAAGAACCAAATGGCGACGTGCGTGTGCGAGAAGAGTGTAGTATGCGCGAACGTTCGCAAAGGCTAACTTCACGGCCGCCATCATTCGTGAATTGTACTGTATTTATATTGTATTTTTTTTTACTTTTATTTTTGTTTACTATTATTTTATTGGTCTCTGTCTATCTCGAGTCGGCCGGCGTCGCACAGATTATAGCTTGTTTTAATAGACAACCTAGACAACCAAGTTTTCTATGGTTCAAGTAAGTTAGGCCTGGTCTACACTTGACGTTAAGGCAACTAATTTTTATTTTGTTTTTCTTTTTTGTAATTATTTGTGTGTCTATACGGGCAGAATAAACATGTTTTCTTTATTTCTTTTTTTCTAAATGACTTACCAACATTCTGATCAAGGCTATCAATGGTCTACCTAATATGTGTCTTTAATCGAAATCCTTTCCTCCTTATGCCTTGGTCACTCGTACCGAGTAAAGAGGCGAGACAGTAAAATGTTACTCGGCCGTGACAGTGATGTAAGCGAGTAGCAGAGATAAGCACTCGGCGGAATACTCGGTGCTTTGTTTATACGTACCGAGTATTCGGCCGAGAGCACTGTCTCGCCCGTTTATTCGGTACGTGTTATTAAGGCATTATAGACCGATAGCTTACATATCGATCAAACACCGCTTTTTTACTTTTACTGACCAAAACCCACTACTATGTGCGTGTCCTCCCTGCCCTATTGCTCACCGCTCGTAACTTCTTTCACTCCGGGCAGAGTGAGAGGAAATGTCAGACTTTTACTGACTAAAACCTACCGTATACCTTCAATTGCCCTTTGCGTTCCACAGCAGTACTGGTGACTCTTTCAAATAATATATCTCATAATTTCATATCCTTAAACCTTTAAATTTAATTGAAACCATTCAGAGGCCTTACTAACGAACTCTTAACGCGATCCATTTGACGATCTAAACCAAGTCATGGAGGGTTTTTTACACCATTACATTTGTTATATTTTTACACCATTATATTTGTTAATTTTTTTTACAAAAACATTTTAAAAAGGGCACAAGTTGGACACCCCCCTCCCCCCCCCCCCCCCGACACTAAGTACACAAGTCACGGCAGGTTATAGCGCACATTAGGCACTAGCGCACAGCTGGATGTGGGAGTGGATGTGGGAGTAAAACAACTCGTCATTCGCCCGGGTGGCCCGGTGATCATGTATTTGTGCGGTAAAAAGCTTATAATTTCGTGATTCTTCAGCGTACAGTTATGAAATTTTGTACACAGATTCTTTACTAAATACTAGACGTGTTTTTTGTTTCGCATATACTAAAAATAATGTTGTAGAGTGTGTAACCACAAAATAGATAGGTACAGTAGACAATCTACATACCAAATTTATCTATTATTAGTATTACATTTATTTGACATTATTTACTAAATACAATTTGACATTGCATTGTGTGGATTTAGACGTATTACTTACATTTATTTGACATGATTTACTAAATATAATTTGACATTGCATTGTATGGATTTAGACGTAGGTATAAAAAGTGAAGTACATACATGAGATTGACTTCAGTACCTATCTATTTTGTGGTAGGTATAACTCCATCCCTTTTTCTCATTCACACACCTGACTTTAATACATCATGGCTACGTCTGGTTTCAATTGAATTATAATTAGAACATTTCAGCTTAGTTGCTCAGGTTTCCAAGGCTTATAAGTCTTTGAACGTTCAGTTGGGGTTTTCAATCATTCTCTAAAAGACGGAAAATTCCATCGGTCTGACCCTGTTAACCTTTTTACTGGACAAAATCTCTGTTGCTAAATTTTGGGCTCGATCTGTTGGTCTGTAAATTGATTATGGCATGTAATAGAATCTCCAAAGTAAGCCTTACTTTGTGTGCCTTTTATTTATTAACTAGCTGTTGCCCGCGGCTTCGCCAGCGTACATAAAAGACCTTCCCTCTTTCTCTCCTTTATGGTTCCGTAGCCAAATGGCAAAAAACGGAACCCTTATAGATTCGTCATGTCTGTCTGTCTGTCTGTCTGTCTGTCTGTCTGTCTGTCTGTCTGTCTGTCCGTCCGTATGTCACAGCCACTTTTTTCCGAAACTATAAGAGCTATACTGTTGAAACTTTGTAAGTAGATGTATTCTGTGAACCGCATTAAGATTTCCACACAAAAATAGAAAAAAAGCAATAAATTTTGGGGGTCCCCATACATAGCACTGAAACCCAAAAATTTTTTTTTCATCAAACCCATGCGTGTGGGGTATCTATGGATATGTCTTCAAAAATGATACTGAGGTTTCTAATATCATTTTTTTCTAAACTGAATAGTTTGCGCGAGAGACACTTCCAAAGTGGTAAAATGTGTGTCCCCCCCCCTCTAACTTCTAAGATAAGAGAATGATATAACTAAAAAAAATATATGATGTACATTACTATAAAAACTACCAACGAAAATTGGTTTGAACGAAATTTAATAAGTAGTTTTTTTTTAATGCGTCATAAATCGAAAAAAATACACTATTATTAAAACATCGATCAAAGTTACAACACATTACAAGAACTTTTATATTATGTTACTTGCTGCTACGGAACCCTTCATGGGCGAGTCCGACTCGCACTTGGCCGGTTTTTTTTCTTTTATTATTAATTTGGCAGAACAACGTTGGCCGTGTCAGCTAGTTAATTAGTAGATATTAATAAGTAGCTTTAGCCTGCAGCTTCACACGCGTACATAAAATAAAGATTACCCTATGTCACTCAGGAATAAAGCACTTTTCTGTAGGTAAAAATTTTAGCAATCGGACCAGTACTTTCAGAGATCCTACTAACAAGAAAACAGAAAAACAAACTTTACCTCTTTATTATGAAGATATTACTTATTTATTTAAACTTCATGCACAGTAGTGGTACATAGGCGGACTTAATGCAACAAGGCATTTTCTCCCAGTCAACCTTTGGGTTAAAAAAGAGATCACTACCTAGATCCTAACCTACCACAGGTTTGCACAATAAACAAATAACAAATAATGAAAACGGAAAAAAAAATAAAATAAAATACATAAATATGCTAAAATAAAAAATATACAAAATAATATTAATTTATATAATATCTTTCCCACATTTACCTTATTCCGCCCAAACCATTACAATAAATTTCCTTACAATTTTTCAGGCACGTGCTACTTCGCAAAAAAAGCTAGATTGATGATAAATCTCATATTATTATTATGAAAAATATTCCAAATAACAGTAGCTTAGAGCTGTCAATTTTATAAACATATGTGCAATAACCAATACGTTATTGCCGGACGTTTCATAAGATTTGGAAATACTCGTACGTAGTTTGAATGAGTTTCATTATGACGAAGACAAGTACTTTAGTTAAGTTTCGACACACTTTCGGCAATTATTCTACTTTCAAGGACTGAGTCATAGTTTGAACTGTGAGCTTCTGTAATTAGCGCGACTGCATTGATGAAGAGTTCAAGTTCCTAAATCAAAATAGAAGTTTAATGAAGAAGCACGTAGAGCCGTTGGAGTACAATTGCCAGAACGGATCTTGAGCGCTCGGCGTCAGAGTGGGGATCGCTTTGCGCATTCCATACATTGGCGAGCCAATCGTCTTCGTTGTTAGATACATGCAGCAACGCAGCGAACGAATTAGGAGTGACGTCTATGACGCAATGGCGCGGCGAGCTAATCACTGACACTCCCCGCCCCCGCGTCTCTCTTCGCACCACTAAAGAGACCGAATATTTGACTTCTGCGCAACCGCTCAAGATCCGTTATGGCAACTGTACCAACGGCTCTACGTGCTTCTTCGTGCTTTCCTGATCACTTCCTTGTTGTATCGGGATACCGTGCCATCATAATACCTATGAGTAAAAAAACAGAGAGTGCATCTGTGTTCGCGCTTACTGTCCCCGTACACGGGCCACAAAAAAATGCAGCTTCAAGCTTCTTTTTGAGGTGTTCTTTTTTTGTGGCTCATTTGCGGCGGTGCCGCCACAAAAAAACGCTTGAAGCGACTTCAAGCTTCTCCGGACACAAGCGGTATCGTGCGCTTCAGCTGTTTTTTGCGGCCGCTTCTAGCTTTTTTGTGGCTGCTTCTAGCGTTTTTTTGTGGCGGCGTTTTTTTGAGGGCTGTGTGCGGGGACGGATACATCTGTGCAGTATACAACATTAGTTTAAGTATATTGTGAAAACCGAAACACGTGTCTAGTATTTATATGTTTTTTTTTTTTGTTTTTAATCTATTTTATTTACATTTAATAACTGTATCATGAAAATTCACAAAGCTTAAGCTTATAACTTTGTGATAGGCTATATTTTACGTATGCGGGCGAAGCTGCAGGCAAAACATAGTAGGATATATTCTTTCTGGATAAATAAGCTATCTAACAGTAAAATATTTTTTTCGAAGAAAGTATCTTTTACTCGTACTTACGATTAATTCGAGAGGCGTACCTGAAGTTTCGGAGATGAAAAAAAAAACTCAATTGTATCGAGTACATTTTTACAATTTCTTACTAATTGACCACAAGGTAGCCTCGATATTTCGTGTGCCTATTCAATGACACTGGCAGTTCGTTAGCGCGCATGTATTGCTAAAGTTTTAATGCATTAGACGTTGAAAGTATTTGGTTTCTAGTTAGCAAAGATACGTCATTATTTCTTATTTCAATTCTCAAGGCTTTTCTCCGTCAGGAGAAGGTTTTAGAAAATAATTTTTACGACCAAATTTCGGATGAGCAGTGGTGGCAGAGTGGTAACGGCCCCGAGTTACGAGTTGTAAGTCGCGGGTTCAAACCCAGCCAGGCGCATTACTTTGTGTAATTTATTTCATCACCACTGCTCTCAAAACTTTGAAGGAAAACATCGTGAGGAAACCGGCATGTCCTAGAACTAAAAATTTGAAGGCATGTGACATTCAACAACCCGCACTGGGCCCGGGTGGTGGATTACGGCCCATTCCCTCTCCCAGAGAGTCCTGAGTCCCAGCAGTGGGAACATTAAAAGGCTGATTATGCTATGCTAAGAATTTCGGCTGCGGTGGCGAATGGAGAACAACCAAATAAGCAGACAGGACATAATTATTATACAACTTAATTTTTATTTTATTCGATACCTGAACATAGTTTATTTCTGAAAAGAAAAGAACAGAGAGGATTCCAATCGTTTTTACACCATGTTATATTTTTTTTCAAAAGTTATTTAAAAATGTCAAGTTGGACACCACCGACACTAATTACAACACAGATCACGGCAGGTCATAGCGGGCATTAGGAGCTAGCAAACAGCTGGGTACAAGTGCAAAACTACCCCTCAGTCACATGAATGGTCCGGTTACTATATATTTTTGCTGACAACAAGTTTATAACTATATGATTTTTCATGTTAAAGTTATGAAATTTTGTAAATACATAGATTCTTTACATAATATACTAGACACGTGTTTTGGGTTTCGCATAATTTATACACGTGCAAAATTGGATCGGGTCGCTAGTCAAAGATATAATTGCTCTTTGACTTTAACAAAATAGGTGTTAAACCCATCTCGCGTCATTAGGTGCTTGAGAGTGAAAGGAAACATTACGGTTTTCACAATTCCTGGCATGTACAGGTCGTTTCGTTTGAACTTAGATCGTATAATTGTACGTTATGTAACGTAAATTGCCTCTAGTTGTATAAGTGTGATTTATTGCGTTGATATTAATATTTTTTTACTTGTCACATATTTAGTCATCTTTTTCTGAAAATTGCTTAAAAATTGGTTAGCAATTACATTTTCAAATGTTAATATGAAAAAGAGTGGGGGTTAAGTGGGAATATCCCGTTATCTCTATGACGATGACGTCACATTTCAGTGTGTGCTTCCTTATGCAGTTAAGTTAGCATACTTGATAGTTTCCCCCTCTACCTGTTTTGGAAGATTTGTAACTTAACGCTGAACGAATTATAAAATTCTATCTGCATTTATGAATTCTCTTTTTACTTGTTACAAGTACTAATAAACCAATAGCTAGCTAATATTATCGGTACTTATCTGTAGGTATTCATCCATCATCTCTTAACTAATACAGAACTATTATTCCCTAGTCAAAAGAACCTATTTTCCAAACTTCAATATAAACAAAGAAAAAACTGCCTAAAACTAAACCGACCTTTTTCAATTCCCAAAAGAATGAAATATAAATAATGGAGCTACCTGTAGATAAAGAATTTGTACCGATTTTTTGCGATCACTCGCTCGGTGACCCTTGACCAAAATTGGTAGAAGACGTTCGCCCACTTGACATTTATAAGGCTAGCAGCGATGCTCAACCTTTTTACAAATATTACGACAAAGTCAGGTAGATTAATTCCATAATTACTACAACTAAAATAGCTATAAGTAAACAAGATAATTATTACAACATATACACAATAATTCCTACCTAAAATATCGCGTTAAAAAATTCCTCCGAATCGCTGTCGACTCTCGCTGACGACTCGAGAAGTGTGCCCAAAAGACTGGCGGCATTGCCACGTTGCATGGCAATGCTTAATCTCTGACCGAGGTAAAAGTCAGCTTTCTTGCAACGTTTGCATAAATGCAGGTTGAAGTTAGCTTCAAATACTTTAACAATCACACTATATCATAATCAAGGCGAAAGCTTGCGAGTATGTTTCTTTGTTACTTCTTCACGCTCGAACGCCTGAACGGATTTGGATGAAATTTGGCACATGGGTAGACAATAACCTGGAATAGTGCATACGTTATCCGGTTACCTATCATGTTCCCTTGGGATCATTATTTACTTTAACGCGAGCGGACAGCTGGCAGCAGCTAGATATATAAAAGAGATATTTATTTATTTATTATATAGATACTTTATACAATAAATAAAATATATAATAAATAATTATATATATTATCAATTACACCATTACACATATAAAATGAGATAATAGGAATGATTTAAACCTGTACTTAAAGGTGTCCAATTCTACTGAATTGGACACCTTTAGCTAAGTAATAATTATGCTATTGAACTGTCTAAAGCTGCCCAATCAAGCTCATAAATAAACTTCATTTTTCAGACCTTACGTCATCCCAAGTCGGTAAAGGGTTAGTTTACACCGAGATGCGATGCTTCCGACGCGCACATTTTAAAAGAGCGACTTAAAATACAACTTTATTTACTACACAAAAGATTCACATTTGAAATGTGTATGTTTTTGTATAGTAAATAAAGTTACATAATTAAGTCGCTCTTTTAAAAAATATGCGCTCAGTGTCTTGCGTGGGGTCTCGGTGTGAACTGATCCTATAGCAAAAGTTGCCAAAGGTTGACAGCCACTGATAAATTGTTTTGAAGGTATCTTTTATCTGACAAACGAAAAGTGACGACAAATTTTTAAAAATTATTAACTATTATTATATCTTTTTGGCTAAAACGTCAATTATCTTGACAATAATGACTATTCAAAAGTGCCTGCATATGGTCAATTTGAAATAAAGGTTTTTGATTTTGACTTTGAGCACCTGCTACTCTGCTGGCGCCGATCGCCTCCACGAGGACACGGCGGTGCTCTGCCCAGGTAGGGCACACCTCTACCATGTGCTCCACAGTGTCTCCTGGCCCGGGAGTCACAGTAATCTCTCACACCAGTCCTTGGTACAGCCATGGTCCGAAGCGAGGAGGAGTGGCAGGTGGTCGCCTTAATGCTAGCAAAGGATGAGGCTGCACGCGTGAGGCAACGGTCCTCACGATCCCGATTGCCTGCCACCGTAGGCGTGGGCTTGCGGACGGTGAGCGATGGGTAGCTCGCCGTCCGACCATCCGGTAATCGTCCGGGCCAAGCCCAAGACATCGACGACGCGTATTGTTTCACGCGCGTCACAAGAAGTCAGCAAACCGTAGGGGTCCAGCAGAGTCGAAGCCTACCTGCCAAGCCTGCGACCAAGGATCTGTTTTTGAAAGGAAGTTTCGGCTCCGGTACGAAAGGCAACGAAGGAACAGGAGTGAGTTTTCAGTCAGAAAAGTCTAACACTATCTTCTCACGGGCGGTCCACAATGGTGACACGGTGACACCCGGATGCGCGCTTGACCTGCCGACTGTATCATAACAATATTACGTAAAAAATAATTTTCTACCGCCCAAAGCAATTATTATAAGAATATAAAGGGCGTAATAGGTATAATGCTCAAATATAATAAAGGTAATATAATTGGTACCTTCGAGTACCATTCAACTAAGGGTCAATAAGTTTGATGTCCAAATCAGAAACTGACCTTTCGATTATATAAAGCAACATAAAGAGTGTTATTCGATTTAAGCTAATAATGCATACTTGACCAATTTAGGCCCACTGTCCACGGACACGTAGCTTCAAAGTCGCGTATTGTGTGTTGCCACAAGAACCGATCCTATGCGCCTTTTTTTTTCGATGGGAAAAATCATCTTATGACAACCCCGCTCTTGGGCGGAGCGGGAGATAGTGTCAGACTCTTACTGACTAAAAAACCCATCCCGTTCCTTCTAGCCTTCATACCGGGGCTCGAGCGCCCTTTCGGATAACCCTGGCCCCAGTAGGCTTCGACCCGGCTGGTCCCCTGCTGTTGCTGACAACTCCTTGAGGCGCGCGGGAACAGCGCGCGCCGTCGACGACTTGGACTTGGTCCGGACGGTTACCGGACGGCCGGACAGCGAGCTACCCATTGCTATCCTATGCGTCCGCGTACCGCGACCCTTTACCAGAACCTAGACCATGACATTTAAAGTAAGATTGTTTTAATCTTGTTTCAGTATGGTTAAGGGGCCGGCGACGGATGAATTTCCATACAAACGTAATACCACGCTCATTTGCAGTTGGAGCATATTTACAACATATTAAAATGATATTCGGTTATAGACAATATTTATCTAGGTTCCTACGTACGTATGTAATGTAGCGCTACAGCGAACTTTCGTTTAAACTTTTCAGTATTTTGACAAATAGTTTCCATGAAAGGGCTTATCCATCACTAGAATATAAGTCGATGACACAAGGCTTCTGACCAAGATTGCTTACAGACCAAATGCCAAATATAATATTATCAAACCAAGTATCCTTGGGCTATAATATAATCAAACGGACTATAAGAAGGAGGTACTTATTCTTTTTAAGGAAGGTACGTTGAAGACCCCTTAAGGCCATTTTCTTTTCTTTTCAAAGTATTTTTCTTTTTTTCTTAATTTTTCTTTGAAAGATGTGTGGCTCGTACGTGGCATCCGTTTTGGCTACTACTCAACACGTGATATGAAATCATTTGAGTCGCTTACAGGCCTTGTAAAGGATGGCAATCTTATCTGCTCTAGTTTAGAAAACAAAACAGAATGACTTATCTTAAATCATAACTTGAATCAAGACTGTATACCACTGTAGACATTTCCAGAATAAGTAGATCTGACATTGTATCGACTTTCCTTACAAAAACAGGTAAACTTATACTGAATTTCTCTGTACACTCATAATAAGTTAAAAATTCCCAGCATAAGTTGACATAGCATTTCAAAAACTGTTTATAAAAAGAGAGGTCAGCTCAAATTGGATATTTACTTAAAGTGTGTAACCACATTAGCTGATTATTATCAGATTTTCGTAACATTTTTGCCAACAGTAAGCACCATCATCCATGCAATCTTTCAAGATAGCTGATCAAAATGGCGATGACACAGAAATGCGAGATTATCTTGCAGATCTCACGAATTTGAGACGAACTGTCTCGCCTAATCTAGATGTTGCAGCTTTTGTCTATTTTGTAATAGTTTTGTTTGTTCTAGTATTCAGGACGTCTTAGACAAAGATAGATTTAATTTGTTAGGTTTAAAAAAAAATCAGTTCAAACTTTGAAAATATGTCTCTGAATGATTTATTAAACCCTACTCTTTTTTTTATGGTGGAAAAAATCATGCATTGACATCCCCAACCCTTGGGCGGAGCGGGAGATAGTGTCAGATTCTTACTGACTAAAAGACCCACCCCGTTCCTTCTAGCCTTCATACCAGGGCTCGAGCGCCCTTTCGGATAACCCTGGCCCCAGTAGGCTTCGACCCGGCTGGGTCCCTGCTGTTACTGACAACTCCTTGAGGCGCGCGGGAACAGTGCGCGCCGTCGACGACTTGGGCTTGGTCCGGACAGTGAGCTACCCATTGCTCACTCTGTCCGCAAGCCCGGAACTCCACTCTATAAGAAACGATGTCGGTAAATTGAACGGTTTTGTAGGCAGTGCTATATATAAATATATATATAATGTTTTCTCTTCCGCATTCATTGAGAGATAGCCCTTCATTAGAAGTTTTCAGGAGAAAAATTAAGGTTCATTTCCTGTCAACATGACCCATATATTTATATGTATGTTTATACGTATTTATTTATTGTATATATTATGATTATGTATAGGGTGCTGTGCACATATCTGTTTAGTATATTGTTAGTTATAGGTTAGATTTAATTTCTGTGTTTTATTTTTATTTTTTGTTATTTATTTTCTTTATTATACATTTAAGTTCCTCACATACAAAATTTCATTTTTTACTGTGTAGTTTGCTGTCAGAAAACCCAGTCGTGGGTTAAGCTCGCCTATGTACATCAACTGTTAATTTTGTAACTGTTCGTTTAAATTGTGTGTACAATAAAGAATGTTTTGTCTGGTGGGAAATCATCCAATAACTTCTTCAGCTCAGGGTGGAGCGATTACTAACTAAAATCCACCAGAGTAAGTACTTCAGTAGCCCTTTGCGTTCGGGTCTACAGGGCTTCTACGGTTTTGCTGACTCTTTAAGGCATGCTACCACAACTAGGGCTCGATGTTTACCTGAAGGCCAGACGGTGAGCTACCAGTGACTCGTCGTCTGCAAGCCCGGTAGTCGTGAATCACCCGGTGCCTCCCAAAACCACAGTAGGTAGACACGGCGGTGGTCAGGGCGTGAAGATGTCTGTTCCCTCATAGTTGCGGCCTTCTCCTTCACTCACATTATTACTTCGCAGAAGGAAGTAACCATTTCCCATTCCTTCTCACCCCGGAAAGATGGCCTGAACACCCATCGCCTCCAGGAGCACGGCAATGCACTGCCTAAGCGTAAAAGACTTTCACCGTATGCTCTACTGTGTCCTCAACGAGCCGGTGCAGCGTTGTCTGTCTCGATTTATGCGTCATCAAGTCAACCGTCGCATCGCGCGATGCACTATGTTTCCCGCGATTTATTTTGTTGAAATATTGTGGGTATAGTGAGAAAATTGGTTTGTAACTACCATGGCACATTTTATAAAATATTTAGTTACATACCTATTATAGTAATATTATCACACAAATACACTAGTAGTCAGTTAGTAGTATGGGTTATATTTATTTCTTTAAGTATGTTTTCTTTACCATCATCCGTGCGTCACTGCGGGGTGCCAGCTGAAAACCAGCGCTGGGTGTTTGACGCCCAGCAATTGCTGAATTGGTGACCCTTTCGGTTCAGGCAGTCACTGCAACTGTATTGTATATCTGTACCACTTTTTAATATTATTATTTTTGTTGTGGTATATTGTGTTGCTTGCGCCGAATAAATGCTATTCTATTCTATTCTTATATTCTATTCTCAAGCCGATCCGCACATTGGTGACACCTAGGCGAGCCCATAAAGTACACTTACCTTCACAATAAACAAAAACCTGTAATTACATCATAAGGGTCCACAAACCCTCGCATTACGCCCAAAGCCAAGTTTAATGCCTTATTTGTCATCATGCTCATCTCTCTGACGGTCACCTTGGTCTTGACCGTCAGAACTCGTTCCAGTGAACAAACTCAATGATAATTATGCAATTACAAGGTCACTGCGCACCCTCCGTGCCGTAACGGTATCATGATAACTTTGTAATGGGTATTACGTTTGGTATCACGCCTTAAATGTGGCATGCAGAGTTTTAGAAAATGTTTGGCTTTAAAGCATGTTGTCTCTCAATCAATCGTACAAAGAAAGAAAAATGAAAGAATCAAAAACAAAGAATGAAATATATTTCTTTTTGTTTTTGTCTTTTTCTTTAAACTGAAAGGAAATATAGTTAAGACTAGTTTATAATTATAATCATTCTTTAAGGAAAATATGCATATTAAATGCACAAAATGGCTAAATTCGAATGCTCAACACATAGTCGTGGCTCCATGCATAATGCGACGAATCCATACCTGATTGATAGTCTACTTCATCTATTTTCCTCTCAAATCCGGCTACCATGAGAAAAGGTCTATGTTTTTTTTTTTTTCGTTGGTAAAATCATCTTATGACAACCCCCGCTCTTGGGCGGAGCGGGAGATAGTGTCAGACTCTTACTGACTAAAAATTCTATGTCGATCCGATTGGTGAAAAATACAACGATATAACACTTCATTTAAGCATTTTTTAAATTGTAAATTGTAGATATATACCTCATAATTGATATACCTCAGTAATTGATTCGCAACTTCTCATTAAAGTAAGTAGGATGGAAAACTTTATGACGCTTTTCTAGAAAATCACCTTTATGGTATAGTACCATTTTGTTTTCAGATTGTGACAAATATTCCACTCAACACATATTAATACAGCTTGATATTTTGATGTCATCAAATAAGTATCTACTTGCGTTCTGAATTGAGCGAAAGGTGTCAGACTTCTTACAAAAACCCACTTGTGTCCTTAATTTTCCTTGCGTTTCAGGGTCACATAACCCTTTCAAAATATGCATAACCTAAATTATGTTCTAATAAGTCATTATACTGGAGCGTAATAAGAAGGTAAGTTGTATCAAATGTTATTTTTAGTTCAGTATGGAATTAATAATCATAATAATATTCCACAACTACCACACAACGCCGTCTAGTCCCAAGCTAAGCAGAGCTTGTACTATAGGTACTAGACAACTGATAAACATACTTACATATTTCTAAATACATACATATTTTAGATAAATTACACCCAGACACAGAACAAATGATCATGCTCAACACATAAACATTTGTCCTGAGTGGGAATCGAACCCACGACCTCCGGCATAGCAGTCAGGGCCGCTAACCACTAGACCAACAGGCCAGTCAAATTACTTGAGGTCGACGAAATCTAATTTCATATTGAGGCGTTCACCTATATCTGCCAATAGGAAACATGCAACCTATGTATCTTCAAGAAGTCCGCTCCGACGGAGTCGGCTTTAGGGGGTTTTTAATATCGTGCAGATTTCATCACACATGCGGAATTGTTCCACATGCGTGGCTGCTGCCCGATATCATGCCCTGTTCCACGCATTACAATTGTAGTAAAAGGACATTTGCGGGGGCTACGCATGCAGAGCAATTCCGCAGACGTGATGAAATCCGCTCTATATTAAAAACCCACC